>RJLU01000003.1:0-1314086 GCA_005356885.1 Cercospora cf. flagellaris
CTAACCCTAACCCTAACCCTAACCCTAACCCTAACCCTAACCCTAACCCTAACCCTAACCCTAACCCTAACCCTAACCCTAAGTTAAGCAATATCGAATTCCACGGAAGGTGGCCCTTTCCTCTGCATCTCCGCCGCCTCCACCAACTTCGCTGCTGGACAATTTTTCACATTCTCTGTTGGCCCTAGCCCGTTGTCAGTCGCGCATGACTGCATCGCTGGCCTCCAACCACAACTCATCACCACCTTTCCCCCGTCCTTTGCCACCGCGGCGCTGGTCACGAGCCTCACCAATCTGCGAGCAATTCATCGATACCGCCGCACTCCAGACATCATCCGACCATACGACAAGCAGCAGGCATCTCATTACGGCGCAATGCTCGGCAAGAAATCAAGTAAGGCTCGCTTTGTGGGCGACACTGTCGACCCAAACATCAAAGGCGTACATTTTGAATTTGGCATCGTCTGGCCAGATGGAAAGGGCGGCTTTTTGAAGGCACTTAGTTTGAAGTTCGAAGATGACAACGAGCAAGCCCTGGACTCACTAAAGCAGTTGCTGGTCGACGTACTCACTCAGGTACCGGAATACCTTCACCAGCGGGTCACCATATGGAGACGGAAAGCCGGCAAAATCTCAAAAGCTCGTGCGGCGGAACTCAGTGCCACTGAAAAGACTGCTATAGAGGCGAACGTTTTGCCACTTATCTGGTCGCGCGATAGGAAGACTGTCCGCCTGGTACATAGTCCGTACTATCAGCTCTCGAAGAAGGATCGAAATGATCTGACGCAAGACCATCTATGGGCTCGCGTGATCTGCAAACTTCACTCAGCATTTAGTGCCAACAATGCGAGTCGAGGTCGTAACAATGCCGAGTTACGCAGCGATTATCCTTCGCCATGGCATACGTTTCGCCTCCGCTCGACCTATTTCGACCAATTCCAGATCAAGTACGGTACTATAGACCACTATCAAGGCGACATGGCAGATTCGGATAGGTATTGGAAGCTGCTGTTCAAGGTTGTAGTTTTTCTCAACCAGCAATTCAAGGACCAAGGCATGTTCCAGATCGGTGAGGGCATCGAGTTCAACAATGACAGCGTCTCCAAGCTCAAGGGAAGCAGCAAGTTTGGTCCACTGCAGCAAGTGCTCAACGGTTTTCTGGCATCATATCCACTTCCAGGAAGCACCTTGCTTGGGACCCAGCGAAGCTTCCAGGAAGAGGCTGAGATCAATACTGACGACAATCTGCGAGCTGAGGATGAGACAGAGCTACGGGACTGCGCACAGCACGATCGGGACTCGAGCGACTCCGGGAAGAGAATGACGTGCTGCGTCAGAGGAACGAGGATCTCGAAGCTGGCATGGATCACCAGCAGGAAGAGTTGGATCTGCTGCGTCAGCGCTGCGAGGATCTCGAAGACGACAATGCTGGCCTTAGACAGAAATGTGAAGACTTTCGCGGCTATCAGCAGCAGTACCAGGCCGACCATGAGGCCTTGCAGCAAGGCGAGGTCTGGCTTACGCAGGGCCGGCAGCAACTTGAGGGAGGTCGCGCGAATCTGCGGCAAGGTGAAGCTTCGCTTGCGCAAGAGCGGCAGCAATTCGAGGAAGAGCACGTGCAGAGGTCGCAGCGCCTGGAGAAAGAGCACATGCAGAGGTCGCAGCGTCTCGAGGAAGAGCACATGCAGAGGTCACGGCAGCTCGAGGAAGAACACGCAGCTCGAACAATGAAGTTCTTCTCCATGATCAAAGTCAAATTGAACGAATTGTTCGTGGGGGTCAATACAGCAATGCCGGGATTCGCCCGTTCATCTGCAGGAAGTGAGGTCGCGTCGGAGCACGACGGAAATGTCACCAGCCCCAGCGCACTCACGCCTGAGGACGTCACCCAAGGAGGCGATTCTCCGGTTCGTGGCATCAAGCGATCTGCATCAGACGCTGGGGCGAGCCCGATTCCAGAGGTACGTACTCAAACGTTTCGTGCTAGATGCACCGCTAACTCCGTTCACAGAGACTGCAGCGTACTCGTCTGTCCGGACCGTCACCTGCGCCATCTGAATAGGAAAGAAAGCCAGTCCCCGCCGATACTTGCCACAACACCGAGTAGTGAACGGGAGGCCAGGAGTCATCGTCCTTGATACACGCATTCGGCGCTCGATAGTGACCACGTCTTGAGCGAGCGAGCAGACAGTGTTGCACCATAGTCTTGGTCAGCACATCGGAGAACATGCACGTTGTGTGGCGGCACACGGTAGACTCGATGCTGCGGCTTCAACCAATGCCATCTGCAGTGCCATCTGTCCTTTGGATGCCATGAGCGACGACAACTCGACTTTGTGAACGTAGGGGCGGACTGTCAGAGCTGTACAGAACCATGAAACATGCCGTGAAATCTGTCCGACTGTGAGCGGCATGCGTGAGGTCCACGTGTGCGAGGAACTGGCTCTTCCACCACGTTCTTCTCTCGTGCTGAAGCACAAGCAACGTTTCCGCGGGGAACAAGTGCTCTGTCGAGCCTAAGGATTCGGAGCCGATTCCAGCCTGACGCCTTCAGCTCCATGTGCCGTTATCTGGATGAGTCGATCGCGATGCCAAGAATACCAAGCTTTTGTTCTTCTCCTGAACAAGATGCTCTTTCGACCTCACTTCTTCCAACAATCTCACATGCACTCTCTCTTTCTCTGCGACTTTGAACAGACCAGTAGACAACGGACGTCTCATCTTGTCTTGCAAAATATTCCACCTCGCTGATGGTGCTGGAGCCTGGGGGCACATCCCGTCTTTCATGCGGCTGCGATCCTTCAGCCTTGCCGGCCCGCCGGCTCGCAAGATTATGAGTCGCTAGCATAGACGCCCGCGGCTCACGAACCTATGAGCATATGCACAAAACGCCATGCCAGCATTTTGGCAGAACTACTGCACGATGTCCCAGCTTGTCACCGCTCGACACGGAGACTTCGACACGCTTCACTTCGAATAGGTCCCTTCGCTGAGCGGTCTCGCACCCAGGTGTCTGGCTATTGCGATCAAATTTGAGCGATGACTTCGATCATAATGAGCTCATTGAACCTGCTAGTGCTCACCTAATGCAAATGCCATTGTGCCTGACAGTTCATGGTCCGCATAGATCTGCCAAGCATCCGAAATTTGTCTAACGTGCGAGCATCAAGCCTTTTGATGCTCTCCTTACTTTTAGTACCCATCGAGCATCCCAATACGGCCAGCACCGCCGAAACTGGAGATGTGGCTGTTTTCTTCACTCCTTTGCGGCCAGCCTTGTCACTGCACTCCGCTTTTGGCGGAATATTGGTGGCGGTCGATCCAAGGCCAGATCCTGCGATGAAAAAAGTATGCCCTCGCGTGGGTGATAAAAGAACGCAAACCCCACAACAGAGACAAAGCTCAGGTCCACGAAGGTGTACGACCCCCCATCACCATGCTGCTCACTTCCACCTACGCTCTCTTGGCGGTTCTGGCTGGACAGGCGTTCGCCGGAGACAATGTCAAATGCTACACTTCTATGACGAACAAGAAGCCGCAAGGCTATGTTCCAACCAAGACAGAGACGCATTACAGTACGCGACGAGTTCAGAGATTATGAGACTGGAAGCAAGCTAACAGCGCTCAAGCCCCATGCACTACCAAACAAACCAAGCCTGTGTATACAACCAAGACACCAAAATACACGACCACCAAAACCGAGTACACCACAACCTACGTCACTGACCCCAATAAATACACATCCACCGTGGTCGTAACCGTCATCACGAGCACCAAGAAGGTTACCGACACGAAGACAAGCACTTCTACATCCACATCCACCAAGTCGATCACTTCTACAGTCACGGAGCGAGCACCAGCAAACTTCACTCCCATCCAGTCATCGCTTCCAAATTCTTCCAACAGTGGCGCTGCAGGAGGTGCTCCAAGGAGGAAGCGGTCTGAGAACCAGCTCACCAAACGAGCCTCCAACAAAGGCTACGGAAAGTCTTACCCCAAGAAAGTGACATGTCACAAGTACTCCAAAGACAAGAATTGTGCTACCAAATACATCACCACGACAAAGACGGTCTACGCCCACACCCAGACTTTTACTGCGAAGGTATACAAGCAGGAGCTCAATCTGCACTGCGCACGCATGCTAACATATCTCTCTGACAACTAGACCACAAAAACCCATACCCAGACCAAGTGTCCAGAGGCCAAGAAGACTACCACGTCTACCAAAAAAGTCGACAAGACTATTACGGTATCGCAAAACCTAGCACGTTCTTTGCAACGACATCACAAGCTGACATCCTTCGGCAGGTCGGGACAACCACGACCACCGTGACGACAACCACGACCAGCAGCAAGACAGTCGCAACCACCACTATCAATGCCGCGTGCCGTCGGCCGGACAACTACGCCGATACATTGAACGGCGACGATCTCGTTGAGGCTAACCCAGGACCACCTGAGAGACCTCTCGCTATCGTGCAGTTCCCAGTCGCAGATGCTTTCGCTTGCTGTAACGCAGCTTTCGCCGCACGATCAGAAGCGGATGAGGCAACGGCTCCAGAAATATTTGGTTTTGATCGTCGCACAAATCCAGACAATGCGAACGAGATCATTGGGTTTTGTACACTGCTGGGAACAGAGACTCGTGGCACGTCACAGGCAGATGGGCCGTGGCTGCTGAGGAACAGGGAGGATGCGTGTGATCCTGTTGATCAGCCCGGCGTTGTAGCTGGACCAGTACTCGGAAATGCACCTTTCGGACAGGGACTTCCGGATACTGGGGCATGTCAGTAGTCCACATCGAGTGGATATGTGGGAGGAAGACTGCCTGCGACAAGGAAGAGCAGTGCTTTATATGTCCGAAAGCTGTACGTAAGATCTAAGAAAGTGCATTGCTTCACTCCAGCGGCTTCAGATGAAACCTGAGACCCACCGGCTTGACAGTAATACTATAGATCAACCGTAGCTTCATATCTGGGTCGGTGAGCCGAATGTCGAACCGCCTGACAATCGCCGCGAGCAATGCAGAAACTTCCAGAATGGCAAAGCCCTGGCCAATGCAGCTTCGAGGTCCAATATTGAACGTCATGAAGAGATTGTCTGTGGCGTGCCTTTCAGAGTCGAGCCATCTCTCAGGACGGAATTCCTTCGCATCTGCACCCCATTCCTCCGATCTTGTATTGAAGTGCTCGTGCAGGCCAATGATACTGGTACCGTTTGGAATGGCGAAGCCTGCAATATGAGTGTCTCGCTTGGCTTCGCGACGAGTGACTGGCGCAGTTGGAATCACACGTAGGCACTCACGGACTACTGCCCGCAAGTATGGAAGCGACTCCAGGAGCTCAGCTGTGACCGCCGTCTCTACATTGTTGTCAGAGGATAGCGACGAACGCAGTTCAACCCTGAGACGTTCTTGCACAGCAGGATTCTTCGCCAGCGTATAGCAGGCCCATGTCACTGCCAAACTTGACGTCTCGTGCCCAGCTGCGAGAACATTCAACATTTGCCCAGCGAGTTCTGTATCATTGAACGACCCAGTCGACATGGCATAGCTCAAAATGTCCGTCCCTTCAGATTCGCTCGCATGCCTATCCGCAATGGCCTTCCTACAAGCTTCATTGATCGCTCGGGCTCCACGAGCAATATTGTCAAAGAACTCGCAGGGGAAAATCTTGGCCAACATTTTCATAGGAACCACCAATCCGGCCGCAAACGCCAACTTGGCTTGACGATTTGCTTTGGGACTGCCACGAAACATCCGATGATATCTCATGACAGTCTCAGTTCGAGGGTTCTCCAGTGCGTGGAAGTCCTTGCCCCAAGCAGCCACTCCGATGATGTCCAAGGCAGCTCGTGACGTCCATGGTATTAGCTCAAGATCCGCACTATTACGCTGCACGTCTTCGCGGAGTAGATCTGCCAGCTTGCACGCCTTAGACCACATTGTCGGAACCAACGCACGAATGTTTCGCGGCGCAAAAGCAGGCAGCATCTTCTTCTTCTGTGCGCGATGCTCCTCGCCGTCTGAAACCAAAAGCCCATTGCCGAACATCGCTAATCTTTGCCTGTTGAGCGGTGGCTTCTGGAAGTCATTATACGGTTTATCGATGAGGACCTCTCGCAATGCATTTGGACTGAGGATGAGCACACGTTCTGCTCCGCCAATGCCTGGATAACGGACGAGGTCGTGATTTTCTGGCAATTTCTTCACCCATTGCAATATTTCAGCTGGCTCGGGCTCTTTGTACATCCAGCCATAGAGAGCAGTTCGCCAATCGACTTTGACTGCAGGTAAGTGTCGAAGAGGACTTAGAAATCTTCGTGAGAATATCCATGCCAGTACGATTGCAGCGAGCGATCCTGCCAGAGCCCAGCCTGATGGCAAGGTTGCCGTCTTGTGCAGTGTGCCAGACATTTTTCCATACGGCAGAGACGATTTGCATTTGTTTGTGCGTCAGTGCTTGCTGGATGCTTTCGTCCAGCACACAACATTGATGAGGTGGTCCAACACGACTGCGCGCTGTACATACCCAATTGAGTGCATGGAGGATCTGCAGCTGTGATGCATGGCCGTGCTGAACATCGGCGTGGCGTTGCCAGCACCATGGAAATGTACAACGCCACCTTCAGCTTTCAAGCTGCAGAGTGAAGATCGATCTGAATCGCATCGAGTGCCCAACTCCGCAAAGCTGCAGCAACCATTCGTGGTATAGCAGGTTTGTGTGACGCGCATGTGCATGTAGCGCTTAGGCGAGAGGCGGCGAGCTTGCAGCGATCGGCAGAGTCAAAAGGGAGCTCGGCATGATATGGTGATGGACGGCTTGGCATGCTAGCAGAGCATCAGACGAGCCGTGCTTGGAGATGCATATTCAACCGCTTGTGCAATACTCCATCCTGCCAAATGCCAGCCAACATTGTTCTCACGGGGTCTTCCGGCAACCTCGGAACGTATCTGCTCAACGACTTGGTGGCCTCCAGCAATGTCGGCCGTATTTGGTGTCTCAATCGATCACAGGATGCCCGACAGCGCCAGTATGATCTTTTGCGAGAAAGAGGGTTATCAAGTTCAATCCCAGAGACGGTAGAGTTCCACGAGTACGATGTTGCCTCGGAGAGGCTTGGCCTGGATCCCTCCATTCATCAAGACATCATTGAGAATGCCACCCATATACTCCATGCGGCCTGGCCCGTAGACTGGAACAAGTCGTTCTCGTCGTTCGAGAGCAGTATTCGAGGAGTCTCCAACCTGATTGGGTGCTGTGCAAATTCAAAGCACTCGCCAACATTGTTCTTCATATCCTCAGTCGCAGCTGCTGGAAATTGGGGCGCTGTTCCAGGCTCACGTCAAAGCGTTCCAGAAGACGAGATCGATGATTGGAAAGTTGCACGCCTTGGATATGGCCAGTCGAAGCTGGTGGCAGAGCGATTACTGGCAGAAGCATCCCGAGCAAAAGGCCTAACGACAGCAGTCTGTCGAGTCGGGCAAGTCGCAGGTCCTGTCGAGCATGGGACTGCAGGCTCGTGGCCGCGACAAGAATGGTTTCCCAGCCTCATTGCGTCCTCGGCATATCTTGGAGTACTACCAGACTCGCTTGGCCCAGCAGAGAACATTGACTGGACGCCTGTCGATCAGGTCAGTTCAATCGTGGTTCAATTGTTGTTCTCGGATCAGAAACCCGGGACTGCACAGTTCCATCATATCACGAACCCCGGCTCTATAGAATGGCGAAGAATCGTGCCTGACGTGAAAGCTGCACTTGAACAGCATGGCGGGAGCGGAGAAAAGAGCGATGCGACCAAGACCATCCGTCTGACAAGTCTCGTTGAATGGGTCGAGGCGCTGGAAGAGAGTGCACGAGATGAGAGTGCAGACGTATCTCGCAATCCAGCAGTGAAGCTATTGTCATTCTTCCAAAATCTCAAGGACAAGTCGATCCACCTTCCCAAAGCGAGAGCTGCCACACTGGAGATAAAACGGACTCGTCTCAGAAGTTCCAAGATGCAGGAATTGGATTGTGTCAATCAAGAATGGATAAATTTGTGGATGGAGCAGTGGAATGCCAAGTAGTTGTAATTAAACCAATTCAACCCCTGTCAACTTGGTTAAAATAGCTTCATCTTACCTCCTCAAAGTTGCACTCTTCGGCGCTGAAAGCCAGCCATCTCGAACAAGATTTTGCATGACCTCGCCTCCATCCATACCTGCCAGATCATCGTCGATATCTTTGATTCCTTTGCCTGTCACAGATACCGCGCGCCCTGTGAGGACATTAGAGATTAGCAATCTCACTTGAGTTTGGTAACCCCAGCATGTACATACCACTCATTTGCCCGTCCAGAAGCATCCGCAAAATACCATCTATCACATCCTCCATACGACCCACGCGAATGCCCTGTTTCTCCAGTGCTGGAACATGATGTTGCGTCAAACTGGTAGGAACCCAGAAAGGCGCCATCATATTGACGCGTATACCATTTTGCACCAACTCCTGTCGTATGTTCCTGAAGTATCCACGCACGCCCCATTTTGCAACGCTGTAATCTATCTTGCCATTCAAAGGCCGAAACCCAGAAGTCGATCCAAGCAAGACTACCGATTTCCTCGATGAGCCTATTGCATTACCAGAAGCTTCAATGCTCATGCAGTACTTCGTCGCGATATCGACGGAGTACATTGTTCCAATGAGGTTCACATCAAGGCATTTCGTTGATGGTCGAGGCAGGGCTTGCCGCTCTTCGACACTGCGATGATGAAGAGACACTCCGGATGGCTTTGTAATGTTCAAATCAGAGCTAGAGCCAATTCCCGCAGAAGTAATAAGGGCGTCCAGATCATGGCCGGGCAAAAAGTCCAGTGCTTCCGCAAACATTGCAAGCTGAGAGTCCCAAGAAGCAACATCGACTTCGATGAACTTGACCCGCCGCCCATCCAGTTGAGCTTCCAGAGCTTTCCCCAACTCGACATTCTTGTCAGCGATAACAACGTAAGCTCCAGCAGCTGCAAGTCGACGACAACATGCTTCGCCAATACCAGATGCACCGCCCGCGACCACGACTCTCAAGTCTGCCAGAGCTGCTTCATCTACCAGGAATTCGCCATCTCCGAAAGTGGTGTGGCCAGCTTTGTCGGCTTCAAGCTCACTCCCGAGCTTCGATGCCATTGTAAGGTCAGTTCGGGTTGCGTAGTGCTCCGGATAGGAGGGCAATGCGAGTCTGATCTGATGACGAAGAAGGCCAGCAGGAAACGAAGGTTGGTCTTGCGATCCGCACCGAGCTCCGACTATGGTAGCTCTTCTGCCGATCCGCGTTCGTGAGCCAAGCAATACCCAACTGCAGCGAACAGCATTTCACGGCCGAAGAATTGTCTTCAGCATCAGTGATTAAACACGAATGACAGGAGCATTGCTCAAATGCCGCCTACGAGAGAAGAGATCGTGGACGTGGGATTTCGATACTGACAGCTACTTATGCCCCTTCTCTTCGTCGACATGCCTGTCTCTGGGTCTTCGCAACAGATACGGAGCCTCGTTCCTCCCATTGTCCTCATACAATCTCCTTCGCTTCCAAGCCTCTCGGGCGGTCATTGAATAGAACACCACGGCCACTAAGCAGCAAGCGCCGATCCAGCACTGCGATCCCAAAAAGCCATTCGAGACGTTGTTGAGCGCCAAAGCGACAGGACTGCTGATCAGAAATCCCACTCCTGCGACCGCGTACAACATGCCAAGTCTTGTTCCAAATACAGCCAAGTTCGGGCAGATGTACGGTAGGACAGTTGGTGGCAATGTGACGATAACCCCAGACACAAATCCAAATGCCACAAGCCAAACAATGTAGCCGCCGACTTGGTTGACAGCTATCCACGAGAAGCCCAAGACTGCTGCGAAGACCTCAGCACCAAGTAGAATCAACTCAGGTCCCAGCCAGTCGGCGAGGATTGCAGGAATAATACGACCGAAGAACTGTGCGCCGTTCATGATTGCCAGAACGTAGAATGACAAGTCCTCGGACAATTCTAGATCAACGAGCGCATACGTGCTGACCAGGAAGTAAGGCACGAGAACTCCTGCGAATAGCAAGAATCCAGCTATCAGGAAGCTCAGGTAGGGCAGTTCCACTAGCGCAGATGCATCGAACAGCTGCCGACTGGACCGGGATCCGATGGGCTTCAGAAGCAAAACCGCTACATTGAGCGTCAGGAGCGAGATAAAAGCAATGACCCGAGTGGCCCAGCCGAATCCAACATCGTTCAGTAGCCGTCGAAAAATTATGGGGTAAACAACTCCACCCACTGAGCCGCCTGCGGTCGCCAGTCCAATGGCCAGGCCGCGGCGAGACTTGAAGTACAGTGGTATCAGAGCGATACTCGGAATGTAAAGGAAACCCGAACAGATGCCAACCAGAATCCCTTGAGAAAGCATGATCTGGTAATACCTGGTCGAAATGCTAAGCATCATCATTCCGAGTACCAGACCGATTCCAGCAAGTATCGTTGTCGTCCGAAAGTAGCCCTTGTCGAACAACGGACCAGAAACAACGCCCACTACAAGCAAAAGCGTGCCCTGCACAGTCCCGATCCAAGAGATTGCCGATGGAGAGCTACCTGCCAGAAGATTTGTCTCGTAGTACGCCTGGTATACGCCAAAGCTGTTGACAAGGCCCCAATTGCTTACATTGATGAGAAACGACCCGAGTACTTGTTGCCAGGCCACCATTCCACCATCAGGCTGATATATGGGTGGACTCTTCTTAGATCGGAGAAGACTAGCGAAGCCCTGTCGCTTGCCATTGCCATCACTTGCAGGTCGGAGCTCCTGGAAAAGATCATCCATAGATTGCCATGTTCGCTTGTCCACCTCATCATCCTCACTCAAGTCGGAGTACTCTCTCACACGAACTCCAGTGGTCAAAGCGAGTGCCAGCTGTTCCACCGTCGGATGATCATACACGAACATAGCATTGATCTCACGTGAATCTTTCCCACGAGACGTGTTGATCTCACGCACAAGGTTGATGACCTGGAGGGAGTCCATGCCCATCGAGAAGAAATCGTCACTGCTCTGCAATTGGCTCGGTTCCAGCTCTAGGTGATGACAAAGGTACATTTGGATCGACTTTTCGGCGCTTGACATATCATCAAGAACAAGATGCGGGCCGGAGACTGTTGTTTTGTTGTTCGGAACCTGCTCTGCATAGCTGGCCTGAATCTCCTCCCGGTAAACGGCGACAGCACGAGCACGCTGTATCGTTCCCTTCGCAGCCCTTGGCAGCGGTTTCTCCGGCGTTGTGAAGATCAATTTATCCCCTGCAATGCGTCCGTGAGACGGGCAAAGCTTGTTCGCTCGATCAATGTACGGCTGGACTTGGCGAATGCAATCCTCAAAAGACATGGACGGTTCCTGTCTCTCGATAAGCAAAGCCGTCTGGAATTGTCCTTGTCCAACCACCAAGCAGCCCTTGACTGCAGGACACGTGGTGATCAAGCCTTCCATTTGCACGGGGTTCAACTTCTCCCCGTTGCTAAGAACGATCACATCGTCCAGTCTTGCTTCATACTTCCACAGTCCAGGCTCGGCGGGATGTCTCGTGAAGAGATCCTTCGTATGATATTCGTCCAAGTCAGGAAATGTCACAAAGATGGCTTGCACCAAATTGGTAATCTCATTGGATCCTCGTACAAAAACCATCTCATAGAGTCCAGGCTGTTCGGTTTCACGGAATTCCAGCCCTGCTGATTCTGTATCGAATTTGAAGTATTGCCAGTTCCCGTCTTTCTTCGGCAGCTGAGGTATGCCACCATACTCCGTCGCACCCAATGACGAGGTCAATTGTGTAAGTTCCGACAACTGATCAGCTACATCATCAGAAAGAGGTCCACCAGAGTAGGTCAAGCTCTTCAAATGCCCTAGTTGAGCTCGCCAAGTATCATTTTTGGCCAATTCACTTATCAAGGATGGAGTGAGCATGCTGTGCCTCGCTTGGCCGTGAAGGTGAACCGTGTGGCACAGCTCGGCGCTTAGAGGAGCTCCTACTGGAGGTAAAACCACTGTAGCGTCATACCAAAGGGCGATTGGAAGACCGTAGTTGAGACCAGCGAGATGAAACGGCGGAAACGGCACGAAAATTCGATCATTCACGAACCGCGTGGGATGCTGAAGCATACGGTAGGTATCGACGGCCGACACGAGTCCATGCTTGATGTGCACGATCTTTGGGTTACCCGTAGACCCAGAGGTGTGAAGGAGAACCCATGTCTTGAACCGATATTCCTCAAAGGTTGCACTGAATGGTCGCGGCGGTACTGGAGTCTCGTCCAGAAATTCTTCCAGGGGACGTATCTCGACCCGATGCATGGATCTGCGTTCCACAACGCCGCGTACAAGTGCACTTGGGTTTGCAGAGGATATGATCTTGGTTGCCTGGGCATCTTCACAAAGGAGCTCCAGAGCATCCAGGGTGTTTCGAGGTGACGGAAAGAACATCTTCGTACAAGATTAGCTAGGACATACAGCGACCTTCACCAAAAATCAACATACTACATGTCCGCTCTTCACTGCAGCCAATGCCAGAATGTGATACCGCAAGTCTGGTGCAGCAATGTAGACTATTGGCTCAGAGTCCGAAGACCTGCCAAACTGCTGTTCTAGCCAGCCTGCACATCGATTGATAGCATTCGCGAACACCGCATAACTGATATCTCTGAATCCATCGCTGGGTGTTGTAGACACCGGGATGGAGACGAATGGCTGTTGATGACCCGCTGCTGCTCTCTCATCGACGACAGTGTTCATCAACCTTCGACCGTACGGAACGGACGAGGTCGTTCGGCCGTCTGCCATGGCTTGCCGAGAGTGGTCTGCAAAGATTGTGGATTGTGAGGCATCTGCTGCTGCGTCCTGCCCTGTCGACTGCTGTCCAATGCTGGAAAGTGTGCCATGATAGTCATCGCCAAGTTGACAACCGCATAGCCGTCGGCGGTGCGCCCGAAGCGCAAGGTTTGTGGGGTCCATTTGGGACACGATCTGTGTTGCCCCTTCTGGGAAGTGTCAACATTGCCTATCACAGCAGTGATCGACATTACGCATTTTTGAGTTCTGTGGCATTACTAGTGACTGCATGCCAAGTGGACCAACGCATCAACCTACCACTTCCCCGGACACCAGCTCATCTTGCAGCCGTCAGTGTGACGGAACGCTTACCCCAAGCCCAAGATACACCTGGAGTGGTGCCGACATCGCGATTCAAGAGGGAACAGATGTGGCTGACCAGGGACGTCTGGGCAGCTGAGGCCGTCAAAATGGGCCGGGCAAGCTTCTGGCCTTTTGATCATTCGAAGTGCTTGTTGATGAGCTTTCGTGTTCTGCAGAACCGAGAATCGGTGGAGACGTGATGGAGAACTGCAAAGTCATAGAACACATTGTTCCCTGCTCTCACATACGAGAATATGCAAGGTCGACGGCTAACAGAGAAAACGATGATCTCCATCTTGCTGTGAAGCAGTACAAGCCGCTATACGAGCCTCAGGATGGCGACTTGACCATCATTGCATGCCATGCCAGCGCGTTCCCAAAAGAACTCTATGAGCCGATCTGGGATAAGCTATTCGCGCAGGCCATATCGAAGTCTGCAGGACGGCGAATCCGCGCGATATGGATAGCAGATGTTGCCAATCAGAATAAGAGTGGAGTCTTGAACGAAGGGAAGCTCGGCAATGAACGCAAGTTCACCTCGATATCATAACAATCTACCGCAAGCTGACAGAGAAACAGCTTCATGGTATGATCATGCTCGAGATTACTTGCATCTTGTCAACTATTTTCGCAAAGAGATGATCCGTCCGCTTGCAGGATTCGGCCATAGTATGGGCGGCAATGTCATCGTGAACCTGGCGCTACTACACCCACGGCTGCTTTGCACGATTGTTGCGATTGAACCCATCATCAAGAAGGGCACTGCGGACATGGACTTCATTGGCACTTATTTCTTAACATTGAAGAAAGACAAGTGGCCCTCACGAGATACAGCTATGTCTTCAATACTCAAGAGTCCATTTTATGCACACTGGGACAAAAGAGTGTCCGGCATCTTTCGACGAGAAGGTCTGCGAGAACTCCCAACAGCCGTGTACCCAGACGACCCCTCTGGATCGAAGGATACCGTGACGTTAACCACTACAAAGCATCAGGAAGCATTGTCATTTGCACGGAAATCATTCCCAGATTCGCGCGACCAACCTCTATCCGAATTCACACCGAACCGAGTTGCTCACCCTGACCTGGGTGACGAGAGGAATCGTGGAAACGCTTTCTACAGGCCCGAGAACACGATGACCTTCGAGAAACTCCCATATCTCCGTCCGGCGTGTCTCTATATTTACGGCAGTAAATCACATTTCAAGAGCTCTCACGCGAAAGGCAGGAAAGAGAAGACCGAGGCGACAGGAACGGCAACAGGAGGCAGTGGAGGCGCTGCTGAAGGCAAGGTGAAAGAGTTGGTAACGAACGGCTCTCATTTTGTTCCATTCGAGCGTCCAGACGCGATAGCCGAGTTGGCGGGTCAGTGGTTCGATGAGCAGCAGGAAGAGTGGCATGCTATTGAGGCGGCTGAGCGCAAGTATTGGGAAGGAGTGCCACAACAACAGAAGGCAATGATGGATGGAGATTGGATGCATTGGGTGAACAAGATCTGGGGCAAGCAGGTTTCTGCAGCAGGAAAGAAACGTTCGCCGGGCCCTTCTTCTAAGTTGTAGAGTAGCAATATGTAATGGCGGTGGGAGATCTTCCAAGTGATTCGATCCATAGTGGTTTCTGACGACCTCCGAGATTCAATACCATATCATGGTGTATTCCAAGTTCGTCCCAATGTCTTTGTGCGCAAAGAGCTATCCGCCTACCACGTCAACTTGGCAGTGACCTAATGCGGCGTTTGAAAGTTCGAAGCGATGTCGGAGCGTTCCAATCATGCTCTCTCTATAGTCTCCCGTGCCTGTTGCTGATCGACATAACGTGGCGCTTTAGGTCGAGTCAGCCCGCTCACCTTCTCCACTATCTAAGCACTTGGCCCAACACTTACATGGTGTACCCGTGAATCGGCTGTGCACTCGCCGTGGCAAGACGGGCATTCCAACGTGGCGGTGCTGAAGCGAACAACCGTGAACCCACAACGATCACGGAACGGATGTGCTTGATTCGAGCTCAACGGCGGCACTACACCAATCCTAACCTCGCAACAATGCTTGATGAAAGACTCGGCACGCGCTACATGACCATACTTTCGAGGCCGTGCCGCAACTGCTCATCATCCCCATCAAATGCTGTGCCACTTTCGTCGTGCAGAATCAGCCGCGCCAGCACATATTGGTCGGCAGATGGCGTGGGCGGAAGCATGAAAATCGAACGGACGAATTGGGGAATTCCACATCACTCAGCTTCGAACCAAACCTTCAAATGTGAGCTGCTGGATGTCTCGGTGGTGGTCAGCGTCCCCATAATTGATCAAGCCGCGTGCATCATGGTGCCTCTCGGTGCCAGAAGATCGACAAAAGCCATGGCGAGGTGTCTACTCGACCCCAAGCTGAAGTTTGTGAGCATGGGCGTCCTGCAGACGCAACACATGCCGATCTCACTCCTATGGCGTGCCAATTTCCTGCAACAAGGGCAAGATCTCAACATCTCAACGGCTTCAATGATGTCGCCAACACGCCTAGCGACGTTCGTGGCTTGAGCCCGGAGCCTCTGCCGGGTCTGCGAATTCCGAGGACGTTTCGCTCAAGCACAGGCTGCATATAATACCTAGCAGCAGTTTCAATGATCGATTCTTTCTCCCATCAACAAGCACTCTCTTCGTCCATAATCTACAGACTCCATCAGCTTCTTTCAAACCGTCAATATGGTCAACCTCCTCGCCTACGGCCTTGCCGCTGCGCTCACATGCCAGCAAGCCCTCGCAGTTCCCACCAACAAGAACTACAGCCCAAAGACCAACTACCCAACCTGCAAGAACCGTAAATCGCAAGTCGCAAACGTAGGTGCTTGGGTGACGATATTAGTTCCTCCAATCCGATGACTGATGGCTTCCGCAGTTCGATGATCTCCAGGGAATTCCAGGCAACTTGCTGAACCCCATTCCATCTGGGTACCAGGGTCTGCTCTACCAAGGTTTCTCCTTCTCAACTGTCATTGCTACGGGCACTGGCCTCCAGCCAGGTGTTGCGCCACACTCTGGCACAAAGTGAGTTCCGGCTCTGCAACAAGTGGCTGCTGAAGGACTATACTGACGAATCTTAGCTACGCTGCCGCCAACCTCGTCACTCAACTCCAAGGAACACCAACCATCACCACATTCTTCCCAGGAAGCCAAACGAAATCCTTCGACCTCGAGAGCTTCTACTTCGGATGTGCTACCATGCTCGGTCAGGGCGCTGCAGCTATCCCTGCCGCATGCAACATTCAGGTCACAGGTTACCAGGGAAGCGATAACTCGGTCAGTAATGCTAAGCAGATCTGCTCGAGACAATTCCAATACAATCCAACAACGGCGCTTGGCACTGTCGAGCAGGCTTTCAGCGGCAAGATCAACGGCTGCAAGGATCTCTCCTTCGCGATCGTCACCTTCTCGCCTCCAGGAGGCTTGGCTGCTACTTCGCCTCTGCTGGCTGTTGTCCTTGATGACATCAAGTACTCGACTTGCAGCAAGTAGAGAGAAGCACGACCTCACGAGATCATGTAATATGAATAGACAAACGAAATGCTAGCCATGTTCACGAGAACCATTGAAGCTTGTTCTTCTCAGCTGTCATCTCATCTTGACGTATTTCGGACCGCTTTCTGAGGAAATGCTTCTGCTCCACGAAATCGAGGTTTGACTGCTCTCAAAGAATTTCTAGGCTCAACCATCTCCCAAAGTCAGACCATTACTTATGACATCGTGCGAGAGCAAACGCATCCCGGAGCAAATCGTTTCTGGTAGACGACTGTGGACCACGCACGCCATGGCTGCTGCCCTCACCGTGCATTCTCTGTTTGTACCGATGCGAGCCCGTCATTGCCGGTCGTATTGTTCGTTCCGACTCAAGATCCCTATGTGTCGGCCGTACTCCCGGCGGAATACCGGTCTGTCCATGATTGCAGTAGGCTGTGGTTTTATGAGACCACTTGATCACTCAAACGGCTACATCGACGTTCGAGGCCTATCGCTAGTGACGCACAACAGACGTTCTCAACATATCAGCTTTCTGTGCACGGGCCGTTCAACACGTCTACGTGCACTTGTACACACCGGCGTGGAGACAATCAACAAGATCCGCACTAGATTCTGACTGAAGACGCTATCTATGGACCCATAGAGTCGCCTTCGGTGCATCCATAAGTGCTTCGTCGATGGTCCTATCGGTATGGTCGGCACGGTATATTGTATATCGGAAACTCGCCTAGTCGGCTCCATCTGAGAGCTACAGTACCCGCAGACGCCGAGTGGGCACGATACAAACGACAAGGGCGGACAAGCTGTACAATATATAAAAGGCGCCATTGTTCCGCGTTCAATCTCTCTCTACAACTTACGAAGCAACACCGACTAAACATGAAGGCTGCCGCGCTCTACACCGCCATCGTCATGGCTCTTACCGCCTGGGCTGCCCCCACACCTCAAGACCTCAACTGTCCAAGTCACTGTCACCCCGGCACATTGGAGGACGGTGTACGTCTTCCTCTCAGCAGGATGAACTGATTCTAAACCGGATGTGCATGCTAATTGTATCATATGCAGACCCCCTGGTGCATTCACAACGTCAGCCCTAGCATGTCTTGCTATGGTTGAAGGGGGAAGACCTACACATACTATCACAACACGATGTGGATGTCCTGTACGTGTGACATGTTGCCTTCGAGGCGCGATTGCTGCCGGTCCCGCCCATCTGACTAATATTGCACATGTCAGCGACTCTTGATACCTACTCGAATACTGTAGATAGACGACCATAGCTAATCGCATTCATCAATCCCAACACGACATGGATTGGTCATCTTTTAATCGAGACGAACATTTCCTTCGACTCGAGCCTTCGACATGAGCCAGTTGACTGTAGAGTGTTATAGATCGATGCTACCATGCGCCCTGACCTTTGGACCGACACCGGAGAAGCCACCATCAGCATGCAAGTTTTTCTGCTCCCAGACACACTAGCTGAGTTGGAAACAACCGAGATTGTCTCAGCACGAACATGTCCATCGTGTCTGGAACTTTTCGATACTACGTCGTCACGCGGGCACGCATCGAAAACGCATCCTTTGTGCCACTCACGGAGATCTATCAGCAAGTCCGCTGGTTCTAGGAATGGACAACCTCCACTGCGATCGCATCTGGTGTAGTTTCTCGATGTCTTGCTCATTTTGAGCGATGTTCGGCGAGAGATAGTGGTCACCATCCGATGGCAGTCGTCAGTGATCAACAAGAACCCTGCGTGGCTCGTGATGGAGCTGCCGTAACACTAGGAGACTACGATGTGGTGGCATCAACTCGATTATGCGCAGTCGTGATGTCCGGACAACAAATTCGCACGATACAGTAGTTGTGGATGAGCAGACATTGCGAAACAGATGCTGAACTCTGGCCGAAAGCGGATCAACGAAGTCCCCAACTCTTCACGTTCTGACCGCAAGGGCTTATCACTTACACAAATCGGCTTGTAGGCTCGTTGCACAACAAGACCATCCCGGAGGGGCTGCGCTAACCACGACATTAGCATTAATATGATGAACCTTCGGGCTCTGGTCCGGCAACCCTTTGCATCTTGACCGCTCGGCAGCCCATCTGCAGCATGTTCCCCAGCATAATGTCCTCCCGACGACCCATATCGCAACTCACATTAGCTGTCCATACTATGTTCACCGCTGCTATCGAGCATTATATTAATACTGCATCTGCACAACCACCTCATCTTGATTCCAGAACTTACACCTCTCGAGCAGCCTCTCTTTCAGCACACTCTCCCTGCCTGAAAAACCCTCTACTGACGGCCCCGGGTTCGATCCTCCAATCACATAAGTCCCCAGATTCTCGTCGTCAAACTGGGCAGGCAACCAGCCCTGCAATGTTTCCTTCCCTTCAATGGAAGGCTCCAAGGAAGTAGCAAACGAAGACCAGGATCCGGAGACCTGACGAGCAAGAGAACGATTCGACTCCGTGATGTTCACTTTTTTTAAACGCGAGTTGGGCGTGAGACAAATGTCCAGATTATCAAACACGTATGCGATATCGCTCGAATGTATGACACCCCAACCGAATCTCCCATCATTCTCCAGATTTGGTGTAAAGATGGTCTGATTGAACTCGTACAGGTACACCCGATTGCCAGCGGATTGGATCTTGGACAAGCCCTGAGCGAAATTGACCGCACTGCACGTGAGAGCAACGTCTCGCATGATCTGAGCAGCGCGATAGTCCTCGACCGATAGAGAAAGGGTTCCGTTGGGTCGATAGATGGGTTGGAAGTCAGAGGCAGGGTACAGTTTCAGCACCTTGTCAACGATAGCGGGCTCGAGAGCTGGGAGATAATGTCGCATGAACTCTTGAGCCGTAATGTTGTTGCCAGTTGCAAAAGGAACGCCATCTTGAGCCGTCCAGCCTAGGATCAGGGCGATATCTGCCATGCGTCCTTGTGCGATCAGCTGAGATGGAGCATCTGGAACGAAATCGCCGTCGACAACTGGCAGCCACTCGTCTCCAAGGTTCCCATCCAGACAAAGGCGGCAAGGAGGAGTTTCCTGCGCCGAGCTTGCATTTCCTTCGGACCCAGCTTTCGGTGGTGCCCCCTCGCAAGTATCCTGGCACACGGTAGCATTCTGCGCATCACGCAGATCCAGGCCATAGATATTCCGGAGACAATCAATGGCATCCTTCGAGTCGTAGTCGAAACGATCGCAGCCTGTGTACGCCAAGATGGCGGCTTGAGCATTCCTTGTATAGTTCCCCGTGGTACCAGGCTCTGGGCCTTGACTTTGACAAATAGCCGCACGGAAGGGAGCAGGCTTCGAGCCGCCGTAAGCCAGGACTTGCATTGCCACGGCGACAGCACCAGAAGACTGTCCGTGGATAGCAATCCTATTCGGATCGCCGCCGAAAGCAGCGACATTGTCGTGTATCCATTCAAGAGCAAGCCGCTGATCTCGCAAACCGATATTCTCGTTACCCGTGTCTTTGAGGTATTTCGATTGCGCGAAACCGAAGACTGCAACATTGTCAGACAAGGGCAGGACGACTCCGTCAGGCTGCCAAGTACTCACCTCCGAGGCGATAATTCATAGAGGCGTGAATGATGGGCTGGCCATTGGCGATACTGTCATTGATCAAGCCCCCAGGAAACGTAGCACTCGATTCTTTGCCTCCTTCTACGAAGCCTCCTAGCAAAGCATGCATTAGCTCAGGAGAAGTCGCACGCACAGGACATGAACACACCGCCATGAATCCACACCATAACAGGCAGTTTCGCATCCGCAGTTGTGCCCTTGGGCCGCCAGATGTTCAGCTTCAAGCAGTCTGCTGATAGCGTCCCGTTGAACTGTCTCTGCAAACAGGGCCGTCCAGGATCAACAGCATCGTTTACAGTATTCGACTGTGGCTGAAAGGGAATGGGGGCCTTGAAGCGATTGCTTCCTCCAGTGGTTTCAGCATATCTGATGCCGAGAAAAGCTTCGAGATTGTCGTAGTAGAATCCCTGGTACGATACGCCGCGGCCGAAGACGTTGTCGACTATGACCTGCTGCCGGATCTTTCGCGCAAAGCCACAACATGCTAGTGCAAGCTGGAACAGCAGGTTGATAACGAACATCGCATCGACTAAGTCCGTCAAGATCGTAAAGTCTCCTCAAGAGCTGCGTACGGATCAGAGTATTAATAAACAAGCACTTCCGGATAGCCGGGAAATACCAATGATACTCCTTCGAACCAACTGAATTGAATTGAAACCGAGTCAGTTCATCATGACAACAATGCTTGACGGTCAGACGAGTTGATAGCAAACGCAATCCGTTCAGCGTGCTTCCAGCATTCTACCAGTGAACAAACTGTATGAATTCCATCTCCAGTGACAGCAACGCGGCCGCACGAGAAAGCCAATTCCAACTTCAAGCTTGAAGCTTGGATACAACGCTTTGAATGTGATAGGCTCAATGGCTTTTGACCAGGATGAGATTGAAGTATGTTTATGTTTGTGGGCAATGGTCAAGAAAGGCAATAACCGTGATCGTTGGCCTATTTCCTGGCCGTATCGCTTCAATCGACAATGCCGGTAAGCTGTTATACAGTCTCATAATCAGCACCAGAGTCAAGCGTTGTGGAGATTTCTCCACGCACATCACTGCGGTCGGAATTGTGGCAGCATATGAACCCGATTTTCCCGAAATACAGACAGGGCCTCGCACGTGGCTTCAAGCTTGCTCCCAGACGGACGACACAACCTCACGCGTTCGAGGCCAATTCGGTGTAGTACAGTAAGCGAGGTAAATCCGAGGAAGGGCTTCGAAGTCTCTCATCGTGCCCCAAAAGGCATTTATATCAGTCGACCAACACCTTTCCCATGTTCTTCATAGCATCTAAACGAAGAAGACGAGAATAACTCACTTTCAAGATCCTTGGACAGCAGTGTAGCCACCCATCCATGGGTTCTGATAGAGCGCGGGATAATCGTGCCCGGAGTGGATGGAATCATTCAAGCCTTTTTCCTCAAATGGAAGAAGCGCTCGCGGTTGACACACGTACTGGTTCGTCTGAGGAGAAGACGCTTTCAATACATTCAAGAGCCTCGATTTCAAGCTTTGCCATGTGGGGTCAGCGTTGCTGACAACGGTTGCTTGATACACAATGAAGCCAAATCTAACTCCATACTCTCAGATTCGGGGTCAGCGGCAGTCAAACCCGCAATGCTTGTCTGGACGATTGCCTCTGCTCCCATTGAGTGGAACTCCGAGAGCCCGGCGGCAGAACTTCTGAAGACTTTCAACCATCGCCGGTCAAAGCCTTGACACTCATCAGAATGAGTGCCACTGCTCCCGCTCCCAACGAGTTGAATCTCGATAGACTGGCGGTAGAACCTTTGAGGGGTGTATAGCAGCAAGTTCGGGTTCTCGGAGGTATCAAGCCAAATGGGAAGAATCGTGCCCATTATAGAGACCACCTCGAGGTTCAGGCCTTCCGTGCGAGCATGTTCCAGCGGTATGGAATCTCCAGGAGATTATTGGCATCCGACTTCAATCCAAGCTTTGTTATGTAAGGTCTCGTTCGACCGACGGACGAATGCTGGCGGAACGGAGAGCCAGACCCAGATTCAAGTCTTGCGTTTGAGTTCAGTGCCTTGTCGCTTCCATTGGGTCTGCCGCTGGTCGACCGTAGTAAGAAGGAGTCTGAATGCGATGTCTGCAAACTGACAATTAGAGCACCTGGCTGCCAGTCAACACCTTCAGCTTGAGCATCACCCTGTTTGACGTACCGGTAATACCATAAGACCTTCCACACTATCTCTTGCAACCGTGAGAGTTATTGTTCCAGGGAGGACAGAGATTTCCTCCTCACCGCAGACGACCAAGAGCACCTCAGATCCGAAGAGCCGATCGATCGGAAGGGATACATGGACAAGGAGAATTGCGCACATGGCCAATGTCGCTCTCAGCCTCATTACATCAAAGCTCTGGTGAACGTACACTGTTTAGTAGTACAGTAAGCAAGAATGAACAAGCCTGGAAGAACTGCTTCTGATCTCTTTCAGATCACCTTTCAACCGCTTGGCCTCACAGTCTTCCATCTTAAGCAACTCCCCCAACTGTAGGTGGCTGTGCATTGCTGGCCGCTCCGCTACCTCCTGCTCCTGCTCCGCTGCCGCCTGCACCAGTTCCAGTTCCTGCTCCAGTTCCTGCTCCAGTTCCTGCTCCAGTTCCTGCTCCAGTTCCTGCCCCCGTTCCAGTTCCTGCCCCAGTTCCTGCTCCACTACCTCCTGCGGCACCTGGAGCCGCGCTGGACAGCTGTGCGCAAGTCGTTTGAAGCTCCAAGACATCTACAAGAACGACAAATCAGCACACGAAAAGTCGATTCCAATGCAAAGAGAAAGCAGAAGAGGAACATACCACCACCATCCTTGCTCGCCGACACACACTGTGCGCATGTCGCCAACAGAGTAGGATCAATATTCGTGCAAGCACACTGCAAAAAGCTTTGGTCTTCGAAAACGTTGCCGCCTATAGAAACCCAACAATTAACATCAGCATTCTGCACAATATATTTCGTCGAATCAGACAGCAAGGGTGAGGGGAGATAAAACGCACCAAGTGAAGGACACTGAGCAGCAAGGCCGACGACCTGCACACAAGAAGGGTCTACCTGGCAAGCAGCTGGAAGATCATCTTCGTTGATCTGAGACGACTGAGCCGAAACGGCGACAGCGCTGGCAAAAGCAGCGAAAGCGGCTGTTGTGAAACGCATCTTGATGAATGGATGATGTGAAATGATAGGACTTGTTGTTCGAAGGAGTGTTGAGATCGTTGAGCAAGGAATGAATCGATGATGGCTAGCAAGAAGAATCAGCGCTTCCACGACTCTCTTATATTCCCATCGGTGTTTCTATCCTACCAAGATCCCCAAGATGCTCTCAATCTCCAGCTCCATCCCTATTTTAATCCCCAGTCGGCTATACTATAGTCTCACTTACGCCATCTCACCACTCCATTCCTCTCCGCCAAGATCCATCATACCCGATCCAGTAATTCTAATTCTCCTAGTCCTCTACATCCCCAGTTCCGCTGACATCCACCCCCGCAAAGTCGGGCGCCGAAAATTCGGTGTACACAACACATAAGCCACTAGAAGATGGAATAGGCAGCATTGGCACTCGTCAGAGCACCACTAGCAAGCAAGGCAAAACTTCGTCAGTGTCTTTGCAATTTAGGATCACTGTCTGTATATGCCATACAGATCGGTAGGCGCGGAGAGAGGCGGTTGATCCGAGACTTGATCACATGAATCGTCGATGTTCTTGTGAGGCGCAGCTCACTCGTTCTGTAGAGACAGTCCTGGTCGTAGTAAAGAAAGACTGTTCACCACTCATCAATGGAATTTGGATCTTACCTCGCATATTCGCAACCATGTTCGATCCTGCTGATGACTTCAGCACTCGTCTGTCGAAATTTGGGTATCTTCACTACTGCAGTATCTCGTAAGAACTATTCCATCATCCTCCTTTGCTCATGTCACGCACATATCATTTAGCATCTACGCCAGATGCTTATCTGTCTTGCGCGGACCATCACCTACACTGGTCAAGATGACACGCGAGATGCCACTGTTCAGCTTCTCAGCCGCGATTTCCGCCCCCTCGGGAAGTGGCGTGGCCTTGATTTTCTGTCCTCGTGCGCCTTCCCAGCCTGTCTTATCTCCGACAACGCTCTTGAACGTGCCCGCGACGATGTCCTCGTGCTCGGCGAGATAGTACACAACGGCGTTCGGGCCTGCATCGAAGGTGTACGCACAGTATTGCTTCTCTTCTGGGTGACTGGCATTGATGTATTCGCACATGCGCACGGCAGCTCGGCTGGTATCGTTCATGTAGAAGATCGGGGGGTCGGTATCGAGGCAGGTGGCGTGGAAGTTGTTGGAGTCCTTGGTGGTCAGCTTGGCGAAGCTCTCAAAATCTCTGTTGTGGATGGCCTTTTCCATGGCCTTCATCCTCTTTGGCACGACCTCGTCTGCACGGTGCTGGAAAAGTGCAGAGCTGGCAACGGTCTGCTGCATGCCGGTAGTGGAGCTGACATCCTTCTTCTCAGCAGAAGCTACGAGGATAAGAGCTCGCATGTCGGGCCAGTGAGAGGCCGAGGCGACCTCATATGCCACACTGTCACTTCCATCGGCCTGCTCTCCCTTTTGCCATGCCACGTATCCGCCCATGAGACTGCGGCATGCTGAGCCAGAGCCCTGTCGTGCAATGCGAGAGAGGTCGGTCGGAGATGTTGGCAGCTCGTACAAGTTGGCGATGGCACGCACCAGAGCAGCGAATCCTGCGGCAGAGGAAGCAAGACCAGCAGCAGTGGGGAAGTTGTTCTCGCTGACGATCTTCAGCTTCAGCTCGGACAGCTTTGGCAGTGACGAGTCGGCATCCTCCAGCTCTTTTCGCAGTGATCGCAGCTCACGCAGACATGCCTGCGTACGAGCTCCAGAGATGTCCTGCCGGGCGTTGTTCAGCGTCAGGGAATCGTCGGTGAGGGCGGCGCTGCACGAGGCGGTGGTGTGGGTGCGGAGGTCGTCTTGGGACAGCGTGACGGAGATGGAGCCATTGGTGGGCAAGTTGAGCTGCTCATGTCAGACTTTCTCTGTTCCTCGTCCCCGAGTCATGGCCGTACTTTGGTATCTCGCTTTCCCCAGTATCTTGAAGCACCGTCAGTTTCACGCCGCCCGCTACTATTGTTCGCTGTCCTACTTGATAATGGCAATGTTGACCGGCGCAAAGGTCGAGGCTCGGTACACTTCGTCGTTTGCCGCCATCTTGTCGTACGTGAGCAGCTTCTATCTATTGTGTAGCTGTGGAGGAAAAGGAGGGGGAATATGCGAGGGAAAATGGCACGAGAACAACGTGCATCAAAGCTCTGACGCAGGGTGCAGAGCCGCATCTGCACCTTGAGATCGTGCATGACGCCAATCGGCATTATTCTTTATGCATGTGCACAACTCTATCTCGTCACTCTATTCTTCCTCACTTTCATCTTTTCTGTCCTCGCCATCAACATGCGCTCCGCCGGCGACGACCCCGACGCCAAATGTCCCGTCGACCATCGGACCCGTGAAGCTTGGCTCCAAGCTGCGAAAGCCAAGAAAGAGCAGCCACCTCAGTCCTCTCCTCCAGCAGTACAGCCATCTTCCATTCCATCTTCGCCTCCTGCTCGCTTTTCTCTGGATACCTTGTCATGGAACACCATCCCCGAGAAACCAGTGACGAAAGCTCCCATCCTCCGATCTCTCTCCACCGACCGCGAAATCTCCTCCATTCCTCGTGCGATCAATGATTCCTCAAAACTGAACTCTGCTGAGAAAGCCGCTCTTCCCACCAACTCCGAAGTCGAAACAGGCCATGACGCCTCCTCCGGAAATTGGATTTATCCCTCGCAATCCCAATTCTTCGAGGCCATGAAACGCAAAGGCCACGAAGCCAACCCGGCCGACATGTCCAGCATCGTACCCATTCACAATGCAGTCAACGAACGTGCTTGGACACAGATTCAAGAGTGGGAGAAGGGTTGGGGAGCTGAGAGATGTGGTGGACCTAAATTGGTCTCGTTCGCAGGAGATAGCAAAAAGCTGACACCCAAGGCTTACTGGAATATGTATATCATGGGATATGCGCAGCCATTCGATCGTCACGACTGGGTCGTCGATAGGTGTGGGAAGAAGGTGGATTATGTTATCGACTTCTACAAGGGAAAGGATACGGGCATGCCGCTGAGCTTCTTCTTGGATGTGAGGCCCAAGATTAACAGCTGGGAGGGTGTCAAGATGCGCATCGCGAGGACCTTTGGATTGGCGTGAGCAATCACCAATTCCAGAGCACGGAGACATCACTATCTGTGGTATGGCGACGGAACCATGCTGGCACTTCAGAAGATCACCTAGAGTATTTTCTCAGGCCTACTGTCCTACAGATTTTCTCCCGGGAGCAGGGCTGGGTCTTCATTGGCCTTGGAGGAGCCATATCTCGCCCTGGTCGAGCTGGAAAATGCACTCCCACGTGCGACTGTCGCACGGCACAGGAATTACCTGTTCCCACCAACGCTTTGAGGTGGTTGCCTGAGAATATTCGAGGTGTGCTTATTTCAATCACACTACCTGACCGACAGTAGTTTCGGGAGGCCTCTGCGCAATTGGACAAAGTTTGCGAAGCCTGCAAGCTCCTTCAAACAGGCAATTGCGGTTCCTGCAGCTGGGAGAACAACAATGACTGTTGGCTTCCAACCCCGAGGGGCCATCGGCTAGAAGTTCCAGCATCGCGATACCAGCTTACTCCATGCCAAGCGCTGCTGGGCGCGACCGAGCAGTAGGAGCAGTGCTCCACAGATCTGAGTGTCCTGTCCGGTCATTCCCAGGCAATGGTGCTTGGCCCTCCATTCGCCACTTGTGGTGGCCGCCAGTCAAAGGCGCTTATATTTGACTTACCATATGAGTGCTCAACTTGAAGTCGACGCACAGAGGGAATACGGACGGGCAAGCTCAGGAAGTAGAAAGTTCAGAGGGAATGATCTGTGGCAGACATGTAATTGTATGTAAATACTCTCAACTCTGTGGTGAAGAGGAAGTCGAGTTGCGCAACTGAATGGAGACTATCTGCACTGCTCCGTTGAGACGGCATTGCAAGCTAAGTACATTCCTCATTCTCTCATGCTGCGTTCGCATTTGCAGGGGGAACCCATCAGAGGAGACCAGGCAGTGGACGGCGATACCAGCCTTACACCGTTCAAGTCGAAATCTCCCTGACTCTGGGGCTTTACAGAGCCTCTGATAACTCTCAACGTCCCTCATGCCCTTCCTAGCAGACGGATACCAGTCTTGTCTAACACCCCAACGCCATCGCTGAAAATACCAACACTTCCTGCTTCCCTCAGCCACCCATCAAGATGCTGACCTGACGCAAGACATCAGCTCCATTAAACGAATATGTGCAGCACTGGGAGAGAACTCACCGCCATAGCAGCACAGCATAAGCTGACATATGGACTCAATCGCTCGCCTATCCGTGCTGCTCGCCAGAATGTGCCAAGAGGACTTTGAAGAAGTCAGCTTATTTGTTTTGAGCAAAGAACAAGCTGCCGAATCATTGGAAGCAGCTAAGTAGATAGATACTCACCCAGTCTTGTTGCGATCAAGCCATGCCGGAAAAACGCCGTGAATATATGTGCAGGTGCAGATGAACAGCAGGACGACCAGGAGGAAAGTCTGGAATTTCAAGATTCCGAGCATCGTGGCAACTGAGTCGTATGTCCTTGTGCAGTATGTCTTGTCCCCAGTCTGATTCGTATGACAGGCAAAAGCCGTGTAGTGTCTCCAAAAAGAATTGATCAAGCGGACGCTGTTTCCACGTATGCTCCCAAGTGAAGTCGAAATGTCAACCGCAAAAGCCCTGGGACGGCGCTTCGGCAAATCACATGCTGGCGCCTTCCAGCTCACGCATCGCACTTCTTCACGTCACGTCACTTCACGACATCTCATCGCAACCTTCATCTCGGACACACCCAGAACCACACACAGAAGGAACCTGGAGAGAAGCAAAACAAACCATGACCGAACCTCGCCAACGCCCCCGCGCAAAAGGCGCCCCAATCTTCAACCAAAACGACCTCTCCGAACTCCTCTACGCCTTCGGCGACACCCCCAACCCCTTGTCCTCCACAATCTCCACGCTCGACGAAATCCTCTCAGATTTCATCATCGAAACCTGCCACAGCGCCGCCCTCTGCGCCAGCTACTCCCGTCGTCAGAAAATAAAAGTCGATGATTTCCGCTGGGTCCTGCGCAAAAATCCCGCATTGCTAGGACGCGTGAACGAGCAGTTGTTTAGGGAGAAGTATATTAAGACGCAGAGACGATTGGTGGACTTCGATGCGTATGGGAAGGAAGGGGCGGCGGAGTTGGCGGATTTGGCGGAGGTGGGTGGAGCGGGAGAGGAGGATTTGAAGGCTGGGAAGGGTGTAGGAGGGAAGGGAAAGGGAAGGAAGAAGAAGAGGAAGGTGGAGGATGAGGGAGAGGGTGGGGGGAAGAAGGCGAAGGAGTAGATTGTTTGCGACTGATGGTTTTGATCTGATGCTTCGTGGGTGAGAGGAGACTGGGCATGATTTTAGCGATGGCGTTGGTGGGACAAGAATGCATTATGATACCCAAGTTGGCATTTTGGCATGGAGTTCATGGTGGTGTGCATATGGGCGACATGGACACCTATCATCGTGGATCGCCTACGCAGCGAGCAAGAAGATATCAATACCGCATACTCAGAAGAAGCAGTAGCGTTGTGATACTTTTCACTCGAAGCACCCTGGCATCAAATAAGCGAATCCTTTTGGCTGCATCAGCTACATCTACGCTACAAGCAGCGCATTGAAGACACCGGAGTACATTAATCCAGACACGCGGTGCTCGTGGCCATATCCAGACGCATTCGCCTCTCCTTGAATCTCTCGACTTCTCTTCTGGCCCTTGAGATTCATACGTGGCCTCCATAGGCCGAGCTATGGAGGGCTACTATGTTTCCTGAACCATGAAGGATACTTTTCCAGTTTTGTTTTCGGAGGCACAAACCCCCAATGCTGTTTGTAAGCAGGACAACAGGGCGTAGCATCACTGGAAAAGCCTCGAGTCAATACTATATCGCTTCAGGATACGATGGAAACCTTACTCACCCATTATCGTAGGCTAAACAACATCTATCAAGAATTTGTTAGCGAAATGCTTGCACGACAGCCGTTTACTAGCCAAACACTTACTTCTCTCCATTAGTGTTTCCTGGAGCCCACGCTCTATTCATCGCCAATCATCTTAGCTCTCTCGCCAATCCGAAGCCTCGTTTGGAAACTTACGATCCAGGTACGTCCGTGTCTCCACACCACTCCCACCCGTGAGCGCAAGCTGCCTTTGCTGAGCCGTCGCCGGGACATTTAGGCCAATTCCCAGATTCTACGAATTTTTGACAGTCGCTTGTCCTGGTTGGGGTTCCTCCATCGCAGCGGAATGCTTGGACGCCGGAAACTGAGACCGACAGCAAGAGGCTTAGGGACAAGGACCGAGAGCAGTGCATATTTGAGGCAGGTTGCAGGCTGGACCAGATGGAATGCTCCCGATACCAGATGCAGTCCGTCGCAGGTCGACTGGTTGAAGTAATGCCGCCGGCGTGTGAGGGCAGATAATAAAATTGCGAAGATCCGTTCCACTTCTTCTTATATGTCCCTTTCCCATCGCAGACGCACAGATCACCCAGGTTCACGAAATACGAAGAAGAAGCGGTGCACGGAGGGCATTAGCCTGCTTCGCCTCATGAATGGAAGACCAACACACAATGCGTTCGACGCAAACAAGAGACAATGTGCCGACGTTAATCGAAGGAAAGACATTGGACAAGCATTCGACCAAAGGCAAAGCCCTATCCGTAGAATCCCAAATCTTCGATTTAAACTTCGAATTCCTGATCCCATGCAACGAAAAGTGTCGCAGCCTAGCCCGTTCAAGGTCTCCTTTGTGCCTCTCCTTCAGTTTATATAAGTTCTCTGTCGCAATGGAAGCATGCACTCGGCTATAATAAGTCTCTTGGTCCCTACCGATCGTGCTTGATGCAGTAGTCAAGTCAGCAAGTCGCCTGCGAGGGACGGCAGATATATGCCGCTCACGCCCGGAGCTATTGAGGCATTTCGAAGCCTTGATTTGATCTGCCTCCTTCCTAGCACGCTCCTCCATTTCCGCGGTGTAGCATTTGACGTGGCTGTAGACGGCTTTTGATCGGAAATTCGAAGAGACGGAACAGACAGCATGGAATGCCAGACGTGCACGACACTTTCCGCCTAGCGACCAGCAATCAGCAACAACCAGCAGCAGCGACAGGGTCTGGACTGTTGAACTGAACCGCAGACAGGACTTGCTCCAGAGAGTCGATACTCGATACACGACTGTGCTGAGCGCGATTCATTCTGCTTCCTTCGTCGTGCCGCCTGGAAAGAATTTCGCAAGAACACAACCGCTTTCTGACGAGGCAATGGCCTGCTAGTAGTGATGTCTTTCCAGGCACTTGCGTGCGTCGAAAACCAGCCCACAATTTCGCCCTTCTCCTCTCTGTTGTCTGTTCGCACTTGCTAGTAGCGCAGGCTCTCTTCCCCTACAGCCGGTGACTAGCTGTTATATTTTTCCAGAACCTAGGTCCTTTAACGATCGCCTTCCACCTCCTTGGCTCAACCAATAAGTCGTCACCACATCCAGACGCTTGGTGTTCACGGCCTCCCATTCGACATTCGGACAACGGCCCTAAGCTGTCGAGAATACCGACCGGAATGCCTCGCTAAGGAGTGGGAGGTGATCGTTTTGTTTTGCTTCGATCGTGGCATCTTCTTTTGCTTCTTCGACAAAAGCTTTGCTGCTGGTCTGCGCGATCTGGTATATTAGCATTCATATGCATCTTGACATTCACTTGCATTAAAGATCGCCTTGCACCTGCTGAGCTCAGCTAGTAAATCGTCAACCACTATGGTACGGCTGAAAGATAAGGTCGATCCCGCTTGACCTTTGGACACGAGTTCAGTGTCTTTTGGTGGTAAGCCGATCGTCCTTAGCAATAGGGCGGAAGGTGGTTGTTCTGTTTTGCTTCTTAGCTGCCAGTTGCTTTTACTGTGAGCACGAGTTTTGCCAGACGCGAACTGTCTCAATATGGCATTCACGTGCGATGGTGTACACACGGGTAGGCTACGCTCGCCTTCGGTCTGCTCATCGAAATCGCCTTTTCTGGGCAGTGTCTGCCAGCATCAGTATCCCAGTTAGACCTCTTGCGCGACAATGATCGCCTCTCGGTGTGATAGCTCAGTCAGTAAGTCGTCCGGTGAATTAGGCGCTTGACAACCATCAATACGATCGAGCGGTCTAAGGCCTCTACTGACCCTAGCCAGCCTTGTCATTGAGTGGTCTACTCGCACGGGAGGTGATTGTTTTGCTTTTTAGATGCAACCTTTGCATTGAGAAGCCGGTGCGTATCATAAACCTTTGGCTCTTGTCATTCTTGCCCGATGCTGCTTGCTCTTACATCGCAATCACTGTGGATGGCTGTATGAGCGTAGGTCTTCGTTAGTGACTGGGTACGATCCAGTCCAGGAGCTGGGACTCCAATCCATTTCAGCGCTGCGGAGACTGTAGCTCAAAATATCCCGCGACCTCGAGGCTGGCAAATACAATGGTATTCATACACCATGATCTCCTCTCTTTTTAGCACCCCCATCACCGGAACTCCACGCTCATGCATAACACACAGCTGTACAATGCTCTTCCCAATCTCATCTCACAAACCCCATGCCTCAGCAAATCATCTACCGACTCCTCTCCAAATCCGGATATACCCTCTTCTTCTTCACCACCTCAACACCCTCGTCACCCTCCTCAAACAGCTTCTCAAACTTCTCGACCATCTGTTCCAAATCCTTCTCCCCTTCTTTCCTAAACCTCGTAACTTTCCTCACATTCCACGCCGTCATGTCTCCAAGCTTGAATTCTTTCCCTTCTTCCTCCGCTTGTTGTCTCGCATGCGCGATACTCTTTGCCGTCATAGCAAGGCGCATATCTTTGGGGCCATCGACAAGTTCGAGGATTGCAGAAGCGGCCTGATCCTCCTTCACCGGCTCGATACGGAGGACGCGTGTGTAGCCGCCAGGTCGTGAAGCATATCGTTCTCGGAGTTCGTTGAAGAGTTTAGGGAGGTGTCGGTGGGGTTCCTGTGAGGAGAAGGACAAATGTTAGGTTCAGGACATGGTCTTTGTGGGCGAAAGCTGATTTCGTACAAATAGTATTGCTTGCGCGCCTTGTTTACTCGCAATAGTATTCCTTTTACTCAATGTGATCAACTTCTCGGCCAGGCGTTGTGCTTCTTTCGCCTTGTGCCATGTCGTCGTGATAGATTCGTGCTCGATGAGGGATGTGACCAGATTTCGGAGGAGAGCTTTGCGATGCGCTGAGTTTCGCGACAGATGGCGGTATTTGACGAGTCCACCGGCCATCTTGGAGGACTGTTTGCTGCTGGAGAGAACGTGGAGGGTGGAATCGATGGGGTGGTGTTGATCGCGACAGCGGAGGAGAGCGGAGGTGTCTTCATTAGGGTTAGGGTTGGACATGCTGGTGGAGCATTGGCTTCCGACGTCACGGATTCCCAACCAGAGTTTCCCTTCGCTCTTCACTTCGCTCCTCCCAGACACAGTCACAATGGGCTTCACCACAGGGCTGGTACTTCCACTATCTGTGGATTTCGCGCTATTCAGCAGCTAATCAAAGTCCAGCTCGGCGGCTTCACGCTCACAGCCTCAATACTGTACCTCTCCACCGAACTCCACGCCCGCAATCGAGCTCACCAATCCGCTCTCCTACGACAACAAGCCTACCTCGTCTCCAACATATACGCACCCGAGCCCGCTCTTCCACCTCAAACAGATCGGAGAATACAAGCAGGACTTTGGGAAACTGCGAAAGACAAGTGGAACGCTACACTCGAGCGCGAAGTGCGAACAGTATCGAATGTTGATTGGCAAAGTGTGACAGAGCGTGTGGGCGACAGTGTGAGCAACTTGGTATCGCGGGCGTTCAGCCAAGGGAAAGAGGCTGCGAAAGAGGTGGGAAAGTAAGGTGAACGAGGACTGAAGGAGATGGTGTTTCAAGATAGCTGGTCCAGAAGCGGCCTCACGAAGGGCTTCCGTGGAGAAGAGAGAAGCCTTTATCGTGCCGCGCCGAAGAGCACTGTCTCATAAATTACGGTAGAAGAGCGAAGAGATACCCTTTGTACAATGCATGCACATTAGATTCACGAGGCAGCCTTCATGGCGCGCATCAGGACACGGCAAAGTCATACGCTGCATGATTCAGCAAAAATGGGTTGGCCGATATGCTGTACGACTCAGTAAAAGCGGTTTGGCCTCAGAACTGTATGCTTCGCAAGAGGCAGCAGTGATGTGCCGAGCTAGCCTTTATTCACTCTCGATAGCTGTTCACTTGTGACGTGTATCCGCGACAACTCCTTCCAGCTTACAACAGCGATAACTTCTCCCGACCCTCGACATGCAACTTCGCAATTCTCGCCCAGCACCACACTTACCTCTCGACCGACCGACACTACTCACCATATCGCTATCGATCAAACATGATCGACCCCAGGCACGGCTTTACCGTCCACGCCTTCTCCCATCGAACAGGACTCGAGTCAACCTTTGCTGAACAGTACCTGCGCGAGCATGACTGGGACTTTGACGCGGCGATCGCAGCGCTCGAGAATGAGAAGGAACGCAAATCGTCAGCACATGCATACTCGAGCCACGCGGCACACCATATCGCAACCGCCAGCGGCCATCTCAAGCTGCCGAAGAGCGTCAACGTCCGTGATGCTGAGATCTCTGTAGAGCGCCTCATGAAGCGCACTGGTTTGACACTCGAGTATGCCCATATGGCACTCTCCGCAAGAGAATGGAATTCATGGAAAGCAGAGGCGGCTTTCAAAAGCGTGCAGGGGGCACTCCCAGCAGAGGCTTTCCAAGTCACTCACACCCTGTCGAGTCGGACTGGAATGACGCTGGCCGCCTGTACTGATTGCCTGATCTCCACGCACGGCAACTACAGCGAAGCTCTCGTTGCTTTCGAGCGCCTTCGCCCGCGTCTCCCACCCGAAGCCTTCATCACGCGACCGACCAAGACTACCTTCTTCTCTCTCCCGCCAGAGATTCGCAACGAAATCTACAGCCTCGTCGTTCAGGGCGAAGCAGCGGCTCACACCGATTACGATGGCCTGGTTCCAATTGCCTGTTCACCATTCCCGGGCCTCCTTCGCGTCAATTCTCAGATCCGAAGCGAATCTATGGGCTTGTACCTCACCTCCACTCCTTTCTGCGATTACTTCCACTTCGAAGACTACGGTCCAGACGAAAAGACTCGCGCAGCCCGAGCCCTGTTCCAATGGCTCGACATAGTCGGTAACAAGAATGTCCGCGATCACTTGGGCTCTGTGACCATCATTTCCAATATGGTATATGATTGCGCTCATGGTTGCTCTGCAAACAGGTACGGCCGTTGCGAGAGCATATTCAACACGTGGAAGTATATTGGTGCCTCACTCAAGATTCGAGGGGTGCAAGGACATCAGATTCGCTTTCCTGGGATGCTCCACTCCGACATGACTCTTTGTTCCGTGGAGTACGACAACCGCCTCATGACTAGGATTCTCTTGAACGCGGTCATCGCGGTCGAGATATTGGAGAAAGTTGTCAAACTGGTAGACGAGAAGTTTCGGCCGCCGCAAGTAGACGCATTGGTTGAGGCGGGTTGGGAGAGTGAAGAAGGATTGAGCCGATCGGATTGGCAGCGTCGTCACCCAGGAACGGGCCTAGCAGACGCACAGAAGGTGGTCGAACAGTGGAGAGAACAGGTCGAGAAGTGGTTGCGCCTAGAGAAGGAGAGGGTCGAGAAGGAGAGGGCGGAGAAATCGAGCAAGAGGTACTCTTGATGGCCAGCATCCTGCAAGTAGCTACCGAATGCATGGACCTAAATTGATGCTGGGGCGTCTCATTTGAAGTGCCAGCATCACACTCATCGATCTGGCAACAACGGAAAGGAGGATGTCAGGGATTCAGCAGTGGGGCCCTACATACCTACCAACAATGCCGACCAGGATTGGCGAAGACGAGTGCTAAACGTTCGAGAGCTTCTCAAACGGTCTTGTGCGATAGCCCAACTCATCGCTGAATCAGTCAGCATACTAGACAGAGGAACCGTAGGACTACTGCGCTCAAGTACTCCAGAATGCTACTGAGTACCCGACTTCCGGGATGATGGACAAGGGGTCAACACGAGGAATGTGCTCTGCCAGCAGCCGTCAGGTCATGGCAGCATCTTGAAGCTTGCATTCGGGCAGCACGCGGTCTGAAGCTCTTTGACTTCTGGAACAAACAAGGTACGAGTGATCAGCCGCTGAGGTTGATGTTTGTTTAGCGAGACTGTTGTATGCAGAGTGTACTGATGATTTCACAAACCCAGCCACCTTTCGTCCCCGATCTGTCGACCCTTACAATCTTGCACTTTCCCGGCCACTGCTTTCTTCGAAACTCAGCTCAATCTCTTCTCCGCCCTCCGTCGGCCTTCCTACCACAACCTTTGCCTTCTTCTTCGTCAACTCCATCACAATGTTGAACAAAGTCTGACTCGTGCTCTTCCCCTTCGCACTCCTACAGATCGCCCCAGGCCAATTCTCCTCATCGCGGAAAATCCCTCTCACGTCCTCCCACCCCACCTCTTTCCCTCCACTCCTCTCCTCAACTCCCTTCACCAACTCCTCAATCCTCTTCACCCGAAATCTACTATCCACCAACCAATCCGTATCCTCCACCCCATCCGGATGCTTCTCCAAAAAATGATTACTATGGAACACCTGCCCTCTCCCGTTGATCTCCACTTTCTTCACTCCCTTCGCAGACCACTCCAAACCCACACTCCCATCAGCATCGGAGATCAACATGTGGCAAGCCGACGCAATGCCCACCCTCTCCAACTCCCTCACGGCCTCCTCCCTCGACTCACTCTCCAGCACTTTCCTCAAACCCAAATGAACAGGAAGTTTCCCCTTATTCACCCCTCTCGCCTTGATAGCATTCAAACAAACCCCCACCCCATTCGAATTCAATCCAATCTTTCCAATAATCCCCGCTTCAGTAACCATCTTAATCCTCGTCCCCTTCTTCTCATCTCCCTGAACATCAATACTCACCAAAATCAAATTCTCCCCTTGTCTCGGATCCCAATCCCAATTCTGCGCCAACCAGCTTCTTCTCTCACCTCCATTGACCTTCCACCCCAAAGCCGTACACCCATCACTCCACAGCCCAAACGTAATTTCCGTTCTAACATTACAAGCCACAATATCCTCCACTTCGACCCCAGCTCCCTCAGCAATACCTTCAATTTCTTCCAAATAAGCCGGCCATTGAGCTCTGATGTTCGGAATGAATTCCTTCGCGAGGTCGCGGACTTCTGGCCAGGAGAGTCTTGATGAGACTTTGAATTGCTCAGTATAGAAAGCAATAGTTCGATGGATGAGAGGTTTAGCGAGGGTGCCGTGTGTGAGACCGATCTGGATGTTCCGTCTTGTCAGCTTTGACCATATCGCTTCGTTGTAACTTGTCGGGAAAGGGAAGAGAGTGAAGTATACATACCTCTCTCGGCGAGCCAGTACAATGAATCTGAAGCATTGTTTCTCGTTTGATCTTTCTATGAACGAACTGAATTCGTTCTTCTTCGACTTCAAGCTCCAGGAAAATAGTCACAGCAAATTCCTGTCGAGGACGTTTCACGCTATCGTCAGATCGAAAAGATGCAATCAGTAGTGATTGTGGCGACAGCTGAAGTCGGTCGGCCAACTGTCTCGGCCAACAAGTCGGCCGAGGAGGAAGGTGGGGCAAGAAGCACGCCAATGCCGAAGCGCTGGCCTACCGCGAGTAGTATCACATGCTACACAGTAATAGTAGTCAGCGTGGTCTCACTGCGAGCGACATGAGAAATGAATGAGGTACGTGACTTCAACAATGCTTTTGTAGACTATCAGTCCAATGCAAACGATTCATACTTTTCTACGACTCAGTGACAAACCCGTATCACCACCACCACCGCCACCTCCATGAACGATGAGAAGACTGTTGCAATCTCTGTCCATCTCTCTGGCATTGCCAAAGCAACACACTCCATCCTCTCTCCGCAGCTTTTCTCCCCAGCTTAGAAGTTGCGGATCAAGTACTTCGCCAAAGCCTCCATCTCCGCGGCCATCTGAAGTGGGTCGTACTTGCCCTTCGCCCGAACGTCGACGTTGACTCTGAGCGGAGCAGCGACCTCTATGCGGCGGTACCCGCGATGAGTACCCTCCCCGTCGTAATAGTTCACATCGAGGATCCCGTTGACCACAGCCTTCACAGCCGTCCCAACCGTCTGGAGAGCATCGAGGGCAGTCTCGGTGAAGGACTTGCGACCTGGACGCTCGGCGGAGTCGGGTGGACTCGGAAGCGATTCACTCTTCTTGATATCCCCGTTCGTGGTGACTGATTCTCTCACTTTCGGGGTGTTGGAGGACAAGCTGGAAACGCTCTCGATCTTGAGAGAAGCTTCCGTGAAAGCCGGCTCCCTGGCCTTCTGTGTCTGCAGAGGCTTGTTGGCGACCACAGGAGAGAACGCGGCAGTGCGTGCCACTGGGCGTGGTGCAGCGAGTGGTGATGTTGCCTTCGGGCTCGGCGATGCGCGTACCACAGGCTGAGGTGCAGGCGGCGCGACGGATGGAGTTCTCGAGAGCGGAGGAGTGCTCGAGGCTGACACAGTGCTGGTGAGCGAGCGTGGAGCGGGCTTCGGTGCTGGAGATGGTGATGGGATCGGGGAGGCGCGCGAGATCGGTCGTGCCACGAGCTTGTGTGCTGGGGATGGCGCGAATGAAGGGGTGCTCGACACTGGACGTGCCATAGGCTTCAGAGCGGCACGCGATGGTGCGATAGGAGTGGTGCTCTTGACAGCAACGCCATTGACCCAGCGAGTCACGCCGCCGCTGCGCGGCGAAGGAGCGCGAGCGCGGTTCGGACCACGCACAGGACGCGGCAGCTCTACCTGTTGGATTCGAGGACGGCGTTCGTGTTGGTATGAGCCCATATGCGCTCCATGCCCGTGATCGCCCCTCTTTTCTTCAAGCGTCAAGCGATGGAGCTGCCCATCAGCCCAGTTCGTGGTCAGCTCGGCAGTCTCGTCTTTGCCAAAGCTCGAAGCATTGTTCCAGGCTTGAAGGTGGGCATGGCGGACGTTGGTAGGAGAGCCGGCGAGGATCTCTTTACGCAATGTGCTCTGTTGTTCGACGAATTGCGCCTTCTCGAAGTCGCGGTTGTAGCAGCCTCCGCGGCGCGACTGGGCCTCGTCTGGTGCGGACAGGCCGTCTCGACGCGAGTTGTCGAGATCAGCGAGCATCAGCGCCAGCTCGTTGGCGTCCATCTTGACGGAAGGCGCAGCGTCGCAAAGAAGAATATCCCAGAAGGTGGATGAAGTTGTTGTGGAAAGACAGCGGAAAGCTTTGAGGGCGGGCTGCGAGCTAGCGCGACCGTTGATGACGGCACAAGCACAAGCTCTTTGGCAGGCAAGGGCAAACGGCGCATGCTGCCGACGAGGCAAATCACTTGCAACGCGATAAGTGTTGAACAATCCACTTCAGCTCACTTCACCGATCGCGTGCCATTGATGTGAAGAGTCCACGCCGACGAAGACTGGCTCGCGCAAGCAGCATCGTATGCCGCCCAGTCCGCTGCCCACCACGACGACCATCTCCATCAAAGAGCCAACACCGACCCGACCAGCAGACAGAGGCCGCCCAAAATTTGTCCAAACGAACAGGCTCAGCCGACGGAGAATATAACTTCAGCCCTACGGCATGAGCGTGCCTAGATTTGGCTCCTGCAGGATCAAACGAATCGCAGAGGGCATCTAGTCGCTGCTGCCTCCAGACCCGCACACGGTGATCTCATCAGTGGCCTCTATAGCGACCTGCGCCGGTGTTGGATTCAACTACACTGCACATGCGAGTAGTGCTTGTGTTCTTGTTGTTCCTGCATCCTTCTGCTATTTTGGGACGGGTCTAACCGCTTTGGGATCTGCAACTGGGCGAAGCCTACGCCCCAGACACCAAACTTATGATGCGGAGTTTTGAGAGGCCCAAAATTGGCGTCTGAGCAATCTGCAGCATTGTGCTAGTTCGTATCGGTTTTCGCGTCCGCAAGTTCTGAAGGATGTTGGTTCTTGTTGGTAGGCACTGCTTTGTAGCCTAAGCTTGGGCCGGCACCACCATTCGGAGATGGCAGTCAGCCGACGATGACGGTCCAGTAGAGGGAGGATCCAGTATATGAAGCAGAAGGTTCGCCATGCTGATCGTGCCGTACCTGTGCATCAAGCAAGCAACCGAGATCCAGACTCAGATTCGAGACCAGCAAGAACGTTTCAGCAACCATGTCTTTCATCAACTCCAGTCGTGCTCCTCAGCCGAGAGATCCTCCAAACAGCTACACAGGAGCCGATTGAATGCTGGTGGAGTAAGATCTTCTCAATCACTCCTCGAGGAAGCCTTGGTCGCCTGATGCAGGGTATGTTGTTGCTGTCCGTGCAAAAATGAGATGCCGGGGCTGATCATTTCAGCAGCTCGCCTTTCCATATAATGAGCAGATCAGGTTCAAAGAACACCAAGAACAGCGACACCAAGTCCGGCAACTCCACTCCAGCCCAAGGCGGGCATTCCGGTCATGGCAGGCGCTCCGGCAGAGCTCGTCTCGCTCTCATACACAGCCGTCGCGGCGTATTCCGAAGCAGCGGCGATCTTCTCCATACCAGCTGTGATGGTCACAGGCATATAGCTGATCTCGGTACTAGCGAGTACAGTTGTGCTGGCGACCACGCCGAGGTTGTTGATGGTGGACCTGGCCGTGCAAACAGCTGAGCTGGCTCCGTTGATGGGACTTTCGGTGGTATGCGCTCCCACCAGAGCGCACTCAAGAGTCATGAAGGGAATAGTCGCGCTCACGTCTCTGATGTATACGTTAGCAAAACAGATGTATTCAGCATAGAGTTGCATACTCTTGTCCTTTGTGCGTGTTGGTCCAGATAATGGTACTCTCGCCTTCGGTGACTGTGATGGGCGGATCCCAACCACAATCCGAGGTCGACACGTTATTCCCGCAGCCGAGCGCAAATGCAGTATGATTCGGAGACTGTATATTTCGTTAATTGCGCTTATACACATGCGCCTTCGCAGCAGATGGTCGCATCATGCTCAGGCTTCAGTCTTGGCATCGCATCGGGTCGCTTACAGCTGAGATGATAGACGCTTCAATCTGGTCCGGGCTGCCCATGGGGAGGAAGAGAGACACAATCGAAGTTCCTGTGGGCGCAGACGATCCTGTTGCCGATGTGCTTGAGGCCGTAGGGAGTGGTGTCACATCTTGCGCCCAAGCGCCCGCTGCCAGGCTGGCCGCGATAACAGCAGCGCGCATCTTGGTACGCTACGACGCCCGCCGCAATCTGCCTTTGCAGGCCTTCCCAGGACTTCAGATAAGGATGCTGGAGGGTGGAAGATGATGAAAAGGACATCCCCGCCGGCGGCGGCGGTGGTATGGTTGTGCCATGACGACGCACGTGGTTGGCGAAAGGCTTGACGGCGGAGGAGCCAAGGACGAGGAATGCCACGGCGCTGGTGTTATAGCACAAACGCCACGGATTGTGCTAGGATTAGTCCGAGGCGCATCGCTGGGAGGAGCATGACTGGTTGTCGCAGCGGTAGAGTTGCCTTGTGCAGCCTTGGTATCGACTCGGCGGAGTGGCTTCACTCCCTTGGCGTCGGCGCGTCGCACGTCGTACGCGACGTTCGAGCTGTGCTGGCGCAAGAAGTTCTGATCAACACATCACTTCCACAACACACCCGCTGGACGTCGCACCATGGCCGCAGACTGGACGACCGAGGTGCAGGCCGCCTTTCAGGGTGACGGCGACTTGGCCGCACGAATCGTCGCAGTCGGGAGTCAATACCAGGGAGAACTGCCGGCATTGTTCGCCGACATAGCCAGATACGTGCGCGGCGGGACTGCGACTTTGTCTGTACAGCCCGGCAACACCAAGAAGCGGAAGCTGGACGATGCATCGCAGCCTACTCAAACGAGCACGAACGGGGCGACACCAGTAGCTGGAATTGCCAACCCGACCACGACATTCGAGTGCAAGAATGTCAGCTTCCAGGTCCCGGCACGGAAGAAGCTGAAGCTGCAACTTGTCGCCGAGCAGTCAGATTCGAGAAGACGAGAAGTGCGGCTACTCAATGCCCAGACGAACGACATCGAATACACGATCCCCAATGGCCAGATCGACCAGATCTTCTGCTTGCCCGTGCCGGAGAAACAGCAACGGCAGTCTAGCTTCGTCATAATACCTCAGGCAGGGGCAGTGGCTGCGGATGGGACATCATGCGAGCAGATCGTGTTTACCATGAACGAGACGAAGCCAGACGATGCAGCATCTGCGAGCCGTGGCAAGACGGAGCAGGACAATTACATCACGGTCACAGAACCGGAGCTCAATGACCTGCTACATGCATACGGGAAACAGGTCATTCGCCCTGACGAGAATGAGTTCGCGAGCAGCATTCCCCAGTCCCATCGCAAAGGCGAGAAGGCATACCATGTCAAAGCGCATAGGGGCACGAAAGAGGGTAAGTCCGACCAGCAGCCCTTGCCACTGACCATCACCCTCGAGGACTCGGCTAACCTCCACCAGGCTACCTCTTCTTCCTTCCCAACGGCATACTCTTCGGCTTCAAAAAGCCCCTCTCCTTCTTCCCTTTCTCCTCAGTCGAATCGATCAGCTACACCTCCGTACTCCAGCGAACGTTCAACCTCGTCATCACCGCGACCGAATGTGGGAGCACCGAAGCAAAAGACGTTGAATTCAGCATGATCGATCAAGCAGACTTTGCGGGAATAGATGACTACGTCAAGCGGCATGGTCTGAACGATGCGTCAATGGCGGCGGAACGCCGTGCAAAAGCATACAATGTGAATAAGGAGAAGAAGGACGCAAATGGTGATGGAGGAGAACAAGCAGCAGCAGGTGGAGTTGGAGAGGATGGTCTGACAGAGCTGCAGCGAGCAGAACAGCAATTGCAGGATCAGGAAGATGAGGAGGAAGAGGACTACGTGGAGTCTGGTGGGGAGAGTGATGGGGAGGGAGAGAGCAGTGAGGAAGACGGCGAGGGTTACGCAGAAGGAGAGGGAGAGTACGACGAGGAGGAAGAAGTGGAGGAGTAGATGTACCGCAGTGTGTGTGCACTGATGCACGACTGGCCCCACTTGCAGATTTAAATGATGAATGAGCAGCGAAGAGTCCTCCTGGAATGCGGATGATGGTGAAGAGCAAGCCAATGCTGGTACGATTGCAATGAGTTCGACGAGCTGGAATGACATGTGTTCATGTGGCAACGGTCCGAATGTCAACGCCTTCTGATGGCATGAAAAGCTTTGCTGATTGGCTCAGCGACCTGCGGTTGCATTCAGAGGTAGTCGCATTCAGAGGTAGCCACGGTTATTGATGGTCCGGAGGGCAAGCGGTGTACGGTATGTGCATGAGAGACTGACTTGAGCTGACTGACAATCAGGCTAACTAGTGCTCTAGTCTTCACTCTTCTCCGTAATATCCGTCAATAAATATCATATACGTGTTATCACGGTTTGTATGCTACCCGACCATTCTGCCGTCCACTTTCCGACCTTTAATATACCCTTCCAATCGCACGTGCTGCTTGGCGTGAAGGACTTTGCAAGATTGATGGGCATTGACGAGAGGCTGAATCTCAGAGGAAATGGTATTATACAGCAGTGCTTGAATTCCGAACAGCCAACGCGGCGCGGTCTCGTTGAAAAATTACACCAATCAAGCTCATCCACGAAATGACACCTGCAGAGCTACGAGACTCCTCGTACACACAGATGGTGAACAGCACCAGCGAACACCGAGCATCATACAACCAGCCCGTGCGTCCCATCGAGGTGACTAAAGAGCGCCGGCAATGTGCCGTGAGTAGCACATTCTAAGAAGTATATGCCAAGGACTCCGACTTAGGGCACGACACTGCACATCACCAATGAGGACGGACATTAAAATAGGAAGAGGAAAAAGAGGTAAGTCAGCATGTCCGTTCGTACATTTACTCAAAATGCATGAAGTCTACTCTACGACCATCAGCGCCACTACAGGTGCCGATATCACTGATGCTTGCACTGCAGACACAATGCCGTCAGCCCTTCATCACTCAAGCCGAGAACGAGACATCTAAAGCCCACAAAAGCAAATGAAAACTTACGCAGTAGATCTTGTAGGCGTTATTGACTCCGTACGAATTCAAATAACGACAATCATTGGCGGGAGGTCCGAATTTGTTGGTGGGATCGTTGGCGGTATTTTTGGCGCACTGTGGGAGCACGTGCCATTAGTACATGGTCTTCCAAGAAGCCAATGGAGACATCTCACCTGGAAGTAATTTGGAAACGCTCCGTTGAAGCTCTGAGAACAAGCATATGCACCTGAAGGCATGTAGGTGCAATCCGCTGCAATCACCGTTGCGGCAAGTCCGCATACGGCTGCGATGATGAAAGTCTTCATCTTCGATGGGGAGTATTGGATGCTGTGAGGAGATGGAAGTTGGGAGCCGGGCTTTCCACGTTCTCTATTGATTTAAGTTCTTGTCTGGACCTGAGAGGGCATTGAACCACACATATATACATGGCACAGCTGAGGACTTGACCGAAGGAAAAGCAAAGATGCGGCAGCTAACAACCGGCGCCATATCGTATTGACAAGATTGTCAAGGCCGATCAAGCGACTCTCCAGAACTAAGTCGAGACCGTTCGAAACCACAAGCTGTCAATAGATCCGGCGTCGTATTGAATACTCAGCCGGAGATAGGCCGTCAGAAGGACACCCTTGACTACCAAGCAGATCCGAGGAGGACATCACGCAGGCGGGACACCTCCGGGCCTTGACCATGCGCACTAGGACGGACAGGATCATTAGCTTGACGCCAAAGAAAGAAAGGAAAAGGCCTTAGGACAAGGCTTTCAAAGCGGATCGTTCATGCCGCCTCTTGCCTCTTCCTCGCAGCCACTTACACAGTAGTACTTGTCCTCGGGGTGCGAAGAGAGCCAGTCGCAGTGATTATTCGCGGGACCCTTGCTCATATCAGGATCGTCTGGGGACGGGGTACACTGTTACGCACATGCTCGTCAGTATACTTGCACGTAGCCTGGCAGGAGGAGAAGAGGGAAAAAGTAATGAGCTCCCTCGACGCAGATAGCAACCGGGAAGGGACGTACTCTCCATAGCAACGGCCAGGAATTTGCACATTCAGGCTGACCAGAAGCTTTAAACTCGCAGTTCGCCGCGGACGCGACCGCAGCGAGCGCGCACAGAAGTGGTAGGATTAAAGTCTTCATATTCGTCGCGGCGGTAGTTCTGAACTCTGTAGAGAATGCACTGAGGACTCAAGGCTGTACTACCGAAGACCCAAATGCACCTCTATATAGTAAGCTCACACAAGTTTCAGGAGCAAGACACTCACCGCTGCCTCCGAGTACACTATTGCTCTAGTTCTTACTGTGATACGACAAGCAGAAACAGCATCGACGTCGAAATCTCGGGCACGAACACCTGCAGCTTACCAGGCGCATGGTCCCGGAGATCGCCCAAGAAAACAGCAAGCAACCAATCGCGTCCGCTCACAATTCCTCGAACTTCACCTCTCTTCAAATACTTCCAATTCCTACTCCAGAAAAACAATTCCGTTGGACGATGCAATCTTCTCAAGGCTGGGGATCATTTCAGGCTGTTGCAAGACCTTCCAACAAGAATGAATTCGACCATCCTCATTTCCAGGCCGCGCACGCCCTCGAATCACTAAGATGTCTCCAGATGGCAGGACTATACTCTGCCGCTTATGATCCACCTTGGGCTTTCGTGACTCTAGCAAGCTCCTGAAGCGCTCTTACTGCCTTGAAACTTGCAGCAGCCATCTCTTCGGTGACGACCATGTCCGTGTCGGATGCCAACAGCTCCTTCACCACACTGACCCCATCCACAAGCATTGTGGCCAGATTCTTCTTGAACTTGCTCAATCTCTCGCGATCCTGCTCGCCTGCAGAAATATCATCTTCACCCTCGTTGGCTGGGATCCCGTTTTGATCCTGAGTCTCCTCTTGATCGCTAGTAGAAGTCTTCTTTGCACCTTGAGCTTCAATTGCAACTCTACGGTCGCTCTCCTCTTGAATTCTCTCGCAGATTCGTACGAATTCGTCGATGCGAGGCATGTCGGAATTCGCTTCGTTCAGCACCAGAAAATCGAGATCAAGGTGCTTTTCGTAGTCTGCAATGATTGCCTGAGCCTCATGCGACATCTTCTCCAACGGCGTGCCCTTCCACTTGAGTCCCTCTGGAATGCCCATGATTCTGAGATCGAGATAGCGGTACTGCTTTTCGCGATGGCCATACCAGACGCGTTTGCCTGGGAAGGAGTCAGTTGCCGTAGACGCAAAGCAAGTGTTCGTATCAAATACTAACCTCTCTTCATGTGCGAGTTGGGCCCGGTATAGTGCGGTTCGGGCAGCTCAAAGCCAAGCGTCTCAACGTAGTGGCTGAGGACGCCAGCTGCGGGCTCGTCGCGGTCGTTGAACAGGAGGCCGTGGTCGGGCTCGATCGAGAAGCACTTTTCGAGTGGGATCGCAAGTTTGCGATATCCGGGAGGCTTGGTCGACAGGTCTCTGACGCTGAGTATCACCAGACCTTTCGTGCCCTCAAGTATCATGACTTTGAGACTGATATTGATGTTGCCATTTTCGCCATAACCCGCGTTCGAGTCGAAGCTGACTAGGGCAGGGCCCCAGCCGAAAACGGTGGTCGCCGGCACCCTGGAAACTCCAGACATGTCGTCGCCAAAGGAGGAATCCAAAGCGGGCGCAGGAGGGTGGTGGTGGTGGTGGTGGTGGTGCAGGTGATGCAGATAAAGAAGTTTGGGGCGACGCGTTCGTCGAGTTCAACAACATGAATACGCGCTGCGCGGCTGCTCTGTTCACTTGCTGCCTGACCAAACATTCAGGCCACCAAGCCGTCACGTCACCGTGGACATTCGAGTAATAGCGCTCTCTCTCGCACCTTCTTGCAGCTTTCTAGAGCTACAGCTCGCTGGAACGGCTACTGGTCGCGCGATGAAGGTCAGTGCGACCTTCACTTGATCACGTGGCGCAAAAGTGTGCATTTATATTGCAAACTCTGTTTGACTCTTCCATCGAATCAGGGGTCAGACCAAGATTGCAATCCTGTCTTGGTCTGGTGGTTATCCGAACGAAACAGGAGCCACACACCATTTCACACAGATGGCGTAGCGTGTCACACGACTGCAGCGTGTCCACGACTGCGTCACACAGATGATCTGAGTCCCCTGTTCGATTCTCTCTTTTTGCCGTTCTTTTCGCTTGTTCTTTTTTTCGACATCTCAAGGGTTCTTGGTTCGAGTTGTGAGTTTTGCGGCTTTCCGCGCAGCTTTGAGGTTTGCCGTCTTTTTGTCTTTTTGGCCTGCTTGGCGTTGAAGGCCGGGACACCCGCGTTAGACCTCGAGATCGATCATGTAGTGATTGCCGAGATGAATCGCCGCCAGCTTCTTTTCGACTTTCAGACATCATCATTTCTTTTTTTTTTTCCAAGTTGCGAGTTGATTGTCGCTTTCAAAACTCGCCGTGTAGGCGTACTCAAGACTGCAACGGTCTTTTGTGCGGCTGGAAGCGCTTGTGCTCCGCTTAGCGTTCCTCTGAATGGCTCATTAGACACAACTAATGAGCGCATCCTCGCAGTGCCATTGAACGGCAAATGAGCCAACGAGCAGGCGCTGGGCAACTTGACAGTAGGGGCGGCTTGTTCTTAGCACTTGTCCAAGAGATGATTCTTGTCATACTGCTCTTCTGTCAATCCTGCAAAACTTATGCCGGTGGACATAACTCAGGCTTTAATATTTCCCGACCCGTTAGCCTATTCCCGCTACGTTCTGTATGGGCTTTCCTTCCTACTACTCACAACGCTGTCCGCGATTGCCCATTTCGCATCCGACCTCTTTCCGACCCTCCGAAGATCATTCCACCATTGAAGCTATCGTTGGCAGGCCAGCGTCCGAATATCCGCAGAGACCCTCGCGTTGATGGCGGACGGCGGCTAGAGCAAATGCACTCTGATGAAAGGTCCTGGATGATGAAGTGAAGTGTAGCACTAGTCTCGCCGATTTTTCCGCTTGCCAAGGTCTTCGAAGCAAGGATCAACAAGCTACGATCCCAATCCCAGCCCAGCATGAAACGACAACAATAGATGCAGCATCATAACCATCACAATTCATCTCAGAACCAACGTGCTAACAAGAGGCTGCAAGGCTGACCGCTCATCTCAAGCATAAGCGCAGCACCTTCGCCGACCCTTCACCGTACGGCATAAAAGTGGCGTGAGAACTCCAAGCTCTAGAAATACAAATGGACTTCGATCTGGGAACTGAGAAAGCAGCGTCAACTTCTATGCATGTGGCATTATGTAGATAATGAAAACGTCCGGTCGTGATCTGATCAGCGGCCGACTTGGTACCCAAACAAACGCAACAGAGCGCGAGCGCCTCCACTCTACATCCTCATTCAAGCGGCTGCACTGTCACGAAGAATCAATGCGACAGTTCTCTCGACATAGCCCAATAGGAGACTCAGCGAGACTCTTGGTCAACCTGATGATGATCGCCTCGGTACAGAAATCCTATATGTATAGCCATAGCATGCAATGAAGTGCGGGCGCCCGTGGTTTTGCTTCGCTCTCCAGATCCAGTCACCATTCCGAGCCACCCTTCCGAGAGTTCTGCCCTGAGCCAGTTCCGCTCTCGAGTCAGAAGATCATACCAATGCTGCAGCGAAGCTTTATGTCACTTATTCACAAGGCAAAATCTTCCCCTGTCTCAAGTCGAATGAGAACGTGAACATCTCATCACAAGAAAAGCAGGCCCTACAGTATCAACCTATTATCACCCGGTTTCATCGTTTGGTGTCGCATCCGCGGAGGCGAACCCAGCCTCAATCTCGGTCAACCCTCGTCCACCTCCTACAGCGTCCGGCAACGGTGCAGTACCCGGTACAAGCCTCCCCGTCGGGCCACCAACCATTTCCACATCCCCATCCGCATCTCTCGCGAGCGCAAGGGGAACATGCGAGTTCTGAGTCACGATCTGGATATCATTCCACCTCGGATCATCAGCATCCGCATTCCTCATCGCAATAGCAGCATCATGGATCGCTTCCCCACTCGCCGTCCTGACACTCTCCTTTATTTCCACAAAACTTGGTCTCTCTGCTGGTATGTATCGCAGACACCTTCGAATCAGATCCGTCAATTTGTCACTGTAGACTCCATCGACAGTTGCGTTAAACACGCTATCGTCGTCGTCGGGCAATTCATGTTCCCCCGTTATCATCTCGAGAAGAATCATTCCTACGCCCCATACGTTCGCAGGAGAAGCAGGAAAACCAGGGCTGTTTAGTCTGTTTAGATCTGAGCCGAAAACTTGTTCCTAAATGCCGAGTCAAAATGATTCCACCAAAATAATTCAAGGAACACGCTTGTGCTCTCGTGGGAGAAGAATTGATGCTTACTGGTGCTCGCCAACCTTCACCACCAAAAGTTAACCAGTCTTCTCCAATGGGATGGATCACGCTGAGTCCAAAATCCGCCAATTTAGCACGAGGGTAGCGACGGAACAACCCAGTTGTGTTGACATCGAGGAACACGTTGTTCGCTTTCATATCTCCATGCACGATCAAGTTGCTCAAGCCTGGAGGCACGTCGGCAATTTCGCCGCGCTCCAGCAACAGTCCCGCGTCGGCCAAAGAATCCAGGACAGACCAGACAAATGCCTCGGGAGGCGTCCAAAGCCACTCAGGATTATGGTTCAGCTTGTATGCCTGCCAAAGATCTCCATGTTGGCACAAATCCATATAGATGATAAATTTTTTGCCATCGCTCCAGACGCGTCGCCAATTTCGAATCTGGGTAATCGAATTCGACGAGTCTTTGAGAGCACGTAATTTGTACATCGCTGCGACTTCAGTTGGCATAGTGATGTTGGGTGGATGCCATACATCGCATTGCTCGTAATCGTTGACATTGTGATTCTTTGTCACCTTCTTCGCCAATCGCTGCTTTTGTGTCAGTACGCACGCTGACCAACGAAGATACGCAACTGCTTACATCGATGACATTGCCGTTTTGGTCTCTCTTGACCCATGCTTCCACCTTCCCGTGTCCGCCTGTGCCCACGTCTTCTTCCACTTTCGCCCATGGCAAGACAGGTAGGCCTTGCCACCGATCCACTTCGTCTTGCAGCGGATCACGATCAGGAAGCGCAGCTGCTCGTCTATTGTTTAATTCTACATGGAGCGTCGGCAATACATTCGCCATTGATTCGTGCAATTCTTCCAGATGTCCTTCCAGGTCCGCAGTCAATCGATCGCCTCGGTCGTCTCTCCAATCGACGAGGAGATCGAGCGCGGTCACGGCCTCTCCATATGCTGCGATGTATTGCTCCCAGAGCGCCAGGTAGTTCGCGTACGCATCACGATCCTCGACATCGGGAATGTCGTCGGACATTGCTTGCTGAATCGTGACAGCCAAAGCGTCGGCCTCCTCCCAAAGGAAGAGACCCGACACCAACTCGGTCAGGCTCTCATTCACAGTCTCCAGAAGAAGATTCTCCTTTTCCAAGTAGCGTCCATATCTTGCAGATGCAATGTCTTGCTCCCGCTCCATTGCTTGTTCTAGAGCATTCATTGTGGCACGAATCGCAATCATATCACGCCTCAGCAAATCGAGAACTCCAAGGCATCGCCGTAGATAGTTTGGAATGCGGCGGTCTCCATCCGCTAGATTTGGGGTATCGTTTTCCAACACATCAGTATACCTGCTGGGGCGGCATCTGGGAAGTGGACCATATGCGTCGAGTAGGCTTTGAAGCCCACCACCAGCTGCGTTCCGGTTGTCGTCCATGCGATTTTGTAACATTAGCCGGGTACGTACAGCCGGAGCCCCATCGCCGGTGATGAGATCGCGCATGGTTCTTAGAACATCCTCGAGACTTTCACGCGCCAAGTACAGGTCCCATGCATGTTCAAAGTATGCCGACAATCGGTCGAGGTCGTCGGTGTCTGGCTCCGCAGGGAGACCTCTCAGGGTTTCAATCCTTGCTTGGAGCATTAGTCGTCGCCGTTCAGCGGCGTTGAAGGCATCCTGCTGTTCCGGTGTGAGAACCGCCCAGGTCTCTCTTGCATTCCGTTGGACGACTGCGATCTGTCAGTGAATGTGCGTTGTTGTCTTTCAATATATCCCAGACCATGTTGTCCACGTGCAGTGATTCTCTTCTTCGCCTGTGCTGTTTCATCCCTCCATGCTCCGAGGTGGATGCTGACCCACGCAAAGTCGTCTGCCATGCTCGGGACAAGTAGTGAATTTGTGCTGTTACTCGTGCAGTGACGACGTACCTGCAGCTTGCTGACTACGCTTGCATTTTGTTGTCATTGAGTCTGGGTGAAACAAAGAGCTGGCGAACGACGTGAATTCTGCCGGATTTGGTCCATTTGTCTTTGTTCCCTTTGTGAAATCCTTGTTGGTCGCGATAGCAGCAGCGCTCCATATGAACTTTCCTGTTGCCTTTAGCTATTCAAGAGGACGCACATGTCGTCGTCTCCGACAGCTCTCTGCAGCGCTACTGCGCCTCTTCGCTCGCCCTAGCAGCGGATGAACTACTTGCTGCTTCGGAGAGGGAGCTGGTATTTTGCGATTGCTTTGTCAGCGCGTTCGAAACTCCAGGTCGGACAGTCTCGTAAGACGCAGTTCTGGCTGTTTTGAAACTCAACAGCCAGGACGCCTATATTTCTCTTGAGAAAGAGGTGCCTTCTGGTGGTAGCTTTTGCTTCCCGTGACTTTTACGTTGATAAAACAACCGCCGGGAAGCACGCCATTCTCTGGCAGAACAGATCCCGCGCAGCTTACAAGGCTAGCCACAGCCAAGATCTAGGTCTTAGATGTTGCCTTGAGACACGGTCGCAGGTATGCCTTTCTCTGATTAAGTCAAAATGTCTCTGCTTCTTCCCTTCGCCTTGGGACGGAAGCGTGCCGCCATCTCGAATGAGAGATTATGATCTCGCGACGACATTCTCAGGGCACTCTGTTGAGACATGGCATGATCGCCGACCTCCAGGGGCGAATGTTTATCACGGCACAATCGTGATGATCTCTTGACTAGTCGCGACAGTATCTGCCTTCTGTGCAACTTCATCCTTCAGAGCCTGCATTCTAACCTTCCACCTCTCCTGACACTCGGCAGCTTCTTCCAGATCATCACCATGCTCATGGCACACGCAAGGACCGATCGCCTGTGCAGGGACCGTATCTTCCCAAGTATGCGCTCGATCATGAGTGTGACGTTGGCGTGCCTGGCAAGTTGGGCAGTGCTTTGCTTGCATGAAGCGCATGCTTTGTAGATAGCACTGTGCAAGGAAGCTTGATGGCATTCGACACAGTTTGGCGAAGCGGCGCTCCACAGCCCGTGCTGACTGGGCCTGATAATATCGCGAAAGCAATTGTAGCAATTTTGAGTTTTGTGGCATGTTGTCAACGAGGTATGTGATATCGTCTGGATCTGGCAGCCAGCGAGATTCGTAGAGCATGGCGTTGCGCGCCATTCTCAACTGGATGAGATCAAAGACCTTGATACGAAGGCCTCGTGTGTCGTACTGCAGGCGTGTTAGACAGGATTTTTAAAGTAAACACACTAGTATACCTTTTCTGAAAACACGTATAGCTCAAACAGATCTATCCAGGGCCAGGTCATCGCATCGTATGGATCGTACGGATCGATGTGGCATCTCACAGATAAGGGCGCCTTCGCTACTTGCTCGTCGTAGTCGGAGTCCAGTAGCATGTCGCTACCCGAAGCAATAGTGGCATTCGCGCTAGTTTCTTGGTGTGAAGTTGTGCGGCGTCCCGTGACGGGCTCCAGCGCTGTAGTATTGCTCTGCTGGCCGGACGTGCAGGGCGCGGTGTTATCGGGCTCGATGCGCTCCTCGTCGTAGAAGATCTCCTGATAGAACAGCCAAGCGACGAATATTCGAAATGTCATTGGCGACACATCGTCAACTTGCAGCGTTTTCGACCGGCTCTCGGTCCACTGCTTGCGGAAGGCGCTTTCAAAGTACTTGGAATGGCTGCGGATGAGACCTCTGGGCACGACGAACTCTTCGGAAGGCGCGTGCTCATCTTTGCCGACGACACCGGCTTGTGAGACGACTATTGTCACCATGGTCGGGTTGTAGAGCTCTCTGTACTCGTTAGGAATCATACCCTTCCAACAATCGTCTGCAAGCACCTACGCAGCTGAGAACCGTCTCCGCGATCGTCTTGTCGGTGAGTCGTCCGGAGCCTTACGCTTTCCGAGGACTGTGCTGGAGGACATGACGCTAACGTGGTCTGTCTTGTGCTGGCGAGAGTGGTTGATGTAGGGGAGAAGTTGAAGCGCGTGACTTCCCACCTTCTGTTCATGGATCCGATGAGCTGACTTCACCTGATGGACCGACAGTTCCGAAATGCCCACAAGCGACAGCAAGAAAGGTCAAATACGACTCTTTCGATGGTTTGGATGTTGCGGTACCCAATGGAGTGCAGTGGTTATCGGATTATTGCTACCCCAGTCTTCGGGACAATTCACGAGGCTCGAAGATGGCATCTGTGGCGCCGCAGAGCTGACATCGACGCGCTCAAGGGCAAGCAGTACACTCTGTCGAAGGAGCGAGTCCAATGCACAGTATTTACTGCGATGCCGATATCGATGGATGCCGATGTGGTGAAATGGCATTGTTGCTGACCATCGCGCGACTAGTTAGTTACCATTTGGTGACCAAGAACACCCCACCTCCGTCATCGCTTCGACTTTTCTGAACCACACCTCCCATTGAAGCTCACACAATCACCACACCACATTCCTCCCTCCTCCTCTCCTCTCGCCCTCCTTTCGGGCATAGCTTAAGCAATGCCTCAGCTCAACTGCCTCGCCACCTTCGATCCGCCTTGCACGTCCCGCACCTGGCTCTCAACACCGCACCCCCACCTCCCAATCATCGCAACCGCATGCTCAGATAAGACTGTCCGAATCTACAGCCTCCAGACCTTCAAACAACTCAGCGTCATTTCAGGCGGCCATAAACGAAGTATCCGATCTTGCGCCTGGAAGCCCAATTCCGTGGGCGAAAGCGTGCTCGCCACAGGCTCCTTCGACGCGAGTGCAGGCATTTGGAAACGATGGGAAGAAGGTGCAGGGGCAGGGACAGTCGGCGGAGTGAACAAGCCAAATGCGGATGAAGATGGAGATGAGCCAATGGACTTCACAGGAGGGCTGGCAGGTGGGAGCGCGGAGAAAGAGGAAGATGACGAGGAGTGGAGATTAGAGGTCATCCTCGATGGTCATGATTCCGAGATCAAGAGTTTGGCTTTCTGTCCTACAGCGCCATTGCTGGCAACTTGCAGTCGAGATAAGAGTGTGTGGGTGTGGGAGGAATTGGACGATGATAATTTCGAGACCATGGCCGTACTGCAGGATCACGAAGGAGATGTCAAGTGCGTGGCTTGGCATCCAGAGGAGCAACTGCTGGCTTCCGGGAGCTACGATGATCGAATACGATTATGGAGAGAAGATGTGGACGACTGGGCATGTTGTACGCTTTTGGACGGGCATGCAGGCACAGTATGGTGGCTGGAGTTCGAAGGAAAAGACAGAGTTGGCAACATTGGAGGTGGGGAGACGGACACAGAAGAGCGGAAGGCATTGGTTGGGGAACGAAAGAAGGCTGGACCGCGACTCATGAGCTGTTCTGATGACAAAACGATACGTGTCTGGAGACGGAAGCCGAAGGAGAAGCCAGCAGAGCCCCCCACAGGACAAGGCAGGATGCCCAGCATCTGGAAGAACAACAATTTCGAGGAAGAGTGGGTGGAAGAAGCCAGACTACCACAACTACATGACAGACCCATCTACGCGGCAAGCTGGAGCAAGAAGACCGGACGAGTAGTCAGTGCTGGCAGTGATGGCATCGTTGTAGTGTATGAAGAAAGATGGAGGAAAGAGAAGCCAGTCGACATTGAGATGGCGAACACAGAACCAGATCATTCGAACGGGGTTGCTGAGCATCCTGCGAGCTTGACCGAGTGGGTCTTGGTGGCTCAGGCTGAGAATGCCCACGATGTATTCGAGGTGAATCACGTTACTTGGGCACCTAGATGTGACAAAGGCAAGCGCACGGAAGATGAAGAGGTCATCATCAGCACTGGTGACGATGGAGACGTCAAAGTCTGGACTCTGGGCGACTGATTTATCCTTCGTACGAACAAGCTATGATGGCTTACTCTCCAATAGCACTGGAGATATTTCCAGGTTGCATTCCAGCTCTGCACACCAGATGACTATCAAGCAGCGTCTCATGGGTTGTATTGCTCCGGACGCAAAAGCTCAGGTGACAGTTGTGCAGGATCACACCCAAGACGCCGCTGAGTCTGCCTCAAATCTTCGAAGCAAAGCGTCTGGGCAAACTCCATGCATGGCAGCTTGGGATCAGTGCGCCGGCCGACACTGGTACGTAAAGCGTGATGCTTCGGCCGCTGTGCAGACATACACGTGCCGGCATCCAGCTTTCGAGTGCCGAAACTTCTTCACGGAACATCAACACGTGGGAAAATTTGTGTGCAAGCGGGTCCGGCATATCAGCCGAGCCATATGTGAACGTGGCTACCTCTGAATGTAACTACCTCTGAGTGCAACCGCAGGTCGCTAATCCAATCACCAAAGCTTTTCATGGATCGAGAGCCAATCTAGTTAGGCGCTCGCACTCAGACGTCGTTGCTTTCAGAGGTGGTCACGGTCATGCCATCTCGAGGATATCGCTATACACCCAGGTGCCAGCACGCACAGCAGTTGAGGAGGTCAGTGCAGCCTCAGACCGGAGATCGACAGGAATTTGAGCAAGTCTTTGTGTATTCGGTGCAGAGGATCTGTTACCATGAACACCAGCCGCTATGCTTAACAAACGAAAGAAGCGCAATGCAGTGCGAGTCTACACAAAAGAACATCCCGCCACCACCACAGCGACCTTTCACTCGTAGATATAGCAGAACGGCCCACCAGTAGTGCTCATCATATCCCCCACACGGATACCATCAAGTATAGGCGACACATAAATCCAGCTATCCGGCGTGACAAGTTCTGTCGGTTGCCCTAAAAAATTTCACGTCAGCATCCCGAACTCCAACTCTAAGACGTTACGTGTAACCCACAGCCTCTCGAAACCCTCTCCGCAGCATACTGCTCCGGCGGCGGTAGAGCGTACATCCTATCATTATAGTCCAGACTCTGCCACATGCGCCAAAGACGATCCAATCCGCAATGGTGGGACCAGAACCAAGGATCACAAGGCGAGCCGGGAATATCGCTTTGTGCACCGCCGACAATCTCATGCGGCGTGCTATGGAGACCTCCAGGGAAATTTTCGAAGCGTAGACAGAAGTTTCCGATGTCTAGAATCAAAACGTCAGCCCAATCATTCTATGGAAGATGCTTTCCCGGACGAACTCACCAGTATATAGTGTTATCGACTCATAGACATTCTCAACAGTCAAGTTGCCAATATGCTCGTAATTGAACTCTCGTTCCAGACATCGAGGGTTGAAGCCCAGTCCGTTCGCTTGAGGGTTTTGCCGACAACCATGTCCGCCTTGAATAGGGCCAAGATGACACTGAAAGTCAGCGAAAGGACCGTCAACGCAGTGACAGCCATCGGGCTGGAGGAAGCCGTTGGTGCCGAAGGAAGTATCGGAGCCATCGAACAGGGGTGTTTGCTCGAGTGGTTGGTAGCCGTATTTTTCGTAGGCCATGTATGGGAGACCTGGTGGATAAGGTCATGGTCAGTGTCGGATTCGCCGTCTCTCTGTGCCGCTTCCTCTCAGCGATGGTATGCCTCACCTCCTTGATAACCACATTCATTGCGAAGCGCCTGCTCGTATAACCATATAAACCAGCTGTGAAAAGACAATGTCCAAGGCGAAAAGTGGATCTTCTCGTGGTTGGCGATATGCGCCACAGTGAAATCGTCTCTCCGGTTTTGTGCTCCCGGCGCATAAAAGTCGTGTGATTTTGAAGGGAGGTTGTTCAAACACCTCGTGGCACGAATGTAATCTTGTCGCTCAGCAGGCGACATGTTCCCCCTGTGGAGAAGAACAAAAACAGGTCAGCCAAAACACCGCCGACTATGCCGCGTGGCTTCCATTTGCTGTTCACACACCATTCTTTCCGCCGAATGACATTGTTCTCGTTGCATCGCGCGTTGAAAGTCTGCCGAACTTCTGATTCGTACCCCTGCTTGAGTTCTTCGAGTTGGAATGCTTCTCCTCCTTGTTGTCTCTTATGGTGCCTAGAGTGCGAGTATTCCGACGTAGCGATCGAAGCAGGAAGTACAGCCAGAACAGCCCATATTAGCGAAAGCATTATGATCTCAAGAGTGGATAGAATGAACGACTGAGAAAGGAAAGCGAAGAGTTGAAGTCGGCTCAGGTACCAACAATTGCAAAAGGGAGAGAGGGCAGGGCTTGGTCATGACGACCTGCGGCGAATGAGGGCTTGTAATTGTAATAATGTTTGTTCCCTTGCGAACTGGCATCGTCCGTGAGTAGGAGAATTCGGTTGCAGATGGCACTGGAGAGGAGGCAGGCAGACCCTGGTGGAGTTCTCATCTCGCTCGACACGGATGTGCCTGCCAACTTTGAAAAGATGCGGACGCTTCCACGAAAGGTTGTCATGCAGGAACGAAAGGAAGAATTTGCGCTGCAGACTTGCGGCAAAGTGAATCTGGTCTTTTCTCAGCGTGTGGTGTGGCGGGCTTGGAGTGCCACGCGTGGAGAATGAGCTTGGTATGCGCTTTGACGCTTCCTCCAGAAGACGTAGATGGAGATGCGCGTCGTCATCAAATCCTCAGTCATTCTCTTTTCGGAGAGGTTGCTCTTCTTTATTGGCTTACAAAAGCTTCTGAATCGGCATATTCTCCACGTCGCTGGCGATTATCCATTTTACTTGGCTGTCACGATGGATCTCAGCGTCGCTGTTCAGCTATTGCTGCAGATGGACTCAGTCTTCGCCTGGAACCAATGCCGGGAAGAACGGCGTTGCCAAATGTGCCTATAAATATTGAGTTCGGTGATGATACTCTCCCCAGAATTGCGACCAGGAACTGGTTGGCCATAGCCAAAATTACGTTCGCAAGCATGCTCTTCTGTCAGGACGGTATCCTCGTGCGGCTCTATCCGCGATTCGACATTGCATATTGAGTTCGTCAGGTACGAGGAGTGCAGTATTCACGCTGCTCGCGTGCTCGGTCTGCTGTACATGTTGTCTCGTTCTTGCACTTCATCATTGTAGGCGGTCATCCCCACAAGTCAGATTGAAGGCGTTTTGGTGCCTGCGAAAGGCCTCTGATATTGCAAACAGTGTTTCGGCATGAGCTGAGTATACTTGGCATGGAGTTGTTGGTGATATCGTGGGGAGGTCTGGGAATACGAGGAATGGAAGGTTAACGACTTCGCGTGATCTGTGCTTTCCTCGTCACGTGGAGTTCTAGATCTCCTCCTCCTCATCCTCCCCCTCCTTCAGACCACGACGCTTGGACTTCGACAACATTGGTCTGCGCTACGACATCACAATCAGATCGGACGCACAGCATGTCCTCCGGCAACAAGGGCGTGGCGAATTTCGAACGACAGCAACGCAGCGGTCGAATCTGCCACAACGGGCGGACCCCGATATCAGTACAACTGCTGACTCCGCACGAATACTAGTCCAGTGCTCGACTGGCAGCACATGCAAGAGCTAGGAAGAAAGAATGGCGCACATCGCTACATGCGTCTCAACAGTGCGGCATTTCAGTATTCACATATGGAAAACCTTGTGAGGAGCACACCGATCGCTGTCAACACAGACCACACAAAGCCAATGTGCCAGTCGTGGACGGAGATCTCCGAGTCTCAAGCTTGCAGCTCACAATGGAGCGCGCATCTGTCCTCACAGCTGTAAGTCGGGAAAGGATGGAACATGAAGCCATGCTGCGCGCCAGGGAGACACGTCTTCCATCGATGAACGGAGACGCGTCCATCCGTTCGCGCACACCGCGCAGCACGACGTGATGGACATCAATGCGAGACAGATTGATCGCGGCGAACACCTCCCGCAGCCTCCGACATCACCGCGATCATGTGAAACAATGCTAGAATCCTTCCAGTGATGCTGTCAATGGCGCTTGACTGCTATGCAAGGCAAGCCACATAGTTCACGCTGGATGAGAGATTTCGTGAATGTCCCAAGTTCGTCTTGCGGTCAAACGACCCGCAAGAGCGGGAGAGAGATTTCCCGAAGAATCCCAACTGATTCACATCTGATATCCTTCAGGTTCTACGAGGCGACCCGCGAGTTCATCGCATATTGTATGCGACCGCGTAAGCGTCTACCAGAAGACGTTCTCTCCCACAGGGAAACGGTCAGCAACGTTTGAGCCTTGCTGGTCCAATCAAGAATTCGCCCAGCAGACCGTTTGCATCTCGAATCCACCAGATTGCGCATAGCGACACTCATTCGGCACGTCAAGCGAGGCGCGGAGCCTGAGCCGCCGAGGAACATAACTGTTCCTAAGTATCCCTGGTAGCCACGTGTCGATGCAGCTTAGCGCTTGTCGATCAGCGTGATGTTAATGGACAACGTCTATGCCACGTTCCAGATGTGCAGAATTAAATCGAATCCTGCGTGCGATATGTCTCACGATCAGTCTGTCGAGGGTCTGTATGTTGCTCATCATCAATATTCATCAAGCCGTTGACTACTTTGAGGAAATAGAATCAGCGAAATCAACAACGTCCGCCGAATCGGAATCAAGTGAAGACACAACAGCAAATGTCCAGCATAGCCGCAGTCTTAATCGCAGAACAAGCTGATACCTCGAATGAGCTCTCTGGCTGGACTCCACTTCTCGGCGCATTGTCACTCACAGTTGCTTGTTCGCAGGACAGTTGTGATACAAAGATGCACAGATCAGTAGTGATCATCGCCATCACGTTCCCAGTACCAAACTCGAAAGCGGAGCTGCACACAGATCTTTACCCCACATGGAGATGAATGCGCCACCATCATCCGAAAGGCCCTGAGCGAACCACCGGTTATATCCGTGTAAGCTGCAGCTGCAGTGCTGTAGCGCGAACGCATTGGTATACCATGCGGCACTGTGTGAAGGATGCGCAAACGTCAGAATTCAGATGCACCAGATCTTTCCGCAGGCAAACGGCACGTTGATGAGAATTCGACTGCTGAAAATTGGTACAGTATCATCAACTGTCTCATTGCCTAATCTTGTCGACAGAAGCAACCCGATGACATGCATGCGTTCGATGCTCTCGCAATCTACGAGGGGAGTCAACAGAGGTATAAGATGAACCGTTCTCGACATTCGTTCCATCTTCATCCGCAGCAGCAACCCATCCATTGTTCGGCCTTTCCTATCCTATTTCGTATCTCCTGTGTCTTTCTCCATCAAAATGAACTCCATCAACAAGCTACCTCTCTTGGCCGTGGCCGCCAACGCAGCACCTCAGTTTGGCCCCAACTTTCCATTCGGAAATGGCAACCCATTTGGCCCGAACTTCCCATTCGGGAACAACAACCCCTTTGGCCCAGGCTTCCCTTTCGGCAACAACAACCCAGGCGCTACGACGACGACTCCTGCTGTGACCCCAAGGCCAACCTGCGCGGGCACACCTTTTGTCATCCCAGGACAGGTCATTCAAGGCTTCACGTTCCCACCATACGTGACCATCCCAGCCTTCACTATCCCAGACCGTACACTGACGCTGCCTGGTGTCTGTGCCCCTACCCCAGGTGTCCCAGGTGTGACCACTACGACTAGCATCACCTTGCCCACGACCACCACCACCAGCATCACTCTCCCAACAACTACCACCACCACCAGTGGCGGCCTGCCTCTGCCCACGGATACTCTTGTGGCAATTGGCGAGAATGGCGAAATCTTTTCCTTCAATATCCAGAAAGACAAGGCCGTTGCTGGAGATGTCATCTCGTCGGTGATCTTGGAACCAGGCACCATTCTCCCAGATACCGACCTTCCAGGCACCGACCTCCCAGACACCGACCTTCCGATTGATCTCCCAATCAAGGCCAAGCGCCAGGTGGACATTGGTGTCGCCGCGGTCCAAGAGTGTGCCAACCTCTGTGCTGGCAACGACGCCTGCGACGGCTTCCAAACCTTCGTCAATGATCAAGATGAACAGCAGTGTGACCTTAAGAACAACCTCGGAGCAGTCAGCGACTTGATCGGCTCCGTTATCGGCTTCAAGGGAAACCAGATCATTCCTGGTGATGGCACGACCACAACCACAACTACCACATCCGGTATGTTGATATAAGATCTGATCTGTTCATTGCTCGCCGCTAATATCAATCAGCTACTACGACTGGTACTACCACCACCACGACTACTACAACAACCACCTCCGGCGGTAGTAAGTTGTCGACGCTGAGAAGGCTCTCGACATAATCTAACAGTTGATATCAGTCACTCTGCCTACCGACCCTATCGACGATGAGCTCCCAATCGATGATGAACTCCCTATCGATGATGAGCTTCCAATTGATGATGAGCTTCCAATTGATGACGAACTCCCTACCGATGACCTCCCTACCGATGAGCTTCCTATCGATGATGAGCTCCCTCTCGATGACGAGCTTCCAACCGATAACCTCCCAACCGACAACTTGCCCACTGACAACTTGCCCACCGACAACTTGCCCACCAACAACTTGCCCACCGACAACTTGCCCACCGACAACTTGCCCACCGACAACTTGCCCACCGATAACCTCCCAACCGACAACCTCCCAACCGACAACTTGCCCACCGACAACCTGCCTCTCGATAGCCTGCCGCGTAAGTTCAACTCGCAATCAAACACTCTTTATTGAGGCATCGCTAACCTATTGTGCAGTCCTCGGTGGCCTCTAAGGGTAGAATGTTGAGAAGACATACCTTGAAAGAAAGGATCATAGGTATAATGAACAAGTGCGACAAGTCGCTGAAGAGACGATGCTCGCAACGATGGCAAGGGGAACTACCAATGTGTAATTAGATCATAGGGGTGTTGGATATAGTAATTGTCGTCATATGTTTGCTTGACAAACATCTTTTCTTCACATTGATTAGTCTTCCAATGTAGTGGTTCACTCGTGTTTAAGCAGACTCATGAAACATCTCGTGTGGGTTGGTCGAGCGGAGACCGCACGGCTTGTAGGAGTAGACGCAAATGCGCTCTGCACTTCTTGCATGACGAGGTACCTGGCCGGCGTGTCTTCTCAGACATCATCGCTCTCTCTGAAATTGGCACAATGAAGGTCTCTGTGCTGAGTACGAAGGTGGCATGTCCACACTTGTTCATGGCTCAGCTGTTTCCAAATTGTCTGGCGGACGTCGCCTACGGCTTGACAATCTTGTTGATGTATTGTTCTTGCGCTGAGAACGGGTACAAGCTAGAGCAGATGCCGAAGGGACTCCGTTCGGGCTGCGATAAACAAAAGACGACGGCAGTCCATGCGTTGCTTTCATGTCGTGCGAAATATTCTGAAAGCCGAGGTATTGTATCATTCAGTATCAAAGCCAAGTCGTGCAGAAGTGCCGGATATACAGAAGATCGCATCGTTCGCGATATCGGATGCGGGCGCAGCACCGCCAGGAAGCAGACAATACTCCAGATGCCACCATTCCACAGCAGCACTGAAAAGAAAGATGAAACTCTCAATAACTGTGCCGTCTTCAGCGAAGACCTGCAGCACCACGGCACAGCATTTCTTCCCACTCGCCTTCCTTCTCGCCTCGCTTGAGCACGCAGTGGAACCCATCAAGCCTACGAGCTAGGCACAAAATAGCCCATCTCGACAAAGACCAGCAATCCCAGTCTTAACACTCCCCATCTAGCCCAATCCATCCAAGAGCAGCCAGATCATCAACTCACCCCGCGCAACACATCTCGTTTGGACGACGAATTCGTTGAAGGCGCGATGGCGTTAAACATAATCGACGGTGTCTTCGGAGTCATGTCCCGAGAAGGAGGGTTGGCGTCGCTCTGCAGCTGCAATCATGTCGGTAGTTTGTGTGACTCGCGTGGCCGCGACAGCTTTATGGGTCCATTTGAGAACTTGGCACCATGCGTGCCCTTCCATCACCAGACGCACAGGACGGGCAGACGGGAAGCTGCAGTGGAGCCTGACATACATAGGCGAGCGTGGCAAGTGGCGCGATTTCGCGCATGGAAGTGGGAAGGAAGTCGATCATTTGTAGGCGTTTGCTACTCTGACGCCCGTATACAGTTCTTCAAAGCGCAAGTTCGACGACGTATACGTCTCAATCGACCTTCAGTGTCCTCGTTGTCTCGGTACATCGCAATGTCTCGGTATGTGAAGTATGCAAGTTGATGAAAGTGCATCTGGTAGTTCATGCTAAGAATTTTGCCAAAAGCCGCGGACCGCCCCACGTACTCCACAAGCCTGCACGCTCCGACCAGGATCCGGCTCGAGCACTCCAAGGTGTAACAACGGCTCTTCCACGAGGCTGATGTCGGTTGGCAGAAGCACTCCTTCTGGAATCCTCGCCGATCCACAGAACTGGATCCTCCCGCCCAGAAGATCTCTTGTTATAGGACTATTGCTCGTGCGTTGACCATGCACAAACAAGGCATGATGCCCGCTTCTGGGAGCTGTGAAGCGTTGCCAGTGGAGGTCGTTCGCAAGAATCTCGCCCGGAAAGGAGACATGTAAGTGGAGTAGCGAGGCCATATGTGACATGCGACCTGCATTTGCAGTGGAATCTGTACCTGCAGAGAGTGTGCGTGAGATCTTTGGTTCCGTTTCCACTCTATCTCTTTACTTTCTCCTCATTTTTCCCTCTTGCGCCTGGGGTAATCAACAGGAGGAGGAACCATGGTCGGTTGATTGACCGATCGACTCCAGCTGTTTACTGCAAGAGCATTAGGATCCGGACTTGTGGTGCACACGGGCGAATTTCACGACAGAGACGACGCGAGAAGGAAGGGTCCCCAGTGCGATCCTTCAACATCGTCAATATGCCAACACTGGAAAGCCGAGCGACCTTGGGAGTCAACATCACCTTCTTCGTTCTATCATGGATAGCGGTCAGCCTTCGCGTCTTCGTCCGAGCCGGCATGCTTCGCAACTTCGGCAGCGATGACTGGACAATGCTGGCGACACTGGTATTCTTTACCGCATATCTCATAGTCCAACTCGGCGGTGTGGTGTATGGAACAGGACAACATCTTTCGGACATCGAGCCTCACGATGCCGAGACTGCGCTGATGTACTGGTACCTGTGCGAAATCTTTTACGTATGCTCGACGACTGTTCTCAAAATTTCGATCGGGCTCTTCCTGCTGCGGGTCGCGACGAATAGGATACACATCTGGATCATCAGGATAGTGATGCTACTCGGTCTCGTCTTTGGCGTGGCCTTCACATTCGTCATCATCTTCCAGTGCTGGCCGATCAGCGATTGGTGGAGTCTGGATCCATCGCAGAAACACTGCATCAAACCTGAAGTCGTCGTTGGTCTGACATATGGTGTCTCCGGTCTCAATGTCATCGCGGACTGGACCTTGGGAATCTTGCCTGCGTTCATCGTCAAGGATTTGCAAATGTCTAAGAGGCAGAAACGACTGGTAGCTGTGATTCTGTCTTTTGCTGCAATTGGGTCCTCGGCTACCATTGTGCGACTGCCATATGTTGGCTCCCTCATCGAGAGCTTCGACGGCTGGAATGGGGATTTCCTGTGTAAGTGATGACAATCAATCACGATGTGCGCCTGCTGATCTTTCCAGTCAATACCGTAGGAGTCGCAATATGGACAACGGTGGAGATCGGTGTCGGCATCACGGCAGGATGCATGGCCACCCTCCGGCCTCTGTTCCGCATGGCCCTCGAAAAGATGGGTGTCGCAAGCAGCAGCGGAGGAAAGCGGTCAGGCGCAACGCCCGGCCCATCTCGAGGCCGCGCCACTCCTCTCGATGACTTCGTGATGGTATCTCCCAAGCATGGAAGGACCATCACTACCATTACCGGGAATGATCGAGAGCGCCACGAGTCCGAGAGAAGCTCCGGGAGCAGTAGTCGAGAGCGCCTTTCTCGCCCACTTCCCGACAAGATTACGAAGAACTTCGTCGTGGAGTATGATGAAGACGAAGCAGATCATGAACACCAGCACGGCTTTACGCCGTTGCCTAGACGCAATTAGCGGTAACTTGTATATTATGAGACCAGATACTCCAGAAAAGTTCCAGTTCAACTCGACTGCCATTAGCACGCCGGGCCAGTGGACGATGTCGGCTCATTGTGCCCAGCAGGACATCAGAGTGCCTTAATCCGGCGTTACGGCTCGGACAATGCATGTTGATGGTGGCAAGGTGGATGGTGAAGAGTGTCATGGAAGGTAAGGCAACTTCCCTCCATCCTCAAAACAATGCGTTGCCAAGCCTTGGTTCACGTCGAGTCGCGTCAGTTTCGCGTTGCTCGCTCTTCTCCTACAATCACGATACATTACAAGAACAATTGACAAGAAACAACCATGGCATCACCACCGAGGGGTCGACAATGTAACATTGAATGTCGCGTCTGATTCTGCATAATACTCGGTAGCGATGAGCCAAAGTCGCGACGCGCCCAGCACGGCATGCTGAAACGCTTCTCGGGCGCTTGGAGAAGGCGCTGCAAGAGCAAGCAATCCTCGCCAACCAACGTCTCGCAGTCGACATCACTTCAGGAAAGGCCCGCATCGTGCATTCGAGAACGTGTCTTTACAGCCAACAAACATGTTCGCCCTACGGCAAGGTCATGCTGAACCACATTTTGCTGCTCGAAACGCCCTGTACCACCCGCAAACCACTCGCCCAACTTTCACATTGGGCATGCCGCCTGCGAGCCCAGACTATTGTGCCTGAAGCAGAAGGTCGAGATGCGTTTCAGATCCACAGAGCGCACTACATCGCGCGGTATTCCGTTCTCTGTTCGAAACAGTCACGACTCTGACCCGCGTCTATTCATGGCAGATCCTAGTCGCGCGACAATAGCATCTTTGGACGTGACGATGGTCCGGGCGTCTCCCCATCTTCTGAAGTGAAGGCGAGGCCCATTGTACTTCACTCTTCTGGTATTGTCAGGCACTTTCTATTGTCCATTCTATTCTTCCGCGAGAAGGACTCGGTGGCCTTCGACAGGCGCTGGCCTTTTCCTTTCCTTCCACCTTCTCATTAACCTCATCTTCAACACACCCGCAACCCTCATTACTGCGTCTTCGCTGGTCGATCGCCTATCACTTTCCTCGGACTCCAATCCCCTGCGAATCAGCTAATACACCTAATACCAAGAACGGCACATGTTTCTGCGCCTCTACCCAACTGAGAAGTATGTGGGCGATGCGACTCATGATCGAGCACGGCAGCTGACTGTGACAGGCTCGTCTACGTTCCCTTCGAAGCAGACCGCATCGAGGCACTCTTCGCGAAGCTCAAAGCGACGAAAGCGAAAGGCGAGCAGGAGACTGACAAGATGACGCTCTCACCAAAGACGCTCTCGGGCGCTGGCTACATCATCCTCAACGGCATCCGCGTGATGAATATCATCGGCTTTCTGGCCGTCGTCACTGCAAGCGTGGTGATGCTGGTCAAAACCAATACCGACACGCACTTGTTCTTCTTCGACGCGCTCAGCCATGTCATTACGCTCATTTCCAGTCGTATGTTGGGCCATCTTTCGTGGAAAAGCCTGTACTGACGATAGGCAGTGTTCCTCATCACGTCCGAGCTTCCCGTCTTCAAGGGCTACTTCGCACGCAACTGGCCTCTCCTCAGCCCTTCTCGCGGCTTCGTCACTCTCGCCATCGCCATGATCGTTATCGGCATCCAGGTCATGGGCAACCTCAACAAGAGCGCAGGAAGTCAGGAAGAGCTCGGTATGCCATTCTGGCGCATCGTGATTGGGTCCGGTATCCTGATCTTCATCTTGGGCTGGATCAACCTCTTGGCGGTGAGTTGATTCAATACTCCGTTCTATTCCGGCATGTGCTGACCCAGTTGCAGAGCTTCGTTTTCCGCGATCGAAAGCAAGGCATCACCGCTCGCATGGTTCGCGCACACGGCGCAGTGGCAGTCCACAAGACTCCAATGTCTGTCTCCACCGAGAGCTGCGGTTCGCGCACTCCGCCAGCACCAGTCCTCGCACAGTCGTACATCCCGAACCCCATCACGCCATCACCTACCAAGACAACGGCCAACCCATTCCGCTTCTTGCACTCCGATCGTCGCGAGTCTGGCCTTCCATCTTACCACACCGCCTCCGCTGGATCGCCATCTGTCTACAAAGCCAACGATGGATCAATCTCGCCAACCAGCAAGTACTCTCGTGCCACAGTCTGCACCAAGAAGAAGGTCTTCGGCATGTTCGGCAGACAGAGCCGCCAGAGTCTGGCACCGCCACTTCCGGTCAACGTCCAGCAGCCCGAGATGGAGATCTCACGACCTCAAGGCGTCAACCCGCAGTTTGCCCACCTTGTGCAGAGGCCAGACAGTGCCATGCACCCATCGAGAGGCACGAATGAAAGCGAGGCTTTCAGATGGCGCGTGTGACAACGGCAACCTGATCGGCGGCATTTCGTATTCTCTTTGTGTCATGGGCGACCCACAGGATGAGAAAAAGGTTGTATCAGCGCGCTCGCTTTCTTGCTGCGTTCATTAGCGAGATACCCATCGATCTTTTCGGCCTCGATATGAGAGCCTGTAGTACGTTCGCTTATGCAGTAACGACGCAACGAAAGTTTCTTTTCAGATCATCTCCGGTCCACTGCCACATATCCCTCGGCTTCAGACTCTTTCTCGCCGCTACTCTTCAGCCCCAGCCTCTCTTCAACAACCTGCACAATCTCTTTCCACTCCCTCATCGCCCCTCCTCCCTTATCCCCACAAGCCAATCCCTTATCAATGGGTCTCAGAACCTCAACCCACCCTCCATTCCTCACATTCCACTCCCCCTCCAAAACATCCAAATGCCTCTTCGTCACCGGATGATTCCACATAGCCGTATTCATCGCCGGCGCAACCACAATCCCCTTCTTCCTCGCATCTTTCACTTCCTCAATCTCCGCAGCATAAGGCAATCGGATCCCCGGCCTAGCCTCATCAATCATCCCCGTCGTATCCCAAGCCCTTGCAACGGAGTATACCATGCTATCGCTCATGCCTAATGCGATTTTCGCTAATGCGTTTGCGGATAATGGAGCGATGACCATCAGATCTGCCCATCGGCGGAGTTCGATGTGGAGGATACTGTCGCCTCGGACCCAGGGTTTGCGCCATTCGTCTGCGTCGAGGTAGAGGCCGTCGACGTTGGGGAGGTGGGAGATTGATGCTAGGGAGGGTTGTTCGGAGGATTGGGATTGGAGGAATTCGCAGGCGGAGGGTGTGAGGAGGACGCGGATGGAGAGGTTGCGATGTGCGGAAAGAGCGGAGATGATGGATGGGAGTTTGATTGTTGCGACGCTGCCGGTTGCGCAAAGGAGGAGGTGGTGCTTGCCATCGTTGATGTGATCGGAGGCTTTGAGGATTGGTGGAGGCGGAGGGAAGTCTTTGTGAAATTCTCGCGTTCCTTGGGCTGAGGTCTGTTTTGCTGGGGTCTGTCGATCTTGTGTCTCTTGTTGTGCTGGCTTCTCCCAGAAGGGAGGATCTGATTTGAATAGTTCCGGATTTCTGTTTGCAACGTAGGTGAAGATAGCAGCGATGGCTAGAAATGTGATGAGAACAGCAGCCTGGGGCAGTTTCCTGAGAAGCTCGGCGACAGCCTTGTCCGTCTCTTCCCAGGCCATGCTGACCTACCTTGATCTCTCAAGATCCTGAAGAGAGAGATATTCTACAAAGTACAAAGAGGCAGACGTATGGGGGACTTCATATTAGTCAGGTGAAGCAGTTTTGATAGACAATCCTTGCGTCATCGCAGTGTCCTGTTTGTGTACTTGATCGAAAACATGCTCAAGCTACCGAAACACTCTCATCAAGCTTCGCCGGACTACCATCATTGACAACTACACCCATCCACCATGTTCTCAAGGACCGCTTTGTCGGCTGTATGCTATCTGCTCTGGCCCTCGGATTTCTGCGCAACGCTAACGACGTTATCAGTTCGCCGGACAAGCCCTTCGACCGCGTCGCAACCCATTGCTCTCGCCACGCTTCGCGCAACTCCAAAAGTCCTTTCTCTCCACCGAAACTCGTCAGGCGATCGATAAGGCTGTCGCGTCGGCTCCTGTGGTGCTGTTCATGAAGGGCACACCGGAGACACCACAATGCGGCTTCTCACGAGCCAGCATTCAGATTTTAGGACTGCAGGGTGTGGATCCGTCGAAGTTCACGGCGTTCAATGTGCTGGAGGATGAGGAGTTGAGAGCAGGTGAGGATACGATACCATTGGCTTGAGACTTTGGCTGCGCGTCAAAATGAAGAGAAAGCATTGGAACAAACAGAGGGCAAGAGCACTGACACGATACAGGAATCAAGGAATACTCGGAGTGGCCAACGATACCACAGCTCTACGTGAACAAGGAGTTCGTTGGAGGCACAGATATAATGATGTCGATGCATCAGGATGGCAGCTTAGCGAAGATGCTGGAGGAGCAGGACGTGCTTGTGCCAGCGGAGGAGAGTGATGGCAGCAGCAGCTCATAAGAGACACAGACACCATCAACTTCTGTACATTGCTTGTCCTTGGTGCGTGTCCCAAATAAGTCGTATTTGCCTCGACTTTGTCCATGCATGGGATGGTACCTGACACCGGAAGTCACGCCGGACCCTGCGATGCCTTCCATCCCGACTTCCTCCCAACCTTCACATTCTTCGAGAACTGACATACAGGAGAACGTCTCACAATACCAGTGTCGCACTTAGAACTTACACCCGCAAGATGGCAGCGACTGCCAATCACCGCACCAAAGGCATCCGCGTCAAGGACCCACGCGTCAATGGACCGACTGCCAACGAGAAGGAAAACGTCTCGCCGCAGAAGGTGAAGAAACAGAAGAAGCGCAAAGAGGTTCACAACGTCAATGCTATCTTCGATCAGGCCGAACGCGAGCGCAGGAGTAACCACCGCGAGACTCCTCGCGACGTTCTTTCGCCAAAGTTCACAGGTGTGAAGAAAGTCCCCCTCGGGAAGTTTGGGGTGTTCTCTCGCGTGAAGCACAAGGCAGAGACAGGTGCGAGGAAGCAGTCGGTGTCCACTCTCGATGTGGAGGCTTTACATGACTTCGCCAAGCAGAAGAAGGGCTTGTCGCTGTCTTTCGGTATTGCCGGTGAGCGTGCTGTGCTATCAGTGCCACTGCGCTGCTAACAACGTGCACAGAGACTCTCAAGCCGTACATCCAGGAAAGCACATCGGCTTGGGCGCGCAAGATGGAAGACTCTCGCAAGCAACTGGACGCAGCACGCAATGGTGTAGATCCCACGACTGGTCGGTCACTGAACAAGTCTGGTGTTCCAAGCAGAGAGGACTTCGATGCTCTCGCTCAAGAGGTCGAGGAGACCAATCGGCCGTTCGAAGACGGACATCTCATGATGCGGTTCAAAGACCCAGACGACCCAGCAAATCACATCATCAAGGAAGTACGCATCGGCGACATCACTGACAGGTTCTTCAAGCGCTGCGCTCAGCACAAGGTCAAGCAAAAGCAAGTAGACGAAGAGCATGAAGCCATCGAGGAGGAAATTGCACAGCTGAAGCAAGAAATCCTCGACAATGCTGCCAAGGCTGCCAAAGACATGGAGAAGCACACGAGGGCCCTCGAGGAGGAAGTCGCAGCGATTGAGGCCGATGCCAAGGCTGAACGCGCTGAGCTGAAGGAACAGCAGAAGAAGAATACTGCTTTGCTGAATAAGAAGATTCAGGAGCTTGTCGACATGTTCTGATGGAGTCAGCGCTCGGGTGGACGGGACTAGATGAGTAGAGATTCTGGCTTGGGACGCCTCATACTAATTCGTGCACATGGTGTTCTGCTGTCGCATCCAATGCATTCTTCATATATTCCTACCAACTGACTTCTCAGATCGCTCTGCCCTGGCACAAAAGGCCAAACCAATCACTCAAGCTAACACAAGTTTTTTTTTTGGTTTTTTTGTTTTCATTGTAAAGGTAAGTGCCCAAACTCCCTGCCGCCGCTGTCTCGCAATTGCTAACAAAAGGCGACTGCACGATGACGATCATATCTCGCATCCGCGATCTCCAGTGCGTATCCCAGGCAGTCCTCTGCATCACAGTGGTGCCCATGTGCGAAGACTTCGTTCACTTCCCGGGGGCCATGAACTTCTTAAGCAGGCCCTTCTTTCAACTCAGCGGCCTGTCAGGCAAATCATTGCGGCACAACCTGATTTCGCGCCCCGTCTACTGGCAGATCAGGCTCCATTGCTAAGGAGAGAGCTAATTCGTCCAGCGAGTGCCTCCTATCGATATACGGATCATCCTCTCTGTCCGGCGTCCGCATTCTCTCCCAAAGCCAGTATCTTAGGTGCTCTATATTGCCTGTCCTTGCCATGCAATATGTCGTGAAGATTCGCGAAAGTGTCGGGTACCGCAGGTTTGCTTGATTGGGCATCAGCATAAGACCATGGCCGCTCAGTGGATACCAATGCTCGAGGTACTGGACAAATGTCGCTCTGTCCTCCAGACGATCGATCTCGTGGACGGTATAATAATCCAGACCTAATAGAAGTGTCTTGATCAAACACCCCAAAGCATGCATGCCGGGATGGAACGGACCCGGCATCCTTTGGAGTCCCCACTCCTGCAGGTCAACATACATGTTTAGGAGCTGGCGGCGATCCTTTCGACGAAGCCAGGAGAAGATGTTAGCCTGTGCACCCTGTGGAGGATCCTGATTGGGGCCTGAAATATCGCTGACGAGATACCAAGGCATTCCATGGTTCATGCGATACGTTGACTGGGACAAGATGAAGACCTGGATACGGTAAGCAATTGGCAATACTCGTGGTGGCGCGAACATTCCCGCCTCCTCCCGAAGGTCCTCTTCTTCCGCGTTGTCCCATAAATCGTCGATAAGGGCGTCGTGGCCGCCTTCCTGTCCATCATTTTCGATCAAGCGTTGTTCTGGAGCGCCGTCGCCGTCGTTATCCTCGTCTGCTTGCTGGTTTGGAAGAGGGCCATCTGCATCGTGGCCCCTGCCAGGTTGGTGGTCTGGAGCTTCCTCGTCTCCACCATAGTCCTCATTTGGGTTGTTGTCTATAACATCGCCGTCTGGAACAGGGTCGTCATCCTCGTTGTCGTCCCCATCTTCTTCTTCGTCTTCGCTCTCCTCGTCATCTTCCGGCTCGTAGAGTGGATTAGGACCATCGGGAGGACCGTAAAGTGGGCAAGGAGCACCTTGAGCCCAGTGACCCGACTTCGGCATCGCTCTCTGGCCGCATAAGTAGCAGAAATGGGTCCCACAACTGTACTGGCAGGTCATATGATTACAAGCGTCTGACAGCTCGATCACCCAGTGGCAGCCCGGACAGAATTGATAATCCCTTCCACGCCTTAGACCCTCCAGCGCTTTCTCTACCGTCTCTTTCTTCACGCATTCATGCTCAGGCCACTGCGTCTTGTCGTTACGCGATTCTCCTATCATTGCATCACATTTCCAACAAGTTCTCGCTCCACATGGACATATCATGAGGTGCGCAAAAGCCCTATCCCGAGGACCCAGGAATCTAGCGCAACCGTCTCTGGCGCAATACAGTCTGTTCTCCGGTAGGTATTTCAGCTCGTTAAGCTTGTACTTGAAAGCATGGTAGAACGCCTCAGAAAATAACCAACAACACCCTTCGAACTCGATATCTTTGTCGCCGAACTTTGGCCTTTGCTGGATGCCAGGCCTCACGAATGCTTCGAATTGCGATCGGAAACCACCTGGAGCATCGAAGCATGTGGGACAGCAATAGTATTCGTTAATCCGAATCCTTCGTCGGCCGCTTGAGATTTGGTCGCCGCATACTACGCAGTCTGGAACGGGAATGAATGGATTTCTGGCAGTGGGAAGACCGAGGTCAATCTTGTCCATGGCTTCCTCAAGACCGGGCTCTTCTCCAGGATGCATCGATCGGTCGTTGAAGCTGCTCTCAGAAGCTGCTGGCAAGCTTTGTACGATTTCGCTCTGGGAATACTTGGATGTAATCTTCCTCTGGTTTCTGGGTTGCGATGCTCAGTCAGTACTGATATCTCTGCGACAAAGGACGAGGTCTCGCTGTCTTTAATAAAAACCTCGTCGAAGTTTTCAGCAGGCAACGCACTTAAATTTTGAGGCCACTGAACTCACAACTGAGGCACATACCGGTACGCACGGATCACCGGAGTCGCGATCAACGGTACTGATGACTTGCGGAGTAAGGACGTACAGATTCTTTTCCTTCAGAGCCACGGAGCTCTTGTGGGGTAGTGCACACTTGCAGGGTGTGAGTTTCGGGTGTGCAGGCACTGACAAAATAAAATTCACCACGTGAAAAAGGGGGGCTTCAGAGCGTCGCCTTGGCGTCGCTCCAGCTGGATTCTATTACCTAGGAACCATGATTCTGAGGTTCGGCTTCCTGTGCACTCTGGCCCAGACTTGGAGGCCCTTTCTCTCTTCATGCTTCCACGCCTCAGCAACTTGCTGCAGCCTCACATGTCGCGTGAGGACGGCCTGGTCGAGCTCCTCCACCAAGCGCTCGAGATGAGAGGCCTCGATCACTTTGTACACGTATCCTCCTGAGGCATCTAAGTCCCTCAGCCACCACTCCAGGAATGTCAAAATATTGCACAGCAAGCCGCAGACTTCCTGACTCAGCTTGCTCTTGTCCCAACGGCCATACTTCAGTACACTCGTTAGACTACGATTCGCGAACTCAGCAACCCGAGCATATGTCCACGTCAGGGCTACCAGACGATAGAAGTCGTATCGTTGGTCTCTCAGAAGTATCGTGGCTTGCGTTGCGAAATCTTCGTATCGTTGCAAAATTTTGACAAGTTCTCGAAATTGTTTTCGACGAAGAAAGCGATGTCGGTGCCAGATGTACTTCAGATCTGTCCAAAGGTCTGGACCAGGAGTTCTCGAGGTAGCTTGCCTGTCAGAAAGGTAAGGGGTGTAATGCACCGTGTCGCAAAAGTGTGAGGCTTCATTGAGAAGTTTATTGATGTTGATGGTTATGTTGCTGGAGAGATCAGTGCGAGAGTATGGTGACATCTCTTGAATAGGTGTGATTTTTTGACGACGCGATGGGGCTGGAGATCGATGGAATGAGCCTTGGGGAAGAAGGCGTCACGGACTATTCGAAGGGTCGTCCAACGAAGAACGAAGGCGGCGCGATGCAATGTGAGACAAATGCATGTCTCCGGAGATGTTGCTTTGCGGGTATTTGCTGGTCAAGCTGTAAGTCTCAGAGCGCGATCTAGTTGAAGGCATTCAGAATCATGCATATGCTGCAAGTTTTGACATACATTGACTAACCTACTCTGTGCAGGAATGAGCTAGCATTTTCCCCGATCGATGGTGAATTGAAGTGCTGGCCCAACACCGATGACCGGAGAGCGCAGTGTGTTAATGCCTCAAAAGAAGCAGATCTCCAGGTGATTGCTGCCGCGGCTTGATCGAGTGCGCGAAGCCTGCAAGGAGATCACGACAGGATGCCTATGACTGCCAGGACCTCCAGCGCTGCTTGCGCCCGTGAATGCTCGTCTTTCAACGTCGCCCAATAATGGGGCACACGAAAATCTGACGAATTTCTTTGTTGCACAGTCACAGACTTCTTCCGGTGGCCCCATGTTAATCTGAAAGCTAACAAGCCGGATCCGGACGACATCAAAGGAAGCACATTAGCTGTCGAAAGTTCTAAAGTACAAGTCCAAATCGAAAAGCATGCGCAGACCACAGACGTACCTTGAGGTACGCCAAGACCGATTTGGTACAGCATCAAAATCGCCTCACCATGGCCTGGTTCTCAGACGAACACAATGCCATGCTCGAGCAGCGCTTGCATATTCCCGCAGGAACAGCACTTCAAGCCTACCAAACCGACGATGTCCTCACAAGTCAAGCTCGAAGCATCCTGATTGGCATAATCGATGATTTGGCCTCTCCGCCACCAGAACTTCCACCCGCCACAATTGACGTCTTGATCGTCTACTTTGGCGAGCTGAATGGAATGGCCGGTTGGGTGTTCTACGATGAAGACTACTTCTTGCACGCGTTCGGTTTCAAAGAACCGTATTACGACGCCATCATAGGACCGGCGCGTAATTTCCGCGATCGTAAAAACAAGTTCAAGGAGTTGCAGGAGGAAGCTGAGAAGGTCGTCTATGACTTGGATCCGGAGCCGAAGGTCGTCATCGACGGCGTGACTTACGGAGCTTGGTTCACTCCAGAACACTACAAATGGCTCGAGCGCTTGACCGGACTTTCTGAGGGCCGAGTTGAACAGTTTCTCCAGAATTGTCCGCCAGTGATTGCTCGGGCCGCAGAAGCTATCTTCGAAGAACCAGAACAATCAGATGAGCCTACCATCCTCGGCCGAGCCAGATTCGGCGATGACTACCCAAGTGGATACGGCAGCAGCGGCTCCGGCGACCAACGCCATCGATCATACCGCGACGAATATCCAGACTACCCATCTTCGTTGCTTCCAAATGATGGTTATGCCCCGCACAGGTCAGGCGGCGGCGGCGGCGGCGGCAGCAGCAGCGCTGCTCCTTGGGCTCGTCCTCCAGCCTACACCCATGAAAGACGTCCCGGCCAATTCTACCCGCCACCATATACCACCGAACCACTTGGACCACCAGAACGCCCCACCGGTCGTAGGCCTGGAGAATTCTCTGATGGCCGGGGTATCATTGGCGGTAGCTCCCCATATTCCACTGGTGGTAGATTGAATCCAAACCCTGTCCGCAGCACCGGAGTCCTAGGCGACAGATATCCCAGCTCGTCCCGTGATGACGGTCTGCTTCCTGGCGGACACTGGACTGAAGCTACTGCCGGTCGCAGTATCTATGGTGAATATGGCAACGATCGAAGATACCCGCTTCGCGACCCGGGCGTTGGACCAGGCGCTCGCGAGACTAGACGTGGCTACCGTCCAAGTCCTCTGGGCGGCATGTCACCTCCCCGAGTCTCTCGTTCTTCGGGTCTGTCGCGACAGGGAGCGATCAGGAGGCCTGGTCGTGGCCTAGGAGGCGAGGAGAGAACTGGTTCTGGATCTGGAAGACACCCAGAATTCGTGAGCGGTATGTATTCGCCCCCAAGAAGTCAGTCGGGAAGCATCTATGGTGGAATCAGCCCACCTACGAGATCGAGAAGAAGCAGCAGAGAGCGCAGGTACAGATTCGTTGCTCCGAGGTATTGGTGAACGTGAAACAGAGCTTGTAATTTATGGATAGCTATGAACGCCAATTTCATGCAGTTGATTTCGTTTTGCTCGTTCATCATGCATGTAGGTGGTATTTCCGTCTAGTAGTCGTCGCCTCTCGACACGACTTCCTTGACGTTTGGTCTGAGCAGGATCGTGTGCTCGTATTGTGCAGTGTAGGATCCCTTGATATCGACAAGTGGTGGGTAGTCCTGCACAATGCCGCTCTGCACCAAGTTGTTCAATCCGAGAAGATACTTCTCGTGTCCAAGACGATCCAGATATCGTCGACAGAATGGCAGAGTGCCGAAGTTCTTGTCAATGGACTTGAGCAATGTCTTGGCGCTTGCCACTCGCAGTGCCACTTTTGGTGCATCTGCAATCTTCGCGTAGTGTGAAGTCTCCATGTCATCGCGAACGTAGCCCTTTCCAGTGGAACCGAATGTCTCGATGGCGTATGTCTCGCCTTCCTCCATCTTCTCGTTGCTTCCACCTTTGACGATCGGCACAGATTTGCCCGCTGAGCCACCGTGAATGCTGTACTGGCTGATGGTGTGACCGTTCAAGTTGCGAATGGCCTTGACTGGGAATGTTTGTCCGTTGATCTCTACTTCATAGGACTCCATCGCTTCCTGAATACCCTCGCCGATTTCTCCCATTCTTGCATCAATTCCTGCAAGTCGGATACCAGTGTTAGTGGCATCTTTGACAGCTGCCAGCAAGTTGTCGTATTGTGGCTGGAAAGCTACTGTGAAAGCTGAGTCCACAATTCGTCCGTTGACGTGCACACCAAAATCCACCTTCATGACATCCTCTTCTTTGAGGATCGTCTTGTTGCCCGCATTGGGTGTGTAGTGTGCTGCACAGTGGTTGAGCGACAATCCAGTCGGGAAAGCCACGCCTCCGAGTAGGTTGTCGCCCTCCTCCAGACCCATGTGTCCAGTCAAGTGACGAGTTCCATTCTCGATCGTCTCCGCGATCTCAGTAAGAGACATGCCAGGCTTGATGACCGATTTGGCATATTTCCGCACTTCACGGTGGACTTCTGCCGCTTGACGGTAATCGGTCAGGTAATCCGAGTTCATGCGATCCAGATGGCGCTTCTCCTCGCTCGTCGTACGGTATGCATTGTCGTTCTTGTATTCGACCTCCTCACCAATGGGATATGAGTTGTCCGGGAACAAATCCGAGACTTTTCGTGTGGGTGGCTTGGTTTGCGCCTTTGCACCTCCTCCGGGTGTCGATGAGGCACCAGCCTTCTTCTTCTTGCGTGGCTTTCTCTTTTTCTTCTTCTTCGCTGCTCCTTCGCCTTCACCCTCACCGCCAGCGTTCTCCGCCTCGTCGGCCTCGTCGTCGTCTGATTCGCCCGCTTCTACATCGCCGTTCGCTCCAGTTGGTGCTGATGTGCCGTTCTGTTTCGCAGGTGCTTCTGAGCCGTTCAATTCGAGATCGGCCAATTGGCCTTCCGCATCCACAGCAGTCATTTTCGGTGAAGTGTGACCAGCCGTGGTCGTGTGTGAGCGATGGTACTTTTGCAAAGAAGTCGAGGGTCTCGTGCCGCCAGCGGGGCATCCTAGCCCTAGCCGATGATCCGTGCGGCACGATCGGAGCAGGTGTGCCGAGCGCATGTGAAAGTTGAACCGCGTCTTTCCGCCTGCGTACACCTTTGAGGATCAGATTCATGCTCTGTTTTGCACCAATTCCACCTTTCTGAAATGCGGCACCAGCTGTTCAGGCCGGACTCTCTGCTTCCAAGGACTACTGATGTCCATCGACCTCGCGGATCACGGGCAGGTGCTCGCAAGCCACGTTCGCGAAGGAGACCGTAAGAGATCATGATGATTGACCCATAGGCAATGCCGCAACACTTGATGACAATTCACAACTGCGGCCAGTAGTCACGGTCTCGGTGCTCAAGACTTTTCACTCCAGCTTGGTTCGCGATCTGGAGAAGCACTGCTCTCCAGCTGCGTTGTGCAGGACCTATCACGTGAATTTACCGCTCGGCAGCTACTTCAATGATCAGGAAATGCATTTGTGTCAAGTGTCAACATGCATCAACGAATCTATCTCCCTGATAGTCGTCGCTACGAGGACGCCTTCGTCGAAAATCCATCACTTTGATCATGCTCAGCAGACGACCTTCCCTCCGCTACAGCAGCAGACGAAGATGGATAGAGAGTCAAGTCGCTTGTAGTCTCATCGAGTCGCAGAATCAGCCGTAGCTCGGACCAAATGCGACGGCTATATCGTCACTAGACAGGAACGAGTTTGGTATACGAGGTAGTTCAACTTTCCCCTCGCGTGGCCGCCATGTGCGTCAGCCAAGCTTTCATTATATGGCCGTACATGAACACAAGCAAGCAGCAGTCCAAGGCTTTCTTGCTGCACGTTCAGGACCAGAGTAAGACTTCAAGATGTACTCTACATTGGCCTTGGCCTTGTTGGCTGTTCTGCAGCCAGCTTTTGGTCAAGATGTTTCTTCCGCTGACGAGCTACCATTTACCATTTCACCAGACACGATCGAAGGCGATCCCGACTACATCCCACCTTTGTTCCCAATCCTCCCATTCAATCAATATGCTCAAAATCCCATCTTGTCTCCGAACCCGGCGAACAACTGGGAGTCCGCTTTCCTCTACAACCCCACAGCAATCGTCCTAAACGAGACCATATTCCTCCTCTACCGTGCTCAAAATGCCTCCAAAACCAGCAGCGTCGGCCTCGCATGGAGCACAGATGGCTACTCTTTCACCCGTCTGAACAATCCAATCCTCTACGCCACCGAGCCCTGGGAAGCCGGCGGAGGCACAGAAGATCCGCGCATCACCCGCGTCAACGGCACGTTCTATCTCACTTACACTGGCTATAATCTCACATCCCCACAACTCTGCATCGCCACTTCTACAGATCTCCTGACCTGGACTAAGTACCCTCCTCTTTTCCCCAACTGGCAAGATGTCGCATACTCCGACATCGACATCCCTGAACCACGTTTCAACCACTCCAAATCTGCAGCGATCACGAATGAGAAAGTCGATGGCTTGTACCATATGTACTGGGGCGATAGCTTCATCTACAAAGCTACGAGTCCGGATATGTTGAACTGGACGACTTTGTCTGCTTCTCAGTATTTTGCCGAGCCTGTGTATCCTTGGGAGAATCGGCTGATTGAGCCTGGGCCGGCACCGATCAAGACGAGAGATGGCAGGTGGATTTTGGTGTATAACGGAGCGACGTCCGGAAGGGTAGGATATCCGGGTGCGCAGTATGGCGTGGGGCAGATGTTGGTTGATCCTTCGGGGGCATTCAGGCCGACGGTGAATACGAGTCTGGAGAATCCTGTCACTGGTGGGACGTATCAGCCTGCGTTAAGAGATGGGCCGGTGGCGAGGATCGAAAGGCCAATGGTGAGTGGATTCTTTGCGCTGTGGTTACGCTTGCTGACGAACGTGACAGGTCTTTCCTAGTACGCCTGAAGAGACAGAGGGACAGGTCAATCGCGTGACCTTCGCAGAGGGCTTGGTGCAGTTCAAGGGCAAGTGGTTCCTGTACTTCGGTCAGGCAGATAGCACACTGGGTGTTGCTGTTGCGGATGTGCAGCCGCTGTAAAGGCACGAGGCTTCAGACACCCCGTCGCGTTCTATTTACTCATTCTTTCTGTGGCTGCTAGATCCTCGGCACAGGACACAAGACAGAGCTTCTCAGAAGAAGAGACCACTCAGCGGTACTTAGGATGATCACTAGGAGAATCAGAGCTTCTTGTTCCTCTCAGCGAAAAATTTCTACCACCTTCAGCTCTTCCCGCAGGTTTGGCGGCTTACTAGCACGGGAAATTCAGAGAGACAGAACACGCTCCGCAATTCTCGAAGAACCTCTCGAGAGTAGAGCTCTCGAGTGTACGAATCACCGAGTTGGCTCCCAGCCGAATTCCAAGGAACATAGCATGTTCTTACCTTTTTCGAAGAATCTTCCTTGATTACATCTGCTTCGTCTGTATGTCTAGCGGCACTTAGGTCGAGCAGACCCAGGGAAACAGCACGCTATCGGAGCCTCTTTCAATGTTTCTCCTGACCAGAAGATTCCGTGTATCTTACCATTTGATGCCACCCGATCAGGGCGTAAAGGCAGAGAGTAAGGTTCCAGCGACTTTCCCTCCTAGGTCTCTCTGGACCATCCTTTTCCCATCCGTGAAATCAGCAGCGGAACCGTCTCCTTCACTTGCGCTGCAGTGAGGGCTTGGCGTGGCGTTTGCTGCACAAAAGTTGCCCAACTTTCCAACTTCTTCCACCGACACTCTTTCGCTCCGTGAACATCCCGAGTCAGCAACAAGATGGCCGGCGCTGACCACCAGGTATTGAACAGGTTCGCGCCCACGGCGCTTGCCTTGCCCTCGAGTGATGAAGAGGGCAAGTACTTGGCAATTGGCGACTCGTACTGGCGCAATCCGCGCACTCTCACCATCAATCCGCTGCTCGAGATCACCGGCAACAACCCGAAACTCGATATTTCGCTTCTGGCCAATACAAGTGGGGGCGAGACCGTCTCGGCCTCTACTTTGCTCAGACTGAAAGACTGCGCCGAAGTGAAAGTCAGCACTGGAAGCCTACCTCAAACTCACTCTACTGTCAACATAGAAGAGATCTGGGCGGGCAAGAAGACTCTGCCGCATCAGACGGATCCCGAGGGGCGACGATATGGATATCTGTCGTTTTCGCTGAAAGGTAAGCCGCAACTCGATCGGCAGGAAATAGACTTGTTAAGAAGGACTGACACTCCTCCTTAGGCGTCCCACCGCTTAGAATCCAGGCAGAAGTCATTGGGTAAACAGGACCTGTTCTCCGCTATAAATGGTTCTAACTCTATTGTAGAGAGGTAACTACATCCAAAGACTCGATCGCCTTGATGCCGGAAGGATCTCGTAAGATCGTTGAACAGTTGTCATCTCAACCCAACGATCTCGAGCCCATTACGACTTGGTTACTCGGCCCAACGTTCGCTCGTCTCGACGCCTTTGTATACGAGTGCAATCGCATCCCGAGCCGGCTTCCTACACCCCCTACCAGAGCACCATCTACCGACGAACCCAAGCCAGCTTCAAGAGGACCAGTTCGTCGTGGTCGTGGCGGTGGCCGTGGAGGTCATATCAACGATATTGGACGACCGAGACCCCAATACCGATACGAACAACCCATCACGAACGATTCAAATGCTACATTCTGTATCAGCAACGGTACAGAGGAACAGTCCTCCACCATGGATCGCAAGAAGCTTTCCGCAAGCTCAGAGCACTTCAATGGTATCCTCGCCGATGCAGAGCAGGACAACAGGGCTTCCAAGAAGATCATGGTCTCTGATGTCGATCCCTGGATCTTTTCAGCATTCCATTGTTATGTTGAGAAGGACCGAGTCGAGCTTGGCATCTGGAAGCACGATATTCCTGGCCATACGACCTCCCCGCCGGACGACCCAACACGCTGGCCCTGGTCTATCCTGGCTGACTGCTACATCCTTGGTGAGACCTGCGGCGCGTCAGGTTTCCGTCAGCGCATTCTCGAGATAATGCAGATGAAATACTACCAGAAGTATCCAGTCGTCGCGAAATTCCCAACACACGCGGTATTGGGCAAGATATACCGCAGCACGCAGAGCGGTTCCCCAATTCGACGCTTGTTGGTGTATATGAGACTCGACATGCCTGCACTAGCTACGTCGGAGGAAGCTGCGGACTTCAACATGAGCTGTCCACAACACTTCCTCGCAGAGACCATGACGATCATGGACCGACGCGCTGCAGCCGCCAGATGCGCCGCATGCTTCTTTGATAGCAGATACTCGTCGAAGAAGACCTGCACCTCCACATCACATTCCTTGCAGGACTTGAAGACCAATGCCTTCGATGACTGGTGTCTTTGCCACGAGCATGACAACGAGCAAGACAAAAAGGCTTGCCAAGAGCGTAGGGGAGCGAACGAATATCGGTTCGCAGATTGCATTATCTGCGATTGAAGCTTGGAGTACTACGGCATTTAGCTCAGTAGAGGTTGGACTTGAGGCGAGAAAACTTTGTCAAGAGCGTAGAAAGGTGTGCGAGTGGCGATACGCAGATCGATTAGTAGTTGGAGTAGGATGGTCTACACGATGTGGTGGAGCACAACGTCTGCGATGAATGGCTGACGAAGACATCTGATCGATACGATACCTGTTGGCGGCGAGAAGTACGACCAGAGGCAAAACAAAAATCGTCTCCTCTTGACTCACATCTCCTTTTCTCTTGGTGCATATTCGCGTAGTTCTACGGTCGGCAAGTGCTATCTGCTCCTTCTCCACGTCTCCGGACCCCCCTCTGGACTGACAAGCCGCCGGACTCTCGGAGACATATTTTTTTGCCTGTTTTCGTTGCACAGAGGCTTGTGGCAACCGAGCCTCAAAGCAACTCGAGAGTGCACCCGCCGTCCGCCGACTCAGAAACCATCAGCAGATTGCAAGTAGGTGAAGAAAGCGCTGAATCGATGCAAATCGCGCGGACCCTGCCCGTTATGCATCCCTCATCGGCCACGCCTTCGATCTGCAGTGCTACTTCCCGAGACAGATCCGCAGTCGCTGCATATGCGGTTTTCGTAGCAATGTAGTAGCAACAGCTCTCGTGTAGCATCAGCAACATCTAAAGCAGGAACATTGCAGTCGGTACCGCAACTACTTAGAAGGAACAAGCGAAGGCAGGTAGCTAAGGCGCACCGTTTCTCCGCTTAACATTCACTTCCGTTTGCCTGCCTGCAGCCAACGCCACTCCCCGCCACGCGTCGCCACAAACAATAGCATTCATAAACGATTCAAAATCTTCTCAGCCACTTCAAACATTCGTGGTCTATGTCATCGCCTCCGTGTTCGATCCCAAGTCACCCCGAAAGGTGCAGAGCTCTGCCACCGTATGTACTCTCTGTAGGCGAAAAAGATCCAGAGAACCAAACATCGCTGTTACTCCTGTTTTTTGCCACTTTATTCTACCTCAATCTTTGTTCGAATTATGATTGCAGCCTGTCTTTTTTTTGGTACATGTTAACGTAGTTTGGGCCGTTCACGTACTGGAATGGTTTGTGAACGGAGCAGACGGTCTGGCGCAATATTTTTAGACCTCAGGGCTTAACTAGGAGCACAAGTAGAGCGTCTGTTTCTTCGTTAAGAAGTGCTGCAGGCTCGAAGTAGATATAATGTATCCATTGTTCCATTATGAGCATCTCATTATCACGGCTTTACACATATGTTCCGTTCCTTCCGCCTGAGCAAAATAGTTGCCAAGGCTGTCTCCTCAGTCAATCTTGCTCCGAAGCGCAAGAATCGATGACAAGCATACTTTTCAACGTCCAATTCTGGTGCATCCGTATGCGCCTTAGCCGTGATACCGGATCGAAAGCGATAATTCGAACCTCTTGAAACCGTTGACACGTTGCAGAAGCCCCTGGCCAAAGCCCGTCCGGGGCTCGAAAGATCAGATTGCAATCTTGACTTCGAGTGACCACACAATGGTTGAAGATCAACAGGAGTTTTAGCTCGGTACATCTGCTGGAAGGTGGAATCAGAAGCGCAGAACAGCGAATTGATTGCTATCCGCGAGTTCGTTTGATAGTCAAAGCAGAACTTTTGTCATGATACATGCAGGGCCTTACAACATGGCCTAGAGCCAACGGCAATCTAATTTCCTGTTCGGCAACAGCTTTTGTAGCCCTCCAATTTTCTGCGCTGCGAAGCAAGCTCTCTACCGCCTCGAACACACATCCCTCATCCATCTGCAGCACTTGTCGTCTCAGTATCGCGCGAAGCACTCTGCTCACTTTGACGATCACGATACCAAGTCTCAATGCAGTCGTTGTAAATTCCCGTAGCCTTGATCGCCTCTTCAGCCTCTTCGATGTCGCAGTCACCAATTGCGAGCTCGCGGATGTCCGTATGCCGCAGTCGTGATGTCAACTTAGCAGCATCGAGTAGGTCCTTCTGATGCTCGTAAATAATAGGGACCAGTTTGAGGAACTCTTTCAATGTCCGACAGATCAAGTTACCCTCCTGGTCTCGAGTGACGAAACAGTGATGTACTGTCGAAGCTTCGACATCATAGCCGTCAGTGTTGCGTTCCTGGCACACCAACATCGTCCATTCTCCTGCCACAATAGGTTTGACAAGGGGCGTGTCCTCGGGCCGACTCCATTTTGCTGCGTACGAATCAAGAAGAGCAGCTGGTAGTGGTGTGACCCTCAAATCACCTTGAAGAGAGAGCGACATAGCGATCTTGGAGCTCAGGGTATCATATCTGGTGGTGATACGTGCAGGAAGGATCTCATCGGCGAATGTGGTGTACAGGCGAGGAATTAGCTCTTGGGGCGGCATTGGCGTATCGTGCAACGGCAGAGGAACAATGTTGTGTTGTTCTGGAAGATAGTTTTGGCCGATAGCTGCAAAATGGCCACGCTTACCACAAGATTCCGATGTGCTGGCAAAATAGCCTGCCCATGCAACACTGCCTGAAGCAAGACGATCGGGCTGTGCTCCAGAAGATTCCTGTCTGAAAGTGCCATATTCAGGTGAAGTCTCACTTCCAGCTTCGCGGCGACGAAGTGTGTTGGCTGCAATCCACACTGCCTGACACAAGAAGGGCCCCTGAAGCACTTTACCAGTTGGGGCACTGGCTATTCGCGGTAGATACTCATAATTCTCGTTCGCAGCGGTCAGAGCTGTTTTGTACATCTCAGGATGGGAAATGTACTCCAGACGTGCACCTGATGCCGCTTCGATCAACGACTTCAGCTCCAGACCTTCGGTGGTGCCGAAACAAAGATCGACGATGTTGGGAGCATGGGCCACTTGACTGACGTCCTCTGGCGTCAACTTGAGACCTGGCAGCGTGAGCCTGATCTTTTTGGAAGAGTGTTGCAACTCAGCAACAATCTGAAGAAGTTGCTCTGATTTCAAACGAACAAACCCGGAAAGATCCACGTCTTCACGGTCTTGCAATATTCGTCCCAGCAGTTTTGGCCCGCCTTTGCAGTCGAGAGCTCCAGGTACGAGACGAAAGTAATCAAAGGCGGATTCCGTAAAGTCCGGTAGTTTTTCAGCATCTGCGAGCCATGATAAGCCGCCATGCTCATCTTCTACGGCCTGCGAGAAGACATGCGAGAATGCCTTTTCTCTCAGAGATTCGATACGCGCATCTTCAGGTGCAGACTCATGTCCCTCGCTCAACTCGGCAACATCAGCTGAAGGAGTCTTGAAGGTCTCGTAGGGCCAGGTCTCTGCCAGGGCATCTGCATCAATCAGAGAAAATTTTTGCAGATTACGAATGTTCGAGTCCGTTTCGAGTTGAGCATATGCCTTTGCAACGCGAGAGCTCCACTCGTCGTCCCCTCCTGCATTTCCTAAATAGGCTCGGTAGCAGGCGAGATACTGACGCGCCTCAAGTGGAGTCATGCTTCGAACGTGCTCTGTTTCGCCCTTTCTCAGAACATAGCTGTCTTTCTTCAGCAGGTTGCAATAGCGTGGATGTTCGGGATCCGTGACGTCAAATATGCTGTAGCCGTCGTCGTTGTCGAAGAACTTGAGACTGTAGGTGATCGGAAAAAGGCGCACTGGATAAAATCCACCGCGGTATCTAGCGGCACCAATCATAAGACAGGTAGCGATCATTGGGAATTGCGTTGACTATACACATTTGTCAGTCTCGTCGTGGATGCAACACCTACAGCGCATCCGCAATGTATGGCGGACCAGTGATTGTCGTGCAAGCACGATAGCGTCTTTCACGGAATCAACTTACCAGTGCCGGCTCGACCTCCCTATCGTCACGCACCCTCTGGACTGTAGGTTCTCCTGATGCGAAAAGTCTGGGGTTCGGCTTGATAGAGTCCCAGTCGGTCTCGTTTGCAACCTGCAAGTCCTGGCGCAGGAGAGATGCGTTGTGTTGGAGTAGGTACAATGTCTGCAAACAACATTCGACTACCTCTTCATCAAAGAGGCATTGATGGTGAGCAGCGGCTAGGACGCGATAGCGACCGGCGACTTTGGCCACGGCGAAGAGCTGATGTCGTTGGCCCATGATGGGTGCGCGGCCTTGCGAAATGTGGTGATTGGCGACTCGAATGACCGCGATGCCGATTCAAGTGTTTGCAAGGACTCGCATCTCGGTGGTGCGGAGTTGGTGGTCGGTGGTTAAGGCAGGACGGCCATTTCAAAGACGTGCGCCGTTGCTGCCTAACTTTAGGTTACACAGCAAGGCAGCGGGACCCACTGCGTAGGCGAGGACGTGAGTGAATGATTGTGAGTGTGTTCACCACCGAAAGACATGACCTGGAACCATGCAACTTGTGCAATGCTGGCTCCATCTAATGCATACCCAGATCTCTCCTCATCTTCCGTAGACTGAGCATACTCGTGCACGCAGATGCAACATAGCTCAACGGCATCATCCGGCAAATCGTCGATGCTAACAGATCAGCTGAGAACGACTGAGATGCGCATGGTGCAGTAGGAGGAGTTGTGATGAAGAACGAAGGACGTGAGGAGCTGCAGTCAGCGCGTCCAATCCTCCGGAGCCCTTTCCGACTGATGCGCCGAGTAGCCGAGCACTGCCCATCCTACCGACACAGCACGCCGACTTTACACTCCCGAGCGGTATGGCGCAGTCAAGCTGTTCCTGTCCAAGGGCTGGACCTGTAGATCGCCTGCTAGTCCAGCGGCGACGCTATTGTAGTGCACGATGATGCGGTAGGATTGGATCGTGCCCGAGTGGCTTAAAAGCAACAAGACCGCGTCCACGACGCACTCATTGACCATACAGGAACAAACATGACAGACCCAGCAGAAGGAATGAATGTTGCCCCTCTCTCACGTCCACCTTCGTACAGCGCGATAGACACACCACCGCACATCGTCAACGACTCCCCTCCGTCCTTCGAACTCCACCACCCCACAGCAACAGCCAGCATCCAGGTCCTGCAGAACGACACCGTACTCTTCTACGCCGCATCCTACAACCTCCAAGACGTCTCCGACATCATACTGTACGCAGGCTACGACTCGAAAGGCCCCCAACTCGCCCTCCTACAGCTCATACCTTTCACCAAAGACTTAAGAATCTACATCGGCGGCCTGAAACACCCTGTAGGCGACGACTGGGATCTTGTTCGCTGCGCCGAAAGCGGCAACAATATCTTCCATCGCAGTCCTATCCACCGCTTCGAAAGCTACAGCCTGGGTCCCGACGGCCAACGCGTGAAAGAGAAGCTCCACTGGCAAAAGACGCATGATCGCAAACTCGGGGCGTCGAAGCTGTCGCGCTCAGATTACAAACTCGTAGATGAGATCACGGAAGAGGTCATTGCGGTATATGTCGATTGTTCGATGCGGTTGGGAACACAGAAAGGGACGATCAGATATGTCAAGAAGCTGGGCGAAATGGCCGAGATGGCAGCTTTGATGGCTTTGTTGGGTTTGCTGGAGCGGTCTCGAAGGCACTCCCAAGCTATCCCTCCATCTTTTGTGCGGTGATATCTGATCCAAGTGCCAATCCAAGAGTATCAAACATGACGAGCAACAGAAGACCATCGCTCTGACTACTTCAAAAGCGGAGCACGTGCTTAGCTGACACAAGTGCCCGACTGTGCTACTCAAATCTCAATGGCAATCCCAAGTATCTTCCGGCCTTGTGGTCTAGTGTGGGAAAAGTGGCTTGCGGCCTGCACGGCCAAATTTCATTGGCTTGAAGCGAACGAAGACCATGGTCAAAGCAGAGGGACGAAGACGGATTGCAGATGAGCTCAGATGCTGGATCCACGACGACACCGCCTCTCATGTCGTCTGATTGTCCAGCATAGAGGATTACTGACTGTCGCAGCAACTGAAAGGAAGATCCTCGCCCCATCTTGTTAGAGATATGACACAAGATATGTTATGAGATATGACCGGCCAGCTTTGTGCATCTTTTTGATGAGCTCCCAGGTCACTATCTTCATGAGAAAGCCAAAATGTTGCGATTTGCGAACCGCTGTGTCACTGGCAGAGCGGGGAGTGAGCTTGATGGTGTTGTTGGGTCACAGGGTGGAAGAAACCCAAGATGTAGTGCAAGCACAGCTACGGCACCAGTCTGCCTCTATGACTAGACTTTGTTTCAATATCGCATACACTAATGAACTCTCTGGAGCATAGTCTTCTTGAGCGAGGCAGAAGCAGAAGCAGAAGCCGTAGAAACTACGCTAGTCGACCTCGGACACTTGATGCCTTGATGCCTGAAAAGCGCCCTCTCTATTCCTCATCTCCGCTTCCAAGTCTGCCCAGCGACCCAAAGCGACACTATCGAAAGTCATCCTTCCAGTTGGGCTTCCTCGGTCTTGAGCGACTAACAGCTGCTCGCTTCAGGGGCTCGATATGATTCTCCACAGATATGCAGTGAAGTTCTCCGTCATCTGCATGCCACGATGCGGAACTTCGTGCGGCCACTCCTACCACTGCTTCGGCCCAGCTTGAAACACGCGCTCTCATCAAGATCGCTAAGGATCACGCGTCCTCGTACGGCAGTTTACTATTCAAGCAAGTCGACACTGCAGTCTCGGAGCATGGATCCGCGAGAGCGCTATACTGCCGGATTGCGACCTGTAATAGAGACAACATCGACCGGCTGTGGTTTGCCCGCGGAACTCGCCAATGGACTCACATACATGCACAAATGGGGCTTCGTCATCTACCGAGGAACATATGGCGACGAGGAGCAATGGACAGCAGCCATACGCTGGCTGTACGAGCGAACGCTGAACACCCTTCAATCAATTTCGAGGTCTCAGGATGAACTCGACCAAGTGTGGAAGCGGCTCGATCTCACCGTGATTGAAAATCGCAATCTTCTGGATGGCGCTACATTACATACTGTCAGGGACCTTCATCACAAATGGGTGCTGGAATCCCCCGAGTCGGTACGCGGCGGTCCTCTGCCAGAAGACTGGATGCAGAAAGTCGAGGCCGGAGGTGGCGATGCTATGACACGTTTCGACCGCTATACGGATGGTCCTTCAGGCTTCCCGAGGTACGGATACTGTGTATACATTGATGATGATGCACTCGAGTCGATCAGCGCGTTTCGAGGCCAGAAACAGGCCGAGAAGGCAGCCTACGTTCGCGTGGTCCAGACCTACTATCTGGATGAGCCACGCCCACTTCACTACGGAGGGCCTGACGCGGAAGAGGAAATGGCTGAATTCGAGAGCGCTGAGGAGCCCGTGGAGGGGATCAGGCGATACGAAGTTGGTTGGATGAAGTATCGCGCCCTGTACCTAATGGATCTCTACACAAGGTTGCACGACACGTACAGCTGGGATGTTGAGTACAAGCGACCACCAGAGTTGGCGCCGTAAAATTGCTAGTGAACTGTCATGTCTAAGCTGAACAGCTCATCATTGCAAGAGCAACAGCTTGGCTGTACTCATACCAGCGCATCGCTTGACATTCACTATTCGAGAAGAAGACTTTCATAGGTGCCAAGTTTCTGTTACAATTAAATCGAACGAGATCTGAATGATACGTCGCATACCGAGCAATGTTCTTTGCACCCGCCTCAGGCCGAGTTCCAGGCACAAAGGCCTTTGACGAATTATGGCTAAGTCGAAGAAGTTTCCACAGAAGAGAGAGTAGCAGATGGTGACGCTGGTGCAGTCGGCTCGGAAGTTCCTGTAGTGGCAGCGGTGCCATCGTCGAACGACTCCGGCATGCGTGTGGTAGAAGAAGAACTGAGCGTGGTTTCGCCAGCCGTTTCTTCCGTATTCCTGTTCGCAGAATTTGCCGACAACTGCTGTGATGCCAAGCCGACTTCGCCATTTACTTCTATGCATACTGGACGCCGATCAGCATCCTCCATTCCCGCGAACAAGTCCGTATCACAGTCGCCGGCGAGCCAAGAATTCCAGTTCATCAAATTGGCCACACTGATCTTATACATGGCCGCAATATCCTCGCATGTGGCGTCTAAGACCTGATCAGCGGCGTCGAAAAGATTGTTCACGTAATACATACCGAAGCGGTCCAGACCGGATACTGATGCAAAACAAGAGCATGCATCTGTGGTACCCGGAACAGCCTCATTGTTACCCAGCGAGCATCTCACGTCTCTGTAGCGGTCTATAGTCTCGTTAGCACGGTCAATGCTTCATGCATCGAACAGTAGATTGTCACCTTCGATATAGTCAGCCTCAGACCGAAGAACGCAATAGCTGAAACCAGGCAAAAGGCGACAGTCGCTTTCTAATAGGCTAGGGTTCCATGACCGAAGTTTGTCAATGGTAGTCCCGGAAAAATCTGCCACAAAGCTGCATGAATTCATGCGTGTCTCAGCTTTGACCAGATTCTCGCGCGAGCCAGGCTCAAGTTTAACATAGTTCTGGTACTTTACGCAGCCTTCGATCGTGCCAGAAGCGCGTGGAAGGGGTGCCTCTGGCTCACGGGTTGGCACCGTGAAGGGTTCAGTCGGAGTGGGTGTGGCTGTCTGGAAGCTGGTTGAGGATAGAGTGATGAAGTTCGTAGTGGTCGGGTAGCCTGAGTATGTTGTGATGCTCCCGACAGCCTGAACGCAATAAGACGTGGCAAGCCACAAATTTGTGCACTCTGCATTGAGCTGTGGGTTCAAAAAGTAGAAGTCCCGCAAAGAGAGCTCGTGCCGAATAGACACGATATCGCAAGTATCTCCAGAGACCACCTCGTACCACTTTCCACACCGCGCGTTTGAGCTAGGCGCAGCATTGGTAGGCTGCGGTGCCACTGTTGTTGCTGATGATGGCGCCAGGGCGGAGCTGGGCTGAGGATTGGCGATGGGGCCACCAAGGGGACTAGCAACAGTCAGTCCATGACCGTGTCGGCGTTCGTTAGGCAGTTCCTACCTTACGCATATCTCCGCTCCAATCATGGTATCCAGGTTGCCGCAGTATTCGTTGATGTTTGGGTTCCAGGCAATCAGCTGAGCTCCAGTGATAGGAAATTTTTCCACGATGCCAGCGCAAGTATCATTCCTCTGGACTGTATACGTTGAACATTGACTGGGTATACAAAGTTGTGTTGCCTCAGAAGGTGTCTTCTCGCATTCCAGACTCAGTGAATTAGCGAACAATAATTGATACGTTGAGATTTTGTTTGCCTTCGCGATGCTGTTACAGTCATCTCCAGGTGCAACAACGTGTTGAGCCACGCATGTCGGGCCAGGCTGTGCAGATGTAGTAGAAGTAGCGACAGTCCCAAAGGTATATGGCGCAGGACTCGTGAACGGATATCTTGTGTTGCCGCAGCTCGATGTTTGGAGGCGATATTGCTCTGCAAAAGCGTCATCGTATCCAAATGGGGAGTTCAGTTGAGCCTGCGCTGCACTGAGCAAGCAATGACCGCAGTCTCGGGCGTGTGCCGATGGTGCGCGGCTGGAATCGTTGTTCCATCGGCCAAGGACATCGTCACACCAGGTATTCGTAGTGCTATCGGCTGTTAGGTTGATGGAACATGGATGTCCGAAGGTCAGTGTGCATCACCTTTTCCTACATGAAAGAGAGTACGTGTATAGGAAACGATCAACGACGAATGTAGCTGGTCCGCAGCGTTAGCCCATTGTTGTTCATAGGACTTTTCGTTCTTGGTGGCCATACCAGGATAGACCACACCCTCAAATTCCGTCCGTTCGCTAATCGCAGTACAGTTCTGCTGGATAGCAGTACGTGTGTCCAGCAGGGACTGACGACAGGCCTCGGTACAGAGCTCGTTCAGCTCGTGGGGGAACAATCGGGGGTTACTGGCGAATGTCAACTGCCACAGCTTGCCAAAAGTGTTTGGTTATACCAACTCAAGTGCTCGCTCCGCGAGGAATGTTGGACACGAGACGGTTCGCCGGAGGGCTGCAAGGCAGTTACTGCTGACGTTACGGTTGATCGGTGGAATGGGGTAGTCAACCATGCGCTGCGCGTGAGTAAGCTGAATCACACAGGAAAGAAGGACAATGGGCAAGAAGAAGATATCAAACATGACTGCAAGTTGCTGCCGGGGCAGCTTCAGGACGAATCGAGTCGCGACAAGGGAGGGAATGCATGGCTGCTATGCCTCTCCGGCGCTCTCATATCCTCTACGCGTGGCTCAAGTTAGTGAGCAGAATCGCAATCTGCCACGACCGCTCGTCCGCACCAGGCCAAGATCAACAAGCGACTCGGCACGGCACGGTGGCCGCATGTTGACAGCCGCGGTCCGCCAGCTCATTGGCCGAAGAAGCGAGGAGGATCGTGCAATGAAGCTACAGCGGCCGCTTTTGGCATCTCTTGCAACAACATCTGTCCCATTCTCCTGACTATCTAGTGCTGTGCCTCACTGTCGGATTTCGAGCACCTTGGCCTCACGCTTTCAGTACTCTCGAGCGACTTGCAGCCGCGCTATCGACAACAAGTCCAAAGCCTGTTGCCCATGCAATTTCTCAGACGCATCCTGCGGCATGGCACCTTCGCCAAAATATGGCATTGAAGGCATGGCACTCAGTCCCATAGGCTCAGATGGGACACGTGACCATACCGCTGCGTTCCTGCGGTGTAGATGAGATCTTGCCAAAGTTCGAGAGATGCTGGCCAAGGCCTTCGCTGGCTGTCCGCCCAGCCTCTCCGCGCTGCTAAGAAAGTGCCCCGGCACCAGGGCGCTTTCGAACATCAGGAATATACCTTCTGCCATCTCGAGATTGTCTTGAAATGCCCTCTTGACAATATCACTTCCTGTTCCTTCACCTGCTGTTCTCCGTCATGGGTCCACGTCCATACAACCACTCTCTACTGAATTTCTTTTTTGCCTTGCTCTTCTTTCTTACATTTTCTCAAGCCCACGAATCGATTCCACATGCACACGTACATCGCCATGGTCATCATCATGGTCGTTATGAACGCCGAATCGACGTCCTCGAACCGACTGACTTAGCCAGCAATGAGGTGTTAACCAACTCTTCCTCCTTGGTCAGGAGGAACGACGGGAGCTGTGCCCGCGACCGGCCATGTGGTAATAAGGCATGCTGTGGGCCTTCGGGCTTTTGCGGCTATGGTATGCCTCGCCATTGCGAAATGATCAAGAATAGGCGTGCTGATCCTGCTACTCAGGTCCAGAATACTGTGGACCAGGATGTATGTCCAACTGCAACGCAAGAGCCGAATGTGGCAAATTTGCATCGCCTGCAGGTAAATAGTGTCCACTCAACACCTGGTGAGTACATGCCGCACACGCATACTGTTTATTACTGTTCTGACACTTCACAGTTGTAGTGAGTTCGGCTTTTGTGGAACCACTTCAGAATTCTGCAATAGTAAATGTCAAAGCAACTGTCGACTGAACCCACTTCCTCCTGCTGGCAGCCCCAGGGGTCAAGCTCTGCGGAAAGGTATGCAATAATCCTCATGGGCTCCAGAGTTCCCGTACTAATTGTCTGTGCCAGTCATTGGGTACTACGAGACGTGGATGGACAGATCGAGCTGCAACCGTGTGCGCCCAACTGATCTACCAAGTCAGTCCTCCAGGTGAAAAGACTTCGTCAATGCTGACGTCTTATAGTTGATGCATTGACGCACCTCAACGTTGCCTTTGCGTATGTCGAGCCTGGAACATACAGAATCGTGACCATGGACCCTCAAACTCCAGCCCGGCTATTCAAAGAATGCAATGATCTCAAAAGACACAAGAGCGATCTCAAAGTGTACATCAGCATAGGTGGTTGGACATTTAGTGACAACGGAACTGTCACGCAACCTTTACTGGGCGAGATTGCTGCTGACGCAGGACGACGGCAGCGATTCGCTGACAATGTCGTTCGTTTCATGAATGAATATGGCTTCGGTGGGATGGATCTCGACTGGTGAGGCATCAAGCTACCTTAAGGTGGAGCCAAGCTAACTTGGGGCTTCTGGGGAGTAGTATGTCACTCAAGGCCATTGCAGAGAGTATCGAACTAACGCAGACAGTCCTGGTGCACCCGATCGTGGTGGACGTGCGCGAGATGTTGCCAATTTCGTCCTTATGATGAATGTGATGCGTGCCACGTTCAATCGTCAATCTCGACCTCTGGGCCTGACATTGACAGTGCCTGCATCGGTAACTGCACTCCCATAGTCCTGGCGGCCGCTTGGCTGACGCCCCGCAGTACTGGTATCTACGCTGGTTTGACCTCGCCAAACTGATGCGCTCACTCGACTGGATCAATCTTGTAGGTCAATCACCCAGCTATAAATCTGCAGCTGTACTGACAATTCCCAGATGAGTTATGATCTGCACGGCACCTGGGACGAGTTCAACCCAATGTCAGTTTGAGAGTCTCGTTCCCATGCTAAACTGACGTTTCATACAGCGGTGCGCGAGTGTTTGGTCACACAAATTTGACAGAGATCAAGCAGGCAGCGCAGCTTCTATGGCGTGTCAACATTCCTCCCGAGAAGGTCATGCTCGGGTACGGCTTTTATGGCCGCGCCTTTCAACTGGCCAACCCGAGCTGCACAGCACCTGGATGCCCATTCAGAGGAGGCGCACGAGCTAGACCATGCTCTGATACTAGTGGATTCTTGACTTACTACGAGATCATGGCTCTCATGAGAAGAAACCCGAATCTGAGGCCGGTCTGGGACAGGGAAGCCGCTGTCAAATACCTCACTTTCGACAACGACCAATGGGTATCGTACGATGACAGTGATACCTTCAAGCAGAAGATCGACTGGGCAAACAGTGTTGGTCTTGGTGGGGCGCTGATTTGGGCTTCCGATCAAGGTCAGTGGAGGTACGACGCCCATCTGGTCAAGTTTACCGTTTCGGATAGATGATGATCGATACTCTGCCCATGCTGGTTTGGTCGGTAGGACCGTCGGGGCTCCAGATGTTGATACGACACCGTTCCAGCCACGACCCGAATCTCTGGCGCAGAACCTGGTTCAGGAGACCGGGGTGGATGTGTGATTGTCAGAGATTGTACTGATCAGGGTAATCAAGTGGCATCGAGATGCGGGCCAGGCTTTACCAAAGTGGGCTGGGAGAAAGGAGGCTGTGGAAATGTAAGGCTGGATGTATTGGTGTCGATTGCTCCAGGCTGACTGCATGACTATAGGGCTTCGCGAAAAGTATATGCTGTCCAGCCAGTGCTGCTCCCAAAGCTTGTCTGTGGAGAGGCGGAACAGGCGGTGCCACAGATTGCAACGGGCAGTGCCACGAAGGCGAATCTCAGTTATTCACTTCATCCTGGGGAGGTGATCCTGCTGAACGCGGCGCCAACAGAAAGAAGTGTGGCCGCGGCACAAAATCTTTCTGCTGTCAGGCTCCAGACTTCGCTGCTACCACTGAAGGCTGTTACTGGACCGGCTGGCGAGTACTTGCGCATCCTTCGAGTCATCATGAAGCTGACTTGTTCGCAGCGGAGGTTCATGTAATACGGGTGACACGTCCCTCACGCGTCGGCCTGGCACATGGTGCGTCCTCGGACAACAAGAAACATACTGTTGCCCATCACCCAGTAACTTGCATCACTGCACATGGCGTGGATCAGCCCCTGATTGCGCAGACGCAAAATGCTCTCGGAACGAGGTGACTATACTCCGCCATCCTTCCGGATCTGGCGCTCTTTGCAGTTGTGAGTATTGACCTGAATACTCGCCTGAAGTTGAAACTAAAGACACTTAAGGGGGCCGAAAGAAAGTCGCATGTTGCCAAGTGAGGGCAGCACCTCCGAAACCGTTGACGTGCCCGGCGAGTTTCTGCGAACTTGACCCCGAACTGTGCGTGGGTCTGTCTGGCACCTCAGCCTTGACCAAGAGACTTGAGCAGTGCAGCATCAACGATGATCAATGCTCGGCAGACGAGCAAAATGATATCGCAGGCGGCGATATCGTTCCCCGGAGCGATGGGGGTTCCAAGCTCATAAAATGGGCGAAACAGTACTATTATGAAGCAGGCAGGTTCTGGAGTACCGCTGCCCGCCGCGCCGGCATTCCTCATATCTTCATGGAAGCTCTTCCCGGCGTGTGTCATCGCCCACATATTCGGGCCAGACCCATTGATATCAACAGGCTTCACATACTTCCACGTCCACAAGTCGAGCACGTGATCGACGTGAGTACCATCTAGCTGTGTATACCAATGCTCGCACTAACAGATCATTCGTGCAGTTCCAGCTATTATACAAATTCGGCGATGCTTTAGAAGATGGCACACTTCCCGGCGGGTCACGCGTGCACCCACTGCCTCTCCCGTATCTGGCAGGAGAGTTCGAGCAGTCCAGCCTCCCTGCAGAAGTTGCTCAATTGAACGGAGGCATTATCAAAAGCAGAAGACCACATGATCGCATTGCGGAAGCCCTGGGCTCTGTCAGAAATTTCAGACCATTTCTTTTAACAGCTGGCAGCCTGAACTCCGTTAAGGGAAGTCTGTTTGGGCAGAATGATAATATATTCGGTCAAGAGAAGATGAGGCACTTACGCCAGCAAGCTTTCGCGGGCAACATAGACGATGTAGAGAGGCTGTTCAGCAAATTGCGCGAGGTAAGCATGTTTGCGCGAAAACCATGCAGATGAATGACCTAGTGTATAACTAATCCACGCACAGGTTGTGGCAGTATACGGATACTGCAACGATGTTCGAGTGTCCAACCGCATGCGCCTCGTGAGGCAGTTGGTCGAGCGAGAAACAAGAATCATCGAATCCTATCAACCCGCCGCACGTGGTATCACCAACATCTGGCGCTTATATCTTCCGGACATCATGTACCAAATTGAGCAGCACGGTTACCAGTGGCTTGAAGCACAGCTTCGTGCGATTGAGCTCATGGGACCATCACGCCTGAATTCCCCCATGTATCTGCAAATCATGCACGAGGCAAATGCGTTTCGACTTATAATGGGGAAGCAGATTGTTCTACCAGGCGTTATGGAAGATCCAGATGAAGATGTGCTTAATCAGGTTGATTGACCTTATTGGCTTGCGACAAATTCGTTCGTCCTACATTGCAACATCGATATTTCGAGGATGCACCCATGGCAATCTTTTATGTAGACATGTATTCCTATGCTGCTCGATTCTCTTTTCCGTCTCCATCTTTCTCCACTTCCAACCCCTCTCCTTGGTGCACCTCTTCTACCACACCATACTTCAGCGCGTCTTGGTATACTTCGATTCAGCGCTTGCGACTCATAGGGCCCCTCCCCTTTGGTATTAAAATTCTGCTCGCACAACTTACTCCATCCAACGATATATGTCCATGAAGGAGTAGAAGAAGAAAGTACCATGACGATTATGTGCTGTTCATGGAGTTTGTTGTCAGGTTAATACATCACAACCGTCAATTACTATCGGCATGAAACCTAGCAACGTCCTCTTTTCAAATGATTCGGAAGTCTTTGTGCTCGATAGAAACCCGCGTAAATGTTTTTGTCTTCCTTTTAGCAGATCCAGTCCATGGATAATTGGCGACATGGTTTGGTACAGACTCGTTCAGCTCATGGGGGAACAATCGAGGGTTACTGGCACATGTCAACTGCCGACTGGCTGCGCAGTAGCTGCCAGATTAGGTGTTGGTGACCATGGCACTTAGTACCGTTCACTCACACGAGACTATATTAACCAGTCTTCCATCACATGCGCGACCGACTGACCAATTGAACACCAAGATTACCGGGCCAACAATTTGCTAACCCCTATGGTAGTACTAGTGTCGCGATCAGATGCTTGTGCACACACCGAAGTCAAATCAATGTATAATAACTGCTCAACTTCGAATCCTTGACACTTAGGGCAGGTTGCTGTATAACGACTGCTAAACTTTTCTATTCTAGGCTCGGACGAGTCCTGACTCTTGCCTAGGATGTACTAGCAGCATGCTTGGAATGTCTGTCGATCCTCTCCGGGCTGGTAGTACCAATACACGTAGTAGAACTCGATTATAAAAATCGAGCTAGTATCTACTTCACCCGATCCTCTATCTCTCAAATCACTTCACGACGATTATTGACACCCTGCATTACGATGGAGACTACAATTTTCTCCACGTTGTTGTGCCTTTTGCTAGCGAACACCAAGTTCGTTACCGCATGCGACGAAGTATGCGGATGTTGCCGTGCCTTCATCGCGGTAGGTTGCTTATAAATTTTCTTCAGGAGTAAGAGCTAAGTTGCTAGTAGCAAAAAAATGGTCCCGGATGGTATGTCGATGGATGGCTGCAGACAAACGCGGACGGGAGGACCTGTTATTGTGACACGTTCTCACGAGGTTGTGGCTCTTGTACTAAAGCATGAAGACCTATTGCTCGTTGAAGGTACAGAGCTGTCCTTTTCGCGGTCTTACGGGATACTAATTAGGAGTTGTCAAGACCTGTTAGAATTTTCGAGCCAAACATGAAAGCCACGACGAATTTCTGAGAGGGGGGCATTGTCGAGCGATCTACTGTTGTAGCCAGCCTTGGAGTCCGGAACATACCTTTTGTCATCTCAAGGCCGCCGGAAAATGCTCTCTTGACAACATTACTTCCTACCCTTTCACCTACTGTCCTCCGTTGAGGCGAAAGCCTTTGTGCTCGATACAAACCCGCGTAGATGTTTGTCTTCGTTTCGGCAGATCGAGTTCATGTACAGGGCCAACGGATGTGGTCTCGTATGCGATGAATAGAACCAGCATAATTACTATTCGAAATCTTCAACGCTGTTAGTACCTACTCGCGGGCATCGATCCACGCGTGAGTACCATGAAAAGGCCAGATCCCCAGTGTGAAGATAGCTGTTCATATCCATGTCAATCTGCCCATTGGAGGGCTTATCATAGTCTATAAAATATTCTGCCTAGCGCTCAGAGGGTATACCTAAACTTCGGATCTCCCTCGAGTACCATCTCCCCACGATCAGCTTTCTTATTCTGTCGAGCGAACACAACCGTGTTGAACGCAACGATCAAAATGATCATTACGTTGACAGCAATACAAGCGATGATGCCAGGAATATAAGTCGGTGCATCCTGAGATCGGAAGACAGTACTGCCTGCAATGCCGCCGATACCGCCGAAGCCGACGAGCGTGGCGGAGGCGAAAGCTCGCTTCCATTGGCCTCGCACGTTGTTTGCTCTGAAGCATAAAGTTAGCTCGGAGTATTCTGAACCATGGGGATGAGACTTACTGGTATGCCATGACTGTTGGGATTCCACCATTTGATGCCATGCAGATGAGGAACGTTCCAAAGTATCGTGCACCGGCGGAGTCAGCCCAGCCCTAAGGTGCACTGTCAGCTTGGGCTCGCCAAGTTAAAAGCAGAAAATACTCACCAGCACTGCTGCTCCAATGATACCAAGTGTAGCAGTGAAGAACAGAAGCGGTCCTCGCACTCGGTACTTGTCGCCGATCCAGGCACAAGAAAACATTACAAGAGCAGAGGCAGCGTATGGGGGCGCCGTCAATAGTTGCGATTCGCCAACATCAAACCCCATGTTCGAATTGAGGATGATAGGCAGGAAGAACGCCAGAGCGTAAGCTTGCGTTGTGAGACCACTATTACTGTCAGTGCGAAGCTTGTACGAAAAAGGAATACAGTCACTCACAAGAAGCACAGCGCAAACGTCCAAATCTTCCAATCTGCACCTGCAGCCAACCACTTGCGGAAGTTCCATGGCTCTTGGGCGGAATCACCTCGATCTTTGTCGATACGGCGAAGGATGAATTCGATTTCTTCGCGGTTCAGGAATTTCCAGTGCTTCTTGTTCACGGCGACGTCTGGGAAGTCGACGAGGAATGCGAAGCCGAGGAAAGCCTGTCAAGAATTATCAATATCAGCTTCGCCCTCTTTTGCGACCAAACAGAAGTAGCAATACTTACAGCGGCGACTGTCAAAAGTCCAAAGACCAGGAAGATCCAGCGCCATCCTTCAAGACCGGCCCTTCCGTCCTATACCAAGTCAGCCGAAATTCGCATTGAACATGATGGTATAGCCTACCAATTGCATGAGGCCATATGCGAGAATTCCAGAGCAGCCCGATGCGACCAGGCCAAGTGCGTAAAATCCAGCATAGCGCTTCTGCATATCATATCTGGCATACCATGTCGAGATCAAATATACCACACCGGCTACCCAAAGTCAGCACGACTGGCCGAGCCATAATTTGATTCCACTTACGGAAGTACCCAGCTTCAAATAGACCCAAGAGAAGACGCAAAGGCACTAGGACGACCCAATTCTGAACGAAGCTGAAGCCAATCTGCCCATAGTCAGCACAATGACTGTAGCAGCAAACTTGTCCAGCTTACCATAACAGCACCCCATGCCAGGCAGATTCCCGACAGAAATATTCTTGGACCAATCTTTCTCGTCAACAGCGTGGCAGGAGGCTGGAAAATCGTATAGGTGATGAAGAAGACCAGGGAGATCAAGCTCTGCACACTGAACATTAGCACATGCTGAGATGTCCTTGCCATCTACTTCGCAACTCACGTAGCGGAATCCAGTCAATTGCAGGTCTTCCGACATTCCCGCAATGTTCGCATTCGGCAAATTAGACCGATCCATCAGACTGTTCATGTAGATGATACCAGCCACAGTAATCAGTCTCGCATCCAGTCGATGAATGATCTTGCGCTGTTCCGCGTACGAGTAGACCGGGTCATCGTCGAGTGCCTCTGGAGTAAGCGTCTTCTCCTGATCAGAGTCATCGCTTCGGTGCTCATTGTAAACCGGCGAGTCGGAGATCTTTTCAACATCGAGAGTATCAGTCTTGAGAGCCGCCATTTTTACGAATAGCGATGATGAAAAGGCGAGACCACAGGTCCAGGGGCGACCAGGCAGACGCCCCCATCATAAAGAAATCATTCCCTTTCATTCTCGGGTGTGACCCCAGACACGGCGCCGCGTCCTCAGATCAAGAACGCCGAGACCTTGGGGTCTCCATGATTGTGGAGTCCATCATCCTGGTCTTGCGTACAGAAACGCGATTTTCTCCCAGATCTCTTTCGGACATGACATCGCTTCTGGTAAAGACCGGTCCACTCATGCAGCGGGGAAAATTCTTGGGGAGGGTTGGCGAATGGAGTGGCAGTGCGGAGCGGGTTGGGAAGTGTGTCGTACTTCGCCTATCAAAAAATAGCTCACGTGGCTCTCGCGTGTCGAGGGCGGAAGTCACGGTCTTGGCCTACGTGGGTATTGGCATTGCTCGCTTTTTGAAGATAGTGATTTGTGGTCTTGGGGCATGGCTCCGCGGTACAAGACTTTATGCAAAGAGAGATCTTCGTCGGGGGCTGTGTTGGTTGCTTGTGTACAGTCTGCAGAAACGTGCAGGCTTCGGACGACATACACTTTTGGATCACTGGAGTTTCTCGAAATCTTGGCACCGACGCGGCATCGACATTCCTTGTCTGGGGTCTGGGGATAGCGTGGAGAGTAGTCTGGTCAAGACAGGCCCCAGACATCGCCTTCACTGAGAGTCGAGAACGTACTGGCTGCAAGTGATCCAAAGCTGGAGGGTGTCACAGACTCACTGTTTCCGAGAGACGGACTCACCGCACATGCCTTATCTGCATTCGGGCCCGAAGCGGAGGAGGCACAAAGACCCTCTTCTCACAAGAGGATTCGTCGTGCTGATGAGGGTATGAAGCTCTAATGAACGTCTCGCCGTCGTTGCAGTACTCTGGTCTCGGTCGATGACCAGTTCTAGCGATCACCGACAATGAACGAGAGGCATGCACGGATTCCTCGGAACTGTTGCAACCTGAGGCACTTCAGCTGATCTTGGCCGAGCTAAAAGGCTTGCAATGCCCCGGCAGCCGAAGTTGAAGAGGCCTGAGAAGGCGAACAATGAGTTCGACTCTCAAACAGATGCGTAAAACATTCTTGGAATATGCTACGATCGTGTGTACGAAAATGCTACCGTGAAGGAAGGAGCTGGGTCCGCGCCAAGAATCCCCAACCTCCTCCTCGATCTGACCAAAACGTGACTTGCTCACGGAACGTTGATCTCCTGAGACGAGCAGGACATGATCAGAGACCTCTGGGGAGCCAGCGACCAGTATTCGAACTGCCTGCCTGCGGTGAAACATCGGCTATACGTTCGCCCGCAGTCGAGACCGATTTCCCCTCAGCGGCTTTGGATGCCGAGTATATCGCGATGGTGGCCCGTAGGTACGCACAGCTATCCGCCACCCCTCACTATATTGCGTGTCATAGAGGAGATGGCGCTTGTGCTCATCATCATCATATTTGGATATCATTAAACGCTGTCGTCAAATTCGTCATCAATATCGTACTAATTCGCACGCAGCCGTGCCCAGAGCTCGCGTCTGGCTTCCAGCAGACCATCCCGCAGCCTGTCCGATGAACCCTGATTCTCCGCGGCCCTTCGTGTCAAGAAGTGTAGACATTCTCGCACGGATCCCCAGTGCACACATTTGAAGACTCGCGGTGCGACTTGCTTCTGCGTTTCTGCTTCTTCGCCGGTCAGATGCTTCGCTGCGTCCCGCGCTGCTTCAACACGGAGTAGTAATTCTCCACTGACGTGATCTGCCATTCCATATAGTTGGCCGAATTCCAAAGTATCCGGCTTGTCTCCTTGCAGAACGAGGTTTTTGTGAAGTCTCGCGGCTCGTTGAATGGATTCTGCGTTGTGCCCTGCCAGAAAGGTACGGACTTTGGGGAACTTCTCAGGCCCAATATCGTCGTAAGATCGAGTGAGAAGTGACTGCGCAATTCCATTGTACGAGGCATCTGTATCGGCTTTCGTATCGTGAATACGTGACCGAATATCGTGCAGAATGTAAGCTCCTCTGACGAGCTTCACTCCCAATGCCCAACCCTCCTGTTGTGCGAGCTTCAAATGATCACGAATAATCCCCCGCGTTGCTTTGAGGTATGCTTGATAGGTGTTGAGCACGAGCACTTCGCCATTGACATTGTACTGTCGCATGAGGTCGACCGTCCAGCGATCGATCGTGGTCTGGAACACTTGCTGCTCTGCATCGAGGAAGATCCGTGTGCCTTGTTCCTGGGCTGTTCTCATTATCTTGTGCAGAGCAGCACTGAACTCTGCTGGAGGTTCATCGCCCGCTTTCAGTGCTTCGGCTATGCTTTGGCCAGCCCCGGTATATCTGAGAACGCATCAGCAGAGAAGCAGAGATTGAGCAACAGTAATACTGACTTCATGCCCATGTAGTCACCTTTGCTGAGGCATGACAGAGTCTTGAGGTTGCCCTCCAACCACATTTGAATATGTTTGGAAGACAGATCGACCTTCGAGCTTTCGGCAGCACCATGAGCGACGATCTCGCGGGCGTATTGAAGTATGACCCCGGCATATCCAGATACTTTGAGACGGTTTAAGACCGGTACAATCTCCCGCTGTTCATTGCCTGCGCAGAAGTGATTGTACACCAATGCCCGTAGCACTTTATTGAGAATAACGTTCCTGTCGGGATCGAGCAAAGCGCTACGTGTACTTGCGAGGCGGCTTAGCATGCCCATTCCCAACTTTGAGAGGGCCGGACTGGCAAATAATTGACCCAGGAAGATCGTCCTCAGCAAGGCAGGTAGCGGAAGGCTCTTCAATGGCCGGTGTGATGGTCTTGCTGACGGCAGTCCCGCTCCAGTCATCGGATCCTGGACTGTAAATTGCGTGTCATGACTGGCGGCGGTACTATGTCTGTTGCGGCCTTGTGTCGAGATGCTGCGAGTCAATGGGAGTTGCAAACATTGGAATGCGCTGATTCGGACACGCTGTCCAAGATACGTTGCCGGCTTAGGTGTCATTTTCGAGCGTGAGATGACCTGTTGAAGAAGATCTCAATGCCTGAGAGTTGATTGCAATGTCAAGTCATAGCATCTGATCATGTGCAACATGGGTCCGCGCGGCAAGCGGCGGCCCAGGTCCTACTTGCCTGTTTGGGAGCTCTAGTTGGACGGAGCTGAAGTGCGACGATAGCTCTCGCACTGCGATACCAGCTCGTATCATGTTGCCTCGCTGTATGATAAGCTATCAGCGCCCAACTCCTCATCACTGGTGGCTCTGATGCTCGGGCCCGCAAAGTGCCCGGCGTCCACGCCCGCGTTGATCTGGTACTGCTGTCCAATTATTCATATTTGTACTCGCGTCAGGGAAGGATGACTGTGTTCAAGGGCATAGATGCATCTTCGGGTCTCCTTGAGATATCAAGAAATGATGGGCGTCGTTTTGTTGATGTATCGCCAATGGCAAACACGAGGTACAGAAGTAAAGTTGAAGGTGAAGTCGACGTCTCACCTCTTGGCATAGCAACCGTGCGCCGCGTTGGCAGTTGGCAATCACTCTTCAACACGTGGCAACCTTCACGCACACCAATCACCCAATGGTTCGCGATCGGCCTCGATTAAAACAATGCCAATTCTTCTCCGTGAAATCGGATCACGGCAGCACACATGGTCCACGATGGAGAGACGCACAAGAAGAGTTCCAGAATGCAAAAGTTTGCACGAAGCTCTCATCAGCAAGCTTAATAAACACGAATGGCCTCTGCATTGTGTGCTGACCGGCAACAGTTTATGCGCTTTGTGATTACAGTTTTCTCAGCACAGCGTAGGGTTTCACTCTGACTGGAATCCCTTGACGCAACTGATCAGACTGCAACGATCTGAATTGACAAACCTCAAGGCAGTAGCATCATCATCGAGCTCTACTCATCGTATGTCTCAAGACGTCTGGCCCTGCAGTGATCTGGATCTGTTCACGCATCAATGATAGAAACTGTGCCTGCTTCGGCAGCATTTACAAAGCGAATGCGCCTCGAAATTCGCCAGGTCTTCGTCTGGCATACAGAACGGAGCACCTTGTTCCGCGACTCGAATGAACCACTTTGCGGAAGCTGACAGGGTAGTAAGCCGGCACGGGCTCTCACTCTTTGCATAGAAATGGCAGCCCTGGCTATGGACCAGGCTACGGACTGCTCAATGCAGGTATGCCATCAAGGGTTTTCCAACAACGCCGATATATCCTCACAAACTCGAACTTAAGATCTCGCTGTAGGAAGAAGCCCGTTCCGCAGTTGGTCGAAAACTCACCGAATCTTACATCAGCCCCCATTGCTGCTCTATTAATACACCCTGGAACGACATTGACCTTCGCCAAGCTTGAAGCGGAGGCTTAATCCAGATACGCACTGCACTCTACAGCAACTTTTACTTCTCACTGAAAGGAAGCCTAACAAATCACGGACATAGTGGCCGCATGAAGGTGCTGCTGATTCGGTGCGATGTCCACTTCCAGGGTTCCCACAAACATCAATGCTTGCTGAACTGGACGGCGTCCACACTACGGCCGGTAAAATCGTGCAAGAGCGCAGTGTAGCAGGCTTGAGGCTGTCACTAGGCCGCTATTTGTGGACCTCATGAAATACTCCGATAGCGTGCGCCAGAACAAACCCAACTCATACGAGGCATACGAAGATGCAAGACCAGAAACCATAATCTGGTTTCGCGAGGTCATCCGGTGCCAATGAAGATAAGGCATCTTAGGAATGAAACAGGTATATAAAGACTCACCGCGTTTAGTATGTGATCAGTAGCAAGTTCACTCATCAGGTTCTACAGTTGCAGTATCTAGGATCTACCAACTCGAACCCGGCCATCATGAAGTTCAGCATTGCAACACTCCTCGCCTATACGAGCGGAGCTTTCACCGCTGCCGTGCCACTGGAGCAGAGCGCCGACATCGCGCAGAGCGCCAACTTCGACTATGTGCAGAACTACAATGGCAATGCCGCACAATTCAAGTACAACCAGGCCCAAGGTAAGAAGTCTAAAGCTTAATGTCACGAACGAATGCTGACACCTCTCCAGGAACATACAGTGTGAAATGGGCAGGAGGAACCAATTTTGTCACCGGGCTTGGTTGGTCACGGGGCGGTCCTCGGTACACTCATCTGCTCTCAAATGTTCCGGTGCTACCGATACTAATATCTCAACTAGAACTATTAAATACTCTGGTACTTACAGCCCTGTTAACAGCGGCTCTTTCTTCGGCGCGTACGGTTGGCTTGAAAACCCCCTAACGGAGTACTATGTTGTCGAGAGCTTTGGTACCTACGACCCTTGCGCAGATAAAACCGCGAAGCAGCACGTCACTTTCACCTCCGCAGACGGCCACTCGAGTTACAAGGTTTGCAGCAACATCCGCACGAATCAGCCCTCCATTCACGGTACAGCAACGTTCAAACAGTTCTTCTCTGTCAGGCAGGGCATGCGTACATCCGGTACTATCAATACTGGAGAACACTTCAGCCACTGGGCCAAACATGGTTTTGCCAACAAGAACTTCGGAACCATGAGCTTCATCACTGAGGCTTGGAGCGGTTCAGGTAGCGCTTCGGTCACTTTGTCGTAGTCTGCGCTCAAGCTTATCGGGCAGGTGTAAGGACTGCTGCTTGATGACTTGATATACTGGCATGAGAAGGACTGCCCGATCCTACGCCATCAGAGCAAGTCGATCGCATGCTTGGAATAATCGCTTGAGTTCCTTGAACAATCTGGGACCAATGCTGGAGGCTGATCTCGATAGAACATAGATAGCGCTTGAACATCGCCAAATGACTGTCGAATCTGCCATGTTCGAATCCTGGTCTTGCTCGTAGTGGCAGAGCTATCAATGCCAACGACTATTGGCGTCATGACTAGCCCCAACTCAATGGGAATTATTTTTGTGCATTACTTTTCTGACCAGATTTGTCCGCATACATCAAACTTCCAAATAGCGGCAGTCAATCCATTGAAGTGCTCTTAGCAAACACAATAGATACAAGATGCAGAGTGATTGTCAGCATCGTGCCTTCATCGATAGTACTTCGGCTATCGAGGCCGACGAGACGGAAGCCCCGCACTAGAGAGCGCTAGCCTCACCTTACCTCACCTCGGAAAGTGCCACGACGACCATGCCGCAAACCACAATATCAGCAAGATGGAAGACGAAAGCGCCATCGATGACGAGATCATCGAACCACCGGAGAAAAGACTAAGAGTCCCACGAAGGACCCCGCGAGCGTAAGTCAGACAATCCCCGCCGAAGCCGGCTTCGCACACACAGACCGGTATCCTCTCGGACTCTTACACCGAAAGCCGATTCACAGATGCAAACAATGCCGACAAGCAAAGATCAAGTGTTCGGGCTCGATGCCCTGTGCGCGATGCGCGCGGCGAAGAGACACGTGCGTTTTTCCGTCCGATGAGCCGCACGTCTCGGTTCCAGAACGATACCTCAAAGATCTCGAACGGAGAGTGGCCCGGGCGAGACTTTCGCAGTCGTCAGCGAGGAATGTCGGTGGGTTCACTGGGCCATCAGCGAGCTCGCCGCCGAATGTACCAAATGCTACACAGCAGGAGCAAGAGCACAATGATGGCCACGGAGTCATTGAAGCGCCAAATGCGCAACCAGAAAATTCGCGGCATGGTTCGCGAAGCCTAGATGCGCTTGGTAAATGTGGCTGACCCAAAAACGCAAGAATACAAGCTAACACATGCTGCAGCAGAAGCATCATCAGCTGCAGCGGCGGCAGTGCAGATTCCTGTCAATTCTACAGACAGGTCAAGCTCGGCCGCTGTGAACGGGAACGCCTCTGGTCTACTTGCAATTCACAACCCGCTGGTTAGCAGAACTCTCCCATATGTACGCGATACCTGTGGTCGACCTCGTAAGTGTGTTCCAGTCAGTATAACGTCGCTTCTCTAACATGAAGCGGAAAGGGTATCTCGGGCCAAGTTCGACTTGGGCCTTCTGTCGACGAGCATTGTTCCTTCTCGGACCTCATTCTCCAGGTACTCACGATGACTCCGCACTACTCAATAACGACGGCACAGCCTTTCGACTCCGATGGGAGACGAAGACTGCTGTTGAGCCTGGCGACCTGAACGATCTTCCTGCAGCCGACTATGCTTTGTATCTGTACAATTCCGTGAAATTTCGGCTCGGCGAACTCTTCGGAATCATGGATGAGGCGAGCTTCATGAGTCACTTCGAAAGATTCCATCGTGAGCCCTGGCAGGTCGCCACTGAACAACGATTATGGTTCGTGGAATACCTACTCATTCTGGCTTATGGGAAAGCACTATTGAGCCATCCTGGCCGATCACCCGTACCGGGTAGTGACTTTGCAGCTCGCGCCATGGCCTTACTACCTGATGCTGCAACACTGCATGAAGAGGGCATGCACTCGATCGAGGTTCTGGCACTAGTTGCTTTGTACTTCCAATCGATTGATATGCGGGTCACTGCTTACCAATACGTAAGTCGTTTTGACGAAACATAATGACTCTAGCTGACAAGTCCAGATCGGTCAGGCTTTGAGATTATGCTATGTGGAAGGGATCCATCTGCATATTCCCGACGATGTCATCAGTCCAGAGTTCTCTTTACGATGTCACAAGGTCTTCTGGGTAATCTACGTGCTCGATCGGGAGCTGTCGTCACTAATGGGCGCCATCACGCCTGGCTCCGAAGACGACGTCGCTGCATTCATGGCGCCTGAGAGACAGAACTCAATCTTGGACAAGGCTCTCATGCTTCGGGTGCGGTTATCACGTCTCATTGCGACAACCTGCACTAGTAAGTCTATTGTCCTGCATACGAGGCCAACATCTGACCAGATTACAGCACTATACAGTGTAGATGAAAGCTTTGGGACCTCGTTCGTCAAGAATACGACCTGGATCCTTCACCGACTGGCCGAAGTATCTCATGAGATCGAAAGTGTAGTTAACACATTGAACCAACCTTCGAAGACTGAGATGCCTCACATGCTGAGACGTGTAATGCTCTCATATCACCACGTAAGTCTCCCAGCAGGCCCATTCCCACAGAAGCTTGATTGACATTGACCCAAGTGCATTGTCCTTGCCACTCGCCCCCTAATAATGTGGCTTCTGGTGCTCAGTCTCCCACCCGCGACGTCGGAGCCGCAACAGCTCGCCACTCCCATATCTGCCCTCCTCCACGCCTCGGCCGAGTCTGCCACAACGATAATTCTCATGCTCAAATCTCTTACCGAACGTGGCTTGCTCGAGACCTTCCTTCCCTTCCAACTTGAATACGCCTTCGCATCTGGGATGCTCCTCTCTATTCTGGGCTCCCTCCTACCATCCTACATTCCCGACCCCAGTTGGAGCACAACATTGAACCTCATCTTGGATGAAATGACATCCAAGTCCAATGTCGTGGCTCCATTGAGGAAAGCAGAATTAGAAGCTTTGCATCGTTTGCTTGATCCTGTGAGGACGCAGGAGCCACTAATCGTGCCGGGACCAAATGACTCCAACATGACGATGTCGTGGCATACAGAAGAGCAACAAGATGGAGCTACCACGACACAAGCAGCAGGCTCTGATAACATGACGACGCTGCATGAAGGAGAAACAAGTACTGCAGCAGACTCGAATGCGTTTTATATGCCATGGGATCCGCTTTATGATATGGGACAATCTGGACAGCCGGAATTGATGTTGGAGCTGGCAGCACAATTAGAGACGAATGATTTCGATCCTTCGTTCTTGTTAGGGCCGATTGAGGGAAATGGCTTATGAGAATATACAGTATTGGCTTATCAAATTCTCCTGCTTCTGCCTACCACGACATGTCTCACCATTGACTTTTTCAGCTCGAGCGCCAACGTAAGTCGCTGAATTTCGGAGTACTGGGGCAAGTTGGCAGTGCTTCCGAAGCCGTCTCTCTGCATTCCGGCCTGTCATGCTTACCTCTAATGACAGAGCATTGTCCAAAAGCTTGAAGACACTCGTGGCAGCATCCTGGACTTCCGATGCTGTCTCCATGCATTCGCAATCAGCACATTTGAACTTGATGCCAGAGTAAGGCTTCGAAGTATGGAGATGCGCAGATACCGTGCCGTTCATGGACTCCAAAGTGAGAATATACAGAACTTCCTTTGCTATGTCTCCCTGCTTACACGGTCGGTATTTCTACACATACTGCCTCAGAAACAGGCCAAACCCCAGAGACACTCGCCCTATGTGTCCAATCGTACAAATGGATGCTCCCGGGATGAAATCACGTAGGATGTCTCACGATATTCCCGTACGCGTTTCAGGTCAAGGAGCCCAAATATGCGACCACAGAAACATCACAAAATTGGAGAACGCATGAGTCTACCGGACATCTCATACCATCACCCCATGCGTTTACCATCAAATTTCCCATCCAGGTGGCCCCAGAAACATTCTCAGACACAGAGATTGCACAAGGTCATTGACCCTCTCACACTATCGTTCCATTCGTTCGACGTCAAAGATCTCATACACCCGGCACCAGAAACATCTCGAGATTCGGAAACAACGAGAGTACACTGGACCTCTCACCGTATCACTCCGTGCATTCGAGGCCGAGCTGCTGACACGTAGGGCTACAGAAGCATCCAGAAATCGAGAGACAGTGGCGATCGATTGTACTTCTCACTCAATCTTTTCGTATATACGCCGCCAAGATCTCCATATCTATCCTCATAGAAGCATTCAGAGAAGTGGAGAACGGGGCGACTTATGAGCTGTCTCACACTTTCTCTCCATTCACTCGCCTCGAGAATGCCCACATGTAACGCCACAGAAAAATTCGAAAATCCGGAGACAGCGACGATTTGTCGGGCTCTTCGGACCATCTCTGTATGTGTGCGCGGTCAAGATAGCTATTTCCTGGCCACAAAAGCAGTCAACGGATCCGGAATCAGTCACGGCAGAACCACAAATACATTGAAACTGAGGCAACAAACGAGTCTTCAGTTCACGAGAAATCAATTACTTTTGTTATCTGCCATCTATGGCAGAGGATGCTCTCTTCTCCTCACTGCTCTCCAAATGCCCTCACTTCATTTCCAACCACCCCATCCTCTCCAGCCTCCCCATCTCTCGCTCCATTCCCACCCTCGCCTCACGCACGCCGACCTTCTCCGCATGCGAGTCCAGAATTCTCGCACCCATATACGAGCTCTGTCCTGCCCAAAGATGTGCCAAATGCTTCCTCTCCTCCCGAACCTTCTTCTTCAGCTCTCGCTCCTTGGCTCGCAAGATGACAACTTCCTTCCCCAAAAATTTGCCATATTCTCCCAAACCCTCCTGTCTAACCAACTTGTTGACGCGCAAAATAGCCGGCTCAAGCGGCTCTGTAGCAGCAGCAACAGCATCTTTCCATGCTGAAGCCGAGAGTGGTGGTGGAAGATAGTCGTGCTTGCTTGTGCGCTGCTGCGTCTCGCGGTAGTCCTCCCAGCGCTGCTCCAAACACTCGTTGTAGATCTGTAGACGCGTCTCTGTGGGCAGATCGAAGAATCCCAACTTCTTGTTCTTGTCTTTCGGTGGTGGTAGTGGCGCAACGCAAAGCTGCGCGAGAAGCTTGATGGTAGATTCTGGAGCGCTCAACAACAAATCTCGAGCAAAGGGATCGAAGATTTGTCGCGGTTTCTTGTTGTGTGATGTAGGTTCTTGTGCTTCTTGGAGGAGTGGCGAGATGAGGGCTGAAATCTCCTCGATGAACATGCGCGTTGCCTTTGACTGTATGTTGTATGTCGACTCGGTCGGTAAGGTGGCGGCGAGTGCTACTTTGTTGAGCGAATTGTCAGTCTCTCCTCTTCTATCTTTCGTGTAGTATGTAGTGGGGTTGAGCTCGCCCAGTGGCATTCTGGGGGCAACGCGGCGCGCCATCTTGTCTAATGTACGTGATGGTGGTAATTCTTCATTGTGCGGAAGCGCTCTTGAGCAAGTCGGCAGGGCTGACGCATGACTCAGTCGGTGTGCGTTATCTGGTGGGCCTAGCTGCAGGCATCAGGAAGTGAAGCGCAACGGGCAGGCGAAGAGACAAACAGTCGTGGATCCTGGTCGTCGCAACTGAGGTCCAGGGGCACGCAACCGTTCCTGAACGCGACACTTCACTTGAGAAACACCTGCCGCACGGGGCTGACGAGAAACTGGTCTCCATTCTGACAAAACACTATCAAGATATCATGCTATTACACACTCCCAGCATACTCCACGCTTTTCAACAAAGATCACTAGTTATTTCCTGACAAAAGAGATATGCTTTGCCGTGGTTGGTATCAGTGTAAAATGACAATCGCCGTACCGTCGCCCTGCTGCGGCTCCTGTTCTTCTTCTTGTCACATCAAGCTCCCGATCCCTAGTATAAAGACATGAAAGTAAAGAGAGTTCCATTCAATACTCCACAAACTTTGCAGCATCAGAAGTCTATCCTTGGCTGGCAGGTCCACGAGTATGATTTGGCGTGCCATGCGATCCAGCAATGCTCGGAGGGCCTGCGTGAGCAGCTGGCGGTGGTGGTGGAGGAGCACTGTCCACCGGCAGTCGCACTTTGCCCATATTCGGCTGCGGTCTTGCACCCCATGTCAGCAAGCAAAGTCAGAAAAGCCACGCAAGGTGAAAGAGAGTAAATTATCAATGCTCCAAGTGCTGGGTATCATTTTTGAAATGGAAGCATGTCTAGTACCCGTTCATGGTCATGCGCTGGCTTTGTCTGCTGAGCTCCCGATCGGCTGCTGGGGAGATGGGCCGGCTACCACCGTGCACTTGGGCGGAGCTCTCCTTGAGTGCGAGCAGCTGCTTGGCACGGAAAGACTCGTAGTGGATCTGAGAGGTGGTCTCGATCAGGTCCTGCAGGTGTGTGCGCGTGAGGAAGTCGCGGAGATAGACAAATTCGCAGTGCTTCTCGTCCTCGACGTTGATGGTTCCCCAGCGGTTCTGGCGGCCACGCACGGTCTTGCCGTTAACGTTGATGTTGCGCTCACTGCCGACAACTGCGAATGGAATGATTGACTATTGAAGTCAGTAGAGCTTACAGCGCAAGGCGTAGAAGCTGCCATACCTTGATCTGGGAGTTCATTGCCGCCTCCTCCGAATCGTACTCCTCATTCTCGTAGGGGTACATGCGGATGTTGTGGAAAGCAAACTCCTCCTTGATGCGGTCCTTGAACAGCTGCCTCTCCTCCAGAGTGAGACTATCAGACTTGGCGATGACAGGCACGACATTGACCGTCTCGCTCAGCTTCTTGAGCACGACAATATCAATTGGCTTCAAAGAGTGGCCAGTTGGGGAGATGAAGTACAGGCAGCAGTGAATGCGAGTGTCCTGAATGTATCGCTCACGCTGGGCAGTCAACTCTTTTCGCAGGTATGCGCTGTGTTGGTCCTTGATGTATTTGACGATAGGATCCCAGCAGCGGTCGTTGTTGACCAGATCGCCATAGCCAGGAGTGTCGACAATGTTCAGGCGCAGACGCACACCGTTCTCCTCAATGACATGTGCGACTGGGTGGATCTCGGTGGTCTGGCGGATAGGCTCGTTGGGTGTGAGACGGCCCTTGCTGTCGACGAGGTGCGATGCGAAGATGGTGTTGATGAGAGTCGACTTGCCGAGACCGGTTTGACCTATTCGTGAAGACGGGTGTTAGCTCCTCATTGCCCAATGGGTGAATGCCAAGTCTGCTTCAAGGCGCAAATGTGCAGCATGGTGATGTGTTTGACGTACCGACACAGATGACGTTGAATTGAAACCCGCGCTTCAACAGCTTCTTCTCAATCTGGGTGGTGATGCTGTCGAAACCAACGTGGCTCTTGGGAAACACGCTCTGGGGCTGCTGCGCATTCATCGTCGCGGCAGCCATGGTCGCTGGCGGTGCGGGCGGTGTTCGGAGGAGATGGCGGTCGGTGTTTCGGGCGAAGTGAATTCAGCGAGCGACGGCGATGGCAAGGCGATGTGGTTAACGGGTCGAGGGAGGTGTTCCTGCTGCGAATGGTATAGGAGCGGGATGGAGAAAGTGCGGACGTGTCCAAGCTCAAGGGGTCCGACAGGGGAAGCCGCGACCTCCACCGCCAATCACACGACGAGGAAGCGGCCGCCATTTATGCAGCATTATTAGCAGAATCAAGCGCGCTGCAGATCTGCCCGCCCGTGATGAAGCTGCTACAGCAGTGACAGCACCGCACACGAAACACAGCGCCGACGACATCGACACAATGGCGACGTTACGAGCTCCATCAGCATCTCTCCTCTCGGCCTTCCTCCCGGTGGTGCGCGCGCGTCTCCTTCCACAAGAAGCGGCAGTGCGCCGGATACCTCTTCTCCAGCAAATACAGCAACTTCGAGCAGCCGCAAGCCTTTTACCTGCCGTGCTTGTGCCCATTCCATCTTTACTCGAGCAAATATGGGATGGAATACTGAAAGCGGTGCCTAAGAAGAAGACGAGCCACATGAAGAAGCGGCATCGACAAATGGCAGGCAAGGCACTGAAGGATGTTACCGCACTGAACAAGTGCAGCGCATGTGGGAGGGTCAAGCGAGCACACGTGCTATGTCCATACTGCGTGAACAGTAGGCGAGACACGATTCGGGTCGAAAAGCGATGATACTGACTTTGCAACAGGCATCAAGCAATGGTTCGCCAATGGCTTCAAGTCAAAACAAGAGGTGGAAGCCGACAAAGAGAAGAAATTTGATGAGCTCAATGCGGAACGAGAACTGTTGGGTAGGAAGCCCTACAGATGGGAAGATTTGTATGATGATAAAAAAACGGACGCAAAAGTGTAAGAGGCCGAACTTGCAACATTCCAGCATAGCACAGGCGTTCGGACCATGGGACCCGCTCCAGGGAAAGGAGCTGTAGAGAATATACACCGCAATGGTATGTACAAAGGAATTCGACAGATTCAACAACGGCCATGGTCCTACTTGCCGCGTGGCTTTCACGAAGTGCAAGAGGAATGCCATCACAAAGAAGCCAAGCTGCACTTCCGAATCCGGACAAGGTCAAAGAAGGTGAGCTGAAGCATTATCCTCGTTGAACATGGGTATCTTCAGATTGGCTATGATGCCGTTGCTCCCAGCGAGCTGCAGGACGAAATACCAATGAACGGAGGTATACTCACGCAGGCACACAATGCCGCTGTGGAGGCGGAGAGAGGGCTGCCCTCCGGCACTCTCATCCAAATCTACCAAAGACGCGAGGACCTGATCCGAGCGGCCGGTCGAGCTCTCTTCACGCAGCTTCGATATGCTCCGCCCACTACAGATCAGCTGCGCAAAGCAGTGCGCAATCACTTCATCTCTCGCATGGCAGCCTCTCTCGAGCTCCATATGCCGATGTGGGTCGAGTACGCAACTGCCGGACCACGACCGTCTTTTGAACAGGTGATGCAGCAAGCCGATGGTAATCGTGAGCCGCTGATGCATGGCTTGCCCGCGTGGTTCACAACCGAGCATAATTCCTGGCTGGCTTCGATCACCGGATTCGATGAGTACGAAGTCTTGGAGTCATACCAGCAAGACCCAAATGTGCAGCGTATCGTGGAAGAGATACGAGTCGGCGGGCCCGCGCCTGCATATGGCGAGCTCTTTACACCTCCGCCATATTCTCCGCCACGTCCACGAACATTCGCAGAGGAACGAGCTTTTGGCGATCCTTGGATCCGACGTCCTTCGATCTCCAGAAGGCCACATTTGGGAGACCGATACAACAACTCAAGGCTTCCGGACTCAATCGCAGCAGCCGATCCTTCGAACTGGGTATTTCCCACTGAGCGTGCACCACCTGCGAACGGGGGTGCCAGCAGCGATAGTCCGCCTTCTTACAGCAATGCAACGCGTGACCCAGCGAATGCCCACGCAAGACGCAGAGCTCGTATTTATGCGGCGACCATGACCGGCAGACTGTCCAAGCTGCTCCCGCCATCTGATATCTCTGAAGTTGAGACGGTGACGGAAAGTGACTCGACTGACACTGACGAAGATCTCATGTCCCAGCTCGGACATTTCTTGCAAGCGGACACGTGTCTCTCTACAAACCATCTGGTGCCAGGGCTGTTCAACTACAGACGCCCAAGCTTTTCTGGCTTCTCGAATGCCAGGTCTGGGCCGCCGCACGCGCCTACACCACCTGCCTACTCTCACAATCGGCACCTCTCGCTGCGCGGTGTAACACCTGCTCGACGGCTCAGTCTTGCGCCGCTGGCCCCGTCGTCGCAAAGGGCATCTGGCAGCTTCAACGGCGTGCCCCAGAGAGTGCCAGTGAACCACCGGTCAACTTCACAACGTCATGGTCGTCTGCAGAATACGCCTCGCTCAGAACATCGCGCGAATAGCGCATTAGAAGCCGTGGAGGCAGGTGTGCTGAACGGTGTGCGCGACGCTTGTTTGGAAGCCCACGACCCTACTGTGGAAACAGAGACAGAGAGTGAGAGTGAGTTCGAGGGGTTTTCAGATGCGGTGGAGGATGAGCCAGAAGCTCCTATGCAACGCGACAGTGTTCCTCGAAGGAAGTCGAGTGTCAGAGGATCAACGAGAAGGACGAGAAGTAAGATGCAGAGAAGAACATAACTATGAATGGATAGTCGAAATACCAGTCTTCCTTGGATTCAGCTAAAGTGCAAAGTGCCAATTCGTGCTGCTGTTCTGTAGGCATGTGATATCGCGATCTCGACGCGTATCGAGTGACATCAGCTTCATCCCACTTCACATGTCGACTTGGACTTCGGCAACAACGTCCATTGCACTTTAGTGCAGAGCTTGTGCTCGTCGCCATCATGGTACAACACCATGTAGTCGCCTACAAACGAGTTGTGCTAATCAGCTGTGCAGTCGAAGCAATACCTCCAAACGCTCACCATTTCCGACGCGCACCCCACCGACATCTTCTCTCTCGCCGTGACGCCCTCGCACCTCCTTACGGCATCCGGATCCTCGAGTATCAAGATTTACAGCACAAAAGGACAGACAATGCACGCCGATAGCACCGAAGACGAAAATCCGTACCCTCTCGTACAGAATCTCGAAAAAGTCCACCCACTGGGCTGTCACCACATCTGCACAAGCCTTGACGGCAAAGTCGCTGCGTCAGTCGGCTTCGCGGGCGATCTCAAACTATGGCAGAACGATGAGGAGTCCGACAAATGGCAAGAAAAGGGACAAATCGTCACAGACAAAAAGAATGCCGGCGAGCACTGGGCTCCCGCTCTGAGCGAGAACGGACAATACCTTGCGGTAACGACCTCAGATGGCCGCGTCAATGTCTACGACACCTCAAACATCACGCCTGCAGCCAGCTCGGCCGAGAAGATTGCCCAATATGAGACTAAGGGCTCCTTTGGCTTGTCCATCGACCTCTCGCCCAATGGGGAAATGACCGCAACCGGGCACCAAAACGGCAGCATCTACATCTTCAACAACTCCACGAAACGTCTTGCGCACTCCCTTTCCGGCCTCATCAAGCCCGTCCGCAGCGTGAAGTTCTCCCCGGCGAACAAGTTCCTTGCAGCAGCGGGCGACTCCCGCATTATCGCGCTCTACGATACGCAGTCTGGAGAGCAAGTTGCAAATTTGACGGGGCATGGCAGCTGGATCACGAGTCTGGACTGGAATTGGAGTGGAGAGTTCCTGGTGAGCTGTGGATATGACGGAAAGGTGAAAGTGTGGAGCATGGAGAGGCGGGAATGCGTGGCCACGCAAACGGAGAGTGAGAAGTGTTTGTGGGGTGTGAAGTGGTTGGTCCAAGGGCCGAAGGCAAGGAACGAGGTCTTCGTCACGGGCGGCGCGGGCAAGGGTTTGAGCTTCTACAGAGAGGCTAGCGGGACATGATGGAGATCTGGGGAGCAAACGCAGCACTGGAGTGCTTCGATGGCATAGATGGACAGGACCACGCAGAAATGTCTCTGGCGACGACTTCATGTACGTTTACGATACCCATGGCGCAATGCTAATATTCTGTAGAACGGGTGTGTTACACAGCTGCAAAAGGCGAGTGCGTTGTACAGATGACAATACGATGGACTTCGTACCCTTCTACGAACAGTACGCCCCAAGCTAACGAGCCCAGGTCTACCTGCTCAAAGCTCGACTCAGAGCTCGCCATAACGAACGTATCGAATTACCTTTCGGATCAAGAAATCATTCCCGGTGTAATGGGCATTCTCAGAAGATGTCAATTGACATAATACCTCGGTCGCTCTCCATCCTTGTACCGCACAGCTGGCTTCCTTCTGACTCCATCGGGGTTTCGAAATCTCACCTCAGCAGGGTGAGGTCGGTTCTGCGAGTTCATACGTTGGGCATTACTGCGCTTCACATTGGGCTCTGTGGTTGAATTCTTGAGATGCGGGCGATCAACCGAATCTTTGCGCATGGCATCACGGCGCTTTAGCTCGGCCGCTTTGCCTATGAAAGAGTTAGATGGTTATGATGGACTCGCACAGTGAGGCGCAATCCTACGTACCTGGCTCAGCTCTCCGTTCGACCGGGGTTTGCTTCTTGCCTTTGCTGAAGCAGGGAAGCGTGAATCGAGCTCGACTTCCACCATAATAGTTGCCAGCACGCGCGCGACGGGCTTCGCGAATGGCTCGGATGGTGGCTTCGTCAAGATTTCCATACTCTTCACCGTAGTTTCTGGCCGCCGCTGGACGACCATAGCTGCCGACCGAAGCGCCAGTAGAGCTTGGAGCATTTGCGAACAGCCCATTGCCTCCACCTCCATTGAACGAAGTCGGATAGCCGCTTGCTACTGGCCTGCTTCCAAACAAGCCACCATTGTTGGGTACGACTGGAGAGACCGCACCCAGACCTCTGCCGAAAGTAGTGCTGTCGGCTCGTGGCACGTCTCCGAAGAGTGGGCTGCGAGCTGAGAGCGGAGTTGGCAGAGTCGAACCGCCAACAGCGTTCGGCTGCAAGAATCCGCTCCTGTACGCTGGGCCTGGAACACCGGGCTGGTAAGCAGAACGCAGGCTTGATGGATGGTTCCAGGTTCCTAGACTCGTTGGGTTGCCGTACACAGAAGCTGCTGGGACGGTGTAGTCGAAGTGAGGACGAGGCGCAGGAGCCGGGATCTCCTCAACCTCGTCATCGTCCTCTTCTTCATCCTCATCGGTGTAATAGTCTACCGGCTCTGGAGCGAACTCTTCAAAGTCATCGCCCTCGGCCTCGGTCTCCTCGTCATCATCCTCCTCCTCCTCCTCTTCCTCGACAATCTCATCAGCCAATTCAACATCTTCCGCTTCATCATCCGACGTCACCGTGGCTTGCGGCACCTTCACTGGCGCATTTCCCTTCACTCCGCCTCGTTGCACAGGAGTCGGCACCTTACCATGGCTCAATGACGGGGTAACATTCTTCCTATTCGCGCTCCTCCTCATTGCCTCCGCTCTATCGCCCACAGTAATCACAAACTCCTTATTTTGCTCTCTTGCAGCCTTCTTCTTCTCCTCCTTTATTTTCCTCATCGCGGCTTTTCGTTCCGCTTTCTTGATCTCTCCTAATTCTAACTCAAGACGCAGATATTCGATGACATTTGGAAGCTGGTGTTTGAAGGTCCAACGATACGCTTCTGTCAAAGCTCCTGGTGGAAAGTTGTTCTCACGTTCGACTTTGCGCTTGTGAGCTGAGGTGAAAGGTAGAGGGTCGCCAGTTTCGGGGTCGATTTCGTTGTCGGAGGAGTAAGGAACCTCTTCTTCTTCCTCTACATCTTCAACGAGGCGCATTGCGGTGGACCGGGTTCGAGGGGCCATTGTGATGTTGGTTCTTGGTATTCAGGGTGGGTATGAGGTGGCGAGAGCGAAATTCGCACTCTGACCGAGGGAACGGAAAGGGTAGAGCTGGAAGTTGGGAGACATTGTAATCTTGGAGCTCGATCATGAGTGCTGAAGTGTGAGACAAAGAAGTGGTGGTGGTTTATTGTCTTTGGCTGAAGAATGTGACTTGTTGCCGGATGCGGAAGTTCGACTTGTCGTTGTAAGACTTATCGCATCACAATGGGCAAGCTGTCAGTCCGGATACGGGATACGGATTCAGACAAAGAGAAAAATCTTGGGTGCGACTGACGTGGTGTTGCAGTGTCCACGACAAGACCGTCCCAATGGGGTACTCTCCCTCAACCTCTCCACTCTACGCTTCTATTCTCGCAATACATTTCTCCAATTTTGCGCAAACGCTCAAGCTCAAACCTCGCGCTCTCCACCTCTACAGGAAACCATTCCTTGCGAGGTTTGTCACATGCACCCTGTCGCCTCATAGCCGAAATGGTCACACTTTTATAAATTGAAAGTACAATCCTTACTACACTTCTCATGACGCCAAGCTTTCCGCCGTAGGGAACATGAAATACTCGCCCATCCTGGCTCCATATCTCGCTTTGCCTCGAGAAACCTCTTATACTCTGATAGTCCTTCCATTCGAAATAGCCTGCAGGTCTGGGGCATAGGAGCTTCCAGGCCAGAGAACTCGCTGAGGTCTTGCAGATATTCTTGGCCATTTTGAGATCTCTGGAAGCTGATGTTATTATTGGAGCGCATATCCGTGAAAGGGTCTGAAGGATTAGATGACTCCTCAAATACGTGCCTCACGTGGCTGGCTCAGTGCATTTCGAAGGCCTGCTCGTAGATGAGCACTCTGAGCTCTGGCGGAATCGTCAGAATGGACATGTCCGCGAATGCGGACTTTGCGTTGTCCAAATGCTGAAGCTTTGATACTCGAGTTGTGAAGTGTTGTGCTTCCCGTTGATGTGAAGTTTCGATATTTCAAGTGACTGATGATGGTTGCCTATCGATCGTGTAAACAGGGAAGTAGAAGGCGGTTAAATAAACAGAGAGCTCCTCTCCATTCCTTCTGCTGTGTTAGCTTAGAGGGGGAGACGACCAGATCTGTGTGTTTTGTGCTACGCTTCTCGGTCTTGAAGTTGTACGGAACATCAGGCACTGGTACCCTAGCAGTGATGGTCTAGAGCAGGACAGGGATGGTAACGCTTAAGGGCTGATGTGGTACCCGAATAGGTCTCTTGACTGCGCATTGTGAGCGTGTGTAATAACGCTACCTCAGACGGGAAATGAATGGAGTGCTAGCTTATCCATAAAGTCTTCTTTCGCCATCTGTAGAATGTAAGCATGCCTCGCGGTTGCCAGGCTTCGTTCCGCGACAGTTGAAGAATAGATGAGGTCTATGCCACTTTGAACACTGAAACAGAGCAAAGAAATGGAGTGGTCTCGAAGACCATGCTACATCGATCCTGTGTGTGATTGGACTCTTTTTACGACCTTGTGTCACGATCAGGGCCCGCGTCGATACTCCACGTTTTGCTGCCTGTCTAGCGTGCTCCGTATTACTCGCCGCCACAGAGAAGTTCCTCCTCGGCCTCATACGAAGGCACAGCGATCTCGATAGGCAGATTTCGTATAGCTTCGTTGCCATGGCAGATGGCGCGGTCCTGCTCTCCCTCGACAGACTACGAATCTCTCCTGGCCTCCCCTGATCAAGCCTGTTCGCTAACGAACTTCCGGATTCGAGCACATCCTGAGGTCTGATTACTGATTTCTCTTGGTGACTTTGCGCCGCGTTCTTCTTTGCTTCTTCTTTGATGCTTGTTGCTCGAGCATGCGCAACCGCTTCAGCTCAGCCTCTGCATTCACTGCCTTTCGACCGTCGTGGGTGAAAGTGGAAAGGTAGGAGTAATCCGTCGTTCCCACCAAGAACTCCAGCCAAGCCCGCTCGGGGTCGTCCGCCCGGTCCTTACGCGACAGCTCGAGTCGACGCTGTGCGTCAATCTCTTTCCAACGTTCGATGTGTTTCTTTCGAGAATCGCAGGCACCTTGCAGGAAGTTCTTGTACTCGCCGGCAGCCTCCTCTCGGAACAGCTTACAAGCCCTCAGGACTGGCGGCTCTAGTGGCTCCCTGAATGTCAGGTCCCACATCCTGGAGGCGGATGAGTCCAGAGGATAGTTGTCCTTGTGTTGCCCCCAATGGTCCTCAATAGCAAGTCCGTAGATTCTCAATCTCAGCTCCGCCGGCATCGTCAGAATCGTCGTTCGGGCTCCAATCTTGATGCACAACTTAGCCATAAGTGCAATAGTCTGCTCTGGTGCGGAAAAGAGGAAGACGCTGTCGAAGGGGTTGAACTTGTCCAAGCCCGTCGGCTTCGTGGATGTCTTATTTATGGCCGGAGACGCCGGCGACGTGAAGTCGATGAGGCTGGCGATGAACTGGTGACGGTGCAGGAGAGCGGTAACGTGCTCAGTGGCGGCCATGTCGCGGGAGCGCTTCGCCTTCAGCGCCAGACTTGTGACGTGTTCTGTTTTTGGCGACATCTTGTTGGTGGTCGCCTTGGCCATTAGCGCGGCGAACGTGTCGCTCGTGAGTAGCGAGTTTGTGAAATGTTGGGGAGGGATGATCAGCTCAGGTTTGGATACTACTTGCAAGGTTCAAGAAGTGAAGCCGGGACTGAAGAGCAAACGCTCCACTTCACTTCAGCACTCACCTTGTGACAACACCTACCATCACCCATACCGTCACCCAACACACCAACCAGTCGCCGGGACCCTGCTCTCCCTATGCTCTGCAAAGCCTGATAATCTTCTCCACCAGGCTTTCCGTTAATAGCACATCGCAACCTTCTGTAACCTCAAAATTTGGAGCCACATCGCCTTTAGCGACCTCTAACACCTCTTTCCCTCGCTGCACGTTGCTCGATCATCTGCATACGCTGCAGCTCAGCCTTTGCATTTTCCGCCTTCCGCGTAGCGGACGTATGTTTCCAGCGCCCTGTGATGTTGCGTGCGCTAGCCTCCAGAGCCCGGACTGATGGAGGGAGCCCAGGGAATATCAATCTACGGTACTCAGCGCGCATGACCATGAACTCAAACACCTCGTCCCACTCGTTCCCCAAGTGCCGGACATCAAGTGCCTTCTCGAGAAAGTTCTTGTATTCTTCAATACCCTCTTTGCGGAACAGCTTGCAAGTGCGCAAGATTAGAGGCTCTAGAGGATAGCGTACGATGTCGTCTCTCTTGGGTGGGGCCCCTTTCCAGCGTTCACCCAGAACGCTGCACAACTGAAGAGAAAACATCGGACCCTTCGTACTTTCCTCCCAGTGATCCTCGAAAGCAAACTCGTAGATTTTCAACCTCAGCTCCGGGGGGATCGTCAGGAGTGTCGGAGCCCACCTCGCCTTGATGCACACTTTGGCAAGCAGCGAGATAGTCTGTTCGGGCGCAAAGGCTAGAAAGACGTGTGCAAACGGGTTGAACATGCTCAAGTCCGTGGAGTGTCGGGCAGTGTCATACGAAAGTGGGCTGTATATTGGCGCATACTCGACAAGACCGGCAATAAATTGGCGGCGAGCCTCGAGGACTTTCGTGTTGGAGTGCGATTTTGAGCTCGAGCTCGCACCGCAAGCCATTATAGCCTTCGAGCGCTTAGATTTTGTTGCGGTTGATGGCATCTTTTTCGTTACCTCAGTCATTGGCGCAGTGGGTGTTTTATTCTTGTTGTTGTAAGTGCGGATACCGGCGAGAGCAGCTGATAGTCTTGCATTCACCGCACCCATCTTGGTACCACAATATCACAAGCCACACGAACCAGTCACCGGAGCCTGCCCAGAGGGCTTGAGCAAAAGACACTATCATTTCGTTTCTTCCTCAATCATCATCATCGCCTCAGAAAAATACATACAAGAACCACTAATCAACTAAACTTCAATCATCCCTCATGGCCTGGTCGCGAACTTCGCAAACCATACTGTATGCTTTTCATTCATATGCCCAGTAGCAGTCCACAAGATTCGTTTGTCTCGAGGGAATTGTGTCGTGAGTGGGTAAAGTCGCACCGCAACTGGTCCGTTGACATCCAAATGAAGTTTGCCGTATCGCATAATCAGTTCATTCCCACCCTCTAGCGTTCAACGCCCAGCAACGCCATACTCGATTTCGAACAAGCAGATGCCATAAATTCATGCAACCTCAGTCGCTGCTGTCCTGCGTGCAGCCTGAAAGCCCACTACTCGACAGCTCGCGTCGACCCCAGTTCTTCAATGCCCTGCAAGGATTCTATCCGTCGCGAGTCATGGTTCTCTGCAGACCAACACCTGCAACACTCTTGCTTCCCTCACCATCAGGATCAGCAGGATTCACATCTTTCTGTGTGCGGATGCCGACGCCATTGACTTCTTCAGGAGCAGGATTTTCGCTCCTCTCGTCGGCCTCAGTCCGAAGCTCGTACGCCAGATCGAAACATTCTGCAAGAAGAGCAGAGACTGCACCTTGACCTTCGGGGATGTCGTCGCCAATCATGAACTTGCCGTCTTTTCTCATATTGTCGATGCTGTTAATCTTCATGCTGTAAGGATACAGCTCGCGAGGAGAATCGACGCCACCGTTCTTCTTGACTTCCAACAGACATCGCTTGAGCGTCTGCAACTGGTTGTAGATCGGTAGAAGAGCCTCAGACACTGGCTCCGAAGAGATAATGTACGTGTAGATCAACGCGTACGACTTTCGAAGCAGGTACAAAAGAGTTCGTTGCGCGTGAAGATCGGCTGGTTTTCCTTGGGCATCCACAAAGTTGCCATCGACTCTGCTCTCATCGATTCGATCAAGTTGTCGTTGGAAGTCGTAGAGGTCAGTTTCGCGCAACGACCAAGCCTGCGTGAAGTTAATGTGATCAAGTGCAGTCTTGATCTTGAGCAGCTTGTCGTACAGCTCCTTGAAATCAGGATCGATCTTGCCCTTCTTTTCTTGAATAATCTCCACCCACAGCAAGCATCTTGCGAGCAGGCCCTTCACGACCATATCCGGTTCCTTGACACAGCTAGGACAGTCCTGGATCAACTGCAACCGCTCAGCGTATACCTCCTCTGCTGTCTTGCCCTCGTGCGGGTCGCGTTCAGCATGCAGCTGTTCCTGAATCTCCAGCAACTGTCTCTCAAAGTCCTTGACCTCTCTCTCCGGGAACTAACAGTCCTTGTCAGCGCAGTGTCCAATCCCAAACATCATGCTGCGAGGAACTTACTCTCGACCTCGTATTGCACGCGCTCAAGCTTCTCAAAATGCTCACCAACTTCTGATAAGCCTTCATCAGATCCCCGTCCAAGTTCGAAAGCGGCACCTTCAATTCCTCCAACGTCCTCTTACAGACATCGATTCTCGCAGTCAACAACGTCAGGATATGCTCACTGTGCCCAAACTCATCTCTCCCTCTCTCAATCGTTCTCTCCCATTTCGTCAAATGCTCATCAATGCTCTTCAGATCCGCCGGAAGGTAGAAGCCAGCCTCGCGCAAATGGTTCAATAACCTGTCGACGGTACTTACGCAGGAGTATATTGCAGGAGCTTCGCGATTGCGTCCGACTGTAAGGAACAGTAAAGAGATGAGACGGAAGCAGTCATCGAGGACGGTATCGACACGATTTTGTTCGTCACGTTTGGTCTCTCGTATGCGGTTGAGAAGTTCGACTTGCTCAATGAGCTGGTGATAGTATTTTTGAACATCGGCGGATTTGATGTAGGTCGAGCGATCACTCTTCATGAGCGAGAGGTGGTCGCGGATGATGAGCACGCGATCGAGGATGGGCTGTTCTTTCGGGTCCAGCGGGCAGCGCTGGAATGGTGAGTCGGTCATGGCGGAGGTGTTTGATGTGTCGTTTTGGCAGTGGAGCTGGCGGTGGTGAGCAGGCGGCGGGGGGCGATTATTATACTGCTTTTGCTGCGTCGTTGGGTGGCTGCTGCTTCATAATCCGGTGGGCACATGCAGAGTGATCAACCATCGGACGTTGGCGGCAGAGGCAAGCAAGTCACTTCCCGTCCTCGGGGTCCAGATGCAGCCCCGCTCGCTTCCTTCCTGCCACAAACTTCGTCATTTCCTGCCTTACTTTCTTGCTGCCTCAGGCAGACATATCGCCAAGACTTCACTCCGGCCTGCCGCACCGCGATTCTGCAAAGTCAGTTCCAGACGCCGAGCGCGCGAATAGAGAAACATCCTTCCAACCACCACCCTCCGCGAGAAGAAGACCTTCACGACCTTGCTCGCTGTAGGCATCTCACCCCCAAACCACAACAAAGACTAAACCAAAATGTCCACCGCCGAGCTCGCCTCTTCCTACGCCGCCCTCATCCTCGCCGATGAGGGTTTGGAGATCACTGTACGTCTACTCTCCCACCGCCTCAGCGCATCTCTGTGCAGGAAGAACATTTTCTAACAACTTCATCCGTACAGGCCGACAAGCTCCAGGCACTCATCACCGCCGCCAAGGTCCCAGACATCGAGCCAATCTGGACCTCCCTCTTCGCTAAGGCCCTCGAGGGCAAGGACGTCAAGGAGCTCCTGACCAACGTCGGTTCCGGCGGTGGTGCCGCTCCAGCTGCCGCTGCCGGTGGTGCTGCTGCTGGCGGTGACGCTGGTGGTGACGCCCCAGCCGCTGAGGAGAAGAAGGAAGAGGGTAAGCTACACAATCTCAACTGCGAACACGAGACAGGCAGTGAACAAAGACTGATCCCATACAGAGAAGGAGGAGTCCGACGACGACATGGGATTCGGTCTCTTCGACTAAGCGGATCGCAACCACGACGTTTGGGAGGACATCCGCCACGACTCCATCTCCGGCAAAAAGACGACCAAGCAAGCGAGGTGTTGATAGAAGTCTGGCACAAGGGACTGGTGGATTTTGGACAGTACCTTTACTGGTATCTGAGTCAACAGCAAGGATCTGCAAGCGCATTATCATGCAATGGAAGAATCTGTGCAAAGGAGGAGCACTCCGCGTGCGCATTTCGTGGCTATGAGTACAATGCAAATCAAGCGCAGTCCCCAATCCTACAAATTTTTGACGCTCCTTTTCATTTCCCAGCTACTAATAACAGTGTGCATTGTACAATATCGCCTCCATGTCAATGTGCCACGCTATGCACTGGTAATACTACAAGGCCGTCAATGCCTGGGTATCATAGTCTCGTAATCTCATCATGTCGTGATGCGTTCCTGCCGCTTGATTGGATCTGACCATGCCTTCATCTTTCCAACTTGCCAACATGGACTGTACCGAACTCCCGCGCGCCGAGTCGAGCAAACGCAAGTCCGGAAATTACTATCCAACCTGAATCCAGATAGCCGCGCCGATCATGTATTCACGAACCTGGCTTGGGGTAGCTGGGAAGCGGTAATGTCGGCGGCATTCTCCTGCCCTGCGAATTTGGCGGAATATTTGTTGGTATGGGTGGAAGCGGAGGGAAACTATTATAATAGTCTGGCGTGCTGACTGCAGTCGAGGGCGTCGGTGGTACGGTAGCCAGTACGGCTGGACCCAGTGCAGCTCCCAGAGGGGTTGCCGGAACAGGAGGCACTGCGCCCGATGCCATTTGTTGCGCCAAGGCAGTATTGAGCGCGGTCGGCAAGCCGTTGTGCAATCCATTCGAAGGTGGAGGCCTTGCTGATGCCGGGGATGCGGTCTGTGCGGCACGCGTAACCTCTTTACAGGCTTGCTGGAGCGGCTTGAGACGGCCTCGAATCTGACCGATATCCAGACCCTCTCGCGCGAGTATAACGAGTTCATCGGCGAATTGTGCCCAGTCCTAGAAACAGATCAGTTGTGAACGCCCAATCAAAAGCTCAGACCGATGCCTACCTTGCTGAACTGCTCCGCCATCTGCTTGAACTCGGTCTGATATCGTCCTGGGTCCCCACCACGCATTGTCTTCAAACGCGCGAGAAGCTTCATATTGGTAGCAATGGCAGCTTCGCACTTGTGGTTCGCGGATCCGTAAAGGCCAGCAAGACGGATGTTGCCCGAGCGGTCTGCCGCAGACTTTCGGCTCTGGAGATCAGCGCGGACTGGCGGTAATGTTGCGGCAGCCAGGTCACAGCAGGTTTTCAGTTTCGTGTAAATCCTGTCAGCGTTGTCTTCTGCATCGCTCTCGGTGACGCTCCGGATGGTGTTGCTGCGTGATGGTCCACGGCTGTGTGTCATAGAGGAGAAGTCGGAGAAAGACTGGTTCCAACGAGGCGTGGTGGAGCCACCCGTCGATGTCATCGTGTTGCTTCGACTCGAAGGTGTGTGCAAGGGCACAGGAGGAGCCATTCCGCGCAGGTTCGTAACACTATTAGAACTGGGTAGGATGGTTGCGCCCCTTCGGCGTGGACCTGCAAATGGCTTCGCCTGAGTCGGAGTGACAGTCCGGCTGCTCCAAGCTTGCGATGCCCGCAGCGTATCTCGAGGGTTCGCAGCTACTGTCTTGAAGCCGAGCAAATGACAGACATTTCGCGCCTCTAACAACGTGCCGTAGATGGAGTTGATGACCTGTCGAACATGGAAAGCGTCAACTCGTTTGACGCATTGTTGGCGGTTCCGATTGAGCTCCTTGACGACAAAGACGTATGATCGCAAAGCGAGGATCGCGGTCCTCACAATCTGCATCAATGTCTGGCTGTCCACTTCCATGTTGTCTTCCATGATGTGGTTGGCCTTGTGTATAAGCCGATCCAGCTCTTCCACCTTGAAGTTCGCGCTCTGTAACTGCTTATCGAGTGTCGATCGACGCGGCGTCCCATTGCCAAGTTGTTGTGCGATGTCCGCGAGGGGTCGGTGCATGTAAAAGAGCATGAAAAGGACGCGCTTAACGGCTTTGATGGAGTTCATCGTCGGCACCATCGAGTTGCGGCTCTCCGGCAAGCTTGAAAGCGTACGCGACAACGCTATCCTGCTCACTGGTCCGTCCACCGGGCTGACGGCGCCAGACGAGCTCTCTCCACCACTGACACCAAGGTAAGCTGAGTTGACGCTGGGCGCGCGAGAGTGTGGCGGTGTCAATGTTGACGCCTGACTTGTGCGCGCAGACATCCGCGACGACATCTCGTCAAGAGAATTCAGACCCGTATGTTTGTGAGGCACATAACCTTGACGACGATTCCGAATGCTTGCTGGTGTCGCAACAGTCTCACTCCTAGTTCTGTTGGAATCAAAACCACCGGTGAGGAGAGGAGTGATGCCGGGCCTCTTGGAAACGCTGAGATTCGAAGCGGACGAGACGCCGCGAGCGTGTGACCGCATTGGTATGGGTGGTGGTCCGTTCGGCGGCGACTCAGATTTTGGCAGTCCCTCGATATTTTCAATGCCACTGATGCTAGGACGTACCGGAAAGCGACCACCAGTCACGACGCGCCTCGGTGGGCGGGGAGTCTCGGCATTACTGTGGTATACCAATTAGGCTTTTGCGCAACCTCAACGGGGAAGGCAAACATACCTCAAGTCCTCGGCCGAGTCCGCCATTAGCCTTTCACGCATGGCAGCAGTTCGCATGAACTTTTTCACCTGTTGGCACATGTCTTTGTCCTTCTCCGACTCCACCAGACTGCGATCCGTATTGGGCTTCAGTATCTCGGGCGGTGGAAACTCGATAGGGTTCTCGTCAAACTTCAGCTTGACCAGATTCATTTCGCCAAGCGCGAGCGGTAGCCTCGTAATCTGGTTGCGGGCAACGGCCAGGAACTTCAAGTTGGTCATCTTCTTGATGTCCTCCGGGATGGAGTCTATGCAATTCTTGCTGATGTCCAAAATCTCCAGCTTGGGCAGCGCGAGCACCTGTTTGTTGTTAGCCGCCGCGTCGTCCTCATGTGCATGTGCACCGTACCGCGTCGGGAAACGCCCTCAGCTTGTTCCATCTTAGGTTCAGATATCGCAACCGGTCGCACTGCGCAATCTCGGTTGGCAATTGTATGTTGCGGTTGTGTGAAAGTGCCAGCCTATTCCGTGTCAGCCTGTGGGCATTGTCCGTCTCGTGCCCCTTCCCCATTGACACACCTCTCCACGCGGTCTTTGATCAGCAGTACCACTTCCGCAGGCAGCACACTGATGTTCTTATGGCTCAGGTCCAAAGTCGAGCCCGTCTGTTGGTCCTTGGGCAGTTCACCCGCGATCACTGCCGCCGCCTTCGCCTCTCTCTCCTGTTCATCCTCCAGTTCCTTGGTGACCAGCTCCACCAGCTGCTCGCTCGTCATTGGGGCGCGGGGCGCGATGGCGGTGGAGGTCGTCGCGTCGGCCATGGCTGCATGGTCGAGGAGCGGAAGGGGGAGGTAGCGTGGCTGGCTCGGACGTCGCAGGGCAGAGAAGTTGATGGGGTCTGGGTGATGTTTGTCCATTTGCGCTTGCCGCATGCAGGAACCCGGCTGGATGCTTGTCCTTCACATGTCTCGGCGCGGTAGGGCTGAGGGCGAGGCCGACATCTGCAACATTCCACTTCCTCGCTCACACTCTTGACCTTTGCGAATACATATGGGATGAGGGACTACAGTCTCCGCGTCCGTCGACGTTGGAGTACCAGCGCGCATTTGCGGTGTGGTCGCGCTCGATTCGTGCATCCCGTTGCACATCCGACGGTACGCATCATTGGCCGATGCGGCTGCGGCAATCCAGGGGCCAGAGCGAAGTTGTGAACCTTCTTTCACCAATCGTCACTCTGGCACACAGAGGGCGTCCATGATTGTCCAGCGTCTCTGCAGAAGCGCGCAAGCTACGCCGTCACACAAAGCACCACTGGTTTGGAGGAGATGGCAGTCCTCGCTGTCACTGGAACGCCTCCAGCAACCAATCCAGTCGTACATCTCGACGTCGCGTGACCCGTACTTGAACCTGTCCATCGAGCATCACCTGCTGCAGAAGAGTTCACCAGAATCGGCCATACTGTTTCTGTACGTTAACAGACCGAGCATCATCATCGGACGTAACCAGAATCCCTGGGTGGAAGTAAATCTTGCGCTTCTCGGCCCGTCACGAAATCACCTGGAGACCGAACCTCCCGGGCTGGGAGCCGTGGATCTCGTGCGACGAAGAAGTGGTGGTGGCACGGTCTTTCACGATGAAGGCAACGTTAACTGGACCGTGATCTGTCCTTCTGCAGACTTCACTCGCGATAAGCATGCCGAGATGGTAGTGCGAGCGCTGAGAAGCTGTGGCGTAGAAAGAGCCCGCGTCAATGCCCGTCACGATATCGTGCTTGACCAGGGCGCGCGTGGAGCTGACACGGATCCTGAAGATACGCATAGTACGGCATATGAAGCAACTGATTTCGATACTCCACGGCCGCTCAAGGTCTCGGGATCTGCATACAAGCTCACCAGAAATCGAGCGCTGCACCATGGCACCTGTCTGCTCAACACTCCGAACCTCAACATAATTCCCGATTATTTGCATTCGCCCGCAAAACCATACATATCGGCGCGAGGAGTCGAGAGCGTCAGCTCACCCGTCGGCAACATCTTGCTAAGCAACGGAGACTTCGTTTCCGCTGTGCAGGAGCACTTTGCTAGACAGTATGGTGGGACCCGGGACCCGTTAGAGGTCGGCGCTGAATCGCTTGACCACGAAGTGGTGCGCAAAGGTTATGATGAGTTGAAGTCATTGGATTGGACCTACCTGCAGACGCCACAATGGTCTATGAGTTCTTCGGATGATGTTGCACCAGGCGTCAAGCTGGACCTCTCTGTCAGATATGGCGCAGTCAATGGCGCATCTCTCAAGCTTGGGGACTCTTCTCGCGATATCAGCCAAGCTCTGAAAGACGTCAAAGTGCACGAAGTGTCAGACTGGGCGTCTGTGATGCGGCCGGCACTCACTCAAGCTGGGATCGAGTCTACGCAGGCAACATCGCTGTACCGTTGGCTGAACACGATGCTGCCAACTCGGAGGTGAAGCCTGCTTCCAAGCGTGCTACCACATGCTCAGCCGAGGGCAAAGAACAGCAGGCTGCTCTGCTGGCAGTGAGTGTACAGATAGTGACGATCTGCTTCGTCCAACCATGCAGGGCAATAATGGAGACTATGCGAAAACGCTCGGCTTAGAAGTCCGCCGAGTCTTCCCAATCATACTGTGCTCGTTTCGCCGGGTCTAGCGTGCTCGGCACGATACTCGATGTCAGCGTCGTATAGCATAGCCGGGGTTGGAGTACGACGTTTTATGGCAGAGAGGATCAATGTGTGCATGCTTTGGTATACTCTGGGCTGTACAGTTCAGCATGCCTACGTGAAGTACGAGAGTCGTTGTCATTGAGGTTTGTCGACAGACACAATGGAGGAGCAGAAGCAGACTGTGCACTCGTAAAGGCACCTTCATAGCAAGCGACCGCACGCATAGCACCTAGCGTATGCGCTGCACACCTTCTGCCATCAGACGCAAAGTGCCATGCTGCGCAGCGCCCGCCCTCGTGGTCTGCAACAGCAGACTGGTATCCGCAATGCTCACATCTTCTCTTCTCCTCTCCGTCTTCTCCCCGCTCTATTGCACTTCTCAAGCCAGACAAGAGAAAAGAGTTGTCCACCAAAAGCGAACCTGCCACACCACAAGCACTCTTGTCGAGCACCTCAAATTGCAGCAGGATTATGAAAGGTGATTGAGATCGATTTTGGCAACACAGGAATATACATTCGCCCAATGAAACTGCTGACGATATAAGGGTATAGGTGCCAATTTTATCAACTTACGGAAGAAAGAGGTTTGCAAGGGAGAATTTGGAAAAGTAGCTGCTCGGCGGGCGGGCGGGAGAAGGCGGATGAGTCAGCAGCCGATTGCTTGGTATCTTCTGCTCTTCGATCTGCAAACCTCACAGCCGTCCTCGATGTACCATAGTCTGTATGTGTGCCGAAATGGACTTACAAATTGAAGACAGCTCCTTCTCAAGGTGAAGGTGAGATGTGACGTGAGTGTTCTTGCCATATCGCAACGCGTCGCGTCGCGTCCAGATTCTTGGCATCTGCTTCGCCTTCGTTGACATTTACTTTATTACCAACGCTCTTCTCAAAAGACTTCCAGCTGCAAGCGCCATCAAAATTAGGCGGAAGCGGCTGATCTGGCCCATTTCCGTCATGATAAGGCAAAGAAAAACTGCCTTGACGTTCCTTCTGCCCGAGAAGCACCACATCCACAACAAACGGGAACACTTCCACCTGAGTCGTCATGCCTGGTGTACCGGGACGTAAGCTAGGCCAGAAGGTCGATATTGACTTCACTCTCCGCAAAGTCTTCGGAAGAGACACGTTCAGGTATGCTGGAGCACGGTTCGGACTTTCGCTATCCTGACTTTTGTCAGACCAGTTCAACGAGAAGTTGTAACAGCAGCGCTCGACGGCCATGACGTTTTCCTCCAAGCAGCGACTGGCTTTGGAAAGTCCTTATGCTACCAGCTGCCAGCAGTCGTGGACTTCGGTATCACCATTGTCATATCGCCACTTCTTGCCTTGATGAACAACCAGATGGCTGGGCTTCGGGCAGCGAACATTAAGGTGGAGACCATCAACAGCACCACTCCTCATTCAACGAAGCAAGCCATTCTGGCCGACCTCAAAAGCGGTCACCCTCTCACTCGTCTGCTATATGTCACGCCGGAGTACTGCCAGCTGGACCACTTCCGCAGCCACCTCAAGATCGTCTATGAGCAGAGAGAATTGGCAAGAATAGCAGTCGATGAAGCTCACTGCATATCAGAATGGGGACACGACTTTCGACCCAGCTTCAAAGAACTCAGCTGGTTCAAGAAGGAGTTCCCAGATATTCCCATGATCTGCTGCACTGCCACCGCGCCCAGCAACGTGCGAGAAGATGTGATCAGAACACTGGCACTGGACTCATCCAAACTCAAAAACTTTGCCATGACCACCAGTCGACCGAACCTCCACTTCGAAGTCCGCTTCACCAACGACGACGAAGATCGCTACGACAACTTTCTCGCCTGGCTCCGATCAACCCACGAGCGCCGGGCTAACAACGCGGCTCGTTCGCAGGAACTCAGTCAACGAAACGAAAGAGCGACTAACGTCTCTGGGATCATCTACACCTGGTACCGCAAAGACACCGAAGAACTCGCAGCTCGACTACAACAGGACGGCATCGGCGCCAAAGCCTACCACGCCGGCCTCAGCGTCGAGCAAAAAGAAGACCACCTAGACGGCTGGGTGAAAAACAAAGAAGGCTACGATGTGATCGTCGCCACCACAGCCTTCGGCATGGGAATCGACAAAGATGACGTCCGCTTCGTCGTGCATTGGCAAATCGCCAAATCATTCGAAGGCTTCTACCAAGAAGCTGGTCGTGCAGGCCGAGATGGGAAAGCTTCGATATGTATCCTCTACTACAGCCGCGAAGACCGCGATCGTATGGGAAATATGATGATGCGGGAAATGACGAAACAGAGCGGCAAAGGAGAATTCGCCAGACAGGCGCAGGCGAACCGGGCGAAGAGCGTGCAGGCTTTGATCAAGTATTGTGAATCGACAACGGCTTGTCGACATCGGATGATCGCCGAGTACTTTGGCGAGAAGGAGGATCCGGTTTGTCAGTGGGCGTGCGATTGGCATAAGGATAAGAAGGCGCTGGCGGCCAAGAAGAACCGGGGATTGTCGAGTGAGGAGTGGGTTGCTACGCAGGCTCAAGCCGGGACGTACTCGAATGACTATTATGAGTGATGATGGGACGGGTGCATTGGGATTGGGCAAGGCAGCATCGAACAGCGCAGCGCAGAACCATGAGCATTCTCATAATCATAGGCACCTGGACGATGTTGAAATCCATTTCTGAAAGTTGTGTCCGATCAATATTAAGACGAGTGACAAATTCGAAAAGTTCCAATACCATCGACCACACCGGGAACCCTAGCTTCCAAAAGCCCTCAATCGTCGTCTCACACCCATGCGTAACAGTTGGAGCCCCCTCAATCATCAAGCACAATAACATCATCCTCCATCTTCTCCTCAACTCCTCCAAACCCCTTCTCAACCCTCTCCTCCCAACTCGGCACCCTCACAACCATCGCCACACTACTATACTTAATCCCCAACTCCGCCTGATTTCCATACTGCAATCTCAAAGTCAGCATACTCCAGAACCTCCACAAACTTGCCAAAAAAAAAAAAAAAAAAGGTCACCACTCACAGCCATATAAACCCTCCCAACCTCCCTATTAACCCCTCCTCCCCCACCACTCCCATCACTATCACCACCACCATCATCCCACTCCAACCCCCCATTAACCCAAACAACCATCCGATTCCACCTCTTCGCCTCCCGATGCTCCAAATGCTTCTCACTCAGCGACCCATAAGTCTCCTCAAGAGGATCTCCTTCACTACCCGAAGAATCCGTCGGGACTTCATCCAAATCTCTCCCTTCTTCCATTTCGTATCCTTCATCATTTGCGAGTTGGAGTGATTCGAAATGTGCTTCGATACGGTATTTTTTCTTGTTTTTCTTGTTGGTGTTGTTATTACTGTTGTATTTCGCAGCTTCGAGTTCCCGGAGGAGAGAAGGTTCCTTGAGACCATCTAGGAGGCGGAGAGGACCGAGACGAGCGTGGAGATTACACGCCGTGACGGATTCATAGATTGCCATATCAGCACCTTTGAGCATATTCGGGACAAAAGCGTGAAGGTCTTTGTGGGTGTGGGGATAGGCGTGGATGAGATGGATTCCGAGAAACCCTCCCGTAGGCAAAAACGTCTGAACTCCGAGTAGAGAATTTAAATGTTTTGTCAAAGGCAGAGATTTTGGGTCGAGGAGTTGAGGTGGGGAGATGCGGCCAAAGCTGAGGAGGCCTGTGCCGGGTGCGAGGAAGAGGTTGTAGGTTAGGGTGAGGCGGTGGCCGGATGTGACGGGGAGGACTTCGTGTTCGCAGTCGGAGTAGAAGGCGGCCCAGTGGATGGCGGGAGCAGTTTGCTGGGACTTTGCTGCATCTTCGTTGTTCGTAGAAGACCAGTCGTGGATAATTTCATGGCCTTGGTGCCGGACAGCGAGAGCTCCGCCTGAGAAAGCGGTTGGGAGACAAATGACGAGACTGCCGATTTGGGAGCTGCTTCGAGGGGTAACGACCTATGTCATCAATCGAATGTCAGTCTTGGGATGCAAGTAGCATCTACTTCGACAATTCAACTCACATGCGGTTTGAACATGCCGCTAGGTCCACTGTAGACATTTAGCTTGTACAGCTCCGCTCGGATGCCTCGAGACAAGCGTTTATCGTTCATATCCTTGTCTGAGCGTAAGTCACCCGTGAAAGGCGGCAAAAGCAGCTGCGCTACACTGTCAATAATTCCTGCCTTGTAGGGGCAGAAGTCAGTCATGAAGTGTTCTGTCCCGAGGGCTCCAGCACGTCTGTAGCTCTCGTCGTAGACGTCTTGTCCATTGCGGCCAAACGTAGCTGGTACGCAGTCTTCGATGAGCTGCTGGTAAGCAGCTTGATCGGATGGCCAAGTGATCGGGAGGGAGATTGTTCTTCCTCGTTCATCGGCACCCCATCGTATGCTGACAGGTTTCGTTGCGACTGCCTTTGAGCCAGAGCTGGGAACAGGTCGGTCGCTGTGAGTGTTGTGCGCGTCCTGAGGATTAGATGCCTGTCCGCCACAAGTGAAGAGTGCTTTTCGACTTTGCTTTTGCAAGGCTTCAGATAGGTCTCGAAGGCTGCTTTCATGAGGTTTCTTCGCAAGCTTCTTTCTCTCGCGGCCTGCGTCCAGCGTCACAGCTGGGCGGAGGGCAGCCCTCTCTTGTTCGGTCCTCGCAGCTTCTTGTGCCGCTCTCTGTGCTTTTTGCTGGGCTTTTGCGGCTCCCTCTATCGCTCGACGATCGGCCTCTGCCATGGCGCGGATGACTTCTGGGCTGTCGAAACCAGGCGGGTGTCGACGTGGATCATGCCTACCCAGAGGCATGTACATGTCGCAATCGCAAGGCGGAAGTTCATCCATCTCGCTGATCTCTTGTAAAATTTGATGCAATACCGAGCTGGCTGGTTCTGGAAGTGGAACGAGAATGAAGTAGTAGAAGGAACATAGAGAGCTTGGGCACGATATAAGTACCTACCTGTCGACGAAGCGCACTATTCACCGGTCGACGGCCATTGGAAGTTGCCTAACATCAATATAATGTTGTAGGTCCTCGTGCAACGTTGTTAGGCAGACCGGCCAAAGAGTGCTGGACAGCAGCAAGGGGGGGTCAGGCACATGCCAAGAGTATACTCAGGACTGTCGCACAAGCGTTGACCGGAGCGCAACATCATGTTCACCTGCTGTGACGGGCACTCGTAGCTGCGGCATCAGCGTAGAGCGCTGTAAGACGTTGTGCGTATTGCTGGATTCGCCTCCCGCGATGATGTTGAACGCAGAGAAATTCAGAGGCCTCTGTCGAGCAGCGGAGACAGGACACTGCAGTGAGCAGATCGCATGGCATATTGCCCCCCAAAGGCACAATTGTACAGTGCAACAGACAATGCGAAGGCTGAGGGTGGCAACGGACCGAGTTGCCCGACAGGTGAAGTCGGTCCAATGGTCGCACGAGCAATACCTCCAACAGGCAACACCTACCCTATGAGGGAAGGCATCCCGCGCTACAACACCAGGACTTGGGCTTGCCGGGGCTCATCCGAATTTCCATCCGAGCAGCTGATCCACTCGCACATGAACGCCACGGAAAGTGGAAGTCGTGTGTGAATTGATAGTCCTTCGGGAGCCAACGGTGAAGTCTGGAAGCGTCTGACATGACCAGATTCGGCGAGCTCAGCGCCCACCCGCAGCAGAACACGGCTGTCCGCGTTCTAGTCCAGCACAACGGGCGAGCGGCTACTGAAGGTCCACGAGCCCTGATGCGGCGGAGAGACAGGGACAGCGAGGGTGGACGTGGCGCTACGATGCCCTGCATGGATCTTCAATTGTATCGAGTGAAAATTTGTGCAAGCCCAAACTGACACTCATGGTCGCGAATCCTTCAGCGGACTCGCTTGCGAGAGGCAAGGTCGCCGTGGACCTGAATCCAGCGCGTGCAAATTGATGCTCCTCCCAGACGGGCCTTCCTAGCGGATACGATGCAAAGGGTTGAGGTGGCTCCAAAGTAAACATCCGAGACAGTCTACGCTCTCGCACGGGTCGTCGGCTAGATATGGTAAAGACAGGACCGGGAGCTGCGACGCCGAGTTGGCTGTGCTTGCTGCGAGCCAAGAGGCCGTTGGAATCATGTGTAGCATGATAGGTCGTTCGCTGCTCGTGATGCAGTGGATATTTTGACCATGGGCGCGTGAGGCGCACGAAAAGAGTGGTTGATCACTGGGTTGGGTGGTAGTTCAGGTGACGCGATCGGCGAGGAAATGGCGTGTGGACGATTTGGTGTCGGCTGGTCGTCTGTCTTCTTCACTGCGGGTATCGACGAACGCGGGTAGGCGCACGTTCTTCTGCATGGGATGTGCAATGGTCGACATGGCCGTTGCTTATGGGTAGAGCTTATAGTTTCAACAGGTCGCGTTGCAGGTTGCGATGGATTGGGGAGGACGACAGCTCGATGTTCTCAGACATTGAAAGGCGCGGCTATCAAGCCTCGTGCTGCATGTCTGGTCAGGATCCCTCGTTGGGCGCCGGGTGTCGCATCATTATCGAGGCGTTGGCATTGCTTCGTGGACGCCACGCATATCGACAGGTTGGTACTGTATTGTGGGGGAGGGTTGTGGTCAAGGGTGTGATGGATGTGAAGCAAATGTTCCGCCATCTCTCAGCTGCTGCACGGTTGCACTCGTCTCGGGGGCACTTGCCGATCGTGAGCAGTCGGCAGCGATTTAGCCTTGCAGCACCCACGCCCGAGGGCAGGCGCAGGCATAGCCGGCCATACCGCATCCCACTTGATCGCGGCTAATTATGCAAAGGTGGCAGAGCTAGAAAATGGCAGTGCTGGATGTGTGAGATGTTGGCTGTTCACGCGGTCTGGTACTACGGCCTCATATCCTGACACAGTAGTCGCAGAGGCGCGATGGGTGTCGGAGAATCCACAGCAGGTTGGGGTCCAGCGGGAACTGGTGGAGGACGACGGCGACAACTCGGACATTGTCAGCCACGCTTCTCAACAGCGCTCCTGCTGTTGCGACGAAGCGAAGGTGGGAGAGACAGGTCGTGCTGTTGTTCGCAGGCAGAATCGCATGTGGTAGCAACGGCAAAGATCAGGGAGGGAAGGCATAGCAGTTATCACCAGCGGAGATGCATGTGACGACGACGACGATGATGCCGGGTTGACGAGAACAGCGTGAAGCAGCAGCGTAGCAGCAGTCGGAAATGCGGGCGGCGTGGGAGTGGGTTCTGCGCTTTCCTTTGATTGCTCATCATCGGCCGCGCCCGCCAATCAGATCTGGTGCGGCACTTGACGAGTTGGCGAGCAAAACGGCCATGGCCCCTCCCTCCATCGCACCCGTCCCTTCCCTCTCCGACGACTGCTTCGACACACCTCTCGCCCAGCGAAATCCACCAACACTCCAGCCCTTGGATGGTCTCTGGACGCACGACTCACGATCACCACGACCACGAACGGTTCGCACATTGAGTGCACGATACCCGCAGCCTCGGCCGTACCACCATTGTCGCATCCGCCAGACATCCGACGAAGCGACAGCCACACCTCATCTCCCACACAAAGAACCACCACCTTGAAAGCGGACGCCACCCCTCCGCCCGCCATACAACACACGAACAGTCGGTGACACGCCCCTCTCTGTCACCGACATCCTCCAACCCGCCCGCCATGTCGCAAAACTTCACCGGTCGTCGCGCGCCCAACGTGTCGCAATATCTGCAGGGTCTCAACGAGGTGCCGCAACCGGGCCAAAACATGCAGAACGACTTCCCTTTCGACGACGCATTTGACATCGCCAACGTCGACTTCCTCGATCTCGATGCCGTCAGCGCCTTCCCCGGCCAACCTACATTCGAGCAGGACGCCAAGAATGGTTAGTCGATTACTGATCGCTGGCTATAGCCGACATATGGCACGCTTACTGACATGTTATGCTCCGATACAGCGCAGAACTACCAATTCAATGACTTCTCGTCCTTCCCACAGACGGCTGTCCCATCACCGACCTCCACAATGCCATCACCGCCCGCACTGCACGGCAACTATTCTGCTCAGCAATTTGCATCTGGCCCGGCACCCGGCGAGAAGCGCAAGGCTTCCGTCGCCATGCCCGCTACTGCTGCCGACCTCGAAGAGCAATCGCGTCTCGCTGCCGAAGAGGACAAGCGTCGAAGAAACACGGCCGCCTCAGCACGTTTCCGAATTAAGAAGAAGCAACGTGAGCAGGCATTGGAGAAGCAAGCCAAGGAGATGAGCGACAAGGTCGCCTCTCTCGAGGGCAAGGTCCAACAGCTCGAAATGGAGAACAAGTGGTTGAAGGAACTCATCACAGAAAAGAGTGACGTCAAGACCTTGGACTTTGCGCAGATGAAGAAGGAGTCCGACGGCCGGAAAACGGAGAACCGCACCGATGGCGTGGGCACAGAAAGCGCTGACGCGGAGTCCACGGCATAGTCGTCCGCTCCTATGGCACCTCCAGACGCATCCCGGTCACTCCGCTCCATGTGAGGTCAATCGCCAAGCATGGACGTGCAGATATCTTGATGATCCGAAGGATGCTTGTTGTAAAAAGTTGATTTGGTTTTCTCTCTCTTGCCCTCGCCTCCCTTCCCTCCTCAACCACCACCCTCGACCCTCTGTTACCTGCTGTCTTCTACTCAGCGTACACGGAACAGAGTTCGGTCTGGCCGCCGTTTGTCATTTGTCGGCAGGTCTTTCATATCAAGCTTGTTGCGTTTGAGCAATACCCCCGGAATACAACTTACGGGAGTCTCTTGAGAACTTGGATAAGATAGATTTCCATGAAATGACAATGAAGAAGGTCTAATGATCTGATGAATTTATTCGTTGACATTTTCTCTTTTTGACCTTGTTTACTTTACTGTATCCCTTGCCATCTTCCTCTTGGCGTCGACGTCGCATGAACCATGTACATGTATGACATGGTGTGAGTGTCTGCTTCTTGACGTGATGGCCTACAGACTAGGCTACGCACGCAGCATCATCATGTCGACGACTACGAGTATCACTTTTGCCTGCCTTCCACTATTTCCAAGCTTGCCTGGACTAGCTGTCTAGTAGTTTTGTAGATGCCTAGAACTTCGTCATGCTCAAATCAAACGCGTTCGAATTAATTTTGCGACCACAAAATCAGCTACCTTCCTTTTTTCTAGTCTAAAACAATGAATTATCAAACGAAGTGATATTAGATCGATGATTGGAACAATATGTGCAGGGTGCAAGAAGGAGAAGAGCAAACAGCAAACGAAACAACGAACAAACAAAACTTTGTAGCTTGCATCTGTAAATCTGTGATTATAGTAGATTGGGAGACCGATGGATAGATAGCATGGATGTGACCGGTCCAGTGCTTGATGTAGTTTTATTTATGATGTTGAAAAAATCAACGTCAGGAGAAAGAAATTCGATATGACAGGAGTATTCCTATGGCGTCTTTGTATATGATATTTCATTTTATGTAGGGAGTATCAGATAGGAGGTGGATGAATGAGTGTTCTTGGGAGTTTGACTTGAGCTCTATACTTCGCGCGGAATGATACATGAAAGCTTTTGTTTGTGATTTATCGATTGTTTCTTTTTTTTTTTTTTGATTCAAAATGGCAAGTATCTATCGTCATTAGACAGAATAATATGTCTATGTGAAAGACTAGAGGGAGGGAGAATGACAACGTGGACTCATTTTTTGAAACCCCAAATGATTTAGAATGTAGCCATTTTCATCAGCGCAAGTCCGATTCACGTTTCGCATGAGTTTGATTCGAATCGTTCAGCATTATCATTAATTCTCCAGTCTTGCGAGCACGAACGCCCTCGCTTGAATCAGTCAAACACATCAACCGCATACCTCTCTCCTCTCCACGTCTCCCACTTTTCACGTGCCTGCTCTTCCGTCAAAAGCTCCTCACCAGGCTTCTCACTATCCTCTTTCATGATCCTAACCGCCACATCCCCAATCGCCCTCCCCACTTGTGCACTCCCGCAAATATACGCTCTGGCCCCATCATTCTGGAAAATCCTCGCCACTTCCGCCCTCTCTTTCCATAATCTGTCCTGAACATATTTGCATCCCTCAGATTCTTCCGTCGCCTGGCTATACGCGTAAAAGACTTTGACGACACCCTTAGCTTCCCAGTCAGCGAGTTCTTGAGCGAAAAGTTTGTCGTGATCGGGTCTTCGACATCCGACGAAAAGCAGGGCTTCGCCGAGTTGTTTTCCTGTAGCTTCGGCTTTGATGGCGCGTTCTTGGATGAAACCGCGGAAAGGAGCGAGACCTGTTCCAGCTGCGCCCATGATGATCGGTAAAGAATCGTCGAGAGGGAGATGGAAAGCTGGTGAGCTTTTCTTGACAGCAACTTGTAATGTCGAGCCTGGCTCGAGAGATTTGAGATAGCTGGTTGCTGTGCCTTTGTGTTTCTCGCTTTCGATGACGCTGAAGGTGATGGTGGCTTCAGTCGCTTCGGCAAGAGGAGACGAAGAGATGCTGTATTGCCGGAGGCGGAGAGAAGGGTGCATGGAAAGGAAGGTGCTGAAGGGGATTTTGATATCTGGATACCGTTCGAGGATGTCGAGGACGGAACCGCTGTCATTTGCCAGGGATGCTTTGGCATGTTGGGCCAGGATTTCCTTGTTCTTTCGTGTAGCTGGTACGCTGAGCTCGACATAGCCGGCTAACACCACGGAAACGGGTAGCTCTTGCTTTGTTGGTATGGTAGCATGCGAGCCGCTGGTGATGGTCATCGATGTATCCCATGGCAAGGAGAATCTGCGCAGAACCCGCGAGATGACCTGCTCGTGATTCAAAGGCAGCACGGCGAGGTAATCGCCAGCTTCGTACCGCATATCCGTGGGCAGCTGCAGCGTCAGGTGCCTTTTCTCCGGTGCAACCGGGTGGGTAATGCGCTTATTCTCCAGCACCTTGGCATTCTGGAGACGGTAATGTAGATGTGAAGCTCTTGACGTTGTGGAGAGTTCGATCTCAAATGTGCTCTGCGAACCGTTCTGCGCAACATCAGGAGACAACACCTTCCATAAAGTGTCGGACCAGGCATCAAAATCGTCGAAGATCGTGCCTTGGGAAACGTCGGTCTCGCCACGCTCCACCAGAACAGTAGCGCCCTTGCTTTCGAGTATTTGAGCAATGGCTCGTGGCACTTTCTGGTATGTCGATACCCAATCCTTGTGTCCGCAGCCGAAGACTGTGAATTTTACACCCGCGAGCTTCGCCGACTCAATTGTCTTGAGCCATTGCATAAAGATCTTTGCGTTTTCAGGCGGCTCACCCTCGTAAGTGCAAGAGACGAAGACGACTGGGTGATCCTTGGGAAGATTGTCCACTGCGCCATCCAGTGAGTTCACTGTAGGCACAAAGCCACGAGCCTCGGCAGCAGATGCTAGAGATTGAGCCAGGTTCTCACAAGTTCCAGACGATGAGCCGTACAGAATTGTCAGATGACCGCTGTTGGCTTTTGGCGCGGGATGTTCGGTACGCTCATCAGCTTTCGACGCCATAGCAGGGGTTCCGTGGAGTTTCTTCACAATCGTGATGGAATCGATGTTCTCCCTCAGGCGCGCTTTGATGTAAAGGCCGCCGGGCTTGATCGTGAGCGATTCGGTGATCTTCAGCTCGTAGCTCGGATCGGCCATCCTCAGGTTGAAATTCTGGAGAATAAGAGCCATGGCAAGCAATGCCTCTTGCCACGCGAAAGGTCTGCCAATACAGCCACGTTTGCCTAAATGATGCATGAGTGTGCTGCTGTTCAGAATCAATGAATGACTCACCATTTCCAAATGGCTTCCAAGCACCAAGGGGATACTTCTTAAAGTTATCGTCTAGCATGCGCTCTGGCCTGAATTCGTTGGCGTCCTCGCCAAAGACAGCGGGGTCTCGCCCGCTTTTTGTGAGCAGCGCCGTGATTTTTGCGTCTCCAGGAAGGACGTACTTTCCACCAAGCACTACTGGCTCCTTCGTCGACTTGGGCCCGACTGTGAAGCCGACCGCAGTGGGTGCGAGACGCAGCGACTCGCGGAAAACAGCCTCAATGTACGGAAGCTTACTCATGTGCTTGAACTCCACGGGCCCTGACCCAATCACGTTGTCAACCTCCTGCTGGGCTTTCTGCAATGCCTCGGGGTTTTTAAGTAAGTAGTAAATCGTGAACGAGAGCATTCCCGATGTCGTTTCGTGCCCTGTTCATAGTTAGCGCTCAGGCAATGGCAGCGAAGCTCGCCCTAGTGTAGATATGTACCGGCTACAAGAAGGGTAATCATCTGATATTGGACACGATTAGCGATATAGCCAGGGACCCTCCCATGAACGCAGTCATCAACTCACATTGTTCATCACTGTCTCCTCGTTAAGTGGAAGCCCAGTTTTGGGGTCTTTGCCGTACAGCATCCTATCTAGAAGATCCTTCTTGCGGGGTTGCCCCTTTCGTCGATCGATGCATTCTTGCGCGACACGTTTCAACAGGGCTATGTCTTTGAAGAATTTCTTCTCCGGTCCGGGATTGAGAAGTGATTCAATTCTTGTGCGCGTCGCCCTCCGTCCACCCTCTGTCAGCACATCCACCATAGCACCCACGAACTCATGGAGATCTTCGCGGTAAAACGAATTGAAGCGCATGCCCATAGCACTAATGATATGTCAGTAATCGAACTCGGTGCATTCGAAGGCAAAATACCATAAAGCTATCGAATCGAGAGTCAATCTCGTCATGTCACCAGTAACGTCTATCTCCTGATCCGGACCGATTCGCGCCCACTTCGCTGCCAATTGAGTTGATATGTCGAGCATCTCTTCGAACATGTCCTTGATAGCAAGGGGTCCAAATGCAGGCTGCGAAGTGTCAGCTAGTACCGAAGATGGGGACTCACACATAAGCAATGACTATACGCACGGTGAGTGTCCTGTGTGCGGCACCCCAATTGGGCTCGTGGTTGTGCGCGGTGAAGAGGCCGTCTCCCACCGCATGGCGCATCTCTGCCAGACCCTCGTCGATCTTCTTTTCGAATCGAGTCTCGTCGCACAATTCTTCGACAAGTGCAGCAGATGAAACAAAGTAAGTTTCGTCGCTAAGGACTTTGAGCTTGAAAATTTCGCCTGACACGGGTCAGTGGATGGATGGCAACGAATATGCGAAGATTGATAAGAACCATATTTGTCCGCCAGTCGTCCTGCGCTCTGCACGCCATTCACGGGGTCGATCTCGAACAAATTCCCGACTATGGGCAAGCTTGGTGGTTGGGGGATTTTTGAAGTCATCGTATGGCTGTTTCTTGTTGGATGGTGATTCTGTCAGATTTGTTGGAGGGTGATATTTGGCATGGCGACGAGTCCATCATTGGTCGTGTTATTATATATTTCCTACGATATGAGATGCCAGTCAACGCATTCAAGAGCAGGTCTTGGCGAGGGTGCGTGGAATCCGCGGCAAGGCAAAGCAACGCATCAGGCAGTGACGGGCTCTGAGGCCTGCGCAACGTGCCAGGCGTATCGTTTAAGCTCAGGTACGAGCGTGGTCTGGCGGCGCTCGTGGCTCTGCGATTCGATACGTCGGCGGTCAGGAGATTGCTGGCAGTCCAGAACGCGGCCTCCGCGGCGAGCCGAGTTCAATGTCAGTCGCATCCCCGTCGTAGGCATCTTTACAAGATGGCCGTATGCCATCATCGTTCCTTGGAATACGCGCCAGTCTCCTTCGCCCACCGAGACGGCCTCCCTCGACGAGGCTGAGCCGTGTCACTGCCTCTCGTCGCCGACCCGGACGAGCTCCGCACGCGTTGCTGCCCACGGCCACGATGTCGACGCCCGCCACGAGGGCCTCGAAGGTTCGACAATTCTCCTCATGGCCGGTGAGCTGGGTGTTCCCAGCTTGCGGGACATAGTTGCTGCAATTGGGCGGTGATTGGTGACTAGCAGACTAGAACCTAGAGAAGTGCTTTGAGTTTGAGCAGGGCAGGGAACAACACCGCCCGGGTCACCGAACTAGAACATGCAGCCCGAATAGAAACAGGCGCCAAGCGAGTCAAGGCGGCCACCCTGCTCGCCTTTCGAGGCTTGTTTCTCACTTCTCGTCCTCACCTCACCCTGTTCCCATCCGCAAGGCGCCAGCGAAGTTGACGAGGAAAGGCACCAGCAGCCTCAGGAACATTGAAGGATGCGAATTGCGGAGCGGAGCACCTGCCGCCGAATGCCATAGACTTAAGGCAGCCGCGACACGATCCTTCCCTTCCTGGATCCAGGATATCGACGCGTCAGCGATTGAAGTCTCGCAACGAGAGTAAGCAACGCGCTCACCGCAGGCCATGGCTTCCTCGGTCCTCCCTAAAGCAGCAAGTATACAGTGATGCTCCCGTCTGGCCGGCTCGCCTCGCTGACTGGCGCTCGTCGTAGTGCAGGAATTGCCGTCTACGCAAGATCCGATGCGACAAGAAGTATCCGTGCTCCAGTTGCCAAACATCCGGAATCGAGTGCCAGAGGTCGTCCAACAGCATCGCGCTGCCCAGCTCGCAGCCTTACCCCTCTCCGCCACCTGCTGCGCTTTCGTGAGCTTCACCACGCCGCCGTCCCTGTAGCATGGCCATCGGCTGACGGGCTTGCAGCACTGTCGACGCCCAAGGACTCGCTCGCAACATTGAGCAGATCAACAACGCCGTCCAGCAGCTCCTCACGCTGCAAACCAAGTCGACCGGGAGCCATACAAGCCCGCATCCGCTGTTCGCTGAAGACTATGCTGCTGAGCAGACCGAGCCGACGGAACTGCACGACAGCGACGCCGAAATCCACGAAGGAGTCTCTTCCTTCAATGCGCAGGCACTGATAGCTGGAGAGGCTTCTCAGGCTCTTGCCGGAGGCCACGACCAGCTCGTCGCGGCTCAGGAAGGCCTTCGATCCCTCCGACAGTTGGTTTCCGATAGTAGTCCAGCACACAGTGATGGTGCCTCACCGCGGGCCCATCATCAAGCGAGTCACGCTTCATTTGCCAAGAGCCTCAATCTTCTCCCCATCGAGGTGGTCCTACAAGTGGTCAAGGTCTTCAAGACGCATGTCTCTTCTGTCGTCCTCCCCTATGGCATGCCTGGCTTGGACTATCTCGAGAGCGCTTGCAGAGCTGCTTATTTCCCCGTCGAATTACTGTCTCCCGGGCAGATAGCCGTCATGCACGGAATGCTCTACTATCTCCTCTGGGAATGGATGAGCCGTGACGACATACCAGCGCCTGGCAACATCGACTTTGATGCCATGATGAAGCTCAGCGAGAGCAATTTCGAACTCGCCTTGCGCACTTACGATGTCCTCGCATACGCTACTCAGGACAATGCTATGGCGTTGTACTTCGCTGCAATCAAAGCTCGAGAGCACTCCAATGTGAAACGCGCATGGTCGTACGCTTCGTGCGCAGCGCGACACCTACTCAACATGGGCTTGCATCGTCGGTCCACGCTCGCGGGATTGTCCTCGGCCCAACGCCGTGAACGATTGATTCTCTTCTGGAACATTTACGGCCTGGAGAAGAGCCTGGCACTGACTTTGGGCCATACCGCTACCCTGCGCGACGACGATATTGATGCAGATCCAGTTCCTGTCAACCAAGATCCCCGGTATCGGGACTGGGATGAAGTGCCTAACCTTGGGGCTCGGTTGGGGCGAGTCGAAGGTCAAATCTTCGATCGCTTGTACACAGCCTCCGCCCTCAACAAGAAGTCTGAGGAGCGTATCCAGATTGTGCATGAGCTAAGCCAGGCTTTGGAAGAATGCCTATTTAGCTTCAGAGCGGTATGGCTACCCTAGGCTTCAGGCGTTGTGAACTCGCTGACACTACTTACCAGCAGCGTTCGGATGAGTGCATTTTTCCAGACATCTATGACTTCGCCTTTGGCGACACCAATCATGTTGCATACTACTCCCTCCTCACGACCCTTCACCGGGGCACATACGCTACTAGCACCTCGCCTGGAATCATAACCCACGCCTGCTACGACGCCGCGCGAAAATGTCTTCAAGCACACCTTGCCATCATCGAGCAAGTCCGACTCTTTCGAGGCGGACAACTAACGCAGAACTACCTGACCTGGGCCCTACAATACGGCGCCTTCACCCCTCTCATAGTTGTCTTCCTCCATTCCCTCTCCGACCTCGACGAGCAAGATCTTGCTCTCCTTCAACGCTTCCACGACTCTCTGCTCGACGTTCCTAAAATGACGGAAGGCACCCGCAAACTACGAACCACCTGCGCCATCTTCATATCCGTGGCCAAGGTATACGTCGAATCTCGTCCAGGAGGAGACTCCAACTCCTCCACTCAACACACTAGCAACAATGCCAACACTTCGAACCTTCCAAACACGACTCTCGCTCCAAACGCCGAAATCGTCCAACGTCAACAAATTCAAGAGGCCTTCGATCGAACTACTCAAGTCATTGGAAACAGCAGCAATGATGCCTCGCAACAACAGCATCCACAGACAACAAACCCACAATTACAAAGTTTCCCAGCTTGGGAACCTGGTCTGGGTGATTTGACGCAAATTGATGAAATGTCTGCGTTTATGGACAATTGGATGGATGGGAGTCAACAAGCTGCTGATCTGTTCAGTGTGGATTTTGGGGGTGGGCCGTCGTCATATGTTTTGTGAGATGAGATGGAGTGATCGTTGACATCGTTACTGGCATCTGGAGATGATCTAGAGAGGTGCCAAGTGAGTTCAGGGTTAGGAGCTCAGGGTTGGACGGAGAGAAAGATATACCATGGCAGGAGCGTGCTCCTCGAGAAATGAAGAAATGTGAAGTGGAGAATCGTTCCATGTGAGAAAGACATTTTCTGGTTCTTCGCTACGAATATAGATGACATTTACACTGGTACAATATTTTACACGATCACGCGCTCGTTCCTTCACTCGGGGATATCTTTACAGCCGCTCTCCGAGACTTTCTATCAACCATCATCATCGAAATATTGCCTCGCGATTCGCTGCTCTTCTGTTTCATGCCCAGTAGCTTTCGTCTGTGGCACAACCACCTCGCCGTGGCCCTCATCGTTCCCATTGCGAGCAGCACTACTTTGCTGCACACTCGCACCTTCCACCCCAATCCCGCTTGCTCTGCCAACATCACCGTCCTCTTGACCATCCGCAGCCACAACACTAATCGGTTCAAAAGACTCAATCTTCGTCTCCAGATTCCTCTTCAAATCAGGCGTGAAATCCAAGAAACTCGCTATAGGACTGACTTCGCTCTCGTTCCGCAGACGCGTACTCAATGTGTCCTGATCGCGGAAACGTCTCAGAGCACTATTTGTCCACGCATCCCATGTATGGCCATCCGTTTCCATTCGTTGGACAGTACTCAACACGCCATCCAAGTCCTGTCTCGCAGCATATCCGACGAGTAAAGAATTGTATGTTACCTGGTTCGGTTCGATACCTTTGCCGCGCATGTAAGCGAGGATTTGATCAGCGAGATGTAATTGGCCGTGGCGAGAGAAACCGTGGACGAAGATGGACCATGTTTGAACGGTAGGTCGTATTTGCTGGTATTTGGCGTTGGGATTGTTTGGTAGCTGCATGTATTTGATGATTTCGGCCGCGTGTAAGAGGCCTTGCTTGGTTTTGGTGAAGCTGCCGAGGAAGGCATTGAAAATGTGGTCTGTTTGGACCATGGATGCGAAGGGTTCTTGTCCGCATTCGCTGGCGTGCTTGACTCTTTGCCAAAGATCGTAGGCGCGGGTGGTCGAGTCGCTTATGGATGCGGATTGCTCCAGGTATGTCGCCAGCATGATGAAGATATCTTGGGGCCGGGGCATGGGTCTTCGAGTAGTGTCGTCGATTTGTGATAGTTTCTCTGGTAGCAGTCCCACCAGTCGCAGAGGGCCCAAGCTGAACAGCTGCGCGTACGCATCGGCAACAGTGAGGAAGGCTTTGTTGAGATTGTGCTTGGTGTGATGCACTGCCAGGCAATGCAGGATCTCGGTGGCTACCACAGGTGCTTCCAGAACGTTGATGCCAGAAATAGCATCGCGAATGGTCTCGTTCAGTATCTCAGCATTGTCGATTCTGGTTTTGCATCCCTTGAGCAGAATGGCAAACGTGTACGCGTCGGGCTGCAGTCCATGATCGCGTAGCGAATGATAGATCTCCATTGCAGTGTTCAAATCGCGGGCCTCGACAGCATTCAACATGATAATATTGGCAATCGTGTTGTTTAGTGTGAGGCCGAGCTTTAACAAGCTCTCGACAATCCGAATGCAGGCTCGAAGGCCGCCGGGGAAGGAAACTGCTCGGCGGAGCAAGGTAGAGCATACTTTGTAAAACTCTTCTCCATTGACATCTGCACCTGCATTCTTGGTCTCGAACAACGCATCGAGCGCCTGAGCCCCTTTCTCACGCTTGGAAAAGCTTGCAGCGAATCGCAGCCATGTGCGCCAGTTCACTCGTGCATAATGATGCTTCTTCATGTCGTCGTACAGAGCAGAGAGAGCTTCATCAGTGCAGTAATTGGTCAAAGCTCGGTAGACAAAACCATGTGTAAATATAGCCTTTCCACCAAAACGAGAACTGTATGTGAGGGAGGGCAAAGCATTTGCAAGCTTTTCCAGACTGTCATGGTCCTTGCTTTTGTAATAGATTGTCGTCAAGACCTGCAGTGTCTTCTTTGTGTACACATTGAACGGTCCTGGCTTGCAGTTCGTCAAGAGAAGGAAGTCGAGAGCTGTTTTCGGATCGTAGTGCATGAACCAGAGTGCTACGGATGGCCAATGTGAATTCGTCCTGAAATCGAGAAAGGGAAGTCGCTGGGGCGCAGAAGGATTCTGCGCAAGCACATCGTAGACTCGAGCTACCAGTTCGATCGTTTGTGCAGAAAGCACCGGGCGGACAGGTTCACGCTGTCCGAGAATGCAGTCTCGAAGTTGGTGGACGTTCGCGACCCAGCGCAGCGTATCGGAACGGCCCTTCCGCATCACTACAATCGCAGGTCGTTCTCTCAGCGGTCGTGACACGACAACAGGTCCCCGTCTCATCGGGTGCTGGTTAGCACCTCGAGTTCTCCTGCCATTGAAGGATGTGGGCTCCTTGGGCAGGGCAGCTCTCGGCCCGGTGCCAGAACGGAAGTTGAGTGCAATCCAGTATGGCTTTTGTGGCTCTGAGGATTTGGCCGAGCTCTGCCTCACTTTCTCACGGCTCGGATCATGACTCCCATGAGCGCTCCTCGCGACTTGTGCACGCCTTGTCCGACGCTGCTGTCGAGTTGCTGGGGCTGTGGAGAGCTCCTGTTCCTGCTCCAGCTCCGAATCGGGCGGAGTATGCGATTGGTGGCTCACTGGACGCTGCCCGGACAACTCGTCATCTTTGGCTCCTAGTATGAAGTCCAGATACGTGGAGTCGGCAGAGACGTGATTGAGATCGGGCGGCAGCTCATTCCTGTGGGAATCTGGCCGGGGGTCGGGAGTGGTGTTCGAGGTGGAGTAGAGACGCCGCCATTGCGGCAGACGATCGCGGGTCTGCTTTGCAAACAGGAGGCGACTACAGCAAAGCGTCCGGAGGGAGCGGGTGCATGATGGCATAAGCGAACATGCCTTGCGATGTGCTGTGCGTTCCTGAAGAGCAGTCGCTGTCGCGCGGAGAGTTTGAGAGTTTGTCGGAAGAGACGCGAGAAGTCCGCAGAGCCGCATTTCTTGGCAGACGCGCCTGACTCGCGGAAAGCAGTGAACTTCTCTGCCTGAGCTACACTTGCCTGCACATTTCCCACTCCACGCGCAATGGCCTCGACGCAAGCACTCAGTGCGGCGGCACAAGATCGGAAAGCCCGTCTCGCCCAACTCAAGTCGCTCAAGCGCAAGGCGCCCGATGCAGCAGCAGATTTGCAACAAGACGATGAAAATGCACCATCTGCGGCAGCAGAGCCACCGGCACAGAACGAAGATGATGTGACGATGCGCTATGTTTCCGGACGCAACTACGATCACGCTACAAAGGGCGCCAAACTCGGTTTCGAGAGTGCTCCAGACGAAGGGCAAACGACGCTCGAACTCAAAGCCGCAGAGCTAGCAGCCGAGACGAAGCGACAGGCTGAAGAAGCGGAGAAGAACGATGCGCCCTTGGACTTGTTCAAACTGCAGCCGAAGAAGCCGAATTGGGATCTGAAAAGGGATCTGGATCAGAAATTGTCCACGCTGAACGTCCGAACAGATAACGCCATAGCCAGGTTGGTGAGGGAGAGGATACAGAAGCAGCAAGAGGCGGCGAGAGGAAGAGCAAACGGTGCAGAGTCCCGTGGAGACGCAGAGGCTCAGGGGATTGAAGGCGCTACGCTCGTGGAGGCAACGAACGTGAGGGAGCGCGAGGACGAGGAGGAGGCGAGAAGAGAGCGCGAAGAAGATGAGGCGCTGTTGGACGGCTCGTGAGCAAATGCAGCCTCTTCCGTGAAATCGATGACTTCGGCTGGAGCGCGGCCACATTGTCGCCAGAGCCATCGCAGCACTAATGTTCGTCCTGGTCGAAGGGGAGACAACGCCCTGTCGTGAGAGGAGCGAAAGGCTTGGCTGAGCGAACGCGGTCGCAGTCCAAACGAGCACACACTTCAGGCAGGAGCGATAGCCTAGCACACGCATCTAGGGACCCTAGGTGCCACACGAGGGCGGCTGGTCGCACCTTGACGACCGTGCACAGGATCGTGGGATGAACCCTAAGGGCACCACCAGACATCAGTGGTGGAACTGACCTGCGTGTCTCTCCGCGGACAAAGTCTTCTTATTGGACGATGCGGTGCCAACAGCTCTAGTCATTGTGCTGCTCATCGACCTGCAACTCCGATGGAGATATCGCTTTCTTGGCAGTGCTGTCTTTCACGGAATCGTTCCGAGCCTGCTGCAAATTTGCTCAACCCCCTTGCAAGGCACTTTGCCTCGAGATGCATGTTTAGAAGCGGAATGTTGAATACGCACTGCCATCGGGCCCCGTGTAGACGGCGCATATCATCGAAGCAAAGCTGACAGGCAGTTGAGAGTGAGCAACGTTCGCAAGAGCCGCGGTGAGGACGACACGGAGCCGGACACGGGCAATCTCCAACAGCACTAGATAGCCCGACCAAGTTCATGACACACATCGCACGCGAACTACGCCGTGAAACAGCGGGTTAAGGAAAAATCGCCTCACACGGTCCTAGCACCTGGGGGAACGAGCGCAACTTCTGCGCATCCATTGCGATCAAAATGCTGTCTTTGGGGTTGCTCAATACCTTTTAGGCCGCTCTGCGTTTTGAGATGCGATTCTAGCACGAGCAAAGGCGGAAGGTGGTCATCAGTGCAGCCATGCGACAACAGAGCACCAATTTGCTGCGGATCGGGCGTTGCGCATCGATGTTCGTATGCTTCGGCGACACGCAAAGAGCAGCGGCGTGGCACAAGTTGTGTCTTTTGCTGCGGGCATCCATGTGTGGACGCTGCTAAAGACCATGATCTCGTGTTCGGGATCCGAAGTCTCATCATCCTCTACATGTTGCCTGGACAGTACCGTCACGTTGCAAACTACTGCCGAAAACTACCAGCCTTCTGAAGTGCCACGCCCATCAACCATCCACCGCCCAATTTCCGGCTGTTTCCAGTTTTCCCGTCTTTCGATAAAAGCACCACGTGTCTTGGCAGCCGCTAGGTCCGACTCCGGATTGTCTAGAATTGAGTCGAAGGTCTAGAAAGCAGCAAAGTCAAGTCCAGCCACAATCAGCACTACGAAAAGCATGCATTCTTCTTGTCTTCGTTCTTGAGAATCACCGACTGCTTCGCGACGTTGATCAAGCTCAAAGATGCACATATGGATCATACCGTCCATGTCCAGCATCTGCAACACAGGGCCAATGAAGATGACGGCACATGACATCAACGGCCTTTTTGTCATCTGTGAAGATGTCTGACGTTACTGAAAGCAGTATGTCGTCAAAGAATGAAAACGCCGAAGGGAACGTGCACAGTGCGACCATGATGGCGAGCGAAGACACTAGCCGGGCAATGCTGGCTGGATATGCCGGGGGGTGTTTGCTTGGCATCGAGCTTGGCCCCGCGAGCTTGATGGGACTTGGATGAAAGGGGAATGCGAGAGGAATCATGCCGAGCGCTCATTACAATTCATCCTTGGTCAACATTGGCTTTTGGAAACGGATGTCACGCAAGCCAGTTGGAGTTGGTCGTGTGGAAGAAGTATTGCTGCCTTCACCTTTCACCGCGTTCTGTGCCATCGCTCGCAAAGGTATTCTCTACGCTCCAGGCGGAAGTGTAGCTGGTTCAGGTCCACTGGCCCGTATACCGCAGGCTTATCAGAAGCGGATCCACCAGACCTAAGTTGACAACATGCCGGGTAAATCTCCGCGCTATCAAGATCTCTAGCAACAAGTGAGCCCGTAAAAGGTATGGCTCCTTCGACAAGCACACGATTATAGCACATCAAACCACCGCCTCAGATATCACTGCCCTTTTCTAGGTGGAATGCCATTGCTTTCGGGCATTCTGTGCTCACGGACCGCCGATCAGGCGATGGGCGTCCTGTCTCCATGGGGTTGCACCGAAGGAAGACTAACATCGCGTGCTTCAAGAGTTAGGTTGACCATAGCCCCCTCGAGGCTAGGAGAATTGCACCATGTGTCCGGACGTCTGTGCTCCTCAAAGGATGCGCCGCAGTGTCTTCGCCGAAGGACGACATCCTATGGGCCTGGTCGATGACCCGGCGGAAGCGATATATAACAGGTCTTCCAGGACGCTTTGTGGTTCCTTTCCTCATCAGCATCAGCAGCATTTTCTTTCCTCTTCACTCATCTTTCACTCGACTCCGGTAGTCCGAACAGCTTTCTATTCTTCCTTCATTGACACTAGAGCCGGTCTCTCAGCGTCAATTCCAATCACAAGAAATCAAAAAAAAAAAAATCACATCATTTCGAATCAACAGTTCAACGAACAAAACCACCAACAGCGAAAATGAAGTTCTCCACCGTCGCCGTTCCAGCTCTTTTGGGCCTTGCCAGCGCTCAAGACATCACCTTCGAGGAGAAGCGTGAAGCCGAGCCCATTGGTCCTTTGGGCCTCATCGGTCTGGGAAGCTTGGCTATTCCAGTCGTCCAGAAGCTCTTCGGAAAGCGCGACCTCAGCAGCCTGAACGCCAACGAGCTCGAAATCCTTAACAAGCTCTCTGCTCGTGACATTCAGCTGGACGCCGACGACCTGAAGATTCTCTCGGCCCTCCAACGCCGCGATGCCGAGGCCGATCCTATTGGTCCTTTGGGCTTGATCGGCTTGGGTAGCCTGGCTATTCCAGTCGTTCAGAAGCTCTTTGGAAAGCGTGATGTGAGCGAGCTCAACGCCGACGAACTCCAGATTCTCTCGGCCCTGCAGGCTCGCGATGCCGCCGTTGGTCCTGGCGCCCTTGCCCTGATCAGTGGTGCTGCTTACCCCGTCGCCAACTGGCTCCTCGAGAAGATTGCTGGCCCAGGCAAGCAAGCTAAGCGCAGCATTGAGCTTGACGATGAGGACATTCAGTACCTCCAGAGTCTGCAGGCTCGCGACGCCGCAGTTGGTCCCGGTGCCCTTGCTCTCATCAGCGGCGCTGCCTACCCCGTCGCCAACTGGCTCCTTGAGAAGGTTGCTGGTCCAGGCAAGCAAGCTAAGCGCAGCCTGGAACTCAACGACGATGATATTGAGTTCCTGCAGAGCCTGCAGCGTCGTGACGCCGCAGTTGGCCCTCTCGGACTAGCTCTCATCGGTGGCGCTGCCTACCCCGTCGCCAACTGGCTCCTGGAGAAGGTTGCTGGCCCAGGCAAGCAAGCTAAGCGTAGCATTGAGCTTGACGACGAGGACATCCAGATCCTCCAGAGCCTGCAGGCTCGTGATGCTGCAGTCGGCCCTGGCGCCCTTGCCCTTATCAGCGGCGCTGCTTACCCAGTCGCCAACTGGCTTCTTGAGAAGATTGCTGGCCCAGGCAAGCAGGCTAAGCGCGACCTCACTGCCGCTGACATCGATGAGCTGAATACCCTCATGGTACGCGACGCTGCCATCAACCCTATTGCAATTGCCGTCGGCGGAGGTGCACTCGCTGCTGGAGCTAACTGGTTATGGCAGAGATTCAACCCATTGTCCGAGAAGCGCGACCTTTCTGCTGCTGATATCGACGAGCTGAACACCCTCTTCGCACGCGACGCCGCTATCGGACCTGTTGGACTTGCCATTGGCAGCGGTGCCTTCGGTGCTGGTGTCAACTGGCTCATGCAGAGAATCTCTCCATCTTCCGAGAAGCGCGACCTCACCGCCGCTGACATCGATGAGCTGAACTCCATCCTCGCCCGCGACCTGAACGATGCCGAGCTGAACACCATCTTCGCCCGTGACGCTGCCATCGGACCTGTCGGACTCGCTGTTGGCTCTGGTGCTTTCGGTGTTGGTGTCAACTGGCTCCTCCAGAGACTCTCCCCATCCTCCAAGAAGCGCGACCTTTCTGCTGCCGACATTGAGGAGCTGAACTCCATCCTCGCCCGCGACTTGTCCGAGGACGAGCTCCCGATCTTCGCCCGTGACGCTGCCATCGGCCCTGTCGGACTTGCCATTGGCTCTGGTGCTTTCGGTGCCGCCGTCAACTGGATCATGCAGCGCGTCTCCCCATCTTCCAAGCGCAGCATCGCCGAGTTCGCTCCTATGGTTCGCCGCGACAACTTGGTCTTCAAGCCTGTTCAGTTTGCTGCTTAAATGACCAGATGACGAATGATTATGGTAAGTCTCCTAAAAAAAAATTCACATCACAAGTCTACAATCACACTGACTCCTCTTATAGATTTTTACCCCGTAAAGCTGGTTCTTATCGGTTCTCAGGATGTGAAAAGTGATATGATGACACGACTAGGAAATGATAAATGTCTGCGCTGATACCAAAAAGGGGGAGGTGACAGTCTCTGGTTAGGCGTGTCGACCAGGTTTGCGGGCTCAAAGTTTGCTTTCACGAACTTTTGAGGTTTTACTTAACTTCGGGGGAAAAGGCACTTTCAAAAGTCTCTGGTAGGCTTTTGGGTGGTCTTTGTATTGTATTGAAGGGGCAAAGATGGTGGAGTCTTTTTCTCGATGATTTGATGCAGCGTGTTTGAGGGGAATTTTCATCTGGGGATCTGGAAGGATGAATTTTTTCTCTTTGGTCAATATACGAGGACACGATGTAATGGTCATTAATACAATGGACTTTCACTGAATACTGCTTGTTTCAATTTTTACTTTTGAAGAGTTTCTGCTACTGATTGACTAGAGCAATAGTCTCTCCAGCTTGCAACCTGTTCTACTGTAGAAGCGCGAATTTTGCAAGTGCTCACTCAATGCCAAATCTGACCAAATGTGCTTCCAGAAGTTTGACCCGTACATCAAATCAGCTGACCACGAGTTCGAACCACGTTGCGAAACACTCGTCAGTCAGTCAGTAAGCAATACCTCTACCAACCGAAATCCTCAATCACCTCATCACCTCAGAGACTCCGGCTCGTGCTCCGATCCTCACTCACTGCAAGCCCGCGCATCAATCACATCCACTTCAAGCCCCATGCATAATATACAACCACAGCAACCCAGAACGGCAAGCTGAGACGGGGCGCCAAAGTCCAAAAGGAGGGACATAGCCCTCGATCTATCACGCCCTAGAGCAACGTAGTTCAGGTATCATCCTGGCTCAGCCCTATGCGTATCCATCCACAGCCACCATTCAGGTGACCTCCCTCGCATAGGACGCGATGCGCAAGGGTTGATTGGAAAACGTCTTAGACATGTATCTGGTTGCCGGCGTTCCTCGCGAGAAGGAGCATAAGCTGAAAAAGGATTGCGCGTGCAAGTGTGTACATCATCGACTTTCACTTTCGTAGACGTCAAGAACCACTTTCGCGTGCGGCTTGCCCCCACTACACACCATCTTGGGATGAAGATGGAAGGGAGAAAGTACGGAATAGGAAGATGAAAGGTGGTGCTTACCGACCGGAAGCAAACAGGCGAGAGAGTCTTCAGAATCTCAGCGGCACGAGCACGAGATCTCGGTTCGAGAATCGGCTTTGATGCACAGATGAGAGGAATACTCCGTAGCCGAAGTTGTTGTGGAACATGTTGCGAAAAAATGAACTGTCAAGTGTCCGGTTGGTCATGCCATGTCATACTCAGCAGCCGAGACGTTTCTTGTTGTGCGCGTGCGCTTGCGCTTGCGTAAGTGTCGTCGTTTGCAACGGGGAGCACGTGGTGTCGATGTTGGCGCCCGTGATAACAGCCACCTTTTTGCTGCTGCGACCCGAGACATCCGAGACAGTGTGCTTGCGCAAGATCTTTGTGCGACGGAAGATCAATTCTCTCTTGTACTATACTCTTGATCAAGGCCTTCGATAGCCGGTGCTCGTACCAGATGTAAGCGTGTATAGCCACTGTCGTCGTCCAAGTCGTACAATGGCAGGTCGGCGATCTGGCCAAATGGCTCATGCACATCGAAGCCGGGGATACTTTGCATGCTGCTGACATTGGCAAAGTCCATCGCCTCGGTTGACCATGTATCGTGCGAACCCCCACAGAATTAATTGAGCCGCGCGGGCAACTTTTCTCGCGGCTGCGACTCGGCGTCGAAGTGCGTTCACGGCACGGCCACGGCCCCAGCTCGACGGCTGGCTTTCTCGACTCTGGAGCCGTGATAGCTGTCGGTCTCTTCTTAGCGGCAGGCGCGCTTAGCAATGCCGCACGGCTGCTCCTAAGCGAGCTGCACAGAGCGATGAAAATGGAAATCAGCACAAGGTGATAGGATGGGGGTGGATCACCCACAGTGTGGCGCCAAAAGTTGGATATTTTGAAGCCTGGACCACCTGGCGAACAGGCACACGACAGAGTCTTGGACGTCAGGTTGGTCTGCAGCCACGAAACGCGGGTGTTAGCGAGAGAGGTACCTGAGCTGATGAGCTGCGCGGCCAAAAGATCTGGAGGATGATCAGAGCTTTGGCGAAAGCACGAGAGCAAGGCATCTTGTGAGACGCTCGACTCTGTGCAAGCTCAACGCGCAAGCGCAAATGCGCATAACATGCATAGAGCGCACGCACGGCTGTTTCATGCAAGCAGGCGAGGGGCAGGTGTCGTCGTGGCCACTGCCCAGCTTCCGCTTCCACGTGCAAAGCGTGAGGGTGCGTGAGCAGTCTCGGAAGGACCATCAGCCCGCAAAACCTTGGTCTCACGTCCCGTCTTGTCAGCGAGGCCATCTTGCCGACTGGCATCGATGACAGCGATACTGCTCGGACAGGAAGATGCAGCGGCCGTTTGACTGTGTTTGATATGACAGTGCGAGCGATAGTTGTTGCTACCTCGGGGTGCTCTCCGTAGTCCGTAGTCTGTCTGTGCTTGTCGAAGCTGATTGCGCCATTCGCCGCATCTGATGACTCTGGCCTTGTTCTGTAAGTTAGTTCTCCGGCTCGACGATCGCACTAGCGATCGCTGCAAAGCAATACACCAACCAGTAGTGCATTCCTCTCCTTCCAGCGCAAGTGTTTCTCGATATCGAAGTGACAAATGCACTTCACGATGTCGAAATTGCATGACATTGCATGCCGATAGGCGATCGTTATCACCATCGTTGCGCGGACCCTGCTGGCCCACGAAGAGACGAGGAGGGCCTTGTCACAGAGGCAACATCAGCTTGCTCGACAGGGCCTGGGCATGGATGAAGTGCATAGACTTCGCGGCCGTGGCCGAGCAGAGTTGTGTGCATATCAGTGTGTATGCAGGTGTGTACAGATCGAGAGAGGCGCGGATCGCGAACCTGCGGGGAAAGCAGGCGTGCAGCGAATCCTTTGCGCTCGTGTAGGCCTACGCCAGGCCTCATCAGGAAGAAGCTTGACCTTTTTCGAGCCTGGCTGGGGACATTACGCCTCGAATGCGCTGCGCGGTAGCGAGACCATACAGGCTGCGCTCTGATATTGGAGACAGCATGGTGTACCTGGCCCAAGCTCGAATGGGCGAGGTGTGGTTTGCTTGCTGGTTGTGTGATGACATGGTGACGATAAGGTGGCCATAAGACGTGGCTATTGTTCGCGATCCACGGGGAGGGGAGGAGGGAGGGGGCCGGCAGCAGTGGAGGCACACAAGGAGGGAGTTCGAGGGAGACGAGCAGTGCAGTAGGCAGGCGTCCGATGGGGAGACGATGAGGACAACGAGCACGATCTGTGGGCGACGGCGGGCACAGTGGCCCAGCATGCGCAAAAGAGGTCGAAGATCGTTGAGAGAGCGGTTTGGCATGCATGCAGACTCCCAGCAGAAAAAGCGCCGGGGGGCAAAACTTCTGGCATGGCGATCACACAACAGCGCCGCAATACTGTCGACAAATACTGGCACCAATAGTGCAGAGTAGGCTGCACTGCGCTGGGGAATGGAGCCTGCATCGCGCTGTGCTCATGACAACGACAAGCAGTGCGCATAGCAAGCAGCTGCATCTTCGCTTGGCCGTCCCATTGCCGTTGCCGTGGTGCGCGCTGTATGGGGCCCTCTTTGTGCCGATTGCCCAACAAAGCGCTGCAGATGACGATACAAGGACACGCCGTCGAGGGTGATTTGGGCAGCGAACCAACGCTTCTGTCTCGTGCCTTCGCAGGGGTCCACGTGGATGCGGTCGTCTCTACTCGCCTGCGTGCGTCCGATGCATTCCCTAGAGCCAGCCGGCAAACAAGTGATGACTGCTGCGGATGAGTTGTTGAATCGACCGCTAAAATCGTGGCAGCCAAGCCCGCTGAGCGCGAGCTGATTGGTACAAACCTAGCCCCGCAGCGAAAGTATGTAGAGGAGCACCTGGCTCGTCGCCGCGCTGCGAGAACCCTCATAACTCCGCCGGCCTCACTACTCCCCTACCGCGCCTCGAGTCAGTGAATCTCTTATCAGCACCACCCACCCACCGCGACGCCGCCCGCAAACGTCGCCGTCCCACCCAAGAGGCGCGCCGTACGACACTGCCTGACGCACCAGCCCGTCACCGTGAAGCCCTGCGAAACCCCGGCACTCAACAAAACTCGCCCGCCAAGCACGGGCGTCTACGATGATAAGGCGACGGCGCCCATCAACCATCTGAAGCAGGCCGTTCAATGTCTAGCAGAAGCAAGTGCGGGTAGACTGTTTGCTGGAGGGTCGATCTGCGCACAGCGACCCGGCTCCGCGAGCGCCTGCGTTGAGGATGTCCTCCGATTCCGCGCCCAAGACCAACGAAGAGGATGGCACACTCGTGCTGGAAGCACATGGACAGAATGGCGGAAGCAGCGATATGGAGACTCCGCGCTCCGAGGCTCCTCCCCCCGCTGTCAACGTCACCACACCGCGAACGACGGAAGCGACGACGATGCACGCGACCAATGGAGTGGCCGTGAACGACTACTTCACCCCGCAGCCCACCGCCGCACTCGACCAGAGACCGCGAAGCCCACGAGCGTCTAGTAGTCCGCATGCCTCGACGGCTGTCAGCACTAGCTCCACCGACGCCACCGCTCCAGGCTACGTCCAAGGTCTCGGATCGCTATCGCTGCCGCAGCCCCAGCTATCTCCCCGCCCGACGCCTCAGCAGAAAGCGTCCAGTCTGAGCATCGAAAGCACCGACAGTGCGGCAACGGTCAAGCCAGCCCGTCCGGTCTTGAAGTCTCTGGGCCCCACGTATCCCGATCAGACCTTCGCCGCCCTACACAATCAATATCACGGGACCTATTACACCCCATCTCACCTGCGGGGAAGGGGTCCAGGACTGTACTCGCCCGTGGCCAACTTTGCAACGGCGATAGCATCGCATCACCAGAGCACGTCCCGGTCGGCGACCAACTCACCCCTCGTGACCCCCAACTTCGGTCTGTTCAGTAATGCTGGTCCGCCGTCGGCGCCCGCCTTCCATTCCGACTCCTCGTCGGCAACGTATCCGAGTCCGTTTCTGCATCATACGCAGAGGCATGTTCCGAAAGAAACGCATGTCGCAGACGTTGATGTGGACCCCATCTCGGGTCGCAAGCTCATCAATCATTACGAGATTATGGACGAGCTCGGCAGAGGAACCCATGGCAAAGTCAAACTTGGTCGCGACCTGCATTCTAACGGAACCTACGTGGCAATCAAGATTGTGGAGCGCTTTTCCAAGAGACGAAAGCTGGGCCGCCTTGGTACTACCGAGGACAAGGTCAAGAAAGAGGTCGCCATCTTGAAAAAGGCTCGCCATCCCAATGTGGTAGCCTTGCTCGAAGTCATTGATGACCCAACGCGCAAGAAGGTGTACATTGTGCTCGAATGGGTTGAGAAGGGTGAGATAAACTGGAGGAAAAAGGCACCGAAAGAGATCGCAATGGTGGAGGCGCGACGGTATGAGAGAGAAAGCCGTGAAGCGAAGACCGGAAAGCACGATGAAGTCCTAGCAGCACAGGACCGAGCCGTCCTGGAGGAGGCCAAGAAACGTCTCGATAAACAGAGGAGACGACAGCTGCGAACGTTCCGACGTATGCGGCGAGGAGCAGACGAGGCCCCAGAGGCTTGGAGCATTGAGCTGGCTGGCGATGAGATGAGCGAGGAGTCCGAGGAGGATCGATTATCGCGCATCTCGTCCATCACGGGCGAGATGAGCGCACCTCTCGCGCAACAAGCGTCACAACAGCCGAAACAGTGGCTAGACACTGGTGCAGGTAGGCGCATTTCATGCACTCCCTCGCCCTTGATGCCCACCCTCGACACCACCGTCGCACGTCCGACTCGGTTCTTGATACTGACACCGGAACCAGAAACCATGTCACCTGTGAGCGAAGCGCAGCCACCTTCACGTAATGTGGAGTTCGATTTGAGCGGCTTGGAGGGCACCATGTACGGACCGTACGACCCAATTTCTGGACCCTCCTCACGAGATGCCAGTCTGCCAAATAGTCTACGAGGCTCCCAACATGGCAGCGTAGAGGGTTTGTCAGACCTGGCTCACGAGGTTCTGGACTCTGACCTTGATACTGAGCTGGAGTACGTCCCGATCATGACGATTGACCAGATCCGGTGCGCTTTTAGGGACACCGTACTCGGACTCTTGTACTTGCATTATCAGGGCATCATCCATCGCGATATCAAGCCACCAAATCTTCTCGCCTCTCACGACAACCGCGTGAAGATCTCTGATTTCGGTGTCTCATATCTTGGCCGACCTGTGCACAATGGCGAGGGCGAGGATGTCAGCGAGGCAGAGGCCACCGATCTGGACGACGAAGCGAAGGAGCTAGCCAAGACTGTAGGCACGCCTGCATTCTACGCGCCTGAGCTCTGCTCGACCGACCCTTTGGACGAGCCGCTGCCCGTGACTAAAGCCATCGACATCTGGGCTCTGGGTATCACGCTGTTCTGTATGCTCTTCGCTCGTACTCCTTTTGTCGATAGCGAGTACGTTGTGATGAGAAGCATTGCAGAGGAGGAAGTGTACATTCCGGCACAGCGACTCCTCCCAGTGGATAGCAAGCCCAAGTCTCGGCCATCATCACACGGAAGAGGCTATTCGCCTCAATGGAACCGCAAACGCGACGAGCTAGAATTCGTCTATGAGGATCTGGGCGAGGACCTACTAGATTTGTTACACAGGCTGCTCATCAAGGATCCACGCAAGCGCATCACACTGGATGAAATTCGCTACCATCCATGGGTGATCGCGGACATCCACAATAAACCCAGATGGTTCGAGGAGTCTGACCCCGCACACCAGTTGGGACACAGGAAGATCGAGATCACGAACGAAGAACTCAAGACGGCCGTCGTGCCTCTCAACTTGTTGGATCGCGCCAAATCGGCGGTGACGAAGATCGGAACCACAATTGCGGACACCATTACAGGAAGGACAAGAGCGCGTGGTCAATCGAATGCTGGCTCGCCAGTGCCCTCTGCACACTCATCTAGTAGTACCATCAGCCAGGACGCTAGGCGGCAAAGTCTTCGTGGCCATGAAGACCTTCTCTCGGCCTTGAAGGCATCGCAACACGGCGAGCATCCACTGTCTAAGAGTGTGGCTGCCAGCCCGGAGCAACAGAAGCACGATAAGATCGTTCCACGGCTGAACGGTAGCAGTGACGCCAGCAACCGCCTCACTCGGACGACTTCTCGTCCAAGTCCGCCGCACCGTGCCATGACTGTAGCATCTGCTGCAGATTCCATGCGCACGGTGACGGAGTCCAGCTACCGTAGAGGAATCAAGGAAGAATCGCGACCGCCTTCGCCTGGTCTACCTGGAACGCCAACCGCACTCGCGACACCTGGCGGCAGTCACTTGGGCGGCCTTCTCGGAGGCACTGCGCGCATCATAGAGCGTGTCCGTGCGAAAAGTAGACAGAGGTCACTGAACCGGCGAGGCATCTCCAGTGAGCGTGGCTCTGATCGAGGGTCGGTGCAAGGCTCCGACCCGCACGCTGAAGCAAGTGTGGCTGTGAGTGGTGCTACAGCATCAGGTCACGTACAGCAACCCGAATCTCTTCGCGGCGAATCCACCCCTCAATCAAGCGCACACAACAGCCCCGCATCTTCGCGCCCTCAGTCAGTGACTTCGGACCACCAACACTTGCAGCCAGGAACTGGAATACTGTCTCGCTTGAGCTCTAGTAGTTCTATCGCCTCGGCTGGACGGCTTGAGGCCTATCGTAATATCTCACGGCCTGCATCGGGCAATCGGCAAGCGATCGAGTCTACGCCAGAAGAGTGGCAACGTGCACATCAGGAACACATTAGGAAGCGAATCAACGAGCACAATGAGCAACAACAAGCCGACAGGTCGGATGTCACTGCACCGGGCAGGAGAAGCTCACCAAGCCCTTTCGATGGCAGGACATGTCCAACAAGTCCGGATGACCACAATCGAACGCGACAAAACTCCCAAGTGCCATCACTTACCGAATTGTCCACGCCTGCAACACCTGATGAATCCGCAAGTCCTCATGGAGCTACCAGTCAGCTGCCTCCCGCTCTTATGTCCAGCTCTTCCGATCTTGGCTCGGCAGTCTCGATGTCGATTAGTAATCCATCGATTCCTTCGGTTTTATCTGAAGCTTCATCTGTCGAGCCCGGAGAGCTAGACGTCGATACAGACCGGAAGGAGTCGTCAGATGATACTCTGAATCCCAACCAGCAAGATATACCCAACGAAGATCGCTACGATGAAGGCTATACTCCAGATGAGGAGGCGACTACCACCAGTGACGGCGAGGATGAATTTGACTCAGACTCTGATAGTGACGGAGGTCTTGTCATGTCCCGTCGGAAGTCGCCCGCAAAGGCTCTGCCAATTCAGAAGGAACGACGTGGCACTGGCCATTCTCATCGCTCGAGGAAGTCCTCCCGAAGTGGTTCTAATAATACCATGAAGAAGGTCAAAACGCGCGACAGCAGTGACGAGCAAAGTCGACGATCGCTCGACATCAAAGAGGAGTGATGCTCGAAACAGCAGCATCTCTCGATTACAACCTTTAACTACATGACCTTTCGATCACGACTTTATGACATGAAGGCTGGCCGAGCATATGTCAAGAATGAAAACATATGACGGCACACATACCAAGACAACGACCTTCCCATCGAGAGTCACTGCACTCCCAACTCTGCTCTACTTCGCTTCTTGTTTATGGTTGCGATACCCCCTTGGAAGCATTTTGGCATATTGGAATGAGCGTTAACGCACACAGCATACTTTTGGATGCATCGTCCGGAGGCAGAGAGCAGAACATGTGTTTTGCATAGGCTCGCATTCTACTGCTTTCGTGTGCTTTTGAATTTTGGAGTTCTGAGCGTTTGTCTTTGCTGCTGCTGCATACTGATAGAGGTATTGAGGGGAAGACGGAGAGGGCTCGAGGCTGGGAATTGGCATGACTGGACAATTTCCGCCGAACTGTGAAAGAGCTGCATATTTCTGCATTTTGGGGAGAAAATCGAAAAGTCCCACGAGAGGATGGGCAAAAAATTTTGGAGGCTCGGCATGAAGGAAGGGGCTTTTGGTCGATTCTGTATGTGTATGGAAGGAAGATGGATGCCCGATCGATACCCACCACGCTCTTCTTACCTCAACTTTTTCATCTACGGTTCTCATGTGGCAACAAAGTATATCACGATGGAAATTGTAGATGCTCTCGAGCGATGAATGTATGGAATTGACGGATTGTACAGCATACGGATGGGTCGAGCCGATTTGCGGATTCTCTTTCGGTTGCATGGATAGTCAAGTTTAACCGTGTATAAGATGTTGATGTTACTGTGTATAGAAGCAGGAGAAAGCTTTCTCCGGAGAAGCAAGATGGGCGAGAATTCACAATTGTCATCTTGGTGCATCAAGAATGTTGATGAAGACTAGCAGCTTCTACTCTTGCTTTCTACACGCGGTATGTAGCTGACTTCTTGGTGTCGTATGCGAAGGCAGAAGAGATTCGCGGCATTCTTTTGGGTGGCTGCTGTGTACATGTATCAATATCAATGAGAATTTATGATGCGATTTACAGCTTCAACACTTTCAGAACTCTTCGTTCTTCGTTCTTCGTCCGAATGTGGTTGCTGTGTTTGACTCTTGGCGCGTTCGAAGTACCCTAGCGAAGCGATGCAGATTGCTCAAGACGGCGGCCGCGGTGGGTGTTGCGGCGGCTGCAGTCGGAGTCGCATTCGCGCAGTGGTTATTGACTCTCAAATTTCTCAACTGAGTATACGTGAGGGCAACATTTGTGAACGACAGCGCTGCAGGTCATCTGTTGGGATCGATCTCAAAAGCTCTTGAAATTTGGCGCTCTCTCTGCTTCTCTATGTACAGTTCAACCCATGCCTACACGCCATTTAAAGTTCCTTCTCTTACAGATTAATAATCGCTTGCGATTGAAACGCAATGCGATCTCAGCTTCACGCGCTCAGTTCATGCCAAATGCACAGTACGCGCAATTTCCTCATTCGAGCATTACTGCTGCTGCATCTCCTGAAGAGTCGCCGGATTTTGTAACCCTAGCCTCCTCCTCGCAGAAAGATAATATTCATATATCCTCAACTTCAGTACAACCTTCGTGTACTCCAAAAGTCCGAACGATAAAGTGAAGAAGTTCTTCGGCCAGAATACGCTTCCTGAAACCGTCTCTTTCTGTTCTTCCCAGACGCATCGCGCAGCATATCGAGCAAGAATCATGAACGATCGCATGGGGCCTTGCGTCGTGTGAAGATTCTCATCGAGACTTCGCGTGAGATCGTTCGTCTTTAGAATGAGGAGGATGACTCTCGGCACACGACCCAGGAGTCCGACGATTTTCTCAACGAGGTCCTGGCCCATTTGTTCGGACAGACTGCGCTTTTCTTCGTCGTTGCGGTGCTGTGCTGCGACGCCTCGCTCTACGACGCCGTAGTCGCGTCCTGTGACGGCCGAGGCGAAGATGGGGAAATCTTCATCACCGATTCCGGCAATCTCGTAGGCGTATTTTCGCATTCGAGGGATGTCGGTGTCGAGGACGGCGAGCCACATGTGTGCGTAGGCTTTGCGGAGATGGTCGGGGATGTCTCGGTAGAGGCCGTGGTCGTACAAGATTACGTCGAAGTTTCGAGGTTTGCGTTTCTTGGGATTGAGGCGGATCGCCATGTTACCACCGTGAGGATCACAGTGTAAGGGGGCGTTCTTGCCGAAGATCATTTCGTTGAAGATATTGGCTAGAGCGGCGGAGACTTCGTCGCGGCTGATCCCGTTGGCGTCGAGGAATTCGAGATCGTCGGGTCGATGGCCTGTGATGTATTCCATGACCAGGATTCTTCGTTCTGCAGAGTATACTTCGGGTATGATCAAAGGCGTCCCTTTGATCTTTGAGAAGTAATCCTTCATCTTCTTGGCGTTCTTTCCTTCTTGTCGGAAATCTAGCTCTTGCGGTAACGATACTTCCATTTCGTCGCTGAGCCATGTTAGGTCGTAGTTTGGGAACCAATATCGTAATGTCCGGAAAGTGTTGGTAGTCAACCACATATCCAGTGCTGCCCATTCGTCAAGTCCGGGGTGCTGCACCTTCACTGCTACTTTCTCTCCATTCTCCTTCAGTCGTGCTATGTGTACCTGAGCCAGTGAAGCTGCGCCAATGGGCTCTGCTGCAAATTCTGAAAAGTAATCCTCCAGTCTTTTGCCCGTGTCATGGTATACCATCTCTTCAATGCTGCCGTAGCTCGATACTGGACATTTATCCTGCAGGGGTATGAAGGTATCACACCACTCGCTGGGTAGCAAATAATTCAGCGACGTGAGATGCTGTCCGAGCTTGATGAATATCGATCCATTCTGCTCCATCGCCCGCAGTGTCCGCAGTGCACACCTCTTGTGGCATGCTGCAATGTCCTTTTGAAACTCTGGATTATCCCAATCCTCGCGCTTCAATATCTTCCGGTAGTCCTGAATGTTGAGAAACAGGCAAACCGCTACTCTTCCAGTTCGTTGTGCTCCAATGTACACGTGCCGTGCTTGTTCACTGAAAGCCAATGCCGCACACCCTGTCAGAAATATGATCGTTGCGGCAATGGCCACTCGACGCCGCTCCCTTGGGTCCTGAATGCGGTCCTGTATCCGGTCGCGCCATGCTCGTTTGCCAGCCTGTGAAGCTTCAGATTGGGTGGAAGAGAATCGCACGCCTCTCGATCGCGTGATCTCTTGCCGTATACTCGACGCGATTTGTCGTTGAGGTCGAGATCGGGAGAGGAGACATTGCTGACATGTCCAGCTCGTGGGCTGCCGAGAAAGCGTCTGGACCGCCGATCGCAGCGGCGATGCTATAGACCTCATCGCTCCATTCGGCTGAGCAGGATGATGCCTGTGGCCCGGCAATGGCACGCTGCGCAGGATTTTCTGGTGCTCCTCGTGTCAACGACAACAGGATTGGGAAGTTTGGGGCTGACCGATGACGCTCGAGCATCGGAAGTCGTGCGCCGATGAGCCGAGTGGCCGAACAACCACACCTCTGACTCTCCGCTGCTGGCGAGAGCCTCCTCTGCGGTCATCGCTCTGAGACCTGAGTCGCTACGAACCATCCGCCTCTCCACGCGACGCACGCATCGGACTCCAACAAGCCACTTTCTGCTAAACTCATTGTGCCTAGCCTTTTTGAGCTTCGCACGCCAGGTACAGTCGGTTACATGCAGCTCTCGCGTGTCGCTGGAGACATGATCGCGAGCGATCATGGAAGGCCGAGGCTGAGGTCGTGTCGTCGAAGGAGTCAAAGCCGACATCATCGGGAGAAATGTCCCTCAGTCTCTCCTGAGAAGCCTTGACCGATCTGTCCACGAGAGTCGTCTCCGCTCCGCTCTACTTCGAGCCTGATCACACACTGTGACTGCCTGCCAAGCCCATTGGCATTATCACCACAACCAGAGCCAGAGCTGCGATGCCGTTGCAATGACCACGGCGAATGTCAGACAACGTGACCCGCTATGCAACCAGCATTTGTGCTCTCGCGGAGCGGCGGTGTGCTGTACGGCTGTCCGCGCCGGCAGACCCTGAATTGCAGCATTCAGCCTATCGTACTTCGCTGCTTGCTGACGTGGACAGAGTGGGAGAATAGTGTCTCTGGTCGCAATGCGGTTAGGTCTCAATGGAGCGATTATCTCATTGATCAGTATGTGCGGAGGCCTTGACACGTCCCACTGAACAGTACAATCTGTCAAGACGAGCCGCAGTGTTGTCGATGACACCAGGACACATACTCACTTCGATTCTACGTAGATCTAGCAACTCGCGACTCGCTGGCTTCACAGCCATGACTTGCGAAACAATTCTGGAACATCGTACCTGGCAGCCTGCCTCCTAGTGCCTCGGCGCGCAGCTCGATAGGGTCCTCCATTGCTTTTTCGCTGACATCTTGGTGCTTCTCACGATACTTTCTCATTCGCCGATAACGAACAAGGCGGAATCTGGCGCGGGATGGGCCACCTAGCGGGTGCTTGTCCTATCGACCCTGGACGTCGATCACTCTGTTACCAGTCGTGGAACATCCTTTGGGTCGCAGCCATTCCATCATGGCTCGGCGCTTGGCTGTGTCGTTAAAGAGTGTCCTGCCCTGCGCCTATCCGAGTATGGTTTCTGGCTCTCTCACTCTCTGCATACGCCTAGAAGTTAAAGATCTTGATTTACTCGATCTAAGAAACAGCCAAGCACTCCGGAGACCGGGAAGCTGGAACCTCAATAGCACAAAAAGACGTCGTCCTCCCGCTCCGCCACACACCTCGATTAGATAAAGGATCGAAAAGCATTCTGTCAAGCAAAAGTCCAACTACCAAGTGTACATCATGTCTATGCACGAAAGTCACCTCACAACGCAAGACGTCCTTGACGACAAAACCTTTGAACAAGCTCTCAACGAATTCCGCCCTCACCCTGCCGACCGCAACGACAGCTTCCAGACAAAGGAGAACACTCGAAGGAACTCTATGCAACAGGGCGCCAACCTGCCGCCTTCCCACATTCACTCTCCACTTCAGCTGATAGACGTTCCGGTCGAGCCTTGCCAACGCTGCTCAGGAGAAGGCAATGTGAACAAGCCTTGTGGCTTCTGCAAAGCAACAGGCAAAGCATCAAAGACTATATCTTGCGTCGACTGTCATGCAGAGAAGAATGGTTGCGGAAACATGAACTGTAAGCCCTCTGCAATTACCATCTCGGATTCCAACATGCTGACTTCGATGACCAGGCGATACATGTCTCGGAGTTGGCCGTATAGTGCAAGAGCGCAGGTGCATCAGCTGTGAAGGCAGTGGAAGTGCCCTCAAGCTGACTTGCGGCGACTGTGGAGGCAGTGGGAGCTCTTCTCCAACCAGCAGTAGGAGTAGCTCCGAAGTCAGCTGTCACGCAATCCCGGAGTGACGATCACGTTCGGGAATCACAATACCTCACGGCGTTACGATTTCTCATTGTTTAGCGGGCTTAGCGAGTTCGGAGTAGCATTTTTCACTGCTGGCGGTTGTTGCAACATTGTATACCCTGCCGGCCTCGTTGTCGGCAATGGAAATAGGAGGGATGAATCGTGCCGGAAACAGTGATAAGATCACAGCTTCTTTCACAACACCAGAACATCCAACAACAGAATAGTTCTATATCAAACGACAGGAATTACCCATTGTCTTCTCTGACCTATCCTGCATCTCATTCCACTCGGCCATCATTTGTCATCGATCTCATCGAAAAGTTATCTCTGCAACTTCAGTATTCCAATTCCTCTCGATTAACACCAGACTGCATCACAGCACACGCAAGCCAAGAAACCTCATGCATCCTCGTCACACACACGGTCGTTGCTCAACCTCATCGGGTGCTTGGCATTCGCCACGACCGTACATGCTCGGACCTCTTTCCAACCTTCTGATATGCAATCTATGATATTCATAATCGAAACAGCCTCGTCGCGCCCGCGCCGCAAAACCTCCGCGACAACCGCAGCATATGCGCTGTCAAATCCCACTTCCAAAGCTTCACTTTTGCGTCAAAGAAAGTGGCTTTGGTGCCCGCCAAGCGGGTGCTGTGCTGTTCTATATCTTGGCAAGACACAAAATGTGAAGTCTGGTATAAGGGATAATGCCGGGAAGGATTCAAAACTTTGGAAGGAAGCTTTTGTGGCTGCTTTCTGCATTGATCGCAATTGGCAATCGCTGTTGCTGGGAATGGGAGAGTTGGAAGAGAGTACATGTGGCTTGGTGGTCGATATGCAACAAGATCCTGCGGAGAACATCGGGCAGAGAATGGGCTGTCTCAGACAATCCGGTTTCGGCCGCACCGGGTTGTGGGAATATCAAATGGGCTGGATGGGACTGGCGCTGGTGACAGGAAGTGGGTATCATTGTCTTTTCTCATTTTGGAGGCATTTGAGCCACGTCGGGAAGTCTTTCGTTAATGCATGTTCTTCGTAGTCTCGTCTTCCTCCCTCCAAACTCCAACGCTAATCTTATCGATCAAACTTCCCTAAAAGCAGTAGAGGAAGTAGCACCACGGACGGTGGAGAAGGACCTTGCCACATCTCTCCCTGTTCAGTGCATCAATAGGCCGTGAGGTAAAGTATGCCCAACAGTCGAGATGGAACTCACATGTCGAAGCCTTGGGAGCGGACCTTCTTCACAAATTCGCGATAGTTCGGACACTCCGAGGCGTGTAGGCACATGCAGGCGTTACCAGTGCACTGAGTGCAACGCCAAAATTTGTAAGAGCCGTAGACAACGTATGCAATGAGTGCAAAGTAGAAGGCGAAGATCAGGAGCAGGAGCAAATCCTTTGGTTCGCCCTGGAAGCCCCAAGCCAAGTACTAAGGAGCCGGGTTGTCCTTGACGACCTGACGGATACGCTTCTCGTACGCAGCCCGATCCTTCTTGAACAGGTTGTACGCATCTGCCTGAGCTGGCGAGTCAGGATTGACTTCGTCGAGCAGCATTTGAATGCCAAGAAGGATCTCCTTGATTGTAATGGCGGGCTTCCAGCCTTCTTCTTCGTTCAGGATCGACAAGCAGACGGTGCCGGAGGGGTAAACGTTGGGGTGGAAAAGCGGCGGTACGAACTTGCACTTCGGTGGCTTGGTTGGATACTCTGTTCGTGCATGTGTCAGCTTCCGTGTGTCGAGACGCTCTTGATCTAGCATTCCAGCCGGTTGTGGCTTGATGTGCCGAAACCGCTCGCACGCGGCCTCGTTGTACATACCATCGGGGAAGAGCATCTCGAGCTTGAACAAGCCACCCTCCCAGATCGTCTTGTCCTTGCCTGGGATTGCACAGTCCCATCTCTTGAGGTCGAGGGCTGGGCCGTTCTTCATCGGGCGGGCGACGAAGCCGAAGGGGTGGTCTCTGCGCCATTGCTTGCTATCACCTGTCAGTAGCTGCGGCAAGACGGAGCTGGCTCTGGGCATCCTACCGCTCTTCTTGCAGACGCGCGATGGTGAGCGACATGATTGTGGTGTGTGCGTCTGTGCTTGTTCGTGGTTGTTTCGGGCGAGACAGGTGGGAAGCTGCAGCGTGAGGTTTGTCGGGTATTCTCGAGGATCAGAGGGCGACAGAGCTTCTTATGTACTCCGCGCGACCAAGGCAACAGCGCGCCTCGCGACTGCACAGGCCAAAGTGAAGCACAGAAGTGAAGTTGGCAAGAGGTAACACAGAACGCGACTTCACTTTCACGAAGACGCCGCACAGGCGCTTTCTGGCGAGAACCATGCACGCCAAGGGTCAGCGCGATTCAAGCAAGGAAGGTGGGGCCAAACCTTACCGAGGCAGGCATGTGCAATTCACGATCTTGTTGTGATTTCGGAACCAACACAGACACGAAATAGTCGTCTATACCACTTGAGAAGACTCATCCAGCAGCGTTAGCCGATAAGCAGCGTTGCCGTCGAGCGACAGCATCAGCGAGACGTTTCCGGCGACACGAGAGCGACCCCGCTGTACGACTTCACATCACGAGTCACGACGCACCATGGCCGAGAAACAACCAGTACCATCGGCCGCGACAGCGCCTGATCCAGACGAGGATGACTTGGACGACCTCGACGACGTGCTTGACAGCTTTCAGAATGCGAAGGTCTCCGAGCCCGCGAAAGCCGCTCCAGCAACAGTACCCGCTGCCTCCACTTCCACACCAGCACCCTCAGGACCAGGCCGACCACCCGTAGTCAGTCACGATGCAGGCTCCGAGGCAGACTTTGCAGCTCAGCTGGAAGCTGGCATGAAGGGTCTCATAGGAGAGCTGGACTCGAACCCTGAGATGCAAGCCGAATTCGAGAAGATGATGCAGGAGCTCATAGCAGCCGGAGCCGCAGGGACAGATGCACAAGCCGGAGAGCACCTACGAGAAGCAGCGAAAGCAGTCTCGCCCGAACAGAGCAAAGCAAAGCCAGCAACAGCAGGAGCAGGAGCAGGCGCATCTTCATCAGCTGCGCCCAAGAAAGCTGGTGGCAAGCAGGACAACTTCCAAGACAGCATTCGCAAAACGATGGAGCGAATGCAGGCTTCCGACAGCACAGCCAAACAGTCCACATCGCAAAATATGTCTGAAGAAGACCTTCTGGCGCAAATGATGCGAGAGTTGACAGAAGGCGGGGAAGGGGGCGAAGAAGGGTTCAACAGCATGCTCATGAACATGATGGCACATTTGACGAATAAGGAAATTCTCTACGACCCGATGAAGGAATTGCATGACAAGTATCCGGAGTATTTGGAGAAGAACAAGGATAAGATATCGAAGGAGGATTTGACGAGGTACCAAACACAGCAGACGCTCGTCAAGGAGATTGTGGAGAGGTTTGAGAGGAAGGAGTATAGCGATAACAACGAGGACGACCGAGAGTATATCGTGGAGCGGATGCAGAAGGTACGTACCTCCTCGGTCCTCGAAGTGCATCGCAGGGCCATGAATACACGACTAATTTTTGATCACAGATGCAAGCGGAGGGCTCGCCACCTACAGATCTCGTTGGAGACATGTCTGCCGCGCAAGAAGCCTTGGGAGATCTGGAAGGCGGGTGTCCCACCCAATAACCATTCTTCTTGTTGGCATTCGTGATACCCTTCCATCAAGCAAATCTGTACTTGGACCTAGCCGCCATCTTTGCAGCATTCTGTACACAGTTCCCAGTCGATCATGATTCGCCACCAACGCCTCGCTAAAAGCAATCAGACCCATACAGAGAGCATCCTGTGCTCACGACATGTCCATCTCGTCTTCTCCGCCATCATGTTGCTGCTGTTGCATATCGGCCATCGCCTGTGACGACAACATCGCACTCCCTGTGACACCTTGTCCCATGTCTCCTTGATTTTGCTGGCTTAACAACATCTCCTCAAACAGCTCGTCGTAATCCGCATCATCCGACCACAAGCTCGTCTCATCTCCACCGCCATCCTCCTCCATCGCATCATCGTCTCTCGGCATGATCTCCAGCAAAGCCTCCAACTCCCTCCCCTCATCTCTCACGAACTCTTCAACCTCTTCTTCTTCTCCTATTCCTGAGCTTGCCCACACCGAAGCACCCATTTGACTCGTCACAGGAAGATCATACTCCTCATCCTTGTCCACATCCTCTTCCTCTTCGAGTATTCCCTCATCCCACGCCGCCATCTCCGCTTCCCTCGCACGATCAGCTTCCCACGCACGTTGTCGCGATAAGAAATCCAATCGCATGAGGTCTTCTCCTCGGGACTCGAAGCGTTTGTCGTCGCGTTGCGCTGAGATCTTGCGAAGGTAATTGTTCCTACGCGCGGTCTGGAGAGTCGAAGAAGACGAAGCTTGTTGAAGAGGATTGCGTTTGATCGAGCGCTGGGAGAAAGGAAGTTTGGTCGTTGTTGTCGGTGGCGTAGTTATGCTAGTTGAGAAGTTTGTGGGTTGAGGTTTTGAGGCTTCGGAGCGTGGGATGGAAGAGAGAAACGAAGGAGATGAAGGCACGGCATTATTTTCAGAGTAACGCGACTCTTTCTTGGATGAGGAGGAGTTGTTGTTCTTCGCGTCGGGTTCGTGAGGGTTCATGTAGTTGCTGTGGCGCGGACGCGTGCCATAGATGTTCGTGCTGAGAGGCGCGAGCGGGGATGAGACTGGCGGCGCGTACGTGTAGTCAGTCGGCGACGAGGGCACGAAGGCGAGCATTGTCGTTGTTGTCGTCGATGATGGGGTACCGTGTTCGGAGGAGAACGTGTTTCGATTTGGGGAATTGAGGGATCCGATGACATATCGCGTGTCGCGGCACGAACGCGTCAGACCGGGGACCCTCGGCCCGCCCGTATCGTGCTTGGCAATTTTGCGACTTCAGCAGAGTGAGAACAGAGCCACCAGGCATTTTGCAAGAAGGGCTTTTGATTGTTGCGATTCACGAGTGACGTAGGAGACGGATCTCAGCTGTTTATAATTTCATCGGTGTCCCAATAATGGACTGTGGACAGATCAGCTAAACTAGCACCTCAGTCGCCCATCATTGTCTGAGGGACCATCTGCAAACAGCAGTTTCTCACCCTCTCACAATTCTCCATCAAGTTCCTGAAGCCTTACACATGCAGAAAATGCTTCTCCTGTACAAAGGTCTCATATAATGCGCGCACAACGATTAATCGTCTCTGGGTATCACTTCATTAGCAAGCAGCTTCTTAAGCATCGCCTCGTTTTGTTCTTGTATCTCATCACAATGTCGATCCGCATTCGGACCCGACTCGATCTTTCGCTTTCGAATTGGTTTCGCAGGATTCCCGGCAACGACAGTATATGGCTTAACGTCCTGTAGAGAGACACAATTAGCTGTACATCCGGATTACTCGTGTTGTTACGTATGCTTACCCTCGTCACCACCGATCCGGCACCGACGACGGCGCCTTTGCCAATCGTCCTAAAAGGTAAAATGATACAGTCCGCGTGAATGACCACATCTTCTTCGACTCTGATGGGACCAGCCTGGAATTCGCCTCGGCTGCCCTTTCTCTGCTGTGCATCTACGCTCGTGGTAAGGCAGTAGAACTTGACGTTAGGTCCGACAATCGTTCGGTCGCCAATATAGATTATGCTCGCGTCCTGCATTGTGCAGTTCTGTTGGATAAGAACTTCTCTGCCCAGATGAATGTTGTAACCGAATTCGCAATTGAAAGGGGTTTCCACCAACGAGTGCGAGCCAACGCTGCCCTTTGGCCCATGTTCCCATGCTCTCGAATTCCGCATTTCCCAAGCTCGTTCTTTAGGCTCGTAAATTGCGAGAAAGTTTCTCTCTTGTTCGGCGTCGGACGAGGGGTTGACGGCTTTGCAAGACTCGTTGTATGCCTCGACCGCTTTTCGGCACGAGTTGCGCTCACTGCGTAGAGCAGGGTCGTCGAAATGCGGATAGCGCTCGCCTCGGAGCATTTTGTCTCGTGCTGTCGCGTGGACAGCCGAACTCTGTAAATAAGAAGGCAACCCAGTCCTGTGTGACCCACTTCCGGAAGATATCACACTTGCGCGCGAGCTGATTACAGTCGGTGGGTTTGGTGGATGGGGAGGATAGACGTGCGGATGCTGCGCCTGCCACGGATCAACGTGTGGCGCATGAGGATAGTTGCGGTAGGGCGGCGGCGGAGGTGGTGGTGCAGCGTAACTATTGCCAAAGACAGGCGCAGGCGGTGGAGGCAATGGCTCAGGAGGTGGATAGTGTGACGGCGCAGGGGGCAGTTCGCGTCGCTCGGTATGCTGCGATGGGTGTCTGTGATGCCAGACTTCGGGATTCAATGGCGGACGAGGGTCGATCGGTACATGCGGTCCAGCGTAGCGGGATGGACTGGGATCGAGGGGCTTAGGCTGGGGCAGAGCATATCGATCCGCACTCGCTGGTACGGAATGCGTATGATGCGGAGCCTCTCCGTAAAGGCCTCGATCGAATCCATATGGTTGACCACTGACCGGCGTATAGATTTCGTGGTGCTTTGATTGAAGAGGCGCTTGAGCATTTCTTCCCGTAAGTGGTTTTAGTCCCCCCGCAGGTTTTGGGCCGTAACCCGCACACGGGAACCCTCCACGCAAACAGTTCTGACAATGGGGCCGGTTTTCGTCACACTTCTTCTTTCTCGAGCGGCATGTATGACACCCGGTCTTGGTTCGATTACTAAAGTTCCTCTTCCGCTTAGTCTTGTCTTCTGAGGCTAGAGGCTGATCCGGGGAGAAAGGATGCGATTGCTGTTGAGCCAGATTCTCCCCTTGCGGAGACTCCCCCTCCGACCGCGCTTGAGCCTCGGCAGCGAAATGTTGTTGTACTTGAGCTCTCAGTTCAGCTTCCACTTCTGGGCGTGGGGCAGGAGGCGGGGCGCTGACTCCAGCTCGTTCTTCCGGAGTGGGTAATCGCGGTTGTTCAGTAGGGTCTTCAAGCCCCTCATGACCATCGCGGCTGGGACGAGACTCAGACGCTTGCTCGTGTTCGGTGCTGCCATCGACCATGCGCCGCTTCGGTGACTTTGAGACTTCTCTGACCACGTGCTCGCCCCTTTGTGAAGCATCACGATGGTCTTCCGCAGGTGAATCCGCCCGTTTGCGTTTATTCGCTGAGACGTCTTCGATCGATGCGCGTGGCGTATCTTCATGTGCCTGGACCATTGCCGGTGGTTCTGTGGGCCTCCAGCTGTGCGACTGGTACGCGCTTGTTATCGGGTTGTAGTCGCCACCAGCATGGCTTCGGTGCTCCACGGGTGGAAGTGTGATCGGTCTGGGCCCAATGCCGTCAGGTCGGAACGACGATGATGGATGGGGTTCGCCATTATTGACGGCAGTGAAACCTTTGGCTGGTGCATTGTCGACCGCTGGTGGCAGCCCATTTGGTCGATGCTCAATCACGGGCGGCCGATTGAGGATACCGACGTCGTCCCGCATAGCAGTCCTTGCCTGCGTGGCCAATGATTACTTGTTCGGGCCGCAACAACTGAAAGCAAGTCATGTAGCATGGAGCAGCGGTGTGGCGATGTGCTTGTGCAGGAAGTGAGTCGACCGTCGTCAGCGCGGGTTCGGGCCTTGCCAATCGAAAAGCACCACCGGTTACGAGACCCAACGCTTGATGGTTGCACGAGGAAGCGCGAATGCGCTTAACATCGGCTAATATGTTCGGATCGCTGAGATATGCGCAGCTCAGTGTCCACTGCAGACGGCGAGAAGGCAATTGGCAGGCGCGAGGTTTGACAGCGCAGTTGAAGTATCGCCACGAGCGGAGGTCAATGGGGACGCCTCGACGGCTGCTAGATTGCGGCGCGGAAGATGGAGTGGGTCAATGCAGCGGATGGGATTGAATGCCGGATCTCGTCGAAGAATGCCAAAGATCGGCCCGCGCTCCCTCGCTGCCCAGGCGATCCGTGTTGGCTGCGGGCAGTCCGTGTGATGCAAGGAGCGGGAACTGGATATGTTGTGGTGGACAGAAACAGACGAAAAGATGAGGAGAAAGTGGGCGGGCAGAGATGGTGCGTGTTCCGCTTGCGCGCAGGGCGGCTAGGTCTAGCGTGCTCCCAGCGCCTAGTTTGAGTTCACGAAGAGGGCCGTCGCGCATGTCGAGGTTCCACCCGCGCGCCGTCCTGGTTGCCAGTGGCAGGCCACGGGCGGCGCTGCTGGCGCGAGTGGCGCCTCTTTCGTGACGGCCGCGTGCATGCGCTCTCTGATTCCTCCGAGCCGCTTGTCGGCCGTGCAGCTGCAGTGCCCTCGACATCCAACACTTCGCGAACCAGCGTGGAGCATACACGCTCGAGGCACAGCACACCCATCCCCGGGCGGCCTGCTTTCGGCCAGCATAGCGGCGCTAGCGCGGGTTATCAGATGTGGTGGGCGAGCAACCAGGATGAGAAGGGGTGCCACGCGCTTATCAGGCCTGTCCTGTGCCACGTTGGTAACGGCGGTGCCGCATTCCCCCATCGCTACACCCGCACGGTCAACGTCGACGATGTTCTGCTGCTGCTGAGAGCTCTGTCCGGCGTCTCTGCAGCTGTGTGTCGTCGCAGGCGCCACGCCAACGAATGATAATGGCGTGCATGGGTGACCTGCCGAGCTCGCGCGCCTAGCACGTCGAGCACCCCGGTCGAGCTCTGAATTCATTCTACAAAATTGCGTAAAAGAGTGGGGAGGCGGCCCTGTCATGCGTGTTCCGCGACGGCACGGCTTCGCGGAGCTGTGCCTTATTTCACCCTCTATGCAGTCACCTGCGGCGCGAACACCGACAGCGTGGATGGCCATCGTATCGTGCAGCAATTGTATGCTGTCTTGACTCGCTGGTATTTGTGGAGGACGATATCTCACAGCGATGAGGAACAGGAGAAGGGCGACTTTGAGCAGCAGATGGCCTAATCGCGATGCACCTTGTGACGGAGTGCTTCAACGCAACCAGTCACGTTGCCAGAAAGATCGAAAAGACACCAATCAGCCGCACCGTCAGTCTCGTTTCCAGACTGTCGGAAAGCACTTCGCCCGATCAAGCCGACGATGCCCAATCTGAGCCATGAGCAGCAGAGGGGCGTGAACAAATGTCGAAGCTATAAGGTGTGGCTTGAAGAAGGGTGTCTTCGTATCTCATTGACGAAGAGTTCGCGATTGCGGATCGAAAATTGCCGATGAAGGGCTCTTGATCTGCTATAGTAGGCATGGTATGCATACGCAACTAATGCCGTGCAAAGGTGGAAGTTGCCGTTGTTGGAGCTACCTTTCCAACGGTAAATTGTGGTGCAGTTGGCTGCAGCAGCGCTGCGGATCTGCACACATGAGTTCACCAGTGCGCTGCAATCATGAATTCGGGCAGCTTTGCTTGCCGCGGTGAGATGCTGAATGGTGGCTAGGCGCCTCGACGCGATCGTAGGAGCTTCTGACGATTCAGATAACCATGGCCAAGAAATGTCATAGATGAGCTGTCCATTGAACGAGGCGGACAACACCAGGTTGTCTTGTCCACGTGCATCTGCGTTGGTTCTTCACGGGGAAGAGCACCGGGAGAGAAAAGATTGGGAGCTTCAACCCGCGGCTGCCGCTTCGATGTGCATGGATGGTTGCATTCAGCAACAGACGCACTGCCGCCCAAGCTCAACGTCTCGAGATCAAAGGCTGCGATACAACTGCGACATCTTGCAGCGAAGTCACACCATTTCATGGTCGATCTGTGCATGTTAGAACCTTCGATTTGGTAGTGATTTGCATGAATGAACGTAAGGTTGTAGAAAAGACGATTAGAGAGTGATTCAAAACAGTTGGAGAATGAGAATGTCTTCTAATGCAGTCGGATGAGATGAGAAAGTCGTCGAGAAAGTGCTTCCTGCTTACGTAGAGTGAGTCCCGCTCTGTCAGCCAACCTGCCAACAGCTGCATCGAAGTGCTCTTGTGTGTGCAAAAGTCGTGGAACCCCCGAACATGCGCGGAGTCCTCCGCAGTGCACCCTCAGCAGCTGCTACACGCAACATCGCCATTGGGTGCGAACAACACACATCATCACCGCGATGCCTCCCAAACCATCATCAATAGCCCTCGCGCTACCACCCAAGTTCCTCTGCCCAGCGATCTCCCGCCAGTTCATCCGCACGATACGTTCGATAGCACCTCCAAAGAAAGTACACAAGTTCAATCATGGCAAGAACCTACCAACGCTCCAAGCAAGTGCCAAAGCCGCCTTCGAGAGAAGGGAACACAACTTCCCGCTTCGCACAGGTGCGATAGCAATCAAGAAGGGCATGACCGGCATATACAACCCTACGACAGCAAAACGCGAAGCCTGCACAGTGCTACAGTTGGACCGATGCCAGGTCATCAGTCACAAGCGGCGGGAAATACATGGCTACTGGGCCGTTCAGGTCGGCTTTGGAACAAAAGAAGCACGAAACGTGACGCGGCCTGAAAGAGGGCATTTCGCAGCACAAGGAGTACCGATCAAGAAAGAAGTCGCCGAGTTTCGCGTGAAGAACGAGGAAGGCCTACCGAAAGTCGGGTCGGTCATTTCAGCCGACTTGTTTCAAGAGGGACAATACATCGACGCACGCGGTGTGACACGCGGTATGGGTTTTGCAGGTGGTATGAAGCGGTGGGGATTTGGCGGTCAGCCTGCCTCGCACGGTACCAGTTTGACGCATCGTGCGATGGGTTCTGCCGGTGCTTCGCAAGGTTCTGGTTCGAGAGTTTTACCCGGAAAGAAGATGGCTGGACGTATGGGTGCGGAAAGACACACGGTTCAAAACCTCAAAGTCATGAAAGTTGACCCGGAGAATGGCATTGTGGTCGTCCACGGCGCGGTTCCTGGCCCTCGAAATTCGATTGTCAAAATCCAGGACGCGATCAAGAAAGACGTAAGTTCACTTTTGCTGCCAGGCTTTTCCCAGCGAAAGACACTGGACGCAGTGCGAGATCCTCGCTCGGTCTCTGGGCGACGAGAATTGCGGACTGCCTCTTCGAGAGATATGCTAAGACTATGCTAACGACTTCCCAGTGGCCAGATGTGGATGCCAATGTTGGAATCTCTACTTGGGTCAGACAAGGCGAAACTCCGGCACCGCCTCCAATGGAAGCATGAACCAGTGCTGTACACGAAATTCGCAGCGCAGCAACAGCAACAACAGGTTGGACAAAAATAAATCCAACTGTGTGGAGACAATCCCGTAGGAAGCGAGCCGGTTTCCAAGCGAATGTGTAGCGAATATGCAATGCATGCCACAAGAAAAATAAGCCACGCCCGAAGCGGCCCACCGGTATCGAGCCAGGATCATTTTCACTTGCCGCGCGACAGCCGCGAAGGAAAGCTGTAAACGCGTATGAAATACGACCCGCGCTTAGAGTTTCCCGCGCGTGGACGTCGCGAAACAGTCCGCATTCTCGGGCCACTGCGTGTCGGCGTGCCCGTCTTGTGCGACTTCGGCTACTGCGACACACATGCTAGAGGCTGAAGCAGGCTGGGCCGAGCCCGTCTGCGTTCTGGAGCGGCCTGTAGGACGAGGCCGTTTGTACGACTGTATCAGTGTCGATGACGACGCGTGGCAAGCGTCGTACAGTTTCGCAAAGATGTATAGTATGTATGTAGACGATGTAACAATTGATGAAGCGGAAAGCTCCTCGCTTGAGAGGTTGTGTGTATTCGTTTCGTACCGGAGTCCAACCTCCCGCTAATCGTCCTCCGTCTTGATCGAGGCACGCATGCTCTACGATTCTGGGCCGCCGCTTTTTGGCCCAAGCAACGTGTGGGGACTGCTTGGTACATCTTGCTTGTACTTCCCGTCCTACAAAAGCATCCAGTCGTCATCAACTTGTAGCAGACGGGATGCTGTGCACAGGGCATATCGTGGAACGTCGCGTCCGCCAATCTCTCGAAGTTTTCCAGTCAGAGCCTCGCGATGTTGCTGTTCACTCGCAAATGCTATAGTTCCATATCGTCGTCATCATCCTGGTAGTTTCCGCTCCCGCCCAAAGCATCCTGGCCATCGGCTTCCTGCTCCTTTTGTGCATCCTCGCGTGGCTGGTTCAGTTTTCTGCAAAACATTTTTGTCAGTCGAATCCAAATACCTCGAGAGGTCTCTCGAAAGCGGATCTACTCACCTCAGCCCGTCCACCACACCACCCACAAACCCTCTGATCTCTGCAACTTCCATCCCTCCGACTCCATTAACTTTCAACCCAGCACCTGCTTCCAAAGCCTTAAAACCTTTCCTCAGTTTACTCATTCTCACCTCTCTCAAATCTCGTAACAACCTCCTCACAGTATCCGGATCCTCGAAATCATCGCTCGCGTGCGTGAGTAATAAGAAACCGAGTTCATTCCAATGATACGGAAGACGTTCTTGCTGCGCTCGACTTGTACTGCTGTCTTTAATGAAAGGACTGCTGATTTCCAAGCTTTCGTGTTTGAGGTAGGGTTCGTTGGGCAGACTGACGCCTGTTGATTCTGGGAGGTCGGGACCTGGTGCTAAGGCACCTGCGAGTCTGGGATCGGTTTCGAATTCGAGAATGGATTGGAGAGAGGCGGGAGAAAGCCAGGGTGGTGGGGAGATGTTGGCTCGTTTTTGGCGTTTGAGGAGGAGGGCGAGCCAGAGGGGGAGTTGGGCCGGGAAGGGAGGGTTGAGGCGTTCCGTAGGACCCTGTGTGTAGAGTCGATGTTAGTGAATGAACGAGAAGGAGAATAGTATTTGTTCCAGCCTCTTACGCTGTCTCGGCTAGGTAGGAATTCAACTCACTCCTAGCAGCTCAAGTCCTTCGAGTCTTTGGCGGGGGATCACGGTGACGAGTTCCATTTCGCAAAGGAATCCGACTTCGTTTGGCGTGAGGCCGGGAGGGAGTGGAAGGGCCATCGTGTATCTTGGTGCATATCTGACAGCAAGCCGAAGAAGTTCGTCGCTGATGCAGAAGTGTTCGAGTCGCAAGTGGAATGTGTTTCCTGGAGCGCGTCCAGTCCGTTTCGTGTCACGCGCAGCCAATCACAGTCCGATGCCAAGACCATGACATGTTTCCACTTTCCTCCCCGGTCCTGGTCTCTGCTGCCAACGACATCACACCCTCGGGCGAATGTCCGAAAGGTGTGAAGAAATCTACGAGCGTCACCATTGAGGACAGTACTGAAAGTCTGTCAAGCAACATGGCGACCGCAGTGGCATCTCTTCTCGCGCCTCTTGCAATCTGGTTCAAAGCAGTCGACAGTACTGTCCAGGAGCCCTATCTGGTACGTACGTCGCTGCATTGAAGGTAAGTACTTTCATCTCACTGTCTCTTGCAGGATGAGATCTTTCACATACCACAAGCACAACACTACTGCGCAGGGAGATGGCACATTTGGGATCCCAAGCTCACGACTCCACCCGGACTCTACCTGATCTCCTATCTCGCACAGCCTCTTCTTGGCTGTGGAGTGGGATCATTGAGGGCTGTCAATGCTGCATGCTTGGTGGCATTGTTGTTGGCCCTCATAGCCACATACAACGTTCGGCGGAAAGCCAACGGCCAGAATGGCTACCTTAGTGGCCTGCTGGCTGTGCACAGCTCGCTGAATATTGTTCTCTTCCCGCCGCTCTTCTTCTTTTCAGCCCTCTACTACACCGATATAGCTTCAACGCTATCGTGGACGATGTTCTATTGGCTGTTCCTGCGAAGCATCGCCATACCTGGCTTCTCTCCTGTTGATGGGCTGCTGCAGGTTGTCGTGGGAGTGGCGAGCTTGTCCTTCAGACAAACGAACATTTTCTGGGTCGCTGTCGCCCCTTTGGCATTGAAGCTGATCACTGAGCTCGATCAAGGTCATCGTGTTGTCAAACAATCAATGTACAAGAGGGCTGAAGGGTTTGGCGACTCGACTTGGAGCGTGGCGAAGACCAGCTGGAAAATGAGTGTCATCTACGATCCTCCCGTCCGCGACGCGTTCATCGAAGGTTAGCATACAAGACGATTGTCTATGATGAGAGCTGACCGGACACAGACTACACTCGCACTATCGTGTCCATCGCCGCCTGTGGTCTCAAAGCCGCCACCCAACCAAAACGTATCATGAGTATCGTGCTCGCACTGTCACCATACCTGACTTTGATCGCCGTATTTGCGAGCTTCATCCTATGGAACGGAGGCGTTGTTCTGGGCGACAAGAGCAATCACATTGCCACCATCAACCTGCCCCAGATGCTCTATATCTGGCCATTCATCACATTCTTCTCGTGGCCCCTTCTTTTACCGCACTTCGTGATGGGTGCTCTCACACTGGTCTCCAGGATGGGACAGATCCTGCCCCTGGAGCCACTACTCGTGTTCAAACGCCGCAACTTCTTGCCCCGAGCGTACTTGGTACTCGCCTTCACGATTTTCGCCCTAGCAATCGTGCATTTCAACACGATCGTGCACCCATTCATGCTAGCCGACAACCGACACTACGTCTTCTACGTCTTCAAAAGGCTGCTCCGGCCTCAATGGGTTCGCTACCTTGCAGCACCAATCTACGTCCTCACAGCATGGGCCTGCATCTCCTCTCGCGGAGAAGCTCCCTACACCAACATGGGCCTCACTGCAAAAGACAACAGAAGTCGATCACAGGATCGTGCAGCGAGTGCCAACGACACCACAAGAGATACTCTGAAACACAACGCCATCAACGATGCTTCACGAGATCCCTCGCATATTCCAGACGGCAAAAGCACGCCAATGGTCTCTTTTGTGCTGGTCAACCTCGCCACCACTGCTCTCACGCTGTGCAGCGCGCCCTTGGTCGAGCCGAGATATTGCATCATTCCGTTCATCATGTGGCGGATGCATTTGCCGTTGTATGCGGTCAACGAGACTCGAGATCAGCAGGTTGCGAAAGAGAAGAGCTGGAGCGCTGTCTTGAAAGCATACGATTATCGAGTCGTGGTAGAGACGGTATGGTTTTTGATCATCAACGCGGCAACAGGGTACATTTTCCTGAACTGGACGTTCGAGTGGCCCAGTGAGCCAGGGAAGTTGCAGAGGTTTATGTGGTGAGCTTTCAATTCTCCCAAAGATGTTTGGCGCGTTTCCGGGTGCTCAAATGGGCGAATTAGCTAGCGTTGCGCGAAGCAATTGTACATATCAACTTGTATCACTATATACACCTCTCGCACAGTTGTGCAAGTAGATATTCCGAGACTTGAGACTCGACGTTGTTGCACAGTGGACTGTATTCATTCGGAGTCTATTGAGGCAAAACAAGTGCAATGGACGGACGGCGATGTCATCTCCTCCAGGACACGTCAGCATAGTTCCAGATCAAGACCACACCAACAAGCAGAGAGCCCCTTCTCAATTCAGAGAGAAGCTGTACGTGCGCCCATATCTCGGATCAATGTCTGAGACTCATTCTTCGCCCATAGCCAGCCTGATCAGCTCGAAACCCTCCATTCCTCCCGAGAAAGACGTGCATGATGTCGGAGGTCAACCATCTCGCCCTATGCAACATTCACAATTCTCACCTCCGCACATATCTGCTCCTTCTTCTCATTGATCGGCGCATACCCCCAACCTCAAAAACTCTCCTTCCCGTAGACGCGAGAATCTCATACTTCAAGCCCTCAAATTCACGAAAAGGAAAAACCGCCCGAATGAAGTTCGGAAAGTTCACGCCTTGCACTCCAACGCTGAAGGCGTGCTCGGTTCTCAATTTGGGTATACTTGTGCCTTGAGTCGAGAGAGTGGTGACTAGAGTTCCCATAATACTGCACTCCTTGAGAAGAGTGTAATCGGGGGCAACGAGAGGTTTGCCGAGAAGGGCTTTTAGATCCGAACCGTAGAGAACACAGCGGTCAAGTGTGAGGGTTTTAATCTTTGTTTCCTCGAAGATTGGCGCTAGTTCGGCGAGTGAGGGGAGGTTGTACTGCAGGGCCCAGTATCTGATCTCCAAATGCTGGAGTTGCGGCAGGTGTTTGATGAGTCGAGGCAGGATGGCGAGAAGAGGTGCTCTGCGCCAGGGACTGTCCGACTGGTGTCCGTCTGGTGGCGCAAGGATGAGGCGGGTGACTTTGGCACCGAGTTGAGGGCAGGCTTCGAGTATTCGGGCGTACACTTCTGGTTTGTCCTGGTGAGAATTGAACTCGATGGTCCGGCGGCGGCGGTTCCATTCGTGATAGATTTGTCTCTCCAGAAGACGACCGATGAGTCGAAGAGAGCTCATGGAGTCTGCGTCGCAAAATTCGAGCACGTTCTCGAATAGTTCTAATGGAAGCTTGAGAAGTGGGAATGGGTCACTCTTCGGAGGACTCATGCCTCTCGTAACTCGAGTGGATGAGCTGACCTCTGCTTCTGTCGTCCGCTTGGCTTGGGCTTGACCATCTTTTCGAGCAGTCATGCTTCTGGTGAAGCGTGTGAACAAGTTGAGCTTTGCTTTTTCCTTCCAAGTGGCTCGGGGTCGATCATTTCTCAAAGCAGTCATGCTCCTGGTGATACGAGTGAACCAGCTCTCTTTTGCTACTTCCCCTCGACTGGCTCGCGATCGATCACTTCTCAGAGCAGCCATGCTTCTGGTAATCCGAGTTGTCGGGCTGACTTTTGCTGTCTTCGTCCGCGTGGCTCGGGCCTGGGTACTTCTGCTCAATGTGCCGTGTTGTGTTACAGCCTCACACGAAGTGATGTGCATGAAAAGGCAAGAGAGGGACTCCTGGTTGAGTAATTTCCACTCGTTTTCTAAGGACAGGCGAAGCCACAAGTTTGAGAACCGTGCACGAGCCACGCAGAGCCATTCACTCCTCTGGGCACCAGATCCACGCGTTAAGCTTTTATTATTGCCGCTTAGCAAGCGTGACATCGAGGCCTTCTTGCCTGACAGCCCATGCGTTGATTAGCTTCCAATCATTCTTCGGCTCCTTCAACTTCAAGTCGTAGCGGAAAACCATGGCCGGGACCAGTTTCGACATCTCGAGCATAGCGATGTTCCTGCCAAGACACGTCCTTTTGCCAGCACCGAAGGAGAGAATATGATGGTCCATGTACTTTACTCGTTCAGCGTCTTCAGAGAGCCAACGATCAGGGTTCCAGGCTTCTGCGTCAGAGCCAAAGATCCGCGTATCGCGGTGCAACACCCAGGGATTCATGCCAACGATCGTACCTGGAGGGATGAAAGTCTCGCCAAGTTGAAAGCCATTGACAGGAGTGACGCGTTCTAGTGGCAATGCAAGGGCTGGGTTGAGACGCAAGCCTTCCTTGATGACAGCGTTCAAGTATGGCAGCGCTTGCACTTCTGTCCATGTCGGTAGAGGTGTTGTGAGCTTGTCTTGCTTCTGCGCTGCCTCTAGCTCTTCTTGAAGTTTGTCCAGCGTGGACGGATTCTTCAGCAAGTAGTAGAAGATGGCTCGCGTTGTTGATGCAATAGTATCAGAGCCCGCATTGATGTTGATGAAGAGATATGCCAACAGCGCTTGATTCGTGACCACCTCTGGTTGCTCATCGTGAAGCTTGAGAAACCGTGAAAGGAAGTCTGGCTTGCTCGGAAGTGTTCCATGTAAGACTTTTTCGTTGAGTGCAGCATCGTTCAAATTTGGCACTTCGATGGATTCTCCATCGTCTTTGCTGTCCAGTCTTTCCTGGAGTCGTCGCTGACCGAATGCGAGTATGGGATTCATTTTGCCCTTGACAAAAATCTTCTGAAAGAGCGAGCTTTTATAGATCCATTCATCCAGCCACGGCATCTGCCCAAGCACTGAGCACCGATCAAAATTTGCCGCTATTGAATCAGCGATATTCTCGACGTCTTCCGCTCGCTCCAGAAATCCAAGGCGTTTCGATAGCGTCAATTCTCCGATCACATCGAACGCGTACCTGTGACAGGCTCAGTATTGCCACTCTACCCAAATTCCTTCCTGCATTACTCACCACTGTAACCAGGTTCCAAGGTCACACACTCTACCAGTCGTTGCGAAAAGCTGGTCGACTCTGTCCAGGAAAACCGCTGTCGTCGAATCAATCAGGGGCTCGAACTCCACAAGCGTGCTCAGGCTATATGCGCTGGCGATCGGTCGCTTCATTGTAGCATGTTGCTGCTCATCAGTCGTAAAGACGAGACTAGCTGTTCGCTTGCCATTGACAATATTCTGCCAGACGGAATAAAAGTCCGATTTGGGAGCTTTGACCGATATGCCATAGATAGTGTTAATGACCTCCGGTTTGGATATACTGACGCAATTTGGACCAATTCGCACCAGATCGCCATGCTTCTTGTGCAGTTCGAGATACGTGTCGTGTGAGTTCCTTCTCCAGACTACCAAAAGGCGGTATAGATCAGTGAACCTTGCCAGTAACGGGCCGGGGATAGTGCGTAATCTCTGCCATGTCAATACAAAGTGTAGGGACAACCAGCCCAGAGCTATGACGATCAGCGTAGAAGGAGATAACAATGTAGAAGAGGAGAAGTGGTCAAGGGCAGAGGAGAAAGACTTGGCTAACATGATTGCTCATGGAATTGGAATAGTTGATACTTGCTGAGAAGATGCATTGAAGTCAGATATAGCTCGTGCATGTTCCGCTCCCGTGGACCACCACGCTTGGCTCATGGTGCATGACAATGCTGCAAAGCGGAAGGACTGAAGATCGTTGGTGGGAGGCTGAAGCAAGAAGCAAGCATCGAACCGGAAGTATTCCGTGGTCAGCGAAATTGGGTTTCGCGCTAGCAGGGGTCAAATGCCGACCTGCTTCAATTTTTGAGGTGGTTCCAAGTGCAGAGCAGAGCGGCGAACGACAGCATAACCAGCACCATGGCGGCGACAACATTCTTGCCGACCTTGGAGGGCGAGTCTCATAAATTCTTACAGCCGGATTTGCCACTCTACACCGATGCCGTGGCATACCTGAAGAACATCCTCGACCCGCTGGCCAAGGACATCAGTACCGAGCAGCAGCAACGATTAAGGGAGTCGCGCAAAAAGAGGAAGCGAGGCGAGGGTGGCGACGAGGAAGTGTTACGTTTGAAGCAGATACATACAGATGGCTTCAGTGTCGAGCAGGTGTGGGAACAAGCACGAAGAGTACTCGATGCAGCGACGGATGAGGTCCAGCGCGAATACGAAAAAGTGCAGGCACAACTCGAGGAAGACAGCGACGAGAATAGTGCCGATGCGCAGTCAGACTTGGATGAGGAGGATGAAGACCTAGGAGTTGAAGGTGTGGACTTTGAAGTCGAGGGAGTAGATGACGGCGAGGAGGAGTATCACTCTGACGAGGACGAGGACGAAGAAGACGAGCTGGAATTGAAAGGCGATATGCACGACGACTTCGACGAAATGGAATTAGACGAAGACGAGGACGAAGCAGAGGAACCAGCAGCAGAGTTCGTGGAAGACAAATTTGGCTTGAACGACGGCTTTTTCTCAATCGACGACTTCAATAAACAATCCGAGTTCTTGGAACAGCAGGATTTTCGGGGTGAAGCCGAAGTGGAAGAGGATGACGAGGAAATCGACTTTGATGCAGACCCCATGGCACAAGCTTCAGCTGGCGCAAATGGAGACACTGGCGCTGACGATGAAGAAAGCGAAGACGAAGAAGATGGGCCTACATTTGGCGACCCCGACGCAGAGAGCGAAGACGAAGATGAAGATGGCGAGGGCGTTGGAGACATGGATGCAATGGGCGGCATGGGAAACACCAACAGCATAATGTACAAGGACTTCTTTGCGCCGCCAGCACAGAAGAAGCGCAAGAACAAGAAAGGGCGACCGAACCCGCACAACTTCCCCGAAGCGTCTGCTTCAAAGTCGACAAACGGTGCGGCACAGGAAGAGTGGGCAGAGCCAGAGGACATGCAGCGGACTATGGATGCAGTACACCGTGACCTGTTTGAGGAGTCAGACGAAGAGGATGAGGAAGAAGACGAGAAGCCAGATCCAGCTGACCCTCGATCGCGCCGCTCAGCCCACGAGCGTCGAAAGCTGCAGCTGCAAGAGGAGATCCGCAAACTCGAAGCGGCCAATGTTGCGAAACGTGACTGGCAACTTTCAGGTGAAGCGCGTGCGGCCGATCGTCCCGTCAATGCACTCCTAGAAGAGGATCTGGACTTTGAAAGAGCGGGAAAGCCAGTACCGGTCATCACCGCAGAAGTCAGCGAAGACATCGAAAGTCTGATCAAACGCCGAATCCTTGCCTTCGACTTCCAAGACATCATCAAGCGACGACCAGACGATCTTGCCACTGGAAATGGCAAGCGCGGCAAACTCGACTTTGAGCTCGATGATACCAAGAGCAAGAAGGGCTTGGCTGAGGAGTATGAGGAAGAGTATTCCCGCAGAACAGACCCGAACTATGTCGATGTCAAAGACGAGAAATTGGCAAAAGAGCAAAAGGAAATCGAAGCTCTCTGGAAAGAAGTCTGCGGCCAACTCGATAGCCTCTCATCCTGGAACTTCAGACCCAAAGCACCAGCACCTCAAATGGACATCCGTGTCGACGCACCAGCCATCACCATGGAAGACGCAAGACCCTCAGCTGGCGGCGAAGTCGCTGGCGCAAGTCAATTGGCTCCACAAGAAATCTACAAAGCAGGCGAGGGTAGCAAGACTGATAAATCTGAAGTTGTCGGCAAGTCTGGGTTGCCCGCTGGACGAGAAGAACTTGATAAAGACGAGAGGAAGAGGAGAAGGCGACGAGAAAAGGAACGCATTCGGAAAGCTAGCGGGAACGCGGAAGATGCGAATGGGAAACCGAAGGAGAGCAAGGCTAAGAAGGCGAAGAAGGATATGCTTGGGGATCTTAAGAAGGGTGGTGTTCGCGTTATTGGAAAGAAGGGACAAGTTACTGATGTGGAGGGTAATGAGGCGAGGAATGAGACTGGCGGGCAAGGTGCAGGGAGATACAAACTGTAGTCAAAGATGGAAATGTACTACGGTGGCTACGGTCACAGTATTTGTTCATATGTCCGCATATCTTGTCTTTCTCCAGCAGTCCTTACTCCCAGGACGCAATCTGTGGAGTTTCCTATGCTATTCTATGTCTATCACGTCCTTCTGCTCGAAAGAATCTTGACTGGCTTTTTTCCTGACGCCTTCCTCTCCTCTGCCTACTGCGCCTTCGCATGCCCCCTCGCAACCTCCGCCTCCACACCCGAAGGCCCAAAAGCCAACAACCCAAGCGCACTAGGCGCCAAAGCCCCCGCATTCACAATCGCAGCTTTCCACGAAACCGCCACAGATTTCCTCCTCGGCTTCATCTTCATTTCCTTCTCCTGTTTCATCATTTTCGAAATTGTAGCACAAGAAGAAGAAGCGGCCGTCCCAAATTTCTCTCGAATTTCCTCTTCCGTAAAAGCTCTAGTCTTCGTCCTTAAAATTGTTGCGATTTCGTCCAAACTCATGCCGATTTGCTCCCCGATTGGAACCAGACATTCGGCTAGTTTCGCGTAGTCTTTTGTGAGGAGGCGGTAGGTTAACATTAGGTAGTCGATATTGTGGAATACCAGAGCGCGACCTTCGGCGTAAGCTTTCTTTGATTGCAGGAAGTGGAGTGGTTGGTCGCGCCAATGTCTGCGAGGATTGAGGTGGTGGGCTGTGTGGTAGCCGTCGTTGAAGCAGAAGCGGTTACTGGGGATATCGATTAATGTTATACTTGAGCGGAAGTCGGAGTCCGGTTCGATTTCGTCGACGAGGGCGTGTTGGCCCCAGTTTCCGATCATAAGGCCTAGACGGAGGAGGACGAAGGGTATTATGAGGGTGAAAATGCTGGCGCGAAGGTTGACTTTTGTGGTCATGAAGATCATGAAGGCCATGCTGGCGATTTCGGAGAAGAAGGATTTAGCGGCGAGCTTGGTTTTCTTTTTGCGTAGGAAGTAGAGTGGGAGGTCCAGCCAGATGAGGAAGAGGAAGCGTCCGAGGTAGTGAAGGAAGTGCCAGACGTTGTCGCGTTGGTAGCGGATTGTGGAGGAGAGGTCTTCGGGGCCGTTTCCTTCGACGTGATGATGTTTCACGTGGTGGTAATAGTATGAGTCCCAGGTGTGTCCCATTAGTGGTTCCAAGATGTAGGGAAAGGTCAGGTCCAGCCATGCCCATCCTTTTGATAAGACGCCGTTGTTATGGATGTGGTTGTGCATCATGAGAGTGAAGCCTCCGGTGCACCAAAAGGTGAAGGCAACGTGAGCAATGCCATGGAGGTAAGTGAAGTTGTAGTAAAGGTAAACTGCGCTTGGCACGTTGACAGAAAGGTAGAGCAGGATGTGTGTCAGGAAGATCACATCTGTAGGATGTCGTACTATGTTCGAAGCGACCCTGATGTACGGCTGGATCAAGTACTTCTGGAGAGTCGGATGTATGTCCTTGGCATCCCACGTTGCGAATACTGTTGGCTCGAAATCTGGACTGGTCGGGTCGTTCAATGCTTTCATGCGCTCGAGTGCTGAGTCATCGCTGTCGTCTGTTTCGGGAGCTATGCTGGGTGATTTGTGATCATCTGGATGCTGCTGTTCGTTATGCTTGGCTCGCGTTCGGAATTGCCTGGCGTTGTCTTCAAAGAGATTGCGCAGCAAGATCAGATCTGGTTCTGTCAAGTATGGATCAATGCTCGTCATAATGAGAAATGCAGAACTGTTAGCCACAAACGCTATGCAAAATAACGAGAGACTGGAGGATTGTTGTTTGAGAGAAGTTGGAACGACTCTAGATTCAAGGGTTTCATCGAAAGGGGTCCAAGGTGCGAAGATCCGCGTCAAGTGGCCCGTGACGGTGGATCATCTCAATGTCTTCCGGCCGCGTGTTGATAACCGCGGCCGAAGTGGCAGCGCGTGTGCGGAAATCATGGCTCACGAATCGAAGTATTCGCCGCATTCTGTGCCTCTTGTCGTGGAAGGAAGATGGATGATTGATCCGTGTACGATCACGGCAACGCGACATCTGGCCATCAGAGCCGCTGCGAATCCCGAAGTATCGGCGCGATCTCCGACGTGGAGTGGAGTCATTTTATGATTGCCTGCGACGACTCGCGTGAGCCTTCAGGTAAGGATACAGTGTACGAAGGAGGATCCGCGTATTGTGAGAGGAGATGTGAAAACATTGTGGACGGCGCACACGCGTGAAGTCTTGATACGAGAATCGCCAAGCAATGCCAGGATCGGGCAAGAACAGCCTCGTCTTCGCCTTCACCAGACCTTGCCTGAATCTCACGATTAGTCGAAGCAGCACTCCTGCTACTGCCCCGTGGCTGATCCTTCAGACAGCGGCCCGCGCCAATGGAGAAGTCGAAGAAGGCGACACCAGCTCTTGCTAGCAAGTGGCACATATCGTCTTCTCAAAAGCGTACATTCTCCTTCGGCAGAGAGACGAAAACCTCCAGGTCGTCACACCTTTCCAGGTAGAGCTTGGAACCAGTAGCATTACCCTGCATCCTCAACATGGCAGTCGAGATTGCTGGACGAAATTCGAAGAGAAGACGAGTCTGGCCCAATGCCAAGACTCGGATATCCACGCGAGTCTGCAACGCGTCCCGCCTACAAGCCACAACGTGCACCACTGCAGAGCTGCCAGCTCTAACGTGGTCCATTTACTGCATGCAGCCGGCTAAGAAGCTCCAGATCATGCAACTCGCGAGCTTGAGGGCCAAGGATGACCCTAACTGGCCACTGCTCGTGGACGCGTTCCTCAAACAGAGCGGCGCACATATGGACAGAACTGTAAATGCAGGACCGCGTCCATGGCGCTGATGCGAAGGCATTTAGTCCTTTGAGCGCTGCCGGAGTCGCCGCAGCTGAGAAGACGAGCAGAAAGTTGAAGACGGTATGCAACCCTGGCTTCACTGACTGCCAGACGACAATGCGTAGAACGACCATTGCTCCTGCTCTAGCATTGAGACTGCCCTCACCTGCGCTACTTTGTGCGATTCAACTTATGATCACGACATAGAACTCCCCAGTCTGAAGCACAACACGTTCACAGCACGATGTCTACAGATCAACTCGCCATCGGAAGAGAGGTTGGTAAAGTCGACACAGATTCAGGCGGTCTGTCCAGATATTCTCTGAAACTCCTTCTACCTCCCGGTATTACTCATGACGTGGAACCGGAACTCTCCCTCGAGTACTGCCAAGGCGGACCAAATGGTAGTCTTGGGGCCGGGTGGGCGTTGGGAGGTCTCTCTTGCGTCCGCCGGGGACCATCTTCGCTGGCATACGACAGCTTCAATCCACCGCCAGCCGATCATGATGTGACGAAGCCCAAGCTGAATCTCGATGGTGCTGAGATGTTGCTTACCTCCGGCACCTATGAACGCGCGGATGCAGAATATACAACAGAGGTGGAAAACGTCAGGCGCACTATCATACCGGTTGGACCTGGATTCCATGTCAAAGAGTCTACCGGAAAACGTCTGGAATATGGCACGACCGAAGATTCAAGAGTGCTCGTCTCTGGCACGCAGAATGTGCGGGAATGGCGTCTCAAAAAGGTGATAGACTACCATGGCAACTACATGACCTATAATTACACGGGCTACCCGCGAGGTCGCAACGTCCAGCAGCTGGACGACAATGCATGTTATCTGTCGAGCGTGGAATACTCTGGGAATGAAAAGACTGGTCTTCGAGCAGCTCGCATCGTGCAGTTGGAGTACAGCGATCGTCCAGATGTGATGATCCAGACTGTGCAGGGCGATCTGTGTAGGTGGGCATCAATCCTTACTTCAGTCCACGTTGGGTGGTTACATGAAGGGAACACGAAACTTTACCTCACTTATGAACTCGCATATTCGAAGTCTATTGACACGGGTGATTCCTATCTGAAGTCGATCACGGAAACATCGACATCAGATGGCAAGAAGGTTAGCTTGCTGCCATCCACTTTTGGTTATACGACTGCATTGCCGGCCGGCGCAATTGGCAAAGACCTCTTTAAGCCAGCCTCACCAGCGACGATCAACCTGCCAGCCACAACGAGCAACATTGCACTATTCCCTCTGAACATAAGTGGCCGTTGCATGGCAGATCTGGCTTGTGTGCGTTACAACAAAGCTACACGACAGCTGTCGATCAAGACGTACCTCGCAGAAAGACAAGTTGATGGCACAGTGTCTTGGAACCCTTCAACAGGCCCAGGCGCCGAAGCCACATTGCAATCTGTCAGCATGAAGGATGGCTTTCCCAGCATTCTGAGTCCGGACATGAACAACGACGGTCGAGCAGATTTTGTCGTCCCGTATCCTGATGCTGACAACAGAGTATGTTTCTCTATCTCCCAGTGCGTTGGCACAGGATACAAGAACGCAACGCCGAAGAAGACGAATCTACCTTGGACCGCTGGGTCCAAGTTCATGGCCATGGATCTCACCGGGCGAGGAACAGTAGACATCGTGCAGATATTTACCGACAAGCAGAAACTGGCTTTCAGGAATTTCCCCGCACTGAATCGAGATGGGCAGGTGGATCTTCGAGACGCTATTCTCTCGCCGACCGCATACGATAACGTAAATACTATCGATTGGTTTCAGCTTCGTCATGCTGTCACAGATACCAAAAGTCTCGTAAGAATCTGGGCAAAGGATCTCGGCATGGGCCAGGTCCAATTGATGGCTACTACATTCAGTCTGGTCAAGGCGTTGGATTCAACTGCTGGCTTCAAAGAGACTGCAAAGTCGGCACTCGGAAACCCCATTCAATCTGGTGTTGACAAAGTCAAGCCGAGCGTCCTCCCGTGTGACATCAATGCCGATGGCGTTCAAGATGTGGTCCTTGCACGAGCGGAGTGGAAAAGTGGTATGGTGGTGTTCACTTTTGACATCTTCTTGGGCGACGGTGCTGGTGGTTTCAAGAAATACGGAGAAACCGTGTCAAAATCAATCGCCGCAGAGCAACCACTTAGTAGCGATCGACCTGGCGAGTTCTACGTCACCAACACCAATGGTTCGAATTATCCAAGTCTGAGCTATGTCTACCAGGAGCGAACAATGAAGTCATACCTCTCTCTGACTGTAGAAGGACGCAGTGATGGCTTGTTGACTGAGATTATGTCGACCACTATCGCCAAAAACCTGCCGGGCAACAACATGCAGGTCGTATCGTCAGATATCAATGGGAATGGGACAGGAGATTGGCTCTTTCATACCATCGAGAATGACGTGCCTCGCGTGGTTCCTGTATACAATCAAGCTAATGCGACTGGCTTGCTATCATGGGCGCAGGACCCAATGGGACTGCGGTCGAGCCTGACATACGGCTCTCTGACTGATCCTGCTGTCTACAACCCGCAAGTCGACTGGACCAGATACGAGAATACTACCAAGGATGGCTACACTGTTATTGCGGCGCCCAGCCTTGTCGTAACCCAACTTCAGCATCGCAATGATGCCTCTATCAACAGTTTCGACTACAGTGTCACCATCAAGAAGTCCTACGAGAAGGCTCGAGTCAGTGTGTCTGGACGGGGATGGCAGGGCTTCGAACAGATCCACAGTACCAACGTCGTTGATGGCGTATTGACATCTGAAAAGTATCACCAAAGCTGGCCGCTCACTGGTACCAAGTCGCAGGTCGATACCAAACAAGCCAGCGACGGCACTCTGCTGCGCTCTGTCAAGACTTCATTTGGAGTGCGCTCGAGGGCTGTTGGCCCATGGAAAGTGTATCGTATCAATCGCCTGCTCGAGCAGACTGATATGATTGACTCAGGGTCCGCCGTAAGGTCGAACGCTACCCAGTATGCCTATGATGATTTGGGCAATCTGGTGCTACGATCGCTGTGGGAAACTCAGCGGGATCAGCTGATGTTCCAATCGTGGAAGCGCTGCTCTTACACTGCCATTGATGGCGTGACGAATGTACTGGTGGCAGAGAAGCTGAGCTCGAAGGAGAGCAACACCGATTTGTCGAAATTCGAGGATGGAGACTGCTCTTTAAAAATATACGAGAACGAGACGGCACGTGCCATCTTGAAAGCAGTATCAGAATGGTCGACCGATGTTGGCGCCTTTTCGACTCGGCAAATCACTTTCGACGAATATGGGAAAGAAGTACTCTCTGTCGATGCAGCTGGCCTTCGCCGCATCACCACCTACGATGATGTTTTCCACACCTTCCCAATCAAGGTTCTTGAAGAGGGTGATGGTGTTCAGCACGTGGAATTGACAGCTTTTGACAACGCCAGTGGTCTTGAGGTCGCCAAACAAGAACCCGATGGCATGCTTACATGCTATCGCTTGGATGCTTTCGGTCGAGTACGCGAGAGTCGTGCAAAGGCGGCACTTCAGGGCAGTGGGCAGATAGCCGCACAGCAATTTTTGACCTTCGAGTCGGTAACAGCAGAGGCCAGGTTGATGTCGATACTCTCACAATGTCAGCTCGATCCCCATCGCAATATCGACTTCGAGAGGCAGCAAAGTCCCACAGGGTCTCCTCACATTGCAGTCAAAGTTACAACGTTCTCGCACGAGGGCGATACTGGTCGTCACGAAGTTGTCGATTACGTAGACTGCATCAAACAGGTCCGCAAACGCAGTTCGCGGGACGCCGACGATGCACAAGGAACCTGGCTCTACTGGGAGCTGGACTCTCAAGGCCAGAAAGTGTTCGAAAGTTTGCCCGTCCAAGTTCCGATGTCCGATGGGTTGCAGTGGCTGCCGGCGGCTACTGCAGGCGTTCGTTCCGTGATGGATGGTCTTGGGCGTCCAGTGTCTCGAGTTCGACCTGCACATCAAGGAGGAGACCACTTTATTGTTACGGCATCCGCATATCTTGACGGCGGTGCAAGAGTTCAAGAGCGTACGCTATTTTCCGAAGATCCAACCACATCCACGAATGCGAAGCAGCTCGCTGTGCTAGAACGGCGCTACATCCATCGCGAGAACGAAGACCTCGTTATCGAGAACATAGACGAGAATGGTTTGAAATCTACGTTCCAGCATGACGCTTTCGGTCGATTAGTGAAATGCACAGATCCTACTGGACAAGTCGAAACTCGTGTATACAACACGCGAGGAGACATAGTCAGTCTCGATAATGTTTACCAGAACACCGCAGGAGAGAAGACAGGTGCATTTCTTTATCGCTACGATGCGGCGCACCAATTGGTGTCGCAATCAAACGCAGCGGGAGAGTCTATCACTTATCGACGAGATGACAAGGGGCGGCTTCTGGAGAAGGTTGGAGGTGATGGCAGGACAATCCAATACACATACGACGTTTCTGGATTCGAAAGTGTCACTTCGATCACTGTCTACAGACGAGGGCCAAAGGAAGCCTTTGACCTTCGCTGGGAATACTCATACGACCATCGCGGTCGTGTACGCTCTCGTACCATGATTCTCAGTGATGGCTCAAGCTACACAACATCTCTGTCGTACAATTGGCAGGATCAAGTGGTAGAAAAGGTCCTTCCAGATGGTGCTCGCTTGCAACACCAGTACCACGGGTCGGTCATCACGACCAGCAGCCTGACCAGCAATAAGGACTCTTCGTGGACGTTAAAGGCAGAAACCACTGCTTTCAATCCCGCAGGAAGGCCAGAGAAGCTTGTGCTCTCTGGCAGTTCCATTGCTCATCCTTTCACCCATGTTTGGGCACATGACTCGCAGGGCTTCCCTGTCAGCCATGCTCTCACTGCAAACGGCCAGACACTGGTTGACGAGCATTACTTCTACAACAACTTGGATCAGATCTCGCGCAAACAGGAATTCGTTTCGGGGTCCACTACCGACTACAGTTATCAAGGCAAGCGGCTTGCATCCTCGCAGACCAATGGAAAGGACCTCAACTTGTACGCCTACGACGATGCAGGTAACATCAAATCCCGGCGTGGCACAGCTATTGATTATGGCCCTGGCTTCGCAAGAGGAAGTAAAGACGGTGCAAGTGTCTTCGATATTCGATACGATAGCGTTGGTCGCACAGCCAGGCGTGTGACTGAGAAGTCTGCTTTCGACTTCGCATACGATTCATTTGGCGCTTTGCAAGGCATGAGTGACAGTGCTCGCAAGATTTCTATTGAATACCTTGCAGACCAGGATGGCGAAACCCTGCGACGCAAACACTCTGATGGATCTACAGACTTGTTCTTTGACGATGACTTCAGCATCCACGTCAGCTCAGAGGGTGAATCAACGATTCGACACAAATTCCAAGGAACTGATGACCATAGAGGCACAGTGCCTTTGCTGGCCAGCTTGACACAAGCATGTGAATCTCTGGCACCAATCCGGGCTTCAAAAACCGATCCAGTGATCAACGTCGCTTTTGCAGACACGCAAGGGAACATAACGCATACGTTCGATGGCAGCAATGGCAGCTTGAAGGACAAGTTCGACTACGATGACTTTGGTCTGCTGGCTCCACAAGACGGCACATCTACCCAAAGGGACAAGAGCGCGTGCTACGAAGGTAACTACACTGATGACGAGACTGATCTCGTCAACTTTGGTGGCAGATGGTATGATCCTCTCGTCGGCCGATTCACAACTCCGGACGATATTCTGGACGTACCTTCTCTCATTCGTACCGATGGGTTGAATCGGTACACTTTTGAGAATAATGATCCGATCAATAATATTGATCCGACTGGGCACTGGACATGGTCAGCAGTCTTGGGAGTTGTTGCCGGTGTTGCCCTTGTCGCCGCTGCGGTAGTGGTAACTGTGGCCACTGGCGGTGCGGCTGCTCCTCTGGCTGCAGCCGCCGTTGGTTTCCTCGCAAGCGGAGGTGTCGCTGGCATCTTCTATTCTGCGAACCATAGAGATGAGCAGGACACCGGGAAGTTTTGGTAAGTCACAATCGTTCTATCACCGACAGAAGTCTCAAATGCTAATAGTCTTGTGCAGGGCCGGTTTCGGGACTACTGTACTAGTCAACGGCGCCATTGGTGCTGCCGCAGGCGCTGCCGGTGCTTTCGCAGGCCCCGCCAAAATCGCGAGTACAGGTTTCCGGATGCTGGCCAAAGGTGCCATTGGTGGTACTACCTCCGTACTTTCCAAGGCAGCCGAAAGAGGTACGGAGAACCTGTTCTATGGCCAACATCACAATCTCTTTGAGGGAGCCGCGACGTCTTTCCTCATGGGCGCCGCCACAGGAGCTTTCTTTGGCGCCAAAGGCCCCTCGAAGCCGACGAGTGATTCTCCGAACAAGCTGCTGGGTATCAACAAATTTGAAGGCAGCTTCAAATTGAGGAGTTTCACGGGCGTTCGAAAGATTCTGGAACCGAAGCCTTATAACCCTGTAAGTCACATTGTGGAATTCATGCTGATGAAAGAGTTATGTGCTGACTTTGCGTTTTCTGCTATAGTGGACGGGCTTGACGAAACAAATATTGAAGACAGGGGGCAAAGCCGCTTTAAGCCCAACATGGAAAGTTGGCTACTGGGCAGCGAAAGAAATGGGCATTGTACCTAAGTCAAAGTGAAGTTGCTAGTAGATAGCATCGGAACACAACATCTTCATGGCCTCGAGAGAATGTTTTCGTAGGCATCGAAGCTAACGAACTAATCAGGATACTGTCCCGGGGAATTGAATACTGCGTGTACGCGTGACAGATGTGATCAACGCAACCGCTTAGTCTGCTATCTGCACAGAACCGAGATGCGCGTCCTCAAGCTCTTATGCAAGCCCTGTGGGTCTGAAGCTGAACCATCGCAGTCCAGACCAGCTGGACTGGCTAGCGTGTGGAACAGAGCTGGTACGAGTTGGAGCCCCGCCGGAGTCCCAACTTCTGGAGGGTGAACATCTGCTGCTGCGACATTCACAGCCAAGCTATACATATCAAGAATTGCAGCTGGCGGCATCACCGAGGATTTCTTCGACGTGAGACGACTCTATTCCTTGACGACTTCAGCTTCACTAACGAATACCAGCATGGCTTCAGAACCGGAACACCACCTGGTCTTTCTCCGCATCACGGAGAAAGACGTGCGAGCGTACCTTGGCAAGATCGAAAATACTGCAGACAATGAACTCAAAGCATCAATCCAAAACCCGCAGATCATCGCGAGCGTGGACAATTTTCCCATTAGTAGCATGGCAACATCTATACCAATGTATGACTACACGCAGCAGTTGATCCTTTTCGTCGCCTACGGGAAGCTTCGCGACGAATTCGACCTCAATGACCATCAGCGCAACATCGACCTCTGGCGCATCGGGCCACACTTTAGTCTTGTTTCTGTCGAGCATGTGAACGCAATATACAGTCCTTCCGATCAGCAACCTGGTATGGTTGTACGCGGAGAACTGGTCAGCGTTTCAGTCGAAGGAAATCCAGAAAGAAATGATGTCCCGACTGCAATCTCGCTCATGGCACAAAGTGCAGCAGGCTCCGACTGGACGGCAGTGAAATACAGCACAAATACCAAAGAGACATTTGGGCAGTGTACGAAACTGGTTCAGAGCCCAGATCCAGAAATCAAGTACGTTTATCACTTGAAATTGGATAGGAGGGAAGAATCCAATCGACCGAATTACGTCTTCGTCGAACAAATGAGAGCGAGCGAGTTCGATAAACTATCCATTTCTAAAGGCTCTCTCTGGACTTCATACGCCGTCGAACTCGCCTCGGGTATGAACGAGGCACCGACCTACGCTTTCACCAGGAGTCGATACACAGACAACACACCTCCAAAACGTCGCCTATACCTCTTCAAGCAAATGACCGGTTGGATCGAAGTCAACTACATCAACCTCCGTCCCGACGGCTCCGTCGCATCCTCAACCACCATAGTAAAAGCAATTCAAGAAGAACCCATTTCCGATTTTGGACGTCCAAATTGGTACACCTGCCAAAATCTCCAAGCCATCGATCTCGCCGATGGGAGAATCATGTTGACGTGGGCGGAAACGGGAAATGAGGAAGATGAGGCTCCGTTTATTGGGATTCCGAGAGCGATTGTTACGACGGTGGATAAAGATGGAGCTTTGGAGCGACCGTGGAAAGAAGTTGAGATGACGTGGGAGACTTCTCCTGCTGATGATGAGAGTGCCCCCGCCGCTCATGATGAATGGAATGATTATTGGAGCTCTGTGCTTGTTTCGAAGGATTTTGCGTTTTGATTTGATTGATTGATCATAGATACCTGTCTGTCAGCGGGTGCGAAGTCGAGAATTGCATGGTAAAGCGGCGAGTCTTTTCGGCCATTGAGATTATCATTGCGCCTTTTTTTCTCCCCCGTAATTCCTTGCGGCCGATGGGGCATCACATCCCCGCAGCGGTACATCAGGAACGGCTCTAGATTCGTGGTTTCCGCGGCGAGTATTCAAGATGAGAACGATACTGGCGCCTCTCCCGCCTTAGACTCGTTCGTTCGCAGGAAGAAATCAGATTGTTAGTGTCGTACACCGTCACAACAGTTGCTCGTGCGCTCGGCCCAGTCGTTGTGTCTAGGCCAGAGGTTCGTGCATTTACATCAGAAAGCACAATAGCTCTTGTGGGCTTCGACTGCGGTGTTGAAAGTTGAAAGAAGAAGTATGTTACAATTCATTTCATTTCATTGTGAGCAACCAGCATCTTAAGCTGTGCTACATCCTTGGGCAACAAGCATCTAAGCTGTGCTATACATGATATATCATTACATCATCTCATTCCTTATTCCAATATTCCTAGCATTTAACGGAAAGGACCACGAGGACCTTCCGAAGCACTGCTCGCACCTGGGAATGGCGCATCAACCTCGCCCAATCCCTTACCCTCAGGCACATTAGGGCAGTTTCCAAGTCCGCGAAGTGCTGGCGCAAGCTTGCTGTCAATCAAGTTAAGAGCTTGCGACAAGAGTGGTCCCTCGAAGACGTTCGACAAAGCGGAAGGAGTATCAGCCTTAATGCTCTGTGCGATGAAGCAGCCCAGCTGGTTGGGGTCCTGGAAGTCTTCAACGCTGTTGATAAGTCCTCCGGAGAGGTCGGTGAGGTCGACACCCTTGAAGCTGTTGACTGTACCGGTGTTGCCACCGACTTGGCAATTACCTGGGTAGGTGGCGCATTGCTGGGCGGTAGAGACAACAATATCGGTGAGGGTCCATGGGTCTTGCTCGGAGCGCTTGTACCAGTTCTCTGGGATGCGCTCGTGGCCAAAAGTCTATTGATTGAAAGTTAGCGGCAATCCGAGGCCGATGATTTAGGAGTCGAGTCAACTTACGTATCGGAGGTTGCCTTGGTCGTCACGGTCGTAGCCAAAGTGCTCCATGAAGACCTCCTTGGTCAAGAAACCGCGTGGCTCTTCAGCAGAGTGGTTGGCAAGCAACTGGAAGGCGAACATGTGGGCGCCAAAGGTGAAAGCAACACCAGCATATGGTGGCGAGACTGGAGATGGGTGAGCTTGATCCATCAACATGTGCTATGGGCGAACTTACAGTAGTTGGGGTTGTTGGCAATGCTGTACTTCTTGCGGTTGGAAGAGTGCTGAGCAAGCACACGTGGGGTGATGAGACCACCGCCCATCTCGTCCGCAACGTCGAAAAGTTCCTGCAAGAACTGTGGGTATGAAATGCAGTTGGAGGCCATCTCTGGTGCCAACCAGTCACCGCGAGTGATGGAGGCATCTCCTTCTGATCGCAAGTGTCCGTATGCGCAGATACCGGTCTGGTTGCCGAGAAGGTTTCCGACAGCGCCCAGTGAGTTCGTCTTGGGCGAGTGAGGTCCGATCGACCAGCGACCTGAGAATGGGTCTCCGTTGAAAAACTGATGATATATTAGTTTCTTGATAACCTTCAGCAACGAGTATGATATTGCTTACCGAGGTCGCGGTGTTCAGGAAGAGTGTCGCGGTACCATCGAGCGAGAACGCCTCCCAAAGACCAGTGTTGATAGCCTCTGGTGTCGCAATTCCGTCGCGTGGAATGTATCTTTATACTGAAGTCAGTCGCCACTGCGTTCATCGTCGTGTGAGAGAACATACCCGTGGTTGGCTGCAGAGTTCAAGCCAGCGCATGGACCTCTGATGTCGCCTGGTCCCGGTGGTCGGAACTCATGCTCACCAGAGACCGACACGAGTTGCTGCTCAGCGTCGAAACCGCTGAAGGTGGCGTGGTTCGGAGTGCCAGGCCACTCTGGAAAGGGGATGGCACCCTCTGGCACCTGTCGCTTCTGCTTCGCGACCATCTCCGCGATGTGAGGGAAGGCCACAGCTCCATTGAGGAGGAGAGCTGTAGAGAAAAGTGTCCCGACCATGATGCTTCTTCGAGAGGGTGAATGTGAAATTGCTGAACGCTCGAGAGAGATGTGGGAGAAATTGGTCTACTTGTATTCCTCGAACAACCGCGTAAGACTATACTTCGACTTGCCTGTCTTGTCGAAAGCCGTTGTGGCGTCCGACGATCCAGGCCGGCAAGTGACTTCGTCCCATATTGCACTCTCGCACAAGCTTCACAACGTTGCGGATGTTGAGTACAGTAGTATCCGGGGTTGATTCGGGCGTTGTTCTCATTGGTTCCAAAAGCCACAGCCAAGACGAGAGCAGAAGGCGGAGCGCCCTGGCTGGGGAAATTATGCTTCTTTGCTAGAGTTAACGCAAGTGGCGAGCCACTGAGCGCATTGTACATTGTCAGCAGCACCAAGTGCCCGCATTGGCACTGCTAGAAACTGAAAGATCGGCATGTAAAAGTCTGTATTCGGCACTTTCGGTCAGCCGGCTGTCCAAGTGCGTTCGCTCAGGAACAGAAAGTATATTCTTGGGGCCGACGATCCTCGAAAGCCTCTCAAATCACATGCACCTTTCGAGCTGACAAGCATTACCAAGAGCAGCACAATGACACAACAGAAGGATTGTCGGAGAATATGTCACCTCCAACGCAGAGGCATGTCATGTCTTCCAAGGGGTTCTGGTACTTCTTCCATCACAGAGTTGCGCATAGATCGCAATAGGGAGCTATATAGTCCCGAAGATCCAGCTCTACATGCAGACTAGGATGAAAACTTACGTGAAAGGTTTCCCCCAGAGTCCAATTTGTGGGTGAAGTCGATTTGTGGAGAAGAGGAATTCTAAGCCACTGACGACCCCGGAGGCGTCGAGCGGCGTCAGGCGGCGTTCAGGCGGCGTCAGGTGCAAAATGCAGGGAACGGCGCAAGGGCGGATGGCTGATAGCTGAACCGCCGCTGAGGTACGCAAAGGGTCCAGCCTTGCAGCTTGTTGGTGACAATTGAGGAGGGATCAGTACTGTAGTCACCGCTCGCGGTGCATGTTCTTCTTGGGCTGGGACTTGGATCTGAGCAACACAGTGAATTTGTAGATGCTTCCTGAGATGACTTGTTTTATCGTTAGACGCTCATCGGCGATGGATGCCTGACAGCGTGGGCACTACTGAATGCCACGGGTGGTCGTTCGCACCATCTTGGTGCTCGTGATGATGGGTGCGAGGCGCACGAATGTGCGTTGAAGCACCTCCGGCTTTGGTTCGTGGCTGTCTGACCGTCGGGATGGCTTGCCACTCCACTCCGCTCCACCTTTTGCTTCGGTCCGGGGTTGTGTACTGCTCGGTGTACTGCCAGCGTGCGAGAGGAGCAAAGGTGAAGAGGAAAGAAGTGCCTAGGTTATTCGGCTGACTTGTACCGAAAACCTTGGCGTGAGGCTTTCTCCGCGATTGCGCTCTCTGGAGTCTGGACTCCGAAGCAAACGGGTTTGGCAACGCAGCTGCATGGCAAAGCAGATACTTCGACTTCGCTCGCAGCAATTGGACCGTCCAACATCACAGGACGCGACTACCCGCGAAATCGCGGATCCGGTTCCTGCTGAGCGATAAACAAGTCTGGTACACTGTCGCGCGAACAAAGTCAAGCGGTGATGCCCGTAGAAGGCAAGGTTGTGGCCAGCGCCACGACAGCGCCTCGAGCGCCATATGCTGGAGAATATACGCTATCGAAGGGCTTGCTGATGCATCTGAGGTCGGGCGAGGAGAAGCCTCTGGCTCTCGACAGGCGAGACCACGGCGGGCTATCTCGTAGGAAGTCGGCATACTTCCCTATCGCACGGACAGGTAGCGCTTGCACAGCCGCCTCACAACGCGATGCCAGAGCTGGCATCCGTCCTGACTGAAGCTGAATGAAGATTGATGATGCATTGGAAGCAGACGATGAGAACTCGGCGACCTTTCCTCTTCGCCGTGACCAGACTAGCGCAGGATCGGACACCTTGGCACCGTCAATATGCCGCCGAAAGGAGTTGACGCCGTGCAGATCCATGTCTCGCACTGCCCAGTCTCGCAACTTGTCGGTCTGAGCGCTTCAACGTCTATCGTCCCCAAGAGACTGGACAGCTCATCTTCGCCGACGAAAGCGGGCGCACCGTCACCAACATCGTCAACGGGCACTTTCCGCCATGCGCAGTCGTTGAACGCACTCGCCAAGGTTATTGCATCCTTTGTTAGCGCTCCTTCGCCCTCAATTGGACCACAGCCCCACGGGCTTGCCCTGCGGCTCGAGACGATCACTTTCAACCTTACACAAACGTCTCCCGAAGTCCATGCTGCCATGTATCGCTGTCTGAGCAGGTCTGGCCATGTCACCTTCACACTTACTTAATGCCCACCGCCTGAAGGGTCTTAGCGTCATCGTCTTTGCCCTCTTTGCGACTTATACCCTCTGGAGCAGGGTGCTGCCTGCCTTCGACTACCTCCTACGCCCACGTTCACATCCTGCGCTGATCACGGACATCGCAGCGAATCGCTATGAGAACATCACCGCGCATTTGGTAATCGCATCGACTCTGAAGGAAGACACAGCATGGACTGCCAACCTACAAATACCCAATCTCAAGATCTTACGCTATGTCGCCGATTCAGCTGCCGCAGAATATCGGCCAGCAGCGTTCAACAAAGGCCGAGAAGCGTTGATGTACTTTACCTATCTCCACGACTTTTACGATGACCTTCCGGACGTTAGCATATTTGTCCACGCGGATGAGACACCTTGGCACGTCGAAGGCACTCTACTGCGAAACACATCCTTTGCACTTTCAAGGCTCGATCTTCAGCAGGTTATCAAAAGACAATACTTCAATCTACGCGTCACGTGGCGAGCATCTTGTCCGGCATGGATCAACACCTCAAATGACTTTTCCAACTTCAAAAAGCCCGAGGAGCCGTACATGAAGGAGGCGTGGCGCGCCAACTTCGGTGAGGATGACGAGGTGCCTGAAATTCTCGCTGGACCCTGCTGCAGCCAGTTTGCAGTCTCACGAGACGCGATCCGAAGTCGACCAAAAGAGCAATACGCACGGAGTGTAAAGTGGTTAACAGAAACGAAATTCAGCGACCACATTGCTGGTCGCGTGTGGGAGCACATGTGGCCATATCTCTTCAAGAAGGAAGCCAAGGATTGTGCGCCTGAGATTTCGAGTCTCTGCGAATTGTACGGCATTTGCTTCAAGAATGTGAAAGAGATCAATGAGTACAAGGAACTCTGGGAAGAAGTCGAGAGATTGAAAGAAGCCATGCAATTCCATCGTGCTGTATGGAATCCCAGAAAAGCAGCCGAAGCCAGACGGAAAATGGACCAAGTCAGCGATGAAATAGAGCACAAGATGATAGAAGTCCTCCAGCGGCACCAGTCCCCCAGTACTGCTAAAATGCTCGCGCGTCAAATACGATAGAATAGATGCGATACAGTCTGCAAACGCAACACACCACAAAACCCCTTCCCACTTACTCACTTCAATTTCTCCTCCTCCCTCAAAAGATCAATATCCACACTCGGCCCCCTCGGCATAACAATCCTCTCCAACTCCTCATCCCCCACATCCCCACCCTTCAACATCCTTCCCCTCGCCCTCGCATACCCATACCTATACGCCTCAAAATTGCTCGTCTTCCTAAAAACCCCACCTCTCGTCAACTCACTCTCATCCCAATACAATCTCCTCAACCAAAGATATAAATTCGGATAATCGTGTCGAATTGACTTCAAATTAGTTTGGAAAATTGTATGATAAGCTGCATCGAAGCGGATTAAGGTTGTGAAGAGTCGGATATCGGCTTCGGTGATGTGAGGGCCGAAGAGGAAGGGTTGATGAGAGGGGGATGAGAGGTGCGATTCGAGACGATCGAGAGAGGTGAAGAGCGGGTAGATGTTTGTGTCGTAGGCGGATTGGGTTGTGGCGAAGCCGCATTTGTAGACGCCGTTGTTTACGGTGTTGTAGACTATACAGAAAACAAGCAAAATCAGTAAGTAAGTAGATTGGAAGTAGTGTGGGAGCTGACATACCCCACTCATTCATCTCATCAATTTCTTTCCTCAAATGTTGAGGATAGAATCCACCGCCTTGTTTATTCTCTTCGCGGAGCTCTGCGGGTAAAAGATCGTCGAATTCTGTGTAGAACATGCGGATGATCTCGCTTGACTCGTTGCTCACGATCGTTTCGGTTTTCTTATCGAAGAGACAAGGAACGGTATATCGACCGGTGTACTCCGGATCGACTTTGAGATAAAGTTGTTTGAGTCCTGTGAATCCATAGAGCGGATCTTTGCCTTCGGAGCCGTTTTTGCCTGAGCGATGGAATTTCAGTCAAAGCAGATAGATGACGAGTTGCGGAAGGATTTCGACGAACCTGTGAATGTCCAGCCGTTACTCGTCAGATCAAAGTCTGTGGCGATCATTTGAATGTGATCTTCCAGGCCTTTGAGTGCTCGCACGATAGATGTTCTGTGAGCCCAGGGACAGCCATAGTTCATGTATAGAGCATAACGACCGCTTTCGGCGGGGAACTTGGAGTTTGGATCTTTGGAGATCCAGTCGCGGAAGGCGCTGTCTTTGCGGCGGAAGTGACCATCTTTGTCTGAGTGTGCGTGGGTGACAGTTGCTCCGTTGGTAGGCATTGCTGAATGTTATTGATCAATTGTGTTGTGTTGGATGCTTGATCACTTCAACTTGAGCTGATGCTTGTAGTCCTGGCTTACATGCATATTCGCCGAGGCCTGCATGTGGGGTTTGTCATGCCTTTGTCATAGGGACGGAACAGTTCCTTTGAACTAGAAGCTCCAGAGCCGTGGTCAATACATTAATGAATTATTCATGGACTATACTAGAATTCCAAGTCGGGCAGATTTGCACGCCATGCAGCTCCTCCTTGTTCTCGTCTGCGCATGCAAACTGCATCGGGCCAGCACAAAGCTTCTGCGGTCGCGATCGTGATAAAGCATGGTACTTCCAGCAACACACTTTCCGGCTCTTACGATCCAAATCTTGCTCTGAAGCCTAGAAACTGTTCCTTACGCCTGAGGTGGCTGCGATGCTGGGGTGCGCCTTGCAGATTTTCCAGCGTCACCTAGGCGTGAAAAGTTTCGCTGTCGATGGGCTGCGCTCTTGAAGGTTTGCGTGACTTGGTCACGCACACGACAATGGAGGGTATCGCTGATGTCTTACTCTGCACTGCTCAATCTCGCAAGTTGAACGAGGCTTCTAGAACGCAGGTCTCTCATCGCGACCTGGTCAATGAGGCTGGAAGTCCAAAGTAGAGTGCACTCTGCGATGTATTTTCGATCGCACACCTCTGCGGCTGTGGTAGAACATTGGCCATGGCTGATGCGACTTGATGGGGAACAGTGGCCTTCAGCTGAGCGTCGCAAGACACCCACACTAGGGTCCCGTCAATCCCAAATGTTGTTCGCAGTCGAGAAAGCGGTGTCGGGATGCGGCATGTCTATATGGTATCTTTGTGGAAGCTCAATGTCCATCGCTTCTGCAATGCAGGGTCACTGCGATTCGAATGCTCCGTGCCGGGGGTCCGGATTCCAGGTGATGCGCAGGCTCCGTCAGGATAGCGCAATGATTATGGTGCTGCCGCACCCATTCCGAAGCAACAGAGCGCCTGCTCTTTAGTGTTGCATCGAGCTCAATCATTCCATCCTCGTTCTTCCATAATCTCAAATCTCTCCTGGAAAGTCTTCTTGACCGAGTCTCTCATCAACAAACGCTGATACCAATCGTATGTCCTCGGCCATTCCCGTCGCCACTCGACCTCAAAATTGTCGACGAAGCTCCGCATCAAGGTTGTTGATATCGCTTCTCTCGAGGCGACGTATAATAGGTCCGCATATGTGATACGGTCGCCAATAAGATAGAGATTGCCGGTCGCTCCTAGATGGTTCTCGATAGTCGCAAGGGTTCCTCGTACCATGTCGCCGTAGAATTCGTGTGTAGAAATGAAGCTTTCTTGTCCCATTAAAGATTCATGGCCTCCGAATTGATGCCAGGCCCATTGCTTGGTATGCCAGACTTCTGGAAACGAAGTATAGCGTAGTTTGTTGACTTTGTCGTACATTTCTTCGAGATAGTCTACTATGGCTCCAGACTGCAAGGTATGTATCAGTCAGCTGTTAATTAATGACAAACACTCAATTCGGCAGCATCGCATCGTTGTCTAAGGTGATGCTTCATGACGGGGTATTCTTACCTCCCAGAGTACGATACCAGTATTAGGATCTTCCATAGCCGGTCCACCGCGTATAAGCTCGCATGATGCAGAATTAGGGTCCTCTTTGATGGCTCCCACATCAACCACCTTCAGTATATAAGGAAGGTGCAGCTCCTTGAGGATCACGACGACTTTGCAGAGCTGCGGTCCCGTGATGTCTCCGTAAACACAAATCGGTGATAAAGCTTGTCTTTCGACCGACACCACCGAGGCGCCAGATGATTTTGGTTTCTCGAGCATCGGAGGTGGCGGATTTGACACTGCTAGCAGTTTACACACGAACGAAAAGGCCAGAGATGAAGCATGAAATGATTGCTTCCTTCGCTTCGATGGTGGTCTCGTTGATGGATTCGTGGAAGTACTGCTGGATGGCTTGGAATAGATGGTCGAGACCGGGGACAAACCCTTCGTCGACGATGCTTCACTGAAACTGTGCATCTTGCGCGGTTGTCATCAGGAAGATTGTTGATGACGATTTGCTGATTGCGAGAGGGGCATGCAGAGCAATATGCAATCGGTGATGGGTCGAAACGATGCCGATACTTCGGGGGATGCTCGTGCGCAATGCGCTTGTGATGGCGGACACATGCACCGGCCTATCCAATCCCTGTAGCTCGAGCTCCCTTGCTCGTCCCATTTCGGTTGGACTGTAGTTCTGCACATCCGTTACAATGATCTGTGAACAGCGGGCGACGACCCTATAGCGAACGACTCTGCGCAGAGTAATAAAAGAATCAGTAATCACTTGTGCGCTTGGGACCTTCTGGAAACATAGTCAATCGAGGCCACCATTGGAGGTCTCAGCGTCCTGTGTTGGAATCTCCGCTGGAGAAGACGCAATGCATCGGAGCAGGATGATCAAGGCAACACCTCTGCTCTCGCGTCACGCGATGATGGCCTTGGTCTCGCATGTGCCACTGCAAAGCAATAAAGCCATGTTGTTCGGAAACTGGCCAGTAGCGACCCGTTCCGCAATTTCTCTTCTCACGTGTCAGCATTCAAGCGGCCGATGCTCACAAAGCAGTGATAAGAAGAGAGTGTTCTCCGTCCGGCACACGGTAGCGTGCGACTCGCGAGACCAAAGCAGAATTTGCGAGAAGATCTTGTGAAGCACTGATGATCATCCGAGGATTACTCGAGATGTATTTCTCAATCGCACCACGGCCGATCATGCATCGTTTGGGGACTTGCAATCACGAGTCGCAGGGACCTGCAAGCGGTGAGTATGGCGGTGCGGCCCAATACACTCTACCGTGCAAAGAACAACACCGCAGCGGAGAGTGCTCCGCAAAAGCGAGGAAATCTCTGTTGCTCACGAGCATTCCCAGAGATCGCTAAGGGCTGTTGCCCGCCAAGCAAGAGAATGGTTTCTTGAAAGAACACCATTGGCAGCGTGTTCCACACGTGCGTTAGCTCCGGCATATCGTCATGTGTAGTTCCTGAACATGACGGATCGGAGTTCGGAGAGTACCCCAAACATGTCTTGGAGAGTAGTGGTGAATCATCGCTCGTGCGGGTCGAGATTGAATGCCGAATGCGACGGAGAGACCATTCTGCTGCTAAGATCTCACGCGCATTCCGCGCGAGCTGGCGCTGGAACTCGCGTCTCAACTCTCGTGGTCATGATGACGGACATCCAAACGACTGTCTGATCCATCGCCAAGATGTCAAGGATTGCTCAACGAAGATCACGGAGATGATGTGGTGGAGGTGTCTCGCGGTTGTTGGTGTTGGCAGGAGAGAGAAAACTGGAGAAGGAAAGCGTCACGGCCAAGCCAAGCATGATCCATGCATGATCCTTGTCCTTGACCAAACTTCGTACGAAACGGCCCAGCCTTAAATCAACCACGTCTAGGTACTGATCGTGTGAACGACTGCTTTCGCAAAGAGTGAGAGCATTCCATGCAATTTCCATTCCGATCAATGCGCGGGTATCTATTCATATCCAGTCCTGTAAGCCTACTACACTGTCGTCTAAGGTAATATCTTCGTAAGTGCAGCATCCTCTGCATCTCTATAAGGCCCAAGCGGTATGGGGATGTTCCCGCTCCAGCCAAGATCGCCTTGAGCCTTCTGGAGTGTGCTGGCAACCTTGCCGACCACATGGGCTATCCATCTATCATTGACGAGTCCGGTTACAGCAGCCTTCTTCATCCCATCTTTGGCAGTTTGATGCCAGTCCTTTGCGATATCTTTGATCTGTGCTTTGGTTGTCCCATCTCTCAGATTCTGTCGAAGATTTTTGGCAAAGACTTTGAATCCGGCAACTTCCTTCAGACTAATGTTGGTTTCTGACCTGGCATCTGGTGATGCAGCATCAAGCCCGGCCTCCTCATCACCTGTCGGAGTTGACGACATCGGCGTATCGGGAGGTTGCACCTCTTCCTCAACGGTCTTTTCGAGTTCGATGATCTTGGTCGCTTTAAGCAGTGCTGCGATAAAGTTGAGTAGGCTCTGATCGCAGGAGACTGGCAGGCTGCCATGTACAGACAATCTGATGTTGGTCTCGTCTTTCTTCACTTGTTTCAGATGCCGGGCAGCTTGCACAGCTTTGGGCAGACCATCGGCTTCGACAATCTGCACTTCAAGCTCGTGCTCATCCACTTCATCAGGCAGCCGCGGCAGGATGTGTTCATGGTGAGGCAGCAAATACGTTGGTATCGTAAAGGTCGCGTCAGCCCCACCAAGACGCATGACCTGAGTTACAACACCCGATGCTGGGATGGTGCGATAGGCCAGGACATCATCGAATTTGAGGTAAGTGACGATATTGTAATTCGAGTTCAGCGGCACTTGGCCGAGGCCGTCGATGTCGGTAAGTTGCACGCAGAAATTGGCATCCGCTGTCCATGTGGAGACTTTGCGTTGCAGTTTCCGCAGTTGAGAATTGTTCTCGGTATACTGCTTGAACACCTGTTGCTGCAGCAGACTGGATAGCCACTTTCCGGAGCCAGCTGCATTGATGCTTGCCATGCTGACAGGATGTAGGTAGCTGAGAGGGTTGAGTAAAAGCCTGAGGAGAAATGGTAGCCGATGCAAGAAGCGTCGCACATATGGCGGCGATGAGTTCTGTAAAGTTGTGACGCGAATTGACCTCCGTGGTGGATGGGGCACAGATGGTATCTCTTGCAGTGCTGCACATACTGCTGCTCGCATATCCTTTTCGTCGTCCAGCTTCCGACCATTGCTCTTAGCATTCTGGCGTACCTGCTGCCTTGACTGGTACACTGCGCTCGATGTGCGGATTTCTGTCAGTATTTCATGATATTGTTGATCTGCAGCTTCGTCGTCTGGATCTAAAGTCTTGATCGTGTCGGCGGCTTGCTGCACTGAACTGTCTCTCATATAGCTCACTCCGGTCAAGGTTTCTCTCAGTTTGGGCCTGTCCGACATGACTTTGGCTTTCGCAGCGGCAGCCTTCAAGAGTGGTGTATCATCCAGTAGGACGCTGAACTCGCTGGCAGCGTCGTCGCTATCTTCGTCTTCCAGTTCGCCGAACGTCATCTCGAATTTGCCGCCCTTTGCATTAGCGTACACGTCGCCAATTGCAATGTTTCTGAAGAAGTTCACAACCACCTCGTCCACGTAAATTGCGATCTCGATGTCGTCCGCGAGCTTCAGGCCAAGTTCAATGCCGTGGGCGACGATCGAGAAGTTCGAGAACGAGACGGTGATGCCTCGAATGACGAACAGACCATCCACGTCAGTATCAATTTCCAGCGCAGGAAGATTGAACATGGCCAATTTGTCCTTAACAAAGTGTGATTGACCTCCCAGCGCTTTTCGAAGTCCAACTCGAGCCATATTTGCAGCCCATGGGAACTGATTCAAGCATGTGAGCAGAACGAAGGGATATATCGTAGTAACGAAGAGGCCGTGCAGCAGCCATGAGGTCGAGCAGATCGCATATGCCAAGTTTAGCGTAGCCAGGAGCGTCCAAAGCGGCACGACAGGCAGAATTCGCTTTTGTTGCGAGTGCCCGTATAGCAGCAGTAGTGTCTCAATGCCGGCGCCAGAGAATGTCCATTTCCAAGGCCATGCGGCTGCACATAGCAAGCACATCACGACCACAGTGGCAAGAATCGGGTAGCTGATTCCTGGTGCTGGCGCATCGTCTCGCACTGGTTCCTCGTATATCGACTTTCGCACTGGTTTTCGCGGAATCATAATGGGGTTTGGTGCCATACTGCCGACTCGCGACTTGTCGCGCCGGGCCGTGTGGGGAGTCAGTGATACATGGAATAATGTCAGAAGCGCGCATGCATGATGATATGCGTGTGACCGTTGGGTGGAAGCAGTCACTGGAGCAAACACCCAAATAATGACGACGCCACCATGACGACCGGCTTAACGCTAGTGATCTTCGCAGGAAGGAAGAGTGAGGAATGGACACGTTACCGCAGGCAGTGGCGATCTGAAATAGAGCGCTGACAGCGAGTTGGCGATGAGCAAGACATCGCCTGCTATGTGCTTCGATGATGGTGATTGAGAGGAGGAGGGAAGAGTCGTGTGGTGAGATTCGAGTGTTGACATCGCCGATCACAACATTGCGCCAGGAGCTGCTTCCGACCCCGGTCGGCTTTCGTTTCCTCCGCCTTTCGAGCATCCAACATTTTGCGACTCCACCTCGTCGACTTCATACACACGACCCAAATGACATCTGGAGACTGAGGAACCGGCATTCGTTCACGGCGCATTCAATCGCATCTGCATTGTCTGTAACAGCGACAATCCCTCATTTTGAAACGCGTTTTCCTCGCGACCAATGGCTACTCCAGTTTCAAGCACGCGTCTGTCGACAGTGGAGTAGCGAGTTCTTCCTAGATCCAAAAGGTGCAGTTTTCCGTCTTGAGAAGTATTTCCACTCCTGCTCCAATGGCGACAACGTAAGGTGACATCGGCCAATGCAGTCCCACTTGCGGCCATATATCACTATCGCCGTCGTTCTCTTCACGATGTTTGCTGCACAAACAGTCCTCTCTACAGTTATGAGATTCTACAACAAGGTCCCCAGCATATTGACCTCAGCTTGCGCTGCAGTCGGTACATGCAGCGCACGATCAGCGCACTCTGGCGCGCAATGCTCAATAGCAGCTAGTAATGTCAGCGCCGCCTGGCACCCGCCTGCGCAGTACTTTGTGAACAACCTCACCTTGACTCTGAACAGCACAGGAACCTATGGCTTCATCTACAATACCTCGCAGTCGCCGCAAGGAACCTCATATAACTGGTGCAACATGCCGCACGTCAACCCTACAACGTATAAGAAGCCATCTTCAGATTACAGGCTGGAATACGTGGAAGTTATCCATCGACATCACAAGAGGACTCCCTATGCAAGCAACACTTTTCCCATGGAAGGCTACGCATGGCATTGCTCGGACGAGGGTCTCTTCTACGGCGGCAAACCCCTTGATCCTGCTGGCAATGATTCTGCATCCACGTATTGGAGTGTGTACACAAGCGAGAGCAACCCATTCCCACCTCAAGGCTTCAATGGAACATGTCAGTTCCCGCAGATCACGCGACAAGGCCTAGACGACTCATGGGAGCATGGTGCAGATCTCAAAGCCGTGTACGCGGACCTCCTGGACTTCATTCCCGTCGAGTACGACCCGGCCGCCACGACTTTTAGAGTAACCAACAATGTCATAACCTCTCAAGTCGCTTCGATGCTCATAGCAGGCATGTACCCAGCCCAGTCTGGGAAAGATACACCACTTCTCATCCAGCCGAACTCCATCGACAGCCTCGAACCACGATACAGCTGTCCAGCGTCGGCCGCGCTATTCAGCGACTACAGTGTCGGATCTTCTGCAACAAATTGGACTGAACACCTCACGGCTTCCTCTGCACTGTTCTCTCAGCTGGACAATGTGAGCGGCATAGATCCGGACGACAGCGGATGGCACCAGAGCTTCGACCATTACTTTGATAACCTTTCGGCGAGGTTGTGTCATCAAAAGCCATTGCCATGCAGCGTCAATGATACATCGGCCTGTATCGAGCATGCAGACGCGGAAACAGTATTCAGATTAGGACAATATGAGTATTCCTTCATCTACCGAGATGCGCCGCAGAGTTTGAAAGCGAGCATTGCAAGCTACGGAGTTTGGACTGCTGAGCTTGCTGCACATCTAAGACGTGCTGCGATTGGCGATAGCCAAGTCCGATACAGACACAATGTAGCGCATGATGGGAGCATCTCGAGGCTTCTGAGCATCTTGCAAGTTGAAAGAATGGTGTGGCCAGGCATGGGCTCAGAGGTTGTCTTTGAGCTCTACAAGAAGGAAGAGTGCCACTTCTTGAGAGTTTTATGGGCAGGGCAGGTGTTGCAAAGCAGTCATCCATCATTCCGGAGCATGGACATGGTGCCATTGAACACGTTCTTGGCGTACATCGATGAGCTTGTCGGGCAGGGTGCGAAGAAGGTGCCCCAACTATGCGAGGCAAGTGAGGACTAGAATAGACCATCATACAGATAGAATACTCTCAAGACTTCAGTGACGAAAATTCGTCGTCTAATCACTCGACGCGTGTCACGACTCACCGCTGGCGTTCCATTCTCAAGTAGGCTAAGTCCGTTTCTTGCTCGGCTAAGTCCGTTTCTTGCGCCAAACATCTCGAACTCGCGTAGCTGAAGGAGGCTCATCGAGTAAACAGACATCATCACCAATCCACCACCACACTCCTTCCTCCCTCCCGAAAACACTGCGCGTCGCTTTCACTGCCGCATGACGGCACGGTAATCATGTCCAACACTGAAACGCCCGAGCCCGCAACCGAGCGCGCGACACGATCGACCACGGCGCGCAACCCACGACGACGAGCTCGACAAAGCGACAACGACACCTTACAGAAGGCTGCTCCTCGACGGAAACGCAGCAAAATTACCGACGAGACCTACGCGCCGCGGGACTCGACCGAAGGGCGGCCTCCGGAAGTCGACAGCGATGCGAAAATAGACGAGGCCGATGAAGCAGGGGAGGTCAACAGTGTCGTGAATGGATCCATCGATGGACACACCTACGTTGGCGTTGGGACTGCCAAAGCTAATGGCAATGGACACCATCGACATCGACGTGCTGGAAGCGCTACACCTGTGCTTGACGTTGAAATGCCAGTGCGAGGGAAGAAAGGCACCGTGAAGCGAGTGCATAGATCTGACGGCGCCACGACTTTGTGCTCAAATCAATGCTACAGTGTCAAATTGCTCCCCAGTACGCCGAAGGAGCTCAAAAAGGAAGGACTCGAATATCGTGGCAGTATACTGGGCAACCATGCGCTGGCTATCACACAGGAAAAGGCACTCGTATGGGACTATACCGCGCACGTTGCTGCGAGCAATGTTCGCACTTTCAACATGCCTTTCTCGACGCGAGGAGAGCGCTTGCCATTCGGTGCGCTGGTGCCCAGCAACGGAATCGCTCATAACGACATGGGTCTCGTGCTCATTTCGGCAGACACTGGCAAAGTGGTCTTCTACGACTCTCTTGATCGCGCAACCTCGCTCGGCTTGTTCCAGGCGAAACGTGCGAGCGTAGATGGCACAATCCCATTGAGCGGCACCGAAGTGGTGGCAGACATTGTCCCTGCTGCTTACGCCACCTTTGTGGTCACGCTCAGCTCCGGGAGGATAGTATCACTTACACTGAAGGATATGACCGGTATGCCGAAGGTGCAGAGCCAGTTTATGAAGATCGAGGAAGTGTCCTCTGGTGGTGTCTTTGGCAGCTTCAGCGGCTTCCTCAAGTCAAATTACCGGAGGGACCTGACAGCAGTTCGTACGAAAGAGATGGCACGTGGCGTTGTGCAGGTTGTTGGGCTCACGGCCAAAGCAGAGGTGCTGCTTTGGGAGCTGGAGTGGTCTGGCCGCTCTCTATACATTTCCAGCCACGAGCTCAAAGAGACGATCGTGAACGAGCTGAAGGATGCGACATCACCTGAGCTTGCCGGGCAGGCAGACTACGCTGTCGCTCTGGACTTTGCAATCGTGGACAAGGACAACACGGGCAGCAGCCAGGCATTACTCTCCACTGCCTCCAAACAGCCATTGGACCTTTTCATTCTGCTGCGGATTGGGACTTCAGACATGACGCAGTACGTCGTAGTAGAGATCTCTCTTCCGGGCGATGGCAGCTACAATATCGAGCGCGTTCATCAGCTCCAAAGCTATTACAGCGACAAACCCCTGTCCCAACACCAAAAGGCACGGCTAGTGGTACCAAAGCCTGGCCACTCTTTCTACGCCTTATTTGAGGATACCGTTGTCCTTGCTGCGACGGTAGATCTTGTGGACGACAGCCCTGAAGCTCAATTGCACGCATCCTACCTACAGCAGGATCCGTTTGAGGATGCAATCCGACTAAGGTCAAACAAGGACCTCGCTTTTCTCGGTATTAGCGAAGAACCGTCTCGAGCGAATCATGCTTCATCGATTGCGTTTGTCAAAGGAGCTGGTCTTGTGCGCATTTCAGCAGCGGAGACAACATCTATTCCCGGAGGAGCCCGAATACCCGCTAAGAGCAGGATCGAACAGGCTGTCTTCCATGGTGTATTGCAGCCCGATAACATTCTCGACCTTTCGCAGCAGAAACGATCCGAGTATAGCATCGAGGAGATTGAGGAAGCGGCGGTGGTTGTCTCTGAGGAGATTTTACGGGCTGACACAGGGTTCCCTACCATGATCTCGCCAACGCCAGCTTCTATGGAGGTCGGACTCGCCACGAAAGCGAAAGCGCTGAAGGCCTTGGTGACTTTCGTAACCAGAACATATCCCGCGCTTCCGAGAAGGACGATGTGGCAGTTGCTCTGGGACGCCGAGAAGCTTGCGGCTGCTCAGCAGCTGTGGCTTGCTTTCGAGGAACACGTTGCTCTCACGATCAAGGGAGAGAAGCGCAAAGCGACTGTGATGGACGAGCTTGCGGCTTGGTTCGAGCACAACTTCGACTTCTATGACCGACCTGAATTGGTCAACGAGAATGCAGTGCGGCGATTTTTCGCTTGTGGCCTACATTACATGGACAGGCTTTTAACGAACCTGCGACTCTTGCTACAGGACTTCTACGACCAAGAAGAATGCCCTCCGCAAGAGGGTCTCAAGCGCGTCATTCAAGCCGACGACATCTGGCTCAGGGCTTTGGAAACAGTTTTCAACTTCCGCTCTGAGAACTGCGCCGACTATGGTATACTGCCTGAGCTGATTGACGATGGTATTCTAATCGACAAGGCTGAATATGTTGATCTTCCAGAATTCTGGACCTCCTCTTTGAAGCTCGTGGACAACACTCTGAAGGTTGCAGATCTGTCGCGTGATTTGACTCAGAAGTGTTATCAACCTGAGGAGCTCGACGCTGATGGGCACGCAATGGTCAACGACATCGCTGACAACAATGCGCGACTTGTGCAGATATATTGCTTGCAGGCTCAAGAAAGCATCAATTGGTACTCTTCCCAGCCGGATAAGAGACAGCAGGAGATCGCAGACAAGATGCTACAGGAATATCATCAGGAGCGCTACGCGCAGTGTCGTAAATTGGCTACTGTTGGCAGAGCGGAAGCTGGCATGCTATTGGCTGAGAAATACAAAGACATGAACACATTGGCCGATATGATCATTGCCGAAGACCAGTACTTGTACGAGTACAGTCAAGAACATGATGCGGACAAGACGCAAATTGCCCAGTTCTCCGCAGATCTACACAGCAAAATCCAGCGATACTTCCGCAAGTATCAGAAGGCCTGGTCAGAAGCCTTTTTCGACAAACTGTTTGAAAGCAGTGCCTCAGGTGCTAAGCTCTTGCGAGCGCAAAAGGAGTGGAAAAAGCCTCTTGCTGAGTACCTTCGAGGACATCCTAGCAGAGCGAAGTTGTGCTGGATCAACGACATTACAGCCGAGGCCGATTACGCGCATGCCAGTCAGGCACTTGCTGAGTGTGCTCAGGCCCAAGAGACGAAGCTGTGGAGCAAAAAGGTTGAGCTGTCGTTGTCAAAGCTGGCACTGCTCGCTGCAGAAGAGGCTGGTACGGCCCCCAACCTCGAGTCAAAGACGAACGGCTCGGCCAAGTTGCACCGTTCCCCGCAAGATGAGCTTGCTATCCTGCAGGTACAGGAACGTGTTTTCAAGCACTTCACTCCGGAAATCCAGCTGTCCGTTGACGAAGATGCCGAGCTCGTGAACTGTATGGACAAGTACGGCAGACACCTAGATAAGAACTCGGCTCTATGGGGCGTGCTCGAACACGGGATTGCGACCATTCTTCGACATGGGATCCTCGAAGTTGAGGAGCTGATCGACACACTGACTCTGATGTCCGTAGTCATTGACAGCGCCTCAGACGTCAACCTTCAAGGCTCGGAGACACTTCAGGCTCTGATCGCGTTGGAAGCAGCGGCGTCTTCACTTCCACCTTCTCGCTTCGAGACACTCTTGGCATTGATCTGGAAGCGAGCATACATTTACGACGACTGGAATTCACCGGATCTTCAAATCCACAAAAAGCAATCTGATGAGGAGCGCAAGGGTGCCATTCAGTTCTCTACCCTGTGGCAAACTCTCCACCACGTCTTGGAGTCCGAGATCACCACTAAGCCTGATGCGCAAGTTAGAATCTTAACGCCTTCGGAGTGCGTGGGCGCAGCTTGTCAACCCGAAGACTTGAGCTATCGTTTCCCAGAGCCGGATATCCTGGATCCTATTGTTCACGAGCTGCGTATTCAGGACGAAATCTTGTCGAAATATGTCACTGATCGTGGACTTGATGCGATCGCCGCTGAGGCTGAGCGGGATGTGCGGCAATTCTTGATGGCGAAGGCAGACGAGGAAGCAGAAATGCGGAAGCAAGAGAGGCATTTGCAAGAGTCGTTTGCTGAGGACGGTGGCCTACAGAAGACGAATGGGCATGTCAATGGGCTGAACGGGTACCTTCATCACCAAGAAGAAGAAGTGGAAGAGGTCGATGATGGAGATGTCGAGATGGAATGATGCGGATACGGGTTGCTGGGTTTTGATCGAGATGCTGACCTGCAGAACTGCTGGCTGTGCCTCGAGAGATGGAATTTGTCGGGATACTCATCGGGCCACCATCGCCCTCTTTTCCTTCATGCGCCATTTGTAGTGCTGGGAGAAAAGCGAGAGATGTACGTTCGACGGCAGCAAAGCGGGCTCGATTTTCTTGTTTGTACGAGGTGACCACAGACAGCTTGTAGCCTTTACCTAGACAAGGGAAATGTATGATCGAGGCCACGAAACGAGTGGCTTCGACAAAACAGGCATTCTGCAGACACTTGGTTTCTCATGCCGTTTCTCCTAATGTTCCAACGTATGACCAGGCCAGATGAAGATCTACATCGTGCTCCTTGCATCCAAAAAGCGTCTGTACGCGTCGTCAGCTGTGAAGTTACGTACTCGCACTCAGTACGATCATCTCTCGAGGACTATACGGCCAGAGTGGAGAACCCGAAGAGTCTCCGCTACAACGAGCCCGTTATGGTTGTCAGTAGCTAGAAAGAATAGGAGAATAGGGAGCTTGAAACGACAAGCTTGGATCAAGCATCCACGTATGCGCTACCAAGCCGCAAGTTCGTCGTTGCTTGTTGAGACTAGTGCAGCCGAGACCTTGTTGAAGATCATGGAGAAGGAGAGCGGATATATCAGCGTCCTCGAACGGCGACGTAGCAGCTGCACACTCATTCAACTTCTCTTCGTCCACTCCAAACACATTCAAGAACCACACGACAGAAACCCCATCAACCACCAAAAATGAGGTTCATCCTCAGCACCCTCTTCCTAGCCCTCAGCATCGGCTCAGCAACAGCTGCCTCTTTCGACGACCTCCCACCATGCTCGAAACAGTGCATCAAAGATGCAATCAAATCTTCCACAAACTGTGCCGAAACAGATGTCAAATGCGCTTGCGCGAATAAGGACAAGATTCAGCAAGCGGGTGCTCAGTGTGTTGTTGCAGCTTGTGGGATGGATGTTGCGTTGAGTAAGTCTCTCCAAAGAAACTGAATGCCCAATCGCTTTTCTGGCTCGCGTCGGTCTTGGGGAAATATTTGCTGACTTTGAGGCCCTTGTAGACCAGGTTGTGCCGGCTGTAGAGAACGGATGTAAGGCGCCTTGAAGGAATGATGGTCCGGTCCTGCAAAATGAGAGCGTGTGAAGATCGAAGTTGGAGTAGGAGCAGACGCAGAAGATACAGAGGAGCCATGCAACCTTCTAGAAAAGTTAGCGTTTACAGCGCCACCGAGCGAAGAGTGTTTGTCATCTTGTGTTTCTTCCCAATCTTGTCTCAATTGTATCGAGGCTCTCAAGGCCCGCTGCTGTGATCGGTAAGCTATCACGATCAGCCCTCATGAGAAGATAAAACAACAGAACTCCTTGCGATCGTGAACGAGACTTCAGCTCGATTTTGGCAACTCTACTGCCTCTTTTCTACGCCTTATAAGTGCTAAGCACAGCAATTCCCTGAGTCTAAAATGCAACCACCCAACTCCGCGCTCGTAAACATGAAGCAAGCATCCTCTGCTTTCTAGGCTCACAACAGCACCATCGTGTGAGATGACGACCGCGCTACGTCGTAGCTTCAGTCTGTACAGTCTCAGACGTAACACTCTCCGAAATGACTGATTCAACCTTGGCTTTCTTCGGATCGGGAGCGACCTCATTCGCGCCATCTCCGCCGTACGTGTTCGTGACATCAGTCATGGCCGGTCTTTTCGCCGCACTTGGTGGTTTGTAACCAGTACTGTTACGAAACCCTGCCCCTCCTTGGGGCATACCAATTTTCCGACTCATGTCTGCAGCAGGATTGATGTAGTTGGTCGCGTTCGGTCGAGGTGCAGCACTCGTGGCGTTGACAGCTGGGCCAGCAGCAGCAGGTCGAGAGCCTCCCGCGCCACTGCCAGGTTGTTGACTTGGCACAGTTGCGGTAGGCTGTCCACTTGCGAGCTGTTCCCGACGGACTGGCTTTGATACGCCAGGGTTCACTCCCTGCGTTCTCCGTATTGAAGGACTTTCGGCGTGTGGATTGAAAGCGACGTTCGCTTCGGGTTTGCGTCCGGAAACGAAGCCTAGCGTAGCTCCTGCGGGTATTGTGTTAGACTCTTCTGGCTGCGGTTGTCCATTGAGACCGTTCTGCGGTCGAGGTTGAGGCTGTGCTAAAGGCGACCCAACAGCATTGCCCGATGATGGATTCGAGCGTGCCCCATCTGCACCATGCTGGAGATACGTGTTGCCATTCTGTTGCGGTTGTGGTCTCTGTTGGTTTCCGGGTGTCTGTGGTGGCAACATACGATTGGCTGGCTGTGCAGCGTTCTGCTGTGGCCGTTGCACTGATTGTGGCTTCTGTGGCGCTTGCATCCCGTTGACAGGCGCAGGAGGCTGTATATTTGGCGGTCTCGTCCGAGGCATCGAATGTGTCCTCGAGAGAGCTTGTCGTTGCGCGTTCTGTGGGCCGTTCGCTCCTCTTTGCACATGCGCTTGCGGTCCATTGCTGACCTCGGAATCGTCAAGTCGCACTTCATCAGGGTGACTGAAGTCGCTCTCGTCGAATTCTGTCGCTTCTCCAAAGTCGTCATCGAATTCTCCCGAGCCGACAGATGCTACAGACTGCATGCTAGTGTTGCGTTGTGGTCCGCCTGTCCGCTCTGATGTTGATACGCTCTGCGTGACCGGCTCCTTTTTGATCGGCGCATAGTCCGGATGCCTGTGCAGATTTTGAGCATCCCATTTGGAGGGCGCTACCTTGATCTTGGTGATCTTCTGCAGATAGTCTTTGTCGTATAAGCAGTTGCCGAGCACGTTCCCAAAATTGCGCAACGCTCGTTTCATCGCATCTGTTGCAGCTTCTTTCTTCGCCTTCTCAAAGGCAGCGGCTTTGCCTTTTGCGTTCTCGCAATGCCCGTAGCCAATATCCTCATGAAATGTGCCATCCTTCAGCGTGACTCGCACTATTGTCGACAAGCCAAGATTGATCCTGCCAGACTCTCGGTTTTCGTCCACGAAATCGATCTGAACGTTCTGTATTGACGAGCTCCAGCCATTGAACCCAAATACTTCATTCGCAAGATTGATGACCTTCTCTGCTGCCAGATAGTGCACCTTTCCCCCACCGGCACCTGGTCGTGTGGAAACGTACTCGGGACCCAGCTGCTTGTCCAGTCTGCTCTGCAGTGTGGCTATTTCCTGTGCTGTAAACTCGGACATGCGTGGTTCGGGCTTGATGAACGGGTTCACCGTGTTGGCATTGTCGCGATGCTGGTCGCCTGGCCTGCATGACATTAGTGGTGAGTGACACATTAAAAGGCATTGCAGTACTCACGCAGGCATCGTGGGCTATCGCAAATTCGGTGAGAAGATAGCGAGCATCGTATGGCGGGCGTTGGTGGTGTGGCGAACTGAACTGCCCGTCTGCCTGGCGTCTGTTGATGATGAAGTCGCAAGTCGCGTCGTGGGACGCGTCGCTTACGTTACTGCTTCCGGAAGTGAGATCGGCGCCTGCCGAAAATGCACGTGCGCGGATTCCGGTCTCCCCTGCCCGCCTGGAGTGAACATGTTCCCATCTTTGTTCGCCGCGAGTGAGATTCAATAGACCGAACGCATATCCTCCACGCTTGGCTGGTGTCTACTTCTCGCCATCACAGGAACAGCTGTGCCGCGGTGTATTCTCGTGGCATCCTGCTTCTCCGCCGGCGATTTCATCCTGGCCAGCGCGGCTACAACTTCGGACCCTCGAAACTCTCGGGACCAAGCTTTATACTTACTGCGGCCGGACTTCCAGCGAGGAAACGTAGCAACTCGCCCATCACATTCGCACTTCGTCCAAATCTTGCCGTCTTAACCACAGCCCAATAGAGACAGCCTTGCGACCCCGAATCCGACTGAAGCGCACATGTGCAGAGCCCGATGAGCCGTTGATTGAGCTGCCACGTCAGCTAGCGACCGCCATCATGGCACACACACGGAGTCCACGAAGGACACGCTTACGTTCCATCATCACATTTACGAGCTTATTCGCCCTGTCATGGCTGCCTTCAGCGTTCGCGGCGGCGAAGTCTGCAGCAGACTACTATGTCAGCGATCTTCCGGGAGCACCAGAACCGAAGCTCGACACGTGGGCAGGACATCTGGAGATTACGCCAGAACATCATGGGAATCTCTTCTTCTGGTTGTTCAAGAACAGGCATATTGCGAATAAGCAGAGAACAGTGCTATGGCTGAATGGAGGGCCAGGCTGTAGTAGCATGGATGGCGCCCTGATGGAGATAGGGCCATACAGAGTGACAAAAGACGGGAAACTGCGACTGCAAGATGGGAGCTGGGACGAGTTCGCAAATGTGCTCTTCGTCGACCAACCCGTGGGCACGGGCTTCAGTTATGCGGACACCAACAGCTACGTTCATGAGATGGACCAAATGGCCGATCAGATGGTGCAGTTCCTCAAGGCTTTCTTTGAGATATTTCCGGAGCACAAGAACACCGATGTAGGTTTCACCGCTGCGCAAAAGGTTGAGCGTTGCGATATGATATGCTAACGAGCGGAACAGCTTTACATCGCAGGTGAATCTTATGCGGGCCAGTGGATTCCCTACATCGCACATGCGATCTTGGAACACAACAAGAAGAACCCGAGCGACAAATGGAACCTCGAGGGCCTCATGATCGGCAATGGCTGGATCTCTGGACCTGAGCAGTACATTTCTTTCCTTCCCTTCGCCTATGAGAACAACCTGATCACAGCGGGCTCGGACACAGACAAGAAGGCACTCGAACAGCAAAAAGCGTGCATCGCTGATCTGGATGCTGGGGCCAAAGACCACGTCGACAGCGGGATCTGCGAGAACATTATGCAGTCACTTCTACGCGACACACAGAACAGCAATGGCTGCCTCAATATGTACGACGTCAGGTTGAGGGATTCGTACCCAAGTTGTGGCATGAATTGGCCTCCGGACTTGGAGTGGGTGAAGCCGTACTTGCGCCGAGATGATGTCAAGCGCGCTCTTCACATCAACCCGGACAAGAAGACTGGCTGGGTGGAATGCAACAATCAAGTCTCATCTGCTTTCAACGCACGCAATTCGAAGCCATCAAGAGCGCTCCTCCCAGGCCTGCTCGAGAAAGTTCCAATTCTTCTGTTCTCGGGTGACAAGGATCTAATCTGCAACCATGTGGGCACCGAGAACATCATCAACAACATGGACTGGAACGGCGCCAAAGGTATGGAACTTTCGCCAGGCGTTACAGCACCACGAAGAGATTGGACTTTCGAGGGCGAACCGGCCGGTTTCTATCAGACCGCTCGAAATTTGACCTACCTTCGCTTCTACAATGCTTCGCACATGGTCCCATTCGATTACCCGCGTCGCACCCGAGATATGCTTGATCGATTTATGGGTGTGGACATTGCTTCTATCGGCGGCACTCCAGCAGACTCACGAATCGACGGCGAAAAAGGCAAGGAGGTCTCTGTTGGCGGACACCCCAACAGTACTGCGGCCCAGGAAGCCGAGGCGGAGAAGGTGGAAGCTGCGAAGTGGTCAGCGTATCAACGATCAGGCGAGATCGCACTTTTCATCGTCGCTGTCGCAGCGGCTGTGTGGGGATTCTTCATCTGGCGTGACCGCCGGAAACGAAAAGGCTACAAGTCAGTCTTTGGCATGGAGCCTTTCGACGATCGTGGACCTAGCGGCGGCCTTGGCTTGGATCATGATGCGAGACGAGCCGAGCGTGATGTCGAGGCTGCGCGAGACTTTGACGAGGCTGAGCTGGACGACATGTCGCATGCGAACGGCAGACACAAGGAAGAGCGATTTAGCTTGGGAGATGACGAGGAAGAAGATGATGACGGGCGGCAGTACGGTCGACCTGCTAATGGGCATGCCACAAAGTAGACTGTTATTACTGCATATGTACGAGTTGTTCAGCATGTTTTGCATATAGTTGGGCTATTTGCAAATGAGAAATGTATCAAGACCTCGGTCTCTTTCCGGGCGCGGAGACATTCAATGCAGAGGAAGGAACCACTGAACCTTCAGGACAGACTTAAATTCTCCACGCTCCTCGGATGATGCGCTGCGCAAGACGCAAATCGGTCTCGAAACAACAAAGACCTGCGACGAACTGGCTGACAACTTAGTTGGAGTCAAACAATGCCCGATTTCCCGCGCGAGAGCAAGCAGGGGTCGGATCGACTTCGCAATACCGAAGAGAGAGTGTTTGTACCAATTCAATACCGATGTCCAGACACCCCTCAAGAACGGAGTGTATGCTGTCAGAATCTCGCACGCTGCACTTTTGGCTGCGGGAATCTCGGCACCCTTGATGGCGGCGAGGTGAGTCAGCCAGGAGTCGTTTTGTGATTTAGGGATGAAATTAAACGCAGAGGGATATAGGCCAGTCTGTCATTGTTAAAGGAAGCGCAGGCAGTGGCAGCATGCTTCCTTCAATTCTCGAGTCGATGCAGTCAACGAACCAATGGCCTAAGCTGAAGTTTGGTTCTGGCATCGTGTTTCAAACGAGAATCAAGCCACAATCATGTCCACCTTTCGAAGATCGATTGCCGACTGCTACGGAACCATAGAGTTTCAGTGCAGAACGTCAATACGCACAGCTTCTCGTGGAAGTTCTTCTCCCCCGCCTCCACTCGACGCCTCGCTTCCACTTTCACGACGACGTAGAGCAACCTCAGGAGCAAACGCCGCCAACCCCTCCAACTGCCAACGCCACACGCGCAAGCAAGCAGCAAACATCGATCAACAGTCAACTACCTGGAAAGAGACTGCTTAATCATCAAACACTTCGGCACCTTGGTGCAGTCGTGTTTGATATCTTCCGGCGGACAAGTTCCCGCTGAGTTTCACAAAGCAACCCAAAAATCCACTCGAGTACGAGTCTAAACATACGACCCATACCCACTCCCGGCGAACAAGTTCTCGCTGTGTTCCATTCCTTTTTGCCTTTTTGCTCTGCGATTCGCGTTCAGATGAGCTGTAGATAGACTACGGCTCTCTTTTGCACGTTAAGAAGAGGCGAAGGCATGAGAGGGAATAGAAGCGTCCAGTACATGCAAACATGACTGGACTCTGGAACCAGGAACTGTGCCGAAAAACGAAGCCTCGAGCGATAGATAATGACTGTAAAAAAGTGTCACTACGCAAATTCTTGTGCCTGCAATTCAGAAGCCGACGAGTGGTACGACCAGCACCATTCTTACTTTCCCACGAAGCAGTTGAGGCACCAGATCTGAAAAATCTCTCATGCTGAAATGCAGAACAACATTCGCAACATCGTTTACAGCGCCGCAAAATCGAGTAACTCATGCTGAGGAAAAGTGGCACATGTTTGATTGGAACTCTTGATTGTGCCAAGACTTTCACATGCAACGAAGTCCAAATGCCTGCTTGACCACCTGTGCAAGGCCGCAAGCACGAAATTGCCGTTTAAGCAATGATTTCACTGCTGATTCTATGTATCAGAAGCTCGTGCATTGATTCAGAGACTCTACAGCATTTTTGCACAAATATGCATGCAATCCATCCATGTCCACTGGATCGCGGGGTTGATATGACGTGTTTTGCTTCATTACTTCGCACTTATTAGAGCAGCAGTGTTTCGAATCATAGTAGCTTCCTTTTAGAATCAATTCCAAATTTTCGGTGAAAACAGTCTGGTTGGTTTCAAAGCTATAGTGCTATCGCAACTGAGGAGCACGCTCTAGCGCGATTCCGTGCCTGCTTTCTTCCCAGATAGTCTACAAGCTAATCTGTAGCATTTGCATTCATGCCACTTCGTGAAAAGCGAACGAGGTCCTGTCTCAACAGTGTTGTCGTTGCGAAAGTCTCGCGAACAGTCGAGGCATCGTGGCACGATGTCGGAGAGGACAAGGTCACCTGACAGGATTGGGTGATCAAGAGCTTCTCTTAAGACTTCAGCCATGATTCCTGTTCATCGCCGTGGCTTCTCATTTTCGTTCTCACCTTCCAAATTAGAACATTCCACACCCGCTTTAAGATGAATCTAGCGGACTTCTGATGCATTAGCACGCGCGGAAGTCCACCGCATCACGGCGAAACTGGACCTTTTTGGACGAAGCAACAAGCCAAGCTCACGCCTTTTCTCCTTCGTGCATGGAAAGAGGTCAAAGTAGCGTGCGAATGGTTGACATCCGGTTCGTCCGCTCGATTATCTGATCTTGGGCAGCTAAGTGGTGCCCATACTATCAGAGACTTTTCGCCATGTGCCTTCTGCAAGCCTCCCGCTTCGTCGGACTACATAGCTCGCGCCATGATCTCATACCAGTCACGGCACCTACAGTAGTCCTCGAAGTACCGGGAGTACCGGTTGTCGAGGAAGTTGCCGGCTTTCTTTCAGGTTACTTTGAGCGAAACATGCTCAGCGTCGTGGACTCTCACTAACGAGTAACATGTCCGTCAAGATGGAGCATGAGCCTAAAGGTTTCCGGAACCAAGAGTCGTGCGTCACTCGGGCGGACTGTGACTTCTGCCCTAATGGTGTCGCTGCGCACGATCACTGTAGTTGAGCGCCACAAGCTTGGCGGTTTCTTGCTCGTTAATCGTGTCTGCGTGAGATTGTGGGTTTGTCGTGAGCAGCGCGATATCGACTCCGATACCGTCGAGCTTGTCGTCACCAGTCTTGCATTTGGTGGTATTATGCTGTATATTGGCGACGAAGATGCGTAGTTAACATGGAGGTGAAGTTCCGATACCACGGAAATTGACTTCTCGGAGTCGCCGGATGCCACGTGCGATTGCATCGCAAGCTTGAATTTCGGTACCGGGGTGACTTCACCTGCAATTTGGGCCGGCGTTTTCTCCACATCATCAAGTACTGGGTGTCGACGACCTGCTCGAGCGACAAAGGCCAGTGGAAAGTTACGATTGCGCTGCATACCGCTGATGCATCGTATTGAGCATCGTCACGCGATCAACGACTTTGTGAGAACGCCGAGGTTGATACCTGCAAGCCACCCATCACTAGTCTCTGCCACTGTGAGTAATACATGCAGGAGACCGCACTTGGTGCTCGGCTGACCTTGCCCATGTTTCCGTAGACGCGATGGTACCATGCTTCACATGCGACGTCTCAGTAAGCCTTCGCAGATCCAGTATATGACAGTCGCGGGAAATGCTTCAAAAGTGAAACGATCAAGGGCGTAGGCCAAGGTCCACGACATCCATTGAACAGTTGTCCCATACTGACCGTGATTGCGCATTCTGCGTCACTGAAGTATACCTGACACATCGTCACTGCCCATACACAGTCGGGCGCCGCTCCGAGGAGGATATGCAAGCCATCCGAACCTTGGGCCACCTTCGCTGGTCCACGCAAGCTCCTCAGGTCCGGCCACTTCCACCTCACATCAATAGAGAATTTGTGCAAACCGAATCCGGTGAACTGGAACTTCTCGTATGCGAGCCGAAGTCAGGCCAAGCAGCCAAGTCTGGAGTCTTCTTTGTCCATGGCGGCTATGGCTCGGCGGGGGTGTGGCTCGAATGGATGACTCATCTTTACGAGAACAACTATCCTGGCCGACTGTACGCGTACAGCGCCCGGAACCATGGAGCGAGTTTCGCTGTTTCGTACTTGGATATGGTATTCCGGACTCCTCTGGATGCTATCGCGAGTGATTTGACAGCTTGTGTGAAATGGGCGGAGAACGATAACGAAGGTGGCAAGCTTGTTCTCGTGGGACACTCCTCAGGAGGCGGGCTCTCGCAATACTGCCTGGCAAAAGATCTAGTCACTGCCCACGCGTTGTGTCTAGTTGGCGCCATTCCGCACTTTGGCATGCTAGACATGTATTGGAACTGGTTCAAGCATGATCCATTTTTCCCGTTGAGAAGTATGCTCCACTTTGGACATCCATCGTCTCCTCTGAGCACGCCTGACCTTGTGCATGGCGCATTCTTCGGCAGCAAGTACCCCCGGCAGGAAGTCCTGAGTTTCGTGCGGTGGATGCCTTGGTATGAGTCAATGGGATGGCCGGTGGCGATGTTTGGCAGCTTCGTGGGCTGGCTGATGGGGAAGAACACCTGGCTTGGAGTGTCTTATGTCTTGCGCAACATCGAACTTTCGAGAAATGCGTTTGAGCGGGATGCCGTTTGCGTGCTGGTGGGACTCCAGGATATGCTGTTCGACATGAGCGTGATCAGACGTGTCGCCACTGAGTATCGAGAAGGACTTAAAAAGATGCGCGAGAGCCAAGGAGCCTCTGTCGATGCAGGGCTTTCAGGCGAGCTGGCAGAGGTCAGTGGTGCAGTATGTGAAAGCAAGGGTGGCGTGCGGGTTGTATTGATTGAGGATGCTGGACATCATGTGCAGAACGATGTCCAGACAGACATCGCTGCCGAAACGTTGCTGTCTTGGTTGAAGCAGGTCTCGTGATCCAGAATCCTGGTAAAGAGATGGTCATGGTTGTGTCCGGGGTACTGTGGCTAGTGCACACCCCTGTCTATCGGCCTCTGGTCGACTTCTCTCATGAAGGTCAAGGACAGTTGTTCGCAGGCGAAGCATGACTTTGATCAAGGGATGCATGTTTATTTCGCACGAGGAATGGGGCAGATAGAAGTCTGTTGGCAAGTTTCGACCTGTGAGGGCTGATGAAATGATCGAATGTTCGAGACCATTCCATCGTCACATGCCAACATGTGGCCCGACATGAGTGAAGTTCGAGTTCCAGTTGCCACCGTGGCCGATTGGTCGCGTTATCAAGGCCAACTTACGGGTGAGTCGACCGTATGCGTAAGCACCAGGGCTTGAATGTTCATGTGACTAGGAGTCGCGTCATCCGCCTGGTGCTGTGCATCGGCTCTACTTTGCCCAGCTTGGTATGATGTCGCAAAGTCGGTGCTAAGCTCTTCGCTACAGGGCCGAGCATGCCAATAATTCCAGCACGCGAGAACCAGAAACGTGGTTTGGCGTCCACACCCGATCGCGATGATTCTCAGTACCTTCAGGATGAGCCAGAACGCCACACAGACTCAAGCAGTGCCCGAAATTTGAATGTCGATCGAAACAGCGTCGGCATCGACAGTTTCGGTCAAGGAAGCTGTGGAGCGTGCTTCGGCGGGCGCAAGAGCTCATGGAAATGCAGTCTGTGCCGAGGACCACAGCTCGTCAACTCTTCTGGAAGGAAAAGCTTGTCATTGCCTTTGGGGTTGTGGCCTTAGCCTGGAGGCGGAGTGAAGTCAATTGTGCATGTAGGGCTGGCGCTACAAAGCCACCGTGATCGCGTACCACACAGTAGCGCAGGATGCCGTCTTCGACGGGCAGCAATCTGTTCAGCTAGCGTACGAAGCCATCGAAGTACTTGGGCTCCACGTGTCGAATTGTCACCAAGGCGTTACCAAGAGGTCCCTCTGAGTTGAGGATGCGAATGTCGCGATGTCACTTTGCAGAGGATTCTGTGCACGTGTCAGCTTGCGTATGGAAAGCTTGGTGGGAAGGGCTAGGCGAGCATGCCGAGACTCTTCGCCCAGCGCGTAGATATGCGAGGCCGTCTTGTAGTACGCGGTACGAACACCGAATCCGAGCGGTGGGTGGCAAACCAATTGTCCACGCAATGCCGGTGGTAAATTGTCAGCAGTGGTGAAAGCTGTGGAGAGTTCCGGACGTGAAGTTGTTGTGAAGTTCGTCGGAAGCGCCAGAGCCCGACCGCGCGCTGACAAAATGCGAGGAAGGGAAGGGTCGCTCGGGCTTAACGCTGCTTGGCATTTGTGTCGCAGCTTCCTGGGGAACATCGCTTTCGGAAACCTGCCCGACCATCCTCTTCTCTTCAACCCGCCAAGCAACATATTGTCAATGGTTCTCGGCGTTATCATGCCTGCCAAGCGATATCACGCCAGACGCATGCAGTCGGACGACCTTGCTGCCAATTCCACTCGCTTGGGCCGCTGTGGTCGGATTTCGCTCGAGGTCGTTGGGAGTCGGCAAGCTGGAGGATTTGCCGAATGCCGTCATACCATCAGGAACGACCCCCGTCATCATGCACGTCAAACTAAGCTTTCCACCCTGGCCAGTCTGTGGCAGTACGTGTGGCGCGTTCAGCAACCGCTAGAGAGCCGTCCTGGACGTCGCAAGTGGACACGAGCTGCGGAATGCTCTGGCAGATGCTCGGCGCTGCTGTGCCTCTGGAGTGTCGCCAAATCGAAGACGAATCCATTGGAGCATGCTGGGCCCACGAAGCCAAGAGCACCAAGTGTCCAAACGTAGGTGAGGGATCGCCACACGACAGCAGACGCCAATAGTTCCAGCATCCGCGTGCCGTGGCAGCCGACAGTTAAGCTCTTCTCAGGGTCCTTCTGCAGGCTTCTGGTCCGTCACTTCACAAGCGCTGCTAGACCAACCTACGAGGCCCCCGCCATGACCCATTCCGGCCTCCTGCAATGACCGCCAAGCGGGCCGCGATGCCACAAGAAGCGGCAGGCACTCGAGCCTGCTCGATGTGCAGATCGGTGTGCCTTGTCAAGCTCCTTGGCCCTGGCTCAGGCTGTGGCGGCACTCATAGAAGAATAATAATAGTGCAGTACCGGCAGCCCGTACACATAGCGACGTGAGCCACAAACCCATACCCTGCTAACTGCATAGTTGTTCTTGTCCCGAACTTTCCACCAGACCCGAGCCACACTGCACTGCACAACCCGTTGGTTCTCTTCCGATCTTAACTTTGTTCTTACCACAACCACACTACATATGAAGACGCCCAGTCGTCGATACTAATGAGAGGGCTGACATGCCTCCGCGACCAATACGACCAAAGAACGAACCGTTGAGCTCAGAGAGCAGTGATATTGGAGACGGCAAAGGCGGAAAGAGGAAAGCAGTTTCATCAGCATGTATTCCATGTCGAAAACGCAAAAGCAAGGTGAGTTACTGGTATTGGGAAGTGCAGATTGGTAGTTGCCATATTGGCTGACGATTCTGCAGTGCGACGGCAACGTCCCGGCTTGCTCGACGTGCATTGCAGTATACAGAACGGAGTGCAGCTACGATGCGGATTCGGATCACCGGCGAAAAGGTGCACTCAAGCGTGACATTCAATCTCTACAGCAACAGAACGATGCTCTGGATGTGATTGTCGCATCTCTGAGGAGCTTGCCAGAGAACGAGGCCATTGCCTTGCTCCACAATCTTCGGAGCGACGCGAATCCCAATATGCTGGCCGACTCCTTACGAAGCAATGTACGACTTCCACATAGCTACGCTCAACAGACTTTGGAGGCAGACTTTGCGCAGCAAATCACGACGCCTACGAGCGCAACCTCTACAGTACCACCCTCGCTCTCCCGCGATAACTCTGGAGAGCAATCCTACCGTGGCAGCGTTTCGTCGATACCCGAACAGAGCGGTCAATGGCTGCGAATACCTCACGATGCAGAGTTTATCGAACATCTGATGAGTTTATACCAGTGCTGGATTCATCCATTCTACACGTTCCTGTGCTGGGATCACTTTACACACGATATGAGTCGAGGAAGGACCGACTACTGCAGCGCGCTGTTAGTCAACGCTGTTCTGGCCTTTGCCTGCCACTACTCTGACCGGGCGCTGGCTCGTACAGACCCCAGAAACCCATCAACAGCAGGCGACCACTTTTATGCAGAAGCGAAACGCCTGCTCGACAGCAACGAGACCTCAACGCTAACAACAGTGCAAGCCCTGGGCATAATGAGCCTGCGAGAGACATCGGCTGGGCGAGACAGCGATGGCTACCGGCTGGCAGGACGATGTGTGCGCATGGCGCTCGAGCTCGGACTCCATTTGTCGGTCATCAAAGATGGGATGAGAGAGCGCGAGGCCGAGGTGCGAAAAGTCACATTTTGGGCCGTGTTCAACTTGGAAACGTTAGTATCAAACCAATGCTCAACATGGCCACTCGAATTGACAGAATCCAGAACATGCTCCGTGGCCTTTGGCCGACTTTCGCAGCTACCTCGCTCCGCGGCAGACATCGACACGCCCGCCGCAAATGTCCGATCCGAGACCATGACTTGGCGACCGTACGAAGACACGAATCTCCCTCTGAGCGCGAGCGCTGAGCAACCTGCACGAACAATGCTGTTCAAGGACCAGCTCAGCAAACTCTCAGAGCTTGCCAGCGACATGGTCAACACCTTCTACGCCCCACGAGAACGCTTCACCAGCCGGAAACTCGCCGCGACGTACGCACAATACCAAGCGTGGTATCAGAATCTGCCAGACTGCTTTCGTCTGGAGAACACGTCACTTCCTCATGTGCTTGTGCTACACATGTACTACTATGGCTGTATACTTCAGTGAGTATCTAACCACTTCGTCAGGCAGATCTTGTTGGGTGCTGACAATGCCAGTCTGTTCCGACCGTACATCAGACTCGACCTGCGCGCCGCAAACCTTTACCCCCGCGACACCTGCACATTTTGCGCGAACGAAATATCAGCGCTCATGAACGCGCTGCGTGCAATGTACGGTCTTCGCCGTGTTACCCTCGCCGTTACCAGCCTGCTGCTCTCCGCTTCGACGATCCACCTTCTCAACCTTCCGTCCGAACAAGCAGCCAACCATTTATCGCAAGCGCTGCATGATCTGGAGTCGATGTCGGTGAATCACAAATTCGCAGCGCGAGCAGCAGAAATCATTCTGGCACTTTCCAGCAAATGGAATATTGCTCTTCCTGAAGCCGCGGCCGCGATCGCAGTCTATCGGATGGGCAGTGGCACAGCTTCACCACCACCGAGTTCGTTCTTCGCCGCGAGCATACCGCGAGAATTGTCGGGCGGATCTCAACGCACCCGCTCGGGCGATAGTGCGAGCATTGCACCCTCTGCAACACCTCACAGAGAGTCTCCCTTCCTGCCGCCTCAACAGCAAGGCCCGACATCGGTTCCGTTCTTTTACTCTGATCCGACCACGCCGCTCGACGAGCGAACAGCACAGGCTGCGTTCTGGACACCTTTCCCCACGCAAGTCATGCCGATCGGGCAGCAAGATCTTGGCCTGGGTGAATTCTCTGGATCGGGTGGGCAACAGGTTCACAACTGGGCCATGTATGGCGGTACAGGAGCATCTCAAACGGTCATGGACAATCGACATCATAGCGATCCCGGGCAGGACCACCACATGGGAGACATGGACGCTTGGAGTTGGGGGTGAGGGAGATTATCAAGAAATATTGAAGTGCTCTAGGTATTGAAAATGCCTGACACACTGCAAGAGAAGACCGCCCAATTTGAACATCGAGACAACATCGAGCCCGTGTGCACTGGAACACAGCGGAAGGTCGGGAAGAGGCAACAAGGCTATTCATCGCTTAATCGACAGCTGATGAGCGGACATCAGCTTGCCGTGGCATACAGGAAATTTTCCAAGCCAAAAGAGAAGGAAGGGTAGAAATCTGGATGGGATGAGTGCGGACGGTCGCATTGGCATGAATATTGAAACTGGAGGAGAAGAAATTCTGACTATACGGAGCAACAGGACATCATCGCATAGAAGAGGACGAAGATCGAGAGCGGACACAGCACACCGAGGACTCCGAAAAAATACATTTCAATTGTAAGAGCAAGGACGACTGGAGCTGGACTCCGGCAAACTTGCTCTGCAATCCGCAAACTACGGGACGGGGGGCAGAGTACTCCATTCGCATTGACGGCGTTCTTTGTCATGATGAATCTGGTTTGAAGAAAGACGGGAGGTCTTTTGCGAAGCATTTTCTGGGAGGATTGACTTTTGATTGCGAGATGATACCAGTGTTTACGATCGTACCATAGTGAGAAGCTGAATTGCATAGTCATGACACAACTCTGACAACACACTCTGATCCCGCATTTATTCACAACACCATCTGATAAGTTCTGCCCGGGCATTGGCATTCAGCTGCCCAGCAATAATAGGAGCATAGCAAGTGCCCAGATGTTCAAGACTCAGGCACGCATGGCGGGTTCTCGGCACCATCGCTCGTTCAGCAGACCTTGGCTTCTTGATCATAGGGCTGCTGATCTTCAGCCTTGTCTGGCCAGCGGAGCCACGGCCGATTAGAGTTCCGCCATGACATATACTTTGCTTGCCATCGCGCTCGGTCTTGGCAGCTGCCGAGTGTTCGTACATGCAGCGTATTTTGCATAAGACATCTCCGGTGACAAAGTTCGGCTGAGCCATGTTTGCATACGATGATGATCCACCAGCAGTGGATCGTGCTGCACGTTTAGCGAAGATGTGAGATGGCAGTGTTGCTGGAAGGAAGTCGTTCAAGCTGTGAAGTTTTGTCAGCGGGTGAAGTGCAAAGCCGAGGCGATGATGACATGGGCGACAAATTTGAGCTCATCCCGTAAGCAACGCAAGCAAATACGCGCCCAAAACAACATCAAAATTACCAATTGTGCGCCACGCTGCATGTGAAGAGGACAGACGCGATACGGCCAAGCATCACCGATCTCCCGGCAACAGCACGCGCTCCGTGTACCGCTGTCTCACTCTTCTGCAGAGCTGCTGGAAAGCACCACGATCCCTCGATGCAGTAGAACGTCATCTGCATAACTATTACCACTACACGCTACCTCACCTCCCTCTCGACCCCTCCAACCTCCGCCAAAGTGTCTTCACCAACTCCCCTCCGCCTCTACGCCTCAGCCAGCAGGTCCTTCCTCACCACGGCTTCCACTTCGACCAACCGCTTGTCCTCCTTCTCCCGCCACTTCACCACCTCTCACCCCGCCATGGCGCCCATCTCCAAGGAGTGCGACTACCTCGTCATCGGTGGCGGCTCCGGTGGTCTCGCCTCTGCGCGGCGCGCTTCAGGCCTCTACGGTGCCAAAACTATTGCAGTAGAAAACAAACGTCTGGGCGGAACTTGCGTGAATGTGGGCTGTGTTCCCAAGAAGGTCACCTGGAACGCTGCAGCATTGGCTGAGCAGATCAAAGAATCGCACAACTATGGTTTCAGCGTCGAGCAGACTGCTCCTTTCGACTGGCCGCGTTTCACGCAGAAGCGAGCTGCATACATTAAACGCCTGAATGGCATTTACGAGAAGAATCTGAAGAACGACAAAGTGGAATACTTGCACGGCACGGCGACATTCAAGGACCCGCACACGGTGAAAGTGGCTTTGGATGATGAGAGCGAGGTGGAAATCAAGGCGAAGAAGATTTTGATCGCTGTGGGAGGACACCCAAATTACCCAGATATTGAGGGTGCGGAGCACGGAATCACATCAGATGGATTTTTTGAGCTGCCACAGCAGCCAAAGAAGGTGGCCGTTGTGGGAGCAGGATACATTGCAGTCGAAATGGCCGGCATGTTCCACGCTTTGGGCACGGAGACACACTTGTTCATTCGACATGACAAGTTCCTGCGGACGTTCGATCCGATGATCCAAGAGAAGGTTGTGGCGGAGTACGAGCGACAGGGCATCATTCTGCACAAGAACTCCAAGCAGACGAAGCTGGAGGACCTGCAGACAGGCGGTAAACGTCTCACATACACCGATGACAACGGCGACGGAATCCTCGACGTCGACACCGTGCTCTGGGCGATTGGCCGAAGTCCCGAACTGGAGAAACTCAACATCGACGCCACAGGCGTGAAATTGAACGAGAAGAAGCACATTCCCGTGGACGAATACCAAAACACCAACGTCGACCACATCTTCGCGCTCGGAGACGTCTGTGACAAGAACTTCGAACTCACACCCGTCGCCATCGCCGCAGGCCGCCGTCTGTCCGACCGCCTCTTCGGCGGGAAAGCAGACGCCAAACTCGAATACGATAACATCCCATCTGTTGTCTTCTCGCACCCTGTCGTCGGAACTGTCGGATTGACAGAACCTCAAGCGAGAGAGAAATATGGTGATGATGACATCAAGATTTACTCCGCGAGTTTTACGGCTATGTATTACTCTATGATGGAGCCTGAAGATAAGGGCCCAACATCTTACAAGATCATCTGTCAAGGGAAAGATGAGAAGGTCGTTGGTTTGCACATTTTGGGTGCGGGAAGTGATGAGATTCTGCAGGGCTTTGGTGTGGCGATCAAGATGGGTGCTACAAAGGCGGACTTTGATCGTTGTGTTGCGATTCATCCGACGAGTGCGGAGGAGTTGGTTACGATGAAGTAAAGACGAGATGTTTCGCACACTTCAGCTAGAGGTAGAGTTCATTCGTGCTACTGAGCACGACTGTTTTCGCCCACCTCTTATCTTACACCAGATGTTCATAGACAGTGTAATGGAAAGGCGAACAGACTATCATGAAAGCCTCTGAATGCCTCCCCAAGTCTTTCTACATGAGAAGGAAGTGTTCTATGCTGCATACAAGCAGGCAACGCGGTATTCCATTCGCGCGGAGCTTCTTCTCAATTCCGCCCGTCCAAACAAGACTCGCTCGCTCGCTCGCTTGCTTATTGTAATACCTGCTGTGTCACAGCATGAAAGGAAATCCGTGAGTGGATCCTCCTCATTGATCTCCGACGCACAGCATAGCAGCAATGCAGACGCTCGCCTGCAAAAGCTTTCCCGTGACCGGCCGATAAATCGTATCACAATCGTCGCGATTCTCATTCCGCTGGCTAATACTGTGCACTGAAGCGAGCGGACTTACTTCTCATTGATAGCGTTCCCGCAGGAGACGCAACATAGTGGAGCAAGAAAGACGGGACAAGGGATAGAAATTGAAATTGGAATTTTGCTGGAGCCGGACCCGAGAACCCGTCTGGCGGAAGAGTTCGGCGTTGCGAAGCAGGTTTTGCAATATATATATCTATATACGAATCCCTATATATCGGTGACGAGCCTTGTGAAGCGCTTAGGCCGCAGGTATATTAGTATGGATGATGCATGGAAATGCGGAGAGGCGTTCGCTTGTATATTGCACTATACTGTGCGATATGGGCAGGTGCTGGGATGATGACGAGGACGAGGAGGAGAACCTGTAGCGAGTTGATATCGAGTTGGAGAAATTTCATCGTGCAGTCTGGAATTGTTGGATAGCCGCCAGAGGCGTAGACGTGACATTGTTACATTGATAGGAGGAGGAGCAGCAGCAGCAGCGAAGCTGAAGCCGTGTTGGAGCAGGATTCGCGGCCAAAAACGTGCAATCATATCCGCTCGTCGTTGTCGCGGCCGACAACTATACTTGTTTTCCAAAGAAACTCACTCTCTCACAACTCACAAACCATCGTCTTCAAATCAATCCCCCTCTTTATCCTCTTCCGATCCGCCTCTCTCTGCCACTCACATCCCAAGCCCTCAGCACACCCATACGGAACTTCCTGCCTCCAACGAGCATACAACGCAGCTCCCCTCGCAGCCGCATAAATAGGTGGAGCATACGCAACAAGCGAAGATCTCAATTTCGAAGTCCTTGATGTATACGGCAGGCCCCCATGGTCTCCCAAAGCTTTCATGAGAGCTTCTCGCGCTTCTGGTATTTCGATGGATTCGCCAGCTAGTAAGATGAGAGAAATGGGGTGCCCGGCGTCGAGTTCCTCAGGCACGAGCTTTTCCTGCAATGCATCCCAATAATTTGCTTCAACGGAATAGTTTCCCATCATATCGGTCCCGAATTCAGGATAGACAGCAACATGTTCACGCGACCATGGTGTGGTGAACGGAGCATTCAAACCGACGATGGTGGTGTAGAGCACGGTTCGCGATAGCGAGACGAAATATACCGTCTCCCAGGTCATGTCTTCCAAGTTCTCTTCTTGACAAATGTGCACGTCCGTGTAGCCTGAGCAGAGGTTGTAGCCATTTGCACCAAAAGTCGCTCGGCTTTCTCTTAGTACTTTTGGCTGGATTAGGTCAATATTGGATTTGTGGAGCCAGGAGTTCAGGCCTGCGAGTTCGATTGCGTCGCCGATGTCTTCGTGAGATAAGCCAGGTAAGAGAGGATGAGTGACAACGATGTGTGCTTGGTCAAGGTTGATGTTCAGCTTGGCTTCGGTTTCTTGTTTCAATGTTCGAATTACATTGCCGAGTATCTCAACGTTGGGAGTGCTTGGAAGACCTCGGATTTTGTTCAATCGTCTTTGAATTCTCGACGAGTATGTCGATTGTTCTTCCGGAGCTGTAAACAGTTGCAACATAAGACTTGTGTATTCCTGGGGCGCCGCGACCACAGCTCCGTCTGCGATCGCGCCACCATAGTAGCGTACACTAGACGCACTGTTCCCGGTCAGCGCAAGTCTGCGAAGGGGTGAGCTCCCAGAGAACAAACGCATATGAGAACGAAAGATCTATGCCAATGCCTGGGGCATCGTGGATCGCCACAGGTAAGCAATCTTTACACCGGGGAGTCCCGATCATACCGGCAACCGGTGCTGTCAACGCGAAAAAAGTCCAGCGAGTCATAATTTGGTACATGCGTTGTTGTCGTACATACATGGCCATCGCAGCAGGAGGCAGGCGTCTGAATGGACCCGTGTCCACAAGTGCAAGCCGGGCCAAGAGCAATCGACCCCTCCATGCAGCCTCATTTTGAGTACAGCAATGAAGGACTTTTGTACACACGCATCAAGCCATTGCTGTACCATGCCATTGCAGATGCAGGAGGTAAACTTGCACGTCGTGAAGACGTCGAGCAAGAATTCATTTGTGCCTCAAGAGAGTCTCGACCAGAGTCTGTATCCCAACGGTCGTCTAGAACTCCTAGTCCGGAGAGGTTGGCACATAATTCACTGCATTCGTTGTCATGGCAGTCCAGAACATGAGTGTTTCCTGGTCGCGGATGCGTTATTAGAGGTGTCCACGGCACGCAATCGCGAAGGCGGTCGGCAATAGATTGCAACATGACGTTGCGCTAGGATAATGACGAGAATGTAAGTACGGCGGCACACTCGAAGGACATGTCGTATTTTTGGGATGTCCGAACGACTGCGGGAGGCGCTAATGGCGTTAACGCGGTTGTCGCCCAGCGGGGTGAGGTCCGGGTATTTGTGATGTGTTGCTTGGCAGCTCATGCTGGTCTTGCGAAGGATTGGAATGCTGTGCAAGTCTTGCTGCGATGGTGAGGTGACACAATCTTGATCGCTGCTCGATGACCGCGCAGGTTTGTGATATCGTGCATGCGGGGTGGAGAAGTCGGACGTGCATTGTTAGCGTGCATTGTTGCTGCATGGTTAGATGAAGGCATTGCCTGCGAAGAGTCGTGCGCGCATGTGGTGCGGAGACTGAGGGGTCGACAAGACATTGTTGAGGAGGTGCAATTCGTGTGTGAGTCGGCTGCTGTGGCACAGCAAGACGCTGTGTGACTGCAGTGTCTTTGGCTGCTTGGAAGCGATGCGCCCATCATTTTCGTAGTGCTCATCATACTGCAATGTGGGTCTGCCAAGAGGTGGAGCCTGTCGGATCCTGCACACACATACTCCAAGCAGCAGTGTTATCAAAGGTCGTCGAGATCCGTGCTGCGGCGAGAAATGGCCGTGCCTGGGAGGATTGCGCTATTGCTGTCGCAGGATCAGTAGCGTATACAGCAGGTGCAAAAGTACGGTTATCAGGAGAGTGGATACGCAGGAATGAGGTCTCAGGCTCCGGCCCCGAATGTCGACTTCATGGTTCGGTCTTCTGCAGGGACGCTTCAAGCGGGGATTTTGTAATCGTTCAGGCGGATTTTGCGGTACGATGCTCTTGCACGCTACAAAGCTGTCGAGATCGTACCAGAGCGCAGCGAGGGCTGGAGCAGTATAGCAGCGGCGGTGTGCGGTGCGGAGAGAGAATTCCAAGCACCCGGTCGTGTTGGCAGCGCGCGCGGAGTAGCGTCATGCTCGGGGGCGTGCACAGTTGATCACGGTGGGGAAAATGTCTTGGAGGCATTGTCGTGCAATTAATCTCGAGCCGCGCATGTCGCACATGATGACGAGAAGAGGGCGCGAGGTGATGGCGACGCGGGTGATGCAGCGCAGACAGAGGCTTCCTGCAGCCAAAGCCGGGATGCCGGTACTCGCGCACTGTGGTGGAGGGCGATGAACTGACAGATGGAGACCCTGCTCCTGTTCCTCACCGCGTTTCGGACGATGCAACGCAGATGAATGGCTCCCACTGCACCTGCATTTCGGCTTCGTGCTGTGTCTCTTGCCGTGCCTGGTTCAGGGTCTCCCACCGTCGCCGGTGAGCCACGGCGGGCAGACGCAGGGCAGCAACGTTCGTCAGGCCACCGCACCGTGGGACATGTTGTGTGAAGAAAGGGTGAAGTGGTCGTCGTCCATTTCGCGGCCGTCTCGTCGGCGTCGGCGTTGTGAGCGTGAGCGTGAGCGTGAGCTGATGTCCCGGACGAGACCGAGAGCGCGGAGTCTACCGCGGGCAGGGATCTTCTCGCTCGCGCTTTCCTGTCCAATCATCGACCCCAGCTGCAGCTGCTCATTTCCACATTCGACGCCACCTCAAGCAACTTCAGCTGCAAAGTGCAGCCAAGCTTCGTGCATCTCCCAAAACGAGACAGCATACGGTGTGACAGCAGCCTCTCTAGCCTCTTTCGCCCTCTCTCGCGCCCACTCTCGCCCGCTCTACGAGGACGCAGGATCAGATTTTCTCCCACGTGGCAGGCCGCTGCAGGAACCACATTTACGACCTGGAATTCGGGATCCTGGCTCCCGAGATGTCGACAATGTCAATCCCAATGCGGTCGTCCCCTCACTCTCGAGGCGTCAGCATGCATCCATCGTGCGAGACAGGACGGTCACGATGATGAAACGTAGGGCATCTACGATCCTGCCGAAGAAACAGCAGACGACGCTCAAAGACCGAACACCGAACACACATACGCGTCCCGTGGTGACTGCGCGTTCGTCCTGCGGCGTCGCAGATACTTCTGCCAGTTGACGCCCAGTGGAAGCCGTGAAGAGATGCGACGTCCGGAAGGGGTTGGACCAGAGATATGAGGCTTCCACGCGTTCTAGTGCCCGCCCGCAGCCTGCTCTGGATCCACTCTGGCGGAGAGCCAAAACATCAGCCCTGCGGCCGCTCCGGCGAGCTGTGATGGTGTTACCTACGCGTGAGCAAGCCACCCTCCACCTGCGGCTGCCTCGCGTACCTTCCGTCCTATTGCGCGCCTCTGCTCGAGCCACCACTTCACTAGACTCGCGACGCTAGTCTCGCCTTTATTCCTGGATGTGCGAATTTCGCACGGTTATGAGCGTTGGAGAAGAGCATTAGCGAGCCACGTACCTGTAAAGCAACGGCAGCCAGCGTACCCGCTGATCATCCGACCTGGGCCCAGTGTGCACACGCCATACTCGCTCTGCAGCTCCCGGCCGTCTGGACACGCCTGACATCTATATGTAACCTCTTCCTACCCGTCCTGCTGGCACACAGCCTTTCGATCTCCACCACACGACTCCGACACACTATTGAGTCGTCATCAGCTTTGCACCACTGCCTCCGCACAACCCACGACCAAGACACCACGAGTCAAGAACCACCACGTCGCCTCCCCGCAATCTCACGCAAAACTGGAGCACCTCCTCAATGGATCATCTATGTCCGAGGTCTTCGTTCCCGCTAGCACCATGCCTGTCGTGCCTTTCTCAGACAGTGCCATCGGCTCCACCAACTCCTCCACCAATGCGAGCGCCATCCAACAAGACCACGCACACCCGCTTCGATCACACGGTTCCGCAGCGGACCTCCTGGCCGAACAGCTTCAGAGCTCTCACCTCACGCCGCAGCAGCAGCCGGTCAGCGTCTCGCCAGCAACGCAACTCCTCGGCCGAGCCCGTCGTTCGGGATCAGGCTCCTCTTCACACCACAGAAGATCACTTGCACGAACTTCCATCGACACCTCGCAATTCCAGGTCCAGACAACTTCTCCCAGCTCGCTATCAAGGGGATTTCCGACGAGATTCCGCGACGATCCCCCTCAATCACCTGCCTCAGCACCGTCACCGCTAGGCGGCAATCTCTTATCACCAACATCAAGTACAAGAGACTACCCCATCATTCCCACACGACCCCCACTCAGACCGACTGTCAGTTTCGGGGCCATTTCACATCATTCCTACGACTCTTCAAGCCCAATCACAGCAACCAAATCTCTACAAGAATCTGCCATGTTCTACGAAAAGCGAGCTAGCATCGAAGCTCGCGAAATCAAGAAGCCTGCTCTAAGCCGCAAGATGCATCACTGTCTCTCTTGCTGCTTCGGCCATACCGACCCTCCAAGTCCTTGACACCCTACCTCGACCACTCACTACTTATCTCCTTTTGACATCAACTCTGGCGTTCAGCGACATCAACATCATTTATTTGACAAAACTCAATCGATTCAGCGAAGGTGTTTGGGAGTAGCAAGCGAAAGCCGCGAGGCGTCCTGCAAATCTGCACATAAGATTCGCTCTGCTACGTGGAAAACTTTGGGAAGGCATTAATCTGGAAAACCAAACATCTTTAGGTGTCTGTGTGTGTGTAAGAATAACGAGAGCAACAAGATATCCCCGGCGGGCTTTATTATTAGATGATGCGATGTCGGTGGACATTAACAATATGTGGCGATGTAAGAATAGATAGTTGTTGATGCATTCATGGATGAATGCTGAATATGGGGCTGGTTCCCGAATGGGATGTATGAATTGAGAAAGGATCTTTGACTGTCACTTACACACACTCTCCTCTCGATTGATTTGGGTCGTGTTTGACAAATCCTTTCTTCTCAGGAAATACGCTGTCTCGCATATTCGGTTACGTTCTGACTACGCGGCTGCATTGTGCAGGGACAGTGCCGCTGAAGCTGTGCTTAGACACGACCCTGATGACGATCAACGGAGCACGAGCTGGAAATATGGCGCTTGGCGCTAATCATAGTCTCACTTGGGAACCATAGGACGTTGCCCGTTTGGCGGAAACCAAGATTCCGGTATCATGAATGACCGTTTGGACATGAACAACGGATTGCGATTGCGAATTGTGCAATACCCTTTTTCATGAGCCGGGTAGGAAGTAGACAGCCGCGTTATTAGAAGTAGGGAGTGTGTTCGAGACTGGTCTATGATATTTGTTCTTGGCTACTTTCCTCATCGTCTCTGTCTCTTTCTCAGCTAGGTAGTGTGTTTGACATTTGGTGTTCTAGGGTCGCGATGCCTATTCAAAGCACAAGGCACCTGCAAGTTGATCAAAAGTCGTGGTAGGTAGGACTGACCAGTTCTATTCCGAATACGGAAGCAGCTTTCTTGAAGGACCTAAGGGAAGAGGCAGCGTCATCTCCTTTGATTCCTTTGGGACCAGGTGAATATTGAAGCGACCGAAGTCGATCCAGCCTAAGGCACCACGGCGAGCACGTCCGAAGTAGGGAATGGCATGGCTTCGGCTCAAGAGTTTGTTTGTTTAATTGGGCGTCTGCTTCGCGTCGACGCGACTGTTCGCAGCTAACTCGAAGCATTGCCGTCGCAACTTCGTCCCGCAAAATCGATCAGAAGAACAGTGGAAATGCCGTCGAAGTCAGTATGGGGCGCTACACCTGCAGTGATAAATTTCAAGGGCAATCCTCCTCTTGGTTCTCTGGACAAGGACACTCCTAGTTCTACTTATGTGGACGCGTACGTCAAGGAGGGATGGCCACGTCTCAAGATTTCAGCGAGTTCACTGGGGCATCAGGCACCCCGAAGCAGTGTCTATGTTGATCTCCGGAAATGCAGAGTCGAGGTATTTGATACGGATTTGCTGTATGATGATGCTGGGGACGCGGCGCCTCGTCTCAAGGCATATTGGGAGGAAGTTCTGGATGTAGCCTTGCCGAGGGGAGGGTGGTATACGGTGAGTATCGAGTCTATTAAGCTGATATGGGAAGCTGTATTGATCATTTATAGTTGAACGGCAAAGCCGTATACGGCGGCACGACAAAATACAAATACCTCGAGCTCAGACTGTGCGATGTTGACACGGACTTATCTTAGTGGGGTAAAGCCGGGCAGCAACTCGATACAGAAGCGCAGAAGGTCAAAGACGGGTTCAAGGCATCGAGAGGCTATATTGACATACTCATGATCGTGGGTGCCAATAAAAAGAGTAAATATATGGAAGAGTTTGCGCAATGTTGTAGGCATTGGAGCAATTCCGAAGACTTGCCACTTGAGCCCGTGTTTCGAATGGTGGACGGACAGATTGTGGCGATGAGGTAAGTCCATACGGTTTCAATCGCTTCGAGTATTACTGACTCTGCTCATAGTATGCCGTTGACGCCACTCCTCGTGAGACCCAACTGGAATACTCTAATGAAATGGTTGGAGAGATACCATGACGAAAAGGCTTCAGCACCGATGCAAGTCACATGGGAAGAATGGAGAGATGGTGAGACAGACCAAGCAAAACTGCAAATCGCCACAATGTTCGACATCGCACTCAGGATGAGGCCATACCGCTGGCCACTGTCCGAAATCACCTTCTTCTCGATGCGTACATTGCTGTGTACAGCAGATGCTCGCTGGATTCCTGAAGAAGAGTAATAGAAGACTCTCCAGACTGCCGAAAAGCGATGCCGCTTTCGCCAAAGCAATATGGTAATACAATCGGCAAAATCGTGGGCCCGGCAGTAGCATTCGAGGAGTCACTACCACAATAGGCAATCATTGGAGGCTTCGCGGGGTCTCCGCAATTCGCCCCATAGCGTCAACAGGACTAAGCAAAGATGCCTGAGATTTGCCGAAAAACACCTCCTCACTTCGTCATTGATCGACGCTATCGGAGGACACTCCACCGCATACCGAAAGGCACCAATAAATAGCGGCCAATGCCAGAAAGTAGTCATGCAAATTTGATTCAGGTTTCCAGGATCGTCATGTTCAAGTCTACGTTGTGCCTGCTAGGCTTGGCAACAGGTCTGGTGGCAAGCGCGACTAACGAAACAGAAAGATGTCCTCCAGCAATCACGATCGACAAAAAGCCTCAAATTTTTGTTCTGACAGATATCACGAATGAGCCTGATGATTCAATGTCGCTTGTGCGGCTTTTGCTGCATAGCGATCAGTACAATATCACTGGGATCGTGGCTACGACTTCGTACTGGTTGAACAGCACAGTACGACCGGAAGCGATTCTGAACACGACGAATGTCTGGGATCAGGTTCTCGGCAAGTTGAACCTCCACTCCGATGGCGAATTTCCAACGAAGGCATACCTCGAATCGATCGTCAAAGCAGGACATCCTGTCTACGGTACGGATGTGTTCAAGGAGAAGACACTTTCGGAAGGCGCTAAGCACTTGATCGACGTAGTCGATAGCCTCCCGAAGGACGAAATCCTTCACGTAGGAGGTTGGGGAGGTGTGCAAACACTTGCAGAAGCTCTGAAATATGTCCGATCAGCGCGCAAGCCACAGCAGACCGACGACTTCGTCAGCAAACTCCGCCTTTACACCATTAGCGATCAAAGACAATGCCGGGCCTTGGATTCGGATCAACTTCCCTCAATTACACTACATCGCTTCTATTCACGGGTTTAATGTCTACACAGAAGCGACTTGGACAGGTTTCTCTGGTGGTGTGGGGTCAGATACTAGTCTTACGAATCAGGAATACTCAAACAAGAATTTCCAGATTGGACCTCTGGGGCCGTATTACCCTGACATCCGGTATTCCATGGAAGGTGATACCCCGACTTTCTTGCACACTATGGTAAATGGCATCAATGGCGGTCCTGAAGATCATCCGGAATGGGGTGGTTGGGGTGGAAGATATGATTTGGTGGATCCGAGTCGGCAGACGTTGCAGTATGCTAATACTGAGGATACTGTAAGTTCTTTTCTGATAGCCATCAGCGATCAGAGCAAGAAAAGATGAGAAATTACACGAATTAACATTCATCACAGGTCCTCGGCATCGACAACAAAACCCACACAACAACCCAAGCCACAATCTGGCGCTGGCGACAAGCATTCCAAGACGAAATGTCCGCTCGAATCCAATGGACAATCCAATCCAACTACTCTGCTGGCTCCCACCCTCCCGTCGTCTCAGTCAACAACTCCTGCGGCAGCAACCACATCTCCTACACCGTCTCACCCCTCGAGACCGTAACCCTCTCCGGCCTAGGAACTTACGATCCCGACGAAAATCTCCCCGGCCACTCCAACGGCCTCGAATATTCCTGGTGGCAATACAAAGAACCTTCTGCAACAATGGATACCGGAGTCCAACATATTCCGACTCTGAATTTCACTTTATCGGAGGGAGGGAGAGTCGCGGAGGTGAAAATGCCAAGTGCGGAAGAGGCTTGTATTCCTGTGCAAGCGGATGCGAATGTGGGGTTGGGGGTTCAGAAGACATGTCAGCAGTATCATGTTGTTTTTGAGGTGAAGGGGAGTGGTGAGCCGCCAATTAGGAGGTATAAGAGGGTTATTTTGAAGGTGAGGTCGCCGCTGTTGGATGATGGGGACGAAGTGTAGATGCCACGAGGTGAAAATGGAGATATTGCAAACGTAGACATAGTGCAACACACCAGCAATACCACACCTGTCTGGAAGAACAAAGTTCTGTTGGCTTACGAAGTCTGCGATGTGCCAATGCTCCTGAAGACCAATTGCTAGGAAACACGCGTTTCTCCGATAACAGAGAGCTTTCCAGCTCACGGAGTTGGCTACGGGCCAATTTTCCATAAGCTTCATCTCTTGGAAGCCTTTCGTGCAATTCTTTCTCTGACAATATGGCAGTCTCCCAGCTTGCAGGGTTGGCCTTGGCCTATTGGTTCGGTGATGAAATTCCCAGAGAACATCTCTTCCTCCAGAAATGCCAAGATTGCTGTGGTCCTTGATTTGGCAAAGAAACACGATTGTGCTGGGTGGACTGCCTGAGATGAGAAGACATGGTCTTCACATTGCCTGAGATCACTGAGAATACACCCAGTCTCTTGGATGGGTCAGACCTTGCAAGCTCACAAGGTTGCCGACCAAATAATTTCGAGTGAAGCCGTACGTTCCGAGACGTCTCTTCCCCGGAACAGTCCAGCAGTTCTGTGCTCATAGATCCAGGAAATCTGTAATACCGTGTCAAGTTGCTGCTCGAATATCGGTTGCATGCACCTTCCCGTCAAAACTTCTGGCCGCCACTTCCCTTCCGTCTCAGGGGCGACCACCGCCAAGCCTTTCACCGCAAGCACGGCAGGCAGCAACCAAGGCAGCAAACAAAACAATTGACGTATATATTCACGAATTCATGTACAACATTCGTCAATCAGCGATTGTACCTTCTTGGTGCAGTCGTTGAGCGGCATTCCGGCGGACAAGTTCCCGCTGTGCGCACAAAGAAAACCCAAAACATACTCGAGTACGAGTCTAAACATACAAAACCATACCCATTCCGACGAACAAGTTCTCGTCGTGTTAACAACTCTGCTTGTGAACTAGCTCTCACTTGCTACCTTTCTTTTTTTGCATTTTTTGGTGGAGTTTATGGGAGGAGTTTGTAGTGGTTCGAGTGTTGCTTCTTTGCGACCCCTTAAGTTTTTGGCCTCTTGGCTGTACTTTCGTACTCGTGCCGCGCTCTGCCACGGCATCTGTGTTTTGACATTGGGCGATGCTATTTCAGTGAGACTTCAGGAATGTACAGCTCCATATTGCGATAATGAGTGTGCGCGGTAAATTTTGGTCATTCGAGTTGTATGTGGGTGGTTGACCACTCGATCTATTTTGCTACAGAATTGATCTTTTCAAGCTCGTCACCGGCGTCCGCGAGCTCGCCGGTCATCTGATCCACTGCAACTCTGCTTTTATTGGCAGGGACATGTTGCGGTCTGAACGTGTGCTTCTTTTGTGGTCGTAAATTTACTGCTGCCTCAGAGCCATCATTTCTCTCTGCACCTCCAACTTACGCACCTCAATGAGCTTTTTGTCGATATTCAGCTGCTTGAGCTCCAATTGAAGTTCATGCATCGTCCGACTCTTTTCAACCTTTGAGAGCTTCGTTGGCAACGATCGCTCTGGAATCTTGTGCTTCGCCACCCTGTTATTGTCGGTCACGGGTGTGATGCGGCGTCTCTTGTGTTCCGACTCCTTCTTGAGGATGATTTCATCGTCATCTTGGTCGCTAGTCACACGAGATGCCGGCGGTGCTGGTGATGGGGGTCGGCAGACTGATGGTGACGGGCTTCTCTTCCGCTTTCCAGACAGTTTCTTCTCTTGTGCCAGCTTCGCGGCCTTCTTTGCCTTCTTCTCTTCCTTTCGCGCCTCCCACCACTCGCGTTCGATTCGAAGCGCTTCATCCGAGATCACAGATGCGGAATCGCTGGCCTCATTGCCTTCACGCCTCGTTGTCTTGAGATTTCCGTCGACAAGCTCTGCTGTTTCCTTTCCCATTGCTGCTCTTTTTCGCTGTTTCTCTTCGATCTTGTTCTGACGCCATTTCTTGATTTCTTCTTCGTCTTCGTGGCTAGGCGACTTCTTCTTGTTGGCAAGTTTCCCTGCGTGCGCAGCCTTGTTGTAGGCCATCTTGTCCTCACAGCTCTGCTCCTGTACGCCGCATGTGCTTTGTGTGCTGTGTGTTGTGCCACGAGGCTGCAATTTTGACGACAGACATTCGAGCTTTGAAGCTCTTTGTTTGCTGCAGCTGCAGCTTCACTTTAAAACGCGCGCAATTTTCGCGTCACTTAGGCATCCAGCCACATCTCCGTGCATTTGATTGTCAGTCCTCACTTCACTTCCAGATTCCGATGTGCTCAGCTCCAGGATAGCATTGAAGAGTCGATCTGATTTTACTAATGAGCGATGTGAGCCCATGCTTCCATTTCCAACATGTGAAATTTGTATGCCAGAACGCACTCTCAAGCTAAGCGTTTCTTGATCCGAGATGTACCCCAACTCAGCCAGGCCTTGTCTGAAGTCTGCTGTCAAAGGGGTATGTCTGGTGCACTCATGCATGGTCTGTGTCTCGAGAAAGATCCACTCTGGCCCAAGAGCCACAAGTTCAGCTACTCCGTCCAGCTTCTACAGCACGATTTGCTTCTTGTCGATCTCCAATTGTTGTACTTCTAGTCGTAGCTTCTACTTCTGCTGATCTTTGCTGACCTGTGGCATTCTTGGCCGCAATCTTCCAAGCTGAATCTCGGGAAAATCTGAGGTGTTTGGTGGTGGCATCGTCTTCTGGCCTTCCTTGCGAGCTCGTGCGTGCTTCGGTGGCAATGGCGTCCGCTGGGAGCTCTGCTGTTGGACGCGTATTGGAGTCGCAGCAGTTCGAATGCTGAGCGGGCTAGAGCGAGGCTCAGATTTGAAGATGATCTCCTCATCATCTTCATCGTAGAAGGGAGCAGAAGAGGTCGGCAGTGTCTCTTCTTTGGCAGGTGGTGTTCTTCTGGGGTCGTATTTCGCTGTGCCCTTGACTCCTTCTGCTTCTCCTTCGCGAGCCCCTTTCTCCCTCAATGGCGTTCGCGCCGTCTCCTGCCCAGAAGCTTCGGAGAGTGGTTCATCGAGACTTTCCGTAACCATCTTCTCGTGTTCTCTCCTGTCCATCATCGCACTCCATTCCAGCTCCTGTTGAATCTCCTTGTCCAGCGCTGCATTCTCTTGCAGATCCCTCTTGATCTCCTTTATGAGCTTCAGCCTCTCTTGTTCATCGGTGCGGTGTCCTCTCAGAAATCTCCTCATGAAGAGAGCTGCCTTGGTATCCACCGCAGTGGCGCGCTTCATCTTCTCCGCGCGGCGTTGCGCCTGTATGATGAGCTTCTATCTTTATTGTGTCGTTCAAGTTCGAGCAACGCACGGGCATGCCTGAGATTTGAAGCGTTGTTTGCTCTGGCATGGCCTTCATTTCACAGTGCTCAGGTTCGCACAACCTGAGGCACTGGCTCACTTGTTTGCTCGTTGCAGATGTGAGCGCACGACTTCTCCGCGGTCTCCGTCTGCAAAACTTGGTCGTCGCGTTGAGACACCGCGAGGCTGGCGTGGAGTACTACTAAGATCGGCGGAACGGATTGGAAGAAGGCACCTTGTACGGTCGTCTGTACCATTGGAGCCCAATGTCATATGAGCTATGTCTACACTAATCAGGTAGCAGCTGTTTGCTTGTGATGAGCCATTGCCCATAGACTCCGTGCACTAAAGGAGGTGACTTACTGCAAAGTCTCATGTTCCGTGCCCTGTGCTCCTCGCCTCGCCATTCTCGCACTTCAAAGACTCAGCCTTTGTCGATTCATTTACAACTCCACTCCTTCTTCCTGCACTAGCCGCAAGGTCTCATCGCCCTCCTCCCACCACTTGTCCAGGACTTTCAGCCCGCGTCGCGCCAGCCCGGCATCACGATTTCGGTAGACCGAGTCAATGTACCGCACATCAGGTGGTGAAAGCAAGAATCGTTTCGGCCCGTTGTGAAACTCTTCGTAGCTCATGCCATGATACTGTTCCGCAACATTCTTTGCCAGACGCTCTCGGACAGTGTGCATAGATTTCTTCAGATGCAGACCAGCTTTGACCTCGGCTCTGGATTTGCCACCTTTGACGAGCGGGTCGACTTTGAACCAGACCAGAGTCGGATTGGAGATAACGGCTTCGCAGATGGTGAGCAGATCTTCGCAGGTCATGGGAGTGTAGCCAATGTTGAGGTATCGCAGTCCCGTGCCTTTGCTACAAGTGATCAAGTCTTTCAGAGATGTGGCGAACTCTTCGCCATCCAGCCAGTTGAAGCGCACGTTCAGGTCCTCAGTTGCGTAGGACTGCCCGATGTCAACTGTCTGTAGAGTCGGATGTCCCTTGATAGCTTCGAGAAGTTTGGCAGTGGTGGGACCTGTGAGCCCGCATGATTGCAGGGCGAGACGCTGCAAGGTACGAGACTCTTGCACACCATCTGCTAGGAGTGCAACAGATTCTCCAATGGGGTTGCAGGAGAGGTACAGCGACTCGAGCTGGCTATGCTTGAGATACTCGCTGATCTCAGTCAAAGCTTCAGCCCCAATGCTCGATGCGTTGAGATAGATATGTCGAAGCGCAATCGGCTTTCCGTGACGGTTCAGCAGGTTGAAGAACTTTGCTACTCCTTCGTTTCCCATGTTCGTCTGATCCAAGTCTAGGGTCCGCAATGCAGGCGACGAGGTGCAAAGCCGCGCAAGTGCCTCTGCAGAGTCCGCACCAAGTGGATTGCGCTTGAGCCATACATTCGTGATGACGGGAGAATTGACCATGGCCTCAACAAGTGCTTCGAGACCGCGTTTGTCGATACAATTGCCCGCGAGATACCACGTCTCGTACTGACCAGGACGCTCTTCAATAAATTTGGCAATCTCACGTGCGCCTTGCGGGCCGACGATGTTATTGCCCAGAAGGAAGTGTTTGCCGCTGGCGTAAACACGAAGCGCGTTCATCAGATCGCCAATATTCGGTGGTCCAGTAACCATCTTGCATAAATCGATCCGGCCATCATCATAAGCCACGCCTTTGGAGAACTCGAGCAGTTCAACTTCCTCGTGACCAGGCTCATGCGCGACCCCGGGCTTCTCACCAGTGGCACTACCGCGAAGGTAGTCGAAGAATGGCACAAGAGATGCTTTGTCGCTTATTTGGACCGGCATGGGTAGTGATGGTGGTCCGGAATATGAGAGAGGGTCGGAAAGTGGTTGCCATGGACCTTGACGGGTAATGCGATCTGCCCATCTCTTCGATGTAGACTCCGTGGCCTCGAGGTTGGCGACTTTTTCAGTTGGCAATGCCATGATGAGCTTAGTCTAGCACTGGTTCGTGTTAGGTGTTTGATGGAGCTACTGTCAAGTGGACGCTGAAGGAAAGATGGTGCCGCTTTTGAGTGACGAGTGATTGTGGCTAGACAGCAATTTGTGATGACTCTCGTCCTGAGTCATCAGATCTGGTGGGGATGGTGAATGCTGTAGACCAAGTGTGCTTCGACATGTGAAAGTTCTAATTGATACCAGGACCCATGAGGCTGATGTGAAGCATGCGCCTGCAGTTCAGTGACTTCCTGCGTCTTGTGCTGCTACTCTCTAGAAACTCCTGGCGTTCGAATTTTCTCGCAATTACAGTTTCCTCCTATCGTGCCTTTGTTTGTGCTTTGGCCTTGGAGTCATAGTGTCACTTTCCACCGGCGGTCGTGCTGAGGCTGTAAGAACATGCCGAGCTCGAATTTGCCAAGGTATGTTGTTTGGCAGCTCCCCAAGAGAGAATCCAACGAGCACAAACAATGAGAGTGTCGTCTAGCCGGCCTGGAGGGAATCGAGAAGAAGCCTTGCTGGATAGTGTGAAGTGTGGTGCAGGTGTGAGAGTTGGCAGGAAGAGACGAGGTCTCGTCACGTCTTGTCAAGTGGGGAGCTGCTGTACGAACGCCATTGATCCGAGGATGTGTGGCTATACAAACACGTCTCGAAGCGCTCCGTTCCGCCAACAACCACAGTCCTACCCGTACATCCTTTTCGTATTTCGCTATAGCTCGATGCGTACCACATACAGATACAGTACGCTAGTATTGGTTCCAGCCCAGTGCGACACGCCACCATGTCCGTCTTATCGAGCTCCATGAAGCTCCCGACTACGAGAAACACCTTGCTATCACTACCGCCCTCATTGCGCTCCGCAGTATACGCAGCCGCTCAGACACGATGGCAGTCTACGATACAGCCGAAAGAGCACCCTCGCACAGCCATCTTCTTCCCTGGGCAAGGTGTACAACGCGTGGGCATGACGGCAGACTGGATCGAGGCATTTCCTCGAACAGTCAAGCCTCTGTTAGAGCAGATGGATGAGACACTGAAGCAGCCTCTGTCGAAGATTATAGAAGAGGGGCCGAACAGCAAATTGACAGCGACGGAAAATGCACAGCCGGCGATTATGTGGACATCACTGATTGTGCTACGAGTGCTGGAGCAGGAATTCGGCTTCAAACTTACTGATCGCGTGGATGTCACGCTGGGTCATTCACTGGGCGAGTTCGCTGCGCTGGTCGCAGGCGGTTATCTTCGTGATCTGGACGCGCTCAAGCTGGTGAGACGAAGAGCAGAGAGCATGGCAAAGTGCAGCAAGGAAGCAAAAGAGGAGGTGGGCATGATCGCACTCGTGTGCGAGGCAGATCGATTGCAAGGCATGGTGGAAGCTATACACAGCTTCCTCGGACACACATCGGAAGGCGCGAAGACGGACAGCCATTCGGACACAGATCTGCCGCCTGTACAGCAGGTCCTGATTGCGAACGTCAACTCGAAGAACCAGATCGTGCTGTCTGGTGGCATTAAGAGGATCAACGAGTTGATGACACATCTCAGGCAGTTTGGGGGGCACGATCCCAGAGCTGTACGGCTGAGCTCTGACAGTCCCTTCCACAGCCCGCTCATGAAGCCGGCAGCAGAGCTCATGAAGAAGCTGTTATACCAGCCTTCGCCTACACACAAAGATCAGGACTTTGTTGTATGGCCGGGCTTGATGCCTTGCATCAGCAATGTGTCTGCCAGGCCCTTTCAGAACAAGGACCAGCTCAAGGATCTGCTTGCGAGGCAGTGCGTGGAAACTGTTCTTTGGCATGATAGCATTGTGTACCTGCATCAAGAGGAGAAGGTGAAACGTTGGATAGGAATCGGGCCTGGCAAAGTTGGTCGCAACTTGGTGAGTGCATGGTGTGGTGGTCGTTCGCTTCCAACAGCAGGCTAATGTTCGTGCAGGTCGGCAAGGAAGTCGGTATGCGCGGCGCTGTTCGTGGCGGGGGAGTGTGGGGAGTCACCTCTCCCAAGGAGATTGAAGAGTTTCTCCGCGACTTCGATTCGACCGAGAATATGCAGGAGGAGTAGCATCCGTGAGCGGCTCTGGTTGAACATACTAATGCCACCTCACAAAGTTAGCATAGATGCGGTCAGTCAACGATCGAGCACAGATGCTATGCTGGCCACAGGAACGATCGTTGATGGGAGAGTTGAGACTCCAAGGTTCATGCACACAGCAGTGCATCTGGACGGAAGCAAAGAACGTGGCTCCACAGACCACGGCTTGTGTCGAAGACTTTTCTACGCGGAGTTGCGATGTACAGCCAAGACACAGCTGGCAGCGAGAGTAGTCAATACCGCCTGTCATGGCACAGATTGTCGGCGGCCTCTGCGGACTCGGAGTCCCGCATCAACTTCCTCGTTTACCCGAAAGCAGTTGGTGAATTCGCGCTGGCAGATGGAGCCCGCGTGCTCTCATCCCACATCCGCCGATCTCGGGCTCATCAAGCATCGATGGAGCAGAAAGCTTGGCTTCCCTGCATTGCGACGCCGGCGCTCCCTGGTGCAAGGAATCCAATCACAAGGCTCACAGCTCTTATCGCTCGCCTCTTTATCAGACTCTCGCGACCAAAAAAATGACATGCACCACCTGCTCTGCTGCTGTACGCGCTCTTACGTCGCCTGCAGAATCGACGCGGATGGGGCAAACAAATTATGCTGGAGTGGGTGCTGCGGCAAGCTGTCTGGCAATGGCCCATCCACTGCAATCGTCCGATTCTGCCTGGCCAGCTGGGATCCGCGCTCTTCCACGGCGCCGTTGACGTGTTGGAATCGAGCAATAGCATGATTTGGCTACTGCTCTGAGAGGGTCCAGCCTGAGAGATTGCGCGGTAGGCGCGACGATGGGGTGAAGCAGAACCGGATAAGTTCACCTCACCTCTACTCTTCAGCTTGTTTTCGCCTCACTTCTTTCATCTTCACTTCTCCTCCGTCTTGAATCTGACTCTTTCATATCTGAGTCACCAAATCCTCTACAACATCAGTCTCGGACACCATTACCTACCACTGACATCGAACATCCTCGACCGAGCATATCCGCAATCATGACTACCAACAACGTCTCCGAGCCCGAGTTCGAGCAGGCTTACAAAGAGCTAGCTTCAACACTTGAGAACAGCTCCCTCTTCGAGAAGCACCCGGAATACAAGACCGCTCTCAAGGTCGCCGCTATCCCAGAGCGCGTAATTCAATTCAGAGTCGTGTGGGAAGACGACAAGGGCGAATGCCAGGTCAACCGCGGTTTCCGTGTGCAATACAACTCTGCTCTGGGTCCATACAAGGGCGGTCTCAGATTTCACCCATCTGTCAACCTTTCGATCTTGAAGTTCTTGGGCTTTGAGCAGATCTTTAAGAATGCTCTTACAGGGCGTACGTGCATTGAATCAGTGGAATGGGAGAAACATTGCTAATGAGGGTGCATAGTGTCAATGGGAGGTGGCAAGGGTGGCGCTGACTTCGACCCCAAGGGCAAGTCAGACAACGAGATTCGCAAGTTCTGCGTGTCTTTCATGCGCGAGCTGAGCAAGCACATTGGTGCGGACACAGATGTGCCAGCTGGTGATATTGGTGTCTCTCCACGAGAGATTGGTTGGATGTTTGGCACATACCGCGCTGAGCGCAACCGATGGGAGGGTGTCTTGACAGGCAAGGGTGGCAGCTGGGGTGGATCGCTGATCCGACCAGAGGCTACTGGTTACGGTCTTGTCTACTGTAAGCTTTCCCAACACTGCATGTCTCAGTTCTGTGATCGGCCACTGACATCAGTATGCAGACGTCCAACACATGATCCAATACGCTTCTGGAGGCAAAGAGTCCTTCCAAGGCAAGCGCGTTGCGATCTCCGGCTCTGGAAACGTCGCCCAGTACGCTGCTCTCAAGGCCATCGAGCTCGGCGCTACCATCGTCTCCCTCTCAGACAGCAAGGGCGCCATCATCGCAACCGAAGGCGAGGGCATCACTCCCGAAGTCGTCAACTACATCGCCGACCTCAAAGTCAAGCGCAAGTCTCTCACCGCGCTGTCCGAGAGCACAGAGTACAAGGACAAGTACAAGTACATCGAGGGTGCACGCCCATGGGTCCACGTTGGCAAAGTTGACGTTGCCCTGCCATGTGCTACACAGAACGAGATCTCTGGCGAGGAGGCTGAGGCACTTGTTGCTGCTGGTTGCAAATTCACTGCCGAGGGATCGAACATGGGTTCTACTCAAGAAGCCATTGACGTGTTCGAGGCTTCGCGAAAGGAGAAGAAGACAGACGGTATCTGGTACGGACCTGGCAAGGCTGCCAATGCTGGTGGTGTTGCTGTTTCTGGACTTGAGATGGCACAGAACTCTGCAAGACTGAGCTGGACTTCTGAGGAGGTGGACCAGAAGCTCAAGGGCATCATGGAGGCTGCTTTCAAGAACTGCCTTGAGACTGCCAAGGAGTATGTTCCAGCTGGCGATGGTGAGCTTCCTTCATTGGTCGCTGGTGCGAACATTGCTGGTTTCAGCAAGGTTGCTGCTGCTATGCGTGACCAGGGCGATTGGTGGGCATACTAGATTCTGTTTCTTGCACCGGCGTGTTGAGGATTGGAAATGAATGGATGATACCACGGATACAGTGCGATGCAGATATGTAAATAGGACACAGCGAAAGGCGTTCCGGGAAGAGATAGATTTTCGATAGAGAGCTTGAAATGTTATGTTATGAACATATCTGGGGGTTTTCTGATTTGTACCCTCCAAGAGGTGAGTCTGATCAGCTGATGGCGTCCTTGGCTAAAGCTCTTGCAGCCTGCTGCTCAGCCTTGCGCAGGAAGCCACCTTCGGCCGCACTGCCGCAATCGCGGCTTCCACTTCCCGAACAACACGAACATCACTCTCAAGCACCACGGCCTTCATTCTCAAACATCGGACAGCATTCTCAAGCATCAAGGACATCACCGCAAGGCCGCAAACTACAGAAAGCACACCACATGTCACCGCGCCACGCATACCGCGCCTTTACGCGATGACCAACAATGTGTAAAATAGACAGAACCCTACTTCGGTCGCAAAGGAGGCAGCCCGAGGAGTCGGCAAACACAAATTCAAAGACGCTCACTATATTCATGAAGTACTGCTGCCATTTCCATCATAAGCTATGGACAATGTCCCTAGAAGAAGCAAAAGACTCGCAATGCGATTGAATGAGTCGAATACAGACACTGGAAATTGGTCTCTGCCACTTTATACCTCGAGACCTCTTTGCTCGACTGGCGATTTATGCGTCACCTGCGAGAAATGCTTCATGTACATGCTGTACCCGCCCAGAGAGAACTTTCGCGTTCGGGAGTATGGGTTGCGCGAGAGCCTCGACGTCCCGCCTGTCGGATGGCTAGACCGCATATTGGCTACTACAAGCTGTGCTTTGTGCTATTTCATTGCAGAAATCGTTCAGATTGAATATAACTTGGACCCGAAGGTGTTTGACGCACGTCATCGGGTCTATTGTACGATACGTGGCCGCAGAGGCCGTCACACCTTTTCTGCTCGTTCGTTGCGCGCCGATGGAGGATTTTCTCTGCAACTTCAAGAAGTGGTCACAGAGACCAGAGATGGACAAGCAAGTTATGAGACACGTTCCCTTCGTGCGGCTACATTCGCTTTGGATCACAGCTGCTCTACGAATCTGCGCAATTATGATGCGAGGCTGGCAAAGGACACGACTACAATCTTCAATCTCGGACGAAAAGTTGCGAAAGATGTTCACCCGACATTTCTTAGGACTTGCTACGAGACTTGCCGACAGCATCACGTCTTCAAGTGTCGATTTGCGAGACACCCGACATCGAAGGTGGTCAAGCCAAGTCTGCGATCAATCAGGGTGATCGATACACAAACGTTGAAGTTGGTGTATCTGCCAGACGGCGCAGACTTCGTAGCTTTGTCATATACTTGGTCTACCGAGCCATTCGTAACACTTCTCAAAAGCACTGAGGAGAGTCTCTTCGAGAAGATAGAAATGGAAGAACTCCCGCCTACCTTCCGCGACGCGATCCAGGTTGTGCGGTGGATCGATGAGCGATATCTGTGGGCGGATCGACTTTGCATCATACAAGATTCTGCTGTAGACAAACGCAGTCAACTCGCACAGATGGATCAGATATATCTACAAGCGACTTTGACCATTGTCGCTGCAGGTTCTGGGACAGATGGTACGGACAAAGGCCTCCCTGGAATTCGAAAGGGAACGAGAAAAATACAGCAAGCTACAGCTACGATCCGGCAACATGTTCGATTAACGCAAACGCGTACGATGGCTCTCGGAGACATGATCGAGAACTCACACTGGAGTACACGAGCATGGACCTATCAAGAAGACCAAATGTCCAAGCGACAGCTCATCTTCTTACAGCAGCAAGTCGTATTCTTATGCCAGCAGGACACCTTCGCCGAAGATTACATTTATCGGTCGTGTCTCCACGGGTCAAAAGAGCAGGCAAACGTCCGCGGTCGGAACGATGAGATTCTAGCATGTTGCCGTTATCAGACGCCAACCTTCCCGGCCGTCGATTGTTACGCCCCTATCATGCGGTCTCACCAAGCATATTGTTTCATGGTCGAGGATTACACGGCACGACAATTAACCGTTCTTACAGACTCACTTGACGCAATCAACGGCTTTCTTCGCCTCATAAGTAGAGAGACTGAAGAGAGATTCCTGTGTGGTTTACCTGTGACATTCTTGGTGACGGAATGGCTAGCCTGGAGACCATGCAGTTACAGCGAACGTCGCCACCGCGTGAGATCCCGCACAGAAGCAAGTGAAAACGGTTCGTTGTTTCTTCCCTCTTGGTGTTGGGCAGGCTGGATAGGCCGGGTGACGTATGGCGCGATGAATTATGATTTTCCATGGGAAACCCCAACGGGTAATGGATGTGAGCCGCTTGTGGTAGGAGATTACACTATACTTGTTCCTGCAAGTCAAGAAACGGAAGGCGGGGGCTGCAGTTCGTTCATTGAGCTCCGTCCGGAAGAGACTGATGAGGACTTCCTACTAAAGAACCATCCTCACGTCGATCACTCTTCCCTCCAACGGAGCAGATTGCGTTTCTCTGCTCCAATCGCCACCGTGCATCTTGCTCCAACACTCTGGGGTTCCTCAGCGGACGATTTTGGCAGAATCGTCACCGACATCACTTCCTACGCTCACCAAGTCTTCATTAACTCATCCTTCGCAGGGATAGTTCACCCCCATATTCCTCCAACTTCCTCAGTTTCCGAACTTCGTTCTCAAACTCACGATTTCCGCAAATCGCTCCGTCACCAGCACAGCGAATTTGGTAACCTCCGAAGGGTAGATGTCATCGCGCTCTCAGAAGTTCCCGAGGCGTGGTCGATGGTTTATCCTTATGCTCCTGAAGATATTTCGGCGATCCAGAATCGTTTTTATGTGGATGCGGAAGGTGGACTGCGCCATCATGCGCCGTTTGATCGCGAGATCTGGAATAGTGAGGAGGAGGGAGGAAAGGTAGTGAACGTCTTGATGATTGAATGGGATGATATCGGAGGCTGCATGGTGGCGAGAAGAACAGGAGTGGGTCAAGTGCATCGCGATGCGTGGGGAATAGCAGAGCCGAAGGTGAAGGAGATTGTGTTGGGGTGATTGACTTCCTAGAGCGTGTGTCGTATTGTAGTTCGCAAGAGGATGTCGACCAATCAGCCAGGGGTTTAAAATCTTGAGAGTGAAGATGACTAAGTTTCAGAGCCGCTGGATCCTGATATTCGAGATTATCACTCATCATTACGCTCAAACTGCTTAAGCCTTGGTCTTCCTCTTCTTCGTCTTCTCGGTCGTGGTCTTGACCTCTCCACTCTTGGTCTTCCTCTTCGTCGTCTTCTCCGCAACAACCGCTTTCCCATTTGCTCCATTCTCAACAGCCGCAACAACAGTCTCTTCCACGACCGGTGCTTCCTCCTCAACATTCTTGATCACTTTCTTAGACTTCTTTGCCTCAGCTCCGCCCTTCGCCTGTTCAATCTCTTTCGGCGCCGACACGGCCTCCACACCCTTCACATCAGGCATGTCGAAATCGTATCCCAATTCAGCGAGTTTTGCAGCCTTCTCTTTCCGCCTCTCGCTCTCGCGAGTGATGCGCTTCTCCCAGCCTTCCCGATCAGTGCCCTTCCTCAATCTCGAGCCTTCGATCCTGTTCCTCGGTCGTGCCTTGCCATTGCCCTTTACAGCTTTCGCGCCCTTCCAGATGCCCTCTTTGACCTGCTCTGGTGGTACCCGCTTGCACTGCAGAATGTGTCCGAACATCAAGTATTTGTCCATTGTCTTGACCACGATATCCGCGACTGTCGAAGCAGCGAACTCAACGAACGCGTAATGCTTGCTCTTTCCCGTCTTCTTGTTTCGTGCCAGGCGGAGATTCGTCACATCGCCGAATTGCGCCAAGTATGCGCGCAATTGTTTCTCGTAGAAGCCGTGTGGGAGGCGAGACATGTAGACGACGCCTGGTGTGGCTTCTGGGTCTGCTGCGGCATCTTTCTTTGGCTTGATCCTCGAGATCTTCAGCTCGCGCACGATCTCTTTCTCGGTCTTTGGAAGTGCAGGCAGCTTCTCGATGGGAATACCGTCCTGATCGCGATTGACATCGTCTTCGTCTTCAGAGTCATCGGAGGAGAAACCAGCGAGGAGCGCGGCAGTTTGGTCTGGTGTGAGCTCTGCGCCGCCATCGGATTCGTCGTCGGCTTCCGCTGCAACGGGCTCTTCTTCCACGACCACCTCTTCAACAACCTTCTTAGCTGGCTTGCCGCTCTTCTTGTCTTTTGCCGGCTTCTCGGTGACGGTCGTCTCGACCTTGGTAGCTTTGCTGCCCTTGAGAGCGGACTTCGCGGGCGAAGGTCGGTCTGCGGATTTGTTCACAACGGCAGTGGTTTTGACCTTCTTTGCGATAGGCTCAACATTGTCGCCCGACTTGCGCTTCTTTCCTTTGGTATCTGCTGACATGGTTGCTGTACAATAAGTGGTGTCAATGGGATATAATGAGGTTGGTTGCTTGAAGCTCGAGATTATTTTCCAAAAATCGAACGAAACTTTGCCGACGGGCGAAAGTGGTGGGACGCTAAAAGACGCGACTTGCCTCGATCACATGAAAGACTATTGACTTCCATCTTCATCAGGGTCGTTCTTTCAGACCGCTTTCTGGATTATGGCGAATCAAGGACTGACGCATGATGAGCTGTGGGATGATTCTGCTCTGGTCAACTCTTGGAATGATGCTTTCGAGGAATACAAGGTATGCCGTTCGCGACTCCGTCCGAATGGACTGCTTGACTGACATGTCACGCAGAAATATCACAGCTTAGCACAGAAAGGAGAGAAGGTCGAAGTGACACAAGAAGCCGACACAAAAGCCCCAGTGCTTTCGAAAGCAGCCGCATACTTGAGTGCAAATGGTGCATCGAAACCCTCTCCAGCCGCTCCTATCAACTTCGCCCCTTCAAAAGAATCAACCCAACCCGCCCAAAACCAGCTTCCGTCAGTCACAGCAACAGTCCCTCGACCTCCTCCTGCTGCTCCTCCAGGTCTCGCCAGTCTCCCACAAGCCCTCATAGGTGGTGGTAAGTCGAGTCATGCTTCTAACGGTGGACACAAAACTGACTCGCCACTAGCACATAATGAAGACCTCAAGAATATCATGATGTCGTGGTATTACGCAGGCTACTACACCGGCCTCTACGAAGGTCAACAGAAAGCTTGGGCAGAGATGCAGGAAAGTATGCAAGCACAGCAGCAGCAGGAGGGTGAATGAAGTCTTTCGCGTTTTGTGCCCAATATCTCTATGAGATCGAGAGCAGTTTCGGAAGCACCTCTTGAGCATCGGAGCTCTCCCCAGATCGTCGAAGCCCTGTGAGGCACAAGTCGCCGCTGTAAGTAGCTCGCTGAGTTTCGCAGGAATTACAGCTGATCAACGCAGACTGAGGCTGTATAGCAGTCCACCGTTCGCCGCCGTGCTGCAGGAGCGTTACAATATCGCCAATGCCAGCTACTATTCCGCTACAATTAAGCTCCGTGTAGATACAACTTCAGATGCTAGCTGTCTGCTGCGTCCATGGGCCGTTAAGAAGTACGCAGATGCTAGTCAATGGATCGGCTGGCAGTGCGTGCTGTAAGCAAGCCACGAGCAAGAGAAATGCACGCAAATGGGAGCTTGGAAGGAAAGTGGCAGATTATGAACAACGGGCAATGTGAAGTTTTGTGAATTTCATATCTGCGTGACGATCGTATCTACACCGCTTGCGCTTGTAATGAACTTCGGGCCCTGCGGCCAAACGATGCACATTTTGTGCATGCATACCAACAATGAAAGAGCGCTTTTGTCATCACCTCCGCCATCCTGCCAGCACCTCGCTATGCTGGGAATCGTGAAAAGAACGCCAAGAAACTTTAGTGCAGTAGAAGAGCGAGTTCACCTCAAGGACCACGCAGTCGCATGACGAAGTGATATTGTGGGTGTAGGAGTGACCACGGGCTCGGTGAGTGAGCACACGCGCGCATTGACCGAGGAGAGGACACGTTGCGTGGGGATCGTTGGTGTTGTTCTTTGGTATCCTCGTAATCATAGCTTCCAGGACTGGGTTGTACCCGATCAAGGTCGTCGAACACGGATCTCCTTCTATCGCACAAGCCGACCGAAGCGCCACTTCTCTGCTTCTGATCCATCGACCTGATTCTGTCATGCTCCTTCTATTTCACGACCAGAGCAGCTGATGGCACCAGACCTGCTTCTTTCAGCGTCAGACCGAAGTCCTCGTAGCTCCATGTCTTCCTCGGGAAGGCTTGCGTGAAGCTTGTGACATCGGTGCCTTTCTCGTGCTTGATAGCTTCTGCAACTTCGAATAGCGTTGTCTCGGCCGGCATCGTCTTCATGACGTTGCCTGATGGTGTCTGAAGTCGCAGGCGTGCCTCACTGTGGTTTACCACCTTGGCAGGAGCAGCCGCAGCAGCAGCACCGGAAGGAGCGGTCGCAGCACCTGGGTTGTACGCGGCAGGGTTCTCGCGCATCCTCTTCTCTTCTTCGATCTTAGCCTTGCGAGCAGCCTTGTCAGCCTCGATCTTGTCCTTGATTCGCTTCTTCGCAGCGATATCATCGGCCTTTTCTTGTCGCTTCTTTGCAGCTTCCTTGATCTGCTGTTGTCGTGCGAGCTCCTCCTTGGCATCGTCCGACTCCTTGGTGTGCTTCCGGCGAATTTCTTCGTTACGCTTCTGTTCCTTCTTCTCTTCAACGGCCTGCTTGGCCTTTCTCTCAGCAGCCTTCTCGCGCAATTCTGCTAGCTTAGCCTTCTTTTCCTCTTCAGTCAGGGGTGCGATCTCCTCCGTTGACTCTGCGAAGTCTGTGTGCCCAGACTTCTCAGCGTGGAACTGTGCCTGGGCCATCGATCGGAACTTCTTCTGGCACTCGTTGCAAATCATAGATCGTGCGGTTTCGCCTGCCTCCAACTGCGGCGCCTCAGCATCTTCCGCCTCGTCAGCCTTGAGCTGCTCGATGCTGCGGTCGGCGTTCTTGTCGAGCCAGTCTATGGCTCCTTGCAGGTTGCCGCCTTTCTTCAAAGCCATCTGGGACTTCTCCTTGTCGAACCCCATGTCGACGAGGCTGTCGAGATCGCTCATGGTGGCGGTGTGCGAGTTAGGCAAAGGTTGATGGAATGAGATGTTGCTGGAGAAGTGGGGTCGCGGGCGTGCGATGTTGGATGTCGAGGTGGTGGTCGTGAAGGGAAGCTGAGAAATAAAGTACTGCCGCACTTGATGAAAAATGGATGACAGTGGTGAATGTATGGAGAGGCACGGAGCGGAGTGGGCCGAGCAGACAGTGGTTTGCATGTGAGAGCTACCAAGCAGCGCGAGTGAAGCAGCGGCAACCGGCGACGTCACCAGGGGCCGGGGGCAGCAATCAAGGACACCTTCGCTTTCGAGAACACCACCCACATATACCTTATCGCCCTACCACCTCCAACGCTGCCTGACGTCGTCGCGCCGTTCTCCTGTTACACACGTACAACACCCACCACTCGCCAGCCGATCACCGCCGACCGCGTGCAGCGCCTATACCACGGCCTCGGCCCTCCCCAACCACCCACTGGATCAGCTTAGCAATCTGCCGGCTTCCGACGTAACAACACCACAAACCTCGCAAACATGTCGGTGGATTTGACGCCGCAAGAGCTGGGCTTCAAGCGTTCGTCTAACACCTCATGCCTGTTCGAGGCGTTCCGCAAAACTGACAATGCGCCCCAGGCCCCTTCACCCACGAAGTCAGCCAGGTCCTCCGCCTGCACAACCCCAACAGCGATCCTGTCGCTTTCAAAGTCAAGACTACCGCTCCCAAGCAGTATGTTTGGTTGTCGTTTAGTATGAGGAGGAAGGGACACTGATAGCTATACAGGTACTGCGTGCGACCCAATTCCGGCCGCATTGACCCTGGTGGAGATGTCGAAGTTCAAGTGCTCCTTCAGGCTATGAAGGAGGACCCTCCGCTCGACGCACGATGCCGCGACAAGTTTCTAGTGCAGTCCGTAGCCATTGGCGCTGACGTGCAGGTCGCAAACGTCACCCAAGTTTGGGCCAACATCGAGCAGACTGCCAAGTCGAGCATCCAAGAGAAGAAGATTCGCGTTTCCTTCCTGCCAGCAGACGGCAGTGCTGGTGTAGGCGCTGCTGCCTCTCCCTCGCCTGCGCCGAACGGAGTTTCTCACCACGACGAGCCTCCGGCATACTCATCGCCCTCACCCGCCGCCGTCACGCCCGCACGCAACTTTGGGTCCTCGAGCTCCAATTTCGAGAAGAGTCCTCCACCTGCAGACGACCTCGCCCAATCGCAGTCTACGCTACACTCTGCCACCGCCGCTGTATCCAATGCGACCGGTGTGAGCCAAGCCGAGCTTGAACGACAACTGGCGGCAGCCAATGACACGATCCGAGATCTGCGAGCCAAGGCCGCTGAAGCGACTGGGCTTAGACAGCGCAACGCAGGAGGCAGCACTGCTACCACAACAAAAGGAGCGCCATCGGCCGTCGCCCATCCTGCGCCTGGCGGCGTACCAGTCCAAATCGTGGCAGCAATCGCTCTACTGAGCTTTCTGATTGCCTACCTGTTCTTCTAGTTGCCCTTCTAGGTGGCGATCTACACAACACGAGGTGCGGGATTTTGCAAACATGGCAACGCAACCGTGGCATGAAGAATGACAGCAGAACAAAAGAAACGTTGAAGCGAGATGCCGGCTTTGCATAAAACAAAAGTGGGCGCATGGAACCCGCTGTGATGCACGAACGGATCTAGCGCGAGCTGAGAGAAACTCTGCTTGCTCGCTACATTACGCATCCTTGATTTCGAAAGCGTAATGTTTTTCATTGAAGAAGCATAGGCAACCTGGCGAAGGAACGAGAAGAGAACGAATGATTGAAGGACTTTTTGTCTTTTGTCCTTGGCGGTGCAGGGCCGCTTGACTTGACTGACCTGCTGGTTATGGCTCCTTTTTTCCCTTTGACTACAACGCCTACTACAACAGTAACCGAATTTCCTTTTGAAGCAGATATTGAGATACCGCATGTACCGAATCACGTTCCAGACGAAGCACCTACGTGCAAAGCGCTTTTGACTTTGGCAGATCAATACATTTCCTGGTGCTCGTGTGCCTTTTGACTGTGAATGAAGCTTGAGGATGAGTAAGCGGCAGTGGTGGCCCGGTTCGCCAAGAACGGAGCTCCCTACAGCTTCTTCGGACTGCATCTCTTCGTTTCAGCAACACGCATCGGGATTGTGCAGCAGTAACGGAGAGCAAAGGACAGCTATACTGCCTGCATCAACGCTCTACGCGAGGCAATGGCCAAAGAGTATCGGTCAATCTGTCAGGCTCGCCTCCATTCCTGGTCATGCCGCTGTGAGGCACAGCATCTCCACTACCAAGATGATCGAAGATTTCGGCATCTCCGAGAGCTGCAAGACTGAGGCACGTACATGAACACTACAACTTTCAGCATGGCAATTATGGAGCACTTGATCGCCGTTGGCGACAATCATGCAGGACCACAGCGCATCACACCAGTGGCACATTATCATTGCGCCGCTTGTGCCGTGGTCTGAGCTTGCTATGGCGGAGTCTGCGCTCTTGTCTACTTGGCGTTATGAAATGTCTGATGAGGTGAGAGTCGTGATTCAATGAGCTCTGGCGCCTTAGCCTCGACGTACGACTAGAAGTCAGAAGGACTTCTCTCGTCTGCCTTTACCAAGAACTTTTGTCGAAACGTCCGAAGCCCGCACAAGATGAGCAAGATTTGATCAATCAGGTTTGTCTATTTCATCAAAAATAGATCGTCGAAAGACAGCGATGTGTCACGCGCACTGTGGAGTCCACAAACACAAGGAGGCAACACGAAGTGGGTTGCGACGTGCAGCATTACTGTGTCAATGGACGTATCACTCATCCTGACAGGTCGGAGAAAGTCCCATTCTCATCTACTAACCTGCACAGGCGCGTACGACTGTGCATGAGCTAAGTCAATGCTGATCATTTCACTCTGTGCAGAGGCTACTATTCGCAGCTGCACAATGGCCCCATCAAGGGACAGGCTGTGCTGTGCAACAACGCAGGGGAACGTCACCGTGCTGGCTGACGTTGGTCATGTAGTTTCCCCACTGACTGCTTATGCAGAATTAAAGAGAGGAATTCTGCAAGACAAGCCACTCTTCCCCCAAATCTCTCCACGCACACTGGGCGATTTTGCCCAACATGAACACTTCCTGCGATGCAAGCCCATATTTCTCCCTAATCCTTCCAAACACCACCGCCAGCAGAGTCTGTGGACTTACCACCTCTAACAACACAGCACTCGAGTCTTGCTGCGAAGGCGGCAGCCCCATCTCAGTATATCAATGCAAAAGGTACTGCAGCACAAACCTCGAAGTCAACGAATTCGTCGACTGTCTGGCTAAAGAGCACAACGCCAGCGCTCTGATAGCAATGGGCCCCTTCTGTCAAGACGGCATCAAGAGCAACAACACAAATTCTCTCTCCGACGATCAAAGATCCGCTGCATCCGGACGACTTGTCAAAACAAAATCAATTCTCTGGCTCCTCCTCCTCAGTTTCACAGCACTCGCCAACAGCGAAATCATCCCATCACTCTCCACCGCCAAAAATCTCACACCTCGACAGGAACAATCAAGTTCCAGCTGCTCAATAGATCTACATGCGAATTACACGACAATCCGGAACCCGCGCAAGATCAGTGCGAGTATGGAGTGCAGCGATGACACATATTGCACCCAGAACTTCGCCGTTGAGACAGACATCCTCCAGAACAACCGGACCATCAACGGCACTTCAGCTGCTGAGCCTCAGTACGATGGATTTTTCGAGATGCTCCAGACCAGAACGAATCGCCAGTTTCCAGCTCTGAGCAGTGTCAAGCTGAGCTACGATTTTCTGGTTGGACCTGGAAGCTTTTGGGTAGATTTCACACCACATGCGGTACGTTGGTGTTTTTCATTCTGTCGCACCGCATAGTGAAATGCTAACATGTTCTATCAATCAGTGGTGCGTCAATGGCACTGTTTCAGACTGTGCTGGTGTTGGTGAGAGCGACGGTCCTACGCCCGTGACCGCGTGTGGGCCGCTGTTTGTTTCGGACTACGAAACTTCTGCAAATGCTGGAGAAGCATCAACCCACACCATACAGGGGATCTTGAACGTCGTGGTATGTACTGAGCTGGCTGTAACAAGTGACGAGCACCGAGACTGATACCCACACATCGCTATTAAGCATGATCGCTGGCTTCCACGAACGAATTTGCGATGCCAATAGGTACTTACTCGTAGGATATGTGGCCTTCATCATCGGAGGTCGGACACGGAAGGACAGGCGATCGGTGTTGAGGGATATGGTCGCTGCGACTACCCGTGGTCCTGACATCTTGCACTACATGTACGCCACTCTGGAGTGATTTAATATTACCGCTAGAATAGTCTCACAAGAGTCACGGCCTCCATACAATTAACTATAAACCGCATCTCCTCACATACAAGCGCGATGCAGAGAAGGAATAAGATATTCTCGCAGGCTGAATGAGACGATTTACTCAATAGATTGCTCAACAGCAGCCGCTAACTCCACTCCTTGCAATGCCGCTATGAGGCACAACGTTTCCACAAGCACGACGGTCAAAACTCTGGACTCATTCGAGAGCTGCAGGTATTATGGCTGTTTCTGGTACCAGAAGTCACACCCGGAGGTAGAGCTGCTGAAATATGGTCCCAGCATGTTGTATTGAGCACGTCTTGCGGTTGGACCTGATCGCTCTGTTCGCGCTACTCACATTACTCCTCCGTTCGTGAGTATTGAATACGCGTTGAGAGCCTGGTGGGCGATGCTCCGTAGCACATGAGGGATAACAAATGCAAATGCACCTTGAACGGTCTGGTGCCATGCCTTATGAGTACAATTTCGTCCTGGTTACTCGTTCATACTGACAGCTCCAACCTGTGCGCAAAGAGGACATCATATGGCTCGGACGTGATCTTAAATATCTCTTCCCCTCAGCGGCTTTTGCTTTGTGGTGAGACAGCACAATTATCGAACCTCTTTCTGTAGGCGCTCCAGTGCAGAATGTGACATAGACTGAGCATTTCAATGAAGGGCTAAGAGCACTAGGTCGTCAGAATACGTAGTTTGGATATTGTAGCACCGTCGTCATGCGGTGTGAGATGAGAAAGCAAGCTGACACCAGAAGGCGAGGGAAGTGTGAAGTGAAGTTCGGCCGAAGTTTCTCCGATCCGACGTGAAGGCACCAGCTACGCCATAACCTTCGTCGTTGTCAGCGCTCCAGTCCCGCATAACTTTGCGGAACTACCACATTTTCCCTCTTCCTTACACCCATCGCCCATTTGACTGTCTTTTCGTCGCTAAGAGACAGTCAGCCAAGATGGACGATACGTTATCAGACGCGGAGAAGGTAGTGCGATCCATTACTACGCATCTCCGATGATGCACTGACCGTTGCATGTGATAGATCCGTGCGAAGCGGTTGGCAAAGCTCGGTGGTGCTGGTCGCTCAGATGCTACTGCCGCCAATACCTCCGACTCGAACGGTTCGGCGATTCCTCCCACTACAACGACCGATGCGAGCTCGGCGAACACAGCGCCTGCGAATGATGGTGCCGACGACAAGCCAGCGACGCCACCTGTCGATCGTAGTAAGCTGCTGAACAATCTGGAAGCTCAGAAGCCTGCAGCAGTGTCAGCTCCTCCCCCGAAAGAGCCCGTCAAGATCACAGTGAAGCCGCGCCAGACGTCGCCGGGCGTCAAACGCGATCGAGACGGTTCAGAGCGGCCACAATCACGCTCCACGAATCGCCCCGGTGAGAACTTCGAAGTATGGCAGGACAAGGTTCTCAAGCAGGTGTATCGCGTCACATTGAACCAGAACGAGACCAAGGACATCCATGGCCACAAACTGGCCTACCTCGGAGGAGTCAAAGAGGATGGCGCAGACTTGCTCCAAGTGGATAACTCAGACAGCATCTTGACGGAAGCAGCGAGCCATGCTCCACGAGGCAAGATTTTCGAATACTTCCTGCAATGCTTCAAGCGTGCTGTTCGAGCGAGCAAAGACCCACGGCACACTGGCAGCGAGGAGAAAGCTTTCGTGTTGAAGGAAGCACGACGGGTGAGCATGGGTTATTGTATTTTCGCGATCACCATGCCGGATATGTTTCCCGATTTTGAGCCAACCTCGAATGCGCTCGTAGATCATTTGCTGGCAGATCCAGAGTCCGATCATGGCATTTGCACAGATTTCCTGACCGAAGCAGTGTCGAGATTCGAGGAAGACGATACCATCAAGGAGACGATTGTCGGCGCGGCAGAAGTCTTGAGTCAACAACTTGCTCAGAAAGATATGCTGGCTGATTACACGAATTACATCACCGCCATTCGGAACCTGCTACGCTTTCCGAAGATCATGAATGCTGTGACTGAGTCGGAGATGTGGGCGCCTGATGTCGAAGCACAGGAGATCGAGTCAAAGACGATACTGGGACCTTTCTTCCGCTTGTCGCCAATGCAGCAAGCTGCCGCGAGCAGCTATTTCTCGGCGCCTAAGACGCGCGACAAGGCATTCATTGCCAACGCGCAGGTAAGCCAGCCCCTGCTCCGGACGTCGCACGTGCAAGGAAAGCTGACTGAAAATAGAGCGCCACACGTATGACGTTGAAGACGCATCAAGAGCAGCTCTTCCTGATAGCGGATGGCATCGTCAAGGCAGGTCCTGCCACGCGAGGCCGCATCCTGGACTGGTTCGCGATGTGCGTCAACAAAAACCACCACAAGCGAGCGATGCGTGTCGACTATAAGCGAGTGTCCTCGGATGGGTTCATGGTCAACGTCACAGCTGTTCTTGATCGTCTCTGCAGTCCCTTCATCGACGCCAGTTTTGGCAAGATCGATCGCATAGATGTCGACTACCTGCGTCGCAACCCACGAGTAGACATTACCGACGAGACGAAAATCAACGCAGACCAGGCAACGAGTGACGAATTCTATAAGAGGCCTGCGCAAGGAACTAACAATTTCATCTCCGAATTGTTCTTCCTGACAGTGGCTGCACACCATTACGGCACTGAGGCGGCACAGACACGCATGACGACGATGCGAAAGAGCGTAAAACGATACGAACAGGACCTGGCAGAATTTGAGAAGGAACGCCACAAGTACGTGAGCGATCCACGATACCTACAGCGGTTCGAGCAACATGTTGCCAAGGTCAAGCAACAGATCGATGACATGTGGAGCACGATTCACGCTACAACGGGTGTCCTACTCGACGATGCAACGCAAAAGGCCTCCATGGACTTCATGCGATATGTCATTGTCTGGCTGCTGCGTTTGGCGAGCGGCCAGAATCTGCCCAAGGAGCAACTACGACTTCCACTGCCAACACAACAGCCGGATGTCTTCAAATGCCTCCCTGAATATTTTCTGGAAGGCATTGTGGACAACTTCAAATTCGTCACCTCGAATATGCCACAGGCTATTGTGCCCACACAGACAGCGGAGCTTGTGCAATTTGCCATCGCGTTCTTGCGCAGCAGCGAATATGTCAAGAACCCAGGCGTGAAGTCTGGTCTTGTGACTATCCTGTACTTCGGCATCATGCCGTATGCTAACAACAGGCCAGGTGTGCTGCATGACCAGCTGCTTGGCTCAGACTTTGCCAATATGCACCTGCTTCACGCTTTGATGAGGTTCTACATTGAGGCAGAAAACACTGGCACGCACACACAGTTCTTCGACAAGTTCAACATTCGCTACGAGATCTTTCAGGTTGTCAAGCGCATATGGGTCAACACGAAATATCGCGAGAACCTGGCAATTGAATCGAGAACAAATACGGCATTCTTCGTCCAGTTCGTCAACATGATGGTCAACGACGTCACCTTCGTTCTTGATGAGTCTCTCTCCAGCTTGGCCAAGGTGAACGAGCTCACAAAGGAATTGGCCGACGGGAGCATCATGCAAGACTTAAATGACGAGCAACGAAAGGAGAAGCAGGATCTGCTCGAAGACCACAAAGGAAGAGCCAAGAGCTACCTCGGTCTGACCTCTTCTACCATGGAAGCTCTCATCCTCTTCACAGAAACGCTGGCCGAAGCATTCACGATGCAGGAAATCGTCACCCGTCTCGCAGACATGTTAGACTACAACCTCGACACACTTGTCGGACCACGACGGAAGAACATCGTCATCAAGGATGATGACCTCAAAGCCGTATGGCACCCCAAGAGTCTCCTCTCCGACATCCTCACCGTCTACATCAATCTCTCCGAAAAGCAAGACTTCATTCACGCCATCGCCCGCGATGGCCGCTCCTATAAACCCGCCAACTTCGTGGAAGCCACAGACATCATGAGGAAATCTGTCCTAAAATCTCCCGAAGAGCTCCGCGCGTGGGAGACGCTCGGCGAAAAAGTGGCTGAAGCGAAGGCATTGGATGAGCAGGAAGAAGCTGATCTGGGCGAGATCCCTGAGGAATTCGAGGATCCTCTATTGGGTATCTTGATGACGGATCCGGTGACTTTGCCCAGCAGCAAGAGTGTTGTGGACCGCAGCACGATTCGGACGCATTTGCTTTCGGACCCTACAGATCCATTCAATCGTGTGCCGTTGAAGATTGAGGAGGTTCTCGATAATGTGGAGCTGAAGGAGAAGATTGATGCGTGGAGGAAGGAGAAGAAGGCCGAGAAGACTAGAGGAGAGGCGATGGATACGACCGCTGGGTAGAGGAAATCGGCCCTTGAAAGTGATGGGTATGCTCGCTATCAAGGCAGATAGAGAGCTCGCATGCATGCGCTTTTGGACAGGCATGAATGGGAAGGAAGGCAATGAACGGAACAGTGTATACGTTCTTGTAGATTTGAGTGAACGATAGCACTGGTATGATAATGATAACTGAACTTATATGAGCCCCTGTGTTAATTCCTCTGGTCGTCTATGCATCCCGCTATGGACGTGATCGTTTCTCTGCGAGAGCCACCACGTCACATCATGTTGCGGTGTGCCCGTTGGAGGTGGCCACGTCATTCGAGTCGAAGAACATAGCGCCACTCCGTTCATCAGTGACAAAGGCAGTACCGAATGATTGATCAGATCGTGTCCGATGTAAATGGCAGCCTGCATGCCCCGCAGTACCTCCGCACAGCACCAAGACGAGGATCCGGATTTCTGTGGATGGACAGTGGCAGGAAGATGGTATTCTTGTCGAGCACAAGTTGCTATAGCAAAGATCCCTTGTTTGAATTCGTATTGTGCTCGTGTAGGACGATACCGTAGCTCTCTACGTCGCGAGTAAATTGGTCGCTGCCCAGGGGGATTGCAAGGGGCGGTTGCTTCGCTACCAACCACTTGTTGAACTGATCGATCTTCGTCCAGTTGTAGTTGCCGATCTTCGAGCGTATCGAGGTGGCTGCATTATTGTGGTCTCTGGTTGTCTGCTTGATTGGCTCGCGATTAGAGAAGAGGATTGAGCTGTTCCAAATGCCCGAGTAGCACCCTTTCACCTATGCGAGAGAAGTGCTAGCTTCTGCCTTGGACGGATAATTGCCGAGCACATGAATTTTCGTTATAGTCGGACAGTCCTCTGGAAGTGTGAAGTCGGACAGTAACACAGGTGCGCCGGGTGAGGTTCACACGATCTCCGTTGCTAGATCGAGGAAGTGCCTCCACTTGTAGAGGCAATCTAGGCCCTCGCGGAAGCCCCAGCTATCGAAGACTGCTCTCGCTAGGTCGTCTGCATAGAGGCCTCCGAGCGAGTGTGGATAAAGACAAGAAGCCGATCGAGGTGAAGAGAGAATGCTCTTGACGAAATCTCCTATAGCCGGTGGCAGTTCTGAGAAGAATCACTTGATTTTCTCGACTTTACTAAAGCAGAAGAAATCCTTGGTGACTGCAAATTCGCGTGCCTCGCGTGAGACCCATGACGCGCCTGAATGTAAACCAGCGTCCACTGGAGTGCCTTCTGCGATCACAAATAGAGACGGTATATGCAGAGTACTGTTATGCTTTGCGAGCGGACTTTCTTCTTCGACGGTTGCAGCATTAGATAACAAGTCTTCCTCTAAGAACTAGTCGTCCTCGCGTAGGATTCCCATCTCTTCTAGGTCGCTGTTATCAACAGGGCCGCACTGCTGAAAGGTGCGAGCGGTAGACGGAAGTCTAGGAAGGAAGTTCCTGAGTGCAGCTAGCGAGTGGGTGTGCAAGGGAGTAACCTTACTCCTTGTTGTAGCAACTGCCTGTTGCACAGAGTCTTATGTCGCGATTGCATCGTTGGCGCCAAGGAGTAGCTCCTCTTATACCGGGCACCATGTTTCTGCGGCCAGTCACGCAGGAGCTTTCAACCTAGTAGGGAGCTGTCTCTTTCCGGTTCTTCTTGTAACCTGTCCACTTACTTCAAACTTCACAACCCCGGGCGCCTGACCTTGATCCTCATCGGCCTCCGACATGGCTCAACAGCAGTCGGCACGGGATACTTCATATCCAGCCATCTCGAGTGCACTTGTCCCATGATGACACTAGGAACCAGGTATAACAAAATTCCAGTCGGAATTGTGGTACCCATGAAGAAGAACACACCTGCCATGAAGAGCCCAAATCGCTCTTTCATGGTCCAGTTTACGAAAATGGTGCCTAGTTCCTTTCGCTGTTTGGTTTCTGCGCGAAGCTTCTCGGCAGCTGCGAACGCAGCGTTAATTTGGCGAGTTTGCAGGTCGCGCTGCAGTTCCTGTTCCGGATCACCAGCGCTTGTAGTAGATTGGAGAGTAGGACTCCTGGTGGTGTCGAGACCCGGTGGAGAGGATACTGATGCTGGGGTTTCCTCTTCCTTGGTATCGACTTTGCGGGATGCGGGCTTCGCGACTGTGTGCGATTGGCCATTGCGCAAGAAGACATTACTGAGGATCGTGAAGCCTAACAGAGTGGGTAGTATGAACGTTGAGTCTGGCATGGCCAAATTCTGTGCCCATGAAAAGCCCTCGACGATCATGGTTGGGTCGAGGTTCTCGGCGTAGATTTTGGAGACCTTGCCCAGCATCTCAAAGTGGTACGCTGGGTCCGTGAGCTTAGGATCCAATGGCAGATGGTTCTCCGCGAACATTTGTGCCTGAGCTTCTGCCGCTGCTTGTGCTTGTTCCATTCTCTGTGCCATGGCCTCTTCGTAGCTCAACATCGGCTCCGGTGGGCCCTTTTTGGGATCAGCAGCTAACCATTCCAAAGGACGCAGCATCATGCTTAGCAGTCCCTCTTTGTGCCCGCACTTGATTCGTATGGTCTCGCTGAAGGCAAGGAGCAGACCGAAGTTAATGAAGCTCGAGGGCCGTAACAGAGGCGCATTGAACTTTTTGCCTATCCTCTGAGTCTCGAGTATTCCGTTCAACCAACCCTGTAGACGATATCTACTGCGGATATGATCCTTGGTCACCACCTCCCCCCTACTTTCGGCCTCAAGTACGGCCTTGTAGGTATCCTTGTTGGTCCTCTGAAGCGCAGAATTGACAATGAGAGGCCTTAGGTATGACCGGATAATGGCTGCTCTGCGGGCAGGCCTAGCCCCCAAAAAGTAGCCGACGCTGCATCGCACCGCCACGGCTGCAACGGGAATTGCATAACACCATGGCAAGCCCAGTCCGTGGACGCTGTCGAGGATGGCTGAGGGAACGGCGGTGACGATGTCTACGGCGGTGCTCTGTCGTGGAGCAGTCGAGGCGAAGGTCCGCCGCGGGGAAGCGTGAGCGAAGATGGCGCTTCGTATGGCGGGTGGCAGCTGCAGGAAGTGTGCTCTGGTCATGCGTGAGCACAGCAGCGATGCCATGACCGCGCGGCGGGAGACGACAGGGCGTCGAGGTGATTAAAATTCACGTGGCATTATTGAGGAAGTTCGCGATGCTTCAACCTGGAAGCTTCGACCCTGCATCTGTGCACGTCGGATGATCTCCATGGTTGCATGTGATGCCATCACTGTCTCCCGCACTCCACTGCTTGCTCTCCCCTAAAAGATGACACGAATGCCGTGAGCGACACAAACCGCCTCTAGTGCTACCACAACATGCCTACGCTGCTGCAGCGCGCTCGCCTCGTTGCATCCAGAGACCTCTAGAAGCGGTTCTGGCGCCAACCCAAACCCAAAGAGCTCAAGCGTTGCCTCCGCCGCTGGCTGCCCCTCATGGCCGTCTTCACCGTTCTCAGCTTGCTGCTGGGCGTCGTGGTTTTGGGTAGTCTTCTACCGTTGGGAACATATCAGGTCGGAAAGATCGTCGGTCTTGTCATCAAGAGTAAGACTCAGCATCGGAAGGACATTTTGCTGGAACGTGCGGAGAAAGAACAACGTGAGCAAGAGAAGACAGATAAAGTTGGCCGCAAAACAGCAGCCTCGTCGAGCAGTTCTCTGTCAAGCGAGTGGGATAAGGTCTCAGACGAAGATGGCGACGACCGGGAAAGGACACCTGTGCCGAGCAGCTCTGCCAGCTTCGACTCCCACTTCAATGGTGTGATTGGCTTCTTCCACCCCTTCTGTAATGCAGGAGGTGGTGGGGAGCGGGTGCTCTTCGCAGCGATCCTGGCCACGCAGAGATGCTATCCGAACGCTCTATGTGCCGTCTACACCGGCGACAATGATGCCACGCGAGAACAGATCCTGGCCAACGTTCGCGACCGCTTCGATATCGACCTCAACCCTGCAAAGGTCGTCTTCTTGTACCTACAGACGCGAGACTGGGTCCTGGCGAGCAGATGGCCACACTTCACGCTGCTCGGTCAATCCATAGGCAGTCTCATCCTGGGCTGGGATGCATTCAACTTGCTCGTACCTGAAATTTTCGTCGACACCATGGGCTACGGCTTCGTTTTGGCGTTGTGTCGCTTCCTGTTTCCCAAAGTGCCGACAGGTGCTTATGTGCACTATCCCACGATATCGACAGACATGCTGCAATCTCTACACAACACCACTGGCAACCAAGGTCTCAATGCGGGGCAAGGTTCAGGCTGGAAAGGGCGAGCGAAGCAGACATACTGGGAATGCTTCGCGTCGTTGTATCGCTGGGTAGGCGGTAGTGTGGACGTTGTAATGACGAACTCCACCTGGACGCAGAATCACATCTCGGAGCTATGGGGCAGAGCACGAACGAAGCAGAACATGAAGCATCCGATACAAGTCGTCTACCCGCCATGCCCCGTGGAGGAGTTCCAGAAAAAGATACCAGTCGATGAGGCAAGCGAGAAGAGCAGGACGAACAATATCCTCTACATTGCACAATTTCGCCCGGAGAAGAAGCATGAGGATATCATCAAAGCTTTCCACTTGTTCCTCAAAGAGCATTACGGCACGGCATCAGCGGAGGTGAGGCCAAAGCTGATACTCGTGGGCAGTGTGAGGAACGACACGGATGATGAGAAGAAGGTCTACAAACTCCGCTTACAGGCTCAAGAAGTCAAGGACAGCGTTGAGTTTGTCGTCAACGCCAAATATTCACAAGTCGTTGAGTACCTGAAGAGCAGCTCGGTGGGCGTAAACGGCATGTGGAACGAGCACTTTGGTATCGGAGTCGTGGAATACCAGGCTGCGGGTCTGATCGCGGTCGTGAATGATAGTGGTGGACCAAAGTACGACATTGTCGTTGACATTGATGGGAAGCCGACAGGTGAGTTTGCGATTGAACAGAAGTTTGGTACTCTGACACTGACATTTGCCAGGTTTCCACGCCTCTACACCTGAAGAATTCGCTTCGGGTTTTCACAAAGCTCTTTCGCTAGCACCCGAAGAGGCCTTTGCCATGCGACTCCGCGCCCGGGAGTCCTCACTACGTTTTTCGGAACAGGTATTTGCAGAAGCATGGTTGGGACAATTGGCTTGTCTCATAGCGCTTCAGCTTCCGTCGCGAAACTGTTCGGGCGTTGTCAGCTAGTTGATGGATTTATGAAGAGATTCACGACTAGATGCTCAAGCTGGAGCTCACTGTCGTTGTCTCATCAGATATGCGATAATGTCATGATATCCTCCATGTCTCGGACAGCATCCAGATCATTGCTGTTGTCTTTCCAATCTCGATCATGGTTCAGTCTTGCGTGGAGAGCAGCCGTTGTTTTGAAGTGGGGACGTTTCACAAGCTGTTGCGTGGCATCCCTGCATTGTTTTTGTCTAGACTCGCATCGGTAAATAACGCGTCTCCCACGTCGTCCACTTCCACCACATCCGCATGCAAGCATTCGCAACTCCAACAGACATATCCCGATGAGTCGCATGACGCGCGCGAAGGCCGCCGCCGTCGCCGAGCAGTTGCACATCGACGAGGACGCTTTGCTCGAACTGAACGCCCAGAAGGACGACTTGGTAGCCGCGTTGTCGCAAACTGGAAATCGAGGCGCGCTTCGCGAATTGTCGCCAAACAGTGTCAGCAGCACCATTGATGAAGAAGCAGAAGTCGAGAGAGAGTTCATAACAGAACCAAAGGAGACGGGCGACAAGCGCGCGTGGAAGGGCACAGACAACGACACGCTCAACGCTAGCCCCACTAGCGCTCTAGACACTGGACTACCAGAAGTCATGCCAGATGAACACGAAGTAGCGCAGTCACCAGCGAGCAAAGCTGCTTCAGACGATCTCGTTGCCAATGTCCCAGAATGTGAGTGCTGGCTTGGTGCCTCCTGCTATTTCGGGACTCCTTGCGATCACATGACGCTAATGCAGGAGTACAGTTGAGGCTTCGCATCTGCCATTACACGATAATAGAGCGACGACACCTCCATCTGATGCTGTCAAACTCGTATCAAGCCAGTTCCGTGGCTCGCCCTCGGCTCTGCAGCTTGATGCGCCAAACCTGGGGTCAGAGGCGACGGAGGTGACACAAAGCACTGGCCAGGAAACCAACCAAGACGGGAATCGACAGCAACGGGCGCTGCAAACGACGATAGAGGACGAGAACTCGCAAGTCTCATCGACCGACGCTCCTGTCTCAGACGACATGCCCAACCTTTTGCAAATCAAGCAAGCGAACTCTGCACAGCGCCCGTCCACACCGCAAGCTGAGACTGGCCGTCAATCATCAATGGATATCTCGAACGTCGAAAACGTGGACCCAAACGGGGAATATGATCAACTCGAAAAAGCGGTCGTCGATGCTTCCACACCTTCGAGATCAAAGTCAAAGTCACCCAGGATCCCTGCTCCAAAGCCGACTTACGACCAACTCGAAATCGCAGCGCTCAATGCGTCCCGATCAAGCAGTAGTCCTCCATCTCCAAAAATGCCCGAGGACGCCATAGAAGCATTGGACTTCGAGAATGATGCCCTTGAACAAGTCACTGCGCAAGTCCCAGATGTCCAGGATTCGCCGCAAAAGCCCAAGTCCCGCAAAGCTGCGCCACTCGTCCGAACAACCAAGGCAAGTCAAGCTAGAATCTCGCTCGCACATGGTCTTCCGGATGCGCCGTCCAAGGCACCCGCGATGGGGCGGCCCAGGCAGTCCTTGTCTCAATCCACAGGCAAGCGCATAACATCGGCGTCCAGTACGAAGTCAAACGGAACCGCTGCAGATGATTCATCGTCAATACCAGAAAAGAAGGAAGTTATCATCCCGCACAGCAAGCCTAGGCCAATGTCGATGCAGTTCAAGCCACCGCCACCACCTGCCAAATCAACCAAGGCGCCTACCCAGAGCACTTTCCAGTTACCTGGTGAAGCTGTAGCCGCCAAGCTAAAGGCAGCAAAGGAAGCCCGAATGCAAAAGGAAGCTGAAGAGTCAAAGAAGAAGGCCTTCAAAGCTCGCCCAGCTCCTTCGATGACCAAAGCGCCTGCTGTTCGTCAGACCAGTACCAGCAAAGCTCGAGAATCATTGATGAATGGCAGTGGCAATACTCTCGCGGTGTCAACTGGTCCTTCCACCGCTCGGCCGATGAGTGTTGCTAGTAGTCGGCCAACGACGAGTGGAAGACCTTCGACGAGCTTTGCGAGACCGACATCCAGTGCACGACCTGCCTCCTCGCTCAAGACCAGCGGGTCCAGGCCTTCCACCAGCGGCGCAACTAAGACTACTGGGCGTCCTTCCACCGCTATGGGCTCATCAGTCATCAGAAATAGGCCTCGTCCAAGCACTTCCATGGCTCTGAGTAACAACCGGCCGCGCACTTCCCTGGCTTTGAAGTCAAACCCGCCTGCTGCTGCAACATCTTCTGCGTCGAATTCCACCGCACGCCCTCCTGCATTTCAAGCCGGAAAAGGCAAAGAAGTGTTTCAGCGCACAGCACAAGCCAAAAACTCGGCTGAAGCGGCGAAGCGGGAGAAGGAAGAGGCAGCGAAGAAGGCGAGAGCCGAGGCTGCAGAGAGAAGTCGAGCCTTAAGTCGAGAGTGGGCCCAGAAGCAGAAGGCGAAGAAAATGGGCGGAGGAGGCGCGAAAGCAGCTCCCACCAATGCAGCGACCGCTGCTGGACTGAAGCCTGAGGATGCGATGAGTGGTATCGTTGAGAGCATCGAGACTGCTTAACGATTATGCTTGGAAAGATGACGAAACACACCATGCGAATTGTTGGATCGACATTGGACGAACTTGAAGGACTCACTGCTTCTAAGCCACTGGATTGATGGGAGATCCGAACGAAGACATTGGACGCCTCTACTTGGGAGTTGGCATGAAACGAAGAATTTCTCGTTTGTTCATCATTGATGCTGCTGGCTTGGTCTTGTTCTGCTCTGCTTGGCTTCGCCTTCTCGCATTGCTTGCTTTGCTGCATTTTCTTATCATGAGATGGAAACGAATTGTATCAGTCACTCTGTGTACGTATAGCGTCGGCGCTCCGAGAGGCGCAGTCTTTCTTTTCCCTTAACTATGCATCGCGGAACGAAATGAACGTTGATTACTCACAGATCGATTCTTCCCTTCTGGATGCTCTCACGAAAGATCATCCTACGATGCAAGGAAGTGCAAATGCAGCGAAGCGAGAATGGAGGATCTGCAATGATGTCTGCTCTGCTCAGACAGAGCGCGTACTCGGAGATAATGGCCATCTCGGACATTTCGGAGCCGAAGCTGCAAATCTGAGGCCGTTCTGTTTCTTCCTTCGCACGAGGCAGGTTCACACGGAGCGCGTCACTACTAATTCCTACATCGGGTCATCGCCATGTACGCTCCTCCAATGTGGCAGCCGTGTTCGTTTCTGGCTTGACCAAGATCTGCGAGCTGGACTTGACATCAATCAAAAAAGGCTTATGTCCGGCCAAGCCTTTCCCTTCTTCCTCCCAGCTTCCTTTCTTGATGGGAGATCTCCAGCCTTCGCAAGCCTTCCGCTCTTTGCTTATCATATCATGATCATACATGAAGCTCGCAGATACTGTGCAGAGCAGGTGTGGAATCTCCGGTCATGGCCCTGCGACTGCTGCAGCATGCAGCTTTTCGTGTCACACGTGGATGTCTCTACTGGTACAGTACAAGTGGCTGAGTAAATATTGACAAACAGGCTGAATGTCAATGAAGTATCCTACAGCCGCATGTTTCTCGTCATGGCGTGGCTCGCATGCCTGCGCTGTTGTTGAGCTGGGTTCTGCTTTGCATTGGTAGCCGGCTAGTTCGAAGCTGGTGTCGAAGGATTCTTGCTACGCGATGGAGCGCTAACTTACTGATTTCATATTTAGGTAGGGTTTTGACTTTCTTGCTCGTGCGACTGCTGCTTCATAAGTCCGGCCGGTGCTTGATGTTGCACTGCATATCGAAGGATGAAAAGACTATGAGGCGTAATGGATTACCAAGAAGACCTGCAAGTGGAGAATGAGAGAGAGAAGGATCACTGCAAGCAGGATATGTGAAGTGCATCTATAAAAGCTGAAGGAAGGCACGATCAGTTGGTCGATTCCAACATCATTCATCGAGCGCCGGAGAGCACAAACAACAAGCAGTTTCACCATCATCGACGGCAACCACTTTTACTACAACACCACAATACCAAAGCCACAACCCACACCAAGAGCATAACATTTGGTCCATCTCAAAGATGTCCAACCAGTCTCTCTACCTCGACGCCCCAGGCCAACCTCTCCGCCTCGCCTCCTCCCCAATTCCCCAACCCGGCCCCGACGAACTTATAATCGAGACCAAAGCCCTCTCAATCAACCCCATCGACGTCGCACAATCCACGAAGGGCCTATACCTCAAGTCCTTCCCTCGAATCCTCGGCCAAGATGTCTCTGGAGTCGTCCACTCCATTGGCACCAACGATAACTCACCGTTCAGCACCGGAGACCGCGTCACAGCTCACGCCTGGTCCATGCTCACAGGCCAAAACGAAGACGCCGCGTGGCAGAGATACGTCCGCGTAAAAGCGAAGAATACAGCGAAATTGCCTGAAAACGTCTCTTTCGCGGAAGGTGTAGTGTTGCCGTTGGTCTTGAATACAGCTGCCGCGGGTTTATACCAAACGTTGCAATTGCCTTTGCCAGAAGTCGGCGAAAAGCGTACAGGAGAAGGAGTTCTAGTCGTATATGGAGGTTCGTCAGCTGTAGGATTATCAGTAACTCAACTTGCGACCGCGAGTGGAGTGCGAGTCATCGCGATCGCGAGTGAGAAGAATTTTGGGTTGGTGAAAGAGGTGGGAGCAGAAGAGGTATTTGATCAGAAAGATGGCGATGAAATGGTAGAGAAAGTCGTCAAAGCTGTTAAATCGACGAAGGAAAAGTTCATCGGAGTATTCGATGCGATTGCAGTGGAAGCGACGTATAAGCATGACCTGGCGATTTTGGAGAAATTGGGTGGAGGAGCTCTCATCTCGACGCATCAGCTGCCTGAGGACTTGCCGGAGAATGTGAAGGGGAAGTTCATTTTCGGGCTGGGAGAGTTTAGTTTCCCGCTGTGGGAGAAATACATCCCTCAGGCGCTGGAGAGCGGAGAGCTGAAGATCAGACCGGAGCCACTGGTGGTGGGCAAGGGTCTGGAAAGCATCGAGAAGGCCCTTGAAGTCTACCAGAAAGGCGTCAGCGGAAAGAAGGTTGTAGTCGAGTTGTGATTTGCCATAGCAATTTCCTAGATTGTTAATTCGCTCCCGACACATCGCATCTCCAGCCACGTCAAGGTGATTTTTACCTCGGGTTTCCCTTGCTATATGTCATCGTTCTTCGATCGCTATGCACTTTTCATCATCGTGGCACTTCTGAAGACTTTGACAACTAGGCGGTGAGGCTGAAGGTTTAAAGTCAACTTCTATAACTTTCAAGTCAGCATGACGTCCGCGCATATGACCTCTATTTGTCGATCATGGTCATATCTACATTCCTGGAAGTATAACAGTCCTTCAGATGACCTCGTGGGGGCAACCAAACGAGAAGACAACAATTCTGACAACGAGTCTGCGAGCGGTCAGCCTGGTTGTTTTTGAGCTGTGCTAATCACAGGCCGCGAAGTGGAAAGGTCATCCAGTAGAATGCGAAACGTGCAACCACTACTGTAAAAATGCCCAATAGACAGCAGCTATAACGACGCGTGTGGTGTGGTGGAAGGTTTGACAATTCAAGTACCGACGTCCGAAGGCCGAAGTGCAGCCAGGCACAGAAAGCATCGCAGAGGTGAATCAGCGTCGTCAGCTTGGTCGGTGTAAATTGCGGCCTCGTTGTCATTCGTGTGCGGCTGTGTTTTCGTTCGCACTAGCCACCGAGGCTGGGAGAATGCACGTTGGTGGTATGCTTGAGCGTGGTAGGTCAAGTCGCAACAACCCGGGCCTATCCTCTGCTAGCCGCAGCATCAAGCCCAAGCTGCACGAGCACCATCGTTTCATCACATTCCAGATAACAGCGCAGTATGCATAAAAGCGCCGCTACTTCGGTTCTTTGTGAGACTGATACACATGACAGCTGTATTGGACGCATCTGGCAGAGGCTGCATATTGCATGTTGGAGTGCTTCGTGCCAGTGGTCGCTGATAAGTCCCACTCTCAGGGTCTTGTTTGCTGGCGGACGCTTCGCTTATCTCGACAATGAAGACCCTCTCGGGCGGGAAGAGGCATCAAGCATGTCCTTTGATAGCGAGGCAGGGACTGAGACAAGGTCCTTCGAACCTGCACCGCGCCTCCGACATGGCCCTACTGTCTTCAAGCGGCTGCTTCCGGCTTGATGCAGTGAGGTTTGTACCTGCTTGGAGGCTGCTCGGGCCTTGTAATGCGTAGGCAAGGCAATCCGGGAAGCCGCATCACGGCCCCGTTGACAGAGTCAGCCAAGTTGTCGTCTCCGATGGTTCAGAGCGGTTCCACGTGCATGGCTTGCGGCGGGCGTATGCGTCTCGGTGTGGAGTACGCATCACGGGCATAAGTCATTGGATCCTCTGTGCAGGAACGCTGTAAGAGGCGCGAGCTATACTGCATTGGTGACGAGGTGATGCAGTCTGGAGAGAAATCGAAGATGATCCGGCAAGGCACGAGGCGCTTGTCCGTGGGAGAGGTGCAAAACATACCGAGGATCCCGAAGCCGCTACGTCGTTGTTCGCTGCGAGCGCATCGAGCCGCCATTTTGCCAAACCAGTCGACTATTGCCACGCTATCGACGTGCTATGGCCAGCAGGCTCGCAACTGGGTGATCGCCATCTACCGCAAGCGCCAGCGTGACGAAGACGCAAGAGCTTACCCCACCGATCAACCGACACTTGTGAGACATTGCGGAGCGCACTGATCACTAGAGGGACGAGGCTCGCACGCATAGAATTGTGCAACGGCGACTGGCGTGCAGTGCCAGTGCAGTGCCCTCTCCCAGCGCAGTGTTTCCAATATCATCCACTAGTCTCGAAATTGCTGCAGTCGCCTGGGGTAAGTCTGCCAATTCTTGAACTGCACCCTGTCCAGCATCAATTTGCGGGTGCAGTAGTGTAGAACGATATGTACAATGGGCGTGGGGTGTGGGCCCCAGGATAGTCAGAATGGGTGCATGAACGCTTTGGTGGCCTCCGCACCCAGACTTGCAGTGCTGGAGAAGGGGTCGTTGGTACATACAAGAGACTAGCGAGCGAGGTGGAGCGAGGGAAGTGGCTCTGCTCGTCTAAGCAGTTGAGGTGGCAAGAGGCATTATCGGCATTGGCAGCGACGTCGCAGCACAGCACCGGGCCTCGACGACGACGGCAGAGCAGAGCTTGGTTGAGGTCGTCGGAGGATTGAGGACGTCAGATCATGTCTCGCAAGTCGTGCCGTGGGCGACAGCCACGTTCCCCGCCTACAGCCTTGGAGGCTTGCCAAAAGCCCACTCTGGCCGGCGGATGCCCAGACAGCTCGAGCAGCAGCGCATGGGCCGCTGTGAGATTGTGCCTTCATGCAGCAGCACAGGCAGTGCCACAGGAATGGAGGCAGACACGCTGCTATCCGTGACAAGCAAGCGAGCGGAAACACAGTCGTGCCGGATCCTGTCTCGCCGTGACTGCTGACTACAGAGACAGACCGGACACTTCGAGCGGCGTGAAACGCGGAGGCAGCGGCAACCAGGTCGTCCACCTCCAGAAACTAGAATCGCTAGCAGGAAATCATTGCTCGAGAAATTGCGTGCTGCTGAGCTGATCAATGCCCACCACGGTGCATCATCTGACGGCGGGTGATCACGCCAGACAGAAAGCAGAATGGCCGAGCGCGAGATGCACGCCGCATAGGGTCAACACAATTTTGTCGGTTCCAACCGCATCCTGCGCAGCACACTGAGCCCCAAAAGCCTGAGACGGTGGATGGCCGCTATGACCATGGGCGCTCGGGCTCCAGCGCTTCTGAGAAAATCACTCGCTTCGCTTGCCTTGTTGGGTGGGAGCAGCAGAGCAGCAGACTCCCATGGCTCACCAGTTGGCCCAGCGAGAGCTGCTTTGCTTTGTGCTTCTCTGTCACGGGGTGTGGAGCCTTGTTGTCGCGCAATTGCTGGCGGGCAGCTCGTCTCAGATGCTGACAGGGGCACCCCAGCGCGGCGGGCGCGAAACCTGTTGCTGGGCGTGGAAGTTGACGGAGCCCGATACTTCGACCCAGGCAATGTTGAAGGCGAGACGAACGGGAAAAGACAGTGGGACCCAGCACTTCTGGCACTCATGCACCCGCAGGTTAGCGGCCAGCGACACTGATGGCCGAGTGGGGCTCAAGTGCCTGCCTCGTGCACGAGTGACCTCCCCTCCCACACGAGGCTTCTTTAACAGACGCTCGCCCTCCTCCATCAGCTGGTGATCATTCGGCTCGTATTCATCTGCTCATACAATACGCACTCTCCTTCACAGTGCTCCACCAACACACACATCTACTTCGACCATCCCCGTCGCACAATCGGTCAAGCTCTGCCAAGCCCTTCTTCCGCCATCGCCAGAGATCATACCACGAGGTCATTGCGCCATTGTCCGTGCGGAGTTCGACTCACACATCCACGTCTTCAAATACTCCTCCGACTGCGCTCCTTGGACAGTCTTCCATTCTGACACACACATCAATCTCTCTGGACGCTTGCATTCTCTGCAATCATCACACACTGCTCTACGCTCGTCGTCGTCGTCACCACCACCACACCACAACCCCACCTCCACAATGGACTGCTTTCAGGACTTCTGCCTCCACTGTGACCGGGATTCACCCGATGGACCCTACTGCTCTCAGAAGTGCAAGCTTGCCGACCTGGAGCGATCGAACTCATCATCACCGACCTCACCCACATCGCAAGCAGAGCGCAACTGGACACAAATGCCTTCCAACTATGCTGCACCCTCATCATCGAGCAGCCGACCTCGATCATCATACTTCATGTACTCACAACAACCATCCCAACCCACAGAGCGACAGTTGACACCCTCCTCGTCACGAACCTCTCTGTCATCCACATCATCCTACTCAACAGCTTCCGGGACCTACTCTACCGAAGCCAAGGCACAACTCAACGACTACTTTTCCTCATTCGATCAAGCCAAAGCCGCAAAACGACGATCGAGCACCAGGTAAACCAGGACCCACAATTCACTGCCTCGGATTTTCCTCCGAGCTGCGGACAAAGTGCATTCTGTACTACCTCAACACCTTCTCTTTTCGGCCAACGACATGATCGAGCTCTCCACACTCTACCACCACAGCGGCTGTCCCGACGAACAGTACGGAAGCAAGGCCGGCGTTTCTTCTTTTTACGAACTCCAAAAATCTTCCTCTTTGTTGTACCACTAAAAGCATTTGAATGGACAATGTCAGTAACGAAACCGAATGTACCTGGGCGAAAGTTTTTCTCTTTACCATCTCGGACGAATGTTTTGTTTGCTGGGCGGGGGCGCTCAAATGGGAAACGGAACTCCAAATGGCCGGCGAGCCAATTGCATGATCTGGAATCTTTTTTGCGAGCAACGGTGTTTCAAACAGAACTGGGTTCAGCTGCAGCAGAGAGAGGGTCCTCTCTTGCGGTTTTTGTTGGATGTTTGACCTGTACCCAGCACGGCGGGAACAGAAAAAACCTTGTACTGTACGCTGGGACGAAAGACGAGGGGAAGGGATCAATGCTTGCTCATGACATGTTTCAGAGCCGCGTGTCCCTTTACCAACGCAGAGGGTTCTAGGGACTTTTTTTTTCACAGTTGCATCAATGCGCGCTGTCGCATCAAGGGATGCCGTCAGCGGGAGTTTCAGCAAAACCCGTTTGACGTGCTACAGAGAAGCTTGCGAGCTCTCTCAGAGGGCAAAAATGTTTGCTTGCCTGCTGCTGCATCAAGCTGTCCGCGGAATGCGGTCATGAAATTTAGGTAGTTGGTCGCAATCAAAGACAACAAGACCCTTTCGGCAATGCCTGCTACTGCTTACTGCTTACTTCTCTGACTCTGACTCTCGTTTGACTTCTGTTTGTTTCTGCTGTCGTTCCTACTCATGGCCATTGCTACCCTCAACACCAGCGAGAGCCGCGCGTAACACCTGCACAGCAGTTTCGAGCTGCAGACTCAGTGCAGCGCAGCATCGTGATGACATCGTTCGAAGCACCCGCGGAGACAGATAATCACAACACAGCAGTAGTCGCAGGCGATGACCCCCAGAGCTACTCCATGTCAAGCGCCTGTCGTGATCACTGGAAGCACACTGGTCCAGCTCATCTTTCCCCGCACGAAAGCAGCACCTACTTTGCCTTCAAAAGTTTTGCCTTTGACGCCAGTCTGCTCCTCGCAGATCGCTATCGTCCGTTTGGCCTATAGTCCAGTGCCACCTACCTAATCCACGAGTACGATTTTTACCCTTTTCCGAAAGCATTCCGCTCATCGCGATAATCTTCTCCTCTTCCACTTGGCAAGCAAGAAGGTCACATGTTTTGTCTTGGACTCTTCTCCTCTGCTTGCTTCTTCGGGCACAATCAGAGAAATCCCAATGCTTTCCTCGGGTGCTACAACATTCAATTCTTGGGGACGGGAATTTGTCAAGCAACTTATTTATTTTGTGGGTCGGTGGTCCAACGACTCAGTTCATTCTTACCCACTGCTCCGGACGCGGGTTAGTGTCCTGGCTGGGAACATGTATGTAGAAGCAAGGACCTTGATGATTACGTTGTTGGCTTGTTTCTTGCACACGACTCACTGACATCGAGACGAAAAGAAAAAGACGTTTGGACCTTCCGCGGAAAGCTTGGAGCACCGATTGACTGGTCGGACTTTTGAAGGGAAGGAAGTCTGGATTCTACGGAAAGAACGCACCAGAATTTCCCTTCATCTGCGTTTGTGTGTGCTTTCCACTTTTTGTCTTTCATCGACCTCCGTCCGCCGGTGATTACATCTTTAGAAACTTGTGAAACATGCCATCGCAAGGTACGGGCTCGGATTACGAAAGCTACCGCCGCGGTGGTACTCTTTCCCTCTCGAGGCACGGCTTGACGGCTACGCAAACAAACGACGCATTGTCCCTCATCTCGCACGTCTAGCTTACCGGACCGCGAGACAACAACAGAGCCTGCTTACAAGGCAAAGCAGACAGGCACGCGAAATGATACAACACATCCAGACCAGACGTCTGTTCCAGTGAGGACCACAGAAGAGAACTCGCGCAATCTCTCTCTCTCGCGTTGGCTTGCGTGCCGTCCCTCGAATTCCCGTTGGCTCGATTCAATCCATCAACCTTTTTTGTGACAAGCTCTGATCTGAATCGCGCATCATCACAGCACACGAAAATTTCTCTGTCCCTCTTCCTTGGGTCCAAGGTTCAAGACAAGACATAGGAAAGATTGGTCCGCCGTGCTCGCAATTGAGTTCGGAGTGCCATGCGATGCAGGAGATCGTCACAGGAAAATGCCGGAAGAGGCTGTGCAACGTGTCGGGTCGCGGGTGGACGAGGAGAGACATCATGCACAGTGCACGCACGCCACGATCGAAAAGACAAAAAGACAAAAAAGTCTGGTTTGCATGACTTCAAGATCGTTGGGCAGCATTCTTCACGGGAAAACGGTTCTGCTGTTGCCCCATGCACGTTGCACACGCACACGCGGAAGAGGAAGCAGCGACAGAAGTCTGTGTTCTGATGAAACGGCTCGCTCATGCTGTTGATGATTCAGGTTTCACGAACCAGGCACTGACTTTTTTTCTTTGCTCCGTCCGTCTTGCCTCTGCGCTGCCTGTATGCGGACTGCAGGAGAAATCATCGATGCGATCTGGACTCTGCTTACGTACGACCCACAAACGCTTGGTACCAACTGACAAAACTCCTGGCGAACCAGCTCATACCATGTTCTCTGCAGTCTTGGCAGTAAAATCGTCTTCAGAGCTCTTCTTCCGCTCCAAGGAATCTTCTCGTCGGTGACGATGTGGGTCTTCGCTCTTGCGTGTTGCCTTTCCCATTCGCGGCTTGTCGCCGCGGAAGTATTGTCCGTCAATTGCAACAAGCTCTTCTCCAGTAAGATGCTGGATCGGGACCCATCTCGTCAGGACATTGAAACATGGCAGGATGTGGAGCTTCAGGTGAACTTACCAAGTACCAAAAGAACACACCGACAAACAGCGAGCCACCGATGATGTTTCCGAGGAGGGCTGGAATCAACGATTTCCAGACGTAGTATGTGACTGTGATGTCCGGGTGGTGGTTGAAGATTGCTGTGGGGATGAAGTACATGTTTGCTACCTGGATCGGTTTCCCGTAAGTCAGTCTTGTCATCATCAATCATGCTAACACCTCCGCGGTGCTGCGCAGCAACACGAATCACCCAAAAGAGTAGGAAGGCACAGGAACAAGGTCCACTTACAACATGATCAAACCCCAAGCTCACGAACGCAAACGTCGGCCACCAAATCGCCATCACTTTGCTAAAGTACTCCCGTGGCATCATACTCAAGAAACAAGCGACGCAGACAAGCCAATTGGCTCCAATGGCTCGCAGGAAGATTGCATGCCAGGATGGCGTGATGGCTTTCGATGTGCCGAAGCGGATGACTTCTGCTGCGTAGGCAGGGGATTTGAAAGTCTCGCCATAGCCGGTTATGAGGGCTACGACGAAGAGACAGCCGGTGAGGTTACCCCAGAATGCTGTGATAGGAGGTTAGTATATGCAGTGAAGGAAAAGAAGGTTGGTGTGTGTGAGGTCTCTTTTCGAATTTACATTTCAGATGATGTGCCGTGAATGGGTAAGTGGAGTGCAAGATTCTCGTTGCGATTGCTACTTTGAGACAAGATGTGTAGGTTGAGGGTCTTGTTTCTTCCTCCTCGGAGTATGTATGTTTCAGGCCAAAAGTGTGATCGGAAAAAGCACAAGGTGGGATAACTTACTAAGAAACCAGTGCTGCAACATCTTCAAAACAGAAATTCTCCCCTGCAGCGCAGCTATCGTGGTATACATGAAAGAACCCGTGCAAAGGTCTGTCCCTGTTACGACGACCATCAAGAGACCGAATGGAAAGATCTGGATTTACATTAGTCAATTCATCTCCAAGCTCCATCACTCTACACTCCATCCCCGACCCGGACCATATTGACAAACAACTTACAAGCGCCCCAATCGTCTTGATCAACCCCGGAGCATTCTCCTGAAACCACGGAGAAGAATTCACATTCAAATATGCCGCGCAAGCAAAAGATAACAACATCCCGCCCATGACAGCGCTCATGAAGATTTTGTCGACTCGCATATTGGCTTTTTTGTAGCCGCATCGGCCGCATAGTTCTGTTGTCTCTTGGGGCGTGTAATTGCTGACGATGGCGTGGATGTAATGAGGTTGTAGCGCCATCTTGGATGAAGTTGTGGCCTCGACGGGCTAGTAAGGAGTGTGATTGTTGAATGGAAGATCAAGATGAATGGAGAAGTGTGCTGCGACGCAAGAAATGAAAGTAGAAGTGGAAGAATAACGGAATAAGATGATGAGAATGCGACTGCCTACCGATACATCGAAGGGAAACAGGACGATGAGGGAGAGAAAGAATTCATCTCATGATGCAGCAACATACGCGTCGACGTATGCCTCTCCTACAAGCCAAGAGTCTTGTTCCCAGCGATAGCCACATCAATTGCGGCTCTTGAGCGCTTCCATCGCGGAATCGAAAATCTTCTGCACACACTGGTGAGACGGCAGAACCGTATACAGTACGGCGAATTGAGCAGCCAAGCCTCATCATGAGCAGAAAAGGCTTGCTGCCTGCCTCGATCGGAACTAAACAGGAAGCGCACATTACGCATTGCGCATTGTACTGCGCCGTTTCACCCACGTGCTGCTTGTTCTGCTTGGCGGTGATGGGTTTGATACCAAATGGGCGCTTGGAGAAACGACGAAGGCACGGTCGGTGTTTGTTCGACTTGGTGCTAAGCCTCATTGCTATCCCTAGCAAGGAGGTTGCCGGAAAACTTTCGTGCTGACGTTGAAATTTCGGAAGATGGAGGATGGCTGCCAAGAAGCCGGACGGACCTTGATAGATTTTTTGCTGTGTTGGCTGTGTGTCGTTCTCTAATTTCAGTCAACATTTGTTGTGAAGCTTTTGTTGACTTTGCAAAGTGGTCAGATCGCTTCCGATGGGCTTGATGCGAGCTTATCTGCCGAGAGATAAAGCCACCACATTGTGTTCCGCTGCTCGGCGAAATTGTCCTTCATACTCCACTGCCTATCCATCTTCAATCCTGTGAGTCGGGCGTACACACCACATCTGAATCACGTCTTCATCGACTATTCGCGAGGACTTCCTTATCTGAGGAGCAAACTGCGGATTGTGGATTTGTGGGTCCTCCGCTGCTGCTAAAAAGAAGTTCTGTGGAGTCGGATAGCCGTTCTCTTTGCTGCACGCACTTCACGTATGTCGTTGTGGGCGTAGTGTCCCGCTGCTAGGCGAGTGGGAGCGAGATTTACGCCCCGGGACCCGCAATGGAATGGTCGTTGTCAAATGTTTTGGGCGAGACAGTCTAGAATTTTGTGTTTGCTGCATTTGGGCAAGGCACGGATGCGGACGGCGGATGAGGCTGAATCTCGCGGGGCTAATCGCGGCCGAAAATAAAACCGCTGGTGTTCGCGATGAGATTTGGCCGGACGGCATGGGAACACGATATCCGAGCTGGTGAGTGCGGTTTGCTCTTCCGAGCTTTCGGTTTGGCAGAAATTCTTTGCCTCGATGCGCTTGAACTTTTCCCGCGCGACCTGCAAACTCACCAAGCTCGAAGCAATAGGACCATGTGGTCCGGAGTATGAGCACAGATAGCAAAGGTTCTCTGCGCCGGCCAGCGTGCATTGCTGTGCTCATCGTAACATACTGGATCGATGTCTCGGCTCGGTTCTGCGGAATTTTGTATTGTCGCAGTGCTTAGTGAATGAGGGTAATACGCTGCATGTCGCATTTTCGGAACATACTGTACCCGCGCGGAATCATTGGAGTGACAGATGTTTCGTGAAGTCGTGGGAGGAACATGCAGACTGTCTTCATCGCGCCAAACCTCAATACAATCTTGGCATGCACAACTTCACCTTTGAGATCCACGCCAGGTTCAGGTTGCCTAGCGGCCTTTGCCAAATCTGCAGCCATTGCCGTCCAATGCCGCTTGCCATTGTAATCGTATGCCGTATGGCCGTGAGCGGAGTGATCCACGCAACGCAGCGGTTGCCAATTGTCGACGGAACTCCGACAACTCTTGTGCTTTGTGTAAGGGGTGTCAAGGTCCTAACATATCGTGGCTCTATAAGAAGGCGACGAGGTTTTGCGCTATGGTCTGGGTTGGGTCAAGAGCTTCGCAAGTATTCAAAGCGTGTCACTCCTGGGCTTTGCGAAGAGAAGATCCTGGATGTAGGACCATGGCGACACCGCTCATCATCATGTCCGATCAGGAGTCCTTGTCAGGTGTCCCGCTCATGTTGGCATTGATGTGTGCTATGCTGCTTGCATGGCAGATTGGCGGGGTTACGGGATGAGGTCCACGATTTGCCAAGACTCTATGTTCACGCGCCATTCGTGCCTGATGACGGTCGCGATGTCCCTCTCCACTCATGAAGCCAGTACGAAGGACCTCTTGATGATGGCGTCGGCGTCATTCTCATCGGGCATCATTGAGACGGTCCCAGCTAGCCGCGCTGCAACGGAGTAGTAGTGGAAGCCACTTGTAGGGCGTAAAGGGCACCGCTCTCGGGACGGGTGGATGGGAGATGCAATCGACAGAGTGCTGTCCATCTTGAGGGTATGCAGGTCGCTTTAGAGTCTGGTAGCTCGCTATTCTTGGGTGCCATTTGCTGGGATCTCTCAGGCGATGCAAGATCGCGATGGCGGCCATGGCAGCTCATGTTGCATGAGTGCCCGACGAGCATCGTGAAAATTCCATCATGGCGGTGAGTACTGATGCCAGCACTTCATGTTCATGCGTGCCGTAATAGTTTCAGAGTAAACTATTGTTGCAGTAGTGAAGTCAGAGAGTGTGGGCATCTCATCAGTGACGGCGGTGACTGCCCAAACCGGGCCGGCTCGGGAGCTCCAGCCACCTTCTTCCAGCATTTCCCAGCTTCTGCTGCCAACAAGCGACTCGACGCCTCCAGCTGCAGCAGTAGCGACGAGCGAGTGCGCCAGCCACATGCATAGAGACGTCTTACGAGGCAAGTACCACATCTCACTGTTTCCTCAATTTTGCTGCATATCTATCCTGGATACGTGCAGGCAACTCTGCCGCACTCTGCATATTGACCCACAGGCACGCGCGAGACCAACGTCGGCCATGCACGACCGACTGCTCGCATTGCCTGCGACTCTCCTAGCACTGGTCGTAGCAACAACCCCAGCTCTAGCTCACGATCTTCCCTGGCCGCACGACTTGCCACGAAATGCGAAATACTATCCCGAAGACGAACTACATGTGAAGCGCGGACTCGAGGCGCAGCAACGATTGCAATGGCAAGAACCAGCGGGCATGAAAAAGCTTGGACACGATCCCGGCGAGAAGTTCTTCATGCATTATTGGGAGTTTGGTGAAGCAAATCAGGCAACACGCTGGACTTTGCAACGCCTGAGACATCACAACGAGCTTGGAATATGCGGAAATGCTTCACGATTATTGCCCCCGCTTGAACAGCATGCCAGTGACAACAGCCGCTCGTGGTCAATATTCGGACGCGACATCTTTGCACGGGACTTCGAGTGTCCAGGTGGCACAACCTCATGTCGCAGTATAGGCTCAGATCTCTGCTGCCAAAGTGGGGAGACGTGTGTGAACACCTCTGAAGGAGTTGGATGCTGTCCTGCTGGAGCGACTTGCGGTAATGAAGTTGGCGAATGCGATACGGCTGCAGGATATTCGAGCTGTCCAGGAGATGGGGCTGGTTGCTGCATACCAGGAGCCGCTTGCGTGGAAGGTGGATGTGCATTCTTTGGGACCGCGACAGTCACGACGAATCTACCTGCGCCAACAACGAGCAGTCAGCGGCCAACGACTATCATAGTATCCGAGTCTGGACAGACCACGACTGTAACAGTGACGGCAAGCGGAGAAGACAGCACGCAAACCGTCACTGTCACTGAGCCGACCACGATCGTTATCGGGGGTGGCACGAGTAGGACCTGCACTGCTGGCTTTCAGTCTTGTCCGGCGACGTTGGGAGGTGGCTGCTGTCGAAGTGATCAAATTTGCGGCACCAGCACAAGTTGCTTAGAGTTGACGACTACGACTTCTGCAACAGCAGGGCCACCAGTGCGTCCCACGAGCAGTGACAATTCTGTCTCTGCAGCGGATACAGAACAAACTTCCTCGACAGCAACTAGTGTTGTTGGCTGTCCTACTGGTTTCTATATGTGCTCAGCGGTCTACCTTGGAGGCTGCTGCCGGGTTGACCGCAACTGCGATACTACCTCATGTCCCGCAACGGCCTCGACGGATGTTGTGACCAACTCTGGTCTCACAATTGCTGCTGCTGGCGGCAATGCCGTCCCCACTACCGGCTCATGCGCCAACGGCTGGTCCACGTGCGCACCAGATGCAGGTGGAGGATGCTGTCCTTCGGGATATCAATGCGCTGAGAATTGCATCAATACCGCACCGGGAGGCAGCAACACAACGAAGATGGTCCCGGACTCTGCTGCGCCTGATGTCCTGGTAAGAGGAATTGCATGGAGTTTTGGGCTGGTTGGGGTAGTGACGGGAATTGGCATGATTTTGCTGTGATGTCTCAACGCAGCATATTAGTCATCTCTGTAGATGCGAATGAACTCATTCAGAGCAAGTATGTCTGCTTGCAAGAACGGCAGGGAAGCAGCTGCCCTTGGTTTGTGACCTTGGTGTCCTTGCAATCACGATCTGAGCTTCCATTATCTCGCATGTTTACCGCCCCATCTAATCACGCCTTGATGGCATGGCGCGTTGAGCACCGATGGAAGCATTGAGGCATATGACGAGCAGCATGATGGCAGTCATGCTATGCTGTGCTATGCTGTGCTATGCTACGCTGTGTCATGGTTCGCAACATGTGTTGCAGTTAGGCAGCTCCACAATCACATGCTCCCGCAGACTAGGCGCCGCTGCCGCCGCCAAGCGCATTGCCTGACAGAGTTTCCGGGGTGGGGTCCACCGCATCATTGGTCCATGAGGCTTCGAATCTCCCAAGCGCACCTGTGACCACCACCGACGCCATTCTTTCAAGCTGTATGCCACACAGCTGTGCGTGATCGTGTTTTACTCGTGCAAAGGCAGCGACTGACTCCGTGAGCCACAGATCACCACACCAGCAGACTTCCTCCCCACCGAGCGACAGCAGTGTTCCATTCATCGGAAGCACGATGAAGGGACCCTCCCTCCACCACCACCTACCATGAGCTCGTCAGACGACGGCAAAAACAGCGGCAACAACAAAGAAGGCAGCAACGGAGGCGGGGGCAAGGGCAAGGGCTCCGGCAACGACAGCATCTTCTTCTTCCAGCCCTCCAAGGACGTGAAGCGATTCGCCAAACGCTACCGCACCGAGATCAGCGCCTCCACCTCCTCCGTTCTTTCTACCTTCGCCGCTTTCCCCCTCGACTTCGCCAAGTCGCGCATGCAATCCTACGAAACGGGCTTCGTCCACACCATCAAAGATGCCTACCGCGCCGAAGGCTTGCGCGCATTCTGGCGGGGCGTGACCCCACCGCTCATTTCTGTCACTGTTGTGAGAACCATCAGCTTCAGTCTTTACCAGAAAGCCAAATACGCATATGACGCTGTGATCCACGAGATGACGGGCAAGAGTCCCCTCGTAACCGCGAATGCCCCAGGCTCATACCCGACATTGGGTACCATGGCGTGTTTCGGTGCTGCAGGCGCGACTGCCGGAGCGGTGATAACGACTATCTCGTGTCCTTTCGAGCTGACGAAGCTTAATGAGCAGCTGGCTGGGAAAGAGGCGAGAAAGGCGGCTATGGTGAAGTTCCAGAGTAGCGGGGCAACGAGTCAGAGTGGTGCTGCGCCGGTGGTGGATCTGAAGAGTGGCGGGAGCATGGCTACGGCGAGACGCCTGGTCAGGGATCGTGGATTCACAGGGCTATATGCTGGATACCGGTTGCACCTGCTGAGAGACACGGTCGGGACGGCCATCTACTTCATGACCTATGAGAGCGCGAAGCAGTTGATGGGCAACGCGAGAGGGAAGAGCGCCACTTCGCCGTATGCTGTGCTTGCTGCTGGAGGACTCTGCGGCATCGTCAGTTGGGCTTGTGTGAGTAGTCCATCTTGGGCACTAAAGTAGGTATTGGGATTGCTGACATCTTCGAACAGATATACCCCGTGGACGTCGCCAAAACTGTCTACCAGAAGGCCTTACTCAGCGCAGGCAGTGGACATGCCGCTCGACCACCGATTCGATTCTTCGCAGGAGGTTCATACCGAGGACTGGGCGTTTCCGTGCTGCGATCGTGTATCATCAACATGATCTTCTTCAGCAATTTCGAGCTCATGAAGAAGCGGATCAATTCTATGGATGACGATGTTGATTGAGCTCACCACGTCGAAGTTCACAACTCGAACAATGCAAGCGGAAGGCGGTACCAGGATGTCATTCAACATCCGCGAAGGCGGGAGGTGAAAGACGAAGCTAAAAAGTCCTTACTTACATGTATTCTCTCATCGGCGCAGCGGGCAGGAGCACCAGAACTCGGGCGACGAAGCATCTCACGGAAGCGACAAGAAGGCGAGGCAGCAAGCAAGCACCGCACACCAATGCGGACGCATACACACATTTGAAGGCGTTACTGAGCGTGGGATTACCAAGGAGTTCTTGCGGGCGTTGGTTTGGAGATTCACCATTGAATTGCTAGTTGAGCGCGCGGCGGACGCAATGCTCCTGGCACTCGACGAAGGGCACGCAGGGTGAGGCTTCTTTGTTGATAGGAATTTGGGAAATAGCGATGCATTCGCGAAGTGAGAATTGACTTGCATGTGCAGGTGCTGATGAGCTGGACATAGCATGGCTGAGAAAGCAGCCTCAAACATTTGGAAGCAGAGCAGAATCAACAGTGCTTTCCCGTCATTGCTGTGACTCCCCGTTCGCGCGATGAGTTCTAGACGCGGCCGAAGAAACTTCAGCGTCCCCGTCCTATCATTTCGCGGTGCCTTCCAAGCACCGCCAGCTAAATCTACGGCCACGATTCAACTTCTGCCAAGTGGCACGCCGTTGGAGTTTGGCATTGACACCACTCCGATAAACAAGACCACAGTCCCGGCCAACATTCGAGTGCATTGACTGTCGCACTGTCCTCGAACTTTCCTTTCACGCTGAAGCTGCAGTGCATTATTGACTGCCTGTGCGTGCACAAAGCGTATCGACACCAGGGAACAACGGCATTCATATCAACCAGAAATGGGAACACGGCCCTTGTATTCGACACAAAGAAACCTGGGCGCACTCGGAAGAAGCCTATCGCGATTGGCGTCTATACCCCAACGATACATTGTCCCTATGCCACAAGAGGCCTTTATTCACAACCACAAAGCGCTATACTGATCAGATCGCAGACCACAATGCCCATTGTGAACTCCCGCACCCCTCCGTACAGTATAAGACCCTCTCCCTCCACCTCTAATTCAACTTCTCTCCTCATCAGTCCCTCGATACCTCGTTCAGACAGCTCTACTTGTTTCTGGCAAACAATCTAGATAACTCTGACCAAGCAATCGACCAAGACAAAACCGCGACCGAAAAAACCCTAACCCGCTCCCGCACATTTACAAGATGTGCAACAACAACACTACCAACTACAACAACTTCCCAGTGGCAACCGCCTACTTGACCATCCCGGCCGCAATGGACGTCGAACGCTGCCCTAGCTGCCGTCGCAGCATCGAGACTTGCCGATGCGAGGCTCCTGTGCAGCCTCGTCGTCGAGACATCGTGGACTCGGCTGACGCCCAGAGCATGGGCTGGGACACTTGTCCAACTTGTCGACAGAACATTAGCGACTGCAGTTGTGCCGTAAAGAACAAGTTGAGCACACTCTCGGACACTTGCCCGATTTGTCGACAGAACATCAGTGACTGCTGCTGCGCTGTAAAGAACAAGTTGAGCACACTCTCGGACACTTGCCCTATCTGCCGACAGAACATCAGCGACTGCTGCTGCGCCGTGAAGAACCAGAGCACATTCTCGGACACTTGCCCAATCTGCCGACAGAACATCAGCGACTGCTGCTGCGCCGTGAAGAATAAGTTCGCAATCGACTGCGCTGCAAAGCACATTACCTTCATGGTTGACAGCGCGGTGAGCAACGGCTTTCTAACTCTAGGACGCTTCGACACACACTGTAGAACGTGTGGCATGCGCTGCGAGGAATGCACGTGCTATGTCAAGAACGCTAAGACCATGATGGACTGCGCTGCAAAGGATATCGCCTTCATGGTTGACAGCGCGGTAAAGAACCAGTTCGCAACCACTGTGAAGGCTAACACCTGCTTGGACTGCGGCCGTGCTGTGGACAAGTGTCGGTGCGACGCTCCAGTGAAGCCTCACCGCCCAAGCACCGTTCACAACGGCCATCTGGTAAGCTGTCGCTAAGTCGTGTGCCGCGCTAACTAGGATTGATGATCTTAATTCTTACCCACAGGCCTTTTCTGAAATCACTCTATCAGTACAGGAAGGAGCTACTTTGTAGCACTGGCTGGAATACGGGAGTCTTCTGAGTGGCGGTCATACGGGGACAGGTAACGGATCCTTCTCCTGCTTTGTCTTTTGTCTTAGTATTCCAATATTTGTGCGAGAAACAGAATAACAATGTCAAGGGATCTGATCAAACCAAACATCTACAACTCTGCATTCACTAATAATCACGTTTTCTGGCCGAACTAATCCAGCTTCTCATAATGCGTATACTCCTTCACTATTCCCAGCCTAAACTGCTTCCCTGCCTGATCAACATACGCCTCCGTCGTCCCATGCATTTGCATCGTCCTCCGAGGCCTCAAACCTCCCACATTCCAAATCCCAGCTTCGTGATACCTACTATCCTGCCTCTCCTTCAAAATCGTATTCAAGCTTTTCGTATGATGTGTACATGTCTGACAATCACATCCTCTACCCGATGCCTCGCATAGCGGCATCCGCTCCGCATCATCTGGTCGATAAGCCGCCTTCGTGTCCAAATGCATGATAAGATCCACGAGTAAATGCTGCAAACACCGAAAAGCCGCATCCCAATAAGGTTTTCGTTTGACTCTTCCTTCGAGCATATCGTCGATCCATTGACAGAAGAATCCCATGGGTTGTTGGAAATTTTCTTTCCATTCCGAGAGGAATTGATCGTAGCCTTTGACTTCGAGACCAAAGCCTCCATCGAGCAATTCGTTTACGTCGCGGCGGGATCCTGGAATGATCATTCTTTCGGCGATGATAAGACGGGATCCGGGCCAGACTCCCACATTTGCGCCATCGCCTATGGTATCTCGTCTCTGGTCGAGTTCTTGGTCGATCACGTACATCATATTTCGAAGATCTTTGAGTTTTATGTCGCGGGTAAAGGATAAGTAGCCTGTTTTTGTGCGGAGGATGTTGCAGTAGACCATGTACTGTGCCAGTAGATAGCATGTGAAGATTTTGAGATCGTTGACACCTTCTTCTGTTGAGACGTGTTGTCGGCTGATGGGATATTCGACCAATGCGAAAAGTCGTTGCTGTAGATCGTAGGCTGCGACGAGGAGAGGTTGGGAGTACTTTTCTGTCAAGTTTTCTGCTACTTTTCGTTGCTCGAATTGGATTTTCACGGCTTCGAGTTGTTGGTCTGTTTTGGCTTTGTATTCTGCCATTATGTATTCGTGCTTTTTGTTCATGGTATCGATCCTTTCGGCTTGCTTCTCGGTTTCGCGGCTTAGTCTCGCATTTTGCTTCTGTGTGCGCTCCTGGATGACCCAGCCTCATAGAAGACTGCCGATTGTGCCGACGAGACCGATTGCAGCGACCACGAGGGGAACGATGAGATCTGTGTTCGCCATTCTTCCTTAGGAGGTAGCCGAGCTGGTCGATGTCTGAAAAGTTGAGCACGGTTGGTGAGCCACGTTCAAAGATGATGAGGCCTCAAATGTAGCTGATTGAGGACTTGAAGATGAACATCAGCAAGCGCCAAGATCATGGACTGGTGTAGGCTTGATGATCTAGACTCGATAAAGTTCATGCCCGATGAGGTAAGTCTGAGACACTAGCATGTGTTACGCCAGGCCTGGCACATGGAGTACGAATTTCCTCTATAGGAAGTGTTGATCTGTTCGACATTGTCTGGACGTGTCAATGGAAGGTCCTTCGCAGCATGTAGCCTGTATCACTCTATGAGGCAAATGTGCTGTTCAGCCAGAAAAGTTTGTTTCAAGCCACCTTTTTCTTGCTCCACTGATCTGCATGCAATGCTCTAAAGTTGAGAGTTTTCTCCCAATTGCCATGTAAGCGGACTCATACGATAACGCAGGCATGAGAGCGATGGAAAAAGAAATCTGAAAGGGCAACTTTGTAAATAGTCAGCTCTCCCTCTCTGTATGTAGATTCTGACTTCTCTTCCAATCCCGCCGTACCACGATTAATCTGTCATCACGTAACTTCGTCTCCGCTCAATCTATGGCATGCCATCGTCAGCGCGTTGAAAACCTGTTGAAAGGCTTGCGACGATACATACTGCCTCGGCTCAAGCTACTTCGCGGACCATCTTGCAAACCGAAGGCCACCAGCTTCGCCTTCTGCGTCTGTGATATGAAAACGCGACCTCTCTTCCGCATGGACGTCCATGTGAGATCTAGAGGCCAGCGCTGCAAGTAGGACCTGCGTCAAAGTCCGCCGCCGTCTCCGTTGGTGGAACCCAGCGAAGAATTGTAAGATGGCAACCAAGCATCCGGCCACGCCCACAGTGCCAGCTAGTCTAGCGGTCTTCGAGTCGAAGCCGTATGCCCAGACGTAGACGCGTGCTTGTAGCATAAGCTCCATCCAGTGTTCATGGTCTTTGTCTTCATGAGGAGCGGTCGACCATTCCGAAAGAGACAGGGTCTGAACCACAGGTATTACTAGCGTTGCGTAGAAAGTGTTCATGAACGTGTTGTCGGCGTAGCCGTGCAGATAGACCTGGCCTTGATCTTCTTGCGCGTGAGCCATTGTTGAATGCCATAGCGTCGCAGTCGATCTGTTGTGCAGTACGTGACCATCTTCCCAATCAACTCCCCACGCGGCAAACGTCCACGATGGGTCTATTGCGAATGGCAAGTTCCAAATATCGTGCTTGAGGTCTGGCATCTGTACCAGATCCAGTGGATTGGTAATAGCCCACGGGTCGAGTTCGTAGGTGGTGTATGCTACTTGAGCGCGGTAGTCGATTGCGATTGTCTTTGATGTACCATTATCCCAGGTCTGTGAGAATGCGAGAGTGTTGACATAGAACGTCTCATTCAGCACTGACAGGTAGTTGTAGAGTCCGAAGAAGTGAGTCCAGTTACAAAAGAGACCATCGGGAATGGTCTCATTGAGACATAATGTTGGTAGGTCTTTCGACCGGTCTTCGAGCCACGAGTCGTTCGTGGCTGGTACCTCGGGATGTATGAAGACAGCCACAGACGAGCTCAGGACGTCTACTAATATTGGCGCAGTTGCCACATTGTCTGCGTCGATGCTGAACCGCCGGGAACGATTAACTGATCCACCATAGCTCTCAGCCCAGCCGTCGCCCACCTGTATACACTTGGTAAATTGAGTGTCGTCAATAAGATCTGTGTAATGATGAGCGAACGTGACTGTGTAGTTTGGAAAACACATAACACCCCGATTCTCGTCCACTTTCGCAGTCCACGGCTTGCCTGCGTAAATGTAAGGACTAGCACCGAAAACTATGCCATCTCGTCGTAACTTGACTCCTAGACTTTTGTTAAACACTGCGAATTGCTGGTACACGTCATCCGTGACGCCCATCTGTGTCGCATTGTATCCCCAAGAAATGTTGGCTACGACCCATCGGTCTTGATTCAACTGACTCAAGGTCTGACGGCTTGGAACCCAGGCAGTGACTTCTCCGGATTCGCTCAGTGTTTGGTTCAAATAGAGAGTGAGGCCGCTCTGCAAGCTTGTGGTGCCGGCCACCTCCCCTGAATTTCTTGTGTCCTGTGCGATGAACGCGTCGATTGCACTCGAAGTCCATGCGTCAAGAGTCCGACTCCAATGCGTAGCGCAAGAGTAACGGCCGAGTGCCAGATCATCGGCCGAGCAGCCAGAATCAGCAACAGCAAATCCGTTAGATATTGCGCCAGGCCTGAAATTTGTGTTTATGCCATGAAACCATCCTTGCGAGACCGGCGGTGTCTTCACCCACTTCAACGTAGGCAGAACAAGCGTAGCTGTAGCTGGACCCATGAGGTTGACCAAAAGTCCCATTAAAACGGATACCGAGAGCACCAGAGTCCAGACAACACGCGAACGGAGCGCGTGGGGTGCTTTCAGAGACATCCATAGAGCGCTGTCGAACGACGTGAGCAGATTGGGGAAAGTGTCACAAGGCGTATAGATAGCCCGTGTCGGGATTGGGCTACACGCATTACCAGAATATACAGGAAAGCTCCAGCGATGACACCGAACCAAAGCTCGAGAACCTTCGCAACGTACTGCAATATATTGTTGAAATTGCGGCTCCATACCGCCAGCCTTGCGATGTTGTCCTGCACGGTGATGGGATACTCAAAAGGTTCCACCCAGCAGTATGGCTCAGGGCACCAACTGCTGGGACCGACGATGTGATCTCTGAAATTGAGAACAAGCAGGTAGATGATGGGTCCAGTCCAAGTGAGGCAGAAGAGCTGTATGAGCAGAACCTTCCACCAGCGCCGCTCGGAGAAGGAATTGCGACTGGTGTGGCAGGACTCTGCTGCCGAACTTTCAGCAGGCGACAGAGTGTCCACCTCGTAGACATCTTCAGTTGGTGCTTTTATATATTCGGTGTTGACTTGATTGAACTGGGGCTTGGATGCAGCAGTCGGCATACGGGACAAGGATGACTGGACCATTTTGAGATCTCCCAGGATGAGTGAGCTCCACCGGGAAGGATGGCCAGCGACAGCTTTATTACTGCAAGCAGCGCAGCGGGAACACGACTGCACGAACGGCAATATTGCAATTCTGGACCACTGCACGATCCTACAAGGCTGCGGTCAACAGCTCTCTACCCCCGCTGTTCAGATGTCCATGAGGAGCATCGAGTGGGCGGTCCTTGGTCGTTGAGACTTCGCATCACCCTGCGGCGCGCGCGCAACCTGCACGTTGGTGACTGCGTCCATCTCCTGTTGACTATGTTCGTGGTAGACTGTCGATTGTGGTATGCGGTACAGATCCGCATATAGCACTAGACCACTGCTCTCAAAGCCCGCTGGAAAGTGGCGCTGCCTTCAGCCTTGTCCGAGGACGAATAGCAGGCTGCATGAGATCGCCACATCAACTTACTGCACTGCCAAGTCCAGTCGAGACTGCATATTCCAGCCACGCCAAGTTAAGAGCTTTCCACAATATGTAAGAGCGGTCTTGGTCGAGCCGAATGCAGCGGCAAAGATCGATTGCGACTCGCAGCGTCTGACGCTGTTGGTATGCACCGAGGTTGCAATGCCGCACAAGACTTGCCAGTGCTGTGAAGTGTGCGCCGGGGTCCCAGATGGGTATGGTGGGCAGCGACATGGCAGCTGTTTGTGTATCATTGGTGCGGACGTATTCTGGAAAGCTCAGTACTCGACGGGATGAAGGGTGGAAGTCACGATGCTTGGCGGACCCCTTAAGGCATCTGGCCATCGCTACCTTCCCAAGTTTGTCAGAAAGATCTGCTGTGACGATGTGAGGGCTGGTAGTCATGGTAGTACAAAGTATCTGTCTCAATGTGAGTTACTTTCACAATTCTAAAGCAGCCCATACGTCGGATGTCATGTTGGCGATTTTTTGTAAAGTTGCAAGTTACGACCTCTCATCAAGAGCAACTTTGTGACTTGACACTGTACAAGTAGATCGCTGGCGCAGCTTCAAAACCTCCAGTAGTGGTTGAATCGCACCTCCGTTCTGTATCTTTGAGGTCTGAGATTCGTTGCATGAGCATACTTTTTCCATGCCCGAAATTTTCAGCCGGGGGAAGATGGTGTGTCCGCCATTATGGTAATTTGTGACGAGGCTTGGGCGACCGCATGGCCTTGATTCTTCGGGAGTAGCTTGGTATCCTGGCTGTCCTCAGACCTAAAGGTTCGGCTTTCTGCGGCCAGTCTCGTGAGTGATGTGATAACAGATGTAGTGAGTGTGCTCAACAGTGCGTTCCCTACGCCGAAAATATCGGCTGCTTGGAATGTGGAGACGCGGCCGCTCGAGATGGGCCTGTCGAGATGGGAGTCGTCAAGATGAAAGGCCGTTGTTCGGGTAAACTTCCAAGCAGTTCTCTCCTTGCGGACATTGGCGCGTGCTGAGGTGCGCTCGATCTTCTGTGCAGCGTCGCGTCGTGCAAGACGCCGCAAGTGGTGTACACCGATACCAGAATTGCAGCCGAGCTCCGGCCTCGTAGATGAAGTCGAGCAGCTTCTGTTCCGACAGCAAGGTCTCTGCCTTGCTCATGACCGCACTAACAGGGATCTCCAAAGTGTTCGCAGGTCACGCGAGCCCCACTCTTGCGTCCTGCTTGGGAAAGGTGGCTTTCACGTGAATATGCATTGTCATGACAACGGCGTGGCCCCACAATCAACACACGACGTTTCACCCAGCCATTCGCATTGCGCAAGAGAGGCTGGCAGCGCAGCGTCCCATTCGCCGTACCAGGTGCACGCCTGTTGCGCAATACCAACGCTGTGTGCGCCGCTAGCCAGTAACGGCGCAAGGTCGTCCGAGGGAAGGCTGGTTGAATGGTCCAGGCCGGTGTGGTGACGGCAGCGGTCGGGTTTGTTGATGTGTGTTCGACCCATTTTCAAGGGTCAGCGACTGCAGACCTTGAAGCCCTCACTACTGCATTGCGTGCATTGCATGCCACCATCGCTGATTCCCGTACGCCATCCTTGATCGCTCTCATCACACCCTCGAACACTCAACTCGCCTGCCTCGCGCATTCTTGAGACGACGGAAGCCGGCAGCAGACGCGAGTGCGGAAGGCTTTGCAGCAGTCGTGCTACCAGCTGCATTCTCTGTCCCTCTCCTCCGGACCCCTCGCTGCGCACTGTTGTTTGTCTAGTCTCACCTCTCACTGCCCGGACCTCACGACCGCTTTCACGACCCGGGGAAGATCAGTTGCTCGTCACTGACTACTGTACATCACGGATGGGGAGGACGGTGGAGGAGATCATGGTCTAGCCACGAACCGCACTCGACACGACGCCCGCTTCGAACGAACGACTTATGACCTTCCCGACGACCACGAATCGATATTCTTATGAAGAGGCAGTCACTACCATGGGGCCTGCTGGCTCTGTCGCGTGTAGTTCTGGCAAATGTATCATTACCCTATAATCCGACGAGTGTCTTGCGGTCTCGGAATTCAACGACGGCATATATCCTGCGAAGCTCATCACGCAATCCTAATCAGGCGGTGCTGCAGAGCATCGATGTCTCGGAGACGGTCTCAGGCAACGACGCCTCACCCTCGACTCTGTCGCAGAGTTTGCCATTCCTGAACGATGATTCACAAGTGCCGTATCTGCCCATCATCGACGAGTATGGGAACATCACAGTCATTGCAGGAGACTGTGCAGAAGGAGCGGATAGCACAACAATATGGAAGTGGGCTGGGGAATGGAAGAAGCACACCACGACAGCGCAACTCGGCGCATTCGCGAACTTGACAGGCGTCAACTACCTGGGCAATGGTGTGGCTTTTTCAGCCGACGTGGGCAACTCGGAAACTCAGCTGGAGTTCTTCGTGTTCGGCGGGATGTGTCCAGCAAGCAACAGCACAGCAACGTCATGGCAGAATGATGCTCAGTATTCGCAGTCGATGCTGGTGTACAATGCAGGAGGTGCGACAGGCGGCAATGAGAAGTCTTACAGCGTCAGCGCATCGGCCGCCCGAGGGCCACCCATTGCTGAAGCTGGCTTCACCATGACTGGCCTGCCGCCCACATACCGAGTCAATGCGACTGGAGCAGCACAAACGCAGCAACAGGACTTCTTGCTGCTGGGTGGGCATACACAGAATGCCTTCCTGAACACTTCGCAGGTCGCGCTCTTCTCGCTGCCGCAGAACAGCTGGTCCTATCTGCCGGTGCAGCAGCCTTCACCAGGACGTACGGACCTTGCAGCGCGAGCTTCAGATGTAACTCTTGTCGAGCCTCGCTCTGGACATACGGCGGTATTATCAGAGGATGGGAGCCAGATCATTGTCATCGGAGGCTGGGTAGGCGACATCACGAACCCAGCTGACCCCCAAGTCGCATTTCTCAATTTGGGTTCTGAATACGGTGGCGACGACCAACTGGCTTGGACGTGGACAGTACCCAGCCAGGCATCTGGTGGTATTGCGAAGAACACTGGACTGTATGGCCACGGCGCGACCATGCTTCCCGGTGGGGTGGTCATGATCGTGGGCGGCTTCACGATCCCAGCCCCGTCGTCCTCAAGATTCGCGAAACGACAAGCGCAGTCGAACGACCAAGTCATGCTGTACAATGCGACCTCGAACGAGTGGATCAGCTCATATACCAACCCTGTCGGTGCCAGCGAGACAAAGTCGGGAGGCGGAGCTTTGAGCAAGACATCGCAGCAAGCAGGCCTCGGCCTCGGGCTTGGGCTGGGTGTGCTCATTCTCGTCATATTAATCCTTGGCTACTTCTGGTATGCGAGACGTCTAAAGCAAAAGCGTGAACAGCAAGAGCAAGCGCTCGTGCATTCAGCAGGCGGGTCTTTCCTCGCACTAGATCAACCTTACCTCGACCATGGAGATGTACATGATCGCCGGCAAGGACCATACGCCGCCATCGACGACGGACCACCGGAGATGCAGCATGCAGCGTCTACAGGACTGTTCGTCAATGTTCCAAGTCCAACAAGAGGTCTGCGAAACGGACTCGCCACCCGTCCGTATTCATACCACCAGGCACCCAGATATGACGAAGTGCGCGTCAGCAAAGGAAGCGGGAACATCCATCCTATACTTGAGCGTCAAGATGAAGACGACCTTGAGCGAGGGGGTAATGTGCGCAACCCATTCTCGGATCCAGCTCATGGACCCGAGCCTGGCCCGTCACACGACAGGTTTAGCAACGCTGAGGCGAAGCTTCAGGAGTTACAACGCGTGCTCAATTCTGGTACTGGATATGCTCCCATCAACGATCCATTCAAGGACCCGCACCCAAATCCGCTAGGCAGTAACCCAAACTCACCGCGCTCTCCGAACGCTGCAGAAACATTAAGGATAGTTCCAGCTTACGTTCCGCGCTCCCATCTCGTGGAACGAAAACCCGTGCCATCAGCCAAAGACCAAAACTGGTTGGTAGTCGAGGACGAAGATGATGAGCCTCCAGCCCCAATGCCTGGACCATCATCCGGATCGTCTTATTGGAATGGCCGCGCCTCACCTACGAAGAGTGATGACCGGACATCGTCCACCTTGAGTGATCGCTCGACCCGATCACATGCTTCCACATCGTCCATCACGCGAACAATGTCGACACGCACGGGAGCTCTCCTAGCCGCAGCACTGGCAAGGCGAGAAGCAGAGCAGACTCCAGGCACCACGCCGATGGAGGGGCGAACGGCGACAATGTCCACTACCGAATCGAGCGGAGGACGAAAATCGCCATACTACTTCTACGGAGCTCACACAGAAAGCCAGAGGCAATCGAAACGAAAGTCGAAGAAGCCCGTGCTGGAGCCCATACATAACGCCGACAAATCGACCGAGTCTTTCATGACAGCACATTCATCATTCATCGGGCTCAAACAAGAAGGCAAAGCACTTCTCGGAGGCAGCTCAGTATCCGACCGCGATGATCCATACCGACGCGCACTGGCAGCCCACGGCCTGGTTGGAAACAAATCTGAAGCAGAAGCCTCAACCTCGCCACACCGCCGCCAAGGTTGGATGGGCAGCATCCGCCGAGCTCTAACAACCGCAATGAACGAACGAAGTTTCAGCCTAACAAGTCAACACAAACACTCCCACGAAGAAATGATGGAACCCCGAACTTCCACTTCCTCTCCCACACGCTCCGACCGCGCAGTCCTCCGAATCCAAAGCTCACCTCGACGCGCAATCTCTGACGGCGGAGCATTACTAAAACAAAAACGTGGGCAAAAAGATTGGGATACTATCCATCCTTACAAAGATGATCCGGAACTGGAAGGTGACTGGGGAGAAGAAACTCGAACCTCACTCGAAGTCCGCGAAGCGGAGAATGAATGGGATGTTGAAGGCGCGGCTGCGAAGAGGGATGTACAAGTCATGTTTACTGTTCCAAAGTCGAGGTTAAGGGTTGTTAATGCGGATGTTGAGAGGGCTAGTATGCGGTCTGCGTCGGATGGGGCGATTAGTAGGAAAGAGAGTGCTTTGAGTTTGAACTCGAAAAATCAACAACAAGGAGGTGGGAGTTTGATCGGTGGGGGCATGGCGACCAGTTCTACGGCTGGGGTCCTAGGGAGAGGAGGCTCGACGAGTACGACGAGGAGTCGGAGTGGTGGGACGCTGGAGTTGAGGGAGACGGAGTCGCAGATGCAGGTGAGGATGAGGGCGTTGTTGAGTTCGGGGAGTAGAGTTGAGGAGAGGGAGAGGGAGAGGATGAGGAAGGCGAGGTGAGAGGAATGCGATGGGAGTATGCTTTCGGCTTCTTCTTTTGGATGAGAGAGATTGTATATGATGATGATCAGGGTACTGATCGATATGGGTGGCTTGATGATGAAAGCTTCGAGGAATGAATTGGTGCCAGGGACAAGAAAAGGGCACAGCACAGAATGATTGTTTAGCGAAAGGTGCTTGGCGTTTTTTCAAACTGTAGTAACTAAGCTTTATTTATCTTACCTTACTTTTGGGACCAGAAGGTTTTAGTCTACTGGTGTATATATAGATGGGCCATTCGATAACGCTTTCATGGCGATATTCGTACAAAGAACTCGGTTTCCAAGGAGTAGAGAATGTGATCACTTGCCTGACTGCTTGTTCCTGCCATCGTCGAGTTAAATGGTACTAGCTCGGGAGCTCTTCTTGGAATCTACGCTGCTGTCCCATCATTTCCAGTGAGTCGATTCAATGATGTTGGATAACACAGTGCCCTTAGCATAAGTGTTCCATAGTCATCACGAATCTTAACAAAGAAAAGACAACATGACTATAGTATTCCCAGCAGCAACATTGCTGCTGCTGCCTTCGGTGACGCCCTATCTCCGATTCTGCGAAGCAACATTGGAGGATCCACGAGAAGAAAAGCCATACATTGATACATCTATGCAAAATTACCTCTCTCGAGGATATGAGAGGCTTGCGTGCTCTGTCCAGCCGCGTTCTAGCCCCAAACTCTGGAGAATGGGAGATCTTCGGATTCCGTGAATCTCTAACCACATACACCATAGCGTGAGGCGGAGCCTCCAGAGTGATGTCAAGCGCGTATTGTCCATAGTGTAGCCAAGATGACGATTCGTATATCGTCGGTTCAGGTGGCTGGAGCCCTAAAAGCTGTTTCCAAGCCGGCTGCTTTTATGTTCGAGGTTCCGGTCGTTCGGGCTCGGTATACTGTTGTTGGGAGATGGAAAAGTGTCTCTAGTGTGCGGGCAAATGCTATCCGATGGGATAATGAGCGCCGTGAGGGAGTGTAGTATATATGGTGTATGCAGTCTTGTAGGCATGATGAAGATGTATTGTTATCCCTCGCCGGCTCCCACGAAATGGCCTCCTCAGGTCTCGAAATCGCACAACATGTGCACCAAAGTCCAGGTTTCGCGGTCATCGCTCTGCTAGTCGGAGGTATTACACTGTACACCTTAAGCCGCATCTTCTACAACCTCTTCCTACATCCCATGCGAGATGTCCCCGGTCCATGGTGGTGGGCAGCTTCGCGAATTCCATTCGACTACCATTCTTTCAACGGCACAGCTCTCCACCGAATGCTCGAACTCCATCGACCATACGGCCACGAAGTCCGAATTGCACCCAACGAAGTCAGCCTTGGAGATGGCGCAGTTTGGAAAGAAGTCTGGTCCGCAAAACCAGAATTTCCCAAAGACCCGCAGTTCACTGAGGCGAAGTTCGAGCCTGTAAAGAATATCTTCATGGCGGATAAGGACGATCATTCTCGATTTCGAAGATTATTGGCTTATGCTTTCTCGGCCAAGGGGATTAAGGATCAGGAGCCAAGGTTCATGTACTATATTGATCTTCTGATTCAGCGGCTTCATGAGCATGCTGCTGAAGGCAAGACGTTGGATATGGTTGATTGGTATACCATGACGGTTTTTAACGTCCTTGGTGATCTCACCTGGGGAGAACCGTTCAATGGGCTGAGAGACCGAGTCGTTCATAATTGGGTGGATGTTTCGATGCATGCCACGGAATTCTTCTTCAAGGCCGGCGCTTTGATGAAGCATTATCTTCCCTTCTTGATTCCGATCCTCGCGGACCCCAAGTTGGCTGAAGCGCATAAGTTGAATAGCTTGTATTCTGCTCAGTCGACAGAACGGCGTGCGGAAGCTGGCAATGATGGACCTCGCGGGGATTTCTGGGACAAGGTCTTGATTAAAAGTGGCGAGAACGACAAAGGCGAAGGCATGACGCTCGATGAGATGAAGGTGAACGCTTCGTTCCTGATTCTTGCCGGTGCTGAGACGACTGCCACGACGCTCAGTGGTGCAACATATCTTTTGTGCAGAAACCCCAGAGTTCTGCAAAAGGTGACACAAGAGGTCCGGTCGGCTTTCGCGTCCAGCGATGAGATCAACCTAGCAACTGTCGGTCAGTTGACATACATGCATCACGTCCTTCTCGAAGCGATGAGAATGTATCCTCCTGTGGCTGATGGCCTTCCACGTGTGTCTCCTCGTGGTGGAGCAGCAGTTTGCGGACGATGGTATCCGGAAGGTGTAAGTATAATACGGCCTGGTACTCTCTCGTGGCATAAGCTCAAGATCGCTGACTTTTGCTTGATATACAGATCAGTATTCACGCAAATCATTTTGCCATCAACCGGTTACCAAGCAATTTTGTGCGGCCCGACGAGTTCATACCCGAACGCTGGGCATCCGATGCAACAGACTTCGCTGACGATAGGAAAGCGAGTTTCCAGCCTTTTGCTGCAGGTGTGAGTAGCATATACCTTTTACAGAAACCCGTGACAGAGCGCAAGCTGACAAATTCTGCCAGACGAGAAATTGTATCGGACAGAATTTGGCGCATGCGGAGATGCGGTTGATTCTATCCAAGATTCTATTCGACTTCGATCTTGAGCTGAACGAGGACAAGATGGGTGGAAAGGACTGGTTCGCGACGCAAAAGAATTTTGGTGTTTGGTTCAAGGATCCGGTTTGGGTGAAGATGAAGGCGAAGGCGGCTGCTTGATGCGTCGAAGACCACTCTGGCGACATTGCAAGGCTAAAATTAGCTCCACGAGGCCGTTGGTCAGTACATCTTGCGGATGCGATGGGCAAGATCCTATGCCGGCGGCCAGGCCTCCGGTGGAAGACTTTCAGAGCCCTGCTCTTATTGTGGAAAGATCGGAGTGTGGATGACTCTTGGTCATCCGTTGAGGCGCTTTTCGCCTGTGGCCGTCAAGGGCTTCGTCAAAAGGTCCTCGTATGGAAGACAATGTCTACTGGCATAGCAAGATGGCAATGTGTAAGTGCAACAGGAAAATTGGAAGATGAAGTAAGCACGATAGAGGTCGGGCCCGCATGCCTGATTTGGTAGGAGAGCAGCGAGTTCTCTGTCACGAGCTTTTGCCAAACGAAGACCGTCCAATCAGCGCGCGCGGGTTCCTGATTAACATCATCGCATCTCGGGATTACCAGGGTCATAAACCTTCACAGACGACATCATCTGTGCTCGTTTACCCTGCACGCCAGACACGCCCTCTCATCCAGAACAGAAAGTGCATGAAAAATGCGTGCTTGGTCAGGCAACAATGGCCCGCGCTCCTTCCACCTCGCTGTGGCACATCCAGCTGCTCTGGAAAGCTAACATCCGGCACTCGTCGGTGATCGTGAATAGAAACACGCCCTGGCCAGCATCACGACAGACGCGAGTGGGTCTGAAGAACTTTCACCTTTCCGTCTTCAGACGCCTTCTGGCATCTTCGTTGCGTTAGGGCACGGTCATGGATAAGTCGCCGTTGTTTGCCCATTGCCTTATCTGGCACTCGCAGGCCCTCGCTGCGCTGCATTGATGCTCGCTGTCAATGCTCGGCAGGCGATAGATCACTTGACTCTTGGGAGCGATATCTGTTCCGAGAATTCTGGACAAGTATTAAAACCATTCCGTCCCCACTCACTCGCACAGCAGATCATACACCAAGATGGCTTCCACAAGCAGAACCTTTACCAGAGCCCTCCGCTCAGCACCTACCACACAAGCCTTTCGATCGTCTGCCTCCAAACGCAGCGCCCAGCTCTTCCAGCAACAAGCCCGACGCGGCTACTCGAGCGAAGCCCCGAAGGCTGCGAGCAATTGGTACATCTGGGGAGCAGGAGGAGTAGCATTGGGAGTCGGAGGATACTTTGCTGTCCGTGGTACAAAGCAGAGCTCAGATGCAAAGTCAGAGACTGTCTTCACACCCACAAAAGATGACTATCAGAAAGTCTACGACGCAATAGCTGCGAAGATCATCGAGGAGGATGACTACGACGATGGCTCATACGGTCCTGTCCTGCTCCGATTAGGCTGGCACGCAAGCGGTACCTACGACGCAGCAACCGGCACCGGAGGCTCCAACGGCGCCACAATGCGCTTCGCACCCGAACGAGACCACGGCGCCAACGCCGGCCTCACTGTCGCTCAGAAATTCCTCGAACCCATCAAGCAACAATTCCCCTGGATCACCTACTCCGATCTCTGGACTCTCGCCGCAGCCTGCGCCATCCAAGAAATGGGAGGTCCCGATATTCCATGGCGTCCAGGTCGCGCCGACCGTGATGTATCCTTCTGCACACCCGACGGTCGCCTTCCTGATGCTTCCAAAGAACACAACCACCTCCGCGCCATCTTCGGCCGCATGGGCTTCAATGATCAAGAAATCGTCGCTTTGTCTGGTGCTCACGCTCTCGGACGCTGCCATACTGACCGCTCCGGCTTCGATGGTCCTTGGACATTCTCGCCGACGACCTTGACGAATGACTACTTCAAGCTGCTCTTCGATGAGAAATGGCAATGGAAGAAGTGGAATGGACCCAAGCAGTATGAAGACAAGAAGACCAAGAGCTTGATGATGTTGCCCACCGACTTGGCGATCATCAAGGATAAGGAGTTCAGAAAGTACGCAGAAGTGTATGCCAAGGACCAGGAGGCTTTCTTCAGGGACTTCCAAAAGGTTGTGGTGAAGTTGTTTGAATTGGGCGTGCCGTTTGTCAGCGGGGAGGATGCGAGGATAACATTCAAGAGGACGGAGTAAGTCGAAGAGGAGGAGGTGTGTCTTGATGTATGTTGCTGGGATGAAATCATCATCAGCGTGGCAAACTGAGCGAGTGTTTTTTCGAATTGCTTATGATACCAATACTAAAATAGAATAGAGCCGCTAGAACTATATATCTTCTGACAATTGCAGCGTTGCATCAAGCAATGTAGAAACTTCGGCTGCGCAATTCGAGAATTCACGATACGTTCCATTTTGCCAGATCTGTGCTCTACGATTCACACTTTCGCCGCCACATGGTGCCTCCCTGGGCGGAACACAAAAAGCCTGCATCTAGTGCTGTATTATCGGCATCATCGACGTGAATCATCGCAGAGACCGAGGATGTAGACCAAACTCGATATAGTACACTACGACCTACAGCTCTATTTTCTACCAATTGGGTATCTACACGTCTACGCTTTACGCCAAAATTTTCTTGATAGCCTCAATCTGCTCCAGTACAGCGCTCCTGCTGGTGCCGCCCTTGGCTGAGCGAGCTTCAACACTGGCTTGGTAGTTGAACACTTCCAAAACATCTTTCTCGAATCGGCCATCCACGCCTTGCAGCTGCTCGAACGTGAGCTTGTCCATCGGCACGCGCTCATTTTCTGCAAGCTGCACCACGCGTCCTGAGATGTGGTGCGTCTCGCGGAAAGGTACGCCCTTTCGCACGAGGTAATCTGCCAGGTCGGTTGCAAGCATGTCAGGAGACAGCGACCTTAGCATGTTCTCGGGGAAGATGGAGAGAGTTGACAGCACACCAGTGGCGATTTGGATGCTGTCGCCAACAGTCTTGACGTGGTCCAGAAGTGGCTCGACAGATTCTTGTAAGTCCTTGTTGTATGTCGAGGGAATTCCCTTCACACTCATCATGAGACCAGTCATCTGGCCAAATGCCCTGCCGCTCTTGCCTCGGATCAACTCCAGCGAGTCGGGGTTCTTCTTCTGAGGCATCAAGCTTGAGCCGGTCGAGTAGGTGTCCGCCAACTTGACAAACGCGAATTCTCCAGTCGAGTAAATGATCAAATCCTCTGCCCATCGGGAGAAATGTGTCATCAACATGCTTCCCCACTGCATTGTCTCAATCACAAAATCACGATCTCCCACACCAGCCATGGAGTTCATGATCAATCCATCAAAGCCCAGCTCCTCAGCCATGGCATCACGATCAATCGCAAAAGGATTTCCTGCAAGAGCACCACATCCGAGAGGAGACTTGTTGATCCTCTGCCTCACCTCCCTCAACCTCTGCAAGTCGCTCGCAAAGTAGTGTCCGTACAGCAGCATCCAATGACTCCACCTGATTGGTTGCGCACGCTGCAGATGCGTATACCCGGGCATGACATGTTCAATCTCTTTCTCCGCTCTCGCAGCAATAACTTTCAGAAATGCGACCAAGTACTCTTCCAGCTGCGAAAGCTGGTCCCTCAGCCAAAGCCTCATATCCGTCGCAACCTGATCATTCCGACTGCGACCGGTGTGGAGCTTTCCAGCAATATTCGTTCCAATAATTTCGCCCAATCGTCGCTCGTTTGCAGTGTGAATATCCTCATCGACGCCAGGCACGATTTTGAATGTGCCATCTTCCCACTCTTGTTGGACTTGCTTGAAGCCTTTCTCAATCGCGGAGAATTCTTCTGGTGTGAGAAGTCCGGACTTTGTGTTTGCACGAGCGAAAGCGACGCTGCCGCGGATATCTTGGGAGTAGAAGGCGCGGTCGAAGTAGATGGATTCGTTGTATTGGGTCATGATGGGGTCGGTGCCGCCGGTGAAGCGGCCGCCCCAGAGCTTGCCAGCGGCGGGAGTCGAGTCTTTGGACATGGTGGGTAGGGAGCTCTTGGACATGAGTAGAAAGTCTTGAGGAGTTCGTTGTATGTAGAGGGAGGAATTCACGACTGGGGAGTCATCCCAACTTTTTCCCCAGAACTGACTCCAATGGCTGGCAAGGGCTCGCTATCGATAACCTGAGCTCCTCCAAGGTTTCAGCTAGTACGGATTTGATCGAAGCTCATCTTGGCAGACGTAGGATGCCTTCACTTCATCCCACTAACAGCTGCCTCGCATCCGTCTTTCATGTGACAGTGCAACTTCATCTCAAGCCTTAATAGGCTTCAAATCGTTCGCTATGTCCGCCGGCCCCACAAACCTCTGGCATCGTCGCCTTGTCAAAGACACTGACGCCAAAGCTTGCTGGATCTGCTACAAACCCACACCTACCGTCCTCTCAACCCCAGACAACTCCGACTGGTTCTACATCTGCCCAGGCCATCTCACAGATCCCAAATTCGCCTTCCCCAAAGATGCCGAAGACCTCGCCAAGAAAGCCAAAGACGCCGAAATCGAGAAGGAAATCGAAGCAGTGAAGAAAGAATTCCAAGAGAAGATGAAGAAGAAGATGGATCGGCAGCGAATCAAAGAGTGGGAGAAGGAAGGGAAGAATGTCAAGGAAGAACAGAAGAAGCTGGATGAGGCGGATGAGAAGGCGCTGAAGGAAGAGGAGGAGAAGAAGTTGAAGGAGTTGGAAGCAAAGAAGAGTGAGGCTGGGAAGGCTACTGTCACGGTTGAAGGACCGAGGATTTTTGAGCTGAATAAGAACTTTTGGAATATGAGGTTGCAGAAGAAGGCGCAGGCTGCGGCGGCGAAGAGGCAGGCGGAGAGGTTGAGGACGCCGGGGTTCTTTCCTAGTGTGCCGCAGGGTCCGTGAGGAAGAGGAAGGCCTATGAGGGATATTGGTCTGCAAGGTTATTTGGCTGCTGGACTTGTTGCTGGATCTCTAGCAAAGCTCCAGTGCGCAACATGATGAGGCATGTCCACGGAGCGCCATCGCTGACAAACAAAGCGGCTCGACTTTCCCAAATGCGGACACTGGAAGTATGGCGGCTTTGTCTTCAGCCACCTGCATTCTCATCACAGCTACAAGATACTGACTCGATCTGAGAATGCATACACGAGGATAAGTGAACACTCGAGTCGAAGTCACGAGTGGGAGACAAAAAATATTTATTCACAGGCTCGGCATCCGGTCACTACACACAAAGACGCGTCGTGGCACATATAATACAACGAGGACCCTGATCTGTTCTATCTAGTAATATCACAGTCAACATGGTGCCGCGTAAACGCAAATCCAAGAGTACAGCTCCTGCTGTGCCACCTGCGAAGAAGTCGAAGAAGTCGAAGCAGGAGCCAGCGCCGAAGCCATACCCCGCTGTCATTAGCTTACCCCAGGAAGTCTGGGACAACATCCTTAAGTACCTCTGGTCTCGTGATGAAGCGAAGTACCCAACCTGGATCGAAAGCCATTGGATTAAAGATTTTCGTCGAGTCAACAGAACGTTCAGAGACGCAGCCGACGATGCATTCGTCAAGAAATACATTGAGAACCTCCGCGTCCACCTCATTGCGAGCGACATTCGAAAAGTATTCGATGGATTGGAGCTTATTGGCCCAAAGAATGGCCGACCAATCGAAAGCTACATCAAAGGTCTCAGATTCGCCGACCATCGACGAACCTCTGGATCCATTCGTTCCGGCCCATTAGCGACGCCCCTCAACCCAACAGAACTGGTTGCACTGCGTACAGAGCTGGTGGATCTGATGGCTCGTGTCCCACAAGTACAACACGTGCTGTGCAAAGCGGTTGACGTAGGCTACCACAGTGTGCCTACGCCAAACGCGGGTGTCAGAGTCATTCTCCAGCTCTTATCCCACAATCCGAACATCAGCTTGACCTCTATCACACTAAAAGATTGCGAACTCGACTTCAATACACTTCGTCCGTTCCTCGCATCGCACAGCAGGCTGCAGTCCCTCAAGATTTCTCGTTTCAATCTTCTCAATGGCTCTTGGGAGAGTCTCTTCGCCTCATGGCGCGATTCGGCGCCGGATTTGTCGCGACTTGAGTTGTTCGTACTTGCGGATTCGAATTCGACGTGGGGGATATCTCCCCCGCTCGCCGGCGACTGGTCTAGCTACACCGGCAGCAGTCCAATTCGGGCTTTTCGCAATCCGGCGGCGACGGCTCCGAAGAAGCAGGTGGAGAGCTATCATCTGGCGTCTGGTAAGGTAGTGTGCAAGGGAAGGTTTGCGGTCATTTTGGGGACGAACGCGATCTTGGGGGACAAGGGGAGTACGCTGTTTGATTCGGCCATTACGGTTGCTGCGTTCAAGGAGCGGGGACTTCTTCTCTAGGTCAGTGGGGTCGAGTTCTAGGGGAGGACTTCAGCATGTGTCACACATATCCCTGTCACCTCTCACTTGCAACTGTCGCCTTCAGTTGACCACGTACAAACATATGAATGCAGCTGAAACCTTGCAGCTCCACTTCCGCTTGATTCCCAATTGACCTGCACACAACACTCAACACATTTGCGCCTCGCACACATTCAGACAATCATCAAGATTCAGCCATAGCTCAGCAGATGGCAGAACTCGGTGCCGATGGCCAGGTCCTCGCCCTCGGCCGAAGCGACAACGGCCAGAACCCCGCCGTGGACGACGATGCACCCATCACTGAAAGCGGCGCCGACAACGACAACGAGCACATCAACTTTCTGCAGATATTGCCTGTAGAAATGATCACCAAGATCGCTTCGCACTGCATCGACCATCTGCCCGCCTTTCGCCTCACATGCAAGCCCTTCCTGCACGCTTCACAGGATGAGTGGAACGCCCGCTACGCCAGATCATTGAAAGTGCAACTCGTGCCCAGACACATAGAGTGCATTCAAAATCTGCTCGGGCCTTCCGGATGTCTCAAGAAGGTGAAAGTGGTGAACTTCATCCACCTGTCCGCAGCTCAACAGCATGCTGCACAGAAGGCTGGCATGTTTGGCAAAGAACAAGAGACGGCCTTCTGTCAGCTACTCGAGAGCTTCTTGCGGTTGCTTCCCAAGCTCGAATCGGTCGCTGTACACGACTATTGGGGTCAAGATCTCGACACGCTATCATCTGGCCCAGCTTCGCTACTACTTCACGCGTTGGTGGAAGTCCGACCATCGAAACTGAGCACTCTTAAGCTAGGTTCGGCTAACTACTCAACCTTGGACTTGTGCTCGTTTCTGCAAGCATTCGAAAACAGCATGCGCAATCTCCAGATGATGACCGTCCGGGTTGGTGATGGAGGCCTATACTCAGTCATCGCATTCATACGGGACCATCTCACGCTAGACGTTCTGCAGCTGAGCGGTATGAGCGCCCACTTCCACGACGAGGCCTTGCATATGCTCGAAAGCCACTTCGGCCAGCAGAGACGTGAGCACAAGTGGTTTCGTAGTAAGCTCGAGGGAAAACTCGAACATTACTCCATTGGCTGCGGCTTGGTGGAAGCCAGAGGCAAAGGTGCAATCAAATCAGCTCTTAACAGAGTCTTGCAGCTTGAAGTAAGCGATCTATACGATGCGAGCATGTAGGGAACGGACGCGATCATAGGGGTAAGAGGAGCATATTGTTCGGTCCGGCAATTACGGTTGCTGCGGTCAATAATAGGGGCTTGCTATCGTGAGACATGGTTGTGGAGCGCGCAGTGGGAAGAGCTTTGACTCTTTGTGCGTCGTGTCTGCTTGCCAAAAGCTGCAGCAAACTTCACTGACGTAAGAAATCATCACATAACTACGCCAGACTCGTTCACTGTTCACTCGACTTGACTTTATTCACTTGCGATCAGCACTTTACTCACCAGCGTTTTACCTATATCCCATCTTTCTTTCACACCTTTACCAGGTTGCTACTATACCACCAACTTGCTGCGGATACCCGACCTCGACCCCACAGCCACACCACACCATCTTACTAACAGTACATCCCGTTCTCTCCCGCTGTCAGATCACGCGCGATGGCGAGATCAAAGAGCAAGGGCCATCGCGCCGTCTCCACAAGCATCACTGCTGTGCCGAGTCAGCAGACCATCTTCCTCGACGCATTGCCACGCGAGATAATTGGCATGATCGCTACGCAAATATACCTCGAGGGTGATAAGTTCTCGGAGTATGTGGACGGGAAGAAAAAGCCAACCACGGCTGTGCGTGCTTTTCGCCTTGCTTCTAGGGCACTCAATGACGGCTCGGAGCACGAGTGGGCCCTCCGCCATACGACAGACTTTGTGGTGAGACTCGAAGCTACGGACATCAATATCACCACGGGCGTCCTCGAAAATCGTGAACGCCTCGCCAAAGTCAAGAAGCTGAACTTCGTTCGACCAAAGACAACAAATCTCCTTCTTGACGAGTCCTTCGCCGATGAGCATGCCGCGGAGCTCTACAAGCTGGTGGACGTCTTCTTGCGTAAGGTGCTGCAGCTCGAGGCTGTCGACGTTAACGGCCATCAAGACCTCATCATGGCATCTTCACCAGCTCCTCAAGTCTCCCCGCTGCTCCGTGCTCTGACAGACGTGGTCCCACCCAAACTCCAACGTCTTCGGCTGAGCGGGGGGATCTTCTCGGCCACATCAATTCAATCGCTGCTGGGAGCACTCACACCCAGCTTGCGCTCCCTTGAGGTCGACAAGTTCGAGATCTGCGATGATATTGTAGATGGGATGCTGGTGTCGATGCGGGACCATCTCGAGCTAGATGAGCTACTGCTAACAGAGGTGGGCTTTGTTGTCGGCTCAGAGAAAAGCAAGCTGCTTTATCATCAGTTCAATGTCGGACAGCGTGAGTACAAGTGGCTTCGTAACAAGCTGACTGGAAAGCTCGAACGCTACACCCTCGGCCACTGTTGGTTGCAAGCCCGTGGCAAAGGTGGAATCAAATTGGCACTCAATCGAGTTCTGGAGCTCGAGGGGAGCAATCTGTACGATGCTAGTCTGACCAAGGAATCCTTGGGCTTCTAAGTTCGTGAGCAGGAAATACACCCTTCGGACGAGCCTTTGCGAAATTGAGATCGTTGGCACATGAATAGGATCATGGCATAGAAGATTGATCAGCTGGACTGATGAGCTGAGTCCATGTTCGGACATTGATGGAGACTCGTGGGCGACTGTCGTAAGGCCCCAAATACAGCTTGTGGGACCAGAGTAACTGTACCCAGGCAGAGGAGATTGCTCATGCAACAAAATGTAGCGTCACCATCGAATATGAAGTCTCATTTCTTGCCACCTGAATGTGTTCCGTATATACACCAGTATCTCGCAGTGGTCCTGTGGTCTCTCATAACTCTCGGCATAGGCCACACGAGTTTCTGCAAGAAACGCGGTGCGAAGTACTGCAATCTGTTTGTGCCTCCTTTCAACCCGCGAGCTATCAACTAGTCTCGGTGGTAATCGTATAAAAAGCTGGTATCTGTAAGAAGCTGGCCTGGACCGGAGACTTCCAGCTGATGAAAGAACTGTCAAGATGCCACGCGTACAGGCGACTATCTGCGTATCATTGTCCGTGTATTCTCCCTGGACAGCCGTGCGCCATTTGTAACCACCCAGCTCCGCTGAAGTCGTGGCCATTAGCAAGCCTTTATCCTTCAATACACCTCTCCATTTCCAAAGCCTACTAAGCCTCCTTCGTGGTCGATAGCACAATTGATAAGTCTCTTGCGAATGGGGAACGATCTTCGGTATGCGTCACCTGGTGAATGTAGGTGGGTTTATGGCCCTCAGTATCGTCGTGAGACTCTTTGAAGGCTTTAGCGTTTGGTAGAAGTATCGATATGCGCTATGTGTGCTGTAAATGAGGAGCTTGAATGTCGTCGTGCGTAGTTCGACGGAGCCTAACCATGTAAAACTCGTGGCGGCGCTGGAATAAGTCAATCGCCGGCCTGGCTTAGCAATTTGCTTCGTTTTCCACCGTCAAATTCTCCAACTCTCTGCTTCTTAAGACAGACCAACCATCACATTCAGTTCTTGCCGACCTCAGCGCGAGCCTACGACGATGAATGAGGGACAGAGCGCGAATGACAGTCTAATGGACCGTCACGACAACACCCCCGTCCCAAAGCCCTACTTGCAACGCCTCCCGGCAGAGATCATCGCCCAAATCGCAACAGATGTGCATCGCTCGGTCTACGCAGAGGTAGTCTGGAGAGACCCAGGGAATGAGGAAGCGGGTTTTATCCTTCTTGAGAAGAAGCGCTTGGATCTGCTCAGTTTGCGAAGAACATGCCGGCACATTCGTCGGTCCAGTCAAGACGTGTTCGACCAGGCTTTCTTAAGGATCGCGAAGGTTCCACTGAGGACCATCGAGATCGATCGAGTGTTGAGCGTGTTTGGTCCTGTTGGAGCTCTGGACAAGATCATCGCCGTCGAGCTCATCCCTCAGGCCACGCTACGCGAGGACAAGCAAGTTTTGCACAACAAACTCCAAGCTTTCATCGCCAGGACCACCTCAATCAAGGGCTTGAAGGTCTACAGGCCTTTTCGCGACCTTGAGAACTGCCCTGTTGTAACTCCCGAAGTCTCAGGTCTACTCCAAGGAGTAACAAGCATACCAGCGCGTCTCACCAGCGTGTATCTGGCCTATTGTGCATTCGATGAGGAATCAGATGTCAACATCTTGCTAGGGAGCTGCGCTGCTACCCTGAACTTCCTTCGTCTGACCACTGTGCGGCTTGAGAATGGTACCTGGGAAGAAACCCTGGCCAACCTCCGCGATTACACTGCGCTGTACACTCTCGAACTTTCAGAGTTGCAACAGTTCCATCACAGAGAAACAGGACGTCTGACATATTTCGAGCGCGGTAGAAGCATTGCAGCAACGGGAGAGCTTGAGACTTATGGGATTGCCGGATCTTGCGCTTCCGCCAAGGGAAAGGGTGCAGCCCGAATTGTTCTGAACAGAATGCTGGGTCGTGCGAACAGTCCTCTGTACGATCTGGAAAGGCTCTGAGCGCATAGGTCCCTATCTGCAAGCGGAGGAAGGAGGGGTGATACGGCTGGGCATAAGGACGCGCTGCGGTAGTGTGTTTTGCGCTGGAGGATCCACGGCCGCCACCGTTGAGGTTGGGCCGCAGTAGTCTGCCACGAGCCTGTACGCGTAAGTAAAGGTCTTTGAATACAAGTATGAACCCCGACCCAGTGCGTCTATGATGTCCGAGCTCCCAGTGGTTCGCTTGTATGGTTGAGATGGTCAGACAAGTGCTGCCTTCCTCACAAGCCGGCCAACGTAACAAGTTGTTTCCGTAAGCAGTCGCGCGGACAGCGTGGCTTCCAATCACCAACCCTGACTTCCTTGATGTCATTGCATGTGCATCTGACACTCCACATATCGTGAACACCTACTCCGCTTTGACACGCCACGGAACAGAGACATAGGACAACGCACTACCACGCGATGAACAACCTCAAATTGCGACGAAGTAGTGCCGCGACCACCACCTTCTAGAGCGAGCCACGGGCTTGAGAAGGAGATGGGACAATTGGCACATGAACGACATCATCATCAGAACGATATCGATTGGGAGAACGGACGGCTCTCCCATGTGGATCATCATTGATGAACATTGCGAGAGGATGTGGCATGGTCACAAGAGAAAGGTACGATCACGTTGACCTTGCAGAGTTGAAGGGCATGACTTTTTCGAGACATTGTCTCGAATAGAGCAATACATTGGGTCCTTGTCTCGTCTTTGCTCACGACAGATAGTAGCAAACTCCAACCTTGCAAAAAGTACCTCCACAGTGCATTCACTCGCTCTCGATACTTCCACTCCACTTCACGTGCATTCACTGGTGAACAGCATTATACTCGTTATCATGTTACATATAGTTCGACCTTCGTCCATACCTCCACTGTACTTAATACCATACCATACACCTGCTGCCGCGCAACTCAACTCGATCGCACATTCCGTACAACTGCTGCGGCGCAACTTGACTCGAAAGCACATTCACACCACGGTCTCTCATCAACACATCGCACCGAATTGCACACTGCACCCGTCGAAATGGCAAACACTCCCATTAGTCGCCACGACGTGGAGGCGGCAAACAGCGCCACAGACCAGAACAAGAACAAGAACTACTTTCAGAGACTTCCAATCGAGCTTGTCGCTAGCATCGCCAGACACGTCGACGATCATCCTGATTCCCGCGAATGCAAACAGAAGTGCGCATCGCTGCACGCATTGCGTTTGACTTGCAAGCATCTATACGACAGTTCGCAGGATCAGTGGGCCCGTCGCCATTTGAGTAGCCTGGAGGTACCAATCACCAGGGAGACTATTGAGCACATATCCAGTGTACTGGCACCTGCTGGGCTCCTTGGTAGAGTGAAGCAGTTGACACTCTTGGGGCTCCCGCCTATGAGACGTGAGATGCATACTATGGCTGCGGATCAAGCGGACAGTCTCCACGTCTTGCTGAGAACTTTTGCACAACAGCTGTCAGGTGTCGAGTCTATCAATATTCAGGACGCTGGCGCTCGCCGTTACGATATTTCGCCTTCCTGCGAAGCTACACTGACACTTCGTGTATTGGCTGAGACCAATCTGCCAAGGGTCAACGAGATCAAAATCATCACCGGCGACTTCTCCAGCGATCTGATTGCGTCAGTTCTCAGCACACACAAGTCCAGCTTGCGTTCCCTGGAAATCGATTCGATCACGATCAATGACAAAGACGTCGACAAAGTGCTTGCACTCATTCGCGACGAGCTTCAACTGGTTCGAGTCTGGCTGATGCACTTGTCCATTGGCACGCCCTCTCGCCCAGTGGAGGCGTTCGCTGGATCCCGACCACCTTGGGCAGCACTCCCACGTGAGGATGGATGCTTCCGTGGGAAGGAGACCCGAAAACTCGAGTCTTACAGTATCAATGATTACTCTGTCGCAGCTAATGGTCGAGATGCAATCAAATTTGCCATCAACAAAGTGCTCGAGCGTCGTGGCAGCGATGTGTTTGATGCCAGCATGACGAGGGAGTCGTTGGGTGTTTAGAGCGCAGGTCCAATCGAAGCACGATGGATAGGGCGACTGATGAAGGAGAGTACTGCACATAGGTTCAGACCATGGAATACTGAGACTCGACGGAGTTGTGGTGAGTTCCACGACTCAATAGTATGCGGGCATGCCAAAGCAGACTGCAGGCGGAAGGGGTGGCTGTGATGTCTGCGCCATTTAATTGTCAGAAAGGAAGCTCTGTAGCAAACCTCAAATGAAGAACGAAGAACCACTTTTTCTTGTCAGTACGTGTACAGAGGAGGTGTCAAACTGCTCTTGCGTATGTCGAGTTCTTCAAGCTATCTGGCCCCAAACTTTTGGCACGCGTCCGATCTGGAATGATACGATCTTCTTGAAGCTTCTGTCGGAATAAAGAGCTGTCGTTCATCTACTATCGACGTGTTCGAATTGAGGAAGCTAAACAGCGCTGCCTTGTTCTGAGTCCTTCGTGGAGAGCTGTTTCCATGTGCAGTGTCGCGCCTCCGCGACTTCCAACAACCATCATCTACTAACCTGTCGCGACTGCAGGCATCTCCGGCGCGTTGAGTATCGCGAATACTTCAACTCACCAGCAGACCAGGGAAGAGACTCTAAGAGTATGGCGCCACCACACGATAGAGAACACGAAGCGAGACGGAGCGAGATCCTGCGGCCTGCCCTACAATGTCTCCACGATCCTCGCAGGCGAAGCCTCTCGATCTCTGCTCATCCAACCGATTCGAGCGCCAGACTCAGTCGACCACCATCGCAAGATCCTGCTTTAAGGGTGGATCGACAGGCTGACTCACCGGTGCGCACACCCGTCAGCGCCCGCCACAGTACCACATCAGAGACGCGTCTAGAGCACCGCTCAACAGAGATTTTTGAACAAAGAAGAGCAAGGACTGGCTATTCTGCGAGTGCGGTGAGGAAGTCCAAGATATTGATGAAGGCGACAAGGCTGAAGGCAGGGAACATCGACCAACGATGGCAGTCGGCACCAGGAAGAATCAGCTCCTCCGACGAGGCCCACAGAAGGACAGGAAACGCGTTTCGAAGACGATCAAAGCCTGTCATGGTACCGCAGGAGCACTGTCTCGAGCCTGAATCGAGTGCCACGGTCTTGCCACGAGGGCCCTCAAGATGTTCTCCGTGGGTCCGAGCAGAAACACTGTAGCGGAGCTGAAGCTCTCAGATCTTGCTAGCTCTAGGGACTTCACTGGCAACATGTCACTCCGACTCGAAGCCACAGCGCGATGGTCCTGCGCCCTGCCCACCCGAAGGATGTGCGAATTCGCGGCCGACCCTGGTCCAAACTCGTGCTCATGCGGTACTCTTGATAGCGAGCGTCTCAGAGCGATGGAGTCAGTCCGAGCGGGATGACTGATATGCCTCGAGGTACCACGACACAATGCGAAGAATGTTCGAGAGATTGTGGCCAACTCAAGCAGCGACTCACGATGATCTGCATCGGGCGCTCTCAGCTGCATTTTGTACGCACCGCTGCTCCGACGGCGTTGTGCTGTGCAAGCACTCTGGAAAGTCTATACGAGAAGGCATTCTGGAGTAGGTCTTCGTGCAGCGGCTGGTGGAACGTGGCCGAAAGCCCGATGGAGGCACTCGTTCACCTGCTTCCGAGTGCCATCCATGGCGACTGGTACCTTTGACACAGATACGGTGGGTCTGGACGTCTTGGAAGAGGCCCTCGAATGTCTTTCGCTACTTCTGCTCTGTCACGATGGCGTTGTTGCTGGAATTGGTGTGTGCACTAGGGTTACAAGGCGATAGGATTACGTGGGCAAGAAGTCATGGGACGACGGCGACGAGGTAGCCGATGGACAATCCGCTCCAAGAACATATCAGTGAGGCTGTTGTAGCCGTAAGCAAATGTTTTTGGTGTCGTTGATGTCGTGCGCTCTATTGTTGTGCCAGAATCGCGAATCTGTCGATTTGTCCCAGATGTTGAAATTCGTAGATCACAAATCTTACACGCTCACCACTGTTGTGCTTTGCTGCCGCTCCACGCAGATGCCCATCATGATGTCGAAAGTAAAGAACTCGAGCTAGATACCGCTGCCACCGTGCCACTGCAATCTCTCGCAATGAATGCCATCTCTTGCTGCGGGCAGTAGTCTATCCATCTCTCCGCGCAGCGCTCATCTTTGACTTGACGTTCCGGCTCGTCGCGTGCTCCAGTGTATCATTCCGGCCAGCTCAGTCAAGTCTCATCTCTCTTTCACATCTTTGCTGCCAGTGCTGTCTTCAATGTCTTCTCCCCTTGCCCCTGAGATTGCTGACTAATTGTGACCGTCCTCGAGCTTGTCGCGTCGTGCCAAGAGTGTCACAACACGCGTCTGCTGAGTGTACTGCCTCGAGCTCGGCGCTCCTCATTGTAGTATGCCCATCTTGGTCACTATGCGTGAGAGTTCTATCGCAGACAGGTGGCCCAGAGACATAGGGAAGTCGTGAGGAGGCGCGCTGGCTCGGCGGGCGGCATAGGAGGCAGAGATAGCGCTGTTCCAGATCAAGCCTTTCATCGTTGCTAATAACTGAGAGAGCTGTACTGAATGCTCTCTCATACGTGTGAGACCGTGAAGTTGGCGCTGATGCGTGGGTGAGCGTCTGTCGCGGGGCCCTGCTCCGTGAGGTCGCCACGCGTCGCTCTGAATGCGTGAGGCGCCTCCCTGGGAGCCGTCTCTTCTCGTGACAGCGGCGCTCGCTCGAATTTTGTAGAGTCTCTGTGGATCTGACGGGTGGCGATACACACGTTGGCGCGTGCTGCTGTCGCGCTGCGGTGGTTCTGGCTCTGACGATGACCGACGCGTCAATTCGGGCGGAAGACGCGCCCTGACGGCTGAGACGCGACGATGGAGACAGAGAGCACAGCAGGAACAGGTAGTACACTCAGTTTGAGCGGCAGGAGAAGAAGGCCTGCAGGTACGACGTACTCACGCGTTGGACGTGGCGAAGCACCACCCTGCCCATCTCTCAATCACGAAACAGTGCAAAGCCATCAGATACACCGCAGTTTGAGAAAAGAGCCAGAGCTGGTGCTGGAGTGACGACGATTTTCCTACTCTCCGCTGTTCTGACGATGCTCGAGCGAGAGGCGCAAGGAGACGTGGCGGCGCGCGAAGGGGACGCGAATCGGAGAGCGACGAGCGCGTAGTATCACTCTGAAGGCATGACAAGACGATGTCAAGAAGCAGGAGAGACATGATGGCTGCGAACAGAGCGGAGAAGAGGAGAGCGACCGTGCAGGGCAAGTGGTCGCTCTCCAAATCTCATCTCTCCACCGTCCCTGAGACGCGTCGAAACAACGCGTAGGGAGCCATGACGGCGCGCAGACAAGACAGAAAGATGGAGAGCGACGAGAGGGACATGTCACTCTGAACGAATGCGCAAAACGAAGCGGGGAGCTGGGGCATTCACGGTGGCACGCAAAGGAGACGGACTGGCGGAGAGCGACGAGAGATGACCATCGCTCTGGAGCCAGGAGCACCAGGGCATCGAGGGCCGAGCGATGCAACGTGGCGTGCAGATCTAACTGCGAGGCGGAGAGAGAAGACGAGCGGAGGGAGGCTCTGGTGTCATGAGGCAGAGCGCATCGACAGATGGTGAACACCGGGCGGCGCGCATGGCGGACGAGAGGCGGAGAGCAAGGACGAGACAGCTTCGCTCTGTATTCATGGCCGGAGGCAGTGGACAGCTCCTGGAGACGTGGCGGCGCGGTGACTGATTGCGAGGCAGAGAAGGCGAGGAGAGTAGCAGCTACGTGGCAGATTGCGACCGATGACAATGGAAGAGAGATCAGATCGCGCTGCGAGTACAACAACTATCTGAACTAATGTACAATTGAGAGATTTGGCTCTGGTGTAACAAAGACACCAGGTTCGTAGCCGACACCACGTACAGGTATCTCTCTTGTCGGCCGCCCGCAGGCCCCCACCCATCCCCAACCCTCCAGCGTCTCTGCAGCAGAGCTCCATTCAAGGAGGATGCGACTTACGAGACACCGTCTGGCATTACGGTTCAAGGTGAGTAACAAAGGAAATCCTCCCCCTCCGATCCCCACCCATCACCTACCCTCCAGCGTCTCTGCAGCAGAGCTCCATTCAAGGAGGATGCGACTTACGAGACACCGTCTGGCTTTACGGATCAAGGTGAGTAACAAAAGAAATCCTCCCCCATCCCTCAGCCCTTCGCCTCGCCCCAGCGAGCACGAAGCTGACCGGCCCGCTCGATGGCGTCCCAATCCACTGCCTTGCGGCTCGATCGTCGTTCTGCGCGCCAGCGCCTCACCTTGAAGGAGAGGGCTGCCCACAGGCCACAGTCGTAGCAAGCCATGTCGACTCGGTTGGCTGTTGATTTCTGCTCGTGTGGTCTTTTTGTCGAATGCTTCAAGAGTGGGTTGTATCTGGAGAGATGTATGTTGCTGCTCTTTGGTGATCTGGAAGCTGGAGAGAAAAGGAAGAGAAGAGAGGAGGGAAGTTGGGGAGTTTTATGCTTGCAAACAAGAGGACCTTGGCGCGTACCACGAAATGGGGGCGAAAAGAATCCCAGTCTCAGAGAGGTCTCTCATTCGCTGTAGGGAAGAGGTCATTCACTCATTTCCGCGACCTTCCGCTGTGGTACAATACCAGAGCACCTCCCTTGAAGTGTGGTACGATACCAGGACATCTCCTCTAACCGCGCAACAGAGTTGCTGCATCGGCGATGCCGTCATCTGCTGTAGAGGTAACGCTGGTATGTGGTCGCCAAGGCTGTGCTGCGCGGCTGTTCGGCGGCGGTGGGCTTGACTCGCTCACGGAGAGGACTTGTTTTCGAAGACATGATCGGTTGTCCAAAGGTGACACTGATGCTCTTGTGAACGATGTTCTGTCTTGTTGCTCGTCTTTCGAGAGACGGTGCCGCCGTAAGGCACGCGGACTGAAAGTCGCGAGTGCATGTTGGAAAGCGGAAGAAGCAGAAAGGCGAAAGCTGGCTGGTATTTATTTCTGCCCGGAAGCGGGCGGAGCACTGAAGCTTTCAGGACGAAACGGTCGCGGTGACGTTTGTCAAACTCACATGACGGTCTAGCCGAAAATGGCATAGTGCAAGCTGAGTGAACCGTGGAAAGAACGAAATGTAGCGGAAGCAGGCGGATGAGTGCTAGCAAGCAGTAGAATCTGCTCGAAACAAGTAGAAACTGCCAGAAAGTCTTGGAGCAGGCGCACAGTGCGAAGCAAACAAGTTGTGCAAAGAGTCACCACTAACTTGATAGATCAAGTGGCAGATGTAGCACATTCGCGGCATGTTTCACGTATCACGCACAGAACGAGAAAATGAAAGAAGAGCTATGAAATGACCGTTCTCGCATGTTGTACGGCCTCTTGGTGTGTACTGTCAGTATTCAGGCGAGGCTTGCTCCCTGGGCTCCGCGTTAGGGTCGGGGTCTGCTTAGGGTTGCATGAATGAAAAGTGGTGGGATGATGGCAGCGAGGTCATCTCTGCTTCTTTCCAAAGGAATGTCTTGCTATGCGACATTCTTGATGTTTTCTAGAATCACAGAGGGGTTTGACACCGCCATCTTATTGTTACGTGGTGGAGGGGGAAAACACATCGCGAGGTCGGCTTGGAAAATGTTCAATGCCCCGACATGCTAGAACTCTGCGGCAACATCTTTTGAAAGGTCCTACAGAATGATGGAAGATGTCGCAGATTCCGAGGGAAGCAACGAAAGTCGATTTCTGAGATGGCAAGGACGGCACTCTCCAACCAAATTCGCAGTAGAGCGTCCAATGAACATCGTGATGCAGCCAATCTGACCAGTATGAGAACACTCACGTGTGATGATGGCACAGACGGTGTGACTTGTCGTCAGAGTCGCTGAGCGACTACACCTCGAAGCTCATTGTCACCGGCAGTCTCCACGAGCTTGTTGCCCTTCAATAGTAGGCAATGGCGACCCGAGCCTGTCTCTTGGACCCAACGCGCGCAGGTGGACACTGACACCAACCAACACAACCAAAGTCCCAACAGAGGCGGTGACACAAGCCATCTCATCTTTCACGGCCGGTAGCTGATCGGTATTGACCGACGACATCGAAGCCCGTCCTGCCACTGCCAGAAGCCGCTCGTAACACACCACACGCGCTCGCACCCAAAGCCCTCGAACGACTTTCGAACCACTGCAAACGATTCCAAGTCTCTGCTTGGTCCTAGTAAAATCAGCCTTATCTGGCCGCGCCGAGCGATTGCGGCATGTCACAGCTCGATATCTCTTAATGGGACACCGCCAGCCCCGGGCTGAAACGCGAACGCGATCCCTCTGTAGGCACGCATAGGTGCGCAGTATTGTATTCCCAAGTCGCATTCAATCGCCACGTGTCGCGAATACCTCTCGAAATTCTCGAATTCGACAGTTCTTGGATTTACTGGGCTCTGGTGACGCCATGCACACGCCGTGGGCAAGACTGAGACCTGTAGCATCTCATGCGCGACGCTCGGCCCTGTGATGACTATCCTGGACAATTTCGATCCTACTCGCGAATAAGCATGCGTTGATGAGCTTCGGTTTCCCAGCAGAGAAGAGCAGGATGGCGGGGAAAAGGGGGCGGAATTCCAATGATATCACTCTGGGACGCGTGAGGAGAAGAACGACGTTCGCGACTCAAGTGGAGGAGTAGCACAAACAAGACTGGTCGTCATGTCTAGATACATGACGCAGCTGACATCAAGACAAATTCGACCGATCATGGCTACGGCGTGCTCGAACAAGCCAGTGCTCTGTTCGCCTGCGACGAGTAGATGCGCAGCTCACGAGCAGTACGCATTCTGTTGTGTTTTCTTGCTTGTGAATCTTCCACTTCTGTGCTTTCAATAATGGGGATCACTTTTTGCTCTGTTCCTATTACTGCTCTGAGCATATCGACTCAGAACCCAACGATCCAGGTGGATCCGATTCATGGCATCAATTTCTTTCTTTGTGACCGGCGGTAAGTCCGTTGCTTGCCAGTCCCGATCCACCGACGTGAGTGCAATGCCGGTGGCGTCTTCATTCCTGGCCTTATCGGGGTCGATCTCCTTATTCCAGTCCGTGATATCCTGAAAAGTGTCAGTATACTGATCCGGCGCGATGAAAGAACACCTTTACGGCGAGATGAGTCACCTTGGCGTCTCCTGTGGACGACCTGCCATGTTGATTGTTGTCTGAGCCAGAAACCATGGCGTTTTCCAGGTTTGGGGGGATTGCGAAAAGAGCCAGTTGTTCCAAATGGTGGCCAAGGTGGCGTCGGAAATCGTTGAGAGGTACCACTACATGAGTGGTCGACAAGCCCAGCTCTGTGGCTTTTGCGATCAAACCTTGCTGCCACTCGTCACATAAGGGACATGCTGATGCTTCAATATCGGTCACAGGTTGAGAGCTGGAGTCGATGACTGTCGGGAGTACCTCCACTGGAAGGGTAGGATGTACGGCTTTGAAATGCGCTTCGACGGCATGTTTGGAAGTGAAAACAGTATTTGGGCATTCGTGGCATACCCACTGCCGTCGGTGTTGCTCGAGTTCGTGCTGGAACCAAGAGTCGCGGTTTTCGAACAATCCAGAGCTGCAGTCCTCGAAGGTACATGTCCAGGCCCTGATATCGCGCATCACGTGTCTCCTGAACCATAATCAGCGTTCGTTTCCGCCGACTGGAGTGCTTCGAGGGATGTACCTCCATGACTTTTGGCGCCTGGTCTGGACTATAGTCCAGCAGTAGCTAGTGTGAAGTCAGCGATCCTCTTCGAAACACCGAAGAGCTCTCGCTGTTCGAACTCACGGGCATTCGAATGGCTCTCCGTCTTTGGTTAATTCACTCAGCCGAACAACGTCCATCACTCCGTCCTCATGTCCGCTTGACGTCACAACAGAAGTGGCTTGCGACACGCTGTCATCCAAAAGAGCGATCTGCTCGATCGGTGTTGCGAGATCTGGCAAGCGTTCGAGATCGAGAGTAGACGCTTTCGTTGGAGCCAGCGTCGGATGGCTGGAGGCAGCAGTCTTTGACTGAGCCATCGCCACCTTGAAAACAATGTCCTGTTTGGGCTGCGCGAACGTTATCTCGGCCGCTAGTTCAGGACCATGAGCCATTCTATCATGATGTTTCCGAGCATATCGAAGGTATTGCCGGCGTTGAACGTTTGCTCTTCCAAGGCGATCCCGCAGCCATGGCCGGCCCTCGACTTTGGGAAATTTCTCAGCCACATGTTGTATATCGAACTGTTCCAAAAACTTGTGATCCTGCGCTGCAGCTGCCTTTGCATAGCGGTCACGCCCTGTAGCTCTTCGGACAAGAGCCGATACCTTCAAGAGACTGGTGATTGTGTCCGATGCAGACAGGCATAGCTCGGTGAGTTCGGAGACGGACTCTGTGTCCTCTCCAATCTCTTCGTCGCTAGAGTCTTCGTCCGCCGCGTCTTGCCGCTCGCCAGAAATGATAGCACGGATTTCTTCGTTCACTTCAGCCAGTTCATCGAGCAATTCAACGACTCTCTGCGCCACTTCTGGCGCATCCCGGAGCCGGACGTCCACAGATCGCGAATCAACATGGTGGGCGCCAATATTGCCAGCCCAGATTCTGAACCGGGACAAATTATCAACCACAGCGCTCAACTTGTCTTCGTCGGGAGAGGGTGTATTGAGGATGGTGTTGAACACGGCAAGGATGGCCCTCGTCCGCTCGGCTATCGGAGTCGGATAACTTCTAGCCGGTGGATCCGCCCGATGAGACATCTCAAGTGAATTCGTCCACGACAGTACCAACCATTCCGATCATCAATGTTCCGTCAGCACAAGAATGGCGACAAGACGTTCATCGCCCGCCCTTCAACTCTACATGCTGCTGGATCTGCAGCTTGCACGTGCAGCTGCGGCGGGGTGATTCAGCCTTGTGCGGCGCCGATCGTGCATACTGCTGCCGGTGGCTTGAGGCTCTCTTCGTTCTAGGCGTTGGGCACTGAACTGTCCGATACCAGCACTGGGGAGGTCATGCCGTAAACAATCTATTCGCGGTCGCCGCAGCTTTCGCTTCCATCGTCAGCCAACCGTGTGACGCGCTGACCGCAGGCGATCGAAACCCCCGACGACGCTCCTTGCCATCCGTGCCCGACGAACACAATGTCCGGTATAGAGGTTGCCGGCATAGTGTTGGGAGCTTTCCCGCTCCTGATATCGGCAATCGAAAACTACGAGGTGACAAAGGAAGTGTCAAGAAAATGGTGGAAAGTGAAACTAGCACATAAGCGGGACATTGGCAAGATCAAAGACTGCCAGTTGAAATTCAGGCTGAATCTGAAAGCGTTACTCCTGCCGCTCGTGCACGATGGCGTTGTAAACCAAGGAGAATATGAACGGCTGCTGGCAAACCCGGGCGGCCAAGGATGGAGAGAAGATCATGTGGAAGACGCGCTGCGTGAACGCCTTGCTGAATGCCACGAGCGCTATGTGGAAGTGCTGCAGGACATCCTAGATCTCATGGCTCGGTTGAGCAAGGAATGCCGCGTTGAAGATACAAAGTTCCAGGCCGGACTGAGAACTCAGGAGCAGGTGCGTACGCGCAATGTGTATGGAGAGACAATCACTGATCTTGGCGTACAGAACGCACTTTCAAGCACTCATCCTCAGCATGCTCAGACAATCCTCATGTTGAAGGCGAACGCCGCTTTCGAAGCCAAACGAATCCACTACGCCCTTACTGGAGCGAAACGAGAGGAACTCCTTCGTCAGATCGATAGCTGTAACGACCGACTCCGAGATGTTCTCGTCCAAAACGACCGAATATCAACGCTTGGCGTATGCAAGACAGGCCCGGCAACTCGGCGTCCGAACGCCAAACATCTTACGTTTTATTCTCATGCCGCGAGCATCTTTCGCTTGCTGGACCAAATATGGACTTGCCAGTGTAGATCACAAGCTAGACTGTGGCTGCAGCATCGATCATTCCATGAAGTTCTGATGAAGATGCATCTGAAGCTTTGCAGTGGCCAGCAATGCGTTCAATGGCGGCTTACAGACACATTACCGACATTACAGCTGGGCAGCAGAGGATCTAAGGCATCGAGGCCGCAATCGGCCACTCAAGTGCCCTCTATCGTGGTCCAAAACTGTAGTACAACATTAACAGCGACCAGGTACATTTGCACATCAGACTTTCATGGCATGATGCTAACAATGCAACAGGTCAACTAGTGGCTCTACGCTGACGCTAATATCCAAAGCGACCTCGACATCAGGTACACCTAGCAACTCACCCGCAGCGCAGCCAAAGACTATCAGCCTAGAGAACGATGGTCTGTGTCGGTCATGCTCTGCTGCTCACGATCCTAGCACCCCGTCCGAAACCTGCCTCGGACAGCTAAGCGATGGAGACCATGAGTATGCAGTCTACCCGATAGTCCATAGTGTAGCTAGCGCTGCAGCTACCACGCTTGCGGACGTCCTAGACCCGCGCTCAAAACTCCGGCTGACGCGAGTCGAGCGCTACGGAATTGCTCTTACGTTAGCATCATCTCATCTTCAGCTGCACTCAACACCCTGGCTCAAACAACAATGGAAGTGTGAAGATGTTCGCTTGCCCACCTCGTCCGACGGCAGCGCTGTAATAATACATGGCGAACCTTACATACTGGCGGACCTGTCCAGTGCTGCAAACGGTCCCAACCAGACGACAAAAGATCGGAGCTTCTCGACGCTGGGAATTGTTCTTCTGGAACTGTGCTTCGGCAGCCGACTGGAAGACCACCCTCTTTGGTCTAATCCAGCTTTTGCGATTGGCAAATCAGATCCGATGATCCGGCAGGCTGTCGCTTGTGAATGGATGGACGATGTTCAAGGAGAAGCCGGTGAGGAGTATGCCACTGCTGTCACGTGGACTCTTCGACAGGCGCCTGCTATTGTGAAAGACGGCAGTTGGAGGGCTGATTTCGCTCAGAATGTTGTACAACCTCTGCAGCGGTATTATGAATACCTCAATCCAAAGAATTGATTGATAGATTGGATCGGTAAGAGTACGAGCGCGCACTCATGAAGTGTGACTGCCGTCACAAGGCTCAATGATTGCACGTGGTGGTAGTCCGGGAGCTGACCTCCGCATTCAGAGGCAGAGTCGGAAAGAAGTCGGTTGCCTTGCATGGCTGCGCGTTGGGTCACACAGATGTTTGCCTGCATCTCCTGCCGCAGGATACCATATGGAATGGGGTCTCGCCACTATTGTCAACGACTGGTTGGTGCACCCCTGGTACTCACTACCGAGACCGGGGGTTGCCCTGCTAGAACTCCTGACGCGTGCCGCTCGATTTGTGGACAAATAGCAAACTGTCGAGGTGAGAATGCTGGTATGTGCGATCAGTAATCTATATGCCAAGCGCGACTATCAGAGACATTTCGGTCAAAGTCTACGGCCTAGAACTTCTTACTTTGGGGCGTGTGCAGTCCATGTCTTACCATAGTCACTATTGGCGGTATATAAGTGTTCGCCCTACTGCCCGGGAAATTGGTACGACTCACACGATTCACATTAAACCAGAATTTGCAACATCTCACTTCCTGCAACACCTTGGAAACTGTGCTTTCAACGCTGTCCCGCGTTCCTACCCGCTCTCCGGGTACATTGAAGAGTACGTAGCATTCTCCTAGCTACAAAGTACTCACAACAGCATCACTAAAAACCTCTCTCTTTAGAATGAACCTCTTTCTCATCCTTGCGATTCTCGCCTCTGCGGCCCTCGCAGACGTTGGCACCGCCGTCTCCTACGACCCGCCATACACACCAACACGCTGCTATCAGAACGATCCGGGTCAGTTCCCTTCAGGCAACCTCTTCGTAGCTGTGTCGGAAGGCCTATGGGACAACGGAGCAGCTTGTGGAAGACGTTACAGGCTCAAGTGTCTTTCGGGTCTGAATAGACCATGCACGGGGAGCACGATCGATGTGAGGGTTGTGGACTTTTGCGAAGCTCCTTGTCCGGCTACTATGAAGCTAAGTAATGATGCTTTTGCTCAGATTGCCTCGCCAGGTGGGAGGATTAATGTTGAGTATGTGCAGATATAGTGTAGATACAGCTGTTGAGTGGATTTTGTAGTTTTCGTGATATTGACTACGGGTTTGACTCGATATGTGTATACCACCACGCCTTGATTCGTGTACTAGCACAAACCTTGACTTGGCTCTCAGAATAGCGCAAGTAGCTGTAGGAACTCCGAAATCTATTATGCTTTGCTAAGAACTCTGTCGTAATTCTATGTCCCTCATGCAAAACGAGCGGTTGGAGTCAATGTATCGTCAAGTCTTCGAGCTATTTGCTCCATCATCGTTCCCATCGAAACCATCCACGAGCCACCTCAATCTTCTGATCCATGACCTTCCTCCATTCCTCCCAATCCGCGTCCTGCGACATCTCACCGGCCTTCTCAATCACTACCGACGGCCACTGTCCGCTCTCTGGCAGCCACAAATCAAAGATGCCCCTCAGCTTGATTCGCTGCTCCTTTGGCGTCGTAGCACCAACGACAGGACTCGCCCTCTGCACTGCAGGATCTCCAACAACCTCTTCCGCGGAGCGGCCGAGGTCTTTGAACAGTACTGCAAGTTCACGAAAGCCTGGCTCGATCTCCATGTACGGCACGTCTAGATGAAGTGACTGGAAGCATGTCGGAGCGTCGATGAGGTATCTGGCGCAGTCATACAACATGAGCTTCGCGTTTCGGGTGATGCGGTATTCTTTGTCCCTCATTGCCCACATGTGGTCGCTGCGGCGATCAACGAAGATGGCGAACTTTGTCAACGAACGCGGGAGGATGTCCAGCAAGCGAGGAAGAGGCGCTTTCATCTCCCAAGGAGGACATTCGTCTGTGACATGCTGGTCCCAGAGTGCTTGTGCTTCGACCGAAAGCTCTTTGAGGTGGTTCAGGGAGGATAAGTCCAAGCTGTGCAGTTGCTTGCAGGATTTACCGAAGAGGTATGCTTGGCGTGGGTCGAGAACCAACGTCTCCAGCTTGGTCAAGTGCGTGTTGATGAAGTCGCCGATTTGCTTGTAGTCGATGACGGTGTCCAGCGGGTAAACGTTTTGCATATAGTCCATAGAAGAACCAGGCCAGACGACTTCCAAAGACTTGAGGTTGTCGCATTGCGCGAGCATTGGACCCAGCTTCGTTCCAACTTCACATCTCCAAAGGCAAAGTTCCTCGAGAGCGGGCAGGCATGGGAACATGGTGGATTCGAGTGATACGCGGAACAGGGTGAGGCATTTGATCGTCTTGAGTGCCATCAGTTTCTCAAAAGCGGAAATACAGACGGAGAGAGCCGGATTTGCATTGCGTGTACTGAGGGTTCTCAGCTTCCGTAGCGGTAGACTTGTAGGCATCTGTGATGGAAAATGCTCTTCTGCACCACGAAAGAGCGTGTTGGGGCGTTCTTGGGCAAGTTCAATCAGGAGCAAGCTGACGATGCTACCCCGTTTGAACATCAGCGGGACGCAGATATCGATTGTTTGCACTTCTGTGCAAAGGAGAAGGAGTAAAGCGACTTGGGCATCTTCGAAACCTGCTTCGGCTTTGGAGTGGACGGCCTCGATAAGGTTGGAGCTCAGTCCGACTGTTGCGATAGTGGTCTGCCACCATCTGGGCGAAAGCAGAGATATTAGCACGGTTTGGGTCGATCTTCTCATCGTGTGGGAGGGATACGTACTTATGCAATTTGTTCAAAAGATCGATATCCCACTCACTAATCGTAATGTTCTTCACCATTTGAGCCAAATCAGGTCTTCGGGTAAGCGTGCGATTCAGACTCTGTAGATTGGCAACAGGTTGTCCAGGAAAGCTCTCGTAAAGAAGAGGCCGAGCGATATCGCGGAAGCGTTTACATGCACGCGTGGCATTGCTGAGCGTGAGGAGTCCGATCTTGTGTTCGGCGTCGTTTGTCTTCAACTTGGGGAGTAGATCTTTGTGGCTTGCAGCTGTGAATTGGTTTATGGCTTCGACATGCTCGTCTGCGAATCCGATGTGCTCGTGTCGGGCACGACCGAGAGTTTCTGGTGATGGTGGCTGAAGGTAGATTAGGATGTGCTTGATGATTTCGGCTGGGAGTTTGGTGGCCCCTTCCCTTTTTGAGGACAGGGAAGGCATGGCTGCCATTGTTGAGGAGAAATGGGATTGTCAGTGAGTGGTGACTGAGAAGAGTTCAGGTGTCGAGCGGTCTAGAGATTCAGATGCTGGGGTGGAGGGAAGGGAAGGTTTCAGAAAATGAGAGACGGCGTGGAGGAGACTGAGAGAAAACGATCTGTCGCTTCAGACAGTGCTGCCGTCTGCATGGATAGAAACTGCAGGTTTCCGTGGGACTCCACTCTTTTTCGCAAGTCCATGAGTGTAAATAGCAGAAGATGCAAGTGCGTCTAAATCGGAACAGCCGAGAGTCAGCATGGTAGATTCTATGCCTGGTTTTCGAGTAGGTGTCGAGCCCAAAGGTGGACGTCAAGGTCGCCTCAGCGCAGGGTGATACTGGCAGCATCGTCTTATGTTACACAGCAGTGGGCCGACACAAGGTGGAGAGCTGTAGCTTACTGTTGTACCACCGAAGATCAGCATTGCATTCACGTTCAACGCGCATACACAGAATTTTATGATAGATCAAAGAGTAACGACGATACGTGCATGTACGAGAGCTGTTTCCTTTGTGCCAGATGGGACGGGGTGAGATGCTTTTAGCGTTGATTTTATTCCTTGATTCCCGATATCGAGCATTCTTTCTCATATGTTTTTCTAACTTCGCTGATGATGAGGTGAAGCTTATCAAATAGGGAACTCATCAACGGCTTGTATACCCACATCGCATATCTGTGATTCTCCGTCAGCTCTGGGCCAAGAGGTCGCTTAGGCGTGATGTCTCGTAAGTCCTGCGCTGCGTTTCCCGGGATTGGATTATGTTCTGAGATGTGGTCGTATAACTCCATCAATTTGAGCTGTGAGCACAGCAAACGAGTGCTTACGATCAGTAGTCGTCAACACATTTTGCCGGTAGCGCAAAGCGGCCGACATGTAGGGCATTTTTTGGTCCTCTCGATCTTGCTGATTGGTGAGTTGCTTCCGCTTTGTTTTGCTCGTTTCCTGCAGTATCACCTCAAGAAGGTACGCTACTGTCTTGATTCCGCCGCATCGATGAGTCAGAGCTATGGGTATAGCATGGCTGGCAAAGTCTAATCCGCATCCAAGGGATCCCAATCTGCAGCAGCGTCAGCCTCAAATTCAAATGCTTATTCCCGAAATCTTCCCTGTCAAACTTACCGGTGACTAGGTACTCGTCCAGTTCGTCCATCCTGTGCATGTCGTCTTTTGAAATCTCGAACTGCTCGATTTGTGCATTCTCGATGATCCTCTCCTTCCTTACGCTCTTTGGCAAAGGTACGTAGCCGTGTTGCAGACTCCATCTCACCATTAGTTGACCACTTGTACAGCCATACTTCTTGGCCAATCCCACGATGACGGGGTGCTTCATGCGCAAAGCTCGGGCCAGGGGAGCGTAAGCCTCAACGACAATGTCGTTCTTCGCGCAGTACTGGGTGAGGGCCGATCGGGTATTAAATGGATGAACTTCGATCTGATTCACTGTAGGGAGAATTCGAGGCTTAGAAGAGAGCAGTTCATCGATCTGTGCCAGACGTCAGTTAAAAATAAGCCAAACAGTAGAATATGCAAACCACTCACATGCTTCTCGCCATAATTCGAAACACCACCCGACCTCACCTCACCGGCCTCAATAGCGTCTTCCACAGCCCTCCAACTCTCCAATCGTGCCTGTTTCCCTCCATACGGACTATGCAGCAAAAACAAATCAATATATCCCAATCCACACTCTTTCACACTTTTCGTAATACTCTTCCTCGCCCTCTCATAGTCACTATTACTCGCAAGTTTAGTCGTATAATGAATATCCGCCCTCTTCACCTCCGGATGAGCTTTCAACCAGTTCTGGATCGCATTCCCGACCTCGCGTTCATTGTGATACATCTGTGCGGAATCCACAGCGCGGTAACCTGCGTCTAGAGCATGGCCTACGGCTTGCGAGGCTTCTTTTCCGGACATGAGATAGACGCCAAGGTGGATGGAGGGGATGCTGTGGCCATTGTTGAGGGATTTGCGGGTGGCGAGGGAGTAAGCCATTTTGTTTATCCGGGACATGTGGTGTAGGAGGTCAGCGGTGTAGATGCAGAGAGAGTAAGAAGATAGTGAGGCATTGGAGGGGCTCTTCCGATGGAGTGGCTATGACGTGTGATCCTTGCCTGTTCCTGGAGGCAGGTGTTGTAGCGTTGTGGTTCTGGTCAGCTTTCTCCGGCTGGTTCACATTTGTCATAGAGGAGATATATCCTCTCTAAGAAGTGATGTGCAAATTGTTTGGAATGCTTAAGATTGTACAACGTGCTCGCCTCGTGGTTCTGCAGTCCGGCACATGGCGGGCGGTGGACGGCGCTGGTTTGGCAGGGGAAGCTTTCATCCATGCACCACGCTGGACCCTGCGCTGGACCCTTCTTTCTCTGGTCGAAGAGTACACCGTTCCTCCACCACAAATCCGCTGTCGCTGCGAGCGCAGAAATGAGGCGTTGGCAATCCGCGATGCGACGGAAGTCCCGCCGACGAACGATGGTGGAGCCCGTGGGCGCGTGGTTTGGACTGAAACGCGCCTACTAATACCCAGACCTCCTCCACTGATCAACGCATCAATCAGTTTTGCATGACTTCACCACTCGCGCCTAGTCGATGCCCGCCACCCGCCAGACCATGGGCTCTCTCCCTCCGCACCAGCCCTACGCTTCTTATCCATCCTCCTCCTCCTCGTCCCACCGCCCCGCTGCCTACGATGTGAACTACCACGGCTCCACAAATTCCAGCACGCGTCCGCCCGTCGACTCCGCCATGGACTCCCACCAGCCGACTCCGCCAGTGGGCCTGAGCGATCCCACTTTCGACATCCTCGATTGGCATCCCGCCTACTTGTCCTGCCAGCGCTACTTCGTCGACCACGCTCAGTACGAACCTGGTACGCAAGCAGTCTGTGCCCTCATCAATATTCGCCTTCCATTTCAATGGCTCTCCACGCCCGTGACATCCTCCAATCCTGCCTCCAGCTCAGCTTCTCAGCAGCCTTTCACATTCAATCCTTATTCCCGCAGCGGCAGCAATGTCAATAGTCCTCGCTCTCGCGACTTGCCTGGCAGCAGTCACCACCACAATGGCTCGAATCCACAAGTCCACGTCTCACCCATACCATACATCCGACGTCTCGTGGTGACAGGCTTCGACAAGCCTGCCATCATGCACGGCTTCTTTGGCGACGACTACGAGCGCGGAATCATGCCGCATGTCGAATGCGAACGCAGAAATTATTTGTTTGCAGCCAAACACGGCGGGTGGCGCACTTGCAAGAGACAGTATGATGTGGGCAGTGGATATGGCGGAGACGAGAGCGTGCCCTTCATGAAGCCTCTCGACGAAGCAAAAGGCGAAGAGCTGGCTGCGGCAGAGAAACAATGGAGTGATTGGTTGGCCATGGAAGACTGGATGGTCGGGCCTCGAGCTCCGGGTGAAGGAGCGACGCAGTATGAAGGTAGGAGGTCGTATGAGGAGCAACAGCAACAGGGAGGCTCACGGCGGAGTGGAGGTGCGTATTTTGACTGAAAAAGCGACGCCATGTTTTTGAAGAGAATGAGACACGGTGGCAAGGATTGGCTTGAGGCACTTCTAACATTTATGGCTTGAATAGGAAGTCGAGGGCGGAGCGGTATGATCGGACCCACAGATGGATCACCGGATGGGCTGCCGGACGGGATACGTGATGATGGATATCGATCGTCGTAGTCTGGCGAATGTGGCTATCACCTTGGCCACAGTGACGAAGGTCGAAAGACCTGCAGCGAGTGCCTCAAGGACACTTGCTCACTGGCAAGAAATCCAAAGGTGGACATGAGGAGAACTCCGGCTCCGCAGATGAGACATCAGGTCAAGCGGTTTCGGAATCAAAGCGGAGGAAGTTTGGCGAGGCAAGAAACACGGAGCCTCGAATTAACAGCACAATCACGCTAAGCGACGGCGAAGGAAAACAGAAAGGTATTGACATGGAGAATCTGGTGGTTTCGGTCAGTGTATGATATGCGAAATTCTATCTAATGAAATAGGTTCCTCTCAAAGAGTAAGGAAGAATCGTCAGTCACTACGAATTCGCACACAAGCACAACCTTCAGAACCCGCAACTTGGGGTCCCGAGCCACAGCAGCGCTCACAACGGGACATCGAACATCCCCCATCCCGGACGATCTCTCTGACCTGCATGAAATAAAGTCCTCCTACCACCCGGATCAATCTCCACGAACCACTTCAATCACACTCTCACCACTCTCCTCCAAAGGCCAAATTTTCACAATCTGCAACCCTTTCACACCCTCGATCAGCTCATGCCACTCTTTCTCCGTCCGCTGCTTCCCAGCACACACCGTCAACATGATCAAATCCAGCGACGCAGTCCTTAATTGACAATCCCGTTCCGGAACAACAATGTCATTGATCAATAGCGTCGAGTATCCTGGTTTCATCGCATCGCGGAGATGGCTGAGGATTGTTGAGCAGTGGAGATCGGTCCAGTCGTGCATGATTTTACGCATCTGGAGAAAGTGAATGTTAGTTCTCACGGTATTCGATCCGAATTGTTGAATCTAAGGGGAGAGGAGGGGAAGATTGTACGACTCACATAATACGTCCTCGCCCCCCAAAATCTCTCCTCTTGCGGTGTAAAGAAATCATGCACTTCCCTCTCGAATAATCCTCTCCATTCTGATGGAACTTGCTCGAGGACTTCTCTTCGATCTTGTAGGATTAATCGCCCCTTCAACCCTAGCCTCTCTTTTTCTTTTGCCAGTCTCGATAACTCATGACCTCGCCCGCCTCCTACGTCGATTAACATGATCCCCTCACCCTCCTCATTCCCCTCATCAATCTGGATTCGTAGTTTTTGGATATCAAAAACATCGACCCAAGATCTCATACTAAACGTCGCCATCGCCATGAATTCATTGAACCATTTTGCGATTTCGGGTTGTTTCGTCGTAGCTTCCCAGTGTGAACGACCATACGCATAAGAATATAAACAATTTTCCGGGCCAGAAGGTTCGTTGTAGCCGTGTTTGAGGAAGAATTCGGGCATTTTGGAGACGGGGAGGGCGTAGCAGTGGATTGCGTGGTTTATTCCGCTGGAGAGGCCGGGGGTGGTGGTGAGGAGGGAGGTTGTGGGGGTTGTGGAGAAGGTTTCTGGGGAGAGTTGGGTGAGGAGGTTTGAGGCGCTGAGGTAGCGGATTAGACGGAGGGTTAGGGAGGGGGATGTGGAGGATTTGGAGGCGAGATCATTGATTGTGAGGCCGCTGGGACCGGCGGAGTGGAGATGGTGGAGCCAGCCGGCGGAGAGGGCTGTGGCGAGGACGCCGAGTTGGTACGGGGATTGGATTGTGTCTGCGATACGGGCGACGGGAGGTTGGAGGGTTTGGTGGAGGGTTTTGGAGAGTTGGGTGAAATGGGCTTGGGTTTTGGGGTCGAGAGAGTTTGTGGTTGTGAGGTCTTGGGCTAGATCTTGAGCTTTGCTGAGGAGTTGGAGGAGTTCCCGTGTCTTGTCTTGGGTGGTCATTTTGCGTATTGTCTTTCTTGAAGTGGAAGATTGTTGAGTGAAGTTGGTCGAGCTTGAAGTTATGAAGATGTGAAGATGTTTTGAAACACACCGAGCTCTCATATCGTGCCCCACGATGGGATATGCAATGGCGCCGAAGTCTAAAAATACCTTGCAGATATCACCTGGGAGTGGTTGGTACCGACTGCATGGTCGACGCATCGGAAGTGTGGGGACGAGAACATAGACCCGGAATCATCGTCGTGAAGCCTTGAGCACGCGCTCAGATGTTGTGCCTCATGGGACATCTTTGTAGAAAAAGCCCAAAATCTGCGGATTCGTTGTCGAGCCCGTAGACTTTGTGCAAACCAAACTGGGTGCAGAAATTTGGGTGGTGACTGTGGGACGCGATCGATAGGACAGCGAAGGAACTTCGAAAGAATGCCGTGTGTGGTGCTCAATATTGAGCTATCGATCCATCCCAGCTCGCGAGTTCTGTTGGCGACATGGATATAAGCTTCATGCGTTCGATCTGCGGTCACAGGAAACCGATCGATGTGACAAACGGAATTCAGAACATGAGATCTGGAGAGACGTAAGGTCAGGCTGTAGCGTAGTCAGCGTAGGCTTGAGTTTCTTGGTTGCACTGTCGAGGGTGCAAAGAAAATCAATTCCAATTCAGATGCTGCAGCGAGCTCCATCGCAACTGGAACAGCCGACAGAATGCTGAAGAAGCTGTAGGAAGAGCGTATAGTTGAAAGATTTGGCAAACGGCAGAAGTGCTGCAGGTCTGTTAAGATACATGAATAGGTTTCGTACAGAACGTGAGTGAATGGAGGTCGAGTCGCCACCACTTGACAAAACCTTGTGGCAGGCAGCCCGAAGGCTAGTTCTTGCAGAGGCTGAGGGTGAGTCCTTAGAGAGCCGGATGCGATACCAGATCGCTCTCAACATGACTGTTGAAATCTGCCAGCGCGGCATGAGTTGCGTAGTAGGCAGCCTTCGGATAGTATGTCTCATTGAAGATCAGCGGCTTCGCGCCTGGAAGCCAGGTATAGAGATGCTTGTCCGTGAATCCCCAGAAGCCGATGTCAGTGATGCCCGCCGCCAGGGACTCGCGCATGACAGCACCGTAAATCTCAGCTTGGAGAGTGGAGTTGAGCGTGTGGACGTCTAGCTCCGCGATCGAAACTTCCAGACCTAGCTCGTTATACGACCTGACCATGGAAGTGATGACACCAGGTTCGGGAGCGACCTCTGTAATGTGCATCTGCAATGCGATGCCATCGATGGGCACGCCTTCCGCAACGAGTCCGGATACCAGGTCGTACAGCTCTTGGCGCTTGTTGGCATATGTTTCCACAAGGTTCTCATTGAGGAAGAGTTTGGCTTTTGGATCTGCGGCGCGGGCGATGCGGAAAGCATCAGCAATGTAGCCTGGTCCGGAGATGTTGTAAAAGAAGTTGGCTTGAAGACCACCGCCCATGGGCTCCAAAGCCTCAGATACAACGTCCCATCGGTCCATGCTATCGGCGTACCGATGCATGACGGCTTCAAAGTGCGATGTCAGTGCAGCATGAAGCACTTCAGGCTCGGTGATGTTGAGAATGTAGTTTGGGTTGCAGCAGCCCGAGATAAGGCCGTGCCCTTTGATGATCATGTCGTGCTCGTGTGCGAAGTGTACCAGGCGATCTAGTGCAGTCCAGTTGTAGTAGCCCTCCCATGGGTTGACAAAGGTCCATTTCAACTCGTTCTCTGGCGAAATGCTCTTGAACTCTCTGCTCAGAACGGCTGCAAATTTTGGATCGTTCAGGTATGCTGGATTGGTGGCCCCGGACCCAATGAGAATACCCTGCTGCTCGGCTTCATACTTGAGTGATGTGGTTCCGGTGCATGGAAGGCTAAGGGCTTCTCCCAAGACTCCAAGCAGGACAACGGAAATTGTGGAAGTCCTCATGATTATCCCGTGTTGAAATCGTCGCAAGCAATTGACGCTTCGCGTGTAAATGCGGTTGGTGGTTCCATTGCTGTCCTAATTGTTGCCTTTATACAAGTTACACAATCAAGCAGGAGAAGTGATGTAGTTCAGATGAAGGCGAAGTCGAATTCAGGCAACCGCGCCAAGCCATATCTCGGACGCCGAGTGGCCAATGCAAGACGGACCGAATGTGGCGCGGGCTCGGCACGTCCAGCGTATCTCGTATCTCGCATTTCGCATCTCGCATTCATCCCCTTTGCTACGCACTTTCTTCAGCCCTATGCAGACTCAGTCGGCAACATCGCACGCTAGATCCCTTCTGGCCTTTCTGGAGCAGAGAAATGCAAAAAGCGGAGTCTCATCCCGGCGTTGGTTGCCATGTGCGGGCTGCCGCCGCCGCCCTCGCGCCTGTGGCCCGGAGCCGTCTACGTCTGCCGTACGATTAAACGCGATACGCATGAGATCCGACAAGAAGGCCCGTAGGCAATCTGCTCTTGTGGCTGTACAAGACTTTTGATGTTTATGCGGCTGCCTGGCCGTATCTGCTTCGCTACCGTCTTCTGTCGGCAAGGGCATCTAAAACATAAGGAAGAACGAGTCCCGGGGCCATGATTGCATTCACCAGACAGGCTCTTCTACTCTCTCTTTCTTCTATCGTCCGCGGCTTCAGATCTTCTTGCCTATCTCCAGCGCTTTTGCCGAAACTCCACTGAAGAACCACAACGACCATTGGAGCCGACGAACACTCCACCGCCGACGCCATGTCTTCAGACACTCATCCCGCTCTGGACGACCCGAACTACTTCGTCTTCTACCGCTACCATCCCAGTCTGGCCGCAGCTGTCATCTTCGCTATCGTCTTCAGCATCACAGTTGGCCTGCATGTTGTCCAATGCATTCGTTCGCGAACATGGTACCTCATACCCTTCCTCATCGGAGGTTTCTGTACGTATTCCGCTTCCCCGCACGATTCAATGGCGTGCTCTTTGCGCGACAAGTACTGATCAAAAGCATCACAGGTGAGATCGTCGGCTACATCGGTCGAGCGATCTCCTCACAGGATCAGTGGGCTCTGGGGCCATACATTATGCAGACGATGACCTTGCTGATCGCACCGGCCTTCTGCGCCGCATCCATCTACATGACACTCGGACGGATCATCCTCGCCACAAACGGAGAGCGCTTCTCGATCGTCCGCAAGCAATGGCTGACGAAAATCTTCGTGACGGGCGACGTCATTGCCATTATCGGACAGGGAGCAGGCGGTGGAATCATGTCCAGCGGCACGCTCTCCGCCATGGAGACCGGCGAAAAGATCGTTGTGGCTGGACTCTTCGTGCAGATATTCTTCTTTGGCTTCTTCATGGTTGCCAGCAGCACATTTTACTGGCGCATGAACAAGGTCTCGACCACGAGCAGTTACAACACCGGCCTACCGTGGAAGAGACACTGCTGGGCGCTGCTCGGAGTCAGCCTGGCCATCTTCGTCAGATCCGTCTTTCGAGTGATCGAATATTTGCAGGGCAATAACGGCTACCTGCTGAGATACGAGGTCTACCTGTACGTTTTCGACGCATGCCTGATGCTGTTCGTCTTCGCGTTGTACAACGGGATTCATCCAAGCGAGATCACCAGCAGTATCGCCGATTCGCAAAAGCACGGACATCATCTTCTCAACCGCGAGTCAGTCTAGAGGTCAAGCTGTCTTCGCGTTGTACAATGCGATCCATCCCAGCGAGATCACTAGCAGTATTTCCCGATTCGGATCAGACAGGACTCCCGCTGCTCAATCGCCAACCAGTCTAGAGTTCCAACTCGCATTGTTTCCGGCTTTCAAGACGATCACAGAACTTCATAGATTATAGAAAATGTTCCAGGCTTTTCATCACTTGTCGTATGCGTCACCTCTACATTCGTCTTCATCCCATGGTGAGAAAGCAATTTGAATCTTCCGCAGCAGAAGCACCGTTCATTAAGCTAAAGGTGAGATCCGCGATCAGAGGTAACCCTGGCAGAAAGCAGCCTTTCTTCGAGCACTGATCCCTTGATAGCACCAAGACTTCTAGTCCGATGCCTGATCCTCCCAGATTACTCTACACCTCACCTCAATGCTATGCCTCTCCGGACCATGATCATACTCACTCGTAAAGCTAGTATGCAACAACTTATCTGCAACGCCTTTCTTCGAGTCCGAAATCTTCAACAACAGCACCTCATCCGGTCTCATTTCAGACGCGTAGTACCACTTATGTTGATCGCGCGTAGCAGGAGGAGCACACTGCCAACTCTGAACGACATCATCCCAGTGTTGCCCGTCAGCTCCATCTTTGTCGCTATCTTGCTGAGTGCTGTCACGCCGAGAGGGAAGATACAAGTTGATGGTTCGCAGCTCATCGTCGCGAATGCTGGAAGGGTCGGCAAAGCATAATCCATCACGCGTAACTGGGTGATCGAATGGTTTCCAGACGTTGATTGTTGCCCAGCGATATTTGTGCAATTTGTCTGCGTATTCCGGACAGAGCTTTTTGACGCGCTCTCGCGCTCCTTCGAATGTGAGATCTGATTGTGTGTCAATGAGAGTGTGCATTGCTGTCGCGAGCAGTTCATCGTACCGCAATGGACCCATCTAGCGTTACTTGGACCTACTGACCGTGCATCGTCTGGCAAATTCTTTTCCTCCTCAAATGCTGAGATCCATGACTGTCGGCGAACAACATGCTGGCCAGGGATGACTTTCGTTGCGCCCGTTAGTCGCTTGACCAGGGCAGCCACTTCGGGATAGTATTGCTCTCTGATGCGATCTTCATCGTCGAATGTCTGCTCCGTGAATTCCTTCTTCACGAGCTGAAAGCCGTGGCTGTCGAGAGCGAAATCTTTCTCGCGTCCGCGAATGTCTTTTATGTCGACTACAAATGGCGCATGCTTCCGGCGTTTCTCGCCCACAGAACCTTCGTAGTGGTCAATAGTGCCACCATCCTTGGGGTCTAAGAAGTAGTTGAGCGTCGCCTGTATCAGTCCTGACGGAGAAGCAGCCATGATGGGCTAGGTATTGAGACTGCTATACGTATTGAATTCGACTGCAGGGAGAACACGGGGCGGTACTCATGCTCATATATGCAGTCATAATCTAGGACCTGGGGAGATCCGGTTAGCTGACGGCGAACTGAACTTGGCGCGATGTTGGATCCAAGCTTGGCACCAGTGCTCGATGGTATTTCTCATACAGACTTTGCATGTATTGTATCTTCCTGGTCAGGAAAGCCGGGCATCCGTGGGCAATGTCAATGTCAATGTGTTTGCAGTTGGTAGCCTGAGGCAGTAATATCTGACTCAGCATCGACTAGCTCGGCGTACATCGTATTTCGTATCTCGCAATTCGACTTCACACATCAATGCCACGCAAAAGCATCCATTGGGATCGGATCGCACCACACCATGTCCCAGAATGCCGTTCAGGGCAGGCGAAGACCGCATCGGAAGTCAAGAAATGGCTGCAAAGAATGCAGAAGACGCCGCATCAAGGTAGGAGCGCCCTTCTTATACCATGACTTGGTGGCGCCAAACATGCTGATCAGCCCCGGCAGTGTGACGAGACCAGGCCACGCTGTCTCGCATGTGAGCGGTATGACCATGATTGTGTCTACAAAGACCAATCGGGATCCGTAAATGTCACTGCCTCGCCGTCCACTCCGGCCGAATCACCGGCTGCACCTCTCGACAACGACGGCATCACTCTCAGCGCAAATGACCTTTACCTTCTGCATCATTGGACTCGCGTAGGAAGCCGGAGCATCGATGCATCTCCAAAAGGACATGATCTGTGGCAAGACATTTTCCCTCGGATCGGTTTCAAACACCACTTCGTCCTCCACGCCATTTTGAGTTTATCTGCTCTGCATCTGGCTGACCAAGAACCTGTCGCACGGACTTCTCATTATTGGCATGATGCCGTATACCACCACGTCGAAGCATTGCGCGACTTTCACAAAACCATGCACCGCATACCAGAGCTTTCGGTGGAGCTATGTGAAGCATTGTTTGCTTGCGCGACAATCAATGTTGTCATAGTATTGTGCATGAACTTCCGCTTCGGCAAGGAAAGTGAAGACGAGGTCGAGCAGCGTGTACTGGGCGTTACCTGGATTCCAATGGTCAGAGGCGTGCAGGTGTTGCTGGAGCCAACTTACGACCGTGTGCGATCAGGCCATCTAGCTCCCGTTCTGAACTATGGAGATTGGGATGAGCTGGATCTTGAACGCATCGCATGGTCCGGGGACGAACATCTACGCCATCTATCCACCGTCTGGGCTGATGATACCGACCACGAGTTGTATGATGAAACACTGTACAATCTGCGCAAGAGCTTCGCATTCACCATGCGACGCTGCTCAACACAAGAACCGATCGCAGATTGGAGTGAACACAAGGGGGCAGCAGGTCCACTGCTGTGGGTGTACTCGACGTCGGAGACATTCTTCTCGCGCCTGACGGAAAAGAGACCGGCAGCGCTCTTACTCTTTGCCTATTTTGGTGTTCTGCTGCACCACTTAGACGTCCAAGGACATTGGTGGGTGAAGGGCGGCGGTCAAGAAATCGTCGCTGTTGTGGACGACCTATTGTCCAGGTCTTCTTGTACGGTCTGGATGGAGTGGCCGAGGAAAGCTGCTGACCAAGACATAGTTCCTGGTAGCTAAGTTGCTGCCTACGAACCAGTTGGTGTACACAAAGGGATGGGTCCCGACCTCAAGTAACGTGGACTGTCCACCGCACCGAGCTATCGATGCCAGTGTTGGGCTTCGCAGATGCTCGCATCGGGTTAATGGAAATCATGACCGGATGAGATGAAAGAAGTGCACTTCAGGCCGGATCGACTCGACGCGAAGTATTGCCATTCGATCTTGCATCCTCATGATCTTGGAGACAACATACAATTTACTGATCGAAAACACCCAGCCGCGCCGACATTTCACGGACAGTGTGGTGCCCAAATTCGAGGCCCATATGGACAAAGCTGGTTCTGTGCTGCATCGTACTCCTCACGCGGTGCAAAGGAGGCGCACTACTGTGGCGTGCCGGCTAGATTCCAGCGGCTATTGCTATGCACTAGGGGACTTCACAAGGCTTCTTCCTGATGCACGTGGGATGACTACAATATGATGAACAAACGATTGTACCGAAAATTCATATGGCTACATGGCAACAAGTGTTGCAACTTTGCTAAAAGTCGTTTATTCTGGATCCTCAGTGCTTGAGGCACTTCTTGGCGTGCTTGCTATATCAATCTTGTCCCGGTACGAATTGGACACCTTCATGCATTGCAGGTCACAATGTCAGCGCAACACTTTGTCCCCAGGACCAATGATCAAAGAACCATCTAAACTGGACTCGAGATCGGGGCAGAAGCAGGACCCGACCCTGAGAACCCCCTTGCAACGACCGGCGACAACTTTTTCGCTCGAGACCTCTCCAACTTAGTCACAACAGAAGGCAAACGTGCACGATGGTCCCTAGAGGCAAGTTGATCAGTATCGCACGAAATCACTCTCCAGGCCTTGTGTCCTTTCAACGCACCCATCACCTTCTGATACACCTCCTCCGGCGTCCCCGTCGCCTCAATCTGAACCAGTTTGCCCAAATTCCGATACTTTTGGATAACAGCCGGTGACTCCATCTCGAATCTTCTAAGACGTCGCTCGAACGTTTTCACATCGTCATTCCCGCGCGAACGGGAAAGGAAGCGGTCCAGAATCACGTCTGTGCCACAAGTCAGCGAAATCGCCAGGACTGGAAGACTTTCTTTACCGAAGCATTCGTCGAAGGCCACGGATTGTATCAGTGTCTTGGGGAAGTTGTCAAGCAGAATTGCTCTTGCCCCTGAAGAACTCACCATTTCGCACTCTGATCTCAAGCCTGGTAGGGCGCGAATCCACATGCTGGCTGGCGTGCTCTCGTTTCGTTTGGAACAGACGTAGAGGATTAGAGCTGGAGGGGCTGTTTTTTTCCATTCGCTACCATAGGATGCGATTAGCCAGGCTTCGGGAATGTCGAAATCTAGAGCGACGTAGTCGTTTATGTTGGTGTCGGAAACACCAAGGATCGGAGAAACAGTCTTGGAACGAAGCCAGTCTCCGCAGGAGAGGTGGTGGATGTTGTACTCTTGGGTGAGAGTCGAAGCGAAAGTTCCTTTGCCGATGCCGCAGGGGCCGAGGAGGAGGATTATGGGGAGCATGATTTTGCGACCGGCGCGGATCGGGGTGGGATCGTTCCTGTTCTTCAGTTCTGGCAGATGACTTTCAGCGACTTTGAGGATAGCTGAGAGTTTTCTGGAAAGCTGAAGATGCAACGATAGGACCACGATGCCAAAGAGGAGTCTCATTGCTGCTGTTTCGTGAGGAAATATATGCTCTGCTTCGAGGTCTTCGGAAATTCGAACAAAGGCCCATCGTTCTGCATTGGACAAAGAAGAAGAGGCATTGTCTGCACAAAGGGGAGCACAACGGCCTTTCTCATCAGAAGAACAATGGCTTTGTCCAGAAGCGTTTGCGGATAGGCGACGATGTTGTTGCAATTGCAACGGAACCGAGCATCTGGGCAACCTTCGTCCGGCGACAAAACAATACGCTCGATCTCAGTCGTGTCAATGAATTGGATCTGGAGTCGAATCGTTTCGGTTTGGCAGGACTGGGACCTCCTTAGCGAAACATTCTCCAGAATAGGGAAACGGTAAGGGAGCTGGCAAACAGGTGTTGGACGTGCTGGCTGTTCAGCCCGAAGTCGATGTGCTCTACCGCAATCAAAGTTCTTGCATTTGGATCCGATGGGCCGTCTGCTTTGCCGGCGGGGCATGAGAGCAATCCATTTTCTGCGCTGAATACGCTGTTGGGCTTCTTCCGCGGTTGCTGGCCGACCAGAGGCTAACAAGTCTGGGAGCTCGTAGAGCTGCAGCAATGCAGGAGTAGACGACAATGTCTATCTCTGCGCAGATGCCGGGACAGATATGGCAACATGCAACGCAAATAAATCGCATCGAAGGTAGCACATTGACATACTATTGCCGATGCGAACAAGACGACCACGATGCCTTTCCTGCATCTGCCCATTTCGAGCAGCTTGTCTCAGTTGTTGCCCAAGATGTACCTCAAGTTCCTCGTCGCATACGGGAACAAGACAAGATACAGCCTGGGTGTTTCTGTAGCTCCTCCCCAAAGCAGTGGTCTGGTTCCGTCCCCAATCTTCTGATACGTTTCCTCGCACAAGGAATAAGAATTGAAGCATTTCCGAGCAGACCTTGGGACATGATGCATTTTGAAAGAAAGCCTCCCACGTGACGAAGCGGTGGCATTGAAGAGGTCGAACCTCTGTAGCGTCCCGTTCGTTGGGGACCGAGGATCTTGCAGAAGAAATTTCCGCTTCGCATTGATGTCGGATTGAGGCAGCATCGTTGGACAAATACGAAAAGAGGCTTAAAACATAAATGAGGTCTTACTCGTAGACGCTAAGCAAGACATCAAATAGGGCTTATTTGTTAGCGCTGACCACATCCATAAGGTCTCATCTGTGGAATAGGCCTTAGCCCGAACCGGCGCGAACAAGGGTGACCCTTCTGCCATTTTCTTCCAAGCGTGCATGTAGTCACCACCATGGGCCTGGTCGATAGTATGCACATTTCTAGCCCGTTTGGGAGCACTGTCTAATTGCCAAAATCAGCGTTCTACAAGGACTTCGGCGAATAGCAGCGCGACGTCCAAGAGAGTTACACGCCAGCAGGGTGCGGCAGACTATCGATCGGGTCCGGGTTGGTGACTGTACCATTTCTTCTTATACGACAAGATCGGCCCGGCCGCGAGCGGTCAAAGTGTGCCGGAAGATATCGCCATCCGCGAGACTGAGGCAATTTCCATAGTCTTGTTGCATTTCCTGTTGCACCCGGAAGGCCGGATCTGTGTATGTGTCCTCTCGAAATTCTGTTCGCAGTGCATGGTATTGCAGACGGCATCTTCACCAACAACGTTCGCGCTTCACTGCTGGTCTCACACCTTTTGGAGTTTCAGACCACGATACCAACTGGTCTCGTCCGCCGTTCCAATCCGTTTGGCCCAGGAGCTTGATTGTACCATGCACGGTTGCTTGTATAATGCCTCATGGGCGTATGGGTAACGATGCGCTATTCATAGCCCTTCGAGTCAATCACCGGCAAGTTGAAGCTTGTTGATCATTCGATTTCCCGTCCCGCAAATGTATGGGAAAACGATCCATACAGTCACCGAAGTTGTACAGTGAAGTAGAGCCCTCAGCGGCGGATCCCAGCACGTTGAAGCTTATTTGACATTATACTTCCCGTTCTGCGTATGCATGTGGCAGACTTTACAGCAGCAATGCAACGAACCAAAGGCTCCGTGGAAGATGAGAACTACCGACGGCGATATCCCAGTCTAAAGACGGGCTACTTTTGCCCCAACTTCTATTTTCGAGAACACTTTTTGAGATTTTGAGCAAGCTTAACATGTCGTCTGGGGGAGAGAGAGGGTTTTCTCGAGTGTACTATACACGATCTATTGTACGGTAGCCATGTAACCAAAGGCTTCGTGGGGGGTGAGAGCTGCCGATGCCGATATTACAGTCTATAGACGGGCTGCTTTTGCCCTAAGTTCTACTGTCGAGTTCACTTCCTGAGACTTTGAGTAAGCTTTACATATCGTCTGGGGTAGAGAGAGGGTTCACCTGAGCCGCGCAGGTAGAGCGGAAGCACCCAATTTGATGAATACCGGGGTCCAAGAAACACCAATTCTAGCTTGTGGCCTGAGCTTAAGGATGTCGCGGTTGGAAGTGGAATTACATGCACAGAGCGGTTCATTTTACTGGTAGCGCTTGCCTGAATACGACCTCGATAGGGCTCGTGGGAACCTCTAGGCCCGTGGAGGAACCCTAAGAACCTGTGCGAGGTCGAAGGAGGCCGGTTCGGAGCGTATGGTCTTTCCAAAAGGTCCAGTGTTGGAAAGCACCATCAGTTCATGGAAACGCGTACCATGGCAAACAGGCAACGCTGTCTTCGCTCCCGCTGCACTGCTCACCCGCATGTCATCGCTTACTGTCATCCTGTGGTCGCCAGAATTAGCTGAAGGTGTACAATGCGTTGTCTTTTATCAGAACACCAACGACCGTGCTTCACGTCAGGATTAGAACACTAACAACCGTGCTTCACTCCAGTAGACCAACATTGACTTTCCTTTCTTTTATTATATAACAAATCGGGGTAGCACTGGGAAAGCCACACGCAACACTCTTGTACCTCATTCGCAAATTGGTACATCTTCGATAATCTCTACCAGTCAGGCATCATGAAGCTTATCACTCTCCTTCTCGGACTCCCACTCCTCGCTCTCGGAGCAAGCTTGCAGGCACGGTCCCTTCCTGACGTCGATGCTGGTTGCAATATATGCAAACCCGGCCAGCCAGCATACGAAAAATGGCAAGCAGACGTCAAGTCGGTTCCCCAAGATATGATTAAAGAAGCGAAGGCATCGTTCGGAAAGTCTTTTCCTGCAGATTTCAAGCCACCACCCTGCAGTCATGTAGGAGTGAGCTGTGTTTACCTGGACCCAGGATTCGTCTGGGAACGCAATACAGCTTCACTGATTCAGGATCCTATCGGAAAATATTTGTTGAAAGATGGACGTAAGTACAACCTTGAAACGATTTTCCGTTGCATTGTCAATGGAAAACATTGTTTACGGATCCTTTCACTTGCCCCTCAAGAATATACTCAAGTCGAGGAAATGCCCGCTAACAGCACGTCTTACCGATGATCAGGAACAATCTTTGCATTCCTCTATTGGAATCACATGCAAAAGTTCAAGAACACCCGTGGCGAGGGCTCGGTCAATTGGTATCCTGCTCACTGCGTCATCGAGTTGATCGTCCATCAAGGCACCAAAGCAACTGTCGACAACAAAGTCTATGGGCCCAACGGTGGCTACCAGAATAGTGGAAAATACTGCATCTACAATTACTACCACGCGGTCACGGTGTCTGCTGCGTAAAGCTGGATATTCGACATTCAAAAGAGATGTGAGGTGGACTATAGGGTGGGGTCGGGGATGGCGGTGGAACGGAGACGATAATGTGAGGTGGAAGATTGGACGGCCTAGGCGTTTAATAATGTTTGGTATTAGATGATCATAAATTTCCTTTGCAGAACTGACAACATCTGATTCCAGTGGTGACTCATCCGATCGAAATTGTACATGTCCATTCTATGCCTGTCTACCAAATGTCTCCCTTTCAGACTGCGCCTGTGAAGGCTCCCCTGGGCGACGTGAGCGTTCAAAATTGAGACGAGGACGACTTGGTCATCGACAGCCGGCTTCACATTTCCGAAGTGGTACCTCTCAGGGTACGATCCTCTCGCGAAGCGGAGTGCTTTCGCCTCCGAAGCAGAACTCATCATTTCGTATTGGGTTTGAACAAGATAAGCTTCTGCGACGGAACAGGTCCATCTTGCTCAGTATCGCATCGTACTGAGCAGCAAAAATCAATTGCACACAATAACCATGTCACGCTGTCCTTGTAGTCTCGAATTCATGCTCTTCACGGCTGTCCTGACATCTCAAGATAACGAAAATCAGTTTTGTAGGACTCTCCAGCCGCTGCAATATGCCCATTGGCCTGGTCCTTGCCTGCCAAACACAAGAGTTTTACTGCTTTGCTGAATGGTGCTTTGATTGTAGTAGTTACTCTGGATCGTTCGACACGTAGGCCCCCGGCTCTAGTCGTGATGGCCCTGACAGTAGCCTCGAGCCCATTAGAATCTCTCGCCGCCATGCAGGTGAGATACTAGTTGGGATTTCCTCCGTTGCCGAATTGCTTAGAGATATCTCCCGTGCTCAGTTCTGGAAACGGACTTTTCCCACCCATACACTGTGGGATTAATGCCATGCAGGTAATCTGCCGCTTATCTACAAATCACAGTCAGACTTCGTCCCAACGTCCCGATGCGATGAAGAAGCGTGAAATTGCGCATACCTTGGCCTGTAGGTGCAGCAGAAGCGCCTGCAAGGAAGACAACGATTGCGGTAAGTGTTGTGACCTTCATGGTGGAATGCTCTTGATGATTTTGTTTTTCTTTATGTAGTAGAAGCTCTTTAAGGACTGGTAATGAAATGAGAAGAATGTAGGGTGTTGTCCAGCAACAATTGTGATGTTTGAAATGGGCAGCAATCTTGCGCTTCTTCTGTTCTTGTTGTATGCCTCTGCCAACGACTTAGCTGATTTATGGTGTCTGTGCGCTACTGCCGAGTGTATTCATTCGGAGGTTTGCCTTGGCTCGGAATATGTATCGCCGAAGAAGGCTGTGGTTACATACTGTTGTGCTCTATCTAGCAGAGCGGCCTGTATCAGTCGGCATATTCAGGCTCCCAGAAGCTAAGCAAAAGGTTTGGATGTGGATATGTAGCCGAGTTGGTCCTACCGACTTACTGATTGATCGCGATCGGACACGGTGTCGTAGGGCATCGCTTGTGGCTTCTCGCCTGTAGCTGGTGATCTGATCTTGCTGTGAGCGTTCATCACTCGTCAGGAAAGTGTGCTGCAGTACATCAGACCATGGCTGACCATATCCAAGAATGATAAGTGGTGGCGAAAGTTCAAGTCTTAAGTCGTGTCTCTGTTTCTCTCCATGTACGCACTCCTTGGCAAAGCTCCAGGGACCCCTTGCATACACTTATTGATTCCTACCAACTACCTTCTCCTTATTCGTCCCTTCCGAGCAATACGAGCCGATCCAGCCCTACAAAATCTCATCCGACTAGCACTGCAGTGTTGGCTTCTGAATAACGACTCCGACAAGATTGCGACGGTGCAGCTGTGCTGCGCCTCGCGGCCTGAATCAACCGCGCCATCAAACGCATCTAGCAAGCCAAGCGCTTGGAGTGGACGCCCGAACAAGGACCGGGCAGTCGGCGAATAGTCATCTTACTGCCATAACAGAGAAGACTTAATGATCTTTCTTCCGTGGACGATGGCTAGCTGTAAACGTGCCATGTCACCATGCCTCCCACATCAAGATGGGAGCAGCGGGCTCTTCTTTTCGCATTTTCTCTCGCGTTGTTGACTTTGCTTCTCTTGGTCGGATAGATGCGGTATCATGCTAGGACGATAGGACGTGGCGTTGTCACAGCTATGAGAGAGATGGATTAAATAAATTTCTATGGAAGGAGAAGCCGGCAGAGAAAGATGAATCCACGTAAGCAACTGCAGATGCACTTTTCAAGAGTACCAGATACTTAATTAGTATGGTAAAAGGATCGTCTCAACTACGTACCGAAACTCTACCTCAAATCCTCGACAGCTAAGCAACTCAATCTAGCTTCTGGGCGTTTCACGGAGATCGAGACAAAGACCTGCGGAGTCTGCGATAACAGATGAAATTGTACCTTTTGCCCTGAACGGCTCTTACGGACGCGGAAATTCGTATACCACAGGGGCAAATCACTTAGCTGATTGTATCCTCGAGGTCTTCCTTGCGCCGAAAGGGTCACGAGATCAGTAGTTCGAGGGCACAAGACTATTGCTGGCTTGAGACCGGAGAGAAGTATGTCCAGCTTGAGAAGACTTGACTTTGAAGACAGTGACCGTGCAGCCCGATCGGTGAGAAGATTTGAGAGAGCGATCCGTGGCTGATGATAAATATGGAGAACCTGAAGGATGGTGGGCTCAAAAGGTCCGCCAGTCACAGATCGCATGGCCTCCACTTCGGGCGGACGTTCGCATACAGACAACATCGATTGGACGCTATTACCCGGGCGTTATCACCATCAGCGACAGAACTCATTCGCGATTGCAACTAGCGCCGTCACAAGCTCGTATATGAAATCGATCTCGACCCATTCCTGCTTCGAATGCAGACCAAATCCTCGAGAACCCCAGACCACCCCTGGAATGCCTGCGGCGCCAAGCAGAGCCATGTCGGTCCAGTACTTTTCCCCTCTCAGTACCGCTGGAGTCTTCATCACTGACGTTGCGTGTCGAGCGACTAGCTGCACAAATGGATCACTGTCTGCGATAACATACGGCAGACGCGCCACGAGGGTCCTTAGCTCAAATCGAAAATCGACGTCCGCAGCAGCAAGCTGGTCCAGTATGACTTGAAGCTCCAATCGAGCAGATTCTGCTGTCTCGTCTGGCGTTAAGCGTCGCTGGACCCAAAGCGTACACTTGGCCGGGAACGACGAGATCTCTTCTCCACCCTTGATTAAGCCGACGTGTACACTCGGCACATCGACCTCAGGCCTGCTGCTGGAGCAAGCTGTATTTTGCAGTCGTTTCACCAGCGCATCGATTGCTACCAGCACATGGCCCGCTTTACAGATGGCATCAACTCCCAGCTCCGGTCTTGATCCATGCGCCGCGACCCCGAAGATGGTCATCTCGTAAACGACAAATCTACAGATGATCATCGCAAAGGTCAGCACATGTTTCAAATGGGACAGCTCTGATGATTGTAGGCTTGTTGAACACGATTCTCGCCCTTTATGAGCCACAATTATATCCATGCCTGTCGGCTCCATTATGACCGCGGCATCCGCTCGCCACCCAGCTTCGATTATCTCCATCGTTCCAATGCTCGCGTCTTCTTCATCAGCAACAGCCGCCAAAATGACATCACCAGCAAGTTGCAAAGCTCTTGCCCGGAACAGCGTAATCATGGCTGCAGCCAGGCCGCTCTTCATATCGGCAGCTCCCCTGCCGTACATCTTGTTTCCTTCAATACGACCAGCGAGAGGATCACCATCGTATCCCTCTCGCGTCACAGTATCCATGTGACCGTTCAGCATCAAGGTTTTCCCATTTCCAGAGCCTCGCACGATGCCTACTACTGATGGACGTCCTGGTGTCTTCTCCAGCCAGTGTGTCTCGATATCGCGAGCCTGTAGCCATGACCTCACAAATTTGGCCACGGCTGTCTCCCCTGGCCCAGCGACGATACCAAGCGTCGGGCTTGCGGAGTTGATCCTAACGAGAGCTTGAGTCAAGGACGTTACGTCGTCGAAGTCCTGGCCGATCTCTGGCTCTCTTGAATGATGTGGAATCTTGGTCATGATTGGAGGTATACAATCGGAGGAACAGCCAGAGGGTATGCCGGATACATGATGAGATCGTCTGAGGAGATACAGACAAGGTATCACGTGAGCGGATAATTCGCAAACTCACTACCACGGAAAGTTGTAGAACAAGCGTGGCATTACGTAGGCCACCGGCCCGAGCGCCACGCCTTACAAACGTTTGTGACTAGCCTCGCAGTGAATCTCTTCTGTAAAATATGACCTCTCGTTCATAAGATTTGACAACACTTTCAGTCTCACTGAGTACCATTCCACATCTTCAATTCAAATGCCTGCCGTACACCCTTACCCTTTCGATCCACTGCAGCCGGGTGAGATAACACAAGCTGCGGCCATTGTTCGTTCACGGTTCTCTGAATATCAGATCAATTTCCGTGTTGTCACCCTCAAGGAGCCGGCAAAATGTCAGATGATCAAATACCTCGATGCGGAGCGCGCGTCAACAGCGTTGCCCCCGCAGCCGCCATGTAGACTCGCTCGCTGTCAGATCATTGTCACACGACAAGGAAGAACCGAGTTCCGAGAGCTCATTGTCAACCTGGACGAGCGTGCCATAACTTCAGACACGCATCTCGTGGGAAAGCACTCTTATATCAACTCTGACTACATGCAAGCTGTGGAGAAGGCATGTCGCGCAGACCCAAGAGTTCAGAAGCAGATCGACACTCTCAAGCTGCCGGATAATGCACATGTCATTGTCGAAGCATGGGCATATGCGACGGACGGGGAGAATGACATGACGGAACGGAAGACCATGGTACGCGCTTTCTCCTTCGCGTTCTTCAAAAGCATCACTAAGTTCCCGTTTAGTGTTGGTTCTACATGCTGTTTGGTGACAACCCAGACGCAAACTATTACGCATATCCCCTAGACATATGCGCTGAAGTGTCGGAAGATTTGACAGTTCAAAAAGTGTACCGTCTGCCATCCGCTGCAAACGAAACAGAGATCCACGATGAGGCGCGAGCTTTCGACAGGCGGAGGATTCAACCTTGCGATGAGAGTGAATATCATCCCGACCTACGTTCCTCGCAACGAACAACCACCAAGCCTCTTTAAGTTGTGCAGCCTGAGGGCGTGTCTTTCGAGACACAGGGAAACCTCTTGAAGTGGGAGAAGTGGAGTTTGCGGGTAGGATTCAACTACCGCGAGGGGCTTACCTTGCACGATATCCGCTACGATGGAAGGAGCCTCTTCTACCGGCTCTCATCAGCAGAGATGTTCGTTCCATATGGAGACCCGCGACCACCTTTCACTCGCAAAGCTGCATTCGACCTCGGAAACGACGGTGCTGGTATCAATGCCAATAATCTACGGCTTAGCTGTGACTGTCTGGGATCGATCAAATATTTTGATGCATGGCACAATACCAGCTCAGGCAAGCCTCTGAAGATGCCCAACGTCGTTTGCTGCCATGAACAAGATGATGGTATTCTTTGGAAGCACACCAATTTTCGCACAAACAATGCAGTTGTCACCCGTGCTCGCATTCTTGTGCTGCAGACCATCATCACGGTGAGCAACTACGAGTACATATTCGCCTTCCAATTTGGACAGGACGGCTCGATACATTACGAAGTACGTGCCACCGGCATTCTGTCCACAGTGCCCATCGACATTGGAGATAAAGTTCCTTTTGGCACGGTGGTAGCTCCAGGTGTGCTTGCACCATACCACCAACATCTGTTCAGCCTCCGGATTGATCCCGCACTTGATGGCCACCACAACTCTCTTCAAATAGAGGAGTCCCACGCGATGTCGTCTGCAGAGATGGAAGAGCATGCTTTCGATCCACACCGAGTCGGGTATGCTACGAAACAAGTTATCGTCGAAGAAGAAGGCGGCTTCGATCTGGACATCTCCAAGGGACGAGTCTTTAAGATCATCAACGAGCAAAGTATCAACCCCATCACCAGGACTCCAGTCGGCTTCAAGCTCTTTCCCTCTCCAAGTCAAATGCTTCTCGCCCATCGCGACTCGCATCACGCCCGACGATCCGAGTTTGGCCAGCACACGGTCTGGGTAACGCGCTACAATGACGAAGAAATGTTTCCTGCGGGGCGGCACACCATGCAGTCTTCGGGCGATGAGGGCATTGCGACTGGGATCAAACAAAGGCGTCAGGACCCCGATGCGCCCACATCAGTACGAAACGAGGATACTGTAGTTTGGCACACTTTTGGATCTACCCACAACCCACGCATCGAGGACTGGCCGGTGATGCCGTCAGAGAAGATGACAGTCACTCTCAAGCCTGCGAACTTTTTCAGAGGAAACCCGGGGCTTGATGTTGCCACGTCGAAGCAGTCGGTGAACAGGAGTTTCCTGGTTGGTAGTAGTGTGGCTGAGGAGTGTTGCTCGCATGCAAAGTCTAGATTGTAGTGCTTGTTTGAATCCAATACATTCATTGACTTCCCATCATGCGCCATTTTCCCGATGCTCAGATGGTATTCGACGGATTGAAGCTCGAAGTCTACCACTTCAGTAGACGGACAGTTGCACTCGAAGCATGTCGACCACACGTGAACGTTAGGCTGAGGCACACCAATGGTGCCAAGATGTGTTGAGTTGAATCCGCGAAAGAAGAATGCTGACTGGGCACGGAATTTTGGGGCTTACAATGAAAATTCCGTTGCCCTGCGGAAAATCGAGTGATTCCAGCGAGAACATTCCGGATTGCCTCCCTTCCGTCCAGGGCACGGAAAACGAAAATTCCGTGGCATGGCAGCCTTGTAGGAGACTTGCCTGTCATCATATCGCATATATCGCATAGTCATCAACTGACTTCATCTGAGCCACACGCGAATATGGCTACCAATCTCCCCTTTCAATTGGAAGATCCTTCGCTCTTCCACGAAAAGTCTCTGCTGCACGGCCGCTGGGTGGAATCGATTGGTGGTCGACGTTTCGACATCGAAGGTCAGATATTTATGTTCGCTTGTCAACTATGCCAGCTTGTCTAATAATTGATAGATCCGGGCACGGGCATCGTCTTTGCATCATGTCCAGTCAACGAGCCGGATGATGGGGATCGCTACGTGAGGTCTTCACAAACTGCATTTGAGTGAGTGCGTGCGTGTCTTTGCTGTATTCTTGATAAATACTTACCGTCCTATCCTCGAACTCAAGAGAATATCGCCACATCAATCCTCGCATCCGAGCTCAGACTCTCCTCAGATGGCACAAACTCATCACAGATGCACGAAGCGACATCGCGAAGCTGGTCGTTGACGAAACAGGAAAACCAATGGCCGAAGCTCTCGGTGAAGTGGACTACGCCCTCGGCTTCGCTTGGTGGTTCGCAGGAGAAGCAGAACGAATCCGCGGTAGCATAGCCCAACCATCGGTCTCGAATCGTCGGGCCCTCGTCATAAAACAACCGATTGGAGTCAGTGTTGCCCTTGTGCCATGGAACTTCCCAATGGCCATGGCGATTCGCGAGGTTGTAGCAGCTTTGGCCGCAGGATGTACTATGATTGTCAAACCATCTCCGGAGACACCTCTCAGTACGCTGGCGTTAGCAGACTTGGCGGCCAGGGTGGGCTTCGCTCCTGGCGTGTTGAACGTTATTACTACAGATGATAAGTCGACGCCTGGGACAAGCGAGGCACTTTGCAAACATCCATGCGTTCGGAAAGTCACATTTACAGGGAGCACGAGTGTCGGGCAAATAATCGCATCACATTGCAGCTTTGGCTTGAAGAAGCTGACCCTCGAGCTCGGAGGTAATTGTCCTTTTCTGGTGTTCGACGACGCGGATCTCCAGGCCGCTGTGGAAGCGCTCATGGTCCTGAAATGGCGGACCGCTGGACAAGCTTGCACACATGCAAATCGGGTGTATGTGCAGAGTGGCGTTTACGATAAATTCGCTGTGATGATTCGAGACGCAACAAGTGAACGAATTCGTGTGGGCCATGGTGCAGAGGAGGGAGTAACGATGGGGGCTTTGACAACATCTCGCGGGCTTGACAAGCTTGAGCGACATGTTGCAGATGCAGTCGACAAAGGAGGCCGAATCCTCTGCGGTGGCCACAGGGTTCAAGTTTCCAGAGGCAACTTCTGGCAACCAACCATCATTGCAGATATGAAGGCGAACATGCTCACAAGCCAGGAGGAGATCTTCGGTCCTCTGTTGGCTCTCTATCGATTCGACACAGAGGCAGAAGCTGTCAAGGCAGCAAATGATACGGACATGGGGCTTGCGGCGTACTTCTTCACGAGAGACGTCTCTTGCTCTTACGCTTGTTGGAAAGTCTGGAAGCTGGAATGGTTGGTATGAATACCGGTAAGTGTTTCCGCCCATTTCGGTCGCACTTCAGCTGAGAGATCAATGATCAGGCAACCCATCGTGTGCTGAGTCGCCCTTCGGTGGTATCAAATCGTCAGGCTACGGGAAAGAGGCCGGTCTCCAGGTCGCTATTGAGGAGTACCTGATTGCAAAGATAGGAACACTGACGGTGGAGCCTGTTGCGAAATTATGATCTCAGATGAGACCGAGCTTTCATGGACCAACGAGTAAGTATGACAGCGCTCCCGCTATCGATTCATCCAGTTCATGTCCAAGAGGGAAGGGAACAATTCGTTCATGGAGAGCTGATCCAACGCATCGTCCCAAAAATGCACAAAGTTCATGCTCTCATCAGCCACGGGTATTGTTCCTGGCACGATCGTAACGCTGGCCTCATCTCCGCCTTCATTGCTCATCGAAGATCTCGTCTCGCCAGTGCCAATAGGTCTGTCATCTTCGACTGGCTGTGTAAATCGAGTCGTGACGTGTATTGTGGCGCTTGGTAGCGAGCTGTCGTCAACGTCATGGTCAGCGCTCTTCCAGCCATCGGCGTTGGCGCGATTATCAAGTGCGTTGTCGAAGTGGCGGCGCATAGGTGTCGGATCGAGCAATTCCCAGATCAATGCTGATCGGAATTTAACGAGTGCTCCTTTCCTGACCCCGTCGCTTTCAGCAGGTAGCGCCGTCTGAACAGCAGCGCTGGACTGGAGCTCTTCGAATAGTTCAAGCTGTTTTCGCAGTCAGAAAAGCCAGGCGGCCGACACATCAATCAAGGCAGAATCATACCTTTCGGCCGACGTGAGGCCACTGTTCCGCGAGGCCAGCCAGGAAACCTTTCGCAAAGCTGAGATCATCCACTGCCCTGCTCACGATCTTCTCGTCCTCAGCGAACTGGAAGAACCATGGAATAGTGGCCACCGCCATGACCAAGTGACCGATGAAAGGATCGTAAATGCAGAGACCGCTGTCGCGTAGCATCGCGAACAGACGACAGACCCAACCCGAGTGGAAAAGAGCCTGGTCGATCACTTGTTGCATAAAATGTCGTGAGTGGTAACGACCATCATTTCCGCCATTACTCCGCAACAATAGTATATGTATGAAAGAATGATTGAGTAGAGCAGGTATCGCGTGAGATGTGATCTGCATGATCAGCCATGGCCGCCAGTAGTCTCGGTGCTGCTCGAGTTCTGCCGAAGTCCACGTAGTCAGGGGTCCTGTGTGTCTAAGTAAGTGTCTGGGATGCAATCTAGCCTCAGTCTCGAAGAGCAGGTTATTCAGAAGCGTGTATGACGAGCCTTCCGCCCATGCCGGGAGAATACTAGTGCGTAATTAAGGCGTAGCTGTCAATTGTTGACGCAGACGATGGATCCAATGTATGACGCAACCAGACACGGCCATCCACTCCCATGCATATGCGTTGATGCCAATGTCTTTGTCTCCTCGCTTCACGTCGTCAAGCGTATCTCCCATGGCTTCCAGAATCGCCTGTGGGTACGAGTGGCTTGGGAGACCTGGGATCCACTTCGGAGCAGAATAATCTTGCTCCGGACTATTTGGAAAGAAACAACGCTGCAGCAGCAATACACACCATGCCACTCTCGCAGATGCACTTTTTAGCGACAGACTTTGGGCTTGTTCCGACAGATCATTGTGGCTCGGGATCTTCATTGAGGGAATGATCGAAGCTTGGAGCGCATGCAATTGCACAGCCGCTCCGATCGTCATCCACGCGCGTGTGGGATCCTGTACTGAAGCAGCAAAAGTGAAATCATCAGCTAAATCGTACAGCCATGCTGCGTGATGCGGAGTGCGTCTTACATTTTATTTCAGTCAACGCCAAAAGACAAAGTGTTTGAAGCACGTCCAGTCTCGAAGATCCCTCAGCGGCCAAGGGCAGAACCATGTGCCTTGCGGACTCTGCGAAACCTGCAACCAGCTCTGATCGCTTGTCTCCGTACAGCTCGTGATCAGAGAAGGCCAAAGTGAGCGCACAAAAAGCGTGCAACAGATACTTGCGGCCCCTTTGTTCTGTGATTTCGCCACGCAGCTGATCTTCGTCAAACAATGGAAGAGGCTGTAGATGAACAAATGATCGATAGACATCTGCGAGATGGCCATACAGTATCTCAGGTTGCATGCTGTTTAGCAGCGTGCGCCCATCCTGAGGATCAGCACGTCCCTGACAGGATGATTCCGCACCATCGCCGTCAATGCTTGCCGTGTATGTGTCATCCTGGAGTTGATGCTGGCTGCTATCATGCTGTGTCGAGAGTCTCGAACGGGCAGTCGAAGTGCCTTGTTTCCTGACTCGTGTGAACGTGTGATATGCTGACCAAGATTTTTTGCAGAATAGCGTACTGGAGCAAATTATATATGCCATTGACTTGAGACTCCAATCTTGTCATACGTGCTGGAGTGCGGCTACGTGAGGTCAGATATACTTGGTTAAAACGAGTTCAACAATTGTACTCAGCTTACGCCTTCGTGACACGCCTATCTGACTCTGGCCCATGGCTTGAACGCGTACTGTATTGAGCCCGATGCGAGTACACGCATTGCTGTACCATCCGAGTGCAGGCTGAGCACTCTGGCTTTTGACCCTGGCATTTGATCTTCTTCCGACTGCAGATGCACCTCAGTATGGCTCGACCCGACCTGGGAGGATGGATGATGAGCAGAACGCACCGACAAGGATCGCAAGACTTTCTTTCTTGTGCCCGCCCACTCGGGACTGATTTGTTGAATATATCGCTCATTTCATGGCTGCAAGGGAACAGAAGCTGTGCAATTCAAGGTGTAAGGCCGATCAGGATAAAGTTGGGAATGTTTTCGTTGCATCAGTATCCAAGTAACTTCTGCCGACCGGTCCGGTGTCCAGGGTAGCGTCTTAACCAGAGAAGTCTAATGACCTCTCCAAAGTGCCATTAGTGGGACGGTATCACTGATGATAGTCACTGGTGCTGCTTCTCCAGATGAAACTGTATGTCCACAGAACAAGAGCAAGCACTACTGGTGCAGCTTGGAGAATGTGAGGCAGCCACAAACACGATGCGGTCGCAGAATTTGCTGCTCGAGAGAAGGAGCATGCCGCTCTCAACTTGCAGTCGAACAGATATCCTGGACTGGCAATTGCGGACAGACCTTCAGCTGCTGGAAAGCCCACGATGGGGTATTTGACGAGGTGCAAGATTGCAGCAATGGCAACACAGTACAGCAATGCGGCACAATGCTTGAAGCGTTGGCACGAAAGGCTTAGTCAGACATACGAGCTTGGCATTTTTTTCCGCACACGCACCCGGACACGCACACGCACACTAGCATTCGCTACAACCTGAGGCTTTTTGCAGCTTCTTCTAGCGGCCCAGAACATTTGTATGAGCTACAGTATCCGCTCACGCCATGTCGATACGCAACAGTTCATGCAAGTCCTGGCACTTGATGGGAAGACTTCATATAAGAGCTTTTTGCCTCCCCTTACATCAAATCCGCTCTTCATTGGTCTAGTGGTCATGATTTCCGCTTGTCATTGAAGCAATCTCAAGCGCGGGAGACCAGGGTTCGATTCCCTGATGGAGAGAAATATTTTTGCTCTCTGGAGTTGCAAAAGCGATCAATTTTGGCCCTGAGGTTGTGCTAATCAAATTTAGACGTTATCGGAGCGCTCAGGAAAGCGCCAAATGAGTCGCAGAGGTATCAGGGCGTATAAAACAGCATGAAATAGTCCATTCTGTTTTTTGTAGGATTCACGTTTTAGGTGATTGTAGTGGTGGCTTTCCTTTTGTCGCGAAGTTCCGGCCGCGAAATCGGGCGATGGCCACACCATTCTTCCCCTGGACTGCAATCTGCCAGATCGACAATAGCATTTAGTCCGTTTCGATGGAGGGTTGAGTTCGACCGCAACTGGGCGGCAGCAGTGAAGGATTGATTGTATTGAAGAGTGAGCCGAGGAGGTTTCTGGACATTCTCTGTTTGCTATGATGCTTTCAGATACCTGTCTTGATGCTCGAAACCCTACGGACAGCGCCGTGCGTCTTCCCTGGTGAAGAAATACCGATCGTTTTAGCACGATAGAGGTGCCTCTGTGCAAGGCTATCCCGAACTTGAGTATAGAAACGTGGAGACATTGGATCTGTTGCTCTTCGGTTGCAACTCATTTTGCGTGAGGTCTCATCCATTGTCCTGGTTAAGTTACCGCAAATTCTTCGCCGCGATCTGCTGTACCTGACGCGCTCCCCATGCGTACGTACTTGGTGCCCTTGAACAATGCGTGCATAATTAATGGACGAATGGATGTTTGAAGAGCACTTTCCTCCGGCTATTCACCTTTCTAATAGACGATTTGAATCCAGACTCAGATGTCGTATTGTTGAAGATCTTGTATGATAACTAGAGCTGCCGTTGTCGCATAGGTTCTCGGACCTGACGCAGCAGATGAACAACAAGTCCCCAAGAACATGATGTCCGCACGCCGGAATACCGTGATCATGGCGCAGCAAGCATCACCTGTGCGGAGCCTGTGCATCTTGGTGGCTTGTCAACATTCATGGCAAGCAGGCAATAGGTTCATCCTCGGACATGAATTGCAGAATGAAGTCGTCATCGAACAAATATTGTGCGGTCGGTCTTTCTTCTGGGAGCCATTTCAAGATGTTCCGCATGGGATTGAGAAGCAGCACTTTGTCTTGGCCGTCCAAGCGCATCTCACGCGATTCGAGGGTTTGGTGCGGAATTGCCGTTGCAGCAATCCAATTGCCTTCATATATGAGCCAAATCGAGAGACCGGGCAATGTTGCTCCATATCCGGGGAACTCACCTTCAGAATCCCAACAATTGTGGGAATAAACGCAGCGCTCTAGAAATTGCTTGGGAGGATGTTCCATTAGCGAAATCATTTGTGCAAAGTGTAACTCGTCGTTGAGGTGCCCATCCTTGATGGGATCAAATAGATTGCCATCCTCAAGCAGATTCCAAATCTTAGTATACTGACGTCAGTTACTGTTCGTGCACATGTATGAATAGACACATACCATAACCCCGACAGACCAGATATCTATCTGGGAGTCCCATTGCATGCCAGCAATTACTTCCGGAGCTCGGAAGACCCCAGGCATAACATCGCCTGAGTACTTTTGGCCCGGCTCGCCAAGACGTGCGGCACCAAAATCCGTGATGACTGGTGGGTCGTAACTCGTTGGCATGGCGTAGGAAAGATGAACTGTTCGGTTCGCAAGTACTTTGCGCGGCGACGGATTCGCCAGCTCTGCTAGCTCCACTTTTCCTGTTGTAGTTTTATCGGCTCCAACGAGAATGTTGTTAGGCGACAGATCTTCTGCTATTTCAGCCAGTATGCCTCCAAAGTTTCACGATTACTGACCTGTGTGCACTATTCCTGCCTGGTGCATGAAGTCTAAGGCAGTCACGATTACGAGTAAGAACTTCTGCAAGAGCGTTTTGTCGAGGCCTTCTCGTCGAATAGATCGCGTAGATTTGTCAAAGTCATGCCTAGGGCCGGAAAGACGAGGCATTGATGGGAGCCGTGCGGTCCTTCGATCTGGAACTCGTCCAGAGCTACACGCAGATGTGCTCTACCGGGGTGCTCGGCATCGACGGATTTCAGGCGCCGTGAGATTGCCACTTCCTGCGTCTCATCCGTACCAATACTGCAAACTTTAAGAGTCAACAGCACATCCTTCCTGTCCGGCAATCAGTCGAATGATCACTAGTGATTAATCGAAAGGACTCAACTGGAGATCACGACAAAGCCAGACGGTAGAAGCTGTGCCGAAGCCCAATTTGGCGACTATTTGATATCTTGACTCAAAGACACCGCCAAGTTGTACAGGATAGAAGTCTTCGGCTCTGTAGCCTACGAGCCTCTCCTCTTCGAATTTCACATTGATCGGCAGTAGCGGCACGCCCTCTGTTGGGAATGTGCGAGGCCGAACAGGTATATTGCTGGAGCGTCTGACCACTTGAAATCCATGGTGAAGTGGATACTTGCGGCAAACAGCGTGCCAGTTTGAAGACAGAGCCTGAATGATAGCTGGTGGTTTGGAAATCCGTCGAAGCAACAGCGTTGTTGTCATGCTCTGTGAGCAATGAGCAAGGTGAGAAAGGCAACGCAGAGGGACAACATCGTTGGGACATAGAATCCCCCAAGGCGTGATATCGTGGCTGCGATGACATTGTAGCCATTTCCAGTCTGCCACCGGCAAGGGAGGTGAAGTTATGGCCAAGCCTGAGGCCAACATCTCTCGGAGCAAAGTAATGGCGGGGCCGGCATTCGACGTCCACCTCTCCCACTATTTCGTGGAACATCGCAACCGCTTCAGCTCCACCACCGACACCGAAGACAACACCGCCGCCATGGATATACGCGTTCTCCAGCTCTCGGATATCCCCCATGTCCAACAAACGAACATCACGAACCTGCCCGAGAACTACTTTTGCAAATATTACATGTACCATGCTCTTAGCTGGCCGCAATTGAGCTATGTAGCAGTGGACGTACGTACGCCCGGTTTCGAAGCATGGAGATCAAATGCGAAGCAGAGCCAAAGCTGATAATCATAAATCACAGGTTTCTCGACCTCAAAAGACACCCTACGATGCGCCCAAAATTGTCGGCTACGTTCTTGCGAAAATGGAGGAAGACCCGTCAGATGGGATACAGCATGGACACATTACTTCCTTGAGTGTGATGAGGACACACAGGAGGCTAGGGTTGGCGGAGAAGCTTATGCGACAAAGTCGTGAGTCGACATGCTCAGGTTCAGGATATGCATGCTGGAAGCTGACAAGAGCTCACAGAACGGGCCATGTTCGAGACGTTCGGCGCAAAATACGTATCGCTCCACGTACGCGAATCGAACATTGCAGCACTTTCGCTATACCGAGATACGCTGGGATTCAAAGTTGTCGCAACAGAGGCTAAGTACTACGCCGATGGGGAAGACGCGTATAGCATGCGCATGGATCTGGATTTCCTGCGGGAAGAGGCGCTGGACGAGGAGTCAGATGATGAGCTCGCAAAAGACGAAGGAGATGAGGTTGGGAGTGCCGGGAAGGCGGGAGATGCTGGGCTGAAAGAGAAGAAGAGAAAGGTGAAAGTGGGGAGACAATTAGGCGTTGGAGAGCTGGTGGAGCGGAACGAGAGTTCGCAACCTGCATGAGTAAAAACAAATGCGCGAGGTGGAAAGCCGTGACGAGAGCAAGGATCGTGCTGCTGCCATGTGCCAATAGCAGCCAGATGAGTGATCTGGCGAGGCTAGGCTCTCACTGGATAAGGCTCGCCATGACACAAGATAGCCAATGCTTTGGAACTTTGGTCTGTGTCGCGACCCGCTCAGCTTCAACTGTGTCGGGCCTGCTGCGTTGGCGCTGTGTAGAGTGTCGAGTGCTGATCTCAGTTGACAGGACAGAGAATACCTGTGATCCGATTGCACGGCGGAAACATTCGATTACGTCCTTGAACTGATTGCCGTTCACGCTTGTCCGTTAAAGAAGTTTCCCCTGGTGCCCTGGATAGCGCAGACATTGGAACACTGACACCAAACAGTATGCGTGTTTAGCGTGCTGCAGACGCATTCATCGACTGACAATCTACTTGAAGCTAGCAAAGACCAGACCTAGGATGAAAGGGTCATATTGCGAGCTTCTCAGTTTGCCTCCAAGCTTCCAGGCGGGCCGAGACATTCCTATTCACACCCAGGAGAATGGGCTCCTGATGTTCGGTCACAATTTGTTCAAGGTAACTACAGTACATCATGCCTGTCATCAGTGGCATAGCTGTCCAGCTTCAGGATAGCTCAGGACAACCTGTCCGCATCTTCCCTGACATCGAGATCGAATGGCCGAAAAGCTCAGAGACGGTCTCATGCTTGGTGCTCGCAACGCCCAGCGAACCTTTTCAGCTCGTTATCTCATCTCCGAGTGTCGATAACTTATGGGTACAAGTACTGATTGGCGATACGCTGGCATGTCGCAGCCAGACGACTAGACGCGGTGCTGTGCATGGATGGCTCGAGTTGAAGGTGGCGAAGGGCTTGCGGTATCCTTCAAGGGATTGGGCCACGGTCCCTGCGAGCACTCACTTATCGTCGAGCAGCAAGAGCCCTGGGAACATTGTGGTCCAGTTGATTGCGCATTCCGAGGAAATCAGCACTCAGGACAAATTTCACTGCATATTCAAACCTCGCTCACTCTCCGAGCTGCAGAAGCTCTTCCCTTGGGCTCCGATTTCCGAGCTCAAATCGCCATTCCGGTCGATCGCCAACCAGCCAGAGTCAGCTCCGACCGCGTCTTCCCCACCATCGCTCTTTACTCCCACGACCCGCCTATTCCCATCTGAGGAAGGCGAATGCGAAGGCGAAATATTGCACTGTTGCGGACTAAGTCTCTACGGTGCAGCACCGGACCATGGCACAGGCAATGTCGCTCATACTGGTATCATAAATTGCGATAACGAATGGTGCCAAGTACCTGTACAAACTTGGCATAAGTCTTGCGCGGGCATGGAGATTTGGGAGGAGCCAAAGGAGTTGTGGATCTGTCCGAGTTGTAGGACCATGCCTTGGGAACAGATGGAGATTTTGAGAGGGGGATTTGGCTGCGATGAAGATGAGCGTGGATGCAAATGTGAGTGATCAGTGGTTTAGGGATTAGGATGGGGAAGCAGGTAGACATGGTTATGGAGTTGCAGCTGCGGGATTACGAATACAGCCTGTTCTCCTTGATCTTCTCCAAGGCCAGACCGGTCCCTAACGTTCCCACTGCAAGATACCCTATGTCTTCCTCGGGCCTGATATCGCCCAATCGCACCTTGAGGTTTCTGTGTCGGCGCGCAATATCAACGCCGTCCTCTGTTGAGCTTCTGACATCCAGTGCCGCGAAAGGATTGTGTCGCAGGACATTGACAAAATCGTCAACCACCATGGGACCCTTTCTACAGATGTCAAAAGCTGCAGTGACGAAGCCCGCACATACCAGAAACAACGAGATGGAGATTAGGATGATGAGCCAGAGACCACTGTAGTTCAAGACAGTGTAGGACATCTCACCCTGGCCCTGGCTAGTCCGAATACCATAAGGGGGGCTTGCATCAGACAGATAGCTCATTCCATCAGCTATCTTGAGACTAGACACGCCCGAAAAGTTGCCAGTAACGGCGTAAGGTGCGATGCTGATGAGCCAAAGGGTGTTGAGGAGTTGCGAGAATCTTTCCGAAAACAGCTTGGGACCTATGCTGCCGATGGGAATGGTACTATTTGGCCGATAGAAGGGAGCTAGAGGTTCGAGAAAGTATTGCTCGAGTGGCGTATACTCGGCAGCCCTGCTTGGCGCCAGAGCGTCCATGAATTGTCTGAAAAAGCTCCCGGCAACGTGTGGTGAAGCTTCCGCGCCACATATTTTGTCGCCGTAGTCCTGATATTGGGTGCCGTAGAAGCCGATGCTGTCCAAGCCGGTAGCAGTTTTTGGGAAAACTGGATCTGGGGTCTTTCGTATAGCGTGAACGGAACAGTTCTGGGGGCCATCGAAGCAAGAAAGTCGTGCGTCGACATAAGTGGTTGTCAAAGGTGCACCATGCTTCCGTCACCATGCCTCTCTCGTCTCCATATGTTCTGGACTGGAATCCAATGATACGTGCGATCGAATCGTTACATTGGTGATTGGCTGTAAGATCTCGCAGTATCGGGCTCACTCGTGTCACGTTTGATGTCGGGAACCTCGTGTTGTTGTACATCTTTGCTGATGGCTCATATGCGGAACCTGGTAGTGCATGCGCGTTGTAGGCGGATGTCTCGTTGCGTGCGATCCACTTATTGATGTCGACGTTACAGTCGAGGAAGAAGTACGCTGTCTGCATGGTGAACGTGGACCTCTCATTTCTTTCAGGCCCCGAGAATGGTATTCCAACGAGACTAGCGTGAGTCGGGGATTCAAGGGTGCTTGTATCATGCCAACCATCTTTGTCTGGTTGCCCTATAAGCGCTTCAAGCATTGGTATGCGTAGATTACCAAACGTATCCTGAGGTCCCTGCTTTGTGTCGTTATTGCCAGAGAGAGCGGCAACAAAAGCAGACTTGATCGCGTAGCCGAAAGACATTTCGTCACTGGCATAGGTATTGACTGGTACGCTTCCATTCCAATCCACGTGGGAGAGCCAAGCGGGGTGCGTCGTTCGCGAGACGGTTGACGAAACCACTCTTAGTGCCGCCTGACCTCCAAGCGGCGATAGACACCATGTCAAAAGAATGACAAGCGTCCATAGACTGAAGATACGGAGTCGCAACAGGGACAAGATAGCCGAAGCCAGGGAACGACTTGCTAACAAGTGCTCGAGTAGCCCTACGACAATGTCGTTCTCAAGCCTCCATGATGCCAAAGTGGTCATAAGCTGCCCGACTATTGCAGCAAAGACGATTGGGAACACCGAAGGCCCCTTTGCCCTGATCAGCTTGGTGCACTCTGCTGACGAACGTCTTCGCCACTTACGAATCTAGCAGCCTCGAGCAACCACACTGACACCGGCGAGTTTTCGAGCCACGAGCCATCGTAATGGTAAGCAAGACCCGCAAAGACAAGAAAATATACTGGCAGAACACCTGTCGCAAAAGCAAGGCCGGCCCCGAAGAGATTCTTCTTGAAGCTGCGAGCCGATTCTCCAGCTCGTTGCAGTTGAATGGACTTTGGCTGCAAGCTGCTTGATTCGCTCCACCCGGAGAGGGTACTATCCTGGCTGTAGCTGTGCTTGTGCATCGTCAAAGACTCGCTTGTCGCCGTGGTTGTGGCAGTGGCAATACAGGCTGCGAGCGCGTGTCTGCGAGTGCAGAACATTTACATATCGCCACCATTTTAGCATAGTTGGGGCCACCCCGCTTCTCGGTAGTATCTTCCATGTCGACGGCAGGTGTGTTGCATGACCTGCAGCTTGGACGAATGCGCTGTCAGTAGCATTGAGCTATCGGACCAATCTGGGTAGCTTTAAACATAGAAAGGCTGAAATGTGGAAGGCTGAGCTATGCAAGGCTGAGATGTAGAAACCTTATGTGGGCCGAAACTCCCGATACTTGGTTCCTCGGCCTGCGATGTATTGCTGCGCGAATCAGGCTGGTGCGTTGGTACATGGTATTAGAGGTAATTATACAAAGTCGAAGGTGTCGCCCTGACCACTGAGCATGGTCTTGACCCTTTCTGTGCCGACTACTCTTTCGAGCCGGAGGCCATCCCACTTGCTGAAGACATTACGGACGCTGGTCTCAATAGGATCAATTGTTCCTTCACTGATTGTGGCACCAAGATAGCCTTCCACAAGTTCCTGGTAGAAGATCGCATTATCTGGCAGTCCGTACATGACCACTCGTTTCACGCCTTTCATCCGCAGACGATAGAAGTGGTGCGCTCTCTGTGTATACAGGAGTATCGAATGCCGGCCGTTGCGGAAATGAGCTTGCGCTCGCCTTTGTTCAGACTTCTCACTGTAGTCATGAATTGCGCCGAAAGAGATGTTCTCGGTCTGCGTAGATGTGGCGAAATAGTTCCGCAGTCGCAAGAAGTCGAAGTATGTGGGGATGAAGACCAAGATGCCTTGTGCACCATCGGCAGGCTTTGGCAGTTTCAGTAGTCGCGGTAGTATCGCAGTTGTGAAGTACTTGAACCTTGCATCCGGGTCGTTTGCAGGGGACGGTGAGTCGAAACGGGAGAACGTCTGCTTGAAGCCCAGGCCACTGGTTGTGGTTATTGCGCCAGAGTATACTGGTGCAATCTTGATCTTGCCAGCGATGTTTTCCATGTGCGCGTTGTACAGTCTGTTCATTTCCGGCGTGATGTAGGCGGAGGAAACGATCGTCTGGCGAAGGTATTTGGCGTTCCCGTCGAGATACCAGTTCCGGACACGCGAAAAGTCGCACCCATGTGAGTCCTTGAGCTCAAGATTGAGATGATTGAATACAATTTCAACGTTCTCCCAATTTTGCATCTGCATAGCATCTGCTTGATCTGCGACAACTACCTCGATAGAGGTGAGGAAGTCATTGTCTCGTTTCTTCTTGTCCTCATTTTCAATGATTTTGCGGATCCCTAAAGGCGAAGCGAGGATGATGTCGCTGTTGTAGAAGGCCGAGTAGAACTTGAGCGTTTTTCGAGTAAACTTCAATCCAGTCATGAAATCATCACTGTCATTGCCACCAAATAGCTCTCGGTAGTCCTCCGGGATATGCTCGCGATCATCCAGAGGCGCAGTAAAGGCATCGTCGAAACGCTTGCGATTCTCCTGTTGATCGGGTTGAAACGCACTGACAATTGCATCGGCGTAGTTCGCAGCCATTTGACGCGTTCCAGTTAGGATGAGAACCTTTGGACGTACGAAGCCTTGATCTCGACACTCCGGAACATCTGTATCATCGGCATGGGTCAGGCGTTCATTGTTCTTGATCACCCTATCACGGCCTTTCAAGACGTGATTAACAGCATGGAAAGCGGTCATCGTTCGTAGTGATTCAGCATTGCGCGGTGTCCGATTGCCCAGTAGTACATCGTTATAACTGAAGAGATAAGCCCCAAAAGCCTGATCCAGCGGTGTCTCCAGGGTGATATGTTTATCCGCATGCCTCGACAAGCGTTCTTTCAGTGGGAGGTTGTTGATGGCATTCGCAGGTTTCCGAGCAGCGCTGCCATCGACGCAGGCAGGTGAGTGCAGGGTCGCATTGATCTTGCCACCGAGGGATTGTTTCTCCATTCTCCATTGATTAGACTGTATCGCTTCAAGTCTTCGTTTTAGCTCGTTGTCGTCGGGGTTCGCAAAATGGACCTCGAATGGATCTTCCGATTCAAGCATCTCCTCTTCGCCGTCTGCAACTACCTCTTCTTCATCGTCGGACACATCTCTGGTCAAGTCGTCGGATTCATCTTGTTCCAGCATGTCCTCATCGTCATCTTCATCCGAGTCTGAGCCGTTCTCCTGCTCAACCACTGTTTCAATCTTTCGTCTCTTGGCCTTCCGCTCGCCACTCTCCTCCGCTTCTTCTGGAGCATGCAATGATTGCAACAGGGTATTGTAGGCCTTTACAGTCGGCTTGACCTCAATCTCCTCGTCATCATCGATCTCGGGCTCAGATTCAGATTCGTCTTCCACTTGTGGTGCATCATCTTCTGACTCCACATCCTTCACACGTTGGCTGTCGAACTTCCTATAGCCATTCTTCGTCTTGATACCACTTCGAGCGAGCTTTCCAGTGCTTTGTATTCCCCCTCTGCCTCCTCGACCTCCTCTCGAACCTCCTCTCGAACCTCCGCCCCTACCTCTGCTGCCACCGCGAGCTCCTCTGCCGCGGAAAGGAGCCATATCGATGCGTTACCACAATCTCGATCTTGTCAGAAGATCATCGGTACTTTGCTGCTCATCTCGAGCCTCCGGCGAAGCTGCGATGCTTGTACTCGATCCTGCACGTGAACGTGAAGTGAAGTCGTGTGTCGCAAGGTTAAGTTTCGCACGACCTGCGATAAGATAAGAAATTTCGTGCCAAGACCATCCCACCGCAGGAACGCAACGCGGCAACGAGAACAGCGACTTTGACCCGCGTGCCAGTCAACACTCATCACCGCCGATCCCTCCGCCACCACCGCCGACGCAGCGAGGCCGCAACCATGGCGAACTTCCTCCACCTCGCGCGTCCTCTCGCGCCCGCCGGCGCCACCGCCGCTCCCACCACCGCGCCAGTGACGGTGACAGTGCAACCACAAGCCATATTCTCGATTCTAGACCACGCATCTAGGCGACCAGCGGACCAGGAGCGCGTCATTGGCACATTACTGGGTGTTCGAAGCGAAGATGGAACAGAGGTTGAGATCAGGAACTGCTACGCAGTTCCGCACACGGAGACGGCAGAGCAGGTTGAGGTGGATATGGACTACCAGAAGCGCATGCTGGAGCTGCACCTGAAGGCCAGCCCTAAGGAGGTGCTTATCGGCTGGTATGCCACGAGCAGCGAGCTCAACACTTTCTCTGCCCTGATCCAGAACTTCTACTCCCAACAAGGGGAGGGCACATGGCCCCATCCGGCAGTCCATCTCACAGTCAACACCGTGGCTGGTCAGGATCCTCGAGCAGACACATACATCAGCGCTCCTATTGGCGTGACCGCAGAGCGCGCAGCAGACTCATGTCTGTTCATCCCAGTACCACACGAGATCAAGTACGGCGATGCAGACAGGAGCGGATTGGAGTTGATTGCGGGCGCAAGAGACCGGGAAGATCGATCGCAATTGCTGCAGACGGATATTGAGACTCTGGAACGCGCAATTGAGCAGGTCCTTGAGATGCTTGAGCGCGTGGCCAACTACGTGTCAGATGTTCTGGATGAGGAGGCGAAGCCATCTTCTGCTCTGGGCCAATTCCTGATGAACACTCTTTCTCTCGCTCCGAAGGTTGACGCCGAAGACATCGAGCGAGACTTGTATGTTCCACCTGGCCTTGTGGTAGTGTGGAGAGGTCAAGCTAACGTGATCACAGTAACAACCACATCCAAGACGTCCTCCTCGTCTCCTACCTTGCCAACACAATCCGCACTCAAATGGACCTCTCCCACCGCCTCTCTACTGCCGCTCTCACGATGGGTGAGGGCAAGCCAAAAGATGACAACAAGCCACAACAAAAAGACAGGCAGAGAGGTGGTCAGCGTGAGCAACAGTAGAGCGATCAGCGAGCCTCATCACTTTTGTGGATCCGCATTTTGACCAGCTGAAACGAGTACCGCGAGGTCTTTCACTCGAAAAGTAGAAGTGCAGTATAGATACTAGCACTGAACGAGATGGCACCCAGTCGAGGTGTATGTTTGATTACGATACCGATTGCACGTTCATGATGCTGTGTGTTTGATCACCGCCCTCATGGCGGCTTCGCAGCGCTGGTTCAACATCGGGTCGTAGCTCTGGGGCTAACAGACGATGTGCTAGTCTTGGCTGAACGAGAAGCTTCCCAAGTCACCTTTCTTGGGCTGCTCGACGACTGAATAGTTTCAGCAGGTGTTATCCTCCAGGCTAGAATGTCAAGACGGCAGGAAATATACTTACATGCTAAGCCAGACTTTTACACATCGCCAGCGTGTCCCTCGATCGCAACATGCTTTGTGACGACCCACTTTCCTTCAATTTTCTTCCAAGTCGTGATCGCCACGAGACGCTTGATCACACCTTTTGGCATCCCATGACTATCATAATTCGAGTGCACCACTGCTCGCGTCCCTTTGGCATCCAATGTTGTAGTCATATCTTGGATATGTATAGCATAATCTGGGTAGGTGTCGACCATGAGACGCAGCATGGCAAGAAATTCTGGAACGTCTAATTTCTTTTCGGGTCCATCTTGTAAGAAGCCATCTCCGTCAGCGATGTAACCTGGCCCAAGAAATTCCCAGATTGGAGACGTGGATGATAGATCGCGTGAATTAATAGCTTTTGTAAAGAGGACCATGGTCTTTTCGATGTCTCGGATTGTTTCCGCGCTTTTTGGCTCGGTCTTTGTCATGGTGGGTAGATGGAGGATGACTCCAGGATGGAAGACAGAGGTTGATTTGCAGCTGACAATGCTTTAGGCGGACGGCATTCTACGCACTGGATTGACACACTATCAACGCGGCAGCACGTTGCACAGCTAAGCACTGGCTAAGCCTACGCGAGTCTTCGACGGACTTGGCCGAATGATCGGATCATTGATTAGATTGCGCTGGCCACAGCTGAACCGTTGGTGCGCGCAGGTTTTCAGATATTACTGTTTAGCGACGGGTTTGGCCTATGTCTGTTGCCTTGTATTTCTGATCCACTGTCAGTCAAATTTGCCGTCACAGACAAATCTCACAGTGTGTCGTCCAGCAGCCGCATTATCAATATATCGTCCGCTCGGTCAAAGTGCCGCGAATCGTGCTTTCTCTTTCTGGATCTTGTAGAGCTGAACGTGAAGAAGCGAGGCAAGGTTCTGAATCCTACAACGCCATTGTGCAGCTCGGCAGTTCGCCTTTCTCAGCCTCAGGGACGATCTTGATAGAGCTCGCTCGATGATGAGCTCGAGCTTGGAACCTGTTCGAGCTGGGTAAAACATCCGCGAGGTGATTGCGAGATTTATGCAGGAGACGAGAAGAGAGAAGGACATGGAGTTGCAAAGTCTTCGTCTCGGGGCGTGGACCAACGACTTGCCATTCTCGCTGCACAATCTTTTCAACTTGGACTGGATAGATTCTTTCAAGTATCGTGCTGAGATGGGTAGAATGTGTACTTCAGTTGTACTAACAAAACGTGTATGCAAAAGCGGATGATAATACTTTCAACACTCGCAGGCCTGTATTCGACTATATATTATACATCCGTGCTCCAGCAGCATTCCTGCATCAAATTAAAGGACAATTGATTGGCCAGCCGTGAAAAAAGTGTTGACGCATGTCAATATCCTTGGACGCCAGCTTTAGGCTTCATTGCCCTATACGCACTTCCAGGAGCAAAACGATGACCATTGATGCGGTACAGCAAAAAGAATCGCAGCTGATCGAACAGCCTGCTCACAATCGTACGGAGACGTACATTGTACTTTCGTCGAGACTTGAACTCGAGACCTTCAGTGTGTTAGACTGACGTGATAACCACTGGACACTCGTTAGGACATGAACAATGGACCGTTTGGACGGATGCAAATCCTTACACTACACCACGAAAGCAATTGATTAGTGGAGGGGTGTGCAACGTATCTGTATATAGACGCTGATGTTGAGGTGAGTGAAGCTTGGAGAAAAATTTTGCCCCGACTTGGCATTTTCGGGGTCCACCCCGCCCAATTCTTTCACAGGACAACCGAATGGCACGACAACCAACTAACATCATTCTGAGATTCAATAATGCGTCTACAGTGCGGCTATCAGTTGCATTTTTGACTGTGGGGTCCGAGATAGCATCACACCTTTATCAACACTTCATGGTCTGTTCCCGTAGCCCTTCAACTGCTGCACCGCAATTCAGCATCCTATCAGAGCCTGGCCAAGTCTAAGACTGAGATCAATTGAATCGATCAACCATCTGGTGAGCCGCTCAGCGAAATTTTGTACCTGCGACTTTTCATCACGATCCGCGGAAGGTTTCTCAGCAGAACTACGGGCCTTTCCTCAGCTCATTGTGATTGCTTGAGGCCACACGCTCAGCCATCGCCTTGGCCAATGGATCCACTCACCGAGAACTGAGCTTGGTCAGAAGTACAAATTTGGAGAACAATCATGTTCGAGAAGAGTACAACAAGACCACGGCACATCATCACTCGATCTCGATTGAGTAGTGGCACATCAAATCTTGTCGCTGGTGATCCTGATATAATGAGGACATGTGCACAGTATCGGCAAACATGAAAGCCAGAGTTTTACCATCGAAGCCTCTACTTGGGCTCACTACCGAACGTACGCCTCTTTCCCCCTCCCACATCTTTCCTCAGTCCGCGTATGGTCTTCGCAATGGCATGTCTACCATCATAGACAGGATAGATGACGACCAGTATGATGGCCAGCCACTGCCAGATAATCGACATCGTCACCCAACCACCGAAAAAACTCTTGGTGAAGATCCAGTCTCTATAGAGCGGCAAAGGCCAAAGCACGATCGTCGTCAGAACATTCACGATGAAATATCCTACGGCAATGCTACGCCATTTCTTGATGTGCCGAATCGTCTCTGGGTCGAAGGGATGGACCACATTGTCGAGACTATTTTCGCTGTTGTGGTCGGAGGCTGGCAGGCCGGTCTGCGTGGTCTGCGTCTCGACGGCGAGCTTCTTCTCGTTGTCTGCGTCTTTGATCTGGTTGACAGCGATTGTGCTAGGCGACTCACTGCTCGCCACGCTCTTGTCTTCAATGAGGTCGATCTTCAAGAACTCGCGCCAATCGAAGCGAGATGGCCAGACGAGAGAGATGATGATGGAGTACAACAAAGGCGAGAAGAACGATGTGATGGCGGCGTACAGTCCAGGGAGTTGCAGCTGCGTCGTGTTGATGTCGATCGTACCGCCCCATCTACGATTTGTTAGTCACGTCCGCCACATTTTTGCGAGAAGAAATACTCACTTCCAAGACAAACTGAGCCAGACTGCTAATCCAGAGCACAGTCCGAGAAGTGGTGCACCAATCGCAGCAGCCTTCGTCTGCCGGTCCCAAAGTATGGTCAAAATCATCGGAAAGATACCCGGACATGCGATGATTGGACGGAAGTAAGTTGACCAGTTGTTAGTAGCCCCAGCGTACTGCAACATGATGGCAAACCCAGCCATGAAGCAGCCATGAAATACAACACCGGTATGTGAGACCTGCATGATTTTCTTGTTGCTGGCCTGTGGATTGACGTAGGTTCTGAAGAAGTCCAACGAGATGATACTGCTCACAGCAATCATAGACGAAGAGATCGTAGAGGTAATCGCCATGAAGATTAGAACCAGTAGCCCCGTCGTTGCTCCCCTGCCGAGCAGACTCTCCAGCACGTACGGCATTACGAGACCGGAATTGACTTGTTTTAGAGTGAGAGTCTCGGGGTATGCAATCCAGATTGGCGTCTTCTCAATAGCACGAGCAGAGAGACCAATGATCGTTCCAGTGCACCATGGGATCGCAATGATCGCAATCGAAGCGAGGTCGTAGCCCGGCACTGTCGCGTGGACTTCGCTTGCAAAACTTTTCTGCCAGAAGGCTGTGTCCATGAGGACAAGAGCAAGGTTACCGAACTTCAACACCAATCCGAACAGAATAGCTGGAGCAGTCAGCATAGGTCTGCAGCTCGATCGCAGGCTTGAAGACGCAACTTACCTGGCTCTGATTTGAACGACAATAGAGAGCCCCGGTAGTTCCCCTCGATATAGTCATCCGCAGCAAGGACCTTCTCGTAGAGCCCTGACAGTCCGCCGATGTGTGGGTTCACGAGTACAGATATCGAAAAGTACAGCAGTAGTACCAGAGCAATCGTGGTGTGCAAAAAGTCTGTCAAGAACGTGGCTTTGATTCCACCAACAGCAGTATACAGCACAACTGCAGAATGGTCAGTGTGAATCAAGAACACAATGTGTTGTTTACTCACCTCCAGCAGGTATCAGGACACAAGCAGCAATTACATGCATACCAGTCATGCCTGTGACAAGCTGCGATCCAGCCAGAATCATGCTACCACACCCGAACACGTTGTTGATCAGGTTCAGAACGATGAAGATGAGATGCGCATAATTGCCATATCGCCTTCTGATGAACTCGAGAGATGTGTGAGCATACTGGACTTCAATCAGCGATGAATTCCTCACAACATCACATGGATAAATTTACCGGCACCCTCAATTTCGCCACAATACCCATAATTGCCATCAAAGCAATCTGGAACGATAGCCCACTCGCCCACCATATCGGCAACGCGACACCCCATTTGTAAGTGTAGGCTGCAGAGAAGACACTTTCATTGATCCACATCCAGCTTGAAAAGACAGCAGAGCATGTCAATCCTGTACCAACAGATCTGTTGGCGACCATGAACTGTGCAAATCATTTAGCTGCCGTTTTTGATCACTTCGAATATCGAGGAACCAACCATCTCCGACTGATCAGAATCTTCCGAAAGATACCTCTTCTGCAGACGCACACATATCAAGATGATAGCACAGAACAAAAACGACAAGCCAACAATAACGCCATAGCCAGTCGCTTGAGACAAAAGCTCGACAGTCATATCGATCGATGACCAGCACGGCGAACGGACTTGTGTAAGGTCGTCAGTCTGGCCTTCGAGCACAATGACAGAGATTTTATCGTTGCTGGACAGTCAGCATGATGTGACCGCCCATGCGGACTGTAGTCATTGCGCTAATGTTCTCGCAATGCTCCCGCTCCATCGTCCCGTCTTCACGTGGCAAAGCGTGGAATGTGTGTGTGAAGGTTGAGATGCATCCCAGCAAAAAGAAAGCCCGATGTCCACTCCTACCGTTCAATGCAAGCATCTGATTGCTCGGCAAGGCTTTGCAGGGCTTATGCCGTTGGTGTTGCAGCTTATCGTGCTTGGTGATCACGAAGCTTAGCGTGATGGCGCCATACAGAATTTACAGCACGCCAGAAGCATCGGCTGCCACTTCACTTTCAAACTCTTGGACATTCAACCGTGACCGGTGTTATTGGCTCAGGAAATCCCATTGTGTGGATTCTTTCTGCCTCTACTATAATCCGGACATGCTCGAGCGCTTTTGTCGGTCAGGACCATATGGCTGGCTCGCGGGTTGTTCGGCTTCTACAAAGAGCATGGCGACAAGACTTTCGGTGCAACCCTTGATGCCACGCGAGGCTTATCTCGGGATCGATGCTACGTTCGCTACTCAATGAGCCTTCGGATGCAGCTCGTTCCTTGGCCGGAGCAAGCATCCACGCCTCCACTCAATCATATGTGGCGAAGATGTCGTGCTCTAGAAGCACGATGGGGGCATGTTGAGCTTGCGCAAAACGACGGAATAACATCCACTTACAGACGACAGAGTTTTCTTCGAAGCCGTTGCGACGCATTATATAGAAGTGGTAAGCTCTGCCACTTCATCTAGGCATTGATCTTGTTCGACCCAGGGAAGGTTCGTGCCCAGACCACAGTCAAGCAACAAAGGCAAGTCCTGTCGAGAACATGGCAGACTTCGACAAGCAGCCGCGAGTCTCTCTGATCACTCCGGCCTCCGCTGGTGACAATCGCAGGAGGACTTCCGTTACTTCAATATTGGCGTCAGGCTTTGAGACAGCAAACATCGCGACCAAGACCGACCTTGGAAAGCCCGGAGGCAACAGCACGACATTTGCATCAGAAGGGTTGACTTCTTTCTACAAGCCTGCAGATCACTGGGAAGGATTGCATCGTTATGATCCAGACTTTGCTTGGGAGCCCGCTGAGGAGAAGGCTTTGGTCCGGAAGATTGATTGGAGAATTTGCACATTTGCATGTTTAATGTTCTTCGCCCTGCAGTGAGTGACTTAACGATTCGCAATCGACCAAGGTGATGTGCTAATTCCACTTCAGACTCGATCGTGGCAACATCTCTCAGGCACTGAGCGACAATCTACTACCCGATCTCGGCATGAACACGAATGATTACAACAATGGGCAAACTATCTTTTTCTGCTCCTTCTTGTTCGCTGAACTGCCTTCGCAGATGATATCGAAAAGGCTGGGCCCTGACAGGTATGATTCTACTATGCACGCGCAACGGTCGTGATATTGTTGGTACTAACATCTTGTGCCGCAGGTGGATTCCGATACAGGTATGCCTGAAAAGTGAAATGTTACTACCACGATACTGACGTTTACACAGATGGTCTCGTGGTCTTTCGTCGCCAGTATGCAGGTCTTCCTCAGCGGCAGAACTTCATACTTCATCTGCCGATCATTGCTGGGACTGATCGAAGGTGGCTTCATCCCTGATACGATCCTCTATTTGTCCTATTACTACACGTCGAAGGAGCTGCCGCGACGGCTCTCATTCTTCTGGGTGGCTTATCAATCGACACAAATCGTATCGGCTTTCCTAGCATATGGCATCTTGCGAATGCGTGGTATCAACGGGCTCGCAGGGTAAGTGCTCCGCAGTTGAGATATGGAATATCGCTTATGTTGATTTGTATCCAGATGGCAGTGGCTCTTCGCCTTGGAAGGCATGCTCACTGGCCTCATTGGCATCCTGGCCTGGTTCTACCTGCCTGCAAGTCCTTACGACACCGCTAGCTGGTTCCGCGGCAAGAGTGGTTGGTTCAGCGTCCGTGAGGAGACCATCATCGCCAACAGAGTGATCCGCGATGATCCCTCAAAGGGCGACATGAATAACCGGGAAGGCCTTTCACTCTCAATGCTCTGGAAGTGTCTGACAGACAAGCACATGTGGCCGGTCTACCTCATTGGACTCAGTTGGGGAATTCCAACACAACCTCCTACGGCGTATCTGACATTGAATCTGAAGGCACTTGGCTTTGGCACATTCGAGACCAACTTGTTGACCATTCCGGCATACGTGCTCTTCATCATACAATTGCTTGTCTGGACCTGGCTTTCTGAGAAGATCAACCAACGCTTTCTCCTCGGCGTTCTTGGACAACTCTACGCACTACCCTTATTGATCGCTCTCGAGATTCTTCCAGCCGACAGCAGTCACTGGGGCAAATGGGTCATCGCAACGATGCTTGTTGGACATCCTTACATTCACGCAATCCTGGTCGCTATCACAAGCCGGAATGCTGGAACCGTGAGAACAAGAACTGTAGCCTCGGCATTATACAACATGTCTGTGCAAACGTCAAGCATCATATCTTCGCAGATTTACCGAGAAAACGACAAGCCACTGTATCGAAAGGGCAATGCTGCCCTGATTGCAGTGTGCGTTTTCAACATGGTTCTCTTCGTTGCAGCCAAGATGTTCTACGTTGAAGTGAACAGGTAGGTGAAGGTACATGACTTAAAAGGGATTCTCTGCTAACCACGACCACAGACGTCGCGACCAGGCTTGGAATGCATTGGCTACCGAGGAGAAAGAAGACTACCTCAGCACTACCAAAGACCAAGGCAACAGGAGGTTGGACTTCCGATTCGCACATTGAAGTATTAAAGGTCGGCCGAGGATTTAGATGCAAATACGAATATAATATTGAGCTTGACGGTACAGCCGCGAGATAGCTCGAATCAATCAGAAGCTTTGATCGAATCGCTGTGTCCTGAAGGCGGCTGGCCAATGGTCATCATCAAAGTCGGCTTACCACTTGTTGTGTTTTGTATGAGTGACGGTTTCGACTCGCTAGCGGTATAGCTGCGGTCTTTCTTGTGCGAGGCATCTTACTCAATTGTATAGTCCTTCCATCTCGAAGAATGCTTTCCAGTGCGAGGTATGAGGAGGCCGTCGGACGATTCCCCATCTCATCATCTCGTTGTTGAGGTCCATGTTGATCAGGTCTTTGGTCATGGGATGATAATGTTCAAAGTCGACAAGAGACCTGCGAAGTTGCAATTGATTAGATCAATGGTCTCTGAACCGAACCAGCTACCAAGCCGAACTCTCAGCACATACAGTGTTTCCGTCGCTTCTTCCCACAGAATATTCCGCAGGGCGCAATCGTAAGGCTCCATGCCTAGCGCCCATACATTCCTGTCAAACTTGTCAATACTTGAATTCAATCTTGATGCATAGCCTCCTCGCGTACTTGATTACTTGTCGAAAGGCACCTCGAATTCGGTTCTGTTGCTCTTCGGGCATGCTCCAGAATTTGGCTTCCATCAGATCTTTCCCCGGCATCAAAGTCATCACTGTGTAGGAAATATATCCTCCAGGCATTGGCCCCTTCTCATCTTGCGTGAGCAATTTCGTAGCCACCAAATGGGGGAGGCCAGGCGATTGGGTGTCCGCAAATTTCTGCAGTGCTTCTTGCTCAGCTTTTGTATGGGGACTTGGCCCGGTAATGGGTGTTGTCAGTCCGTTGGCAAGTACAGATGGCGCTCTGTGACACTAATGAGCAAAGCAATTGCTTGTGATGTTGCTGCCGCTACGTACTGGACCTTGCATTTGAGCACGAACAGCTGTGAATCCTCGGCATTCGAGCTGTCATTGCTTAATTTGCCGTCTGCCTGCGGCAGCTTTCGACATATGTAAAGTATTCTTGCCTCGGAATCGTCCTTCCGGAAATTCGTAATCGGTCGGATACGCTCGAATTGAGCATTGATATCTGGGAAGTCAACGACGGCATCGAGCAACGCCTCGGCGTCTTGGACTGTGAGGCCTTGGTCGCCCATGATGCATGGCGAGTTGTTTACTGTACAAATGCTGTGGTCGGTAAAGCTCAAGATCTGTGCTGTTCTGGTGACGTCGCTCCTCTCGGCTGAACGGAGTGCTAGCTCCGAACGGCATAGCTGTATACGTTTCGCCGGCGGGCTAACTACTGTCCACCATCTAGACAATAATGAACCAACGGCAACAGACGGGCATGCTCGAACTCTCCTGTCGTCTCACGGGGATGCCCTAAGCAGCCATGCACTCGAATGGAACAAACATTCCACAAGAGCTGGGATCCAAACCTTCGATTGTAGCCACGTGTCTCAGGCCAACGTACAGAACCTCGCATGCTGGATGAAAACGCAAGGGGCGCTGTAACAGCTCCAAGGCTCATTATTCCATGAACGATGTTGCTCGTCACTGGGTTTTCTGGCGCCACGGTCTGAACAAATTTTGCACGCCGAGATGGAAGACCTGGACTTCAATAACGACGTAGACCGGAATCGCAACAGTAGAAGACTGCAGTGGGCCGATTTCACTGCATTGTTGAGAGTGGCATGGCGTTCAATGGGTCACAGTTTTGTGCTGAAGAAGCTGCGATACGGACTCCTCTCACAACAACAGTCAGGAGATGGCCCCGGGGTGAATGGCCAATCACACTTCCAGACGGCTTCCCCGCTCCGCTCGGGCGACAGTGGCTCTCCCGCAGCAGCCGCGAAAATCTTAAAAAGTCTTTGCCGACCTCACGCCGTGTTTGCCCTGTAACTCAGGTAAACTTCTACGCCAGGACCGATTTCAGCCATTGAATGTCTGTCTTGCGGCGGACGTCCAACATCTCAGATTGCTCCCTGCCACGTTTCTGCCATTGGTGATGGATCACTTCTGCCCGTAGTCGGGCTGAACCTGGCGAATCACGCAGACATGCTTGGCCAACGAAATGGAGCGAGACACCCGCAGGTTACCGTGCGTACTTGACTCGCAGAAGCGTCGAGAGTCTGACACGAGAGAGCGAAGTCCAACTACCGATACTCGTCACGTTGTGCTAGCTGGGATCGAAGCATCAGCACTAAGAGTACTACACCGCCACATGTACAAAATCGTGTAATCAGGTCGCAGGGAAGATGTGGCAAGCTTCGGTTCCATTAGAGCTGACGAAGCTCCTCGTCCTTTCGTGATCACTGCGTTGGACCGAGGCGCACTCTACGCGGGAACAGGACTTTTGCCGACTCAGGGAGGCCACCAGAGCAGCCAGGTGGTGACCATCCATGATTCCACGACTACGATTAAATACATTCATTCGCGCCATTCTGCAAGAATCTCTCAGCAAGTCTCCAGCCGGACTTGATGACAGCTAGCCAAACAACGCATCGCCAAGCCTGATGTGGACTGATTTCTGCTGAACGTAGTTGTCCAAGGCAGCCTCACCAAGCTCGCGACCAATTCCTGATTCCTTATAGCCTCCAAAAGGCATCTGATGGTGGATTGCGTTGTACGTATTCACCCAAACGGTACCGGCCTTGAGAGCATTGGACACCTGCACATGCGAGTCTTAGCACAGTCCATTTGGACCATGATATTACGAATACTTTCAACATACCTCAATTGCGGTGTTCAAGTTCTGAGTGTGCACAGCCGCAGCAAGGCCATAGTTTGTGTTGTTTCCTACGCGAATGGCGTCTTCTTTGGTCTTGAACTTGGCAATCGAGCATACAGGTCCGAAGATTTCTTCTTGTTGGATCTGCATATCCTGAAGGATGTGTCAGTAACAAAGCCTCGGCGCAATATGCTTCACTGCGCAGCTCACCTCTGTGACATTCGAGAAGATTGTTGGCTCGATAAAGTATCCTTTATCGCCTTTGCGAGTCCCACCAGTCTCGACTTTGGCACCTGCGGACTTGCCGGAGTTGATGTAGCTAACACGTTGTCAACAACTGTCAGGAATCGAAAGCAGCAGCCTTACCTCATCACACGATCGAATTGGACCTTGGAGACCTGTGGCCCTTGGAATGTGTCTTTGGCGAATGGATCTCCGACCTTGTTCGCCCGTGCTCGCTCTGCAAATCGCTTGACAAACTCGTCGTAGATGCCTGTGATTTATCAGCATACTGTTCAGCTGAAGGTGTGAGAACGACATGCCTTCTTGGACATAAATGCGGGATCCTGCAACGCAACACTGGCCATGGTTGTAGAAGATGCCAAAGTTGACCCACGAGATTGCGTTGTCAATATTCGCATCGTTGAATACGATATTTGGCGACTTTCCGCCAAGCTCCAAAGTGACCTACACCACCATGTTAATGACTTCGCGGTAGCCTTCGTCAGATAGGCAAAGCAATTGCATACCTTTTTCAGGTTCGAGCTGGCTGCAGCCTTGAGGATGGTTCTTCCGACGACGGTCGACCCCGTAAAGGCTATCTTGTCGACATCCATGTGGGAGGCCAGCGCTGCTCCAGCAGTCTTGCCAAAGCCCGACACGATATTGATCACACCAGGCGGGAATCCAGCTTCCGATACCAGCCTTGCAGCCACCAGAGCGCTCAGTGGCGTTTGCTCTGCAGTCTTGATCACAACGGTATTGCCCGCCGCAATTGCTGGACCAACCTTCCATGACCACCTGCCCACTTGTTAGCAATATCATAAGTACAGTTCGATGGGTCCCACGTACATGAGCAATGGGAAATTCCACGGAATGATCTGTCCACAAACACCAATCGCCTCCTTCCTTATGTAATTGAAGGTATCGGGAGCAACGTCCACCACCTTGCCCTCAATCTTGTCCGCCCAGCCTCTGCCCTCAAAAGTCAGCAATTGGTCCTTCACAACGATATGGCCTTCTCGACCGTTTGCTTACCCATAGTATCGAAGACAGCCCGAACATAGATTGATATCGACTTTGGCCATAGTAATAGACTTGCCATTGTCAAGGGCTTCGATCGAAGCGAGTAGATCGTTGTTCTCATCGAAGAGCTGGGCAAGACGATTCAGAAGCTTGCCACGATCTTCTGGGGTGACTTTCTTCCATGGTCCTTCAAAGGCTTTACGCGCTGCGGTGACTGCCTTGTCGATGTCTTCTTCATCACCTTCATAGACAGAAGTGATCACTTCCTCAGTTGTCGGATTGATGGTTTCGAATTTTCGCCCTTTGGAGCTGGGTACAAACTCGCCATTGATGAAACTGTAGGGATATCAGTCGGCCTTGTTTCGAAAATATTGCAGAACTTGGATGAGAACTCACAGGCCGATGGGTTGCTCATATTTGCCAGAGTGTGGCGTCTCAAGCTGCACGGAGAGCGACATTTTCTTCTTCGATACTTGCGGGGGATTCGTTACAAGCGTCTGAGACAGCGGGGCTACACGACTTTCTAATAGTCCAGGACATTGCTGTCGAGTGCGGGCAGAAGTGGGTAGCTCATCACTCACTCAGCCTCCCCGCCATCTCGCTCAGACGGAGGTCGAGTCATGCGGGCCATATCTCCGACCAGCTCAGGCACACGGCCGTAGCCTAGAACTCGTGATTCGGGCATGAAGACTCTACAAAGCATACACAACAGGTGGAAGCCTGCCGGGCTGACGGAAAGATGGGCCCACGACAACAACATGGCCGACGGCCGTAGAGAAGACATGCGAGCTAAGCTGCCCAGGATCAGGGTATTGTATGGTGTGGAGCACACGACGAGGGGCGCAACATCGATGATGAAAGGCTTCTGTGCACCAGAGGTCCAGTCTGCCAGAGGGCCAGCGCTTGTTGTTGCACGGCCACAAGGAGACACGGGTACGCATTAGACTCTTTCTCGGAGCATGGTACGTTTCTCGCACCGCGGGTCGATTGAGCTTTAGATTTGGAGTGTTCCAAAAGCCGAAGAGCTGGCTGCGTCGTGCGCTGTACTCGATAGAGTAAGTGTCGTGAATGCTAGTCATACGATGAAGAGTTGTTCCGTCACAACAAGGTGGCTTGAAGTTCGAACATGGCAAATGTGGCCGGCAATCCCAGCTCACATTGATATGTGATGACTGCCTGACAGCCAGACTAGCCTAGAATCGCGTCTTACGGCGATGATTAACTTCAACGCGGATGAGTGATAAGCCGCAGCTGACCCGAAACGCATAAGCATGGTACAACAGCTATGTGTCGCTGAACAAGGTATTGACGGCTCGTTTAGTCGTCGCCTTGACCGTTGATACAGCGTGGTACAGATCCTGCTCATATGGCTGTGTGGGAAAAGACTCTTGACAGGGTCGTAAAGGTTGCGACAATGTGGAGCTGTCCGTTGCGGAGTATTGCTGCAGGTTTCGGCATGTGGTCTGAAGAACCCCCCAATCACCCCTGCAAGCGCAAAGCTAGTCTTACCCTTTCTGGTCAATAGGCTCCGGCAGTATCCCTTCTACTTGGAGCTCTCATTGGTGAACAAAGGCGAAGCTTGCATGATGTGACTACTGAAACTGGCTCAAGCATAAGATTCCAGCGCAGTTCAGCCCCTGGAATCGCCCTACAAGGAGCACTGGAGCTCTAGCAGCCCAGCAACGAATGACTGATGCTCTGCAGAAACTCACGCGTTCAGCCCCCCGCAATCCCGAACTTAGTGATTATGCCCGACTTCGACTACTGCGTTGAGCTGCTGAGGTGTGGCACGATCGACCATGGATTGTAGAGATCCTCAAGGTTCCCCACGATTACCCCAGTCCGCTTTTGCACTGTGCGAACTACAGGCACGATGAGGAAGATCAGCCAACCAAGGAAGGGTGCACGATGTTGTACGATGAGTAATTGCTTGCATTCTGCATCGCTAGCGATGGCAATTCCAAGTCCGCAGCAAGTCACAGACGTCCATTCTGCCAGCTTAAAGCCAATACCCCTCATCGATCGTGATTACAATTGTGCCCTGCAAAGACACGTTCACAATCTCGCAGCGTAGGTATCATCTGAGACGGCGGTCTTGCTTGTCCTTGGTGCAGTACAACTGCGCAGCTCGACAGTGGAGGCACTTCTCACTGGTGATGCACTCCAGAAGTATGTCCTTGCGTCCTACCGGCCTATGGCGCAACTCGAAGAAAATGCACGTCGGAGGAACTGCTTCATGTGGTTTACACTAGTGTATGCTTTGTTGCATTCCATGTCACCGCGCATGTAGCCAACAACGATCGTTTGACCAGGATCCTGGCAGATTAAGACCACGCGTGAGACTGAACGCCGGGCGTCTTGTGCAGACTCGACGAGAGGGCCGCAAGCCAAGCTGTGGTCGCGGCGTAGCACTACTGCAGCCTCGTTGAGCCCTTGACCAGGCTCGGGAAGCACAATCTCAGTATTTGATTCGCTCTGTCTGCATCCTTTTGATCGTAGGAGGCAATTTATCGAATGATCCAATGTCTTCGACAATAAGCTTGCATCCATAGTCAATCAATTTTTCGGCATCATGGTCGCGACATTCCAGATAGACAGCCGCAAAATTCCCCGCTCCTATGTCCATCGCAGTCGTGGCCATCAGTGCCAAGTCAAGACAGGTACGGAGCTCTGTTTGATGCAGATCGCCGCGCGTTGTCCTAGCCACGACAATATAAGCACTATCAGTGATGGCTGCCAGGAGACATCCCAGATAACTCGCTTCAGATGATGGGTCCATTGCAGGCAGTATTCTGCCATGTACACTCACGATCGGAATCGCGTCGTGCATCAGCAGGTCCTTGAGTACCTGTTGGATCTTCTTCAGCCGTGCTGTGGATTTGATGTCATCCTTCGAAATCGGGACCTGGGCTATGGACTGTCGCAGATGGCCGAAGAGCTGGCCCCACATTGCTGTGAGCTTTGCTTGTCCAAGAGCAGCCAATGTATCTTTGGAGATGTCGTCAAGACACTGCTCTGATCTTCGATGATCGAGCATGCCAATGTCGACCACTCCAGTAGTGCAGATGATGACCCTATGCCCTTGGAACTGCAATCGGTGCGCGGCCTCTGCGACGCGTGACAAAGTCGAAAGCAGGGGCGTGTTTTCGCTTACTCCTGTGATGTGCTGAGTCAGTTTCTCAGATCGAGGAGCCTGGTAATACGCACTGATCGCGATCACAATAGTGCCAGACTTCTCCATTATCACGTCGACAAGAGACTGCCAGATTTGAGGAATTCTGCCTCATCGGCCAAGGTTTGCGCTGGGAGACGAGAAGAACAGCGACAGGTTCACGCGCATCTATTGCTTGTCCGGCGAGCGTGTGCCTCTCAAACAACAGACCAGCTCGGTCGTATGGACCAACAGTCAGTTCCAACGCGAAACATCAAGGATACGTCTGGGCTTCTCCAGGCGCTACCGGGATCCAGACGGTCGATTACGCTGCGTGCTTAGCATAAGATGGGGAACACAGTCTACTGACAACCCATGGCATGACCGGGCCCAGTCTCGTGGTCTCACAATGCTTGTAGGTCCCTAGTCGCCTTGTGTGCGGAGAAAGGGCAGTTCAGTCGCCACAACAGAGCCGTTCGTGATGCTGAAATACTTTAAAATGCGGATCCGTTTCTTGGAAAGAGCTCACGAGTATTGCAACGAGGCATCACCATGGAGGCAGCCGTAGTCAGGTACGGGCAAAGTACCGTGGTCAATGGCCTATTGCTCTTCGGCGTCGTCTTCCTCATCCTAGTCGGACAAAATCAATACAAACTCCTTTCGCGCATCGCCTGGACAATCAATCGAGCTCTTGGAGGAGCCCCGCATGGCACCAATCTGCCCGGTCCCAGTGGATGGCCTATCATTGGTAATCTCTACGATGTAAGTTGACAAAGTGTCGATCAACCAGATCACGATTTTCTCGTACTGATAGCAAGTAGATGAAGGATGGCCACATCCAGAAGTTGAAAGAGTGGCAAGCCAAGTATGGCGATGTCATCCGGTGCGAGCTTGGCGAGCGCGAGATGGTAGCCTGAGCAATTCGATCCAGTAGCTGATGTCTCGATCTGACGGCATCTTAGGTTGTCATCAACAGCCACAAAGCACTCGCAGAGACTGTTGTGCAGCAAAATATTGCTTACTCGTCACGTCCCATCTTCAAGCTTTTTCACTCGGATTATGCATCCAACGGTATCTGGACAGTTGGCAGTGAGTTGTGTCAACAGAGCTGAAAAGAACAAACGTGCTGATGGGATCGATCAACAGCATCCCCAATCAACGACTCTGTTCAGCGCACTCGTAAAGCGTTCAATGCTCAAGTAACACCCCGGATGCTGCCCACATACACCAAGGTGATCCACCCAAAGCTCAAGAAGCTTCTGGGAGAAGTCTTCGGCATCAGCAAAGGTCATGCGGTAGACATGGCTGACATCCTCCATCGTTTCGGAACTGGACAAGTCTCCGAGCAGTTGATGGGACTTCCTCTAGACGACGACACGGTTGCAATGCTGGCCGAGAATGAAACCAACATCTTTCGTCAACGCACTGTGGGATTCCCAGCTCGCGACTACGTACCAATCCTGCGTGGCGTCAAACGGGTCATTTACAGCATCGGCAAAGCTCTTGGCATCGAGAGCTGGTCGTGTGATGAGGCGGAAGATCGTGCTCGAGGCTATCGTCGCAAACAGGGCGTCTACATCGACAAGCTGCTTCATGATCTGAAGGCTGACATCGAGGCTGGAACGGCGCCTCCTTCCATCATGGGCAACATATTGAGAAGGAATCTGTTGAATGACACCGAAATTCTCCTGGCGTCATATACTGGCAGTATGGTTGTGCTCGTTCCTTCTGCGTGTCCTGTGGTGTGCTAACGATGTGCTTCGCAGTCGCTGCTGGTGTCAATCTCGGCTATGCACTCAATTGGACTGTAGGATATCTTGCCAACCGTCCTGATCTTCAAGAAGCAGCCTACAATGCCATCTGCGAGGTCTATGGCGATGCACCTCCAGATCCTCACGATGTCGATCGTGTTGAGTTCGTCAAAGCTCTCCACCTCGTGAGTCCATACCATTAACATTTCCTTTGCAGCTTTCTGACAGCCTCTCCTAGGAAGGATCGCGGATTTATACTCCTGTCCGTCTCGGCTTTCCACGCGAGACATTGGAGGGGGCCACATACAGAGGCATAAAGATCCCAAAAGGAACAGTGAGTCTTGCAGGGTCTCTATCGGCATTGCCCTCGATACTGACTTGACCAGCTCACCATCATGAACCTCTACTCTGCGAATCACGACCCGGATGTCTATGATTATCCCGACGACTTTCGGCCAGAACGTTGGATAAACGGCCATAAAGGGCGCACAGACGTGCTCGAGGCTCCTGGCGACAAGATCGGTGTGCCCATCCTCACATTTGGCGCTGGCAGACGTGCTTGTCCTGGGTTTGAAAGTAAGAATTATCTCATACAACCCTCTCTCTCACAAGCTGCTTCGTGAGACTAATGTTCCGATCATTGTAGTGGCCAGCCGAGGGCTCTACTCCACGCTCGTACTTCTGATCCATTTCTTCACCTGGGAGCGCCAACCCATGAGCGAAGAAGCCAAGAAAGACGTGTTCCCGCTCTTCCGCAATCAACGAGAATGCTCACTCGAGATGGATGCGCTGGCCGACACCGCCACACCCACAGAAGCACAGGCAATTCCATGGGCATGTGGCATCAAATTTCACTGCCGAGATCCTGAAGCAATGCAAGCGTGGCTGGAGAACAACGATATGTAACGCGTGAAGGAGCCGAAAACAATGAACGGCGCTAGCATATCTTGCACACAATCAACGAAGACCATAGTGGCATCGTCAAGCATCGTACAGGAGCTTGCCACGGTCTTCTGTGGCTGCGAGGGCCACTTCACTGGGCTATCGGCCGACAGGAAGAGAAAACCTTCAACATTTTGAACGTCCTTGATGACCACTGGATACAGTGATCTGGTCGTCGCAGCGACAGAAGGTCGTGGCAAGCTCTTGTACGAACAAGAACGTTGCCATCACTATCGTTGGCACATGCGAGCCGCAGGCAATTGCAACTGTTAGCTGTTGTATGATTGTATCATAGCCAAAGCGACACCGACATGCATCCGTGTTACTATCCCTCCAGTGAAGAGCATTGCTCAATGCCCAGTCGCCTCCGTTGTCGGTTTGAGCTTCTCACTTTGGCAGGTCATCAACTCCGTGTCCGAACTGTGCAACCCCTTGTCCTGTTCGCAATGCGGAGAACGACATTATTGCATCCGACCAGCTTCCTGGGTTCAGACCAACATGGTACAAGGCGTTAGTTTCTCCAGTCGTGCGAAAGCCATGCAGTTTTCCACTCCCTTAGTCCGGAGCTGGACAAGGATATCAAACAATGCATACAGCACAACAGCTGAGGAGGGGACATGCTTCATTCGTTGTCCTAGCCCTACTCGAACATGTGGGCCCTTAGAATGAGTCCCGTGTGTCAATAAAACTGCTTGTCCAGTGCAATTGCCGAAGCCAACGCGCGACTGAGGATTGGTTGACAGGCATATGAAAGCTCTAAGAGTCATGTCGCTCACCGGGACAGATTTGGAAATGGCGAGACAGGTCACAGGGCCAGATGTTGCCCATTACGTTTCTTCAAATTTTGAATCATGTTTCTCGGGCTGTTCGGGCAGTATTTAGGGCTTGTGTCTTGCAGGATGCAAACGGCTGTGACTGTGACACTGCACAATACTTATATGCCGATTGCTGTCCAAGATCCAGCACAAGCGTAGGGGTCAAGTCCTCGCCGATCCTGAATCACAGTAGCCTTCTCGATCGAATAGCCTGCAGAGGATTCATTCCAACGATCGCAAGACCGGAAGTTCCTGGTTCGTTGGCGAAACCACTATACGATGCAGTCTGTTAAGCTTTTCGGGCATCCATGGCCCACGGTGCGAGATGCGAGCAACTTCCGTGCCCTATTGATCTCAACGTGCAGCATCTGAATAGGGATGTGGAGTAGTGCGTGTCTTGCCAGCATGATCCCAGCTAGACTAACAAAAGCTGAACGCACGGCCCGGTGATGGTCTGATTGATTTTGTCCCACCAAGGCATGCGTATACGACGCGGAATCAGTTACGGAACGCTCCGTTCGTGAAGACGTGCTCTGCCTGTAAAGAAGCAGGCCGCTCCTTAATCCTTGCCCACCACGCCACGACATTTCTCCTCGCAGGATTCAGAACCCAGTCGCCCCCGCCTCGAACAACCACTCTCCACAGTAGTCCATACGACAAGATGTCTGCTGCGGAGAATCTCTCCCCGCACAACCAGGTCTTGCCTTCGAGATCGTTCTCAAGTTGGTTCAATGCTTGATTTACTCTCAGCTTCGTGGTGAGTCTTGCTTCAGGACATGGAATGCGGTGACCCAAAAACAGGTCCAGATTGACAGGATCGTCTCGCCACCATTCGATCACAGGCTGACAGATCTCTGTATCCAGTCTCCTGAACCACATTCGGGTCTCTGCTCGTTCTTGTGCATTGGAGCCAAACAGTGAGGGATAGTCACCTTGTGCAACTTCATCGAGGTATTCAGCCGCCGCTGAGAGTTCGGTGATGACTGTCATGCCGTCGTCGAGTTGCAGTGCTGGTACGGTGCCTCTGGCATTTATCTTCAGATAAGCTGGTCGCCTGTTCTCGAGGGTCGCAGTGTCGACATTTTGGATGTCAAGGCTCAGTCCACGCCGCTCAAGAATGAAGAAACGTAGAGCGTATGGAGTTCCACGTGGAGCATCGAACAGCTTCATGGCGATTGATAAAGTCGATGATAAGCGAGGCTCGTGGGAGTGAGACTGGAGGTTCAAAGTGTACAGCAGTAGCCCAAGGCTGAGGAAGCTTCGCTCTTCGCGGCTGACTAAGATCACAAATCATCTGCATGCTTGGCAGTTTGGGCAACGACTGACCCTATACATAAGTGTCAAGTTGTGTCTTGACGGGATTATTATAGCTCAAAGACAGGAACACGGACTGCTCGTACAAGAGCATATTCTCGATAGCAATGGCCAGGAATTCCACAAGAAGCTTGCTGTCTCGCGCCCGCTTTTGTAAATCTCGACTGCTCGACCAAGCGGAACATCATGATCCGGCTCATGCAATCGCCTCCCTAACCGCCACCTCCAAATCACCCCTCGGAATCCCCAACTTCTCATCCCACATTCCCCAAGGCCTCGAATCCCCCAAAGCCTCCCTCCCTAGCGCCCCACCACCCACAAGATCAATAGCTCCCATCGTATCCCCACCAGCCAATTTCTCCCGTCCCTGCGCAATAACTTCTTCCGATGTAACATGTTTGAAAATCCACTTCTCCCCATCAATCCTCTCCAAAACCTCCAAAATATCCCTCTGACAAATATGAAAAGACGAAATATAAACATATTGATTCTTCACCAAATCAAATTGTTCCAACATAGCAAGGATCGCTGTCGCGATCGTCGGCAGCGTTGAAGCTGTGAAGATAGCAGTGCCGCCATCGATCAACGTTGCAGTCTTTGTTTGTACATCAAACCCAAAAAGCCCCAATTCCATCCCCCAATCGAAAAATGCACCGGGGATCAACGCTGACCAGGAAATTTGATCTTCTTTCGTTCGAAGATAATCTACCGTTGCGACTTTCGGCGGTAAAGCAGGATGTAAAGCGGCGAATTTGGGATCTCTTGAGGGAGGTCCGAATTCGCTGGGAAGGAAAATTTCTACTCCGGCGGCGATGGCTGCATCGATGAGGATTTGTTGACCTCCGGTTGCGAAAATGGCGACCATGCAGATGACGATGTGGTGGCCGCGCATTGCGGTTTCGAGCTCGATTTGGTTGGAGTAGTCTGCTCGGAAGATGGGGATGCCATCGGGGAAAGTGGAAGTGGAGTCTTTGCGGGTGAGGATACTGATGTGGTAGGTTGAATCTAGGAATGCGTTCAAGACATGGGTGCCTAGATTTCCACTAGCCTGTAACGGAAGTCAGCGTGCTAGTGAAGAGTGACATGTGCTGCAATAGCATAGGCGGAGGCGTACACCAATGAGTAGAACTTTCTTCGGGGACGACATTGCTACGTGAGTGACCGTGTAAGCAGTTGGGAAATGGGGAAAAAGTGCAGATGAGTGACTGTTAGGCGACGAATTCTGGAGAGCGTGATGAAACGCCTATCGTCTATCGCTTTATTTATGTCTGAGACATTTCTCTTCACAAAACAGTACCTGCATCATGAAGCCTTGGCTACGTTTGGCATGTGCTTCGTCAGAGATGCATCCTGCCAAGCGGATTACTGATCGATCGTCCATCACGAGGGAATAAAATTTCGGTCGCAGACAGACGCGTTTCCACATCTGGTTGCTCTAGACGATCGTGCGAAGTGTCATTCGTCGGCTGCAGTCTACGCGTGTTCTGTGTGGGTGGTGAACCCACAATGGCGTCCGATCTCGTGCAGATTCCTGTTGGACTTCGGCGTCCTGGTCCCTCCGTGGCCCTCAAACTACATTGCGTCGCGCAGTAGGCGGCCAATAGGAGAGCCGGCACCTTCACGCGTTATGATGCGTAGTACGACTCGGGCATTCTAACCATCCGAGCCTCGCGGATTGCCTCGTACAGCGTTCCAGGCGCGTGAATCCTGCCGAATGAACCAGCGAGCTGCTCTGTCCCGTTCTCAAGCCGTCGCGGATGCTCGATCGTGTGCATATGGTACTTGTCCAAGAAGGGAGATTTGGATCAGGCGTGTGGCCAACCCAATGGTAGAGCAGGCAGCATTAAAGTAGTGGTCGAGATGCTCATGGCCAGCCTTCGAACGTGAGTTGCCAACGACGATTGAATTGTCTGGTCTACCTTTCAGAGTGGCAGCGGCCAAGCACGACGACCGGGTCCGATCCTGCCACGAAATCGTGAGCGCAATTTGTGATCTAGCAGCTTTGCGGGAAGCTGCTACCTTGACTTTACGTCTGCATGAAGTTCGATTGCTCGTTGAGATGAGTGATCAGTGAACAAAACTGATTCAAGCTCTCAGTAGTCCAACGATTCATCGAAACCCACCTGGCATACCGAAGTCGTCTTCATCATCAGTTTCCACGCCTTCGTTCTGTACATCATCCAGAGCAGCAGCGAGCCGTTCCAGATTGCCTTCTTGCTGATCCAACTGTCCGAGACCTTCGTTTCTGAGCAAAGTCTCAAGTTGTTGAAGATCCAGACCTGCCGGCTCCGTCCGTGGTTCTAGTGGGGCGCTTTCGACGAGCAAACGATGGACTCGCTCGATGTCGAGCTCTGGCTGGACACCTCCCCGTAGTGCGATAAAGCGCCGAGCATGATCCTCGAAGGCATTTTGTCTCCCAGCCTCACGAACCTGTGTCATCATCTCTGCGGCGGTTGCGGGAGGCTCTTCGATTTCAGCGTCTTCACCCGCCGTTCCTGGGTATCGTAGATTGTACCAGGGGAAGAGGTCCCGGAAGAAGCGAGAGACTGCCTGAATCTCATCGTGCTGAGGATCTCTTTGCGAAGCACGCGCCAGTGCTTGCTGAAGGGCCGCCAAGACCTGCTGCTGACCACGGCCAGATTGCGACAGCTGTGGAGCTCTTCGTTCGAGATGATATGATGTAATAGAGTCGTGAGGAGGGAGAGGGTCGGCTGAGCTTTCTACTTGATTTGTGTACTCGCGCGGGATGAGTGCAATAAGAGCTGGCGTGTCCGAAAGCAATACGTGCCTGGCAACGTTTGTTTCGATCTCGGACGAGTCTGTCGGTGCCGCTGGCGTACCTGGAGGCACGGCACTGGCAGTTTCAAGGAGGAGTTCGATATTCTCGGGCGTGTTCCACAGGTCCTTGGCGCGTGTCGCGTATAGCTCAGCATAGAGCTTCTCTTTCTCCGATGCCGCCTCTTTGCCCCATACGGCAGGCGGAGCATCGATGTTGAGTTCATGCATCAGACGTGCAATGAACCACGGATAGCGACCAACTGCTGAGAACAATAATTGCTGACCTTTGCCTTTGTTTCCAGCTTTACACTCTGCAAGCGCCTGACTCAGTTGGACGTTCGGCATTCCTTCGTGCACGGCCTTGAAGATAGCATTGCGGCTGATGTTGAGATAGTCGATTTGCTCTTTGGAGCGAAGCGCGTACTGGTCGAGTACAAGCCAGAGTGCATAGGGATCGTCTTGTGGAGAAAGAGACAGCAGCATCTTTGTCCACTCATAGACTGTTCGATATGTAGCGCGCATGGTGAGATTTTGCATGTAGCGCCAGCTGGCCAGCCAGAACTCCCTGTTCTCCGGGCGTCGAAAATCCAGTCGAGCTTTGCCATCGGCCAGATTCTTCGTGAACGTGCTGTGAACGGCTCTTCCAAAGGAGAACAGAGCTCGCTCAAGCAGGTCTCCCGCAGTCGTAAAGTCACGCTCTTGCTTCGCAATCTCCGACACTTGCAGTAGAGTCGAGATATGGTATGGATTGTGTTGAAGAAGCATGATCATACGCTGCGGATCCATGGATGCCACACATGTCTCGAACTGTGATTGCACGTCCTGGTAGGCTGTGTTGTGCACGAATCGGTATAGCACTGTGCCATCCGCACGTTTCTCTTCCACTTCCATGCCCAGACCGCCGCTGGTAGCCTGCGGCCAGTCTTCTTTGCCTTGGATGAAGATGTTCCTGCGTAACGCCACAGCAGACAGGCCGGATCTCCCATCATTTCGCTGCCCTCGGAGCGCATCTCTCAAGCCCACCTGTTGCCGTTGCTGTCTCCGATTGCCACCCATCGCCGCTCGTGGAGGTGCACCATCTTCCCGATCACCTTCCAGTGCAGCACGTCCGAACAGCCTGCGCATCTCGTTCGAAGCATGCAAGTGCGCGCTATCGATTGAGAGAAGTCGATTCGCTTCGTCCAGAGCAGGATCGACCCCACCAGCAGTTAGATGCTGAGACGAACTGCCCTTCGTAGACAGCTCCTTCAACGCTGCATCGATGTCATCCAGATCCGATGCCTGATTAGACTCCGTGTGCCCATTCGCTCTCTCGTCTGCCGTTTTCTTGCCCTTCTTCTTGCGTTTCTTCTTCTTGTTCGCTGTCGATTTCGGCGCAGTTTGGACAGGCGCTGTCGCTATTGATTCTGGTTCTGCAGCTGAGCCATCATCTTCCTCTTCATCCTCATCCTCGTTTGCTTCTTCTTGCTCTTGCAGCAGCTCGAACGCGCTCTTCGTGGCCGCAGGAAGCGGCTCGTCGTCCTCCGATTCCTCCTCCTCCTCGAGTGCTTTGGCTTCCTGCTCCAGTCGCTTCAGCGTCTCTTGCTCCTCTTTCTCGCGTTGAAGCTTGCGCAGAGCGCGGGAAGACATTGTGGTGTTGTGATTCCAGAAGCTGTGGGTGGTGGCTTTCAATGGCAAGTGCGGGTTGTCTCTGAGAGATGACGGTGGCCCGATCGAGAATGCCGCTTCGTTTTACGGCCGCGTCCGATTATGTCTCTGGTCGATCTTTCGTGTCAAAGAGGGGACATCCGCGTCGAAATGGGCGGGTTTCAGTGTGTACAGAAAAGTCAGGCCGAGATGCAGTTCACTTTTTCGATGATGCACGCGAAGCAGAACACGTTCAACAATGACGCAACATTCACCCCCGCGATTCACAGGAAGCATTTCTCCTGAACGCCTTATGCATGTCACTCCCATGTTCGTATGTACATTCGTTGAATTTCAGAGACTAAAGTCCCACTTCTGATTGCGGTCTACTATTTACTGGTAATAGTGCAGAGCATGAGCGGCAAGAATGTAGCGCTGTCGACGACCAATCTCGACAACGCTCATGCTGGAGTCGTCCAATCTGGAAAGAGCGGTCTCCTACTTTTTTGTGTATGGCGTGGAGCGTAAGGTCTCACCTAGAGCGGAAGAAGGTGTGCATCGATCTCTCAGCATAGTGTCGGGCAAGCTCGCCTCGCATCCTCTCCTTGATGCACACATCAGTCTTCCCAAATCAAGCAAGAAGCGTCGATGGCGCGTAGCAAAGATAGTCGGCCATGCCACAACCGATGAGCACCATGCGCTCAACGAGTGATTCGGGCGAACGACTCTGTATCTCATCCATCCGGCACGCCACAATGCTCCGTCACCATCGCCTTGTCCACAAACCCTAACCTCATCAAGTCCTCAATCTCGCGCACATTGCCCTCCTTCGCCTCCACCCACTTCTTTTCCAATATCTTCTGCAACATGACCTCCTCCCAGTACCGCAGATAGTCCACTTCCACTGCCATGGTCACAAGGTGGTCCCCGAGCTCGCGATTGCTCATTCGCGCGATACGACTGCCGTCGGGGTAAGTGCTTGGGTCATTGGCATCGTCAGCCGGACCGTTATGAAACCAGAAGCGATACGGCCAGCGGCTGAGGTACTCGCGCATGGACTCGATGCTGATGTGGCAGAGCACTGCTTGTTGTACGGCGAACACGAGTACCGTGCGCAGATCATCGCTCGTATGGTGACACTCTCGCTGCAATTTGCGGAACTCGTCCCCGACATCGCGCTGCTCGCCACTGAGGGAAATGTTGCTGTTCGATAGCCATCTTTTCAGATCAGCGACCGGGTCTCGCGAGAGCAGGCGGAAGCCCGAGTGGCGCGATGGGGCTTCTTCGAGTGCGCAGTCCGAGTGGTGGCAGGTTCGAGCATACGGGCGAGTGGTGATGACGTTGTCCTTGTCGCTAGCGAACTTGAGGCATTCGTCGTCTGGACAGAGTTGGGCGTCGCTCTCGACGACAGTGGTGACGGGCTGTTGATCTTCTTCCGACTCGTCGCGGGACATGCTGGTTGGCGAGAGCATTGTGATGTGAGGGCGCGAACGCATCTGAGCGGTAAGGACGACACCACCACCTTCCGAACTGTCGGACAATTTCCTGCGCTTAGTGGGAGATTCTGCCATGCTCGTGAATGAATGCGTCGCGTGGTGAATGAAGTAAAGGACGAGGGAGAAGGGGAAGGAAATACGCAAACTTAGCCAGGCTGCGACATTGGCGCTAGCGCGAAGACATGCAGGAGCAGGAGCAGCTCTGCACAAGCACAATCACTTGTCTCATCTGTCTTCACGCTCTCGTCCTTTGTTCGAGCATGCGCGACTTTGACACCTTCTCGGGCTGTTTACCAGCGGCACATTCACCTCGCAGTCGCAGCTTCCCTTGTCAGTCCAGAGGTTTGTACCAGCACCGCGTTACCAAAGGAGCCATTCGCGTCCTCATCTCGTCCCGCGAGCGCGCTATTCGGAGGACGTGCGTGTGCTCTGGAGCGCAACGACAAGAGCCGGCAGTAAGATGGACAGTATCAGGGACAAGGAATCCGTCACATTTAGGCCGTCGCCGGGACACTACTGCTTCAATACTCAGCTTGCTTCGCCTCTCTCAAGATCAGTCATCACATACCTTTGCACACTATGTACTCCCCTCACAACTTCGAATCTTCTCCGTCAAGCTTCGCCGCCGTGTCAGCAACATCCGCCGCCGTCTCAGCCGCAGCCTTGTCCTCACCATCCACTTTATCCTCGGCCTTCTTCATGCCATCAGATCCAGCATTTCCGCCAAAACTGGCAACGACCTTCTTGACCACCTCCAATGTTGGTGCCGGTCCCCCTGGCTCCGCGGCCAGCACCTTCCCGCTCTTGTCAACCACGAACACGCCTCGAGTGGTGCCCTTCGGCGCCTTCTTCAGTCCAATGGCGCCTATCAGCGTTTGCTTTGGGTCGCACAGCAATGGATATTGCAGCTTTTGCTTCTCGACGAAGTTCTTGTTGGCCTTTGGCGAGTCATTGCTCAAGCCGTAGATGCTCAGCCCGGCTGCTGTGAGGTCGTCGTATGCATCTCGGAACAGGCAGACTTGTGTAGTGCCTGCGACGCGTCAGCTGCGCTCTTGTCGCGCTCAAGCTCAACTATTGCTCACATCCTGGTGTGCTGGCCTTTGGGTATGTGAAGAGCACTACTCCAGCCTTACTCTCCTCTACCAACTTGGCGAGCGAGGTCGTCTCTTCACTGTGCGTCTGGACCTCACCGCCGAAGCCATCGAGCTCGATGCTGTCGCCAACCTTTGGAGGACCGGCCTTTGCAGACGATGCCTGCTTGGGAGCGGCTTCGGCTGGAGCAGGCGCATCGTCCACAGCGACTTCAGGTGCCTTCGCAGCTTCAGCCGGCTCTGCCTTTGGCGCGTCCTTCTTTGCTTTGGACTTGGATGGCGCGCGCTTCTTTGCCGGAGGGGGCGGGGGCGGAGCTTCCTTTCTCTTGCGAAGCTCAACCATGGTGACCTGGCGCGTTAGAGTTGCTGGTAAGAGACAAAGCGGTAGTGAGCTACAGAGAGACAACAGCGCAATGAGGTGTAAGCTACAAGACTTCGCAGTGATAAAAGAGACAAGGGTGAGGAGTAAACAACGGGATCACGCTCGCGCAGAAGGTGTCACCACATGGCCTGCCGAGTCTCGTCTAGGGGCAGACTGCCACTGTGGCAGGTGCGGCGCTTTGCGCCATCCTGGGACATATTCGAAGGCCCAGCAAGCTCAAAGCAACACGAAGTGCACAGATGTCGCGTCCGAGCTCCCAGCGCGGTTCCTCCCGGCGGCAAGGCGGCTCGAGCTCGTGTGGAGCCGGCATGTGCTACTCTCTCCCACCTTCGACGAGATCCAACACCACATACTGTATCATCATCGGTGTTCAGCATGGGCAAATATCGATCGTCCGCCAAATGCAGTTGTTCCGACATTCTCACCAAGATGCGGCAGGAGTCGATATCTCGAGAGGCCAGCGCGAAGAGGCATTGTAGCCTGGAGGTTGGCCAGCAACATTCCCACCGCGACCTGGTCTCGGCCACTTCACGATGATGCCCTACGCTGGCTTGGTGCACTGGACTGGTACTTCTAGCAGCTAGAGACTGCGAGAGTGAACGCGGCGAGAGCGCAACATGAAGTCCCGACAAGCTACCAGTTTCCAAGCAATGCTTGAAAGCAACACGTTCCTGCTGGACCGGAGCTTGGTACTGCGCGGTGGCAGCTTCAGGCCCATGATATGTGAAGTGAAGGCATATGTGTAGACTGTTATTGGGCGTGTCGTGAGAGTTCCCTCTGGTCCTGCCTCAACTCTATTGCCCATTTCCAGCACAGATCCGGGCAAGTCCAGTTGGCGGCACCATTTCTTCCACCTGGCAAGATATCCAGCTTCAATATCCTCGCACTCCCTCCTCTTCTCAAGTCTTCCATCGCATACAAGTGCAACTGACGGGATTCATCTAGATTTGTGTCGAGAAGAAGGGTTCATTCAGAAATTTCCACACCTGCGGGTCCATCTCGGCGCTATGACATCGCATTACTAAAAAGTGGCAGAGTACACTTGACGCGCACCGCAGAATCGGAGTCGAAGACCGGTGTCGGGAGACAGAATCTTGACCTCACGTTCTATTGCCACCACAAGACTCACCGCGAAAAGAGGTTAAATTCACTTGGCCTCATCTTCAGGCCTCCAGGAATTGCCAAGACTGCACATACTTTCCACGGTCCATCATTTCAAGGCAGACTTTCTGACGTCTCCGGGCACGCTCTTCGGAGACCTATTGCAGCTCCAGGAACAATCCCTCGGACATCACCTTCCCTCATCACTGGACTCTCCGCGCATCAGAAATCGATTCCAACCAGGAGGCTTCCACCGGCGATCACATTTCGTGAGTAGACAGCAAAATCGCCTTGGTCAGGCCGCTTGTGGGATCAACTTTTATCATGGAAGGCTCAGCACCCGAGAAGACAACATGGCGAGACCGCGTCGGCGGAAAGAAGCTCTCCCCTGTCGACAGCAACGCCGCACGATCTGACGAATCTGGCTCTGGAATTCAGAAGGTGGAGAGTGGGTTAGGAAATGGAGAGGTCGTGCCAGCTTCAATCACGCACAAGAAAGTGAACTGGATCCAAGCAACGTTGAGTATGTGCCTCAAGCCTCAGACTTTACCGCACGTTATTAACAGTCGACAGTCTTGATCGCCGAAACCGTGTCTCTGGGTATCTTATCTCTTCCAGCTTCAGTCGCGGCAATGGGTCTTGTGGTTGGCGCCTTCGTCATTGCCATCTTCGGACTTTGCACGCTGGCTACAGGATTCATGCTCTACTACTTTCGTATGCGATACCCTCACGTGCAAAACTTCGGCCAAGCAGGATATGTACTCGCAGGCAAGCCAGGGCAGTACATTGCCGAGACGCTATTCCAGCTCCTTTTGGTCTTCGTCATGGCAGCACATATTTTGACCTTTGGGACGATGGCCAACACAGTTGCAGGGAACAGCTGGAAATGCACTGTGGTCTTCAAACTTATTGGCTTCTTCGTCTGCCTGGCTTGCACACTACCACGGACTTTCAAGTCGAACTCATATCTTTCTGCAGTTTGTGAGTTCCTCGATCAACTTTTGAAATTACTGCAATAATGTACTGACCCAATGCCTGCTCCAGCTTGCCTCTCCATCCTTGCTGCAACCCTCATCGCCCTCGTCGACATTGCCATTATCGGTGAAGGCGAAGGTACCGCGAAGATCGCACCACCTTCAAATGTCGTCCCAGCCGACTGGATGATGGCACTGAGCAATGTCCTCGTCTCCTTCACTGGCCACTTGGCTTACTTCCAGGTCATGGCCGAAATGGACCGCCCCCAGGATTTCCGCAAGTCTCTCATCGCCACCAACATCAGCATGAGTTCCCTCTATCTCGTTGTCGCGGTCGTCATCTACTACTATGCCGGCGCCAATGTCGGTTCTCCGGCTCTCAGCTCAGCAGCGCCGCTCTTCGCCAAATTATCATATGGCATCGCCACACCGACCATCGTCGTCGCGGGCGTCATCGCAGGTCTTCTAGCGTGTAAACGCATCCAAGCTTGGTTCTGGGAAAGCGTCCGGAATGAACCCAAAGCCGCTGATGAGATCTCTGTCCGATCCTGGACATCTTGGGCCAGCATTGTCATTATCCTCTGGGCTCTTGCATTTATTCTCGCGAATGTCTTGCCATATTTCTCACCACTGCTTGCCCTCATCGGGGCGATCTCAGGAACCTGGATCACTTTGGGTATTCCGAGCATGACGTGCATGTATATGTGCCATCATGGTTTCGCGTCTACAGAAGTGGAATTGAATGGCTCGACTGGAGAGGATGAGACAGGTGCTAGGAGTGTCGAATTGATGACGAGAGAACGACAGACATGGCGATGGTGGCATGTGTTCACTTTTCCGTCACACGCTTCGCGAAAAGTGCAATGCGCTTGGGCTGGCTCGATTGTGCTTTTCATTTTGGGGATCGTCATGGTGGCGTTTGGAGGTTATGGAAGTATTCAGACGATGGTGACGTTGAGCACGGATAACTATGCTCCGTTCTCTTGTAAATGATGGGAGTATGTGGCTGTTTCGCAAGACTGATGTCACTAGGCGGATCAGCTATCGTGGTGTCCTCCAAATAATGATATGTAGAGATAGGAATTGAAATCGATCCCCAATAATCAATAAACACGACGGCAGAAGCTCTGTATTATATTGCAGTCGTACTTAGTGACCAGAACGCAACAAGCCAAGTACGAAAGATGTAATATACATCGCAAACTCCAGTCAGCTAGATCAGACCACTACACTTTAGTCTCGAGATTTGCTCCATGCGAGGCCAGGTAGCTGGCACCGCAGAGTACCTCCCCAGTCTCCGCATCTCTGGCGACGTACGCTAGGGAATACAACACAGGGACGAAGTGTGCCAAAAGAGATCAGGCGCTTAGATGATCCCGGTGCCCAGACCGCCGCCCTGCTTCTGGCCAGGTTGTGCAGTGTCTTTCTGACCGCCGAGGGCGCCCAATGGCACGAGTTTCAGGAGGCCGTCCAAGCCAAGGCCACCCGCTTCACGCTCGACGACGGTCGTCTTGGGAACAGCGACTGGGGCCGCTGCTGCCAAGGTGGCGAGGAAAGTGGCGAGGATGATGGTGAATTGCATTTTGACTTGATTGGTGAGTTTGTGGTTGGCTGTCGGGAATGATGCGTTAGCTGGTGATGCGCGAGTTGGTGATGGTGCGTATGCAGGCGAGAACTCACAGTTGCTGACTGTTGACTCGAGTGCGTCGAGAAGGATAGTGTTTGTCTTGCTTCGTCGTCGATAATGAGCGTGGTGGTTGTCGTTGTTAGAGAGTGGCTGTGGGTCGGAGTGGTAGCAACGTTGATGGTCTGCTTGAGAAAAGAGAGGCTAAGTAGAAGAATCGGAAAGCCTCTCCTTTACATACCCTTTTCCCCTTCGTATTCCATCGCAACGCATCCCTAGCATCACGCAAAACCTGGCAAACACTCTTTTCAGGAGTCCGCGCTCTCCGCCACGTCCGCAAAGCCAGGAACGGAAGTGTTGTTGAACTGAAATGCAAGCATCACTCTTGTTGCGATCGCAACTTTGTCCACGAGTTGGCGTTTCATCTCCACTCTGCATAGGATTTAGCGCATTGGGATTGGGCTATCCTGGGATTAGCGCGAAATGAGGTGACTAGGAAGGCACCTGTTCTGGGCGATAAAGCTGGGGTTGATGGAAGCTTGTTGCCTGCCAAGATAGCGACAAGTCGATATGGTTTTGTCAGGGATCGATGACTGTGCATTGATTTTGCGGTCGAGCTTTCGCAGATTGAAGGCGAATAGTGCTGGAATACAGTCGCGCATGGACGCCGTCAAATGTCGTTGAAACAAATTGCCTTGGGTAAGATAGATTTGTGCGTCGTTGGGGGAGACCTTGAATGTCGATGGTGGTCAGCGCTGCGAAAAGTATCGAGGTCTAATACCGAGTGTCATCTCCTCCAGGGACAGCCATAAACTTTGCAGCGTGGATGATACGGCGATTCGAAAGCAGATTTTCTGGATCAATCGGCAGAATCTTCAAAGTCTGCCCAGGACTTCAGTATGCTCGCGCCGTACACGTGTCGAATGGCATTGATACAGTAACGACATCTTTACAGCACGATTGATGGAGGATCCGTAGTGATGCGTGAATGTATCGGGAGAGTGATCTCGACGGGTGACTCAACCACGCTGTGAGTAGCAGAGAAAGCATCAAGGCTTTCAGTTCTTGAGACAAAACACATGGCTTTCAAATGATGATCTCGCGCCACGTGGCCCAGTCCACCCGACTTCGCGAAGTACAGGTCATTCCCGCGCGCAGCTTGTGCCGACTTATAGGGTAGCTGAATCCCGATGACGCCGGACGAGGTCACAATGATCGCACTGAAACCGCAGGGTGGGACGTCGGCTCCCAAGTATAACCGCCAGCCATCTCTGACTGATCTGTAATACTCCGCTGTCCAATCATGAAGATGCGCGTGAGGTACGGCATACTGCCACGGAATATCTACTCGTAGGCTGGCGACGACGTGCATGGCTTGCTTGAAATAGGCGATCAGTGCCTGCTTGATGGCAAGCTCAATCCGCGATAGATTGTGGCGTACCAGATAATGTCGAAGATCATCAACCGTGCCCGGCTGGACGACGTGCGATACCGTATCAGACACTACGGAAGGGAGTACCAGAACGGGATGCAACGTGAGCGAGGTGAACCGCCAGGCGACATGATGAGAGTCTCTCATTGGTTCTTCGGGGCATGCAAATAATTCATGAGGTATTTCTTTTGGCTTCTCCACAATCAACAGATCCAAGGCGCTGGGCTTGGTACCACAGAGACCGTCGACAAGTTGCTGGAGTGCTGATAAAGTCCAGCTCGTACAATGCAAGTGATAGTGTACCACTTCATCAATGAGGTCTTTGGGTGCTTTGCGATAGTCGGGCGGAAACAGCCGCGCTTCTTCTTCGGGAACGATGTTGAGCAGAGCGTACACCCGATCAACACGTTGCGAGCAGTGGCGTTTCGCTGTCAAGCGAATCCATTCGATGAGTGGCTTGCGAACAACTCCGGCGGTAGATTGCTCAATCCAAGCATCGCGAAGCTGCCTCATCTGGTCGTAGCCTTCACGCATGACCCGTACGGCCGCGTTGTCAAGTCCGGTAGCAAGCAGATCGCGCGATGCTGCATTTAAAAATGCGGGATCACAGACAGGCCGCCAGCTCTCAAGGAGTTCAGTCATTGTTAATTTGCGCGATTCAAGTAACACCACAGGTTCCGAAGTCGCATACAGCGTCTCTTGCACGACCCAAAGCCTTGTCCACCAGGTATTCGCTCGCCCACAAAGACTCAAGAGCGACGTGAACGTCGGCATAACATTTTCACCGAGCCATATGACGACCTCCCTGGCGTGGTTGAAGATCTGAGCCATGAGCGGAATCTGCGCCGCCTTCTCCCCCAAATCTCTCTGATTGATACATATGGCGTCGACCCAGATATATGCAGAGGTGCACTCGCTTCGTAACAAGCGCAGAGCTAAGCCCAAATGTGGTGTGATGTGCAACTTCTCACGGAGGAAGCCCATCGTTATAGTGTCTCCTGCTGGATCACTACCCCAGGAATAGGAGAGTGCTGAATAGTTCACGCCGGAGTCGTAAATGGGCCGCTTGATCAAATCGCAGTGTAGCTCGCTCTCCGCCGGCCCAGGTCGAATTCGTAGGAGACGAAAGGCTGGTCCATCTGCGCCAATGTTCTCAGTGACATTGAGCTCTTGGTAAAGTATGTATTTGTCAGCTGATTTGTGAGCAATGGGCTCAACAGCTGCGTCGTTCTCAAAATAGTGGATGTCATCGCCGCTGTCAGAGTCAACTCCCTCGAAGTCGAAGTCGTCCGCATCGCTGGAATAGTCAGGTTCTCTAGGTGCATCCGTAGCGCAAGCATTCGCAATGGTCGTTGTCGCCTCAATACAGTTCTTGCCGCTTTTCAAGGTCGAGGTAGCCCATGAGACTATGTGCTTGTTGCTTGCATACATGGACGTCCTGCTCTAGCCCTTGTCGCGACTGCTGTTGATTGTATTCGCGCACACGTGATACAAACAGTAATTTCGCGCCGGGCGCGCCGCGCTGAGAAGGAGGCGTGCTGGTTATGTATGGGCCTGGAACTGGAGCGCCGAGGTCGTGGCGCAGCCGCTTGGCATGAGGTCAGGTACATGTGTACATGCACACAATTTGGCGGCCTCATTGTAGAGCAATGTCGTTACATCGAGGAAGTGTGGAGTGTGATCAATAAGACTTACCGAAGTCCCTATGCCGCATCCTCACCTGACCCGTAACGCGCAGAGTCCTCGCGCTAGAGAGATCAGCTGTCTCACGGCCCTTGGTTTCTATTGGTATGTCCAGTGCGCAGAGAGGATGAAATACTTAAAGTCAATGCCTCATTTCATCACTCTCTGATTTCCCATCCGCCCCGCCATGTTTCAAACTTCCTCCTCCCACCTCACGCCGACAAAACCCACCCCTCCCCAGCAGCACCACCCAAACAAATCGAAGTCCCCGACTCCAACTGAGTCTTTCCCTGATTGCAATACGTCATATAACCCCAAACAGATTGCCCATCAGGAAAAGCGTATTCGACATTACATTGCCCAATATTCACAAGTCCGTTCAGACAGCCGCAAATATCAATGTCTTTGCTCCCGGTGTAGCCCAAGCCGTTGTTGGCGTGCCATGTGACTTTTCTGCCGAGGCCGTTGAAAGAAGCGCAGTCGGCGGAGATGGTGGCGGGGAGGAGAGCGAGAGCTGCAAGGAGAGTGATAGATCGGAGGAATTGAGGCATGGCGGAGGAAGTGATGGAAGTGGCGATCTGGTTGGTTCTCTTGGCCGTTGTTCTAGGTGGGCGATGGCTAGGCCCTTGGTGAGATATTGGTTGGCGGAATAGAGCGATGCACGTTGGTCTCCGGGAAAGATGGCGGTAACGAGCCTGTTTATTGGTGATGGATCTGTAGTGGACGACATTCCCCATTTGTGCATTCTCTTTTATATCATTTCTGTTTGCATCCAGTTCTGAAGCCAATCACAGATCACTGATCATACTTCTCTTTTGGAATGGTCGTGTATCGGACCGCATGTGAAGACGAATCAGCGAAATTGTGCCGAGCTCCGGCGCGGAAATCTAGCAGCGGCGTTCTATGGTCGTTTTGGCGGCATAACTTCAGTGGTGCGCCAAGTTCACGTATTTCGTACCTCCTATCCAAAGACCAGGCCTGCAAGTGCGTAAGTCAGGTACTCGCACCAGTTCGATTAGCGGGCTGTCCAACGTGCCAAGTTCGCCCGTGGACGGCACGGCATTAGATGAGGTGAAGCGATAGGAACCAGTACGACGCTTGATTCGGCGTCCGATGCATGCTAATCATTTGATACAGCCATCGTGCCGGGGCGGCCGTATGTCTTTCTCTCGTAATAGGCCGGCGAGGCGGAGCCGAAGACCGTAACGAACGACGGAAACCTTGAAGTTAGCTATAAGATATGGCGAGAAGCCCTCGTCCCCAGCCAAGGACGCCTCGAACGACTAGGTGTTACACCACGTAGGTAATTTGAAGAATGGAGTGTCGAACCAAGCATTATTGTACGAGACGCCACCCCAGCCTGTTCCTCATGTGTTCCGCGCGATGCAGATTGCCGGTATCGCGATCACATTCGCAATTGTGTCTGTTCAGGGAGCGGCCAATCTGTGGTGGTGTCGCGTGGCGAGTTCTAAACGGCTTCGTTCGGAGTTGCGGCGTTGGTGAACGCGCAGGTTCGAAAGTGACTTGTATAAGCGTATGGGATGGCACTCCGGCTGCTGTGCAATTGCATTTACGTTTCTCATCAATCCCTAGCCGCTAGCCGCACTCAACCAAGCAGAAGCCGAGCGGCGCAGGGTCATCGACGAATACTACTTCGCCGGTCCAGCGCCCTCAGGCTTGCCTCCCAAGACAGCTATAGAGCTCTGACTTGCTTTCCTTTGGTGCTGGGCGTCTGGCACGCCGCGCAAGCTGCCCCCGTTAAATGGTCCTGCTTTTCCGCTTTCACTTGTAGGACTCATCACGCCTCCAATGCTCGGACTCCTCATGCCACCTCGAGAGCTGGCGATGCTGGGTCTGCGAGAGCTACCAGAAGTGCCCTGCTCAGCTTCTCGCTCCAAGAAATCACTCCAGAGCTCCGCCAAGCTTTCACGACTTGCGCCACCAGGGCTATCTGGGATGAATTCACCTAGAGTCGGAGTCGATGGCGTCCTTCGGAAGGGTGATAATGGTACCCGCAAAGAACCACTGGCTGAGCCGACGTTGCTGCCGGTCCGAACTAGACCTGCTTGCTCCCGTTGCGACTCGTCCCAGCCCAAGAGAGCCGCAATCAGCTGCAGCACTTGGAACTTCTTCGGGTCACTTCGATCCAAAGCCAGGAAATGTAGAAAGTGGTTGGTGACCAGCTGGCGATCGACATTGTCCTCTGGCTTGCCGCGCTTAAGGAAGCGAAGGGCTTTCGTGAGATGATCGTTGAGAATGACAGCCTCGTGCCGGAGCTTGCCAATCAACAGATTCTTCTCTTTCACCTCTTTCTCGAATGGCGCGGCTCGTGCAAGTTCAGCCTGTGTTGTCTCCAGCTCGGTCTTGAGCGATGCTGCTGTCTCTTCGGCTTCCTTCGCTTGTGCACGTAATGCATCAAGCTGTGATTGTGACTGCTCGACCATCTCTCGTAACTCTCGTTTCCGCTCTTCTTGAAGATCACGCAGGGCACGTTGGAGGCCGTCCACTGTATTCGATTGCGTGTTGGCTTCGGATTGAGCACGCTCGTAAGCCTCTCGTTGTGTATTCACTTGATCCTCGAGCTCCTGTGTCTTCTCATCCAGGGCTTCTCGCCTCGAACGTTCCTCTGTTGCCAGAATTTCCCAGTCCTGCATTGCCTGCCTCGCAACCTCGTACTCCTCCCGCAGAGCCGCTTCACGTTGCACCATTTCATCGCGCTCTTTCGCCCAATTACTAGTCGAGAGATTTGTGCGACTGCGCAACGTATCCACCTCGGCCGCTTGCGATTCCAGCTTGCTGTTGAGGTCGGTGATCTGCTGTTGTAGGCGCTCGTTCTCGGTCTGTGCTGTGCTGTTGGACTTCTCGAGCTCCTCAATCTTCTCCCGTGCCGTCTCCAACTCAGCGGCGTCGGCCTTCAACCTCTCTCCCAACTGGGAGCGAATAGTGTTCACTTTGCCTAAGAGATTGCGATACTGCGTCTCGGCCTGCTCTTTTCCTTCTTGTGTCTGCTCGAGCTCCTCCTTCACGCCAGTTAACTCTTCATTGTGCTTTTCTTGTAAGCTCTCGAGCGACTTCCGCAACTGTGTCACTTCTGCTCTTAAGCTGTCACGTTCCTGTTGCATGGCATCGAGTCGTGCGGAGGTGTCGGTCGGCGATGCCTGTGTCGACCGCTCGGGCTCCTCCCCGTCTTCGCCATCATCGTCCTCATCTTCGTCGTCTTCGACGGGATCGTTTGCGGGTTTGTGTGTACCGTTCTGCGTGGGCGTCTGCTCGGACTTGGTCTGAGCTTTGGACGGCGCTGGAGGCATATCGGAGGATTGCTGCGCGTCTGTCGTGTCGAATTTCGTACCTGCCTATGCTTTCGTTCAGTCTGGGTGTTTGCGTTTGACTATGCTGCAGGAGAGACAGGATACTCACGCTCGGGGACTGGGGTCGTGATGGCTCGTCGTCAGCATCGTCGTCGGCTACATGATCGACGCCGGCGCCATTGGTCTGTGCCGCGCCATTGACCGCGTTTGCCTGGCTGTTGGCCTTCTTCTTGCTGTTCTTCTTCTTCTTGTTCTTGCTCGCTGCAGTGGATCGAGGTCAGCAATCGCTGCTGCACGCTGCGCAGAAATGGCATCTGCGCCTGGCCTCGGCCCCTCCACCGTGCCAAGCGAAGGTCTTCACGTTCTCGGTGCTGGTGGGCGGTGCAGATGGTGGGCGTACCTGATTTGGTGGCATCGACGGGTGTGTTGGCGGCGGACATTGTTGTCGACGAGCAGTCCAGCAGTCGTACAGCTGCAAGATTCGTTGGCTGGCAGTCTGGAAGTCGACTTTCCCACCACCTGGCATCCACGAGCGCGCTAGGGCGGAGAACCTAAGCCGCACCAGGCCCCAACCCTTGCCCGCCGACGACCTCTTCTGCACCCCGAACTTCACTCACCCACCTCTTTCACATGCACAACGCCCAGGAACGGACTGCCGCTGCGACCAGCGTCGCCGTAGCACCGCCCGGCACTCATGTCTCAGCCTTGCGCCGCATCCCAACTGGGTTTACGCGAAAACATGACTACTGCCGCTGCTTGGCCCGCACCATCTCTTGCATCACCGCCGCATTCCCACGCATTTCCGCTGTCGATCAGAGCGGCTGCGAACCCGTCTCGCAATCGCACCACCCCAACCTCTGTTCGATTGGACCGCCTCCGCACTCCTTGTGGAGACCTGATGACCGCTTTGGATGATGGCATGTCGACTATTGTATACTAATCAGGGTCCAATGACCTACCTACACAGGCAAGTCCAGTAGTGCACGCTAACTGACGTATATCCCCCCGTTTACCATCCCGCCCTGCAAGTCCTCTCACAGTCTGGACAGCTTCGATCCAGATCATACCCTTCCTGCACATTCCTACAACACGTAGCCGTTCACCCCATTCAAAATTTCGTCATGGTCAACAAGACCTTGAAAAGCATTTTCACCGCTCCTCATCAGTTGCCTCCCCAAAGGACGCCTAGTTCAGGTAGTGCAGTGCAGAGAGGAAGGACGCTGAACAGTGAATCCTCCATCGATTCCAGCAGCGATCACAGCGAAATGTCAGGCAGGAGCTATCTCCGATGGGATGCCCCAAGCGTAGAAGACCCTCCCCCAGGCGAACAGGCGGATATCGAAGCCGTTGCAGAGCAGATCACCAAGCAACAGCGGCAGCAATTTGATCATCACAGACATGTGTATACTGGGACCCATTGTCGGACGCATGGGATCGTGAAGGGCACCTTCATAGTACACGACGGACTGCCGCCCCATCTTCGCCAAGGAGAGCTGTTCGCGCAGGCTGGCAGCTACCCGGCTGCGTGCCGATACTCTACTGAGCCAGGTGATCCGGGGTTCTCAGACACTATACCGGCTCCTCGAGGTTTCAGTATCAAGCTTTTCAATGTGCAAGGAGATTTCTTCCCAACTGGATCAGATGCGCAGCATCCTCAGACACAGGACATCGAATTCAACAGCACTCCAGCGATCGAGCTGGCCGATGCTAAGACGACGCGGGAGATTTTCGACATCAGGATGGGGCTCGGAACACTCCTGGAGACCAAAGAGATGAACCAGGAATTGGAGAAGCGGAGCGACACAGAGTTACAGAAAGCGCGCTTCCAGGTTCCCAATCCTCATCTGGCTTCGCTTCGTCAATACTCGCAGACGGCATATCGCTTTGGTGACTATGTCTTCAAGTATTGCCTGGTACCCAACACGGAAACGCAGACGAAGCTCGCCGATCAAATGATCAAGCCTGAAGCTCACGAAAGCGACCAACACCACAGATGGCTACAGAATTTCCACTCAAATTACGACGCGGAGTACCTGTTCCAGGTCCAGCTTTTGGAAAATCTGGAGGAGCAGCCTGTGGAATATTCGGGCACAGAATGGGACAGCGAGAAGTATCCTTGGCAGACGGTGGCAACGTTGAAGATACCCAAACAGGAAGCTTTTGACTTGGAAAGAAAGGCCTTCTGGGAAGATAATATGAGACTGGATCCGTGGCATGGATTGAAGAGCTATCAGCCACTTGGCAGCTCAAACCGGCTGCGCCGCGTGGTATATCCTGCGAGCTCGGCTTTGAGGAGAAAGTTGAACGGCAGGAAGGAGATCTGGGTCCGGAGCATTGACGAGATTCCGAATTGATGTGCATTGCAGTACCGGAGACGATGCGCAACATTTCAGCAGCTTTACTGGCATATGTGCCTCATTAGCTGCCGATTCCAGCCTGTTCTCCCCTTCAAGCTATACTTTCCATGTCGGCTCCAAGCTTTCGTGCTCACCCTTGACCTCTCCTTCACGCCCGGAGTCCTACTGACAAAACACCCTGCCTGATTCGGACCTGTTGACCGCTTTGAATGGCATGTTTCAGACTTGGTCAACAATTGTTGCATTTGCAGGAACAAGGCTGCTATTGAAGTCGAATAGCCCGAGTACATGTCGACATCGACTTCGTTGGGGTGCTGTCTATCGCGTTGCGCTTGCCTCGGTGCAGTCCGTCGTTGCTGGGCAGCAGGTCGTGCTTGCGAGCAAGTCCGTCGATGTCAGCAGCACTGGAAGCGCCGATTCTTGCAACTTGTAAAACCAATGGCGTCCAGCTCACGAACCAACATGGCTAGCTGGCTGCACCGAGTGTCTTGGTGCCGTCTCGTTGGAGCTGCTCGTCGTGCCACCACACGGCATCTTCGCTTCGCCGATGCGACTCTGGACTTGTGTATCGCTTCGATTGCACTTTCCACTGTTCCACGGGCAACGTGTCAAGGAAGGCTACAAGTGCATCACAGTATGCCAGAACGGACTTGGAAGCGCCGATTGATCCTTTGCCGGCAGCTGTACATCATCAGTCATTTGCCCCGGGACTTCGATCAGATGGCCTGAAGATCATGCTAGCATGTCAAAGAACACCCGAAGACTCACCTCGAAACAGCCCACGTTCATCGCGGCAGCTATCGCACCATTTGCACACGAGCCGGAGCTCGATCTCCATATCTAGTGCTTCTTGGAAGTCGGCTGTCATTATGACTGCTCCGTGGGTGTGCCTCTGATTCCAGCAAAGAAAGAAAGATGTGCGGCATGACTCTATATGGTGACAACCAGACTAATCCTGACAGAGTTGAGAAATCACTCATCGCGGAAATCGCATCATCATGTACAAAGGGGCCTCCCAGCTGTTACCTCATTTCAGGATCGATTCCACTGCTCGATCTGCAGAGTCTGGCCAGTTCAACAGTCGTCTGAGCTTTTCTCTCCACGGGACCACTAATCAACACCCATCTCATGTACAGATGTCAAGCAAATATCACCAGATGCCGTCCACCAAGACCGAGTCGCTTCGAATCACCCAGGATCCCGGAGCACTGTCCGAGATGCCATGATAGCGATACCAAAAGCGATCCACAATCAAGCCGCAACCGCGCGAAACGACAAGTGCAAGAAAATTGCCTGACGTGTGAACGGAACCAATCGAGGTAGTGGAATGCGGCAGCACAAATCGTGCCGCTGTGATTAAGACCCAACTCACGCAACAAATATGCCACAGAAGACGACGAACCGGTTGTGACTGCTCTACACAAGCCTTGTCCGAGCAATCTTGACTGAACTTTACCCCGCGTGACTGTTGTTCGAGCCACTCTGGACGACGTGAGGTCGGGAAGCTTGGCAGGCCATCCTAGCAGCAACATGCTCGATGTAGCTGTGGTAATCAAACTCTCTGCCCACCAACCTCTTCCAGAAAGGGCAAAAGGAAGATTGAAATCAGTACTCGGGAGGGGATGATATAACCGGTAGACGCGCCTGCCATCCTCGCACCTCCTTCCCAGACGCTTACTCTCGTGCTGTCACTCGTTGTCGTATTCCTCGCTGTCATATTCCTCGCTCATTACCCTGTTTCAACAATCAACGATTTGTGAGTGTGGTTGCAGCCATTGATGATGGAAAGAGTGACTTAGCACTGACTTCGTCGCTACAGGTCGATCCGACATCCTAGAACTTCCCATCCCAAGAGCGCGGCCGAATCAACCTACGGAGACTCAACCCAATCGAATCCCGCAAACGGAATCACATACGTAAAATAACGAAAATGAAGTTCCTTCACCTCGCCACTACAGTCCTCTTCACCCAAGCTCTCGCTCTCCCTCTCATCTCGACCACCGCCGAGGAATCCACTGCTGAAGTTGCAGAGAAGGCCAATTTCCGCAGTATCTTCTCACGCGGCTTCGATCTAGGGGGTCTTATTCCTGGATTGGGAGGGAATAGTCCATCAACCGCAGCAACTAGCTTTTATGGGAAGCCCCAGAGTTGCCAAGGCAATGTCGTGATGATTGGTGGCGGCTGTTGAGTGCCGTTCGCAGCTGGCGGCTGCAGGTTGCTGATGATGCTGCTGATTCAGGAGGATGATGAGTAGGTGTGGAGGGATTTGGGTTTGTGATGATTGATGGGGGTTTGACGAAGATGTTGCGCGAGGAGATTCGATGAAGTGGTGTTGTGGCTTTTGGTTGTGCGATTGATGGAGATGGGGTTTCAATGGTGATGTGTTTTACGATGCTATGCTGCGACCGATGTTCTTCTTCGAACGCTCATCATTCTTTGGTTGCGTTGTTGTTCCTTATGTACGGTGGTCGATGGTGTCTTGACGCTCGAGCTATTGGCAAGGCGGATGAGACGTGTAGACTTACATGAATATCCGCAAATCATTGCCGTCAGCGATGTTACTCAAATCATATTTTGAGGACCATGTTTTATGTTTGTTCTCGTAGCCACTGCCTTGTCAATTAGCCTTCGAGTAATTCGCTTGCCTGGAATCGCGATTCGTAGTTCCGGATGAAGCCAAAGCCAGTCCAAGGCAGGATAGTACTGGAGATTCCGTGACGATTATTCTGAGCGCGGTGCGAGGTGCAGAATGAGAAATGTATGAAGCTGTACCTTTGTGAGCGAGAAATGGTACATGGTCGGGCAGCACGGCCAACAGTGTTACAACACTCCCCACTTAATCCGCCGAAGGCCTGTCCAAGGCGCTTCAGGAGGAGCAGGGCCAGGCGAATACGACATCTGAACTCGAAGGGATCTGGGTATCATACACTATTTTGATTCGTCTCCCCTCTACGGTCTTACAGGTGCTCCACCTCTTGCTGTCTGCCCGGCTCTGCTTGCAGGTACACTATTTGACACTTCTTGCAACGCTGCATCAGCTTCTGGCTCTTCTAGCTGTAGTTCTGCGCCGCCTTCAGCTCCGGTATAGGCGCTACTTTGCATTGCCTTCAGCTCTTGTGTCTGCTTGATGGCCCATTGCTTCCAGTCCTCGAATGCTTTGTCTTCTAATAGATCGCCTACTTCTAATGGTCCAAGACCGAAGTATGCGCCTGTTGCTTGTGCTTCTTCTCTTGCTACTCGTGCTTCCACCTCTCGGTGATGTCGATACCGGTATAGCTCTTTTCTCGCTTGGTCGTATGCTGCTGCTTGGGTCAATTCGGTGTGGGTTAAGAGATATTGCCATCGTTGTACGACACTGTGAAGTAGTCAGTGTCTTGGTCCGTGAGGAAGTGTCCCTGTGTCTGCTCACGCTTCGCCATTGATCGGTCTACTCCCTTGCACTTTCATCACTTCTTCCCATTCCGCAGTGCCCCTCCCAAACTCATCGCGTGCTCCCACTCGAGGTCTTCGCAAGCTGTAGTCTAAGGGTATGCTCCAGTCGTAAACTTCTCGGTCTCGCCCATTGTCTTCCAGAACCACTCTCGGCCTCGCCAACTCCCATGGGTGGTCATTGAAGTACTCCCATCGCAATTGGTCTTCGGTATATTTGATGCTCAAAGGTTTGAAGAGGCGTGATGATTTCCTGTTAGACTTTTTGTTGGGCGCATTGGATCGTTGCAGAGGCGGGCGCGTGAGGCGTGTGGAAGGTGGTGTATTGGCGATGGCTTGGTACCATGGCGGCGGAGCAGGAATGCGATTGACGTGGAGGAGTTGTGAGGCGGTCTTCTGCACATTCTGTGCGGCGAAGGAATATCGGCCCATGGTGCGAGGTGTGTTATCGTGTCATGATACTGTTCTCAATGGATGGGGGAATCTGGTGGTGATGGACGATGCGGCGAAGCGGGAGTGTCCCGACGTGCAGGAGGAGAGAGACGAGCTTCTCTGCACGCGACTCTCCACAACGACACTCTCCTCGCGCCCACGACCGACTTGCGATGCCAATGCGGAGCTGATGGAGTCGCTGGCATCATGTGGCCCTCTTCATGTCCCGATTGCTCCCTCTCCTGCGACAACCGCCCGCAGTCACTACCGCAGCAGCAGCTCTTCCGCCAACGACGATAGCATCTTCCGCGATATGCACCGAGCGACACCGTTCCCATCGACGGCATCGGCACAGACGAGTAGCTACACAGAAGCAATGCAACGGCGATGACACGCGTGTGCGGGTGGGGACAGCACGACCACCCGTCCAGAAATGGGAAGATATCTTCATCAGTAGTCTCGTGGCGGCAGGAACATGCAGAAAACATAGAGTAGCACCGCGGGCTCCTGCTCATCGCCCTATTCGCCACTACTCTACTGCCAGAGACGAATCTGAGCAAGAACAATTAGCAGCAAGTGGAGATGCTCAGATCTCGAAGGAAGAGTATCGCAATCTGGTAGACTTCTACCGCCAGTGGGGCCCGGACACGGCAGAATCAGAGGACAATCGATCTCCGCTCGCATCTCGTCTGATATTGACGCCGGAACAAGAGCTAGCAGCAGCGCAGCGTCAGACGACTCCGGGGAAACGCCATGTCGCACCACCAGAGGGCCACGAGCAAAAGAATATCATCGAGAGACTCGACAACAAGATCATGTTGTCTCGGCTTGGTCACATATCGTTGGACGTGCTATGGAAATTATATCAGCAGGTCCACTCGCCACGACCGCGATATCTGAAGGATTGGGTACTCCATCGCTTCTTGCAGCACCTAGGCTTCGTTCAGCAATGGCACGACAAGGATGCCATGCAACGCTACTTTCAGGTTCTGGACGATTGTGTTGAGGAAGGCGTGCCGCTCAACAAGAACAATTGGACCACGGCTATCTCATTTGCAGGCCGCTGGGTGCAGCGTACGACATCCAGCGAAGTTAAAGCAGCGATTGAAACCTGGATGCGTATGGAAGAGCAAGGCCACGCCGCCGACCATGTTACATTGAATGTCTTGTTCGACGTGGCTGTCAAGGCAGGCCGTTTCACGCTCGCAGACACTATATACAAGGAAATTAAGGCCCGAGATCTGCCACTTGATCGCTACTTCCGTGGAAGCCTGATCTACTACGGAGGTATGAAGAGAGATGGGGATGAAGTCAGGCGCGCTTTCCGCGAGTTCGTTGAAGCGGGCGAGATTGTGGACACAACCATCATGAACTCGGTCATTCTATCTCTGCTACGATCTGGAGAAGCTCCTGCGGCTGAGCAAGTCTTCAACAAGATGAAGCGCTTGACTGAGGAGAAATTCGGCACCCCAAGCTCGGGGAAGTGGCAAGAGCGAAAAGAGCTGAGGTCCGAGCTGAATGTTGCTGCTCAGCGACTGCGGGCCGAGAGCGAAGTCCATGGATCTTCTTTCTTCGGCGCATCTTCCTCGTCATACGAGCGGCGTGAGCAAGTACAAAAGATAACCCCCATCGCCCCTGACGCCCGCACCTATACCATTTTGTTCAAGTATCATTCAACCATATCTGGGGACGCCGATCGGATCTGGGAATTGCTAGAAGAGATGAGTGAACAAGGGCTGCAGCCTGAGAAGGGCTCATTCGTGCATATTCTCAAAGGCTTCCGTCTTCACAGTGGCTATGCATTGTCTAGATGGCAACATCGCAGGCTTGAAGAGCTCTGGAATGTTGTCGTTAAACAGATGGAGCTCGACCTGCCCGGCACTCGGATAGCACCACCCGATGGGGCCAACATGAATGCTGTACCGGAGAGTGATGCGCCTCCCAAGTCCACTTCTGACCCACCGGCGGCAGCAGAAGGTGTGCCATCATTGGAGAGTGATAGTGAGGACTGGACAGCGGACGACGGATCTGAGTACGGTGACGCTGGATTCGATGAGGCTGGCCCATACTCACTTCACAGCGCGCCTAGTGATAACCGGGCGCATTCCACGTCTCCATCGAGCAGTCCAGCAATGACCGACGATATCGACATTCTGGGCGCCATAATAGCGGAGTCCGCAGCTAGCACTCGTCGTCACGACCCGCCGATCACGACAGCCCCAAAACAGACTAAAGAAGGTCAGTCATCGTTGCGGGCTAGCAGTCATCCGACTTCTTTCTTGGAGAGTGTCTCGTTGCGACATCTTACAGATGCAGCGCTGCTGCCCGAAGGCGGCTCTGCTTTGGAAGATAACGGTCACGCAACTAGCATCAAACCAGTCGACAATGAATCGCACCCTTCTGATGCGGCCTCTTCCTTCCTCGACAGTCTGACGCCTGGGAACAGCGTCCAGACGAAGAAGCCCGGTGTGAGCGAAAATCGGGCCAATACCTCGCTTGATACCACGGGCACCCGGAAATTGGTGCATAAGGACCGCAATCATGATCAAACGGGTGGAGGCGCCAACAGTGGCCTTTCCCGCTACACTCCTGCTAGCCCTTCACATTTAGTGCACGATCCAGACAACTTCGACTCGTTCCCTGTCTGGCGTCGAGGACCCGGCGTCTTGCAACAGTATGACCACGACCTCATCCCAAATTCCGGTCGGAGCAAAGCGAATACAGCACGGCCACGGCCATCCATACCTCCTAACCAAAAGCCCGTTTCCCTGCGTTCGGAGATTTTCTTGGAGGCTGTGCGAGCTTTCTATCAATGCGCCGGACACAAGCGCATGATCCAAGTATGGGAGGATATTGCCGGTCGGTGGTATGATGCTACAGATGAAGAGTGGGCGCGAGTGGAGAATGAGGTGGCGCAGATCGAGAGACATGCTCGCCGGTACGAAGATTTCAATAGAGCTAGTCGATGAGCGTTCAAGCATCGCTTTGAATGAAACTCTATCATATTATCATCCCATCTCTCGCGGTGTCCGGTTGTCCATTTGGCGTACTATGCTTTACATGCGTCCCTATGGCTACCGCTTCCGCCAACGAACAGTAGCAGGATGCATCGGCCTTGAAAACATACTACTGTAATCCGTCTTCGGCACATCCGCTTTTGGATCTACCTGTTCCCAATCTAGCAATCTTACCATTGTAGCAAGAATCGTTGTCAACTGCACATATGCATACTGTTCTCCTGTGCATCGATGTCGTCCCGCGCCGAAAGGTAGGTACGGTGACAGAGCAGCTTTACTAGACACCGCGCCGAAACCGTAATCTACCACGTCGCTTGTGTCGTTATCGTTGGTTTCTTGCTTGGAGGCTTGTGATGTTAACCACCGGTGTGGGTTCCAGTCGTTTGCGTTTGGGAAGTTTTCTTCGAGTCGAGAGGGAAAGCAGGGCGCGGCGAGAAGGATGTGACCTGCTGGGATGATGATTTCGGTGTTGGGAACTGGCATGGGAGATTTGACTTTTCGCATAACGGAGTGGATTGGGGCGTGGAGTCGGAGGGTTTCTTTTATTATGGCGTTGTGGAGAGGGAGATTGGAGATGTGTTCGTAGGTTATGTTTGTGGAATTTTGGCCGACGAGGTTGTGGGATTGGAGCTCTTGGTATAATTCTTTGATGAGGTCTGGTCTGTGGGCAAGGTGGAGCATTATCCAGGTTCCTGTTGCAGCGGTGTTGTGTTGGCCGCCCATGAGGAGGGATATCAGGAGGTTTGCGAGGATGTCGTCGCCGATTGATGAGCCGTCCTTGTAGGTTGCGTTCATCAGAGACCATAACAAGTCGTGCTCGTCTTCGGGGCGTTTTCTCTTTCTTCGATCACTGATGATTCCCATGTACAATTTCTGCATCTCCAATTGTGCGTGATCTCTCCTTCGATTCACTGGCAGTGGCAGGCCGGGAAGCATAAAATTTATTGGCGCGAACCCGTCGTCTAGATGTCGGAACAGCGTCGCAAAGGCGCCATCAAAGGACTCTCTGACTTCCTTGCCTTGCAATGAGCCTGCAGCACAATACAACGCAATCTCTGCGATCACAGTCGAGACGTCACAGATCCCCGTCTCCGCTTGGAAAGCGGCGTTACCTCCAATGTGCTTCTCAACTTCATTCACAAACTGTGGCACATAGGCCTTCAAATTCGCAGTCGTAAACCCTTCCTTCACCACTCGCTTCTGATCCATGAACTTGGCATTATCGACATCATACACGACGCCCTTGCCGAAGACCGGGACTGTTAGAGGACCGTAGACTTCTTCGGCATTAAGGTCTTTATGTTTGCCATTGAGGATGAAGTTGTTGCCTTGAGGACCGAGGTATACTGTAACTTTCATTCCCAGAAGTGTAAAGGTGAAGATGTCGCCGTATTTCTCGCGGCAGGAGAAGAAGAAGGCATAAGGATCTTGGCCATAGCTGACAGTGGAACCGATCAGTGGAAGCCAGTGGAAGACGACGGGAGGCTTGTGGCGGTCTTTGAACAGGAATTGTTTGAGTAGGTTCCAGACTACAGCTGTGAAGAGGAAAATTACGGCTGCCGACAGGAGGTGAGTGAGGAGGGCCATGGCGCAAGCGGAATTTCCAGAGCGTGGGGAAGGTTGTTGAGAGGGGAGGAGCGATGTGCCGCTCTACGGTGTCGTTGTCAGAATCACGCCAATTGCTCCAATTCATCAATCATAAATGTTCCAAAGACCAGGTAGCTTCGTGTTTCTCATATGCATAAGTTATGCATTCAGCTGAGACTTGGACCGGGACGGTATAAGATTTTAGTGAGGCAATAGAGTTGGGATGCCACTTTCCGTCTGAACGCTGACAGTCAGAGAAGGATGACCCTCCGCTTCACCATTCACAGCATCATGCTATCTTTGATGCACATGATGCGAGAGCCTTTGCAATTGTCCAAGTCCTACAGACGAGGAACAACTTACATTTCATCGAAGGTCGCACTCATCCCTGCCGCTGAATCCTTGGCGGGCGGCGAAATCCGTGAAGTCCGGACTTCATCGCAACATGCTGACCGCATCACCTTCACAATACTGGCTTTGCCTTCTCTGAGAACGCCTCCGGCTTCAAAGATCCCACTAAACCTGCTGCATCTTGAGCCTTGTTGCCCTCGACATGTTACTTTCTTACGAGATTTCCCATGAACGTCCTCAACGAGCTTGGTGAGCTAAAACATCATCTCGATCGCTTTCCTTCTAATGGTCGCCATCTCGGCTGTGACCATGTTGCCTGCATGCGACGAATCCTTCCTCACACCGACAAGACTTTTGGTCGCGCCCCAGAGGCCTGGCTTGGCCATCTTCAGCGACTTGTCCCGACCTCTCGTGGCTCTGATCTTTTGGGGATGCAACTTGAACCTAGTCTGAACCATCGCCGTTATCGCCAGAGTTGTCTGACATAGAGATCAGGTTGTAACATGAAGTACCACATCACCTTCTTCTTACAACAATTGAGGCTGCGGGCGAACTCTTAAGGCCTGGAACTCGTTACAGATTAGTCAGAATTGATCCCCACCTGGCATCTTCGAACGCATATGAGCTGACTCTGGCGGACCCTCAGCTATGGACTAGACTCGAGGGGATGTTTGTGACCGCGATCGTGCTACAACGGCAGAGGAGCACGGAATTCGATTGCAGTAGGAGGTATCGAGTGCCAGGGAACCGCAGCGGCGCAGAAAGGTAGGCGTGGCTGCAGAGGAACGAAAGCGGACGTTCAACCTTTTTGCCTAGCTATGTCTTTCTTTGCACTGCGCACGGCGTCCTCGGGCCCCTGGATTCGTATTTACTCGACGATGCTAGGCACTTCCAACTCGAACCGGTGAGGCGGTATAGTGCTTCAAACGGTAAAAGCGAGAACCGGGTCCAACTTGACAGTGTGCCGCATACGGAGGCTGGAGGGATGAATTTATAGATTAGACCATCCGCTGTTCTGCGTCGCCCACATCGAATCGGAGGTTCGGACCTTGATTGCAATCCTGTCTTGGTCTGGTGGTTCACGAAGCAAACAGTTGAATCACACACTCCAGCGCGCTAGATGACCATTCGGTCACTTTCAGATGCTTGGAAGTCCTTCGTTCGAGAAAGAGATCTCTTTTTGTCTTTTGTTGATCAGTCCGATTTTTTGGTACACATATGGTCAATTTCCTGATTCGATTCCCATCTCAGAGTAGTCTTTTTCTTTTTGCAAGTGTCATCGTGTGCCTGTCATCGACTCGATGTGCCGTGCACCTAACATCACCTCACGCTCGATGCTTCAGTGACTGTAATCTGTTGTGCGTAGGCAAGCGGCACGCTTTACGCTAAGCCTTCTGCTGCTGCTGGCTTGAGCTGGACCGTCTTTGCTCGGCCACAAAGCGTTTGTCGTCTGGATCTGCTCGACAGTCCAGACACGTAGTCAGTACCCCAAATTCTGCTCAGTCGATGTGCTTCTGTGGGACTAGATGTTCGGTGAGCGACATAGCCGATCATCTTGAAACATCGTTGACTCCGTGACGTGAAGGACATGGCTGATAAGTTCAAATTTGCCAGTCGTGCGAGGTCGTTCATAAGGCATGTATGTGAACTAAAACGCCTTCGTTCTGTTCCTTGGACACAGGGGACATGTGTTGTGCCATCGACTAGCTCTCATCTGGTCGCCACATCTCAGAACAAGCGCGGCGATGAGGAACTGGAGCTTCGCATAGGCAATACAGGAGTAGTGTGCATGGTTCGCACTGTGAGCGAGATCCACCAAGCCGACGAGGACGACCTGCTGCACACTCACGCATTGCAAGATGCCTCTCGAGGATACAAGCAACTGGTGGGCCACCTCTTCATACGGTTCTGCTTCATATCACCCAAGCCATCTTGGGGAAGTGACTGCGCTTTACAAGGTGAGGGTTGAAGCAGGAAGTGATTGAACATCATTTGCAATACATGTGGTGATGGTATATCGGAACAAGGGAGCAATGGTAGGCCTTGAAGATATGGCGTAAATTGGTACTTGACTTCTCCGCTCTTCACGCATACCGTCAAACCCTGAAAGACGCAAGCAAGAAACGTATTCTCATATTCGCACTGGCTGATGATTCTTTTGCTGCATGAAGTGCAGTGCAATGTTGCTGTGCTGTGTGCCATGTGCAGTCGTTCCTCACCCCCTGTCCCGGCCCGGCTCAGGTCTTGGTATCAGTCTTGGGTGCGTGCACGATCTGGGCCGGCGTAGCACTTCCCATCTCGACATCCTCCACAATCTCTCCTCTTTCAATGGCCCTCGCCCTCTTGAACCGCTCGATGATGTCTCGATTCGCCTGTCGCTGCGCCTCACGATCCTCGCCCGTGATCTGATTCACCTCGTCTGCGTCGGCTTTGACGCCCTTATCCCAAGTGCGCGGGAACCAGAACCAGATGAAGACCAAACTGACGACGACGATCGCCCCGAGAATGCCGACTGGAATGGCGTATGCGAGTGCGCCCATGGTTGGAGAGTAGGAAGGGTTGGATGTCGCTGTGGCAAGGTCGTCGTGGTGGCTGTTTGAATGGCGTCGCTATGCGGACAATAAGTGGCAGCGTACAGCGTGCTTTCGTCTATTCTGGCGATCAAGAACCTCGAAGAGTACGGGATATCACAAGACTGTTTGCGTGTGTGTCGATGGCCTGTAGACCACGCTCGCCGCTCTTGAGCAACGCTGGCACGAGGGCAGGTCGTCGACGTCTTCGTCTACGCGGTCTTGCGATCGGCGGCTGCCGACTTAGCCGGAAGGATTCAAAGAGATCCTTTCAGAGGCTTGCAGCACACACTTCTCGCGACAGATTGGATTCACACGCAATGACACTACTGCGCACTGGAAAGCTATTTTGCCTCAAATTATGGCTACGGAACGAGTTCTGTGCTCAGCTGCTGCGCGCGCAGCCAAGACTTTCCTGAGAGCCCTCCCGTAGACATTGAAATTCGATCGAACGAGCAGTGGGCTATTCAGTCGTATACTGGAGCTCCTTCCTTACAGGCGGTAGTGCGTCAGCATGGCTGCATGGTCCGTTGTCCATTCATTGTCTGCGTGCTTTGGGTACGGCCTGGGATTTCCAACCACCATGGCTTTCGACCCCAAGACCCTCAACCGCTCTCGCGTGTGGTAGACGAAATCGATGCGATCCTGTGGTTCCTCGCGACCAGAATCGCCGTTGTGCCTCGGGTACAGCGGACTCCATGTCGTAGCCTGGACGGCCACCGGATCAGGATTTGCCACTCGAAACGAGTCGATCAGCCCACGAGCAGTTGGGAGAGTCGATGTCGGCCAGTCGAAGCTATCGACCCCACAATTCTTCTGAGCGAGTGCCGGCACCCAGTCCAAATGCGAAGGCGCGTTGAAATCACCAGCCAGGACGACCGGGACTCTCTTCGCGTTCCGCAGCTGCGCTTGAACTCCTTCCAGGATAGCAGTTATTTGCGGCGTACGTCCGGATTGTGCTTCTCGCTCCAGAACCTCCTCTTTCGTCATATTGTCAAAGCAGAAGTCATACGGGCCATAGGGCGTATAGCCAAGATGCACACTCCAAACATTGATCTCTGTTGGGCTGAGCGACAACCTTCTATTACCATTTACGTTGATGCGGACACCGCCGGACGCAGAAATCTCGCCGTATCTCTCTACAATAGGGTAGCGACTGATGACCGCAACACTTCCTGTGCCTTGGAAATAGGACCAGCCCAGTGCTTGGCCAAGTCTTTGCCCATGGCTGCCACTTGCTTCTTGCAGTGCAATAACATCTGCACCGGAGTCGAGGATGAATCGCAGCTGCTTCTCCTGGAAGTTGTTGACTCTGGTACCTCCGTGCCAAAGGTTGAATGCCATGACCCTCAAGTCTTGTACGAGTGATTGCCAGGCCTTTCTCACTGGAATCATGAGCTTCATCGTTGCAGCTGAGCCATTATCAGCAGTTGCGCGAACCGTGACCATGGACTCGTCCCTGTTGAGAATTCCTGGCGTTCCGCTGAGCGTGCCGTCGCCGCTGACGCTGATCCACTCGTCACCGTCGACCTTTTCGAAAGTAACCGCACTATCGCCCTTGCCAAACAAGAGTCCTCCGACTTGAGCATCATAAGCATCCCATTGCCTTGCATTGTGCAGCGTAGCAGTTTCGACGGGGAACTTGAGCTCAGCAGGCGGTGCGGAAAGTGTCACAATGATGGGTTCTGCGAGCCACCGATAGCCATCTCGTGCCAGGAAGTATACTTGATAATCGCCTGGCTGCAATGCTTCCGTCGACAGGTACACCGACCCATCCGTTTCCGGGGCGTATCTCCACACTGTCGATGGCGATACATATTCTTGGTTCACGGGTCCACCTCCAGCGGCTGGATACAGAGCTATCCAGTTTGTTGAGAATGGATCGGATGTGGCATATTTGAATGTGAAGCGTTCAGCAGTTGCGTCCAACGTCAAATTTCCGTAGACGGTATCTTCTTGCTGCCGAGCTGCGACATTGCGATATTGCTGCTCTGGTGTTGGTGCACTTGACACCGATGCCACAGCAGCTAGGATCGTGCCCAGCGTATTTGCGAATTTCATTTTGCTGAAGTGGTGGAAATGTCTGGCAACAACACAGAACCATGTCGGAAATGGGCATGCTTTTCATATGACTGACTAAAATCCTCTGATCACATACGGGACCAATCTGCAACAGCTGCAATGCCACGAGGAATCGATCTGCAATGCGCCAATGCCAAGATTTTTTACTTGCTGGGCAGACTAACACAGTGCAGGAAGGTCGAGACAGAATTCAACGTCACGCATCCACTCAAGCACTTCAGAACTTCTCTGCGATGTCATTGTAGAGCCTCATATGGCTCGATGGCTTGCAATGCGTTGCTGTGCCTGGCTCTGGCTAACGTGGCAGCAAATGCTTCAGGCACTTGAGTTGTGACAGAGCCCGCGGGTGAGCATCAATATCTGCTTACGACTGAGCCGCTTGAGTTGGGGACTGATGACTGGAACGAGGGCTGCACTCCGTCCGCACGTCACCTCAACGAAAGTCTCACCATGCACTCGAGTCTGCCTTCACTGGTACCCAGCTCTCGCGACTTCCCTTCCAATGCCGACTGTTCCCCTCGAGCGTCCTTACATTGACTTTGCTGAACTACACCTTTGCGACGAACATGCCCTCAACGAAACTTCCAGCTACCATCCATGAATGATAATGCCTGTGGCATACTAATCATTACGGTTCCTACGACCCTGGACCATGAAACTAGCCATGATAAAGCGCCAAGCCTGTGAAAACAGCCAGCTCCTCCTCATGCACTTTCTGCTTGGCAGCAGGCTTTGTTGTATCGCATTTCCAGATCCTTCCAGCAAGATCTGCAACCCATGCACACCCATGAACTTTGTCAAGTGCCAATCCAATGGCTTCACCAAACCCCTCCGCCAGTATTTCCCGACCCAACTTCCGTTCCTCCTCCCTAGGATCACCTCCATGGACCCTCAATGTCTTTCGATTGAGCGTATTCCCGAAAGGAAATTCGCCACGATCCGTCCAGTACAAGGCTCCCATGTCCTCGTCCAGTTCCAGGTCGATGGGCTCCGGGAGATTCTCAGCAACAAGCTCGATATCTGGGCGATCCTCTGCTGTGTAGCCACTCGGGATTTCCAATTCAGCGGAAAATATCCTGCCCTGGCGCATTTTTGGTGCGCCTTTCTGCGTCCAGTACAGCTTTCCCAGTTCCTTGCTGATAGCTATACCCACGCACCACCGGGTCTGATTACTTTGATGCTCTGGGTTTCTCCAGTCACCCGTCTGAATCAGGACCTCGTGGTTCCCGCCATCAAGGTCACATCGATGTACTCGGAGACCTTCACGATCGCAGAAATACAGTTTGTCGGCTTCCTCATCGATGACAATTTGCTTCGGGGTATGTACAGCTCCGTCTGAAAGGATGCACTTCACATCGCTGCCGTCGAGGTTTGAGGTCATCAATGATCCATCGTTGGAGCCAGCGTTGCCCATCTGCGTCCAGAAGATCCGATTGTGCTTTTTGCTGATTGCAATCCCGTCGGGCATGTGTAGATCTTGGAGAAGAGTTACCGGCTTGTCATCTTTGCCAGGCGTGAACCGCAGTAGTCTACCGCGATGTGTGAGATCATTTGTCGATTGGGTATACAGTGGCGTGTCTGGTGTCGCACGGTAGATGTTGAGGATAAAGAGTGTGGATGTGCTTGCGATCTTGTCGTTTTCCAGGTAAGGCATGTTGACGATTGATAATGCTAACAAAATGGATATTCGTCGTGAGGCTTTTTCGTTGATTGATCAAAGAAATACTGCGCGCAATGTATGGAGCCGAATCCTACAGTGGTTCTTAAGGTATAGCAGGATCCCTAGCGACAGGTAGGGGAAGGCGAGAGAGAGCCGTGAAACAAGTTCCTGGTAAAGCTTCTTGCTGATGCACTGCACCGATTGAGGGCTAGACCTCCTAGCCATCTTCGCGGCTGCACACATCATTTTCCTGAATCCTTCAACACGTCACTCATGTCTCGCACTTCGCACTGCGAAGAGGCCGAATTGATGTCGATAGGCGCGAAGGCCAGCGGAGATAGCTCGGACACAGCAGATGAAGTCTGTGAAGTCAAAGATTGTACAGGGGTGTTGAGACTTCCGGGAGGCGAACGTCATTTCTCACCAGACCCGCATCTTCACGGCAACAACATCATTCCCGGCCATGGATTCCAGCCATTTGGATACTTCTGGACAAGACAAGCTTGAAGGCAGCCAACGAGCTTCACACCCAAGGTGCTTGAACTACTCGCATCCATGTGGCTGCTCGAGCTCAGTCAGCGGCCGCAACATCGTGAGCCTTTGGCAAGGGTTTGGGAGAAATGAACGTGCGTCTTGGACCAGTGCAAGCCAGCTCATCCGTCAACACAGTCATTGTGAACGCCGTCAAGCAGTATGTCGAACAGAAGAGCAAGAACGGATGCCAACAAAAGGAATCTTTTGCTTCGAAGGGCTATACCAAGTTATTCTTTCCCTTCTTCATTTCCAGCAATTCGATCAAGCCATCACCCATATCTCTCCTCACACCTTCTCTATCTTTCGCGTCCACAAAAGGCTTTACTTTCTCGATTAAACCATCCACATCAGTTTCTTGCCATTCGAAATTCTTCTCATCCATGTCTTTCTTCCATCCCTCAATCGCAGGACCCAAGTGCTTGAGGAAATGTCCGAACGGATCTTCACCAGCTCCACCTCCGAGCACATTCGTCATATATGGCCCTGCCAACGCCCATCTCAAGCCTGGGCCGGTCGACATTGCAGTATCGACATCCTCTGCGCTTGCCACGCCTCGCGAGACTAGCGAATATGCTTCTGCGAGTACGGCTGCTTGAAGACGATTTGCAAGAAAGCCTGGTACTTGCTTCTTTACGAGCACGGGCCTTTTCCCGAGAGACTTGTAGAAATCTATCGCTCCGTTGATCGACTCCGATGACGTGTCTTGGTGAGGCACAATTTCAACCAGAGGAATGAGATGTGGTGGGTTGAATGGGTGCCCGATCAATACGCGAGAAGATGCGTTCTCGCATTTTGAGATGAATTGTGATGACGGAATGCCGGAAGAAGATGAAGCGATAATTGTGTTCTTGTTTGGCAGAAGAGCGTCGAGTTTGCCAATCAGGTCTGTCTTGAAGTCGGGTCGTTCAGGTGCGTTCTGACCTCTCGTCATCAGCTTTCTCGATTCTGCTCGCACATGTGGTTACCGAGGCTCACCTCTTGGACCCAATCTATCTCCCCGTTCATGACTGCCTCTGCCTGAGAGACATCTTCGACAAATTCGTATGCATGGGGGTCGGCATTCTCAACAATTCCGACCTTTTGCATTCGTGGCCATTCGGATTGAATGAATTGATCAAGCTTCTCTCGGGCTCCAGGAGCTGGATCAGATACAACGACTTTGTGTCCCTTTGCGAGAAAGAGAGTTGTCCAAGAACTCCCTATGACGCCGGTTCCAACGACGAGAATGGTCTTCCTTTGGGTGTCTCCAGCCATGCTTACTAGTTTCATGTACTGGCTGTTGGAATGAACGAGAAAATTATGATGTGTAATGCTAGCTTCGCCTTCAAAATGTAGCCGAATAAGGTGCAATGGAGCTGTTGATCAAGTTCGATGGCTTTTGTTCATCTAGTTGTATCTTCGCCTGGGTCCCATACCCTCGTTTTACTTCCGCATCATTCGGCTTCGTTAGAGGCGGGAAACCTAGGCACTCCATCATAGTAAGAATCCCGGGGAATGTCCATGACGTTCCAACACTTGTGTGAATGAATACGACAATCGGTGCACAATTTTGCTATCGCAGCGAATTGACGCGAAGTCCGAAGTTATGATTTGTTTCAACTCGGAAAATGTTCGGATTGCACAAAAAATGACGGAGATGGTTCGCGTCGTCAGCCTCCAGCTTCGACATCACTTTGTCGCACCGAGAGAAGGCCGTTGAAAGCTTTCGGACGAGCGAGACTTCGTATCCTTGGAAGTGTTCGTAGACTTCGTGTATATAGTTCGACCTCAAACAAGGCTTTGCATGCCAACTTTAGTGATGAATAATCCTCTTCTGCGACTTTGACGATCGACGAGTCATACAAGGTTCGAGGGTGTACCAGATATATTGTCCGTAAACGCGGAGTGCAGGCGGATTCAGACATTTCGACCCTTTCGCAAACGACGAGAGCATTGAAGGGAATTGAACAACAACCATGACCAAACACGAGACTGTCGAAGATGTCTATGGCCCAGGCACGCACACCGACAAGCACTTCGTGCCTGTGCCACAAGATGCCAGACGCCTGTTGCAGTACATGGCTGAGATCACGCCAGGATTCGATTCATCGACTTCTTTCTTGAACCAAGTGAACTTCACCGGACGGGATCTTCCTCTGCTTCCTGGTCCAATCAAAGCGCAAGTCTTCTCGGCAGTCTGCCATGCCATGATCGGATTGGCCTCCAAACAAATACTCGCAACCCGTGGAATTGATTCAGGCAAGGTCCATGTGGACACCGAACTGGCAGCGCTCTATCCAGCAACCGTCGGTCTTGTGACTGTCGACGGCCAAGACTGGAAGGCTATTCAGAAGAACCAGGTCGTGCAGCATGCGTCCTCGGTTGACGTCGACAAGGGCGTGATCACGAAAACCCCAATGCGATTCCGGAGCTGGAGCATCTACCCAACCGGTTCCAAAGACGAGAACGGTCATCAACAATGGTTCCAGATCCTCTCTTCTCTCGATCCCAAGGGCTTCTTGTCCGCATTCGGCCTCGATGCCGACGACTCCAGTATCACAACCAACGAGCAAGCCTACGAGAAGATCAAAGCTGTGATCATGTCCATGTCCGCGCGTGAGATCGAGCACATCTGCGTGGAAAAAGGATTCTGCGGCCAGACCGTCCTATCACCAAAAGCGTGGAACGAGACTTCGTACGGAAAAGCTCTTGCCAAGCACCCTGCAATCAATTATCGTCAAGTCAAAGGATCCGAATCACTTCCTGCGGTCCCACTTGCTGAGAACATTCAGGACAAGAGACCACTGGCCGGCATCAAAGTGGTCGAGTTCTCCCGCGTTATTGCGGGTCCGGCCGTAGGCACATACCTGGCCTCACTAGGTGCCGATGTGATCAGAATCCAGTCACCCAACCTGCCTGATCTCGGATTCTTAAGCGTAACGCTTCAAGCCGGCAAGAGAGTCGCAGATATCGATTTGAACAGCTCCGAAGACCGGGCAGAGCTCCAGGAACTCATAAAAGACGCCGATGTCATCGTCCAGGGCTTCCGTCTCAAGTCTCTTGAACGAAAGGGTTTCGGCCTCGAGGATGTCGTTGAGATGGCCCGACAGAGGAACAAAGGCGCCGTGTATGTGGATCTCAACTGTTATGGACCAGATGGGTATTACGCTGAGCGGCCTGGCTACCAGCAAATCGCAGACTGTGGATCAGGATGCTCGTATATCAATGGTATCGCATACGGTTTGCCCGAAGGCACAGGCGTGCTTCCTTCGCTACCCATCGCAGACATGCTGACTGGAGCCATTGGAACGTTGGTCACACTTCTTAGTATCCGAGATCGTGCGACCAAGGGTGGGAGCTATCACGCCCACGTGTCTTTAATGGCGATGGACACACAGCAGCTGGTGCCTGAATTCGGGCTCTACGATAAGGCGACAGTCGCCAAGATCCAGGAGACTTATCAGTTCGGCGATATGCGGCCACACCACATGGTGACAGACTTGCTTGACACCATGATCCAGGCGTGGGAGAGAAACTCGGATGTGCTCGCGAAAGAGGAACGCTTCGTTGAGTTTGAGACTAAGTATGGAAAGAAGCACAGGCTCCTGGCACCTGGCTTCAAATTCGAGAATGATGAGTCGAGCCCGAAATGGGAATGGGGACCTGTGCCTAATGGAGGGCAGAAGGGTCTGCGCTGGCGCGTATAACAATGATAACGGGATAACGATTTTTGATACCATGTAGTAGTTTTTGTAACTCTTGTGAGCAGAACAGAATGATCAATGGCGCCACGCTGTGCAATGCTGATGCTCGAGCTTCATTTCCAGATGTGTTTGGTTGCTTGTGGCTCGCCTCATTGGTCTATACTTTTCCGTATTTCTTCAGACTCTCCGCGGATGCCAATAATGCGTCTTTCGCCGTCCTCGGCTGCCAGCCCAGCACATTCTTGGCTTTCGCGTTGGAGAGAGGCATGGGATTGCCGAGGTAGGGCACAATTAATCTGGTCGTAGCATCGAAGAATCCGACAATTTTGAGTAGCAAATTAGGCAAAGCCCTGGTCGGCAGCTTTTTGGTATCTGCCTCTGGGAGATTTTGTCTCAGTATGTCCACCATGTCATGAACCCAAACGACTTTGTCGTCCGAGGTCGCTATGAAGCGCTGCCCCGCAGCATCTGGGTTGGTCATGGCTCGCAAATGTAAGTCTGCAACGTCGCGAACATCGGCAACGCCAATAGGCAGGTGCGGAATGCCCGGAAACTTGCCATTCAGCAAGAGCATAGGCAGCTCGACGCTGCTGGGAACATGCGAGCTGAGAATTGGCCCCAAGACGAGTTGTGGGTGGACTGCTGCCAGCTGCATGCCATTGCCTTCTTTCTCGATGAACTCCCAGGCAGCACGCTCCGCAAGCGTTTTGCTTTTCGCGTATGAGGTGACCGATATCCTGCGGTTCTCCAGATCTGTCCAATCCTCCTCATTCCACGTCTGTCCAGCGGGCTTGACATCGTGGCCACCTATCACCGCCGTGGCTGAACTTGTGAAGACAACTCTCTTGACAGTACCCACCTTTTTTGCAGCCCGCAGGACTCGAAGCGTTCCTTCACGAGCCGGGATTATCAGGTCGTTCTCGTCTTTCGGATCGGCCTTGGGCACCGGCGTGGCTACATGCAGCACGTAACCACAGCCCTGGCACGCGGTCTCCCAACCTTCGTCCTTCACGAGATCCGCCTCGAAGAACTTGACGTTCTTGACTTGAGGCCAAGTAGCACCTCCATTTTGCAACGATTGGCGTATCTGGTCGATTCGGTCTCGAGATCGTAGTGTCGCGTGCACAGTATATCCGGCTTGAATGGCTTGAAGGATGCAATATGAGGCCACAAAACCTGCTGGCCTGTCAGTGTATGTTGTTATCTTGTCGCATGTAGCTATCCTGACCCGTTCCGCCGGTGATCAGAATCGTGTCCTTCGTGGGTGCCATATTTGCAACGATGCCTGTTCCCAGTCAGCAGCAACTGCTTTGGCCGCGGAGTGCAGATCTTGAGGGAAAGCGGTTAAGACCAGACAACTAGATCCATCGTTTCCTACCTGTCGCAAACACTCATTGTCATGCATCAATGAGGTCGGTTGCATGATAGATGACATCTTTCATCCATCTCTTGGGATTTGTAATGCGAACAGGCCATCTGTGCGCCTAAGACGTCGCTCTGTCTGGCATGATTGTTGGGGATTGGAGTTGTGACACGGTGAAGTCGAAAGTTAAATCATGCCAAGACCGACCCGCAGCACGCTGGCAACAACTTGAGGTGTAACAGCCGAACCACTGGGAATACAGCTGACGTGATTGGACAACATACAAGTAATAATAGAATAGTCAAGGTGCCAAAAGTTCCATCAAACAAAATCATATCAACATTTGCAAAATACCACTCCACCAGACAATCTATCCCCTTCTCTGCTTACACCCAGCATGCTTCCTCTCCTCACTATCCAGACTCCTCAAACTATTCGCGTACTGATCCTTCAATCCCTCAATCTCCCTCTCGCCCGCCTTCTTCTGCTTCGCCTTCTCCAAACTCCTCTTCGTCTGATCACTCTTAATCTTCACATCGTGCATCTGCTTCTGACAACACGCTTCGGTGCAGCAAAAGGGCTGAGACCGACCCTCCATAGGATAGTTTTTGATCGCCGGACAGGGAGGTCTACTGGACGACAGGTGAGAAGGCGCATTGGGACAGTATTCGATAAGAGGCTTCCCGGTATGGCCGCAGTGCCAGAGGTAGTGATATTGTTTGCACATTGGAGACGAATGGGTGTGGCTCGAGGCGGAATTTGTCAAATGGTAGGTAAAGCAATGGAATGGCTGTAAGCGATAGTGCTTCTCCAGGAGATCGGTATTGGCTATGGCAATGTGGGAAAGGGAATCTGATAGATGAGAGTGGTAGGACGTGGTTCCCTAATCTCGATCGTGCTGTTCGTCCTCAATGGGGAAGAGGTGGCGACAATGCCTCGTCTCCATGCCGCATCTGGCAGTCGACGATTGACGCATGTTCAGATGCAACAAAGGATCATGGCCTCAGAGTGCGCGCCTTTGTCTCATCCCCCAGCGAGAGTGCTTCGGAAGCCTTCTCTTTGTCTTGTGCGTAGTCGCGTGGCAGTATAGTGGCCTAGAAAGTCTGTTAGTATGTCTATGGCCGTACGTTCAGTCGAGCCACGTTCGCTGGAAAGATGATGTAGCACGTGAGAAGAGGATGACCTGCCGCCGGTTCATCCAGACGATGAGGTTAGTAACTTTTGAGAAATTGACAATGAGCGCCGCCGTCAATATCGATTCTTCGTAATGCTAGTCTACGTCGTTCCATAGCTAGCCTTTCATTCTCAAGTCATTATCATGGGCCACGTGAAGATGACTGCCATTTGCTGGACCTGATGCTGCAGCATTGACAGGTACACTAACCCTTGTATGGGCCAGCGCCACTGACCAGATGTCCCGGCGGCATTGAGTACGGCGGAAACCCACCAGACTGGCGAGCCGCGGCCGCAGCGTTGAACGGTTGCCGCTGGATCTGCGAAATCTTCGCACCATCGTAGGGCTCTCTCGAAGGAGGCGGCTTTGCCGGCAGTGACGAAGGCGTGCCCCACTTAGCGAGCAGACTCTGCGACTGCACAACATGTGTAGGTGCTTGCGCTATCATTTGCGTCGGGAACGATTGCCCGGACCCTGGCTTGGCCGGGAGCGGAACATTGGGCGACGACTGTCTAGGAAAGACAGGCCCCTGTGGCAGCGGGTGTGTGAGGGGCTGACTTGGCGCAAGGTGAGGCGCCGAATGTGGCTGCTGCTGGATTGGAGAACCAAACGAGGATGCCTGCGATTGAGCAGATGTATGACGAACAAGTTGTCCGGGAGATTGTGATTGGAGCTGCTGGCGGAAACTTCCGGGAGTACTGGGCGCACCGTGAGGCGTGACGGGACTATCGTTCGTCTGCCCCGGCACAAAGGTCTGACTTTGGGGATTGAAGTTTTTGCCCTTGTAACTCCCAGGAAGTGGATGCTCGTTAGAGTTGGCAGGTCGACCTGGGAACGCTTGACTGGGAAGCTGGCCATACTGATAAGGCTCCGCTGCCGAGCTGGCGGGTGTACTGAAGCTCGCGCCGTAAGGATAGCCGGATTGGGTACCTTGCGTAGGCATATTATACTGCTGTTGTTGCCAGCTTTGCTGAGGCGAATAGTACTGCTGACCATAGGTCGATCCTAAGCCCTGTCCATATGTCATGTTATGACTCTGTTGTGATGGTACCTGGTTTTGGAAGGACATCCGTTGAAAGTCGGAGGCTAGATCGTAGGCGCCTGCCTGGCCCTGCGCCCATACCTGTGTTGGATCAAGGTTCTGGTAGGACTGTTGACCCCACTGCTGAGCGCCAGCAGTCGATACAGGCATTTGAGTATACGGGCCAGCCTGTGACTGTTGACCGTAGATTGCTTGAAACTGGCTTGCCGACTGCTCGGTGGCCCCGGTGAAACCATAAGCAGGTGTAGAAATTCCGTCCGACCCAAAAGATGCAGTGAAGTAGTTGCTGTATGCAGAGCGTGCTTCGAAGCCATCATCATCGTCTGCGCGAGCCTTCTTTTTACTCTTCTTGCCAGCTGCTGAGCTGGACCTGGAATCTTGCTTGTCTTTGGGCGTTTCAGGTGACTCAGTCGGCTTCGCCGAGCCCATGATCCGCAGCCGAGCGGCTTCGTATCTGGCCTCTCTTTCCTCACGCGTCTGAGGTCCCTTCTTCTTCTCGTCGCCACTCTCGCCATTCTCAGATCCGTTCTTAGAGGGTATGCCTGAGCCGTTGGCGATGGCTGGACCTTCTCTGTCGCTGCGCCGTAAGATCTTCATCGCAGGTGCAGTCGGAGGTGGTGTGCTAGCAGCTGTTGAAGGTGCTGTGATCCCGGTCAAAGGGGGCGGAATCCTGCAATTGGGAGTTTTGTAGAGCCGAACAGCTGCAGAATTGTCGTCGATGAGATGGCCTAGCATGTAGTAATCTGCCATTTTGTGCGCAAGCAGTCGATAAAAGGAGTGGCATTGCGGGAGTGTGAGAGAAGACTCCTTCGCGTCTTTGACAAAATCAATCACGTCTTGTTCCAACTTCAACACCCAAACGCGGTCTCGAGGGTTCTCGAGTGCCTCAAGTAGTTTTTGGTCTGGTGGGCATTCAAGAGTGGGATTGGTAACAACGCCATTGCGTGCGATGCCAGGAACCGAGCCAATGCCAGGTCCCTGAGGTGGAACGTATAGGACACCTTTTGCTACAGCTCCGTAGGTGGGTACCGGTCCCTCACGTCTTGTCGGCTCCATGGCAGAGATCTCGCGCAATTGATCGCGAAAGGCTCGAACGCCATCATCTGAGCCAATTCGTGATGGCATACCAGAGCCAGGCGCCGAGTACAGATCTTCGTCCTCAACGGCCTTAACACTGGCGCTGTCGTCGGGGCGAAGGGATTCTTTCTCATCCAAGGCATTGAATGTGGTGCCCGAAGCGACGCTTTTGCCATCCATGCTTGGAGGCTTATTTGAATCACTGGAGGACTCGTCGTCGGCATGTGCAGACGATGCTTCGGCAGACTGAGGTCTCTCTCTGTCCGCCATCTGAATTCGAACTTGCGGTCCAGGAGCAGAAGTCACGGATAAGTCTCTGTGATCACGCGAAGCAAGCTGGATCAGCTTCTTCGGCTTGAGCATACTCTGAGGTAATGCAATTCCATTGGAGGGAGCGGCGGTCGCACCGTCTGGTGGCGCGGGAGATACTTCGTGTGGTGAATCCGGGGAAGAATTGGTCTTTGTATGCTTGGGTGCGGTTGGCGGCTTGATTCCAGCAGCGGCAATCTGTTCCCATCTCGTCAGCTTCAATTTTGTGCACGGTGTGACGCAAAAGTGATCTCAGACCTTTGCAAAGGACAGCTTTTCCTTCTTGACGTCCGCTGAGCCCGATGCCATAGTAGAAGCCATTGTACCAGATGTAGCGATAGCCAGAAACAAGCAGGCGCCCGAACAAAGGACAAGAGTCCGAGAGCCGCTGTTTCCTGAGCGTCGGCGAGCGCGGGACTTGCCAAACGGTGGGTCTGTTGTAGTTTTCGTGTATTGCAGATCTACCGAAAGACGACTCTCAGGAAACTGGCGGCTCAAGGAAAATAGTCAAGTCCACGGCCAGGAGTCTGGACATTGTGCAGCGCGCACATGGATTCTTTCTCGTTTGCTGACGTCTGCGCGGAGGGTTGTGGGGTGATGGGGATCGCTCGCGTCGAACGAGCCGCTTCAGTCGACGTTTCGTGCCGTCAGCGGCGGCAAGGTATCGTGCGTGACTGCGCCGTGTGCGCTGCCGGCAGTGTTGGTGGTGAAGGATGATGGTGCGCTGTAGTTTCGATGTTCAAAATGGAAAGGGCTAGCGCGCCCGCAGACAAGCTTTGCGTCACTGCAGGTTCACGTGACCGGGCGAAGAGCTGGCAGGCACAAATCGCTACAACACAACTACAGTACTTTATCTTCCTCGAGCGTACGACCAGGACGCGAAATTCAGCCGCTGTATTACCATTATGAACCGCTATCGTGCCGGAGGTCCTTCCAAAGCGACGCCGACAACATTGTGCCAGAAATGTCTGAAGAAAGGTAGGATACACATCCTGGAATGTAGTGCAATTTCGTTGATCACAGCAACAGGTCATTACACGTATGAGTGCACGGCAACACAGCAAGAGCGACCGTACATATCAAGACCTTCCAGAAGCCAGCAGCTCTCAAACCCGAAACTCGCGCCGAAGCTTTCGGCGACTTTGCCTCCTGTCGACACGAAGCCGGCTGCGAAACCAGAATCGAAGTTGAAAGACAAGCCACTCGAATCGACAGCGCGAAGCAGGTCCACTGAGCGCAAAGTAAATGTATCGAGAAGCAGACGCAGGAGGTCGGTGTCTTCTTACTCATCTGATTCGGTCTCCTCGTACTCCACGAACAGATCACGCTCGAGGTCTCGCTCTCCCGCTCGCGAACCGAGCTCACGACGAAGAGACTTGTCGACAAGCAGGTCTCCCAGCCCTCGCGCTGGCAGACAGCGCCAGTCAGAACGTAGGCGAAGTTCGAGCCCAAGAAGACGTCGAAACAGCTCAATACGAGAGCGCGCATCTAAAACCAGCGACAGAGAAGGGCGAGCTCGCAGTCGAAGTCCTTTACCTCAAAACAGGCGTGGTAGTGATGAACACAGACGAAGATCGCGTTCTCGCTCTCCATACCGTGCTGCCCGCGATCGGATGACTCGAGCAGGAATCGATACCAACAGCAAAGCCCCAGGCAAACAGGATAGGCCACCAGTTCGGGAACGAAGTCTTAGTCCATATAGTCAGAGGCTGGCTTTGACTAAAGCGGCAAATAATTGAACGGCAAGTAACGAGTTCGGCGATCCAATTGAGGCAGTCGAGCACACGAGCATTGAGATCGACATCGTTCGTACCATTTTTCCATGCGCTGCATAGAGCATGACAGCACACGATAGGATCCGCAAGCCTGCATGGCACAGTCTCCCCGCCACACGATTAGTATGGGAGAACGACTGTTGTACAATAGCGGTTGTGGTGATCAGCAACGCTGGCACGACTGGATGAGACAAGACATGCGTGGCGCCTTACGAGTGGGGTTTCAAGCCATTGCCGTTGGCCGTTGTGCAGCGTTTCAACATTCTAGTGGTGAAGACCATCAAGGCGTTGATAGTGATCCACAGTCTGTATAATGTCGTCGGGATTCAGTAATGGCTCGTCACGAAGAAAGAACACAGCAATCTGACACGCATGACAGACCATAGAGCAGGCTTTGCTGAAGTCTTCACATGCGACGCACTGTCCGCCAAGACGCGGCATTGCACATGTTCTGCTCAACAGCAGCTGCTCTCTGCAGAGCAACAAGTATTTTCGGCAGTTCAAGGTCTATGTCTTCATCATGTGAAGATCGGAAGTCGGCAGACATGTGCGTGGCCACCTTCGCGTATCGTAGTCTGCAGCAGGTGGAGTTGAAGACGTAGGTAATATATGCGGCATCGATGCCTATCGCATCCTTATCTCGCTTGCTTGCAGAAAAAGCTTTTGCAGAGCTGCATCATGTATCGTAAGTATACTAGACTGACGAGCGACGACAAATGCGAATACACAACAGCTTCGGGCCCTCCTTCCATTTTGGATGGCTATCGCTCGTGCTCATTAGTTGCATCTAATGACTCCACATTTGTCGCGTGGAGGTCATTACCTGATGTGCTTTCTCAGTGGACCGGCGAGAAGACCGTCGTCAAGAGTCTCAAGACCCTCCTCTTCACGACAGTAGGGCTCCACGACCAAGCGCTGTGATTGAGGCAAGACAGCAGTATCGGTTTAAAAGATTTGAAATGCGCGGGTTTACTTGCCAAGTTGTGCTTTGCCCGCCATCACCCGCAGATCCAAGGAAGTGAGCTGAACAGCAAGCAGCCAACGACAACGCAACGTTTCCTAGAGCTGTGGTCAAGAGAAACAGTGCAGTGGATAGCTTGAGGCTCCTAGTACGAAGTGAGGTGCAGTAGCCTAAATGCTGTTCAAAAGGCTAGAGCTCGTCTCGAAGCTGGGTGATCCGGCTCGAAACTAGGATGCTCAACACATGAAGCCTTGCAACATCGTCTGCGAGCCTGCAGCTAAACGACAAATGGCAATCATGTCACTTGCTGCAGCAGAGGCCAGGATGGTGGCGAGGAGAGCAGAGCCGCACGAAGGATTCGAATGCATGTCCAAACGAAAAAGGCTGTTGCTACAAAATTTACTCATAAAATCGTTAGAGTTTATAAACGATAATCGTTTCTCCTCGTCATGCCCAGGTGACTGGAACGGAGAGTTTTGTGAAGTTCTGGAAAGGCGTTGGAGCATGTTGTGGCTGCGCCGTTGCGGTACTGCAAGCGCCTGGCGGATAGCGTGCAGAAAGTGGGTTTTCGAGGAGCAAAACTGGCGGACAAGGCCGGTGGACTGCTCTCTGCCCATCACATCACAGCGGTGCAAAGTTGTAGTCATGAAAGTTCCTGCAACGTGTGTCTGGGGCAACCTCCGAGAGCTGGCCTGCAAGAGTTGCTCTGGTCCAGACTGGTGCAGGTGACGGGCAAGGTGAGCGCTGCAAGCGCTGTTGCCTATAACTGGCCAAAGTTGCGATGCACGGTGATGGTGCTGGCGGGCGCCCTTGGCCTCACCGCGAACAAGGTTTGGTGGCTGGCAGTGAGGGCACGTTTTTTGTGCGAGAGATACACAGGACTGCTGGTGGGCTCGTATTGCCGACCAGTCCGTTTTTCGGTCCTTGACGATGCGGAGCAGTTTCGATCTGCGAGGTCATGATCGGATAGAAGTAGGGCGGAGATGGTATCCGCTTATTCGAGAGTTCCATCGAGAATCGGAGAAGCGTGCAAACGAGCAGGAGAGTTTGACATGAGGCGGCCGCTCCGGCATGACGCGCAGCGCACGGAGCCCGCCGCCGGTACTTTGTCTCATGCAATACCGCGTTGCAGGTGCAACAATGCGGGCAACGTTGGAGGACAAAGAGCAACGGCGGAGGAGAGAGCAATGTGTCGTGTGCTTCGTTTCCCCATCGCAGGATCGGCGAGAGCGCAGCAGCGCCATTGGCAGCACGCGCGCTAGTTTTATCACTCACTCCGATTTGTCTGCCGGCGCGGTGGAGTTGCAACTTCTCGGCATCCAGACGACGTGGGAGGGCCATCTTAGTCACGCCTAGTCTTGCTCGCTGGATGTGCCCTTCTCACTTTCTGATGCGGCACCAATTGCGTTGCACCTGGTCGGAGCATATACATCACGGCGCTGCCACCGCCTCTGCTCTGCGCTGTCCCTCTGTGCGTCCGCCATACCTCCACGCTTGCCCTTTCTCCTGCAATCGCCCAGCGGATGACGACAGCGATGCCGCGAGCATATCAACAATAATCCCGCTTCTTCCCTCAACAATCCATAGCCACCATCCCTCCACGCCTCTTCTGCCCGCGGCGACGCAATGAAGTATGGCGAGACGCTGCGGCAGCGATCCATTCCTGCCTGGGCGCATCGTGAGTTGCCCTTCCTATTCACTCCGGCGCATTCCTGCTGCTCCAATGGCTTTGTTCGTCTCTGGCCTCGGCTAACCGCAGCATCTCTGCAGACAACATAGACTACGACGATATCAAACACTTCATCAAGGAGCACACCACCCCGGGGAAGGGCAAGACAATCTCCGTCCCCGGGCGAGGCGAGGACAAGCTGGCCGAGTTCGAAAACGCCCTCTTCCACATCCTGCAGGACCAGCACCAACGCATCGATCTCTTTGTTAAGAGCAAAGCTGGTGAAATCCAGCGCCGTCTTGGTGAGTTCAATGCCCTGTTTCAGCTGGAAATTTCCCAACTTTCTCTGTATGACGGAAGCTTTGTGATCCTGTCGCAACTGCAGCGTTGAGCGCCGATCCCCACTTATTTCCGGATTTCTCGATCCCGCACCGGATAGCGGCCAATCTGCAATCGAGTTTACAGCACAGGTTACACAGAGCTGACGATGCATCAGAACACTCCAAAAAGCAACTCCGAGCATTGGCAGTGCGACAAGCGCCTGTAGCCGACCACCGGATACCCGTCAGCCGCCTCGAACGATACGGACGATTGGAGAATGATGTAGTCAAAGCCGGCGAGGAGATCAAGTCTCTGGCCAGGTTTGTCGCGACGCAGAGGACGGCATTTCGAAAGTTGCTCAAGAAGTACAAGAAATGGACTGGCTCTGCGGAGCTGGAGGATCGCTTCCGAGAGGAGATTCTGGATGACCCAAAGAGCTTCACCAAGCTCGATCTGGGTTACCTTTTGGACGAGTATTCGGGCACACGGCATAGCATACGAACTCTGTACGACAGTCAGGTTCAACAAGCGGCAGGCGGCAAAAAAGCGGATGCGAAGGAGGCATCGTCAGTGATCGCCCAGCTGCAAGAGGCTGTCAATCGCGACTCAAAGGTCTTCTTTGACACAAGCATTGCTACTGTGCCTTTGGGGCAGTATGGCACTGTGGCCAGTTATTTCGTACATCCCGAGAGCATCGTCGAGTTGCAGATGCTGCTGCTTCAGCATGCAAGATTTCACCTCTCCAGAAGCCGACAGAACTCGATCGCGACTCCGATTTCCTCAGCACCGAGAACACCGACCCTGCCAGGCGCAAGCCCCAGCGAGCCCGACTACCACATGCTTGTGGCCGACAATCTCGAGCGATTTGCGAAAGAGCAGAGTAGCCTCACAGTGGATGATCGGGAACACGCAGCGGGCAGCTGTCCACAGAGAGTCAAAGCGGCTGTGCGGTGGACAACCGACGAGGATGCGCTTGCATGCCTCCTGTCTCGGTCGGGCAGCACTAAGAGTGCATACCTCAAGAAGAAGCACATCCGCGACTTCTTCAACGCAAGAGCCGACTTCTCGACTGAGCAGGAAGAAGTTGATGCGGCAGAGAGAGTGGAAGAGCTGCGAGAAGAGTTGCTCAAGAACAACACCAAGCCACTGTTCCGATACTCCTGCTCTCGATCTCGTCTGATTGGCTTGGACGACAATGCTAACGGCTTGGTCATGGCCACGCTGGACAGTGGTATTACGTTGGAGACGGCCGATGATTCTGCGCAAGAAGGAGCGAAGGCTACGTTCCCTTTCGCTTTGCTGACAGTGAGGCAGGAGGGGCAGCCCAAGTCAGAGCTTCTGACTGTCCTCGATAGGAGCTACCTGGTGGAGCGGGTGCGAGGCTTCTCTCTGGAGTACCATGCAGTCTGGCAGACACACCAATCTGACCACATTCCTGCGCCATTTTGGCTGCCATTGCTATCACAAGACATTCGAAAATTGCCACCACCAGCCATGCGCAAGCGTCCCAGCACACAAGGTGGAACCGATGCCTCAAGTGCACCATCAGCCAACAGCGCCTCGAGTCCCGGTACGCTCGACAGCGTTACAGCGGTGGAGACATCGAATGAATTGGCAAGGCAGCTTGAATCACCTCCGCTGAAGTCTTTCAACAAGAAGAAGCGCAGAAAATATCCTCAAGCACAGACGCCAACACAGAAATACTGGAACGAGTATGACGATCCTGAAGAAGGCGGCGACGGTGATGCGTACTACATCTACATCGATCCGAATGAGAAGAACCCCTTCGATCGCTTTTTCGAGAGGATCGCAGATGTCTTCAAGAGGAAGAAGCGGGCGGAGGAGGATGCGCTACTCTCCATACCAGGCACGCCTCATCTGGACGATGACGAGTCTTCAGATGAAGAATCTGATTCTCCCACCCCGCGAACCCATTTTGGACCCACATCGAATTTTGGCACCTTTGCGGGCCCTATGAGCATCCGCTCAGCGAGTCTGCGACGAGAGGAGCGCGCATCCTTCTTGCCGCAGTTTAGCATCCTTTGCTACGTGGCCTCTCTTGCCATGCTCGTCATGGCATACATACTTCGCACCACTGGGCGCCACAAGTTCATCAGGGAGGTTCATGTTGGAGTCTTGTTCTCCATGGTCTGTGGCCTGGGCTTCGTGCTTCTAGGTTTTATGAACGTGTTGCGACGCGGCAATGTGGGCTCTACAGAAGCCCCGCCTTCACTGGGTGCCTGGGCGATCAGCATTGTTGTACTGATTGTGAACGTACTGGCTTCTGGGGGGTTACTGGCGTCCATGCTAGGTTGAGGAGGCTTTTCATTTCATTCTTGATATTTGAGTAGGAGGAGGGAAGAGACTGCACCTCCTTCGTCGCGTCAGAGCGGATTCAACACATGTGTAAGCGGCATACGGGGCGTTAGCAAGCGGGGTTCTGCTCTTCTTCCGGTGTGAGATATCTCTGAGTGTGAATCGGGGCAAATGGAGATTGTACTATACACGTCCACGGAGTGTATTTAGAGGGCGTAATGTGTTGATGAAGATACAAGTGAAAAGGAACAGACGATGGATAATTCTCACATTGATTTCAACACTTTCTATACCTTTTCATGACCTTCTTGCATGCATTGCTACGTCCAGCAAGCTGTATCGGCTTCGGCTCGTGGTTGGAAATGCCAAGCCTCCGCATCCGAACAGCAGCAACTGCACCTGCCATCTTGTCTCTTGCAGTCTCTACACACACCACGATGGGCTGAACAACATCCACATCCTTGCCTCTCATGGCAAAGAACAAGAAACGCAAGATCCATACCAACCACGCCGAGCATCGCAAACCCGCGCGACCGCCGCAGCGCAAAGATGTCGCGAAATCAAAATCCTCCGCGAAGCACCAATCCGCCAAACCTGCCAAAGCGCAACAGCAGCATCAGCAACCCACCATCCCCTTCCTCGCCGAAGATCGCATACTCCTGATTGGCGAAGGCGACTTCTCTTTCTCCCGCTCCATCGTCGCCGAACACGGCTGCTGCGACATCACAGCGACATGCTACGATTCTCAGGAAGAGCTAATCGAGAAGTACAAACCGCAGGCTGAATCGCATGTCCAGTATCTTGAAGAAGAAGGACAGAAAGTCTTGTATAGTGTCGACGCTACGAAGTTGGATAAGAATAAGCAATTAGCGAAAGCTGTGGCCGAAGACGGAAAATTCAATGTCATATTGTTCAATTTTCCGCATGTGGGGGGTAAGAGTACGGATGTCAACCGACAGGTTCGGTTTAATCAGGAATTACTCGTGAAGTTTTTCCAGACGGCGCAGGGGTTATTGGTTGTGAATGGGAATAGTGAGGAGGAGAAGGGGACGATTGTGGTGACATTGTTTGAGGGTGAACCGTATACGTTGTGGAACGTGAGGGATTTGGCGAGACATGCGGGGTTGGAGGTTGTGAGGAGTTTTAAGTTTGCGGCGGAGGCGTATCCGGGGTATGAGCATGTGAGGACGTTGGGGAATTTGTTTGGGGGAGGTGGGTGGAAGGGGGAGGATCGAGAGGCGAGGAGTTATGTGTTTAGAATGAAGGGTGGTGGTGGAGTTTCGGGTGGGAATGAGAAGCCGAAGACTCAGACTGATATGCAAAAAGAGATGGAGAGGCAGAGGAGGGAGAGGTTGGGGGCTGGAGATAAGAGGAAGCGGGCGAAGGATGATGACAGCTCTTCGGGCGAGGATTGAGCCTGCAGAGGGGGTGGCTTTCGTGGACGAAAGACATGATAACGAAGCCGGGCACTCCAGCTATCCAGCGAAAACGAACCTGGAACGCGCCCACCAGCCTGCTTGCGAAGCACCAAAGGTGACACTTGGACGACATTGATCGGAACAAATCTCTGTTAAGGCATATCTCGTTACTGCAGTAGCCAGCTACCACATTGCTCCTCCACGTCCTCTTTTAAGACCCTCTAAGTAACGACAAGGCTGTAGCTGGACGTCGTAAACTTAGCATTGCTTCCCTCAGTCGGTTCCGTGCCCGCGCCAGAGCTGATCAAATACTGCGAAGTCGGCAGACTTTGCTTGGATGTCAAGTACTTGACGAACTCGACAATATCGCCGCTGAAACTGCTGATGATCTTTCCGTCTGCTGGTAAGAAAGAGAAGACTTGGTTGACGCCGTTGGAGCCTTTGTACAACTTCCAGCTTCTTCCGGCGAGCGTCACTGTGGCGATTGGGACTGGATTGCCGTCGGCGCCCTGTTCGAGGAAGAAGTCAGCCACTGATAGGAAAGAGGTGAGTGGAATGATGTCGGCTTACATAGCTTGCTGAGATAGGTCCTGCACCACCATATGCTGCCAACCAGATCATGATCTCGTACTCGTTCGTTGCTGTTGGAGAAGACGAAGTAAAGAGGTCGTATGCCACGTTCGCAACCAAGTTGCTGCCTGAGTAACTCCAGCTCCAGTTGGACTTCATGGTCTTGAGCGTTGAGAGCTTGTTTGGAGTATAGTTGACGACTGCATTAGGGTAGGTCTTTACACCGCCGGAGCCGCGAGCCCATGTCCAGCTGAGAGGATGTTAGGATCGATCAAGGTATGAGAATGAAGGACAAATCATACGTGGCATGCCAGGCAATGTTTGTCCCGCTGACTTTGTCAACGCCAAAGCATTGACTACCCGATACTCCTGAGGCACCCCATAGGTTATTGTAGACTGTGTAGGTGCCTGTCTGGACACTGTCCCATTGTCCGCAGAGATCAGCGCGTTCGACGATCGATTTGGTGGGTGTGGGCGATGCCAGTGTTGAGCCAACGAGGCATGCCAGTAGCAAGGATAACGTCTTAGAGAACATGATTAAGAGTGGAAAATAGGAGCACAGTTGTTGGAGAAATGCTTCGAAATCTTGGACAGACATCCTCTTCTATACTCCTCGCCACGCGTTCCCCGCCCCTCCTCGACACTGCACGGAGATTGACATTTTCAGTCATAGTGGACGAATCTAGATGCACCTCCTTGCGCCTTGTGATCAAGGTCGTTTGGAGAATCCAAGGTCAGCAACGCAACTCTTTCCAAATCAGGCGCGGAGGCCGATGACGATTGGAGGCCTTTCTGGAGTCGTCCATATTGCAAGCCAGACACGAGAGCAAACATGGTGATTATCTCGCTTTCACATACGCCGGGTGCACGGAATATTTGGAGTCTCCTTTATATTGCACGGTCCAGTGTTTCGAGTGAAGCACTTAGGCTAATCTTCGGACAAATCGGGGTTGATTGTTTCAGTGTTTGGTTTCGCGTCTGCCTTGCATCGAAGAGTACAATGTATTTGTACCTTCGGATGTGATTTCTCCTTGGTGCATTTTGCGTCCATGTGACTTAGCGATGTGTGGCTGTTGATGTCCATGCCGATAACCGAGCACTTCAGAAATGCGTCGATTGTGACGAAGTTTCAAGGACAGTCTAGGCGAGGTGACAGGCCCACATGTGGTTGTTTCAAGTATCATCTCTGGATCTGTAACATCAGGGCCGTGCTTCAGCAGATCAAGAAAGCTTGTGTGAGCGAACATGTTTCTGGGAGTTTGGGCCAAGATGTTCAGGCATTTTGCTTGTCAGCTCGCTTGACGTTCTGTGACGAATTAGCATCCTTCCAAAAGTTCTTGTATTCATTCTTGCTGGTCTTGGATTCCAAGTTGTGGCGCACTTCCAGAAACAAACCAATCTGTCGGGATTTTGACGTGTTGAGACATATCGTCGTGTCATCATTCATTTGTTCTTCGAAAATGTGGGACGAACCTCCATTTATGTTACTCTTCCTGCTGCGCCGGAGTCAAAGTGACCCAGAGCGGAATCTTTTCCCAAAACGTGTACACCTTCTGCTTTTCCCAGTCTACACTCTCTTCGCAAAGATGCAAATCGAAATTGTACAAAGTCGTCGCCAAAATCAATCGCATTTCATGTCAAGCAAGATTCTTGCCTATGCAATTTCGTGGACCTGTGGAGAAAGGTTCGATACTAGTGAGGCAGTCGTTCTGGTATGCTGGATCTTCGCCCAGCCAGCGCTCAGGCCGGAACTCATTTGCCTTGTAGAAAAGAGCTTCGGAGCGATGGATTGCCATCTGATGGACGCCGACAACGGTGCCTTCTGGGATAAATTCGCCCTCGATGACGACTCCGCCTTTGGGGATAATTCGTGGGAGGGCGGTCGGAACTGGAGGGTACATACGCAGGCCCTCTTTCAGGACAGCCTGAAGATACTTTAGCTGCTGTGTAGACTCCATCGTTATCTTATCAGGGCTTTTGTGAGCAGTTCGGATTTCTTGCACGAGCCTATTCATGTATCCTGGGTTGCGAAGAAGGTAATAGACGGTTCCCGAGAGCGCTGAGGCAGTCGTCTGTTTGGCCTAGTCAGCAAGCGATACCCTCCCTCTGGACTTGATCGGCTTACTTCCGTTCCAGCAATCATAAAGGTTGAAGCATTGCTGTACTGCTCTTCTGTTGACAGACCATCTTCTCCTTCGTCTCTCTTCTTGACAATGTTCGTCCATAGATCTGTCCGTTCAGGCCTTTTGGCCAATCTCCGGTCGACTCGCTGTTTGGCGTAATTCCAGTGCAATGCACCCTGTTTCTGAACTTTGGGGCTCTTCACGAGGAACTCATTGGCTAATATGTTGACGAGCCAGTGAATTATCTTGACTGCCCGGATGAGGGTAATGGTTTTGACACTGCCGAAGATAGCTTTGACCCAGTCTGAATATTCGCCGTTCTCGAGCATACCTAGGCTCTCGTTGAAGGCCAGGTCTCCCTGTGATGCTTCTGAGTTCCTCACAACGAATGTCAACCAATGTGTCCTAAACTTACCATGATGTCGAAAGTTGTGCCTAGGCAGGTGCGAACGCAGCAAGTCAGCAGAGCATGAACGAGAGGAGACCCGAGTCGCTGACGTACAATTGAACCATTTCACTAAATCGACCTTCTCACCACACCGCATGCGCTCCTCCAGTTTGCATCTGAACAGCGTGATCCACTGCTGCAGCAGCGGCTCGAGCTCCTTCAAAGTGCGGTCTGCAAATGAGTGAGAGAGCAACTTGCGCTGCCGCGCATGGACTGCGGGATCAGTCTCGGTCACAAGGCTGCCAACGCCGTTGAAGGGTTTCGAGTACCGCGTATGGTCTTTCAATATTGGTGCCTCTCCAGGCTTGCGAAAGCCGTAAATTTCCTTCCATGACCTCTCTCCGGCGAAAGATAGCTTGTTTGGCGCTAAGCGTACCACTGGCCCATATCTCGCATGTAACCGGATGGCAGCCTCGGCGTCGTTGCCACTACATACTGTGAGAAGATCGGGTATCAGGGTCAAAGCTCGCAGTAGAGGGCCAGGAAACTCGCTTAGTGGCCCGAGGAAGGCTGTATACGAGACAGATACCACCCAGTAGAGGGTAACCAGTGTTAGCAAGAGAGCCGCGGTCTCCAGAGCATCAAGCGTAAGAAGCCGGTTGAGATGTGGAAGATTTGGGCGGGACATAATGGTCTTTGATAATCTGAAGAAGTTGCAGCCCACGCCGTTGAAGGAGCTTCCGGAGCCTTATCAGTCGCATTCTACCCATGTCCTAGATACATGTTGGACAAGACGTCTCGGTGTGCGCATGTAGTAAGCATAATGGCCTGATTTATCATTTGTCAGCGGACATTGAATGCTTGCGACAAGTCGCAGGACTCTGGTTCCGACCCGATCCAGCACACCTGTACGAATAGAGTGAGCCGGACGATGGAGATACTTTGAGAGTACGAGTAGTAACGGACCAGAGCGTGGTTGTTGGTGGTCGCTCATGAGAGGATGGCGATCTGATTGTGTCAATAACACGGCGACCGGTGCATCCGAGTGATTTGCATGATGAAGGCGGACGTCGGATAAATTGTGGAGCACCGCTTACTCTACAGCGAGGGTGGGTGAACGATCCCAAGTCTTGAGAAGGATTGCCTGTTTAGGTGCTGCCCTGTTTGCCTGTTTAGGGCATTGCATATTTGAAACATTGCCCTCTCCGCCTCTCCGGCGCATCAGCGAAGTTTATCGATCTCCACGGGCCACGACAATGCTCGAGCCATCCATCAGTCGTCAGCGTGAGTGCAGCCAACGATAGAAGCGTGGTGGCCGTAGGATGTCGAAGAATAGCTAGTGACCAATGAGATCCTGCGGAAGAGACCATAGATCCAGATGTGAACTGCCAAGTCTATACTTGCATTAGCGTAGAGGGAGTGTCTTAGCTCTCCGGGCATAGTCTGAGACTGAGCCGCGAAGGTTCCACCTAGGCACCACGATGAGGTGCACTCCCATCGCCTAGGATCTGTGGGTTAGTATCATTCACTGGGAAGGGCAATACATACTTGGTCTTGTCCTAGATCTCTGTCTCCAGTCGCAGGATTTGGTCGTCTTGGAGGGTTTCCGGAGAGGCGATGCCGTCGGTCGGGTGCGAAAGGCTGAGCTATAAGTTTCACGTCAGTATGTGCTCAAACAGTAAGGGTTCTCATACCTGATTGTTGTCCTAGACCCCGGTCTCAACCCCCGCCGCTCCGCCATTTTCAAGACGCACTGCTATCTAACGCAAGAACGCAAGAACGCAAGAACGCAAGAACGCAAGAAAGCAAGAAAGCACGAACGCGAAAAAGCAAGAACGCGAAAAAGCAATTTTTTATTCTGGCTCCGAAGAGGCAGGTTGGTCGTTTTCTTCTATTTTTTTGGTGCCTTGACTCGCGTCGCAGCGTTTTTTAGTTTTAAACGGGGGAGGGGATATACTTACCTTGATCCAGATGCCATAGGCAGAGATGCTGATCGAGTTATGGCGGTGGTGCTTGTCGTCTAGGCAGCCGGTGGCACCTATGGATAATATGGGAACCCGTTGTACGCGGATCCCACATTGCCGCACTGATACGATGGCTTCGAGCAGCTTTTGTTGGCGTTCGCTGGCCTGAAAGTCGTTGCATGGACACTGAGTGGCTTTGAGCGCCCACCCATCGAGAAGCGCGTCGAGTCTTGTTGGCGTGGCGGCTTCGACGTTACGGCAGCAGGCTGAACTCCCGTCGTGGCGACATTCAGGGCCACTGAATGTCGCCAGTTGGAGAGGCATGCACTGTATTGCTTCCCGGAATTCCAAAGGTTGGCATGTTGGTTGTACTGCAGAGATGGAACCTGGTGTGGAGGGAACCCGCTCCACACGTTCTTCTGTGCAGTCTTCCTTTCTGCCGCCCGACGGCGTTCTGCCCTGTGGTACGCCCAAGTGGCTTGGTGAAAAGAGGTCGGGCTGAGTCGACATTGGTTCCCGCCGGATCGGAAGCGCGAGAGATTGCGCCACTCAATCCAGTATCCCTGGTCCAGGTTGACGAATGATGGCTTTGGAGTGTCGAAATCACACTCGAGGAGATCCATGCCGTTTGGAGACTTGGCGCCACTCTGGTGAGCGACAGCCAAGTACCGCCAAAGAATGTCTCTCTGTTGTGCGAATGCATACTTTGCCACCAGGCCTCCCGCTTGTGAAAACGAGGTCACCGGTGCACAAAAGACAAGGTGGCCACATGTCGATTGGCACAGGATCAGAGCCGGGTGGCTGCCAGCCCCTCCGCCAACATGAGCTTGGTCGAAGAGCGTCGAGTCTTGTGGCAGTGTGCTTATCACTCCGAGGAAAGCAAAAAGTCCGTCAAGTCCCTTTCTGTTGTCGTGGTCATCTAGAATTCCGCGGAGAGAGGGGAGTGGGGGGTACTTACCACTGCAGGCTGAGCAGGAAATTGTCGGAAGGAAGCCTGACAGGTGCTCAGGCTTCCAGGAGAGGGTCTCTTGCCTCCAGTTACGGAGGCTCGCTTCGTAGGTCGGCGGAGGCATCGCGAGGACGGGACCTCCAGATTCGTTGGCTTGGCTGGGGTCGAATTGTCGGAGGGCGATGAGGTCTTGAGGCGTCGAAATGGTTGCTTCTGAAAGGCGGCGAGAGTTCGTATTCGTGCGATCGTGAGATGGCGTGGCTCTGAGTGGTCTCGAGAGCTTGGGATCACAGGCTGTATGAAAGCGTGCGATGAAGAGAGAAGCAGTAACACGCGGGGGACACAGAAGATAAAGGCGCACATTGCTCAGAATCTGGTACTGCCAGGTGGGCAATTCTCTCTAGACAACTGAGAGGAAACCTACGATACTGGTTTGCGGCCTCACGAAGACATTTGAGGACCGTGAGGACGCGGGGAGCCACCGGAATGCACTGGGTGTTCGAAAGTTCTGAGAAGCAGGTTAAAGTCTCTTATGTGGTTGAGATCAACCTAGCCTCGCAGGCCTGGCATTGCATGTATCTCTCCAGCTCGCCGACTACGCAATGGTAATGGACGTGAGCGTGCTCGGTATTCTTGTAAGATGCTGAGTCAGAAATATGGAACCAAGTGCCAGGTGTAGAGGCATCCCAAAGCCTACATCCCATTCGCTGGTACGGTCATGTATCTTGGATCCGAATAATATTTTGGCTCGCTTGTCCTCAAATATCAAACCTTGCTAAAGTCATCGTCCTTCTCGATTCTGGAACGCTCTTGGTTGGCTTCATGCTGCATGACGAGACTTCTGTACACAAAGTCATTGCATCGGCGGTCTTCAGCGCTGTATCGGAGCCTTACGGAGTACGTCCAGTCAACCATCTTTGCAGAGGCGATAGCTTGGAAACGGCAGCTTGTGGAGGCAAGGTGGTCAGATGCGTGAGGCCGCAATATCAAGTACCCTTTTACAGCCTTCCGAAGCTGCTCGAACCAAAGTCGCAACGAGTGTCCGATGATGCAGATGGAGATTCAGGGTGCGAGTTGCGTGAAGTGAAGTGACGGGAAGTGCTCGAGCCGCGTCGACTTTGGCTTCGGCTGGACTTGCCGCGCACGGGCCGGGAGAGCGCGTCAGCACGTGACCGCCATGCACATGCACATGTATGTACGCTGCCAAGCCTGCCTCGTTTCTGCGTCTTTCCTTCTTCTCCTTCTCTCGCTCACACCCGCCATCTTCAACGCACGCTTCGCCCCAAGCACGATGACGCATACTCGCGGAAGTCAACCTGATCAGCTGAGCGGCCTCGAAAGCGTGCCGCGACGAGGTCATGCCAGTGGCTTGCTCATGCTCATCAACGACACCGACCGAGCTGGCAATGGCTTGTTTGCCAAGGTCTCGGTGGCCTGATGCAAATCACATGGTGCGCGACTTCGTGGTCTCAGAGTTCTTGTCACAGCAATGCATCGCTTTGGCTTTACTCGCCGATCCGTGTTGCGAACGCCTCTCAAGACTAGCCGAAGACGAGACGATGAGTAAAAGATCGCGTCGTACCATCCACAGGGGCGTATCTGGGTCTCAACAAACGTTCCTCGCTTCTCATTCATCTCACGAACGATGTATCATGCGCACGTTCTTCTCACACTTGCGAGTGCGCTCCTGGTGACCGCACAGGATGCTCCTCCCACCCTCAGCGCCTTGCTCTCGAGTAATGAGCAACTTTCCACTTTCAACAATTTAGGGGCCCTCTCCGATGGTGAATATTACCGAGTGACGGGCCAAAACTTGCGTTGACGCATTTACAGTTATAAAGTACATTGAAGAAGACGTGAATGTCACGGTTCTGGTGCCGACGGAAAACGCGTTCCGCTACTATTCAGTATCGAGCCTTGACGGGGTTAGAGGATCCACTGTACTCTACCACGTCCTACGACAGGATGGAATGCCACCGCTCACGTCGTCGATGATTCCGGATGATGTGGCGGTCATGAGATCTACTTTGACCCGGAACTCAGAAATCCCATCTGTCGCAGGATTGACAGTGCGGGATGGACGGCTGCGAGCATTAGGAGGTCTGGGTGAGTGGACCAATGTGACACAAGCTGTAAGTCTCTTGCATCTTTTGTGCGTTTTGTTCATGTGTCGGAGGCTGAGGCCATTCTTAAGAGACCTTACCCGTGTAGATCACTTGCGCTGATTCCAAGCGCACGAAACCGAGCCGAGCATCATCTCCCGATAGCAGCAGCTGACAAGTCACGCAGGACATTCCTATAGCCAATGGTGTCGTACACCTGATTGACCAACTCTTGCCCAGGGCCGACAGCCTTGAGGCCACGGCATATGCTATCAACCTGACAGCCTTCCTTGGAGCATTCGAGAAACCACTCAGTGAGCGTAAATTCCCAAATACTGGTGCGACTGTCTTCGCACCCCGCAACGAGGCTTTCGAAAGAGTCGCTTGTCGAATACAAAGTATTCCAGACGAAGATCTGCCAGGTCTGCTCGCGGCGCACGTAGTCCCTCGCACCCTGGACGGCCAATACCTCAAATCCGCTGTCGGAAACGGAACTGATACAAACACCTTGCTTGCTGACATCACGGACGGTGACGAGTCAGTCCTGTTCAGCACTTGCAACAACGGAAAATACTACGCGTCTGGGGAGCTGGTGCTCTCGACTGATATTCCATTCCAGGGAGGTATCTTACACGTGATCGATGGCGTGCTGGAGGCGAGAGACAACAGCGACAGAAAGTGTCAAGAGGGCGCCGAGACTTCTACCGCTGCACAGGACAGCGCTACCTGTGGGGCTTTGCCTTCCCCTACCGACCTTCCTACGCCCACTACAACGGTTACTCTCGCAAGCCTGACAGCGGTAAGCGAGCAAACTGCTCAACCTGCTGCTGGCTCGAACTCGGCCACCGCTGGCAATGTCGCTGCTGTCGCTACAGGTGCTGTTGGTGCTGCGGCATTATTTGGTGGTGCAGCTGCGATGCTGGTCAACTTTTAGGCAACGCCAAGACTATTGCTGTCCTGGATCTGTAACTAGAGCTGGAGAAAGATTGGTCGAAACATGCTGCGATGTAGTCTGCTATTTTATATTCTGGTATGATTGCATGCTCTTGAATCGTCACGAATCTCTTATTCTTGCAGAGGCGTGCTTGGCTTCGCCTAGACACGCACCCTCCCCTCGGACTGGGTGTGCTCTTCGTCCAGCACAGCCGCGCCATTCTGGGTCGGACCCACTACGCAAAAGGTTCGCATGTGATCGCAAGCACACACGAGGACAACGTGAGCCGAATGCCGCACAGTGGAAGGGCAACCACGCATTCCGCTCTATGACCGAATTTGCTGACACAAATGCGAGCTTTTTTATGCTATTATTTCTCTTAATACTGAAAAGTAGCTCGTGGCCTCGTTCGGTGCACGGGTCCTGATTGGAAGGACAGATTCAATGAGATCGGTGAAGCCGGTTGCACAGGAAACGGCTAACGGACAAGATGAGTGAGCGACGCGCAAGGCAGCCGGTCAAATGCATCGCTACTCAAGTTCGATGCAATACGAATTGCGAGCCTCATCAATCGAATGCAGCAGGAGAATGCGATTCCCCGGGCTGGAATATGGCGCTGCCGATTCAACGTGAAGAGTAGCTTCTTGCAGAGAGGGACTGCACGACGCAGAGGACCAAAGTCCATCGATAGCTGACGGAGCCTTTCAAGCACACGAGTCGACTGCGTGAGGAGCTCGCATTTCATTTGATTCCCTCCATCGCCACAATATCATCGCTAAAGAGACAGCAACAATGCCACTGCACGCGGCCGTTCGCCTCCGAGATCTGACGTGATGATCGACGAAGAACAGTTGGAGGATATGAGGAAGCTGTCGGCGGTGACGATGAAGGGCAGACATCGAAAGAGGCCCTTCCAGAGGAGTAGGAGAGGGCGCTGGAGGGGAGGATGGATGCAAAGGGGTTAGTTGAGCACGTTTAAAGAAAGAAGGGGTTATTGTATTGTATCACTCTCCCAGGTCTCCATTTCGAAGTGGCTTCAAGTTTCCGCTGCCAATGTGCTGTGCGTCTCGAGTACTTTGTCGTTGGGTATCCAACAGGACTGGGCTGCATGTCGCTGACAATTCCGCGAGTCTGAGTCAATTGAAACATTGTGAATATGGCTCGATTACTGTGGTCAATCAACACCTGCAGTCCATTAGCTTGTTCAACCGCTTCTGTCAGAGGCTCCGCCACTCTGCCACTGGGTTGACACTTCTCTGGGAGCGAGCTGGAACAAAGTGTTTAGAACTTTAAGGCCTCTCGCACTCTCGAGACCTCTACCAGCGGCATTTTGCGTCTCTGGCACTTTCTCATTGAAGACAAACAACGGACGCCTCGTCCTTGCTGCCCGAGGCACCAACGCCAAGCTCTCCCGCCCAGCGGACCCACACTTCGACTCACTTCAACTTCAAGTTCAGCACAAGATCGACTTCTTCCAACCGCATGTCGACAATCACAAAAGCAGCAACAGCAATGGCTTCGTGTCATCGCTGTTCACAGCTGTCACTGACATGCGTCTATAATGATGATAATGCTGACTCCTGCTCACAGTGTCAAGAATGCGGCTGTCAATGCATTCCGGCTGAGAGCGCCGATGCAGAATATCGCGATTCCGCAGCAAATCCTCAGCCAGGGGCTCCGATGCTACCTCGAGGATGGCAAATGGCTGTCGATTCGATCACCCGCCGGCAGTACTACATCGCTCCATGGGGCTCGTCGCTGCAGGTAGCACCGCCCCGGAGCCGACAAATGGAGAGCGGTTCTCTCCAACGCGACAATTTGCCTCGCGGCAGACTGGCTCCTCGGACGGCGGAGGAGTTCGCATCGCGTGAGCGGAGGGCGCAGACTGGGGACGCTCTTCTCCAGCACGACGTCCTGCCTCGCGGCACTCTAGCTCCTCGGACGGCGGAGGAGTTTGCATCGCGACAACGGAGAGCGCAGACCAGGGGCAATCTTCTCCAGCACGACATCTTGCCTCAAGGCAATCTGGCTCCACGGACGGCGGAAGAGTTTGCATCGCGTGAGCGGAGAGCGCAGGCTCGGGCTCCCTCGAACTGGCCCGATCAGTGATGGCGAAATCGGTTGCCTCAGAGTCGAGTCCAGGCGTGGAGGCACGTATGCGTTCCATTCGTGTCGCCAAGGGGTCTTCAGGTGGATGGAGGCACGAATGTGTTCCATTCGTGTCGCCAGGGGTTCTTGGGTGGGTCGATGAAGACGGCGAAGACCGTTCTCTTCTCAGCGACAGTGGCGCGGGTTGAAACGGCTGCAAATGCCGCAGCATTCCCGCCGACGTTGGCGCGAGAAGACGGCGCTTCATCTTCGACTCCCATTACTGTCGTTCAAAAACTGCATACCTACAACAGCTATAAATCAATCAATGACAGTTCATATGATCCTCTTCTCCGTGAACATGACAATTAGTGATGTCTTTAATTACAGGGCGATGGAAGCGCTGATGGCGAAGAATAGGGGACGCAGACGGGTAGGTGAATGGAGAAATGGAGTGTTTGCAGAAGAGGCAGCCTTTCTGCATGACAACGATCGACCGTTTGATTGGTGCTCCCCAGGATTGAGGACGGCTATCTGCATGTACAACGATCGACCGTTTGAGTGGCGCTTCTCAGTATTCGTGCTCTTTCAAGCTGTTGTTGAAGATAAACGCCCCAGGCAGCAATGCCAAGCTTTGTCCCCCAGCCACCAACTTGAGCAAACGACTGGCTTCTCGCACATTCGCACATTGACATCGACATATCCAGCAACAACTGCAGCAGCAGCACAAATGGCTTTTTGTCATCGCTGCGTGGAGCTGTCTCTGCCATGTTTTTTTAATGATAATGCTGACGCCTGCTCAGAGTGTCAACAGGAAGGCTGCGAATGCCTTCCGGATCCCCAGTCCTTCCCCACGACACTGCCTCGAGGCTGGCAAATGGTATGGGAACCGGACAGTGAATGGCCGTACTACATCACTCCGTCCGGCCGGTTCCAATGGGCTCCACCTGAGCTGCCATACACGCAACCGCCGTCCCAATCAGCGTCGCCCGAGGAGTCATCAGCGTCGTCTGAGCGGTCGTCCGCGTCGCCTGAGCCGTCACTGGCAGCGGAGCCTGAGCCAGAGCCTGAGCCAGAGCCAGAGCCAGAGCCAGAGCCTGAGCCTGAGCCGCCGTCACCGTCGCCTGAGCCGCCGTCACCGTCGCCTGAGCCTTCGTTGGCAGCGTCAGATCCAGCTGATTCGGTAATGGATGTTTTCAACGCCATTCTGGCTACAGCGGTCGAGGGCACCACCCTGTCGGATACATTTGACCAGCGGATGAGAGTTCTCGAGCTACTGGACTTTCTGCAATACGAAGTGACGCAGGAGCTCGGCGAAACCATCCCGTCAGATTGGTACGACCTGCTGACGGAGGTTCTTCATCTTCTCGGCTTTTTCATTGAAGTCACGGCCATGACGCTCGATACTCTGCACTTGAGGCCCCAGCGTTGAGCGCCACAATTGGCGCGCGGTGATATACTCACACGCTGCGCTTTCGTGGTGCTGCCAGTAAGTACCCGTTGGTCTCTGCACAAGTCGGAATATCCCGCCAGGCGATCACTGCGGGAGAGTTTGCCAAAAGCTCTCGGTGATGTCGGCACTGACTGAGTGCGCGTCGGTGTCATCAACTGGCACTGGTGGAGTGCTCGTCGGTGTCACAAATTTGAGTGCTCCTCAGTGTCAAATACTGACACTGACCGAGTGCTCCTCAGTGCTCTTCGGTGTCATCAACTGGCACTGACTGAGTGCTGAGCACCTGGCTTCCGTGGACGGGCACTTATTGAGGTGTCGTCGAGGTTGCTGGTCGGCACTCATTGTCAGCGTTGGGCTGTGTGCTCTCTCAGTGTCATTGATCGGCTCTCCTCCATTGCACGGCGGTGCACGGCGGTTAGATTCTACTTTGATCTCGGCCGTATATGTTCCTCTGCTTCCTTTCCCTTTTTCAGTGAACATTAATGCTCGTTCGGGAGACGAGGCGGTGTAAGCTTGCTCTGAAAATCGCGGCCAGGGGTCGCTGGAGCACGTTAAGTCTGCACCTGAAGCGGCGCAAAATGCACTACAGCAAAGCCGAATTCATGCATTTCCCGCAAACTTTCACGAGTCGTCGCTCGAGCGAAGTACGCGTGCGTCGTAAACAGCAGTGCAGTGTGAGAATTGTTGCGGAAATCGGTTGCGCATTGACATACCCCAGCTGCACGTTAATGCGCGCCCCAGCTTTTGGAAGGTTTGAGCTTTACTTCACATTTGACTGCTGGTTCGATGCTGCTACGCTTTGCCGTGCCAGAACTTGTTGCGACCGTTTTACCGCGCTTCGCTACACGACAATTTCAGCCGGTTACATTTGAAATCTACAACTCGCGACACGATTCGACGCGACGCGATGCGCTGTCCCTTCGCTTATTATCACCTGCGCGACGATCTTTCGGCCAGTCCTTCTACAGATCTGCTCCTTGCTTCCACCCTTTACTGCTGTCTTTAAACAGTTCTCTACCACAAACTCTCTAACCGTCAGACATTGCGAAGATGCCCACCATACTTCCTGCGGAAACCGACCGCACCGTACACGCCAACGGTTGGATGTCAACATGCCACCCGAGCGGAACTGTAACAATCGACCGCAAGCTCACGACATGTTGGAAAACGCTACTGGCAAACACAAGCTGTGACCATCATTTCGAAATGCCCCCAAAATGAAAGAGATCTTCGAGACACGCCCCTCCGCCCGACGAAGAGTCCGTCCATTGCTGCATACTGATGCCGCTATGTACAGAGCGCTCAGACAGTGCATCGGCGACATACTTAGACCAACAGTCGATCCGAATGCATCGATCGTTCTTTAAGGCTGCACTATCTACATCGATGCACTTTCAACAAATCTCAGTCCGCGTGCTACAACCTAGTTAGCTAAGACGGCTGCGCAGTGCAATTGTTCCTCTTCTCCGTTAGGCAGCGCGAAAATTCCACTGCATAGCGGCCTATCCATGTTCCGAGCTGCTGTGTCTTAAGAGTATGCAGACATTTGAGGCACCGTCACTCGCTCGACACCCTAGAGAACGACGACGCATTCGCTCCTCCAATCATATTTCTACAGCTACATCGACTAACTTTTGAACGTCGACCTTTACATCGACTGCTCTTAACCTGCTGCGAAATTCTATATCTAATACGACTTAGCTCGACGCCAGGCGACTTCTCTTCTTCTCTAACTGTGCCTTCATCTCTACATGAGGTGATGTCGCCCTCACTGCACGCCGTCGAGGCCCACGCGAAGGGTTGCGCTGCGGAAAACGCACTTCAAAGTCGAATAGCAATTTGTCAAGACACTTGACAGCCTTATATAGAGTAGTCAAGCACTCTATAACGTTGCATCTCGTTCGCAAAACAGTAGCACTTCAGACGCCCGCAATACTCTGCGGGCGCCGCACTACTGTACGTTATATGCGTTGCCTTGGCGTATAAGCGAACTATTGTCTCTTCTCGGCGCCAAAATCATATCGAAATTGCCATCTTCCTGCCCGCCTCACTAATGCTGCTCTCCGCGAAACCTAACGTGGTACCGATAGACACGATGCAAAGCGGAGAATTACTACAGCGTTTCAAATTTAATAGACGCAGTCCTCCGCCTATCGTTTACGGCTACACATCGACGGCCACCTATATCTACGACCACACATATCGACGGCCACCGCACGCCCGATACAGCACTTCGCGCGCGATGGCTCGTCGCGCCATGCATATTACAACGTCGTTTGCTGCGCATTACCTCACCGTCGACCTGGACTTCTCTGCAACTGCGCGCTCGATTGATAGATAGCGACTGCGATTCGCTGACCGCTGACCACGCCCTCTCTCTCTCGATCACGTCGTCCTGAGTCCGAACGCTGGTCCCGGCGTTCTTTTCTCCCGTCGCTTCCCTTGAATGCGCTACATCACACCGACCCAAGTACGGCGCTCCAACACGACGGATGATGGCAGCATGATTCGGTCGTGACACAGTGCGCGTGCTCTACGACGCTCAACCCGTCGCGATGCTTGACGCCACTGAAGAAAGCTGCAACACAAACAACACTGCCTGATAGACCTCTTCCATCAAAGATTCCACCTCTCTGCCACTGGACTGACACTTCGGTTGGAGGAGCTGCAACAACCCGCCGTAGACGTCGACCGGATCGATCAGATGCGTTAGAGCTCGTTCAATTCTGGACGGTTTTGACGGATGGATGAAAGCGAGCTTTATCGTGATGTTCGATCTCGCCATATGTCTCTCGGTTCACGGTGCCGCATTTTAGATTAGCAGAATCGTAGAATAGCGGAAGTATAGTGCTAGAGGAAGCACAGACGTTCGTAGGTAGAGAGTAGACAGAGTAAGAGAGTAGTAAGAGTAAAAGAGTAGAAAGCTTTCCTTGCTTGCTTAGTTAACTATACTACGCGCTATAGGCCTTCTTATATACTCTATTACCGCGTACTAGAAGGTTCTACGTACGCGTAATCGCGTACGAGCACTAGGCAACTCTAGGACTAGTAATACTAAAGATAGGACCTCGTAGAATAGCTTAGAATACTATAGAATATCGATTAGAAATCGATATTCTACGAGGTTCCTTAGACTTCTAGAAGCTAGTCTAGAAGGATATCTATAGAAACTTCTAGTCTACTGCTTACGCAGTCGCCCTAGAGGTTTCTAGAACCTTCTAGCCGAAAAGGGTAGTTAGACAGGGGCACCCCCGGCCACCTTCCGTATTAGGAAGGTGTTAGGTCAGGTCACGTGACTTAGGGGTGTTGGGTGGTGGTCACGTGACCCCCTAAAGAGTGTTGGGTGCTGGTCACGTGATCGTAACCCAACACTCCAAAAGGGTAGTTTGTGGGGTACCCCCCTGTCCACCTGCCTAATTAGGAAACAGGGTCTCTAGGATAAGCTAAGCTTACCCTTTCTAAGACCGCATTAGATTGTCGTTTGACTAAGAACGAGATCGGCTGGCTACGCTTAGACACTTTAAACGTCCTCGACATCTACTAGCGAGTAGAGAACCTTGTATTAATGCAAGCGCCGAGTGAGACCGTCGCATTAAAGACTAATCGATAGCTCTAGTGAAGTTAAGATTTGTGCATTCATGAAACGGTTAGCAAAACAAAAAAAAAGACTTTGCGCTTTATAGCGTAACAATGTCTGCTGCGACGCTAGATCGCCATATTAAGAGACAGTCCGCAAAGTCGCCGGTCGAGCGAAGCACGCATGCGTGCGTGAATAGAAGTCGGTTGCACATTAACAAACCCCAGCTGCAGAATTCGCGCGCTAATGCACGCCCTAGCGTTTGGACGTTCTAAGCTTCACTTCACACCTCACTGCTAGCACTTGTTCCAATCGCGCTTTGCTGCAGACTAACACCGACAACTTCAGCGAGTCGAATTTGACACCACAACACACGATGTACTCTTCTATCGGCAAACGAACTGCGCGACGGTCCCTCGTTCGCATTCTTCGGAACATGTGCCCAGCTTTTACTTCTTACCGCCCCCGAGCGGAACTGTAACAATTCACCGCGAAGTTACAAAATGTTCTTGCTATTAGCAAACACAAGTTGTCGAAGGCCGTTGTTTCAAAACGCCCTAAGATGAAGAGACCTTCGAGACATGCACCTGCACCCGCGACTCCTGCACCTCAAGTTTAAAGAGTTCCTGCAATCAGATGCGACTACGCACCGGGCGGCGACACGGCTGTTTAACACCTTCACGCTGTGAAATACGCACTTCGAAGTCGAATGGCAATCCGTCTAGTGACTTGACAGCCTTCGTTCGCAAAACAGTCGCGGTTCCCACCCTCGCGGCAGTTTGCGGGCGCCACACTACTATACGACATCTGCGTTGTCTCGGCGTGCAGACCGTTTTCTTGGCGCCAGAATCACATCGGAGTTGCTGCCCTCCTGCGGCCGCCATCAGCGACATCTGACGTCGCACAGACAAACACAATCCAAATTTCTACACGTTCACAGCTTAGACGCGCTCCTCCGCTCGTTCAGGGCTACACATCGACGGCCAAACATATTAATAACCACTCATATTCAAGACCACCCATATCGACGGTCACCGCACGACCGATGTTGCTCAACTTCAACGCGCTTCGTCGGCAGCACACGACGCGGCACACATTGCGATGCTGGAATTCAGTGGATCATGATGCCAACATCGCCGCAAATGACTGACTGCATGAATATCTTTTCCAAACACGAAAACGAAAGCTCATCGAACAACATTCTCGCCCGCCGCCTCTTACGGCGGCATCACACAATTGTTGAATTTGCATTGTCTTCCTCAAGAGAATAACGACATAGACTCCTCTGCTACAAGATTCGAGATTTCAGCATTGCCCTTTTCAATCATTGGCTGCTAACTTGGACGGCTATTTCTCGCACATTTCGGCCTGCGCTGGCATTCCACTGGACCAGCGATCACCTCAAATCGTTTGCGCTCGTCCACTGCATGCGGAGTCGACTTTCACGCAATCAGGCCGCTCTCCCACGATGCCGGTCACTGTCAGCACGCAGCTGTGGACGATGGCTGGCCCCTAAGACGCTGGATTTGGCTCTCAGTACATACGAGCAGAAAAAAAAGTATCCTATGGAGCGCTGCGTGAAAACCAACACTCTGTGCGCGATGGCTCGTCGCGCTATGCACATCACGCCGTCGCTTGCTGCGCACTACCTCACCGTGGAGCGCCCACTATACAGTGCGCGTGTCGACAACGTCTACCACGCCCGACACATTGCGACGCTTGACGCCACCAAAGAGAGCTGCAACGCAGACAACAGGGCTTCTCGTCGCCATGCTGCGGATCGCATCTGTGCTATGATCAATTTCAACAATGCTACAATTTTCTACCGCAGCAAGCATGCCGCCCCAACATCTCCGGCCACGCTACGTCGGCGCCTTCGCATAACTGAGACGGAATGGGGGCATCAGCATCGTCTCAGTGGCTGCATTCGCGGACTATGTTACAGGCCGCGCCTCCACAACGATCGAAAGCAAAAGCTGCTCTTGCAATATCACGTTGAAGGCCCAATCGCTGTTTGCCGCCCGCTTCCCCGACACTATTCCCACCGTTCAACATGCTTTAAACACCTAGAGTTGCAGTAGAGGAGAGCGTTGCGTTGCAAGAAGTGTTCTCGCCGGCTTTCGGACGGATAGTTGTAGCTGTATGCGACCCAATTTCGCATAATCTCGGTCGTGCATCGTGAGGTAACGGCAACGAGCCCGCATGACCGGCGCCTCTGCTGTGGCTTGCAACTGGCGAGGCTACCCCCAAATGGCAGCTTCGCCTTTTTGTTGAAAAATGTTTTGAGAAAACCCACAGTCGAGGTGTATATTTCGAAACGACAAACTTATCCCGAAAATTCAGTGCAGGGAATCTCGCCATGAACGATCGGACGTTCCTGCTACTGTTAGATTTGTATATAGTCTCCATAAATATATCTATACGGTTTCGAAGCAGACCTAAACTGCATAGAGTAGTTGGCTTTGAACGCACCTCTGTACTGCTCTGGCAGTCGCATAGTGTGCTTTGCTGCATAGCTGTGTGCACAAGAGGGCGAGCTGTGTCCAACTAGACCACAAGGAAGAATTTTGCCTTGTCTTCAAGTGGTGGGAGGGACAAATTTGAATTTCAACAACTCTGCAATCTTGCGATTTTGGCAATTTTCCGATTTTGCAATTTTGCGATTTTTGATTTTGCAATTATAAGCTTGCAGTAGGGCGTTTCGCGACCTCGCAAGTTGAAGTATGCTGTTTGCTATTGAAAATTGCGTGTTTCTGCATTGAATTTCTGCATTTTTGCAGTCTTGCTATTCTGCAGGCTTACATTTGCTTACATTAGCTACTATGTAACTTTTGTTCTGCTGTTTCTTATGTTGCGATTTCTTAGATTTCGGGAGCCAAAGCTTCATCTAGCATTGGCTCGAGCTTCCTCTGCTTTGGTAGTGTCTGCCTTGCTACAGAGTAGAAGAAGCTTTGACTTTCCTAATCTAGTAAACTCTCCGAGATGACCTTATCATCGCCCCGCAAAGTCTACACGATGCCCGCACTTCTAGGCCAGCTCACGCGCAAGATTCGGCAAGGTCTAAAGATGCTACTCTCCGAAATTTGGTAACGTTTAACTAAAGCGCGCGCGAATGCTGCCGGGCACATTAGCAAAGACTGCTCCGCAGACTCTATATGGCACCCGCACTTCTAGGCAAATCCCTACGCAACATTCTGAACTGTCTAAAGATGTTTTTGTCCGAGTTTAGTACAGTTTCGTAGAAGCGCACTCGAATGCGGCGAGTCCGCATTCGAGCTAGACAGCTACTCGACCACCGCACAACAGCATAACGCACTGAAGCACATTCTCATATATGCAGATCTTGAGAGGCGGATCAGATAATATATTCGCGAAATGTGCGGGCCATGTTGCCTTCAATGTCTCCGTCTCTATTGTTCCTCGGGTTTTTCCCCGCCCTCCACCCCCGGCACATTGCAAACATGCACCGCAAACCAAAAGCACATCCCGCCAAACTATCAGATAGTACTAATGACCTCTACGCCGAAAGTGCGGGTGGTTGGGGGTCATTCTGGCCGAGTGCGGTGCGGCACCAATCGGCTAGTCTGCAAATTTGCGGTTTGCATTATTAAACACACTACTATCGCGACCCCACATGTCAGCGGTCTCGGGTTTAGCTCAGAACGTCGTTCTGAAGATGCCCTGTGGTTCTGGAGTGTCGCTGTAGCATGCATCGTGTTTGCCGGCGATTTTTTTTTAAACGTAGGTAGCTATATAGGGCTCCGCACTTGGTTAATATGCCCCGCACTATCCAACCTGTACCCAAATCCGTTTGACTGATCCCTTAGGAGGATTATGCGGTGGTTTGGACATGTTTGCGGAGAATGCGGTACTAACTAACTACTTTGCAGCCAGCACGTCCGCGCATGCCAGCACAACTCGGCAAACGCAAACCCGACCCGGCAAACAGCTCTCCGTGACATTATTATGTACTCTGAAGAAGTGCGGGTGGCTCGGTGTAGGTTTGCGTAAGTGCGGACGTGGTTTCGTCCCCCTAGGTCAGCCACCTCGTCCGCATATGCCCGCACAAGTCGGCAAACGCAAGTCCGACCCGGCAAACATCTTTATACGACTCTCTTACGGACTGGCAGGAAGTGCAGGTGGTTTGTTACAGGATTGCGTATCTGCGGCTGCCGTATGGGGTTTCTAGCTGCTCCCTCCGCAGACGCCCGCAAACGTCAGCAAACGTAAGTCCGGCACGGCAAACAAAACTTTGCAGCTCTGTTACGTGCCTGCAAGAAATGCGGATGATTCGGTGCAGGTTTGCGTGTCTGCGGCAATAGTTAAGGAGCGATCTTGCATGTTTGTAGGCCAGGTGCCCGAAATATGTACAGTCTTCCCGCACTTTGGCAAGACAGCCGGCAAACTCAACTAGGACCCGGCAAACAACTTTTGTACGTGTCAAAATGTTATGCTAACAAGTGCAGGTGGTTTAGAGCAGTACTGCGTAAGTGCGGGTCGATAGGCTGCACAGAGGGACCGCAGCACGTTACCGCACTTCTGCTAGGCACCCGGCAAACACACATGGAGGCCCGCCAAATCACCGTACGCATCTGAGAAGCTTCTGCTGAAAAGTGCGGGGACTTTCGAGCAACGGTACGCGAGTGCGGGTTGGTCAGCTGCAAACTCGGTCGCAGGGCAGCACTTCTGCTAGACACCCAGCAAAACCAAATGCAACCCGGCAAAACACTTTAATATAACTCGCAATCATATGCTAAAAAGTGCGGGGGTCAGTGTGCAAGAGTACGCAAGTGCGGGCTCGCGGGCTATGAATTTGCCCAGCAGGCCCGCGCATGTCTTGTGTAGCTAGCAGATTCACAATCGACCTGGCAAGTTACTCCTATACGCCACAGGATCTTGTGGTAGCAATTGCTAAAGAAATCGTCTAAGCGTCCTCTAGTGTGGGATGGTGCGGGATGGCATACCGCAAAATGGCCGAAGACGCCGGCACTTCACACTTTTGGCCCGCAAAACAAGACGCAAGCCGGCAAACCGTTCTAACACGTCTTAAAATCGTGTGCTAGGAAGTGCGGAAAAGTGCGGCTAAGATTGCGCGAGTACGGAATAGCATGCCGCAAAATGGGCTAAGATGCCGGCACTTCACATTTTTGGCCTGCACAACAAGACGCAACCCGGCAAACCTTTCTAATACGTCTCAAAATAATATGCTAGGAAGTGCGGGAGAGTGCCTGCAAGATTGCGTAAGTGCGGGCTAACATGCCTTTAGGTGTAGAAAACAGGTATAGGTCCGCACATCTTCCCTACACCTCGCAAATCCGAATGCAGCCCGGCAAACAGCTTTAATACGTCCTATCATTATGTGCTAGCAAGTGCCGAAGAGTGCGGGCAAGACTGCGTGAGTGCGGGTCAATATGCTGCTTGGGGCTACTATGCCGCGGTGGGGATGGCCCGCACACCTTTACTATAACCCGCAAATCCTAAGACGATCCGGCAAAGAGCTTCAAAACGCTTAAGAATTATATGCTAGAGAGTGCGGGAGAATGCGGGCAGGATTACGTGAGTGCGAGCTACTGTGCCGCTTGGGTCCAAAGCAGAGGGTAGTCCACACATCTTCACTATGACCCGCAAATCCGAAAGTGGACCGGCAAACAATTTCAATACGCCTCAAAATTATGTGCTAGCGAGTGCGGGAAAGTGCGGACAGAAGTGCACGAGTGCGGGCTAACGTGGCCGAGGGCGGCACATGACTCTAGGTGGTCCGCACATCTTTGTAGCAGCCCACACTTTTAGAAGCGACGTCGCCCATAACTTTTGTACATTGAGACGAAAAATGCTGAAAGTTTTGGGCAGATTGAACGCCAGGTTGTCAAGTGCGAATACAACGTTATGCCTCTGGGGACGAGACTTGATCTGCATACCTCTGCCGCAGTTAGCATGGCAGACGATACATCGTCTACAGCAGCACAGATTGAACGGCTGATCAGGCGTCTCTTGCACTATAGCAATGAGTGCAGACAGATTGGCCAATCACTTCATGTTTGCGGACACATACAGTTGGAGCGAACATTTTGTAGAAGGGGTCATCGCAGATGTTTTCGGTGAAGTTGAGAAGGAGTGGACTGGATACGAGATCGGCTGGCTTTCTCACCAGAAAGCCCAAAGAGAGCGTTATCTTCTCCGCTAACAACAACGGTGCGGACGACGATGCCGAGGACTTGATCAAGACAGCCGACAAAACGGCACTTGTAAGACGGATCAGCTGTAGGGAAGTTAGGCCAAGAAAGGAGGAGGGGGCAAGAGAGCGAAGAGGTGAATAGGCCTATCATTTTCGGTCAGAACAACGCCGCAGACGACGACGCACTGGGCGAACTTGCCAGCAAAGCTATATGAGATCCTGAAAGGCAGTGCGAGGAACCACGAGATCCTGAAAGGCAACGCGAAGAAAAGCTATGTAGCGACACCCGTGGAGAGTGCCATCTTCTTGGAGAATGTTATCTTCTTTGGTGCAACAGACAATGATGCCGAGGACTTGATCAAGACACATGGTCGCGTCGTGTACGGCAAGACCACGTCCGCACAATGGATTATCAACGTCGAGGTCGACCTGGACGACAGTAAGTACGTATTGACCTCGCCGTTTTGGGGGAAGCCAGGCCCAAAAAAAAAGGGGTGGAGGCAAGAAAGTGAAGAAGTAAATGTCGACAGGCTACTGCTTTTGTTCGCGCCAAAGCCTAGTTTCAGGAAACTACCCCTTGGAAAGTACAAAAAGAAAAAAATTTTGGAGGAAAAAAAAATGAAAGGAAAAAAAAAATCCCGCCTGTGCGTGCTGATTTATACGAGGCTTTTTGGGTCTTAGTCGCTCCAGGGTTAGCTAGGACAAATGTCTGATCTGGTGCACAATGACGAGCCGAGGACGATGCTCTTCCGGAAATCGCGTGATGCCATTTGTAGCGTCCGACGACCTTTCAGGCCCTAAGCAAAGCGGTGTCTCGCGCCGGCGTATGTGAAGCTGTGTTTCATCCCCGTTCCTGCTGGCCGCCGCGACGGGCCTGCGGTGACACAAGCAGAACGAAACGCAGGAAGATAAGATTCTAGAGGTTGGATGTAGTATCGAATTTTGCGATATCGCAAGTAACCGATTGCGATTCTGATTTTGCGGTTTCGATTTCAGTTTTGCGGGTTCAGTTCTGCAGATCTAATCTTGCGGTCAGCGTTTGAAATTACACTTATTAAGCATGTGTTTGTCAACTATGCGGAAACGCATGCTGTTATTAGCATTCATGCGATCGAGGGAGGACCCGACGGATCGCCCAAGGTGCGAGCACGCGAAAGTGCCCGTCAAAGCCGAGCGAAAACCCTTCTTGCGACATAGCGGGCGCTTCTGCTGCAGATCTGGGTTGGTAAGGCGGAGGCGAAGGGGTTCGGCGCGGCAGATTGGCATTTGTGGGACGGTTGGGGTTCGGCGCGGCAGATTGGCATTTGTGGGACGGTTGGGGCGAGGAGGAAGTGAAGAATCAGATTGCCGAAGGGCACGCTTCACAACAACAACAATTGTCGCAAGGCCTGATTGAGTACATGCAGCTTTATAAGGCAGCATTAGTGTGTGGCATCATGACGACGCGGCCGAAAAGGTATTCCCCATTTGGTCCTGTTGCCGTTAATTAGGACTAAAGGTGGAGCCTAGATAGCCTATAGAACGATCCTATTAAGAGCCGCGTGCGAGGCATAGGATAAACATTTAAGTGCAGTCGGATGCTGCTATATAATGCTCGACGTTAAAGTTCGACGAGTAAGAGTCTACGCACCGCGAGTCTAGTAAGCTGTCGGTCTATTAGCAGCAGCTAAGCGTTTCTAGATATTACTAGATTTGTAAGAGGTAGCGGTACAAGTAGATAGCTAGCAATTGCAAAAGGCGTGCGTTGTAGAGATCTAGGAGTTTTTGCTAAGGCACCGGGAGATTCTAAGCTATTCTTAAGAATAAGAACATGCGAGAGGCGGCGGAGGCGGCTTGTCTAATAAGCTTTCATAATCTTTTAGATTAGCAGAATCGTATTCTAAGTATCGCGGAAGTGCTAGAGGAAGCACAGACGTCGTAGGTAGGCAGAGAGTAAGAGAGTAGAGTAGTAAAGAGTAGAAAGCTTTCCTTGCTTACTTAGTCGACTATACTACGCGCTATAGGCCTTCTTATATACTCTATTACCGCGTACTAGAAGGTTCTACGTACGCGTAATCGCGTACGAGCACTAGGCAACTCTAGGACTAGTAATACTAAAGATAGGACCTCGTAGAATAGCTTAGAATACTATAGAATATCGATTAGAAATTAATATTCTACGAGGTTCGTTAGACTTCTAGAAGCTAGTCTAGAAGGATATCGATAGAAACTTCTAGTCTACTGCTTACGCAGTCGCCCTAGAGGTTTCTAGAACCTTCTAGCCGAAAAGGGTAGTTAGACAGGGGCACCCCCGGCCACCTTCCGTATTAGGAAGGTGTTGGGTCAGGTCACGTGACTTAGGGGGTGTTGGGTGATGGTCACGTGACCCCCTAAAGGGTGTTGGGTGCTGGTCACGTGATCGTGTCCTAATACCCCAAAAGGGTAGTTTGTAGGGTACCCCCCTATCTACCTGCCTAATTAGGAAACAGAGTCTCTAGGATAAGCTAAGCTTAGTCTTTCTAAGATATAGCGAGTATAGGCATATAGTAAGTATAATACTAGAGTCGTACTACTAAGGTTTATATACTATATATAGGCTTAAAGTAAATAATTAGAGCTATTAATTTATTATTAATAATACTAGCCTACTTTACTAGCTAGCGTAGTACCTCGTATACTAATAGAGATATAGAATATTAATACTAAAAATTTAACGTTAAGTTATTATAGTATATATAAATCTAAGGTTAATAGATATAGAATAGACTAGAAACTTACCTAATAAAAAGTAATAAAGCTAGTAGTAGTAGGTCGTTATAGCCTAGAAATTTAGAGAGTCTACCTAGTTTAATATTAATCCTAGCGTATAATCTATACCTACTTTCCTTATATACCTATCTCTATATTTACCTCTTTACTATTTAGCTTTCTCTATATTAAATACTTACTTTCTTTCTTTAAGATCTAAAAAAGTTAGAAAGATAAGGCTAAGATCTCTAATAGAAAGTTAAATTAGAAAGTTAATAGTTAAGAATAGTAGACTTAATAGAGCGTATAAGTTAATAATAAGTATAATAAAGCTAATATAGCCTACGCCTAGCTATAGATAATATCTATATTATATTAGTATATAGGTACTACTTGTTTCTCTTACTACTAAAACTTATATAGTAGTAGTCTTTCTATCTATAGATAGCTAGAAGCTTATAGTAATAAATAAGAAGATTAAAATAAGAGAGAAGAAGTTAATAACGAGGCAGATATTTATATAAAAGTAGTAGATAGTAATATAGATAGAGAAAATAGATATTAAGAGCGCCTAATAGGCTAATTATAGAAAGTTAGCTTAGTTTCTCGATTAGTAGCGTTAGGGCAATTACTTACCTTAACCTAATAGGAATCCTAGCTATAATATACCTAGCCTTAGGTTACTTAGGTCTAGTAAATATATAAGATAGAATCTAAAGTCTAGAGTAAAGGTAGTACTATATCCTAAGAACTATATACTATAGACCGCAAAGTAGTATACGCTAAATATATTGCCTAGAATTAGCTTAAATATCGCTCTAATAATTAGAAGTAGACCGCTATAAAAGTAGAAGGCACCGATAGTTAAAATAGGGCCGCCTATAAACTACCTCTATCTAAGGAAGGAGAAAACTAGTAGCGAGAAGGCGATAATAAATCCAGCTAGGGCGAAAAGCGTTAAATTGCTAATCATCCGACGAAGATCCCTATTAAATCGCCTTAGAGGTAAGAGGTATAGGCGTTCGAACATTTCCGGAGTAAGGATAATTGAGCCTTGAGTCTATATATAACGAAGGGAGCTCATTTCAATTTGTGGATCTGAGCCTTTGCCGTTGACTTCAAAGTCTTTTGGCTCCTGTCCGGTCGACATTGTAGACAGGAAGTGACAATGTCGGATGAGGAACAAATGGGTCGTGTAGCGTTGGTTGGGGAGGGATGAATTGTGCCGGCGTGATATAAGGGCAGATGCAGGACGCAAGAACGACAGGACGTGGGTGAACAACGCCCAGACCCAAGAAATCACAGACGACGTTCACAGCCCCGCGTTTCGTATACACAAGATGTCTGGCATCTCCAGTCTGACCTTGTTTGGTTGGCTTGGCTTGTTGGCGATGTGGCAGACCGTAGCAAGGTTTGACTAGACAGGGATGGAGACATTAATTCAGCACGTGTACGGTTCTCGGGATCACTCCTATCTTCTGGGCGGAAGAGGCTGGGCCAATATACAGTACTGTACATTGGGATAGCCCCCAAGGATGCGCGATCCGGGCTGCTCGAAGATGGTTTGCAAACGAGTTGCATCCGACAAGCGCTTTGAAAGTGCCAAGACCTATGGGAGGTGAGCCTTTGATGTGTGCATAGAGATGCAGCACTGATCCAGCGATCATAGAGATCGTAAGCGATCGTAGCTGCCCGCATGTTTCTGATCGTCAGACTTTCTTAGCGGCGTGAGCGGGGCCATACTCATGTCTGCGCAAGATCGCTCGTGCCATTCGCGTCGTTGAAGCCCTTGCCGGCAGTTGGGGAAGCTGGGTACTGGCAGGGGTGGGAAAAGTATCGGCACTTCGCATGCTTCAGGACCTGCGGCGGAGTCCCGACGTGTTCGTGACAGTCTTCTTGCGGCCTCGATTCGAAAGATCTCTTCAGTCCAGTGCACCGCAAGGTTAGTCGAACGGAGAGACGAGACGGCATGCTGACCGTGGTCTTTGCGCGCTGTCGCAATCATGCGGAGGCTTCGATCGAGAGATGGCAGCTTGTTGGAAAGTCTCACCAGCACCCACTTGGCGGACATACGATTTTAAGGGAGCGATGCCTCTTGCGTGTTCGACTGAGTCGATAGAGCCAAGGGTGTCTGGCAAGCCCAGCAGACGTAGCACCTTCAGCCAGCCAAGGGCATTCACGTAGGTCCAGCTCGGCGCCACGCGAATGGGTTGGTGACGTTGGCGTCCTTTCGAGGTCGGCGAGGCTGCCGTGTCAGGCGCCGAGCCCCATGGGCGCAGCATGCCACACAGGCATTCAAATGACCATATTGGTGTTATGTCGGAGGGGCTGCCGGACTTATTTGCTTTGCCTCGCTCCGAGGGTGTGTCTGGGATGCTGTACTTCAGCAGTCATTCCACTCACAGCGGTCAGTTAAGCATGACTAAGATGCAAGAAAGGTATGAGAAGTACCGTCAGCGTGCTGCATTGTGCTGTGAAGCAGCTCGGGCACTTCCCGAGGTCGGCAGTCTGCTTCCGCGTGTTCGGCAGCAATCAACCCGATATCTCTTCTCCTGCCATCTTCGTGGTGTAGGAGGCAAAAGGCCGAGCATCGTACTTCAAGTCGTGTCTGTGTAGGTGGCACTTTTTCAATTGACACAGTAAGTGCACGCGGACGGTGCAATCCCTCTCTCCTCCAAATCTGCTGTCTTCGCTGCCCTTGAAATGGAGCACGAGAAGCTGTTGTCCGTCGAGGACATATCCCAGCACAACACTCCCCACGATTGCTGGGTCGTGATCGATGGCACAGTCTGGGACTTTACAGACTTTGCTCCAAAACATCCTGGCGCACCAGAAATCATCTGGAAACACGCCGGACGCGATGCTACCAGCACGTACGCCGAAGTGCATCCCTTCTCGCTTATTTCCAAGACACTCGATTCATCGAAGTGTAAAGGGCTCCTCGACCGCACGACAGTCACTGCCGACTTCCAAAAGGCACCTCCATCGGCAACGCCTGAGCTGCAGCTTCACGAGAAGCCCTCCTTGAGCGCAGTGATCAATGCCGACGACTTTGAAGAGATTGCCGAGAGGACAGTCAGTAAGAAGACATGGGCCTTTTACTCGTCTGCAGACACAGGCTGCTACACGAGAGATCGCAACAAAGAGTACTTCAGCCGCATCTGGTTCCGTCCACGTCTGCTACGCGATGTGAAGAACGTGAACACTTCCACTACCATTCTTGGTCATGAGGCCGGCTTGCCCATCTTCGTCGCTCCTGCTGCGATGGTGAAGCTGATACATCCGGATGGTGAGAAGGCGATCGCGCGTGGCTGCGTGAAGGAGCGAGTGCCGCAAGCGATTAGCACCAATGCCAGCTTCCCCATCGAAGAGATCGTGCCGAGCATAGAGGCTGGCGCGCATGCCTTCTTCTTCCAGCTATACGTCAACAAAGACAGGAAGAAGAGCGAGGAGCTGTTGAAGCACGTGAAGAGCTTGGGCATCGACACAATCATGGTGACGGTAGACGCACCGATGCCGGGAAAGAGAGAGGCAGACGAGAGGGTGAAGATGGATGAGAATTTGAGCACACCCATGAGTGGGCAAAAGGGTTCAAATGATAGAAGAGGTGGTGGCATTGGCCGGCTGATGGGGGGATACATTGCTCCGGACTTCACGTGGTCAGAATTCGCGTGGCTGAGGAGAGTTTGGCATGGGCAGATTGTTGTCAAAGGTGTCCAGTGCTGGCAGGACGCGAAGATGTGTGCAGATGCCGGTATGGACGGAGTGCTGCTCTCCAATCACGGCGGCAGGAATTTAGACACTTCTCCTCCTGCCATTATGACACTGCTGGAATGCCAGATGAACTGTCCGAGCATTTTCTCACAGCTCGAAGTCTTGGTTGATAGTGGCATTCGCCGAGGGTCGGACGTGCTCAAGGCGCTGTGTCTAGGTGCCACTGCTGTCGGCTTGGGGAGACCGTTTCTCTTTGCAGCGAACTATGGAGAGGAAGGCGTTGAGCATTTGATCGACATCATCAAAACGGAGCTGGCGACTGCAATGGCACTTGTCGGCATCACTGATCTTGGACAATGCCACGCCGGTCTTGTGAGCACGCTCGAGCTTGATCACCTCGTTTCGAGAGGCGAGGCCCATCCGTACGCGACAGGGCGCAGATTGCGAGGCAGGAGAGCACGGCTGTAGCGCGGTCGCTCACCTAGTCTATTCTCTCTATCCGCCTGCCGCAGAGTCAGATGTTGGTTCAATCGGCAGAGCGCTACCACACAGCTTTGCCTTGGCACCCACTTCACCTTCGTTCACGTTTGACGACGAGCAAAGCACAGTACTGTACAGTCGACGGGATGCACGAGAGCACAAGAAAAGAATCAAGCACATGTACGAATTTCACACGACAAATCTTCTTGATTGACGATTATATGATATATGGATCTAATCGTCATGCGACGGTGGCCGCCGAATATGTCCATCTGGCCATCAATTTTGTGAAGCGTAAGTTCGCCTACTCCAAACCTCTACCGAGCTCAATCAGTGCCAGCAACACTGGAGAGCACTGCCAACCTGTGCCGATGACACAGGAAGTACACACTCAACCCGTGCCAAAGACACGGGGAGCAAACTCAGCTTGTGCCAAAGACACCATGAGCTCACTCAATTCGTGCCCAAGACACGAGGAGCAGACTCGACCCGTGCCAATAACACGAGGTCCAGACTCAGCGCGTGCCAATAACACCAGGAGCGCACTCAGCCAGTGCCAGAGACACAGGCGAGCGAAGTGGTGCTGGGAGGTCGTTCAGCGGCAGCTGCCATCGAAGAGCGCCATATGTTGTTGGCAGCTACACTCGCGGCGCTTCTTACTGAGGAGCTTGCGTCGTGCGCGATGCAGTGGAGAGAACAGGCAGTCGCTCGTGGTGGAGGTCGACGAACGGCGCTCAGGACCTATTGCCACCTCGACCACGTCCGCGTCCGCGTCCCCTTGGATGCGGAGCGCCGTCTCGACCAAACACAGGATTGTCACCTCGGCCGTGATCACGAGCGTCGTCACCGCCAATGCTACGAGTGCTGCCTCGCCCAGATTCACGTGCGCCGCCACGAGCAGAGCCAGAAGCGTCGACTCGCCTGAAATCAGGAGCGCCGCCACGAGCAGAGCCAGGAGCGTCGACTCGCCTGAAATCAGGAGCGCCGCCACGAGCAAAGCCAGAAGCGTCGACTCGCCTGAAATCAGGAGCGCCGCCACGAGCAGAGCCACGCGCGTCAAACCGACCGAAGCCAGGTGAGCTGCTACGAGCAAAGCCAGGCGCGCTGCTACGAGCAAAGCCAGGCGCGCTGCCACGAGCAGAGCCAGGCGCGTCAACCCGGCCGAAGCCAGGTGCGCTGCCTCGAGCAAAGCCAGGAGGACCAGCCCGATCGAATGGAGGAGGTCCACCTCGACTGGAGCCAGCAGGGCCGTCTCGAAACAAGGGTGGAGCCGGACGTTCCAGTCGCACTGAGGGCTCTGCCTCGTGATTTCTGGGACTCTCGTCGAGCTCTGTCTCATGCGACGACGCTCGCGCCGTGTGATCAGCGTCGCCCGTCTTCTTGTGCTTCTTACCTCCTCTTTTGCCGCGTTGCCTGTGTGTTGAAGGAGCCGGCAAGGAGCCAGCCGAGGAACCGCGGACCATCAATGGCCGGTGAGGGCTGTCAGGATCCGCGTCGTCGTCCTCATCCTCGCGCTTGCGTTTGGAATTGGTGCGCTCGAGCGCCGGGGGTTCCATGGCGTCGAGAGCAGCTATTATCCGGTCAATTACAACTGGCGATGCTGATCGTGGCGGTGGTCGTGACGGCGGCAAAGACGGTGTCTCCAAGGAAGTCGAGCCTGACGGAGCAATGTAGTGCGGCTGTCGAGTCAGCGGATCGAACGCCGTCTGGCTTCCCTGTGGGAAGTGCGGCGAAGCCATTGTCGACGGCGTCGGAGCGCGACCTGGTGCGCGACCGCGGGTGGCAGCCGCCGCAGATGTTGGCGGCCTGCTCGCTGCGATGACGCGCTCTTGTCCTGCTGTCAAGACATTACCAGCCGGCTGGCATGGGCAGCCTTTCTGTTGACACGGTGAGCACCTGCCAGAATTATCATTAAACACACATTTCAGGGATAGCTGTTTGCAGCGCTGACACGGAACCATGTCCGCTGCTGCTGTTGTTGCTGCTGAGATTGTTGATGTGCGAGAAGTAAAAGCTCGCTGTGCCTGTTTCGCTTGAGCAAAACAAAATCGGTGGCTGGGCCTGGAAGCTTGGCGTTGCTGCCTCGGGCAGTGAACGGTGCATTTGTTCACAGCAAGAAGAAATGTGGCAGTACATCGTGTATCGCGCTGCTCATAAATTCACATTATGCGTCAAGCGAGGCAGATCACGGCACGATTGGCGGGAACCATCGGAAAGAGGACAGCAACAGAGAATGCACGACTGTGACAATTTCGCACCACGACCCCCTTCATTGGCGACTATCTGATCTATGAACCGGATTACCGTGTGGCGGCCGAACGTTTCCATCTGGCCATGCAAGGCTCGATCAAGCTCAGCGCGTGCCGAAGACACTAGAGAGCAACTTGACCAGTGCCAATGACATTCCGCCTGTAGATGACACTGGGCCCACTCAACCCGTGCCAAAATCTCTGGAGAATACTCACCTTGTGCCGACAACACTGGGGAGCACTCGACCCGTGTCAACGACACGAGGAGCACTCAGCCCGTGCCAATATGACACGGGGAGCACTCGACTGGTTGTGATGACACTAGGGAGCACTCGACCTGTGCTGGTGACACTGGGGAGCACTCAACCCGTGCCGGTGACACTGGGGAGCAACGAAAACACATGTTGATGCCACTCGGGCCAACAGATCTCGTGCGTCACATCGCAAGCCAATACAGACTCGAGCTCCACGTCGCCAGCCGGGAGACTTCAGCGTTGCGAAGGCGCGTCGCAGTGTAATCACTTGCGCCGCTGTCTTTGCCCTCGGGCAGTAGCCCCACGACTGCGAGCAGTCGCCGATGCTCGGGTACCGCCGCGAGCGTATTCTGCGGCAGTGTTGCCACCAGAACCTGCAGTGAGGTCCGTATTGGAATCCAGACGAGGCTGTCGCTCTGGCGCCAGACCTGCAGCCTGGTGCCTGCTCAGTTCCGTGAGATATCCAAGGGCGTTCTGATGCACCGCGTGCGCTCTTTGGTAATTCGCAACTGCATCAGCTACGTCGCTCGCCGCCGTGGACACCCACGCATCCAGAGTCTCGCGCGCAGTCGAAGATGTTTGGAGGTGGCCATCGCGTGACTGTGTGCCGTAAATGCTTTCCCACAGCTGCGCATTGCGGAACTCTTCGAAAGACGTCCGTTCCGTGTCAGCACTCCAAATGCGGGTCGAGTTCCGATGCACCAGAAAGGTTGCATTGTATGTTGGGCAGTCGATCCGACCTGTGTCAGTGGCGTGGTCCCATTGGACACGTTGGTCAGCGCGCCAGTCTTCATTAGCATTATATTCGCACCAGATGCAACACCCGTCGAAGTAGTCCATTGTCGGTGTTGCCGTGGTCGCCATCGCTGTGGTGAAGATGATTGTTTTTGGTTGCGCAAGGCCAAGAAGAGAGGACTTCATCACTGGAACGTTAGTGTCAGTCCGTGCACTCGCGGCATTGTGGCAAACAAACAGCAAACAAGCAGCAAACGGAGCTCGGCGACCGACCTACATTAAAAGTCTGACAGCGCATCAAAGATCGCGCTTCAAAAGGAGTACACAGCTACCTACTGATCGATATGGCCTCGTGTGAGTCTGCTTTGTGTGTGGGATGCTGGCTCTGTCTTCCGCTCAGTGTCGACAGGAGACTTGCAAGTGCCAGCCCGCTGGCACCTTCGGGACATAACTGTAACGGTGCGTTTACACAGCGAGCAAGCGGCAGATGGCCATGGCCACAGGCGTACGCGGTCGCGCGTTGAAACACTCTCCAACCCGCCGCCTCCGCTGCCAAATTCCACGCTGCCGTTTTCTCCGCGGCAGCTCACGCAATGTGTACCTCCTTCGGATCAACTTGCCGGGGCCGCGGCGGCTGCGCCATCAGCACTGTCCAATCGACACAAATAGCTGATGAAAGACCTCGATAACGTGGTGAGCACAACACTTCGCGGCAGAGACATGTAACGTATGCGCGAGAACGGCACTCACGCGGGGCCGATCAATGAGCGGAGCGCGCACTCGAGGATTGGTCGCGCATACTTACCAGCTTCATTCTTTCAGTTTTACCGGCGAGCGCGCCAGATACTAAATGTTTCCTTCGCCCCTCCGACGCAGGCTTTAGCACAAATTCTCACAGGTTGTATTTTCGCCTGCGTTCTACGGCAAACCTGATCACCGTTCTAGGCTTCTGTCACGCCTCCTACGGCATTTCTTGCATGAGCTGCACGGCAGCCTCCAAGAACACCAGGTTCCGACCTCTCAGATTCTTGAACACTCCGGACTGGCAGCCTCTCGCAACCGACCAAGTCTTTTGCTTGATCATCTAAATCCTTTCGCAGTGGCGAACAGACTAGCAAAATCCCCGATGCTCAAAGCAGATGCAGCTGGCAGCCACATCGGTCTGCCCCCGCCCGTATTGTACCACGTCAAGCTGCAATCGAGGAGCATTGGACTCGCGCTACTGCTACAGCCTGCTTCGCCGCGCATTGACCATACTAAGAACACTGATGAAGACATATTTGGGGTTTCGGTCCATTGACAGGGCAAGGCTCGATTGAATACATCATCTTGAGCCTGTCAAAGCGCAACTTTACCATTGCACCGGGCGTACAAATATTAGAAGAAAGCACAGCGCATGTCCACGCTTCTCGGCACACTCTTACACCTTCAGGAGCACGATCCGCACACGCTGATAGTGAACGTTGCTGCAAATACATCTTTGGAGGTCACCCTGTCTCAGCTTCGAGACGTGAAACTCCTTGGGACTAAGAATCCGCATTCTTGTTGATATGCGTGACTATACTTGAGCCATCGGAGTAGGCTGGTGTTGTTGGCCAAGCTCTGGTACTGCTACCTCTGGCTACTCACTCCGGGTTCGTGAACACCATGTGCTACTCTGATATCAAGTGAGATATTCACCCAGGACATTCACTTCCACGATATGGGTAAGCCCTTCAGTTTGTCTTCTTCAACCTCGCTATCTCTCCACCTCGTCACATCGTTCGTGCCATACACCCGGGTTGCACATGCCAGGCATAACAAACGCCAAGACACTAGCGCCGTGCGACCTACCTTGCAATAGGTGCAGCAACCCACAATGCGACAGACACATCACTGCATGTTGTGTACCAGAACCGGCTACTGCACCAAAAACATGGAGAAGTGCGGTAAGCCTGGACACATTTGGTGCTACAAGAAAGGCACTGGTGGTCAGCCATCAAGCTGCAAAGACTGCAAACGAGCCAAATATGGGTCTGGCCGAAATTCCAATGGCGCAAATAGGCGACAATGAGTCGCTCCCGGAGGACCTTACACGATCGCAACATGTCGCAGACGAGATCGCATCAAGAGTTGCGCCAAGCGTGTTTGGTGACACAACAGCGATCAACGTCTCCTACATCGCTCGTGGGGCATATAATCACGTCTGGCTCGTCGAGTCCAGTTCGCAGGTGAGATACCAACCTTTGTACTTCCATCCTTCCCATGCGCCTACTAACCAATGACTTGTCACCTAGGCCACCTTACAACCAGCACGACCAGCCAAGTTTGTGCTTCGCATATGCCAAGACAACGTCACCTCTCTCCAGCCATTCCAGTCTCGCAACCACGTCGGCTGTCTGCAGTGGTTGGCCTTGAACACTCCCGAAGTGCCAATACCGAAGCTGTATGATTGGGGCGACTGCAGCTCTAGCAGTCCAGGGGCTTCCTTCACGGCAGAAGAGTTCATCGAGGGTCAGCGACTCAGTGCTGTCTGGCCAACTCTCGCGGAAGAACAGAAGTCGAGTATCTGCAATCAAATTGCAAAGGTGATTGTTGATCTTGGAGAAACAAGATTTGATGCTATTGGCAGCCTCGTACCAACCGCAAATGGCACTGGGGTTGGTAAATCTGTTCAATACGGTCCTACGGTCGAGGCTGCGAAGCTATTCAACGGAACGGTAAGTCTGCGCAAAGAGCCACCAAATGGTATGGCTTCAAATTACGATATGTTTGCTGACCTCATCATTGCTACAGGCCAAATTCCATTCCGCCGAGTACTACGACATCGGGCCGTACCAGGACAGTAAGAGCTACGTCCTGGCATGCTATGATCGCGAGATGCATTTCTACAGTCACGCTGACCGGGAAGATATCGAGGACTTTTTCGATACCGAGCAAGACCCATCCGACTTCGTAGAGTCACTGAGGCGCAAACGTCGGGAACTAGTCGAATGCGACACTGCTACTACACACGATGAACCCGTGTTCCGTGTCATCGATGCAGAGCCCAAGGTGCTCGTGCACGAGGACTTTCATGCGGGAAACATGCTCGTCCGCGACGGAAAATTGGTCGGAGTCTTGGACTGGGACTTTGCTGGCGCTTACCCACTGAGCCAACTGTTAGGTAAAGGTCAGATCTTGCAAATCTCCATGCCATACGAGGAGAGGACCGACGAAACGGAAATGGAAGAAGACGAGTGGCATGAGCGGTACCGGGCTGCCGTTGCCGAAGAAGTCAGGAGCAGAGGCTGGTCGCAGAACAACATCGACACGTTATTGGGTGAAGGGCACGAGATGCTGAACGTTGCAAGGATGATTATGTTTCCGGAGACACAAGGCAGCGATGCAGAGTCGACGAGCGAGGAGTGATAGCATGGGAGCGGATAGAGTGGATCGCCGGAAATAGTGGCGACTCTGGCCCCCAGTCGATACAATCGAAGCAAAACTTCAATCATGCCGCTACATAGCATCGCACTTTATCTCTCTGGCATGACCAACTTCCCGCTAGCCGTCATGTGCCGTTATTCTTGACCAAAACCTCTCTGTCCCTGGGACCACTGCAGAGCTAATGGCGAACAGGCACAGCTTGCACGTTGCCCAGGATCTGTCTACCAGAACAACAGTCGTCTTGATCCTCAGCATCATGCCCATCGGACTCCTCGGCCTTTCCCACTTTCTCATCATCGGAAGAGTTATCCATTTCCCGCCATAGGACTTTAGCTTGCTTGTGTAGAACACGCAAGAGTGTATTCTCTTGCAGATGTTCGGGAATGGAAACTTCTGCCATTTGACGTGAAGGCTTCTCGTCCTTCGTCGTCGACTTCTTGTGGTCCAACGATGATCCGGCTGCAACATGCAAATGCTGTCTTGCCTCCTCCTCTCCAGAGACTCGCTCATAGTCGTCATCCTCATCATCGGCATCCGCACGACCACCTACGATTGTCAGAAGGGTTTGTACAAACAATTCTTTCAAGTAAGCGAAGCTGAATCCGTCAGTCAGCTTCGCGAAAATTCCAGCAATATCGTCGTGAAATTCAATATTGCTGTTCCTTTCCAGCTTCTTGCGCCAGTAGTTGCAGTACGCGATCCTCTCATTCTCTCCCGGGAGTCTATAATGGTACTTCCTGTCGAAACGACTTGGTCTCTTTGAGATACCAGGGTCGAGTCTCTCGAGGTGGTTTGTGCTTCCGATCATTAGGATGCCATCGTTTCTCTCCAGACCATCGACCTCGTTTAGGAAGTAACTTCGAATTTTGTCGTTGACCAGGGAATCCAGATCTTCAAAAATGAGCATGCATGGTGCCATTTTCCGAGCCTTCTCGAAGATGGTCCGGATGGAGAACTCTTCTCCCTGGCAATTCTTCAGAGTCTTGACATAGAGACTGACAACATCCCGACTTTGAAGTGAGTTCATGAGAGCCTTGATACTGATAGTCTTACCACAGCCAGGAGTGCCGTGCAAGATGAGTCCGCGTTTCCATGGAACGTTGTATTGTTCGTAAATGGCACGACTGTCGAAGAATCCCTCAACGTCTTTGATGATATTGGCCTTCATCGCCGGATCAAGGATGACATCGTCCCAGGTGGATGCCTGCACAGCGGCCCAAAGTGATTTGTCCTTTGCCCAGTAGCTTTGATCGAAGACGTACACTTCGTCATGGAGTTGAGCCGTCCACTTTCCCGCGGCAGTGATAAGCGCATCCGCCTTTGCGCAATGTGACTGCTCGTCGACGCCATCCTTTGGGGACAAGATGAAGTGCACCTTTTCCCGACGGCTGTAAGCATATTGAGTGTACCACTGAGCGCGGACGATGTCAAGGGTAAAGCCTTGATAGTCGTACTGGTACAGGCCGAAGCGGACCTTGTCGCAGAGCTTCCCGTCACCACCCTCCAGACGCAGAGCAGGCGGGGTGTAGTCTCGCAACGCTAGGAAATCGTCTCTTTCGCGGACGAGGCTCGCTGTGGCGTGACCAGCATCGGCGTAGGCAAACAGCTTCGCATCGTAATCGAAAACCGGGGTGATGTGTTTGTTGGGAAACAGGCGACGAATGGCATCATGTGCAAGAAGCTCGCCATATTCGTGCGGGCGAGTGAAGTTCGCCTTAAAAGTTTCGTAGAGGGAACTCTGTCGGGCAGAGTCGGTGGAAAAGCCTGGATCGCCCATTTCTGCGCAATGTTGGATGAAAGAGTGGAACGTGAAGAGACTGGGAAATGAAGAGTCGGAGTCGTTGAGGCAAGACGGTCTTATATACACCTACCGATTGCCGCGTAAGTATCAAGGCAGCAGCATCCATGGTGCTGTGAACAGCAACTCTCAGCTGCATTGTGGCCAATCATGACCTTCACCGGTCGGCAATCACATGCGCAAACAAGGAAATCGCGCTCTCTGCGGCGACCGATGTTCAAAGTGAAGCCGGTCAGTGTGGGAGGCGACGACGGGCGGTGGATGGATCGGGAAGGAAGCAAGTCGCGTTGCGCTGCAGAGAGGGCGGCCGCTGGAGGCAGTTGCAGTTGGAGGAGGGCGGGGCGGGACGTGGACGCAGGCGAGGTCTAGTGGCTTGGCACTGATCCCTGAACAGCGCTGACCCCTGCGATATGGCTCGCGTGTCCAGAACGGAGGGAGAGGCATTGCATTGCACTCTCGGCCACGCAACTGTCTCTGCACGCACCACCGTCGCCGCCGTCATGAGGTCGATATTCAGCTCTGTCGCCCTCTTCCTGAGCTGCGCCGAGGCGCTCTACTTCTACATCGATGGCCCGACCCAGAAGTGCTTCTTCGAGGAATTGCCCAAGGACACCTTGGTAGTTGGTGAGTTGGGCGATGCAGGAGGAAGAGCGGCGATATACTGACAAGCACCACCCAGGCCACTTCAAAGCGACGCAATATGACCACAACTCGCGATCATACCAACCCAATCCCGACATGGTACGGCCATCTCCATCCCGCATCGTTTCCCACAAGCGCTGACCTCTTCCTAGGGCGTCTACATAACCGTCGATGAACTCTTCGACAATGATCACCGTGTCGTCTCGCAACGTGGCCGCGCCGATGGCAAGTTCACCTTCACCGCAGCCGACTCCGGCGAACACCGCCTGTGCTTTACCCCCACCAACGTTCCCGCGACCTCCGGCTTCCTCTTCAGCGGCAGCCAAGTCGGTGGCATCAAGTTCGAGCTCGACATGGCTATCGGCGAGACATCACAAATCGAAAGCAGCGATAAGGAAAAGTTGGGCGAAGTTGCGCAAAAAGTCAAGGATCTCAATGCCAGGTTGCAAGATGTGCGAAGAGAACAGATATTCCAGCGGGAAAGAGAAGCAGAGTTCCGCGATCAGTCCGAGAGCGTCAATTCGAGGGTCGTGAGATGGACACTGATCCAGATTGTCGTGTTGGGATTGACATGCGCATGGCAGTTGAGCTACCTGCGCAATTTCTTCATCAAGCAAAAGTTGACATAGGCTGGTGAGCGAGACATGTATATGCATAGCGGGTACAGGACGGGAGCCAGGAGGGTGGGGATTGGACGCAGGAAGTCCGGATCTCGTGACTACGATATACTGATAGACGACGAAAGTTCATGTGCTTATTCATTCACCTTGCATACCAGGTCGACTCGCGAGACGACTGGAACGAGGATGACCTCCTGGAGCCACGGCTCTTCTCAAGACTGCTTCACTGTGAGCGGAGGACAGCCAGCTGATGCCATGCATCGTAGTTCTTCTCGAATTAGTTACATGCAGCCTTCGTAATAACGGGAGCGGGACCGGAAATATGCTCAAGAACGTAGCTGGTCGACATGAGGGCACACTCCCGCCGAACGGCTTCCCTGTGACAAAGAGCAAGGTGCTGACTGGGAGCGGCATGGCTGACAGCTGATGGCAGATCATGGAAGCAGAAGGTCTCCTCGGCTCGGGGAAGATGTCTAGTCTATTCGCATTGCAGCTGCCGCAAGCTTATCATGATTTCTCAGGTTCACAAGGCTATACTCCATGCCCTGCAAACCATAGTCGACTGCACTAGCCCGGTGAAAAGATAACATGTCAAACCTTCAGACTTTCGCGCTCAAGTCAATATCTTCCACCCGATAATGATCCGCCACGATCCTATACAGGAAACTTGGCGCATGTCCTCCCAAATTGGTAATATACAAATCCACCAAATCTGCATCCACATGATCAAAAATTGGATTGACTACATCCACGCGATCCATAAACTCTCCATCCTGGTAGGGAACTACATGGCTCGGTTCGCCATATTCGATGAGTTCTTCCGTGTCGAAAGGGTACACGGGAGAAAGCTTGTAGACACCCGAGAGCACCACAACGGGGACGCGGTGAACCTTTGCCGCTTGCGCGATAGTGCTAGCTCCGGAGGCGGCGATGAGTGAGCCATTGGCGAGTACGGCATGAGGCGCCATGATCACTTTGTTGATGCGAGACATGAGGGCGAAGACGGCAGTATCCGGGATGACGATGACTTTGATGCCGAGCTGGGTGAGGGGTTTCCAACGATCTTGTGGCGAGTCTTCTTCGTCGCTGAGATCTTGCCTTGTTCCCCCGTTGACGATGGTCGAATGGGTGATTTGATGGTCATTGGGGTAAGCTTCAGCATGCACAACAGTGAATTTGCGTTTCTTAGCGGCTGCTGCGAGGAAGCGTTGCACTGTTTGGCTGGAGGTGTGTGTGAGAATGATTTCGTTACTGTGAATGTGATCGAGAGCGGACTCAGCGATCTGCGTGTCCACAATGTCGAGTTCTTCGAGGAGATCGTCTATGCCCGAGCAGACTTCGGCTCGGAGGTCAATCTTTGGTTTGTCGTCTTGTTTTGCGGCTCTTTGCGTTGGCGTTGCAGTGCCGGAGCCCATCGGTGGCGTGGCCATGGGGGACAGACCTGAGGGCTGCTGAAAGAGACCGAACAAGGAGCCGGCATGTGGTGCTTGGCCCGCGTAGGACGCAGCCGAAGAAGGCATGTGAGGTCGTTGTGGTGGAAGCTCTTGGCTTCCGTCGATGGAAGGGGAAGCCGGACTGCTGATGCCAGGAATGGTTTGCTGTGGGAGCGCTGCGCCGTGGTGGAGAGGGCTAAAGCTGGACAGGTGGGTGGGCAGAGCAGGACGTTGCGTCGCTCCGCCGAGTGCAGGGCTACCAATGCCGTCGCTCGATGCATTCTCGTCCGTGTCGTCTTCGGCCACCTCGCGAACCACGCCAAGCACACGGCGGACGATGTTGCCAACGGCCATCTCACGCGGCTGTGCGGACACCAGTTTCCTGCCCACCTCGCGGATGCGGCGGATCAGCGACTGTGAGTCCTTCCATCGCGAGCTGCCGACGACTCGCAGGAGGAGATGTGCAGTGGCGATAGCGCAGGGGCGCGAGTTGCGGATTTGGCGTCTTTTGAGCAGCGAGACGAGCAGTTCGATCGATGTGTCGACGTCTTGTGACTTTTGGGACTTGAGAAAGGTGCGGAGCGAGGGCGTCTGGCCCAGCACCGCGCCGGGCATTGTGGGAGTGCGGTGCTGTGAAGTGCTTGATATTGTTGATTTTGCAGTGACTCAACGCCCGAGTGGCAGCAGAGTGCTGATATCCGCAGGACGTAGCAGCGTTTCCGAGTGAGGGAGATTCCGGGCAGTGCGTTCTCACAATGCTCCAATGGGTCGATTTCGGTATGCTCGCTGTCTCGCAGTCGGTTTCAGAATGTCGAAGTTGTTAGTGCCGTCGCTCTCGCTTTTTGGGCAACGTGCATGCACAACTGCAGAAGGCGGAACAAGCGCGCGGATCGGATGACATCGTGTTCAGCTCCACCCAACCACCACAAACACCGGCCTGCTCTCTCTTCACCACCCACTCCCCTCGCCCACCCCTTTCCGCCCGCATCGCCGCCGCGTCGCTCCGCGCTCCATTCCATTCATCCCGCTCCGCCGCGCGTCCGAGCTCCGTCGCTTCGGCGCATGTGATCCGCCTGTCTCGCGGCACCAGGCCCAGCAGCAGCAGCCTCAGCTTGCCGAACTTCACTAAACACAGCTGCACCTGCGCCGGGACTTCTACCAACCCCCGCGCGCTGCACATTCACTCAGGAGCTCAATGGAACGCCGACAGAAATGAACAGCCTCAGCTCTCTTGCGAGGCTCACCACGCCCAGTGCTTCTCCGCCGCGATCGCGTCAAAGCTCCTCGGCGCAAGTGGAAACGCTGCGCTCGCTGAACGACACATCCGATCTCGATCTGGGCTCACTGTCGGAGAAACTGGGTCACGGGGGCGAGTATGAGGTCAGCAAGGCGGGCGACGACGACGCGCGGGACACAGAACAATGGGCCTCGGAGAAGACGCCTTTGTTGGACGGCGGCGACACTGGCGCATCTGGCGCTGAAGGACGAGCATCGCTCTGGTCGCTTCCGCATCGCATTGGCGCTGCCATCCTCTACAGCGTCGAGCTAGTCATTTCCACCATTACTGCGCCCGGCCGATACATAATTGCCTGCTTCTACGACGAGGACGGCCAGTTCGCTACTCTCCTGCCCTTGACGCGCTTCAAGAATATGATCACCCGGCAAAAGAGACGAAAGTCCGCTCGACAGGTGGGTCTGCGGGCCGAGACCGACGAGGACGAGAAGACACATTTGCGCAGAAAAGGGACGGGCAGGCGATCACCGTCTGTGGACAGTAATGCGTCGACCGTATCGTATGGCACATCGGACGGAGAAGGAGAAGATTCTCCTGCGCGTCATACCCGATCCAAGTCGAGTGTCTCGCAGCAGGGCAGCGAAGGCCTACCGAAGAAGAGCATTCGCATTAAAGAGAACAGCTTGCGGAAACGCAAAGACACCAGGTTACGCACCAAAGCCGCGAGCCCTGACGATGCTGCTGCTGTGGCACCCATGCTGAAATCCCCCAACTCACCCACCGTTTCCAAATTGAAGTATCCTCGATCTCCTGCCACGCCGCGGCCTCTGGTCCCACGCAGACAGCCCAGCTACATTTTATCATATTCGTCGAACACACCGAAGAAGACATTGATCATTGACCTCGACGAAACATTAATACACAGCATGGCGAAGAGCAATCGAATGTCGACGGGCCACATGGTGGAAGTGCGATTGAACGGTCAAGTCAGCTCATCAGGAGTTCAGATTGGCCCCGGCGTGCCAATCCTTTACTACGTGCACGAGCGACCTGGATGCCATGAGTTCTTGAGAAAGGTCTCCAAGTGGTACAATCTCATTGCGTTCACGGCCAGTGTGCAGGAATATGCCGATCCCGTTATCGACTGGCTCGAGAGAGAACGTAAATACTTTAGCGGGCGTTACTATCGACAACATTGCACATACCGTAATGGTGCATACATCAAGGATCTCGCTCAAGTGGAGCCGGATCTGAGCAAAGTTATGATTCTAGACAACTCACCCATGAGTTATATTTTTCACGAAGGTAAGCGGGCATTGACAGGCCCCTGACACTCATCCCGGTGCTCACATGTGTGTTTTCAGACAATGCGATACCCATCGAAGGCTGGATCAGCGACCCTACAGATCACGAGCTGTTACACATTATCCCGCTTCTCGAAGGTCTGCAGTACTGCACTGACGTGCGTGCGCTCCTGGCTCTACGACATGGCCAAGCACAGCAAGCGTGACGAAATACTGAATCCCAGGGCACTGGCGAATGCCGTCCGTTCTTCCCTCGGTCTTGACAGAAAAGCATTGCATTCAACATACTTGGCAGTCATTGTCTCGGTTGGCGCGTCTTCGTCTTCCTCAAATTTGACATGTTTATGATACCAGAATCGGGAGAGCGAGAGAGTGTAAGGTGGGCTGAAGGAATTGAAAAGAGAAAGGAATCACAAGCAACGACAGCTGTTGGCACGCGGTTGTGACTTCAAGCATAGCGACGGCGCGGATGTAATTTGGTGTTGAGTAGGAAAAGAGGCCGCGTGTAGCGTGCGCACCTTATAGATGGGAAGGACAGAGAGACGACTGTTGCAACGATATCTGTACTTTACGTCGATGGCGTGTACGAAATGGAATGCTTGTGGTGATGAACTGTGTGGCCACTTCCTCGTTCTTGGGCGCGAGAGGTCGCGAGGGTGTTCGTTCTCGCGTTGAATGTCATGTTCAACACATTGTACTCAGGACTAGCAAGCTTCATCACTGCACTTTCTTTGCTGAGCGGCGGCCGCTATTCCAGAAACACCAGCCACGTGAAGTTGACATCCCAGCGGAGATCGCTCCACTTGGAAGCAGGCACCTTATTTTCACTTCTTCCTCATCTCGTTCGGCCGCACCACGACACCACTAGCAGTCGATCAGCCTCAAAGCATCTGGAGCTCCTCCGCGTCCACCGCACCTGTTCTCAAGACATCTCAAGGCATTTTCCTCCAGCAATTTCGCTCTTCGTCTGGCGGTTGAAAGAGGAGAGAATGGAGCCATGGCGCTCGTTAGCGCTACCGATCTTCAAACGAACGGTACGAACTTTGAGCCCAGGCTGAGAATGGCTGGGCCAGATGTCTATGCAGCTATACCGTTTCTTCGTGTCTGCTTCGCGTTTGAAAGTTGTACAGCATCAAGTCTATCAGGACGCGGCGGCATTTACAGCGCCATCGACGAGGCACTTTGGCGTGACAAGGAACTAGGACGATCAGAGGACTCCACGAGCAACCATGTTATGAACGCATTTCAAGCTCATCCTCCTCCGCCTCCGCGTCACCCGCTGGTAGTCCATCGGGTCAACAGCGAGTCTTTACGCCCTCAGACTTCCGCACCATCGACGACAAGAACAACACTGACACCATGACTCAATCCACCTCTCCGACGATGGATCGCCTCTCGCTTCTCCTGACAAACCACCTTTCCCAGCTGCCTCATGCACTTGTACCGGAGGTTTTTCAATCATCACCTCCTTCGGCAACTACTGGACACAAACGCCGTTCCGATACAGCCTGGCTGGATGGACTTCGTGGTGTAGCAGCTCTGATGGTCGTACTGCAGCATGAACAGGCCATGGTGTACATGGGCCATGCATTTTGTTATCATTGGCCTGAACAAACTTCTCCAGCGAGTTGGCCAATTCTACGGCTGGCGTTCAGCGGAGGATCGTTTGCTGTGGTGGTGTTTTTTGTGATTTCAGGTGAGTCCATATCGCTGTCCCGTCATGCCGTCTTGAACTCTGAAGAATCCTCTTCGGTGTTTTTCTATCTCTTCCTTGCTCGAAACGAGGACTTGAAAGGAGGAAAGCCCTTTTGTTCAAATTCCCGCGGCAACTGATTATGCTCACGAGGATATACAAACAGGCTACGTCGTCCCACGAAGATTACTCCGCCTTCTCCAAGAACACCGACAAGCAGAATTCATCGAGGCCCTCAATTCGGCTGTGATTCGTCGCCATGGCCGACTTTTGATGCCCGCTATGCTCAGTGCCCTCCTCATTCTCTTGTTCTACTGGATCACAGGCATCGATCCTAACTGGAGTGGTGGCTTCGCAGACAACTTCTTCGCCGAGCTTTGGGGCTGGGTCAAGGATTGTTTCCAGGTGTTAAATTATTTCACAGCATTTGCGTCGTACTACAATCGTGTGACGTGGACCATCATCATCGAGCTGAAGGGCAGTATGATGGTCTTCGGTTGGCTGTTCGCGATCCATAGTTTGCGCGCACAATGGAGGATTCTGTTGACGCTAGGCCTGAGTGTCGCGCTGGTGCTGTTCAGCTCTTGTGAGTCTCTCTGCTCAAAAGCTACCATTGCTGGAGGCTGACTATCGTTCAGACGCTTTCTACGCCGCCTTCTTCATCGGCATGATGATGTCCGAAATTGATCTGCTGCACGACTCGGGCGAGATAGATAAGATCTGGCTGCCGTGGAATCCGCTGTCAAATTATCTGCAAACGCGCAGGCTTGCCCGCACGATCGTGCTGCATACGACCCTCCTTATCGCGCTCTTGCTTGCTTCCTTCCCAGTCCTGAAGTGGGACTTGCCTCCAGAAGTCGCCGTCGCACGATGCTCAAGCTGGCCGTCCTTTCTGTTCAACATGACTCCGCCGCAATACTGGGACAAAGGAGCAATGAGTGGCATTCGAGATTTTTGGTGAGAGAACCACAGACATAGCATTCGTGACACATCTTCAGCTAACGCGTGTTGCGTATAGGTATTTCTGGGCAGCCTGGCTGCTGGCTGTTTCCATCAAAGAACTTCGATGGGCCAAAGAGCTCTTCGAGTCAAGCTTTCCCCAGTGTAAGATTTCGCCCATCTGAGGTTTGGTCAACATCATCAATGACAGACCACTGACTTCTTGGTGCAGACCTCGGCCGACATAGCTTCTCACTCTACCTTACGCATCTTGTCGTTGGCTCCACCTTCTCGCGAACAATTCTCATCCTCTGCGGGTTCGGCTACCACGGAGGTCCCAAGGCCAAATGGCCTTTCAACAAATTCCCAGTCGGGGCATGGTCGGGATTGTTTCCTGCCATATGGGGGTAAGTCAATTTGCTGTAAAGCATCTATGATCTGCAAGAAATTCTCTCATACATTTGCTTACCCTCCACTCAACTCTTTAGGCCTGTGGGATGGCAGCCTGGTGTCGTCCTGGATCTAGCACTCAGTCTTCCGTTGATGTTTTGGGTTGCGGAAATTGGAACGAAGGTATTCGATCGACCAAGCGTGCGGATGAGCGCGTGGATGTGGGATAAATGGAAGTCGATGCGGTAGAAGCCAATAGGAAATAGAATATGTGAGATTCATGCCACCAGGAATGTTATAAGCAGCATCAAACGATCTTGTTGTTCACTGTGGACTGACTCCACGTGTCGACCAAACACTGAATATCATCGTCGAAAATGTGTTCAGACCGCCGCAGCTCCCAATCGGCAGATGATTTTGATGACACAGATGCGACCATGAGCTGCATCCAGAGGATCAGAGATGATTCGAATAAGCATTTCTGCATCAGCCGACTAATGCTCAGGCAGCGTCGCATCGAGTGAAGGAGAAGTACTTACAGAATGCTTGGCAAGCTCTTCAGACATAGCAGCCGCCTTAAACACCTATTTCTCCATCGCCGCGGACACCTTTGGGCGTGCCTCATTGGAGCTGGAGATGCAAAACATCTCAACTTATCTAACCTGTTCTCAGAACGCTGTCAGTAGGATCCGCATGGAAAGTGTGCAATGTGCCTGTTGCACCAATGGTGCGAGCAATGGCTACCGGCAATGCTCTGGATGAAAGTTGGGCGCTTCTTTGTCGGCTTGAGTTACAGCATCGAGGCGTCTCTTCACGAATCGCATGTCGCATTGGCTGCCTTCGAGAGGGGTAATTTCATAGAAGGCTGAGCGTCGCAAGGCTGAAGGCGGCAAGGCTGAGGTGCGGACGGGCTGGATCTCGACTCCTCTTTCGCTGAACTCCTCTTCTTTCTTCTCCTTCTTGCTGCTCATGATAATTCACTCCCTCTTGCTGGTACTGATAGACGCTTCCTTCAACTTGCATAGGACAATCGACCTTTCGTCACGGAACAGGAACATACCTCTTCAACCATGAATCCCCAACAAGCTGCCGCCAAAGTGGATGCTCTCAGTTCGGAGATCTCACGTCTTGTTCAGGATCATGGCAACCAGAAAGCAAAGTTACAGGACAGCATTAATAGAGTGGACCATTACAGGAACAAAGTGATTCCAGCGAAGGCCTACGACGGTAAATCCTCCGTGCACTCGCTCGGTGCAACGTGACGCTGACAGAGCTTTGCCATAGCGCAAAAAACCCGCAGACATGAACTTACAAAGTGGCAAGATTCCAGAGATCACTACCGCCGAAATCCGGACAAGATTGAGGGCCTCTTGAAGAGCAAAAGAGAGGCCAAACAGAAACTGCAACAGCATCTTCGACAGGCCGCGCAGCAGCGACGCTGAATGATAAAGGATACTGCTGTACTGTTGCGGTGTGGTGCGCTGTTTTGGGATGTAATGCCGGTCGTTACAGATGATGTATGTCATCGCGGGAAGCCGGGTTGGCAACAACTTGCTTGTCCGTTCGGGCGTTGGTGATGGCAGAAGAACAGATTCGGCAACGAATAGCGTCAGATAATTTTTTGTGTGTGTAAAGTAAGAGAGTGGTTGACATGACATTCTGTAGGGATGAAGTTCAACAAGACCTTTCCGTGATTTCAACGAACGCTTACCTGAGTAGACGCTGTCTCTTTCCACGTCGATCATATCTGCCCAGTCGGCAGTGACTTTCGAAGTGACTGCACTCATGGACATTGGCAGCTTTCTTCGCATCGATCAGGCTCGGGGCGGTGGCGTACCTATTCCCAACATAGACTTCTCCTGGAAGTACTTGCTGCTCAAACATTTCAGGCTCTGACGCGCCAATGACCAACATGCGGGACGAACGCCGGCGACTACCTTAAGAGTGGAGACTTGCAACATCGGCCATTCTGCGAGAAGTTGATCAAAGCTTACAGGCAAATCCTTTCTCCCCAAATCCCAATTCATGGCTGTCAGGCTTCCCTCGATCGAGAGACAGCTAGGCTGATTCCACGTGCGCACATGTGATCGCGGGTCCCAAATGGCGCTGCCGCGTGGACCCAGGATTGCCAGAAGAGTGAGAGAATGATCTTCATGGCGCCTGGAGTCTTCGTCGTGCGCATACCACTTCTCCTATTCTGAAGTCTGGGGATGGTGGGCTGAAAACAAGCAACGCTTGGAAGAAGCTTGCGATCTCGCACCCAGGCTCCACTCCTGGACAAGGTCATGCTGCTGATTAAGAACAATCGCATCATCGACAGGCTGGCGTGATGACCAGAGCCGCACGCGAGCGCTACTGTACGTACTGTAAAAAGGAGTGCGCCTGCCCGATATGAGCCGAGTTTTTGTGGCATGGATCCCCAGCTTTACCACCAGGAGTCTTCTGATATTGCAAGCACCTTGTGTTCCATTACGAACGCACAAAGTGAAGCACGGTTCCAATCACCAATCATCTTCGCGTTGAATACTGTTTGCTGCTGTGGAACCCAACAATTCTTTCTCGTGAGTGAGCGCCGTCGTACCCATCGTACTTCGCATAGCTCGCAGCGGGACTTGTCAGCAGCTGCATACCGCGCATCGAATCACATTGATGCAGAATCCATTCCGATTCTCAATCGTGACTGACAGCAACATCGTGGACGATGCCATCGATAGTCGTTTTCGAAGCGAGGACCATTCCGAAGTTCAACGTAAAAAGTGTTCATGAAGAGCCAAGGCTGCACACGATTGGTGGGTATTTCCGGAGCTCATGTCCGTCCACTTTCTTCATCTGGCTCGCCTCCAGGGCCATCCTCGTCCAAGACCACACCTCCATGTCCAGCTCAAAGCTTTGCTCGTCTTGACGAAGCCGCCAAGTTGCACAAGACTTCCAGCTTGAAAGCCACTCCATCCTTCGTGCGACACGTGGGCTTCATATCAATGGCCAAAGGGAAGCCTGCTCGCAACCCTCCCGGCGTAAGCGTGTTCTGAGCTCGCATCACAAGATCTTACCATCGGATCAGCTCATGCAAACATTCAGCCCCATGTGCAGCATGTTCAACCGACAGTGCCAAATCCTCCACCGCTCATGGCTGCTCTACTCAACGTTCTGAGAAAACTGGGCATGGCGCTCGAGACGAGCACCACTCGCTGGAGCGTGCGCCTGCACTGTCGCATCATGCAGCAGTGGTTGGATATTGAGTGCGCCTTCCAAAAAGGTTCGCCAGATGCATGGCTCCATGGCGGATGGTGAGGGTCCGGGGTAGCTCTCTGAAGCCTAAGATGTGATCCGTGAACACACGAGCCTGCAAACGGGATTTCCTCCAGACGCGTATAAAGCATATGCCCCGATTGACCCCCGCGCGCTCGTCTTTCTTGCTGCTGTATACCAAGAGAATCATGTTGCACGCCAAGCCCGGGTATATCAAAGAGAAGGAGATTTCCAATGGCAGCACGCCGTCTGCCGAAAGCTTCCAGCTGAAGCCTCTGGGTCAGAATCCCCTCGATGGCCCAGATGGCGACAAATCCGAGGTCGAAAGGGCAGCATTGGTGAGTATCAAGGTCTTGGTGTGAATGGCCTCACTAATACAGCACTCCAGGACAAACATGTCTTGAGGAAGATCGACGCATGGATCATGCCGTGGTTCTGCCTTATGTACCTACTCTGCTTCCTCGACAGAACTAATATTGGTCAGTGGACGAATACGGTCTCGCAACGGGAGTCTAACACAAAGCAGGCAATGCTAGGCTCACGGGAATGGAGAAAGATCTGGGAATGGAAGGGCGTGATTACAACACCGCATTGACCGTCTTTTTCATCGCATACGCCGGCGCTGAACCCTTCACCAATCGTGAGCAACGTCCTCCCAATTTGCCAGGTACCGATGAACTGATCGCGATGCAGTGCTCATGAAGAAAGTTGGACCTCGGATATTCTTCACTTCGATCGTAACAAGCTGGGTGGGCAAGACACGTTTCTGGAGAATTCATGACCGTATCTAACATTCTCTAGGGACTGTGTATGATGTGTACTGGATTTGTCACTAGCTATCATGGGCTACTCGCGGCCAGATGGTTCCTTGGCATCACAGAAGCTGGACTTTACCGTAAGTGGTTGTCGGTGCAGAATTCCAAAAGTCACCTTTGTGCTGACACAAGGCAGCCGGTGTGCAATATTACTTGTCCTGCTGGTACAGACGCTCTGAACTTGGTGTGAGACTGGCAACATTCTTCGCAATGGCAGCGCTTGCAGGGTCTTTTGGCGGCCTCTTGGCCGCAGCAATAGCGAACATGCATGGTATAGGAGGCAAACCTGGTTGGGCATGGTAAGCATCTACTATTTCACATTTCGGAGACTTTACTGATGCATCACAGGATCTTCATCCTAGAGGGTCTCGCAACTATCGTCGCTGGTATATTCTGCTGGTGGATGGTCTTCGACTGGGTAAGATTCTGTCAGGACGCATCATCGGCGCATATTGACTGACCATCCGGCAACAGCCCGCAACTGCTCGCTTCCTAACCCATGATGAGCGCCTTCGTGTTCGATATCGTCTTGCCTCTGACAACCAGGCCGGATCCGGAGAACAATTTGACAGACGCCACATCTATGCTGCTCTTCGGGACTGGAAGACATGGGCACACTCTCTTCTAAACATGGGCACATTCATGCCGCTATACGCCTTCAGTCTGTTCTTACCAACCATTGTAGCAGGCATGGGCTATGAAGGCACCCATGCTCAGCTGTTGACCGTACCTCCATATGCCGTGGCGGCATGTCTGACCATCTTCGTTGGTTGGCTGGCTGACAGAACAAAACAACGTGGCTGCTGTACCTTGGGAATTTCTTGCCTCGCTGTCGCTGGTTTCAGCATGCTTCTCGCAAGCGGCAAACCTCATGTCCAGTACGCGGCAACCTTCCTTGGCGCCATGGGCATCTATCCTGCCCTGCCGAACAACATCACTTGGGCCGCGAACAACACCGAAGGCACGTACAAACGAGGTGTCTTGATTGGCATCATTGTCGGCATGGGCAACATTAACGGCATCGTGTCCTGCAACATTTACATGAAATCCGAGAAGCCTCGATACCGGACTGGACACGCAGTCATCATTGCCTATGTTGTAATCTGCGAGCTCGTAGTAGCTTCCTTGACTCGCGCTAAGCTGGCACGAGAGAATAAGAAGCGGAAGTCTGGAGAAAGAGACAATATGCTCGATGGCATGACGGCGGATCAGATCGTTGTGCAAGGGGACAAGCGGCCTGACTTTATTTATACGCTGTGAACGTCTGGGACTTTGAAGGCGATACACGATATATCTCGGTTGTACATTAGACAAATGATGCTGAGTGAGTACATATAGCATCGATAGCGATGCTTTGACAGCAGTGAGTTGTGGGTCACTTTCGCAAGATCAGTTCGCGGGAGGCAGATCACTGAAAGAAGACCCGTTCGGCAAGCATGGCCATCGAAGAGGCTTGTGCGGTTAGAGTCTATGCCGTGGTCTAATCGTTGTGCGCAGTTGAATTTTGTTTCGACAGGTGCAAGCAGATGACTGGTCACTCAAGTTGCACAGCTAACTGTTGTCGATGTTTTTGCGCGTTTCCCGTGGCGCCGCCACGGCGCGTGGGCGAATGAACATGAATATTCAAAGCTGAGAATCTGGGTTTCGCGAGTCACTAGCAAGAGCGGTCAACCTTCGAGCCGACAAGTGGATGCTGATGTCTTACAACTAGTTGATGATCATATACAGGAGGATGAAGCTCTAATCAGCGACACGATGCAGTCAATGGGGATCAAGAAACTGAACGGAAACTCTCAGCTGCAGTTGCACGAGCACAATACGCTTAGCTGTCTCGGAAAGGAATATGAGCCTCTCGCCCGAGCAGCCACTACGTGCATAGCTGACGCTAATTCAAGATAGCGTCCAATCAGCAAAGATCGTCACAATGGCTGCCGTGGCTCCATGATCATGAGGAAGCGGTGAGGTAAATGTAGAAAATTAGTGGTTGCTAAGCTCACACAGCTAGTTCCGGTCGTTGCGCTCAAGCCTCCACGCCGGCACATGTGCGACCTCGATTTGAGACCTCCTCTCCGATACGATGCGTCAATCGCTATGGGCGGTTCGGAGAAGACCGGTGGATGCTGAACTCACACGGCTAGTTCCTGTCGTTCCACCTAAGCCTTCACGCCGGCACATGTGCGACCTCGATCTGAGACCTGCTGTCCGATACGATGCGTCAGTCGCGGTCGGTGGTCCAGAGAAGACTTGTGGTCACAACGTATACTGATGGAATTTTAATGAAATTATGAATATGAATTCATCTCTCAAAGAAAAGCCGCTCCGCTACCAAGGCGTCTGCAAGGCTGTTGGCCAAGCGTGTATCTGAACATAAAGAGAATCCAGTAGTAAACAGAAGATCTCCGGTCATAGACCAATGCAGGCCGCAGACCTTTTCAAATACTGTTGCCCACAAGTAATCTCGCCACACAGAGGGTTTCATCAAGCAAAATCCTTAAACATAGGGCGCGCGCCCTTTTCCTTTTCCAGTATACCCCGCAGCTTCCCCTTGATACTCGCACAGCCCATTGAGAGCCAATGGCTGAAGTGACCATTGCTGTTCATTCGTCCTGGCGCGTTGTACAATATCTGGTCGATAGCTCGCCACCTTCCAAATCAATGTTGGCGAAAAGCCCCACTTCCAATCTTCGAGATTTGGTTCTTCGAAGCCTTCTGGCTCCTTGTCCGTCATCTCGCCCGTGAGTCTGTTTCGGTAGAGTGTACGGCCGTTGTGGACAAGCGAGTACCACTCGGGGTCATCTGGAACCTGACCTGAAGATATATCGACGTATTCGAGCACCTTGTGCCCAAGGCCGTTCTTGTGCGGCCGATCCGAGGGACTCTTATGCTGTGCCAATAGATATGCTATGCCCTTGTTGACTGGAAGATCCAAAAGTGCATAGAAGCACCAACTGCCGACGTGGAATCGTGCTCCGTCGGGCCACGATGGGATTGTGAAACCGTAGCCTTGGGAAACGAGACAAGTTTTGATAACAGATGAGGTCGCAGGGGGCGAATCAGCGGCCTGAACAATGATATAATTGAGATTTTGTTTCAAAGGAGCGCCGCCAATGGCTTTAGTGGTCACCAATCTGTTTGAGATCTTTGTCCAATCAATCGGTTTGCCCAGAGTGCCCGCAGCAATGTGCGGCGTTCTCAGTGATTGCATCCAGCCGACAAACACAAGCTCAGACCAGTGGTATATCTCAGGCAGCTCATGCTCCTGTGGCACACGATTTCCCCATTGGGCTTGTGTTTGAGCTGCTGTCCTCGCTCCAATTGCCCGCCGGTTGATGATGATGCCATCGACAAGATTGAACCAAGTCTCGTATCCTGCACCAGTTGGCTGCGAACGATGTCAGCATAAACGAGAATACTTCAACGGAGCACATACAGGGTAGGTGTGCTGATTTCCGCCCCCTGTCTTGACGTGCCTCCCTTCATCGGTCTTATGATATTGCACGCTCTGGTGCTGTCTCAAGCACACATTCGGACCGTCAGGATATCTGCGAGTACTCGGACTGTGTTGAGATTGCCAGCCACTCATACCGGCGCTCCCTACCACCTGACCAGCGATCAAATTCTGGATCGGGCGAAAGGTCTTGCGGGCTGCATGAGTGATATCCCTTTCACCCCATATTGGAGGGTTTGTGGCCCTCATGAGGAACTCGCTATGACCGACATATCTTTGCCAGTCTGCTCCGAGTGGGTCCCGCTGTCCATTGTTAAGCCTTTGCGACATTAGGTTGGCTGCACCGTTCACATCTTGAAACATGATCTCATTGAAAAAGGCTCGTCCATCGGCAGCAAGTGCAGCACATTGAGCTTCTGAAGCCGGCAGGAGTCTGGTCCAGCTGTTTTGCCAGATTTGTGATGGGAGGCCGCGTTTGGAGATCGAAGAGCGTGGAGCGTGGGTCTGATTCAGAGAAGCGCAGGAAGTAATGTTGTGGGATTTGGCCGCATTGGGTAGAGCGAGGGCATCGCTCAGGCCACCGAAGAGGAGGAGTACGAGCATTGCCGTGATCATCGATGGCTTTGCGAGATGCATGACGTCCAGAGAGCCAAGGCTATGATTGACTAGATGTCAATGTCTGTCAAAGTGATAGTCAATCGCATGTGGATGGGGAACTTACTCTGCGGTTTGGTGTGAAGAGAAGATGGGACTGGAGGGGTGGACCGCTCTTCTTATGCTGCGACGAGAAACTCATCTCCAGCTGACTCTCTATCCAAGAACATCGTCACCGGGTCAAGCAATCAGAGGCTGACATGTCCAGGAGCACTCCAAACAAACAGAAATGGACAGAGAGCATGTGCTGTCTCTGGAAGACAGAAGTCATGCCAGCTCAGCAAACAGAACATGGCACGTTTATGAGACGTTGTGGACCAATGGAGAGCGAATGCAGTGCCTCTCGTGGACAGCCAGGTCACTAGGCCAAGCAAGCAAGATGCGGTGTGTCCATCGGCACGTGAAGATCTTCAGAGTCGAACATACGATAGTCCCTGAGAAGGCCAGTCACCAGCTGCAGCAATCAGAACGTGGTGTGAAAGGGGCCTCCGTGGGCCACTGATGGGCGGTCACCATAGGTCTCGTGCACAGGAACATGATCAGGCCAGCAGCACGACATATGACCCGCGATTTGCGGTATCGGAATACAGAGAGAGTGTCATGCCACGACTCTTCTGGAGGATCGTCACAAGGCTCATCAAGAAGAAGCTGACCTGTGATGACGGGACTCCGATCGTCTGAGAGGTCTCATCAAGAACTTCGTGGGGATATCTCTCACCAGGCTTCCTCAGCGAGGATATGGCTTGCGAAGGAGCTCTAGAGGCAGACTGGCGCCTTGATTTCCGCTATTCGGATACTGGAGCGATCGGAATGATGGCCATCTCACCACATTTTCTGATGACATCGTCAGCTGTGCTCTCTGGTCTGGAATGGCACAACGCCCACTGAACAGCATATGCTCACGAGCTCTTGCAAAGCATGCTATCAGAGTCACGAAATGTTATCGCTACATGACCTTTGTGCCATTGGCTTACAGTAGGCTCTTCGTTCTCATGTGTGCGATAACGAGAGCGCACGGTAGATGCAGCCAATTCAAGCTCGGGGCATTGCAGGCGCTGCCATGCTGCCGAATGGGCGTATCTTGAAGGAGCTCTCATTGTATGGATCCGAGCGAGTGAAGCGAAGGAGTCGTGAAGAGATGTGAGAGCCTCAGGCTCCAAGATAAGGGCCATATCCGATTGGCTAACATCACTAGCGGCGTCGCGTCTCCAGAACTTCTAAGCTCACCTCCGCACAAGCGCAATCCATCGCGACAACGACCAACTCGCACGCATCGTCGAGATGGCAGAACCAGCACCAAAGAAGGGTCGTCTGACCTTGTATGAGGACCTCCTCAGTGAGGAGTCACTCGCCCAGATGCGCGCCAAAGACGCCGAGAAGCAGGCTGCGCAGCAGGCCAAAAAGGCCAAAGACGGTAGAGTTCATTGTATTTCCTTACTGCTTCCTGACCACAGCTCACTTTGCCTTGTAAAGCATCACTCATGTTCAAGCCGACAAACATTGGCGGCAACAAGAAGGCCCAACAGAAGCCGGCCAAGAAACCCAACTTCTCGGCCATGCACAAACTCTCCTCCAGCACATCGACCCAGTCGGCAGCCCAACCAACAGAGCCATCCTCAGACGCGCCAGGAGCACCACCGCAATCCGGTCCAAAGCTTACACAGACGCGCGGTTACGAGGACTGGTTGGCCAACGACGAGGAGATGGACTGGGTGTACGACCGTCAGCAGCAGGAACGAGAACAGCGCAAGGCGAAGAAGAAGAACAAGAAGAAGAACAAGTACGAAGAGAAAGTGCGCTCGTGGGATGACATATATGACCCGACTGTACCTGTGCCAATTGCCGAATTCGCCCGGTCCGACTTCCACTACGATCTCGAAGAGGAGTGGAAACAGAGATTATATGAGGCCAATAAGCGCGAGAAGATTCGCCAGGGCAAGTACGAGAGGTCTGGTGATGTTGACATGGATGAAGGCCCACGTGAGTCTGGTCTGCCGCTTCTGGCGGATTGTGTCACTAAACTGGCTGTCACTAACCAATGGCAGGTTCGCGCAAGAGCATGCAGTTCGCCCCACCAGGTCAGATGTCCTTCGCACCGCCTCCTTCTTTCGACTCGCGCGCGCGCTCACAGCAGCGGTCGAACGATCCGTACTCTGGCGCATCCTCTCCTCGTCGCGATGCCAGCAGTGGGCGTGAGTCCGGTGAACCAACAGCATCCTATGCGCCACCCCCACCGGCTGCAGACGTCAACATGGAAGAGACAGCCGACGAAGCTTACGCTCGACGCATGGCCATGAGCAGCTTGGCTGCTCCACCAGCCCCATCCTTCGCTCCACCTCCGCCGCCGCCAGCGCGTCCAGCAGCACCTGGCATCACTCCGGCGTCTGCTTCACCTCCTGCTGCATTAGGCTCTACATCATCAGATCCTGACGCGGACAAGAAGGCGAGAGTAGCAGCACAGATCGCAGCCATGAAAGCAAAGTTCAGCAAACCTGCTACTGCCGCAACACCATCAACAGAAGGCCCCACGCCTGCTCCGCTGTCTGCTCCCACCACTGCGCCGCCGACTACTCAACACAGCTCTATGGCTCTTCAACCACCGCCGCCGACTGCCAATGCGCAACCAGCAGTCTCTGCTCCGAGATACGATGCCGCTTGGCTGGATGCCCCTACAGTCACTCCACAACCGGGCGTCGGTGGAACGATCAGTGCTGCTCCGACCTTCAATCCTGAGTATCTCGCTCAACAACATCAACAGACGAGTACAAGCTCATCTGATCAGAACGCTCAATCGCGTGAAGAAGCCGAGGAACGTACGAATCGCCCTGGCCAAGATGGTTTTGCTGAACGTCTGATGAAGAAACTTGGTTGGGAGAAGGGTCAAGGTCTTGGTGCATCTGGTGACGGCATTACGACCGCTTTGCAGATGCAAGCTCAGAAGCGCAAGAAGAAGTCGGATGCTCAGGGCGGCGGGTTTGCTACTCCAGCTGCCATGGGCAAGATCGTCGGCGGCAAGAAAGCGAAGCCAAAACCTGGTGAAAGCTCCAACCAAGGCCCTTCCAGCGAGCTCGACGACATGTCTCCGGTTGTGAAGCTGTCTGGAATGCTCGAAAATATGGACGTTGACCACGAGATTGCGGAGAACAATTTGATGCAAGAGATTGGGGACGAGATGGGAGAGCAGTATGGGAAGGTGGAGCGGCTGTATATCTGGCGCAAGAAGGACGGAGGTAACGATGAGGTGTTCGTGAAGTTCGCCTCGCCGCTGAGTGCCGTGCGTTGCTTGAAGGTATCGTCAATTTGCCCATTCCGTAAACGCACGTCTACTCACAAATTCACAGGGGATGGACGGCACCGAGTTCGCAGACAACAAGGTGGAAGCTTGTTACTGGGATGCGGAGATGTTTGAGCGTGGCGAGTACGCCTTGCCGTAGGTGAGTACTAATTTCTTTTTGTTCTTTGCTTTGACTCTAGCGTTCGGCGTCCGGCGGCGGCAGCGGGCAGTGATATACGGGCACGTGGGTTGAATCTGGGCACTTCTTTTGGCATGGAGGGAGGACTTATCAGTGGGTGGTGAGATTTGACTGCACATACAGCGGGCTGTTATGTGTATGCTTCTCATTTGCGAGCGGATGCAAGGGCGACTGGTCCCGCTACGGAGCAGTCGACCGCGAGGCTACGGACCCGGAATCTGTATTATTAACCTTATCTCAGAATGGCGAGGTCGAATTACCTCTTCTCATCGAAAAAGCGAAGGAGCTCAGCATGCAGTAAGGAAATGGAAATGGAAGTGGAAAATGAGATCGGCACTTGCTTTCACACACACATTCCGATGCCGTGACTCCATATGCTGGCATGTCTGCGAGCGAATGTGACTGACGCAAGTCTCCCTTGAGTGCAGACTACTACCATGGAGGCGTTAAGGTGCTCCAGCGTCCTCGTCAAGCAAATCAGCCAGCGATGCTCAAGAAGCTGCAACATCTGAGTCGGCTGATACTCCGGTTTCGACAAAGCGTCAGTCACATCAAAATGACTTGAGGCCTCTACGACCAGACACAGGGAGTTGATGGCCGAAGTCACTTGCTTTGTCGTCTATCGAGATCATGGCGGAACCTCGGACTCACTTCTCGACAAAATTGATTTTGCTCGCAACCTCGGACCTTGCAAGTAAATAAACCACATTCCCGGTATCCCGAGCACACCTATTGCTCCCAACACCGAGATCCTCCTCTCTATTCCTAGCCTTCCATATAAAGGAATACCGGCAAGTATCAGCCCAGCAGCCGCAACAGATCGGCACAAATCATTCGCGGCAAACAGACTGGCTGCGTAGCTAGGATAAATGCGTGGCAGATATACGCTCAAGCACTGCAAAATGATGTAGACTCCGGTGGCGTAGATTGTTACACCTAAGAGACTGACAATCCAATGTATGCTTCGATGTGCTGGCCAGCCGAACAGAAAGGGCCGACTGGAGGAAACACACAGGCTACCAGTGCAGGGCGGAGGCATTCTTCGTGAGGTTTTACTCCTTTGCGGAGAAGGTTCCCGGTGTGAGTCCACTTCATGTAACAGAAGTAGAAAGTTCCACCAAGTAGGAGGTAGGCAAGCCACAAAAATGCTCAAGAATTCAAGGCCCAAAGTAGTACTTGAACAGGTATACCCGAGGGAAGGCGTCAAGCTTATATTCACTCTATCGTGCGTCTCATGCTTCTCGTAATCGTTCATTGCGTTCCATACATTCATCGTGATGTTCTTACCTGAGCCTCTTGCAGCGACATCTGTTCGAAGCCGCCGCTGGGCTCAACATCTGTCATCAGCCCCCTCTGTGCTTCTTCATCGTTCCTCCCGCCACTGCCTTCAGTCTGCTCCTTAGTGTCGCCTGAATTTCTCTGGAAAGCAACAACGATCGCGGATCCCAGAATCAAGCTCGAGCCAATTATGGATAAGATGCCAGGCGTGTGGCCAAAGGCCAGCTTCTCGAAGGCGATGGCGAAGAGCATTTGCGTATAGGTCATGTTTGTGACTCGCGAAGACTTCTCGTAGGACAGAGCAGCGGCAAGCAAGAATTGCTACAGTGTGCTGTTAGCCGCATCATCGCCAATTTACGCCAGCAAAGATCGCTTACCATGACAAAACCACACACTCCAAGGAAGAATAAAAGTCCCCACTCCTTCATCCCGGAAGGGAGCAGAAAACCAATGCTGGGCAACGCAAGCTGCATGACGATGCTGATGAATGTACACCACACGGCGAAATAGTTGACGCTGATAAGCGGATGAGCTCTCTTCCCGATCCATCTGATTGTCGTGAATGCGCCTGTAGCTCCGCAAACTCCAACAAGTGCAACACCTACACCAGCCAGACGCTGCATTGGTGTGACGCTGTCGTAGTCTCCAGCATCCGGCTGAGACGGTGATGCATCGCCTGGACCGCCCGCGGGTGGTTCATCTGCGGCGTTGCGAATGGCATTGAAGAGAGAGGCGGGATGAGCGATGAACAACACACCGACCAAAGACACGAACGTGCCAATCATCTCAGCTCTGGTGAATGGTTCATTGATCAACTTGGAGCAGACCCAGCAAGAAAGTCCAGGAGCAAGAAAGGTGATCACGACCGCATCGGCCAAAGGCAGGTAGAGCAGCGAGTAATACATGCCAAAGACGCCTACATTCATAGCGAGAATAGTCAGCGTCGAGCCATGTAGGACAAGTGTCTGTTGACAACATACCAAAGAAGCCGAAGAAACCTCTGGCTACGAGCAGCCAGCGGACTTCGGGCGCTCCCAAAGGAAAATGCGGCGTCTTGGCATAATGCATATATGCCATGGCAAGTAGCGCTGTGATGCCCATCCGAGCAAACAAGATCTGGAAGGGGTGCAGGCCATTTCCGTGGTTGCCCTCAACTTCTAGAATCCGGGTGGTTACATTCATCAAGACGCCAAAGAACTGAGCGAGTACCATGAGGAAGATGCCCTTGTTCCGAAACCACGATGCTCTGAACCTGGCACGCAGGCTCTGATCTTTGGGAAGTCCATGATCAGCCTGGCTCGTCCTGCTCGGCCTTCTGATGAGTCTGATTTGTTCGAATTCCTCCGTTGATAGTATAGACAAGGCATCTGGTGATAACGGACGGACAGGGCCGGCTGGAGGAGCTGAAAGGAATGATTCGGTTCCGCGAGCTGTAGCCTGCTGCTCCTCCAATTTGGCTGAATACGCTACATTGGCATCTTCTCGACTGCGAGATGGTGGCGAGAGGCTGACCTTGTCTCCCTCACCACTGGCGCGTCGCACGTTCATGACCAGGCATCTAATCCCACGCGAGCCTGAAGACGGATGAAGATCTCGAATAACCGTGTCAGTGGCGAAGATCAGCAAAAAGCGTATGCAAATATGGGGCCCCGCAACGAGAGGAAATGACAGAGATTGTCAGAGAGGATGGAGGAGGAGAGAAGCATGACGGGAAGTGAAGTCGAATTGAATCGGTCATCGGATGCGCACGAGGCGGTGGTTGCTTCTGCGCAGACTGGCGCACGCTTCCTTCTCTGTCGTTCGCTCGCAGTCATCGGCCAGCGACCCACTCCACCCGCGCGTGCAGCACCAAGTCACTAGTAGAAAGGCGCCCGCCATCGGAGGCGCGTCCATTTCTCACGCACCGCGAGAAGCGCATGCACCTGCACGTGTGCGGCCCGCGACGGCAATGCGCGGCCATGTCGACATCGCGGATCGGCCACTGCACGACCCTGGTCTCATTCCGGTCTGCTGGTGCATTAAAAAGGTCATCTGCAACGCGGACGTCAATCCCACGCTGCATGTCTGACAAAGTGGTGTGGTGAAAGTGAAAGTGTAAACGAGTGCGGCACGGTGGAACGTTTGACCGATCTCGCCAAGCCTCGCTCTTACCGCGGCTGCTGCTGACCCGAGGCTGTGGACACTTCACGTCTCCTTCGACACGCCTTTCCTCACGCGCACCAGATATAGACTTAGAACCACGTGCAGACGCAGTAACAGTGCATTGATCGATCCAGAGACTGCAGCACGATTCCACATCCACCATGGTACCACCAGGAAAATCCTTCGAAGACTACTATCGAGCAGTGGTGACAGCCCCTGGCTTCGAGAACAGGAGTCCAGAGGAACGAATCAACGCTATACTGGCCATTAGATGCCCGGAGGACCCTCGTTTCCTCAGCCAATTTACAGAGGAAGATGTCAAACTAGTCTCATTCACTAAGCAGAGCGATACAACATGCAAGGCTGTCTTCAGCTTCAAGGCGACCCGATATTACTGCAATATCTCGGGAAACCTTCACGGCGGCGCCCAAGCTACCATCTACGACATGTTGACCAGTTTCGCAATGCAAGCGATTGGAATCAAGGGGTTTTGGTTGAATGGCGGTGTCAGCAGGACACTGGAGTGCACTTACTTGAGGCCGGCGCCTGAAGGGACAGATCTGTTGTGCGAGGTGGAAGTGCTGTCGACTGGCAAAACACTATCGCTACATAGAGGCATCATCAAGCGAGCAGATAATGGTGCGGTCATCAGTGTGGGAAAGCACGACAAAGCCGCGGTGATGGTGAAAGCTGGAGTGGACGTGCCATCGAAGTTGTGAGCATCGCGACAGATCTGCTGGATATCTGACCACGAACGACGAAGCCACTACAACATCGCCGGGCACCGTTACAGACACAGACACCGAGCTCATGGGCAGTACACGCGTCGAAAGCGATTTCCTGGCTATGAACACTTCTCAATACACCTATCTGATAGACGAACACAGCCATTGCTCTTCATTCGGTAGCGACAGTAGCATCATTTCCTGACTACAACGAGGAGCCCATCAGGGAAGAGAATCATGGTTGTGGCTGTGTTCCTGTTCTCGGCTGTTTTCGGCCAATAGCCTTGGTACAATGAAGTCAGTATCTGCAAGACCCAATTCTAAGCTCAACTCACCATGCAAGGACCACAAGCTTCATTCTTTTTCGGGACAGACCGGTTGCAGCCAAGGTGGCGATAGAAGCAGTGGTATCTTCCTCCTTGAGACATGGTCGAATTGAGTTGTTGCGAGTTTGCACGGGGCGGAGCTTGAGGAGGTGATGCTTGACTGGTGTTTGCTTCGTGATGTTGTTGAAACTGGAAGGAAAGAGCTGTCCGGTGTTGGCTCTTTTATGTGGTCCACGGCTACTCAACCCTATTGTGAATGGTGATGGCCACTCTTACTATGCTTCGTGCATGATGCGCGGATGTCTCAGTGGGGCGAATCTACAATGCTCTTGATTGACGCATTCACAGTCGAAGGTCACTGCATCATCGGACCTGCCTGACAGCCAGCTCTGTGTCCAGAAAGCAGCTGATCGATGTGACTGTAGCGACTGCCCCGGTCAAAGTCATCGTTCGCAACACAATGCAGCCACGAGGCGGTCGCTCGGCAACGCTTGGCTCCTACCTTCACTTCCCTCCTGCTTCACCACGCCACGAGTTGAGTCTTACAACCTTCTGCGCCGTGGAACGCGCCACATTCTCACACGTCAAGAAGTTCACACTACAAAGAATCGCTACCGTCTATCGCTATACAACAGAAGCGAACATGTGTCGAAATTTCAGAGACTCCTTTTTGGACGCTCACTGCGATTGTCAAGACACTGTATGGGGAGAACCACCAGCTCTGGAAAGTTTCACGGAAGAGCTCCGCTCCGAATCGTACTGCCATTGTTGGCTAATCACGGTATGGAGAAAGTCTCGCATATCTACTCCCAGCTTACGGTGCGTAGCTGATCATTGCAGTTCACTCTTCCCAGGTATGGCAGACGTTTGAACCTTCACCAAAGATTGGGAGAAGAAATACATGAAGCGCTTTCACGAAATGAAGCTCGATACGACCTACAAGTCTTTGGAGGCGGTCGCCGATACTACATTGCTGCCGCTGGCCCCAAACTGACTCTTGGTTATCTGATCAACATTCCAGAGCTATGGAGGGGCTCCTGGGGGTGGCGGATTGATCTGATAGAGGCACCAGTGACAGCAGCACCGGTGCAGGCTGCCGCAGCTACTTCGTCAACGACCGTACCTGACGCTCAAAGTGCACCCGCGCAAGCGGCAAACGCATCGTCCACACCGGCAGTTGATGCAGAGAGTGATGATACACAGGCGGCATCAAAGTCTGCTCTCGCAAATGACACACAGGATGATGATGCACAAGCAGCATCCGCATCGCCCACGATCGCAGCTGATAGCGAGAGTGACACTGCGCCTGTGACGGCCATATCATCTGCTTCCGCACATATTTCACACGAGGATGCGTCTGAAGATACACAGAATGACACCGCACAGTCGACAGTCACATCATCCGTTCCCGCAACTGGTCCACAAATTGACGCCCCAAAGTTGAATCCCAAACCTGCTTGGCAAACTCCGGGAAATGCCAGCTCGATGACCGATACCAAAACTCCTTCACAGGACAGAGACTGGCAGATGCAATATCCCACACTTGGAGAGAGCATGACGATGCGCAATCAGCCGAAACGAGACCAAAGAGATACAGTTGATCGAAACGACACCCCAACTTCGGAGCGCGCTCCATTGGAGGATGAGACGGCCAGCCACGCGGAAGATGCAATTGGGGAACTGCAATCATTGCTACAGACGGAGGCAAACAGCCCGGCAGGACGGACTGAGATCGCCTCGTCGCTTCCTGCGAGCGATCGCGAGCCAGGACCAACAGAGCCTCCATCTTTCAGCGGCAAGGGCTATGTGAAAGTTGACTTTGAGGAGCATCAGGGGTCGAAAGCGTCCAAAAGGGCTCAAAGAGCCGAGAAGAAAGAGGAGAAACGACGGTACCAGGCTGCACAGAGAGACTGAGATTGGTGAATCACGGAAGATGGTAACGCAAGCGTTTGTAAGCATTGCGTGGATTTGAGAAGCTCAGGAAAGGGTTCAATGTCTCCAACATTGACCTGCTCCTTACGCACGACACTCGCTGGCGATCAATGTATCTCTGTGGATTGTTTTGTTTCGTAGATATGAGTGGGATTTCACACTTTGTGCACGTCTTGACCCATTATAGGTCCGAACCACCAGAGTTTTGGAGTGGAATCAAGTTCAAGTATCTTGCCCGCCATTTACGCTCTCAAGGCCGTCAATGGCGAGACTGGAGCAAAAAGACCACCTACTGCGACAACTCTCGCAGTTTCAATTGCAAGCCATTGTTGCCCATCGGCTTGACCGTGATGAAGCCACGAGGCGAGATCTCCTCTTCTTCATCCGCCATTTCGATCTGAAACCGCATGATCAACGCCGCGACCAAACACTTCTGCTCCAGTCGAGAGAAGGCCTGGCCAGGACAACTCCTAGGTCCATAGAAGAATGTCAAGAAACGCATCGGGTCCGTTTCCCTTGCGTTCTCCGAGCCCTCTTTCGTCAACCACCGTTCAGGTCTGAATTCTTGAGCGTCCTCGCCCCAGAGTTTCTTGCTGCGATTGGTCGCCCATGGACAGAGCAGGATGAATTGATCTTTTGGTATGTGGTGCCCCAGGACACTCGTCTCGCGCACCGACCAGCGGGGCGAGATTGGTGCTGAAGGGTATAGTCGAAGCTGCTCGCTGATGACAGCATCGAGGTACGGCAGATTGTCGAGATCGGTTGCGGTCATGGAGATATCTTCGACTTCCGCGAAATGGGCTTTGAGCTCGCCTCGTAGTCGCCGTTGAATTTCTGGGTGCTTTGCGAGAAGCCAGCAAGTGAATGCAAATGCAGAAGATGTAGTCTCGTGTCTGTGGACATCGTCAGATCGAATCTTTCATCAGACAAACCAGTACTCACCCAGCAGCAAGGAAAGTCAACAACTGATCTACCAGTCCATCATCCGTAAACTCCCCAGACTGCATCAACACCGACAAAATATCAACCTGCGAATCCTTACCACTCTCAATATCCTGCCTCTTCCGCTCCACCAACTTCCTACACAACGGCCTCAACTGATACCTCCCCTCCGCCGCATTCCGAAACTTCGTAAAGAAAGGCATCCACCTCGCAAGCTGCAACGGCGGAGGAGCTCCCAAAAGATCGAAAATAATCCAAATCTGTGCCCCAGCCTCGCCAAAGACTCGTCCATACTGCAACGCCAACTCATTATCCGAATTTCTCAACGAATCGAATTCCCTCCCCAAAGTCGCCGCGCAAATAATATCAATGGTAGCCCTCGAAGCCCACATATTCAACGCCACGACTCCCGTATTCCGTTCATCTTCGCCTTCGCTCACAACATCCAACTGACTCGCTAACACATCCGCCAATTCCTTCGCCTTCTTCCAGAAAACCGGGACCAGATTCCTCACATGTTTCCCCGAGAAAGCAGGCGCAACACTTTTCCTTTGCATCTTATGCTCATCGCCTTCAACGACAATTAATCCACGCCCAGTAGTCTGCTCCAAAAACTTCCGACCAATATCCGGCTTAACATAATCGTAAGCTCTCGTAACCAGAACTTCTCGAATCGCATCGGGGCTCGTGACAATAACATGCGGAGTAGCTCGAAAGAAACCAGAGTAATAAATCAATCCATCATTCGGGACTTCGTCGACCCATCTGAGAAAGCAGTTTCCTCTCGGTTCTTCCCACGTAGCTCTCGCATGGCCGAGCAAGAAAGTATCTCCCGGAGGAGTCGGCAATTGTCGCAGTGGATTGTTCAAATTTCCGAGTATCGCCTTTCCAATCTTATACGCCGCGTACAGGTATATCAACACAGGCAGCAAGAAAATCGCCTTGCCGCGTAAGCCAAGCGTCGAGAAATTCACGAACTGCAGCGCAATGGCTAGCAAAGCCGGCGGAACGCTAGCATATAGTGCCGCGAAACCTTTGCTTTCATAGATCGACATGTTGTGTTGAAGTTGCGAGAAGAAGTTGCTGCCTCGGCGTGTGGTGGTGCTATGTATGTAGTTCCGGCTTTCGCGAAGCAAGCTCAGCTAGGTCATCCTTCCGATCCTTCATGAACCACTCATCTCCTGAGGGAGGTAACGTCCTTGTCGCCGTCATCAGCTTTTGACTCACGGATCCTAAGCTTAACAAATCGAGGGTTCAGTCATAGGACCCTGAAGATTGACGTCGCGTGGTCATTTCAACGAATGTTGCACAGTAGAGTCGACCTTTCTTTTATGCCCCAACGCGTTCGCTCTGCAAGTATTCAGCTTGTGACACGAAATGTTAGTCATCGTTCCATCGTGGAGTACCTCCGAGGTGTGGCACGATGTCCAAGGCTTGTTGCAGGAGGGGGACGCGCTTGGCCTCAAAAGAGTGACGGATGAATTCGTGCGACGGACGAAATGAAACGAAAGCAGATTGTAGGTGCAACGCTCTTCTAGGTTCAATGATACGACTGCGCTGATGTCATGCTGAAGATCATTCGTCGCTGCACGCTGCTCACAATGCAAGATGTGATGTGCATCTGTCACAAACCGGGTCCCGTCGTCCGGCTAGTTCTGTGCTCTGAGTTCCGCACGGTAGACAATGCACACACTGATGGCGGCTCAGTCTTGCCCTTGTAGAGCAAAGCGCTCATCTGTTCAAGCTCAGTAGACCCTCCACATACTTCCTCGGATCGAATCCAATTCCGCCAGCAAGTGCCGATGGGCCCCATCCAGCGCCTGAACCGCCAGTGTTTTCATCAGACGTCGAAGTTGGTCGAAGAGTCAGCGCACTCCACATGCTACTCGCAGCGCGACTACTCGTTGACGACTTGACCGGTGCAGTGGCATCCGATGCCTTGCGAACGAGAAACGCAATGCGGTTCATCGATGGAGGCTTCTTGTGTGAGACTGTTGATGGATGTTTTGTTGATGGCGGGAGCAGAGTTCCGCCAGAGTCCTCTTTCGGCAGTGCTGGCGGAACAAAGGAGGAACCATCTGCTGATTTGGCAGCCTTTGGAGAAGGTATGCCAGCATCAGATTGGACTTCTGCCTCTGGTTCGGCCTCATTGACATTCTTTGCTGATGGCGGAAGTTTCATCCACACCACCCACCACCCGCGACTGGTTTTGCTCGTGCGCTCATATTCTTGAGTATTGCGCTTGACGCTAGAAAGAGTGTTGAGGACTTGGCTGTGCACATTCAATGCCTCAATTCTGTTCCATGTCGGCGCAGGTGTGTTTCTCTTGCTAGATATTATCCCTTCGGCTGCAGGAGTGCCGGGCTCAGCAATATTAGGAATACTCGTATGTATCGTGAGAAGCGCAGGGTCGTAAAGAAGGTCATAGATGGGCGCTGGTTGGGCAGCTTGGCCATTGCTCGACTGTCCGCTCACGATGCTGGCCGTGTCTGAAGTTGCCGCCTGCGCATCGTCGATACGTTGCGCCACTTTCGTGTAGCTCGTTGAAGACAGCAGAGGCTTGTGTATGGGATGTAGATTGTGATGCAAGTCCCGATAGAAGCTGGCCACCGCCAGCGAAGGCGTGCGATGCTGGAAGAGGAAGCAATACATGAACGGCCGATGGACATAGACCAGAACGCGATGTCGCTTGAAGTCCTCCCATCCCTCGAGCTCGGAAGGTAGACCAGCATCGGACAACTTTCGCTGTAATGAAGTCCGGTCCGCATCTTCCAGTGCTGCTGATGATAACTGCACGTGGAGTGTTCGTAAGACGTTCCGCAATCCGCCGAAGTCTTCGTCTTCGAGATCCTCAACAGGCGCATCGCCTTCATCCGGAACTTCGTCGAGATCTCCTCGCAAGCCAATTACGAAGTGCCCTTTCTCCTCGAGCCGTTTTTGAAGATCGATTTTCGTCCGAAGTGTTTGGCCGTCGGGTGAAGGATCGAGCTGTGTCAAAGAGCTATCACCAGTTTCCATGTTCTCTTTCTGCTTGGACATGCTAGAAGCTGCGTGTCGTTGCTGAGTCAACGTCTTCGAGCTTGAAGTCGACGTCCTCTTGGGCGGCTCAGGTCGCTTTTGATTTGATTTCACCAGTGTACTAATTCCGAAGGTGAGATACTTCATGTACTGATCAGGCACACCGAGAGTGGTCTCGTCGTTCGAGGCGGTTTCCGTCGTCGTAGCTTGGGCATCTCTGGTGGCACGCGTGAGCGAAGTCTCGGCTGCGCTGACGATGGGTGGAGGGATGCCCGGCCGCCCAGTGTCACCTAATGCATCATTTTTAACAAACGGATCGTCTGGACCGTCCACTGCAGGAGGTGACTTCGGTATCCGTCTCGGCTGTCCAAAGTCCTTCGCTGAGGTACTAAGTGGGACATCTGGTGTCTTTGTCTTCGGATCGGACTGGTCGACAAAATCGGAACCGAGATCTGGCACAGGCGTCTGCCGTTTTCTACGTCTTCTTCGCTCACGCAGTGGATTGTCGCGGACTCCGTAGGCATAGTCGCCGTAGGTATAGATTTGACGCATCCACAACGACACGTTCCTGAGCGAAGGCTTCGTGATGGCTCCGATACCTCCGAATATGATGCCATCGGATGCGATAGGATAGTTTCCACCACCCAGCCATGGCAGTGCTTCAGATTCACTAACAGCGGCAGCTTCCTTGGACGGGGCTGGCTCACCAAACCGAGCGGCGACCACGTCGACCAGTCCCTCAGTCCGCCGCACGAGGTCTTCAAGCACGTCCCGCTCACCACTGCCCCACTCTTCCTCGCCGACGCCCATTCCAAGCTCGCCTCCGCTGGAAAGCTTGATTCCCGTGAATATGTCGGTCGCAGGACTGCCGTGGAGTAGAACGTCCCATGTGCGGCAGAAGCGAGTCCAGAAGCGGTCCAGTGCATTGCAGAATTTCTCGCGTTGCATGCGAACAAACAGCTGAGCGAGAGAAGGACCGTGGTGCAGGGTGAAGATGTGGTGCGCTTGGATGAGCTGCTGGATGAGCAATGCTGGTGGACTGACCTCACGGGCCGAGTACTCGACGTTCACCTTAGGCTCGCCCTTCGCAGAGCCCTTCTTGCCCGTATCGGCAGTAGTCGAAGGTACGCCAGGTAATCTCGTGAGATCAATGGACTGTCCTGATTAGCGGACGTCGGATCTGCTCCAGATGTGACCTACCGCCAGCACCCACCATCCCGCCTCCAACTCGTGCAGCACGATGCGTGACTTTTCCGTATCGATGGAATCCACAGCTTCCCTATCCGAGAAACTCCTATCTGCCCGCTCAGTCACTCCTGCGCCATGTGTGGCCGTATACCCATGTCCACGTACCGTGCAAAATCGATCATGCCTTGTGCCAAACCAATTTGCCGCAGCTTCTCATTCTCTTCCTCGCGAATGGCATCACCGCCAGCAGCGTCGCTGCGCCCATTTTTCTTTACGGCAAGTCGTGCGTCGTGGGCTTTGCGCGAGAAGTAGAAGACGGCCTGGTCCTTGAAGGTGTCGTCGGTGAGGCCGAGTGAAGGGTTGTAGATGGCCAGGAAGGACAGACGTGCCGGCACGACTTGGGTGAGCCATTGCGGCGAGCTCATGTCCTTGGTCCTGGTGGAAGATGGGTGCTGGTGGTGGTAGTCGCGTGCGTCGACGTCGAGACGTGGAGCAGGGATGCGCGATCAAGCTCCGAGACGGCGTCAGTGATATCGGCATCGCATCTCTTCACGGCAACATTGTCGTCGTCGGTCCTTCACAGCTGTCTTGCGTATCGAAAGCATGAACGAAATACTGTACAGCAGCAGGAACGAAACAGGAGGACGCGCCTCGATGATGGAAGTTGCTGCACGCGACTTGGCGATCGCGATCTCCAGTCAGCCAGTCGCGCTGCAGTTCATGACTTCACATCCCTCCGTTTGGACCAAAACAGGATCATGACAATTATCAATCGCCAAAATTCGATCATTTCTTCACGACGACAAGTCTTCACTTGATTCTAAAATCCGTCCACGACTCCTTCTCCAACCTCGTCCACTTCCCCGACATAATGCTAGGCACAACCGCCTCTCCTACAAAAGTGTAATGTGAACCCGACACCAGATCCTTCCTAAGGATGAATGGCCGACTCGCCCCCAACAAAATCACAATCTCATCACCCTCCTGTAAACAAGAAGGACCCAAGCCCAAGAATCCCATCTTCGTCTTGAAGAAGTCCCGCTCGCGACACTTGGCGTTGTACTGATGAAGCTCTAAATCCTGCGCCTGAGAATCATACTGCGTGCGTAGCCGTTTCACCTCCGCGATGCTAGCACAATTCAGCACGTCCCGTCGCATCGGCGCTTCGAAGTTAGCAGTGTTCAAGTAGAATCTGTTCTTTGTTCGCCGCGCATACGCGAACAGATTACCCAGGTCACGAGCAACGAGAAAATCTTGCTCGATTTTGACGTTTCCACTGGCGAGTGCAGGTGCGATACGGTCTGGCACGAAACGTTCATTCGCCTCAGCGCGCAAAATCTTCAACCTCCAACGCTCTCGGACGTACTCGATGTCTCTTCTGACATCACGATGCCTGCTTTCGTGTTGTAGATACGCGAGATCATCATCTTCTTGGCGCTCGTAGGAAGTGACCACATCCCGCTCTGGCGGCCTGGTTCTGCGTTCCAGATCTTCGACATAGCTTCGTCGACCCTCGAGAAGGTAGTCCAACATGAGACGTCCGACGCTAGGGTTGACGTCCAGCCCGTGCTTGCTCTGCCGTTTGTGCTCGCTAAAGTCGTACTTCAGTTTGTTTAGTATCTCGTCAATGATGTGGCCTCGTTCTTTCAAAGAATTGTATATTAGCGACCCATCAGGAGACTGCTCGTACAATGGAATGTCTGCAACCGTCGTTCGCCTTTCGATAGTGTCGAAGTAAACGCCGCGACAGTTCAACGTCCTGGGCAGATCGTACTCTGCATCGACGGAGAAAAGCGGGGCCTGAGGTTCTGACAACCCCACAGCAGGGAGTTGCGGAGGCTCGTCATGCAGTAGCCCTGCGTTGTTCTTGTGCACACCAAGCATGGCTCCTGTACCAAGTAGACAAGTCAGATCTGGGATCCATGTTGGGATAACATCATGCAATTCTTCTCTGCCATAGATTGATCGAGTGACGCGTGTATCCAGCAGCACATCAACAGTGCCAGATTCCTGGATCAGATACAAGCAGGCATCTTCGACGATACTGATGATGCTTTTGCGATAGTCCGGTCGAAGTGCTTGTGCAGCTCGTTGTGCCATGCCCAGCAATGCAAACACACGATCTCGTGGATCAGAGCAGTGTAGAGCACCAGTTATCGATACTAATTGGCTGAAAGAGTCCGGAACAGTGTGCTGCAGGCTTAGAAATGGAGCGAGCGTATGGCTGGCACTATCGAACAGCGCGCAGAAATGCGCCCACTTCACGGCATGAGGCCCAATGTAGACAGAAGGCGGGCGTCTCGAGAAACGAACTTCCTGTGCACACCATAACCTTCGCCACCATACATCAGCACCTTCATCTGTGTCGCTGTGCTCTTGCAGGTGCTGTAGATCCAGACGCAAGTCCTCGACGGCATTCTCATGCTCGATCTCTGCAAGTCCAGGATGCACACACAAAGTCAACTCGGAGTCGCCCTCGTCGGCAAAGCCGCGCGAGCATGTGGGACGTTCTGGCTGCAGATCCCCGATCCATATGACAGTCCTGAGTGCCGTAGAATAGATTCGTCGCATCAGCGCGATCTGCTGATTGCGCTCATCGACATCGAGCTGATTAATGCACAGTGCATCGATCCATATCAATCGGTCCTGATGTGACATCCGCAGCCTGTTCAGAGCTCGCCACAAATGCTCAGATATCGGGAAGCCTTCCAAATCACCGCTCGTGATCATTCTCGAGGCCTGTTCCACGCCCCAACAGTATGACATTGCTTCGTACTTCGGCGGGGAAGCTAAGGTGTGATGATCCAGAAAACAGCATAGCGAAGTTCCTCGACCTCTCGCTATCCGCAAGATGCGGAACTCGTCCGTCCTCGACAGCTTTCTGTGGAATCGAGCTGCCGGGTCAGGAGAGTTCAATGAAGTGGTGATCACGCGGGGAATCGATCTTGGCCCACCGACTCGTAGATAGTCGTGCGCCACAGGGCTGGGAAGTAGTGGCAGCATTTCGCTGTTCCAGGCTTTGCTTTTGGGCGAGTACGCACTGATTTGAGGCGTCGGAAGTTGTGCCATAGTGCTTGGGGTATGTCCGCTGAATGTAAAGGAGGGCACAGAAATTGCAGGCGATGGCAGAGACAGCTCACTGAGCTCAGGCTCAATACTGGAAGCAGACGAGAGCAGCGAACTGGCCCTAGCATCGACACTACCAGCTCGCGGAAAATTGCAGTGGTCGCTGTAGAACTCATCTCGTGCTGCAGAATGTCAGAATTGGTCGATAGCAATCGAGGCTGAACGATGCTCACTCTTCTTGTCTGAGAACTCAATCACGAATGATTGCCACCTCTGTGCGATCTCAGAGGGAGCGAGTCCATCATCTCGTTCTTGACTATGAAATGTGGGCTGAGCAGTGGACGTCTGTTTGCTCCAGGAGTATCCTCGCGAGAATCCCATCGTTGAGCGTCGAGGAGCGGTAGAATTAGCAGGCCCAGTGACCGAATTCCACTTCTTGTTCTGCCGAAGGTCAAGCTTGACGGCTTTGGCATCTTGCTTCTCCCAGTTGAGCCAGCGAATCGACACCTCTACATGCTTCAGCTTGAAGCCTTTCTGTGATCTGACCGTGAGCGGAATGCTCAAGCTTCGCTGTGAAGGGTCTTCAAATGACTGCCACGATTTAACACAATGGTTCTTGCTGGCCTGCGCTTCGGCTGCTTTGCATTTGATCGATAAGGTATCGTAGTCACGCAAGAATTGCGTTCCGCGTAGTAGGCTCTGGAATGATGCGTAATCGTCTGGTTCGGAGAAGACATAGGTCGGCATAGTCTTAAGGTGAGGCTGATGAGTCGAAATGCAGCAGTGAGCCTCACAACCTAGCATCTCACTGTGGTCGAAGGCCACGGTACGGGGAGTATGCTGTCCTACGTGCCTCCAAGGATGATACCTGGACATGGACTCCTTGAAGATGTGGCGTAGCACGGTGGTTCCTGAATCAGCTTGCCAGGCACACTCGCGGGCTGTGGCTACTAGCTGATTGGCGTACACCGTATCGTGTCGCTCCATCTCGATGGCGACTTTGCCTCTGAAAGAGACATGCTGGGTCTCAGCACGCAAATGGCGATGAGAGGTGTGTGAGTCCTGGCGGCGAGCATGGTGATGGCTGCCGATGCTCACGGCTCGAGGGTCCATAGACTGTTACATGAAAGCTTCGGATGGCGGCCCAGGAGGGTTCTCACGTCCGATTTGGGGCGACGGGAAGAGAGTGTGGTGTTGTTTCCATGCGATGCCGGCCAGCGTTCAGAGGTGCTGACATGCTCAAGGACGATATGGCGTCAAGGTGGCCTCGTGACTCCGAGAAGCCGACGGGGGCAGGAAGATGCAGAGGACAGTGCTGGAGCAGAGCAGAGCAGACATGGCATGGCGATAGCGAGGCGACAAAAGGCTTGGTAGTCTTGCAGGCCGGCAGTGAGGATGGCGGAGCTTGGCGAGAAGTCGAGCTGACTGCGAGCCCCTCGGGCGTAGATTCTCCGCACGCACGCGGTGTGCAACACGACAGTAGTTTCGCGCACGCGACACGGACCCAACTCACGCGCAGCTAACCGAGGAGCATCGTTGAGGAGCGCGTCTGAGAGGCCGCACCTCGTGAGAAGTGCAGCCACGTCAAGAACAGCTCCCACGTGCGAGCGTCTGCCATCACGACGGGCCCGACACCTCCTGGTGGCGTACGCTGCGATCCTTTCGCTCCTTCGACCGGTGAGCACACGAACTGATTTGGCTGGAACGAGAGTCTCGACTTCCCGCAGCACTTCCGCCGAGCCACACCACCTCGAGCATGGTCGGAGCCGAGTGCGTGGGCTGGTCTGAAGCGCCACAAATCTACTCTACCTTCACAGTGTGACTTCTCCATGTCCAAGAGATTGTCCTCCATGAGCAGGCTCGAACGCGGCAATCGCACAGCCATGCGCGGAAAGTACACCGACACAGCGTGAATACAAGATGGGCAACACCGGGAGCTCGTTCTTCTGGCCAGACAAAGATCCCGAAGCCCTGGGAGCCGGCTTCGGAACCGCAAGTTGCACTCCAGGATACAGCATTTCCGCAACATACTAATTCCCAACTAGAATTCGGCAAGAGCGCGCAAGAACTTCCTCCAGAATGTTGACGATTCGGGTTTCAACTGGTTGGTATACATTGTCGCAGCATCGGGCTTCTTCACAGATTCCTACAATTTATTTGCCTCCAATGTCATTCTTCCAGCTCTGGCTTACGTCTATTGGGATGACACGAAACATGACAAGGCCCTTGCCTTTAACCTGACCACACTCTCAGCTTCTGCTGTGGGGCAGTTTGTCTTTGGCTACTTCGCAGACAAATATGGACGGCGGTCGCTCTATGGCATCGAGCTTATTATTGTTATTATCAGCACTGTCGGACTGTTGCAATGCTCGAATGGTTTCTCAGATGACAATGGCAATCACACCTGGGATATCGATGCTTGGATCATCTTCTGGCGAACCAGTGAGTTTAAGCTGTCCTGAACACTATTTCGCGACCTCGTTCTGCACACATGCTTACTTTTGATCGATCGTTCTCAGTCATGGGCCTTGGTATTGGTGCAGGTGAGTTGAGGCGCACGTATTAATCAAACATCCTCAGCTAAAGTCGCTCCAGAATATCCACTTAGCGCATGCATCGCAGCCGAGTGGTCCTCGACCGAGTCCAGAGGCCGTATGATCGCAGCTGTGTTCCTGATGCAGCCCCTTGGCCAGCTATGTGCCTATGGAGCAGGCTTGACAGCCCTGCGTGCTTTCGGCAGCTCGAATGTCGAGATCGACAAACTCTGGCGATATGTCGTCGGCATCGGTGCTTTTCCCACGCTCCTGGCCCTTGGATTTCGACTATTCATGCCGGAGAGTGGCAGATTCACCTACGAAGTGCGCAAGAACATCGCACCAAACGACGAAAATGGCGCGTTGCGATCCTCAGACGCTTCTGTGTCGTCTGCTGATGTTCGTAGCCTCGGAGAAAAATTCCCCATCAACCAGTTCAAATTCAGTGAAATATGGGACTTCTTGTATCATCAAGGACATTGGACCGATCTTTTCGGCACCTCCATGTGTTGGCTACTTCTGGACTTTGCATTCTGTGAGTCGGACAAATCACCTTTGTACGCCCGAATCTGACCAAACATTTTCAGATGGACTTGGCTTCAATAATCCATCTACGCTTGCTAAACTCTGGACCTCGCAAGATCTGACCTTTCCATCTGACGTGCCGTACTGGTAAGTCGGCACCATATTGCCAGTCCGATGTTTGTTTCTAAGTGCCTGCAGGTTGGAGACTTCCGGAATTGTCAACGCAACGATTGACGGCGTGGAGATCATAAACGGGACTTACTCAAATGGCACCATCGCAGATACGTTGGTCGGCACTGTGCTCGAAAGCAACATGCTTCGAGCCATCTACACGGTCTCGATTGCATCACTCCTCGGATCCTTCCTGATCATCGCCACGATCAACCGCTTCAACCGGAAGCACATGCTGACAATCACATTCTGCCTACTGGCTTCCGTGTTACTGGCAGCCTTCGCCAGCTTCAAGGCATTGTTCCATCAAGGTGGGCTACACGTGGTGCTGATAATGTTCTGGGTCATCATTTCTTTCCTCTTCAGCTTCGGCCCCAATACTCTGACATTCATCGTAAGTTCGTCTTATCCTACATTCGAACACAACCTGACATGAGGCTAGATACCAGCTGAAGTCTTCCCAACGAGGTATCGCTGCACATTCTACGGCATCGCTGCAGCAATCGGCAAGATCGGTGCCGTGCTGGTACAAATTGTCATACTGCATGTACCATCAGTCGGCAAACCCAACTCATCGGCCATTCGCTGGCTTTTGCTGTCGTTCGCGATATGCATGATTTTGGGTGCATTATGCTCGCATTACTTCGTGCCAGAAGTTCAACGACGATCCACGGAACGAGATACAAGGAAAGATAGAAAAGGCAATATCCGACCCGCGCCACCATATGTTAACATTCCTCTACAAGAACTCCCGTTGCCTCGACGATCAAGACAGCCTTGCCACTATGGAGGCGAAGAGCTCGGCGAAGTGGAGGTGAGGTCAAAATGAAACGCTGGCTGATCCGTGCGGGTCATGTCGCATACATAGCACACCACACCAACGTGTACGACAGGGGATGCAATATGCCGTACAAGTCACTCTCACCGGCTGACAGTTGTATCCGGCAAACGCCAAGAGCCGCCATCTATGAGTGGTCTGGTTCCAGCTTCCCGAAAATGGCCGCCGCCAAAAGCTGAGTCCTTCAAGCGTTCAGCCGTGGAACAGGATTCGGAAGGATTCAAGTCCTTGCGTATGCTCAACTCGCCACGTATAACCAGTCATGGCCTTCCATGGTCCTCTCGAAACGATGGCAACATCCTATAAACCACAACAAAACGACAGCGTGCCTGGAGAACCTACAGCTTCACGTCTCAATCGCCTCTCATGCGCTTTTCCAACAATCATCAACACGAAAGACTTTTCTCTCCAGAATCCCGACGCCTGTGAGCTAGCATCTTGCATCTCCTCTGACTGGACCGGGTCCATGGATACGCAACCTCAGGGAGTGCCTTGGTCAGAACAACTCAAACTCTGGAAAGCACGAGCAACTGAGATGCCTCATGTACAATTCGAAATCACACATTCGAATGTAGACTTGGATGAAGTGAATGGTGTGGCGACAGTGTGGATGGAGATGGAAGTGTTGGGAATGGGAGATGTGGTGCTGGGAGCTGTGAACGAGGTGAAATGGAGGAGAGCGGAGAATGATAGTTGGGAGTGCTTCCACACGAAGGGAATGAGAGGGAGTCCAGGGCCAGCACTGAGCGTTTGATTGTGTTTGCTTCTGGCATTATCATTGTAAGTCAATTGAAGCTTCATAGATCATAGGGCGTACAGGTCTCTTTAGACTGCGCTGCATGGAATGGATCAACAACTGTTACCAAATGATCTAGCAAGTCGTGTGTGTATTGTAGATAGCCGTACAACCACTCAACTCAAAGGTTGAAACAGTTCGCTAGTCGATAAGAAGTGTCAGATTCGCAGCATAGTCCTACAGCTGGCTTGATTCTAGATCTACTTCGCATGCCCATTCGCAGGCGACGTCAAATTATTCTGCTGTTCCGAGATCGGTACAATGAGCTTGTTGTTCACAACAGGGAGTAGACTTCGTGCACTCTGCCTCGCACTTTGTGCCAAGATAGCGTCCATGATAACAAGCGCAGCCATCGACTCAACAATCGGCACAGCGCGAGGGATAACGCATGGGTCATGTCTACCCTTCGCTTCCAGAACGCCCTCCTCTTCGTCGTATGTGGTTGTCTGCTGTGCTTGTCCGATCGTAGCAGGTGGCTTGAAACCCACTGTGAAAAAGATTGGCATGCCGTTTGAGATACCGCCTTGGACGCCGCCTGAGTTGTTGGTCTTCGTCGTCAGTCTGGGCCGAGAGCTTGGGTTCTGTGCCGCTCCGCTTGCTGAAGGAGAGACAGCGGGAGCTTTGACGAAAGGATCGTTGTGAATTGAGCCTGGCATTTCGCAGCCACCGAGCCCTGAGCCGATCTCGAAGCTCTTTGTGGCTGGTATGCTCAACATCGCATGTGCTAGTTTGGCCTGTTTCTCATTAGCAATTGCGAAGGTCCAGGGCGCAACTCATGCAAGGAGGAGACCTTACCTCTAACTTATCGAAACACGGCTCACCCAGCCCAGAAGGACAATTCCGGATCACACATGTGACTGTGCCGCCAATACTGTCATGCTTATCTCGGTACTCCCCAATGAGCTCCTCCATCCGCTTTGCAGCTTCTTCATTCGGACATCGCACAGGCAAGAAAGAATCGACCTGTTCTCTCGTCACGCCCTCAATCAACTTCAAGAACTCTGGGTTCGTCGAAGGACTAGGATGCGTTCTTGTTGATGGAAACAGATGCTCCGGCCCAACACTATTCGTGAAAGCCACAATCTCCACCCCATGTGCAACCTTCAAATATTTCTCTGCCACACCCGCAGCAGCAACACGTCCAATGGTCTCACGAGCAGAGCTTCGCCCACCACCAGACGAAGCCTTCACGCCATACTTTTCCAAATACGTCCAGTCCGCATGCGAAGGTCTAGGGAAATCATCCATAGGTCTTTGAGGCTTCGCGCCAGCCACTTGTCCATTGAACGTCGCGCCGTCCTTTCCATAATCTTTCGGCCTCTGGTCCTGGTTCATGACCCGCATGCCAATAGGTGTCCCTAGCGTAACGCCGAACTCCGTCCCACTCTGGATCTCCACCAGATCTTTCTCATCGCGAGGCGTGGTAAGAGCGGATTGTCCAGGTCTTCGGCGTGTCATCTGTGGTTGAATGTCCTTCTCGCTGAGCTCCAGGCCTGGCGGGACACCGTCAACAATGCATCCCACCGACTTGCCGTGGGACTCTCCATACGTCGTCACGCGGAAATAATCGCCGAATGTTGACATTGTCGCTGAATCCTTGTGGTGCTCGTGAATGAAAGTGGTAGTTTGGTGGAATGGTCTTTGTACGTGAAATGGGCCCGCACGATGAGTCGTCTTGCCATTGACGTACCCAAACTTTTTTGAGAGGCCGGACGATGATTTCATGACGCGAGCAATCAAAATTTCATTTGCAGTCGCCTGATCTAGTAGGAGCACTCCGATTGGCCGAGAGCCAGCTAGCGCTAGTGGAACTCCCTGGGAATGTGGTGAATGATGTTTCGGCTGGAGCTCTATGATTGGTCAAAATCAGTCTAGCGCTAGTGAATGTTCATGGATGGTGAATGGACTCGGGTGGCCCGCGCTTTGTGATTCACCTTCCTGCAGCTTCGGTCGTCGCTCTCGAACAAGCTTGGCAGGTGCTTGTACACTTTTCACGCAACACTATGAATGCGCTTGAGCCGATGCGCCATCAACAGAGTACTCAGTCGCTTGTCAGCCTTGATCACTTTCGCGAATATATTTCCTCAATTGTCCTAGTGATGCACTTCCGTCGGCAGAATACCCGAATTGCGCCTGCTGTCGAGATCTTCTGAAAAGTTTACGTGGTTTCCAACACCACTCATAAATCAATACCAGGCAGAAAGGCGCAAGGCGAGACAATAAAACGGGAACTGAATTGGGAGAGAAGACTATTATATCATTGGTACCTGTCCACCAAGACTGCAGAATTGCGCAAAACTACCTTGTCGTCGCAATATTTAATCGCACTCGCAGATCTATGCGAACATGGCCAAACTCCACATACCTTTTCTCTGACTGCAGAGCCCTCCTACGCCCTTGCTCAATTCCGAAACTCTTATTCTCTCCTCGTAATTTTGAGCTCTGTACGCGCAAACGAGCTTCTCCTCCCACTCATTCTCGTCTCTCTCGTGCTCATGCCAGAAACACCATTTATGCTCAGGATACCAACGGTCCACCTTATAAGGCGGCAAGCGATGTACATCGCACTGATTAATCAGTCTTTCATCATCGCTGAGCTGGCGAAGGCGTTTGCATTCCAGACATCGATCCTTGGAAGCTTCATCCACGGCCAGGAGATCGGAGTTGAACTCGAATGCAACCTCGACATCGCCGAGTTCAGCCAGAATCTGCTTTCGAAAGTCTACAAGCTCTTCGCTGTTGAGTACAGTAGCTGCATTGTAACAGATGAAGCGAATGAGAGGGGACGAGCGAGGAAGCGTCTCATAGAGCCAAGCGATTTCTGCCATGGAAGGATATCCCGCACCGGAGGCGATGCTAAAGATGACCTGTTCGATAACCAGTCGACGCAGCAGACGGGTGTCAAACCTGTCTGCGAAAGCGTATAGCTCGAACAGAGTCTGCATAGGCCAAGTCGTAGGATCCTTTGCATCTCCGGTCTCGCCGAGCAGGTCGGTGGGTGCCTGAGGTAGAGCAAGTCGTGAAGTGTACAGCCAGTTGACGAAGGTCTAGAAGGTCCAGATTGAAGTCTCGTCCAACGTGGTAGTGAGAGACCGGCTCTCGCTGAAGCGGCCCATGAAGGTGGCCCGGAAGTAATCTGAGCGCGAGCAAATGAGTTCTCGTGGTACATGGAAGGTCTCAGACCCGGTACCGTCTTTGATCGTGATACTCACCATGGTTGGTCTGTAGAGTTCCTCGGGGTTCATGTCTGGCACCTGACTGACAACGTCCGGTTGCCCAATTGTAAAGCCACGGAACACTATCTCGCGGCTCATCCTGTAGGTTGAGAGATTTCGTATTGGTGTTGTCTGTGGTTGTGGTTTTCGGTATCGAGAATTGTTCAGCTGGTCCTGCCTGCGTCGAAATCTGTGGGAAAGAGTGGTTTGTTTCACAATAGCAGAGCAATTCACACGATACTTATACGCACGCCTACAAGGAATTGTGGCAGACGTGTCGCGACACAAAGAAAGTATATAAGATGCACAATTGAATTGTGTCTCCCAACAAGGACTTGCTCCCTCAGACACAAAGCATCCTTACTCCGCGGCCAGCTGTAGCATGGGTGTCAACCAGTACAGACCTCAGAGAAGGAAAGCACCCTTCAATTCAACCATCTCTCATCATTTGAGATTTTGATATACTACGACTAAGTAATACTTGCAGATCGACCTTCAACGGACAATTTACTCAAAGGAAAACAAAAGGCATTATTGTGGCCTTGCGGGAAAACGCCCCAGCTATGCATGCATTCTTCAGTCCAATCTGTTCGTGCAAAATATATCCGGCCGGCCGTTCTGTTGCCTTGTAACGTACAATTCTTTGCAATCTTTTTGTATTCCCCATCGAGCAAGCAACCAATAACGACTTATCCTGGCATGTTCTCCAGGAAGCCTGCCGTCCGTCCGGGAACGCCGCGCTGGATTTAAAACAATATGTGACATACGAAAAGCTGTGTGGCTGCGGAATCGCGAGCTCACGGGTGTTGCAAGCGGTCAGCTCATTTGAAGAGCGTCCAAATCGCGTTGACTTTCTTCGGGCGTGCTTGGTGGCAGCGGAGACATCCACTATCGTGCCCGAGCACCAAGATCAGTGCTTCCGTTGCCCGTTCCCCTCCTCCTCTCTGCTCTTTGCTGCGCGGCGAGAGCTGTGCGAGTACCTGCGCTAGGCGGCAGGTGTGTTGGCGTAAGGTGTTGTTCCCCACTTCCTGCTCGTCCAGGTGATAGTAACTTGTCATTGTCGGGCATCAAGCTCATTCGACTGCTCCGACTCGCAGGCCGTTGATGATTCCCGATATTGCTTCGCTCGCGATGGAGAGGTGGGACTCGACTAGAGCTTCTTGAAGCAGAAGAGCCAATAGGCATCGACGCCAATGCGTTGAGCGAGGCTAGCGATGAAGATGAGCCGGTACTGCTATCCCGGCTCATCGGTCTGGTGACGTTGATTGCACTTTGTCTTCGATCGAGTGTCGGCGGTATGAGGTCGAAGTAGCTTCCCCTGTTGCCCAGCGAGGGGCCTGCGCTGAGTGGATTTGCGAAGCTGCCCGACGGACTCTGCGATACTAGAGGCGTGGGAGGAGTCATCATACTCATGCCGCTCGAACTGCGACGCGACATGCCATATCCAGTACCGGGCCTTGCAGGAGTCGGTACAGGTCTGCTGTCTGCAAGCTCGCTGCTCTTCACAAGGTCATTTGCCATCTCGCGTACTAGGATAGCCGGGTCGTGGCGAGCGAGTTCCCTCACAGAGTCAAACAGGCTGTATCGCCGTAACAAAGAGCCACCTTCTCCCATCGTACCGTGTTCAATCATGCCTTGACCCTCACAGGCGTCACATATGCTGCGTATGACACGCAACAGGTTGAGTCTGACCAATGCCTTCTTCGCGTGCATTTTCACTGCTGCTCTTTCAAATAGCGTTCGATTCGCCAAGCTGGCAGCGATAGCAGGACTCAGACGGAGTAGCTTCTGCAAAGGCTCCAGTAGATTTTCAAAGGCATCTGCCTTGCTTTCGTTAAAGCATTGCACGAGCGCCTCGTCAAATCGGAATGATGGCTCGAGAAGATGTTCTTCCACTTTGGCAGTCTCCTCTTGCAGCCATATGAATATGGCATCCAGTGCTGTGACTGCCCAGTATTGGTCGGCGAGCAATGACACGTAGAACTGCAGACCTTTATTCTGCCATAAGATTTTGCGACCGACCTTGCCAGAATGTGCCATGTCACAGATGATTGGGAGGGCAAACTCCTTGAGAGGACGTTCGGTCTTGACAATCTTCTGCAGTAGAGGAATGATGCCTGATAGAGCGGCATCTTCTTGTCTTCCAGTGCTGAGTCGACAAAGATTGTACATCGTCGCTAGGATCTGATTCGAGATGTCGCGGAAGTGTTGTGCACTGGACGCTGATTTGCTGTGAGACGGCATGCTCGAGCCAAGCAAGTCGGTGAGGACCTCAATCGCATTGCTGTTCTGCAACGCGTCCAACGTCGTCGAAAGCATACTCAAATTCTTGATGAATTTGAGCATCACAACCTGGTTCCCAGGCCGCATTCGTCGTAGGTCCCTGAGTACCCTCTTCAGTACCATGCGATCAGCAATGAGCTCTTTGACATGGTTTTCTGCTTGGCTGAACAGCAAAAAGATGTTCACCACTCGAGATTCTACAATCTCCGCAAGCTCTCGATCATCCTCGTCCAACACTCGGTTGAGGACCAGTGACAGAGGGTAGAGCACGGCACTTCGCGAGAGAATGCGGCAAAAGTCGTTTTTGGGTGTCGGTCCTTGAAGCTCGAAGACAGACCAGATGCCATTGACGCCAACGAGAACCAGCTCGCGACCAGCTTCGCTGTCATAGTCTTCTTCCAAGAACTCCACCAGTACATTCAGGCCACCGCAGGAGATGAACATCTGAAGCGTGAGACCCGTGTTCTGATACATCATTCGCACAAAATTTGCCGCCTCCAGCCGGATCTCCGTGGCGTACTTTTTGGAGGCGAACGATGAAATTATGGGAATGCCGCCCACGAAACACAGATTTTCCTGAACTTCATTGTTGTCGGAAAGGATGACGTTCACGATCCTCAACAGGCGGAGAATGATGAACGATCGCGTGGTCTCTGACAAGATCTCCAGTATCGGCAGCATGCCGTGACTGCTGACAATCACGTTCTTGACATCAGGACTCTCGGCCAGGATGACAACCAGCTGGTCAACTATCTCAGCCAATACGTCCTCAGGCTGTCCGGCTTTCAGATCGGAGACCAGACTTTCGACAACAGCACAAAGGCGAGCATGTTTGTCGCGAGCGACGTTGGATTCGAGGTCAACTTCGTCAAGTTCCTCTTCCAAGGCCTTGAACGGGTCTTCCTCGTCCTCATCATCGTCGTCATCGCCCCATGTCACTGAGTTCGTCAGTTTCAATGTGCCACTGGCTTCGCTACTGTCAGAGGACTTTGGGCTGGAGCGACGAATGTGACCCAACTCTTTGGCACCCTGAAGGCTGATTGGCTGTTCGTCAAATACCAGATCGGTGTCAAAGTCTTCATCGCCGTCATCCTCGGCATACTTTTGAATTTCGAGACTCGAACGATTTCGTCGCATGGCGGCAGCATCGTGGACAAGCTGCGTGGGGGTATGTGTCCTTCGCCTTCGCATGCTACCATTGAGTTTGGTCTTTACGTTGAGATCCCGAGGGTTGTATTTACGACTGGGCGAAAATCCTGCAAGTTTCTGAAGAAAAGCATCCTCATCGTTCGGTACCAGGTCGGAGTAATCCTCTTCCTCCTCTTCTCGAAAGCGGTCCTTATTGGCGGATGCGGGCTGATGAGGCTTTACGATATGCTTCGTCGGTGTTGCTCGGGGCTTGGGGATCGCACTAGTCCTTGAAGCTGGCTTGAGTATTTGCGTTCTCGGTTGCGAGTCCTTGCTCGGCTTGCGTTCATGCTTGCTGCTGGCTCCACTTCGCTTCGGAGCCAGGGCCGGTGGCGGTTGGTTCCTGATTTCTTCCGATGTCGCGCGAGGCGGGTAGTATGGGCGCACGGTCTCAAGGGCACCCCCGTCGGCAAGCTGCAATGACGAGCGTACAGTCAGCTCGCCTTGGAACTCACCGTCCCAGTCTTCCACTTTGCCATCCGTTTCTGGAATATTTTCAGCATGAGCGTACTGTTTAAGCTTTTCAGAGCTAAACAGGCCAGCATCCTGTGGCTTGAGATGTGCTGGCAGCTGAAGGCCAGCAATTCCTGTCGTCAGCGATGCAAAGTCATTTTCCCAGTTGTCGCTGTGCGCCTCATCGGAGGATGATTGGAAGGCTTCTGGTCCTTGAGACTTCCGTGAAGCAAGTCGAAACGCAGGTTTTGACTCGGTCTTGACTTTCGTGCCAGCGACGCCAGGTTTGGCCGAGCTTCGTGAAGTAGGTCTGGACGATACTTTACTGGAAGGGCGTCGACTGCTCCCGTTCGATTGCGCAGGGGGCGGACTGGCCTTCAACGCCTCGTTCCATTCCTGCACACTCTTGACAGCTTCGGTGTACTCTGTTGGCTTGGCCTTGTTTCCTTTCTTCGCCGACACAATCCAAGGGTGCTTGAGCAGCTTTTTGGCAGAAACGCGGAGGTTGGGATCCTTTTGGAAGCATTGCATAAGGAAGTCTCGCACAAGTGGGCTGGCACCTTCTGGAAGGGGTGGATGATCATCGTTGACGATGCGGAACAGGGCGGGCATGGGTGCGAATTTGGAGTAGGGTGGCTTGCCATCGAGAAGCTCAATCACAGTGCAGCCAAGACTCCAGATGTCACTCGCAGTGGTGGCGCCGGATAGCTCGATGACTTCGGGGGCCATCCAATATGGTGTCCCTACCACGCTACCTTCGGCCAGACCTGACTGCTTTGTGGCAACTCCAAAGTCGGCCAACTTGATCAAGCCTTCTTTGGTGGTCAGGATGTTGGCACCTTTGATATCGCGGTGAATGACACCCTGTTCGTGAAGAAACAACAGGCCTTGCAAGACCTGAGAAATGTACAACGCCACCAGATTCTCCGGAAATTTCCCAAAGTTCTTGCAAATGCTGTGCAGACTGCCCTGCTCGCAGTATTCCAGAATGATGTAGAGAGAGTCGGTTGACTTGACAAAGCCGTGGTATTTGACGATGTTTGGATGATTGAGGTTCTTGAGCAGATCGATTTCTTGCATGATGACGTTCAACTCGGCCTTGGGCATATCAGACAGGCGGACCTGCTTGATGGCAACTGTTTCTCCTGTCGACCAGTTGAGGGCGGCGTACACACTTCCGAAGGCGCCTCGGCCGAGGCATTGGCCCAGTTGCTGCAACATGTCAGTAAGTTGATCATGGTGTTCATGCACAGCTGAAGTGCAGCGAAAGGCAAGACGGATGGCTGAGACATGGTCTCTTGCTCGACCTCACGTCTTGACCAATGTGCGGGTGGCACGTACATAGTCCTTCAAACCCTCGACTTCCTTGGCGGTCCGTTGTGCTGTCCCATCCTTGCTGGGCAGCTTGTCGCGCATTGCCAGCGCATGTGCAGCGCTACTCCCCCTCCGAGTGGAGCGTGTGGGAGCAGTCTTGTCGCCATTTTCCTTGTCCGAGCTGCCTCTGACTTTGGCACTTCGTAGCACTCCGCTCCCGCCGGCACTCGATTGTTTGGGCGTAGCATGTGATCTTGCCTGGGCGACGCTGGTGTTGACGCGGTGCGAGGTCGACGGTCTGCTGGAGTGCGAGGGTGTGCCATTGGGCGACAGGGGTGGGGGCATGGTGGTTGGGGCCCACTACCATCGGCGGAGGGCAGAGGACTGGGTGGGCGAGAACGACATGAAAGGGCGGAGCGGAGGAGGGAGAGGTGGTGGGCTGGTGGTACAGGCGGTCTCCGCTCATGATAGATGGCCGTCAAGGTGCACTCGTTCAGCCGCGAACTGGCGGCAGCGGCGAGGCAATGACGATGGCGGAGGGCGAAGGCACGCGACTCCTCTTTGAAGGACTGCACGGCACTGCACGTCCGCTGGCTGGCTCGCTGTCCGCCAGCGCCGTCGACGTCGCGCGCGCGCCCACTCCCTCAGGCCGCAGTCCACTCACAACTGCCAGCGCGCGTGTCGTTGGGCCCCTCGAAGCGTCGCACGTTCGCACAACCCGGTTTCACAGGCGCGTGTGTGGTGATGAACGGGGAGCACCCTGGCTGGGCGGAAAGTGCTGCAGCTGGGATCACGAACTCAATCTCCCCGCTATATAAATATCCATCCCAGTCGACCATCATCACGCCCAGATCTACCCGACCGCTGCCCCTCGCCAGCCAGCTCACATCTCGCGGTGCCTTGCATATTCGATGCACAGCGCTGGCCGGCTGTCCTCCGCTGCCTCGCACACCTCCGCCGCGCCCCACCGTAAGTTTCTCATCTCTCTCCCTCACTCCCTGCACTCACGCCGAGCTACAACGCCACGGCGAGGCCCAATCCGTTCATTTCACTGCCACGTCACAGAGAGATCGACCTGTAGATCAGCTCCACCAACCGAGAATGCAAAGGCCGTGCACCACTTTCGCTCGCTTCATGAGCAGAAGCCGTCATTCCTGCACAAGGGCCTCTGGCGCCCACTTCAATATCTGACCGGATTCCCAGTATTGAAACAGTTTGGAAGCTTCACAGCTGTGCAGATGGACTAATCCTCAACAGAGAAGGCATAGCGGGCGCTTCCCGCAAGTGCCAGACCCATCATGGAAGTAGGCACGACAGCAGACGCAAGGGCGTCACTCTTAGCGTTGCCGACTGAGCTGCGGGATCACATTCTGCACTACGTCTTCCTCGAACGTGTTCCGGTCCGAATTCCAATGAAGGGCTCACCAACCCTCATCGGACGTGCTACGGCCAAGGACGAGTCATGGAATCAGGACATGTACTGGGATTCTGCCCAGGGTACCTGGCGGTTGCAAGACCCAAAAAGGAATGTTACTGAGAGACCAAAAGCTTACTTGTTGCCTGGCAATGGCGACCAGGGCGAACTTCCATATCGCCTGTTTAGCAAGGCGCCCATTGCGCATGTCAACAAAGTCTTGCGTGCGGAGGTATCGCGTTTCTTGCCTCTTGCTTCCATTGACATTGTAACTCAGATCGAGAAGTTGGATTTTTCCCACATTCAGACTTTTTTCGCAGCGCTCCCAGCTTCGAGGCTAAATGACTTCGCGGTGCTAGAGAATGGTAATTCCACCTGCGCGCTCACCATTTATATCTCCCGGCCGCCAGATGGAAGCCTCGGACGCTCTTCTGCAAATCTCGAAAGCTGGCTCAAGTTCATCAATACTTCTTTTCCCTTGCCTGGAAATGCCCCGGAGCTTGCCACTTCCTACCGCTTGTCCCGAAGCCCTTTTGCCGAACGTGTTGGAGAAACACTGTCAACTTTGCCTCTGTTGCAGATGATGTACAACAAGCATGAGGGACGGGAACCAGGCCCTGGTAAACTCGATCTCTACAAGATCATGCACGCTTGGTGGGCGCGATGGAGAATTGAAGGCTACCTCATCGATGGTTGGAATGTAACCAGGCACGCAAGCCCTAATGATCTCAAACTACCTGGGGTGCGCAATACTTTGCATAGAGTATGGCCAACGATATGAATCGCCATACACGTGTGCATCAGATCCTACAGCCAAGGTCTCGATCCTGGGCAACATCGATATAAGCCACTGATGAGATTCCGCTGGTCGCCTTTGCCTGCTTGTTTATTTGGAAAGCTGCTTGGTCGTCGGTATCTTCCTGAGAGGAGGTGTCTGTAGCGGGGTTTAAGGTATCTTGTGCTGGAAAGAAGCCACCGCTAGCCATTTAAGATTGATGCCGGCTCGCAGATCCATCTGTGGCGTTCTAGACAAAGCCACCAATTGAACTTCAACTATATTCTCACGAGCAGCTACGGTGGTAGACGGTGCGATCGAGCGAATACAAAATGCGGGAGACGGCATAAGAACCGTTGCAGACCTTTCGCAATCGTATTGAGTTTCGAAAGCATGAATCGACGACCATCACATCGCATACTGGCCAAAGGTGTGCATTCGTCTACCATCTATATAACGAAGTCTAGATTCTCAAGTCACGCTACTGTGAGCTGGCGCCGGAAACAGCCACAATGATGGAAGAGCCGCAAATACACCATCCCTCGTACCGCCTGTCACAATCACCATAAAGCGGCCTATAACCACTTGATCTGAATCCCCATCTCGCTCGTTACTTTCGCCAACAGCCCATCGTCGGCCGTCTCAACGATTTCCAGCATGCTGTGCAGATTCGCAGTCGTGTTGATCGCAGCACGTGCTCTCGCCATCGATGGCAACGACCATCTTGTCTACGAAGCAGAGGGAAAGCCTGGCGTACAGGCTCGCCAAACGACAGATGGCAGCTTTACATTCTACCAGATGAAGACCGCGCTATCTGGCCCATGCGACATGGCTTACAATCCCGTCGATCGCCTTCTCTACGGCGAACAGCAGTTCATCAATCAACTATTCAGCATCAATCCCGCAAATGGAGCAGTCACGGAATACGAGATCCCATTCACCACTGGAGCAAGCAACGCCACAATTCCAATCACAGTTCCGAAACCTGTTGGCGACCGCACAGCATTCTCATGTGCCATCCGTGAGGGAGCTGATGGAAACATGTACGTCCCAGTCGATAATACTACGATCCCACAAAACTAACGATCATCAGCTACGCCAGCAATGGCGTTCGCAACCAACTCGTCCAACTTCGCACGCGTGACAAGCGTATCCGCATCTTCCAGAACCCACCAAACGTGCTCGGCAACCTCTTCCCATTCAACGACATTTACACCGATGCTCAAGGCATGTGGGTGACGCAAACCACCGGCAACGTGCTCCAATACTTTGACTACAGCCAGCAGCGCTTCACTCAACAGTACACGATCCCAACACCACTTTCCCTTCCACTAGGAGTCTTTGTTGCCTCTGATGGTCTTGTCTACGGCTGCGAAGTCATCGGAAACAAAATCTTCACGTTCAACAAGAGAACCAAACAGTTCCGAGAATACCCCCTTCCCGTTCCTCTCATGACACCTTCCGTCGTTCGAGCAGAGAAGAACGGCTGGGTGTATTTTACTCTCCTCACAGGCAACGGCATGGGTTCGTCTCCACTATCCTATCCCTTCTCATATCATCACAGCTAATCAACCGTCTTTCCAGGCCGCATCAACATGCGCTCCCACAAAATCGAACTCTACCGCACAAACCAGGACCCCGCCTTCGGCTCCGTAAACACAGGCCCAGCCTCCGACGGCCGCGTCTGGATGTCTTACTTCGCCTCAAACAATCGCCTCGCAGGTTTCGACGACAAGACTCTGACGTACACTTACGTAGACTTCCCCGGTGGCTTCCAACAGTTCCAAATTCCAGGTCTCGTAGGCTCGATCCCGCCTTATCTGAATATTGCTGTCAACTATCGACCGGGGAACGCCCTTTGGTTCAGCAGCCCCACGTTCAATGCTGTGGGAAGATACAGTCTGTCGAATAGAAAGTTCAAGAGGGGCGATTTGATGGAAGAGGCGGAGGCGGCTTTTGAGTCGTAGGATGAAGCACGTATCCGCGGTTAAGCTATATCATCGAACAGATGCACTGAAGCGACCCTGGGAATCATGAGCCGGATCTGTACCCAGAAATTACACAAAGCATAGTCATGATTCATGATAGTCATTTCGCTCGTGGCCAAGCATATCCGCCGTGCAAGATTGGTCGGCTTTGTGCAGCAGAACAGATTCCTGTTTCTGGTGCTCTCACAACCCTTCTCACCTCTGGACGGTGAACCTCTCCCCAACATTAGGCCACCACGTTCCCCTACCCAATCCCTTCTCAAACTTGGGCTGCTCCACATACTTTTGCGTCGTAAAAGGACTGACCTCACTCAAATTCCCCACCCTCCCCAACAAGACCTCCAAATGCCTATACGCTGCCGAAGGCTGATACTCAGGAACCTCATGACCCGACAACACAACGGCCACAAACGTCAGACCTCTCTCCGTTACATATCCTCCCATGACTCCAGAGCCCGCAATTGAGCCATTCACATAATCGTCCCCGTAAGGAACATAGAACGGATCGATAGGCGGCTTCGAGAAACCTTGTTGCCCATTCCACGTCAAATTGTTCAATGTGAGCAGTGTTCCATTGGCAATGAGTACCATATCCAGATCTCCATGCCCAACAATAACATTGTTCGTCTTCTCGATGACCTTCTGCAGAGGACCTCCTTGGATACCGGAAGGGGGACTCGTGTCGCCATTGTCCCCGACGAACACATCCTTATCGGTGCAGATCTGCCAGTTGACGTTTTCTGGTGCGTGAATGACTTGCTTGACATCGGTGCGATTGAAGTAAGGTTGCGTGAAGCCGACTGGAAAGTACGTGTCCGAGTATGGAAACCCAAGGACATCCCAAAGTAGAGGACAGATTTGACCGACTTGATAGATGTCGAAGCAGGGGTTGATTTCGAAGATTGCTTCAAAGATAGGATCGAAGACTTGACAGTCGTCCAAGGTGTAATTGTTCGTGTAGTTGACGCCCGGTGGGTTGTCGAATGTGCCCTTTGGTGGGAACTGCAGTCCGTTCTCGATGTGTTCGTTGTACCCGCAAGCCTGCGTCCTGTTCTCCAGGAAAGCGGTGAATGTCTCGTTGAAGGGAAAATCAGGATAGTGAGCTTTGACAAAGGGCAAGGCTGCGACTTCCGAGGAGACCTGTGGCTGGATACTGGGGTCGTAAATCATCATCCCTGCGACGTCGAAGTATTTTGTGCAATTCTGCTCGATCATCGCAGCGGAAATGTAGGGGCAGTACATTCCTAACACATGTCAGCCGGCAACGACACTCTGGAGTCTGATGTAGCAATACGGACCAGCGTACGACTCTCCCGTAACATAAACCTTGCGATCATGAAGCTCAAACAAATCGATGAAGTTCTTCCAGAATGGTAGGAACTGAGCTGCGACATCCTCCTCATTGGTCGCATTCGGAGTACCCTGCGAGAAACCCGTACCGACAGGCTGTTCGATGAATACCATATTCGTCAAGTTGCTCCAAGCCCAAGTATTCGGCACAGGAAGGTATGTACCAGGCTGCCAGATCGCAGGTCCATTCTCATGAAAAAAGCCATCAAGACTGCTACAGCCAGGTCCTATCCACCATCATCAGTTTCCGAATCTGAACTGATCCAGATAATGCGAAAGTATCCTCACCTCCATTCAACCAAATCGTAATCTCATCCTTCGCATCTGGATTCGTACTCGGCACAAACCAGAAGAACAACTCTTTCGACTCATCAATCGGCAATAAACCCGAATAGCTCTCTCCGATATCAAAATAGACCTCAGGCAAAGCCGACCCGTTGACCCAGTACGGCTGCGTCTTGTTGTTCAAAAACTGTTTCTGATTTGGAAAAGAGGGTTGTTGTTGCAGATCTTGTCGCTTCGCTAGTCGACTGAGACCCCGCTTCTCCAGCATGCTCTGCCGAGCAGCGAGGCCAGCATCCACAACTGCTGCAGTGTAGCCAAGCAATAAGATCAAGCTTGAGACCGCCATGGTGGCTTGGAGAAAAGGCTTGCACGAGAAGCTTGGCCTCACAGATGAATGGTTGCGGGTTTTATGTCTTCATTGTTTTTTGGAAGCGACTGTTGGCGGTCAGAGCGTGTCATCGGCCCAGCCGTCGTCATTGACAGGTACAGGGCCTGAACAGGCAGGTGGTATGGACGTGGTGCCGATTGACGAAGCGTTAGTGGAGCAGAACGCGTCGACATCGTATATGACGTTGGAGCGATGATCGCGGCATTTTGAGTTTCCTTTGCCAGCTAGTCGCGCGTGCGACGGTTGTGCAGTGTCAAGCTTGCGGTGTTGTGGTGCAGCATCACATTGGAGCCAGCCGGGCAGCGACAAGGTTGACATGGATGACCCGTGGACGCTCGGATGCAACGGAAGTTCTTAACGAGCTGCATCTATGTGCGCGAAATATGTTGTACATTTTTTCCAACCTCTCTGATAACGCCGCCCGTTGGTATCTTTACGAGGCAAACAAACGCTAGACACATGCGAATAGAACAAGCCCCGTCATGACTTTTGCTGGCTCTTCTTTGCTAGTAGATTCAAAGCTGAGCCGGCCAGGATGAATGACTTCTGATCAGGCGAGAAAGTGTGCTTGACTGGCACCTTGAATGTCTCGCCGGAATCCTTCTTCTTCACAATCAGGTTGACCTTGTTGTCGCCTCCTTGGAGCATGTCGTACAGTCCTTCGGTTGCAACCTCGTCGCATCCCGCCATCTTATCATAATCGGCCTCGTTCTCGAAAGTGAGCGGAATCACGCCCTGTTTCTTCAAGTTTGTCTCGTGAATGCGCGCGAATGATTTAGTAAGAATGATACGAGCACCGAGGAAACGAGGTTGGAGAGCAGCGTGTTCACGAGCAGATCCTTCGCCGTAATTGTGCTCTGCGACAACGAGCCATGGCTGACCTTGGGCTTTCCATTTCTTTCCAAGATCGGGAATGGTGTGCTTCGACCCATCGACATCAGCGACTTGGTTGACCTCTCCAGTCTCTGCGTTGACTGCGCCAATGAGCGTATTCTCAGAGATGTTGGTGAGGTGACCCTTGTACTTCAACCACGGACCTGCGGCAGAGATTGTATCTGTCGTGCATTGGCCCTTGACCTTGACCAGCACCTTCAGACCAGACAATTCGCCTGTCGGGAATGGCTCGAATGGCTCAAGCAACTCAAGACGGCTCGAGTTCGGGTCGACTGCAATGGACACGTTGGGGTTGGGCACGGGCTCCGTAGGGCGGAACATGGGATTTCCTGCGGCGAAGCCAAGTGATGGCAGCTCAGTACCCTTGGGTGGTTCAAAGCGGAACTCTTCACCAGATGGTGTCTTGAGGCTGTCAGTCATTGGATTGAAGTCCGTCCTGCCGGCATAAGACATAGCTGTCACGAGATCTGGGGAGGCGAGGAAGTTCATTGTCTTGCGGTTGCCATCGTTTCGTGCCGGGAAGTTGCGGTTGTAAGAAGTGAAGATAGCGTTATCCTCGCCTTTCTGGACACCGTCTGTCCGCGACCACATACCAATGCAGGCTATTCATTGTCAGTGACGGACATCGTGATGTTGGAGAGAATACTCACGACCGCAAGCATTGGCAAGCACAAGTCCGCCACCTTCCTGAAGTGTATCAAGTGTGCCGTCACGCTCGAGCGTAGCACGAATTTGCTCGCTTCCAGGAGAGATGAAGAAGTCCGCCTTTGGCTTAAGACCAGCAGCAGTAGCCTGCTGAACGAGCGATTCCGCCCTAGTCATGTCTGCGTACGAGCTGTTTGTGCAGCTGCCAATAAGTCCTGCGCCGAAAGTGTCTGGCCACTTGTTCATTTTGACGGCTTCCTTGAATTTGGACAGAGGTGTCGAGAGATCTGGCGTAAAGGGTCCGTTGATATGAGGCTCCAGCTCAGACAAGCTAATCGTTACCACTTCGTCGTATTCGCAATTCGAATCAGCGACCAGGAGATTGTGGGCACCTGGCGAAGCAGCAATTGCATTCGCCTGCTCAGCGATCGAACCACGATGTGTGGCTTGCAGATATGGCCCATGCGAAGTGGGTGTGTAAGGGAAGATGGAAGTGGTTGCGCCCACCTCGGCGCCCATGTTGCCTGTCAAGTGTCAGCGTTGGTCCACATCCCACATGCGGCCCTCACATACATATCGTCGCCATGCCCGTGCATGAAAGCGACTCCACACCAGGACCAAAGTACTCTGTAATATACCCAGTTCCGCCTCGTACTGTCAGCTTGCCGGCAAGTGCGAGAATGACATCCTTCGGTGATGCCCATCCGCTCAATTTGCCCTCCAGGCGAACACCACGAATCTTTGGAGCCTTCAACTCCCAAGGTGCGTCGACTAGCGCGTCCACAGCATCAGCACCGCCCACACCAATGGCAATGGCTCCCAGACCTCCTGCGTTCGGCGTGTGGCTGTCTGTTCCCAGCATCATCAACCCAGGCGCGGAGTAGTTCTCCAGCACAGTCTGGTGAATAATGCCGGCTCCTGGAGGCCAGAACTCAATCCCATATCGCTTTCCTGCACTTTCCAGGAAGTCGTAGACCTCCTTATTGCCCTTGATGCTGTTCGGTACGTCGATGTCTGCTCCCTTCTCGCCCACAATCATGTGGTCACAGTGGATGCTCGCTGGCACGGCAGTAGTCGGCATGCCGCAGCTCATGAACTGTAGCAGAGCCATCTGCGCGCTGGCGTCCTGCATGGCCACGCGGTCGGGCTTGAGCTTGAGCGTGGCCTTGCTGCGGATGTCGGTGCCATTGTTCGTGCCTTGGAGCAGCGATTCCTCGGCATTGTCGAGGTGAGAGAAGAGGATCTTCTCGGCGAGGGTAAGCTGGCGGTTGGGCAACAGGCGGCGGACCTCGTGCAGGCGTTTGAGGAGTTTGGAGTAGGGAGGCGTTCGCGACTCGACCGAAGAGGCGGCAGGCGTGCTCGAGGCATTGCTGGCGGTTGCGAGGGTCCGCGAGAGGACTTGCTGCCGGATTGCCGTGGGCAGACTCAGCAGATGCGCCCGCGCGGCTGCGGGTCTTCGTGCTGCCAACATGTTGCTTGTCAATGGCAATCACAGTACTCGTTCGCAGAGACACAATGTCTAGCGCTGGTATAAATTCCACTGGCCGACCTCGGAATTCTTATTCTGTGCTCTCCCATTGGCGCGGTCTCCACTCCGGTCCCACAAAAAAGTCAAGCCGAGCTTTCTTCACATGCGTCAGCTGCAGACATCTATGCTCGCCGTCGAGATACATCATACGCTCAGACTTGATATCGTAAAGCTGACAATGGCCACTTTTATCGTTGAGCATCTCGACCCCGAACTGGAAGACTGGCAGGCTCTCGAGTACAACGCCATCTCCGAGGAAAGCCAGAACTCAGGAAACAAATTCCTGCTGTCAGGACTGACACCAGAATTCGACAAGTTTGAGAAGCTCATCATACCAAAGTCTGAGCGCACAGAGCGCACAGTAGAGTCCATCTATCCATCTCAGGAAGTTCGCCAGAAAGTCTGCTTGCTTGACCCCAAAGCAGAGAAGGATCTGAGCCCAGAGGATGGACCACTCTTCGATGCATTCCTGTTTGGCGGCATCCTAGGCGATGACCCTCCAAGAGACCGCACGGGTGACCTAAGGAAGCTGGGATTCCCGGGCCGTCGATTAGGGCCCGAGCAGATGACAACCGATACTGCTGTGCGAACCACTCGGATCGTTGTTCAGGAGGGCAGTAAGCTCTGTCTAAACTTTCCACTCGATTACATTGTGTTGATTATGCTGCCAGAGAAACTCAGCGAGATTGAGTACATTGACCGTCCTGAAATTCCCATCACAGACGAAAACGGCAAGATCAAGGCCAATGAGACCATCGAAATGCCGTTCAAATATGTCAAGGGTCCCGATGGCAAGCCAATCATACCCAAAGGCATGCTGGAGTTGCTCGCCAACGACGCTGAGAAAGACATCCTTGACTTGTTGTGAGCTGCTGCTTCCGCGATTCTCAGAATCCATGGCTCCTGTCGCGTCAGCGGGCCATCGAGTATGAGCTTCATGCTTCACTCGCCAGGACACACGGATCACAAGCTGGATTCGCTTTCACATGCAGGCTGTCGGCATGTGCTCCCTCAGCTGAGAAGGCATGGATTACGTAGGTAACTGGTTGTTCACTTCATTCAGTGGTAATGCATAGTCTCTCACGACTCTCTTCCTTCTGTGTCAGAACAGCAATCTTCGTCATACACTCAAGACTAGAGGTGCGCTTTCAATGTTCATCGCCAGTCAGCGCAAATGGAGCACCTCAACGCGCAATTGCTCTCCATGAGCTACAGTTCTATGCCCATGAAATCTTCGTCAAAGCAAAAGAAGCCAGAGCCACGAACGCCGCAGACACCGACACGAGATCATGATCATGGTATGCAGTCACAAACCCCGAGTCCGCATGCTCAGCGCACATTGGACGTCCTTACGCTCTTCACGAAGTCATGGGCCACGCAGAAGACTCCTTCCAGCAAGTTTTGCAGTCAGCCTTCCACTGTCTCCTCTTCGAAGCTCACCATCAGTCAACCACTTCTCAATTCCGACATGAGCAGCATGAAGACACCCCCAAATCCCAACACAACCAACTTCTCTTCCCCTATTAATATCCCTTCACCGAACCAGCACCACGTCGCGCGAAAGTATGCTAAAGAAAGGATTCTCACCAATCCCAGAGCGCTGGACTGCTTCTTTGACTATCTCTCGCTGGATGACCTGCTCACGTGCCAACGAGTATGCAAGAGCTGGAGTCATACCATAACATTTTCTCGAGAATGGAAGGAGCGGCTGTACCTCGCGCCTGCATCAGGCAACTACAGCCAGCAAACGGCAAAACTGAACCCCTTCCTCGTCATGATCAGTAGCACGATATCTGAACTTCACCAGATCTATGACAACCTTCCATGCGACACAATGACTCCGCTACTTCAGGAAGATCACAATATCGTCTTCGCCTGGAAGGGCCGCTACTACCGGCCTCAGACCTTCTTCAGCCGCTCCTCGAATCCCGCTCTATCAACGGTGCCATCAGTCCATAACATCTCCGTTCCCTCCCTCGAATGGCAGCTCCGCGAACTTTCGCGTTACGAGATCTGCTCTCTCACGAACGCCACTATCTTCCCTGGACCCAACTCAAGTATCTGGAAAATGTATCTATGCCAGCCTCCACCTATCGAGATCCACATCACCGTTTGGGAAATGGACAACGCATACGAAGACGACAGCCGACTACCCAAAGTGTCGAACGGCGGCCACATCACAGAACGTTTCGTCCTCAAAGCATGGACAATACGCGAGATTTTCGAACGAATGGACGAAGCGAGGCACGAGGAAAGGAAGGCGCGGAGACCAACCCACGAGGAGCAGACGCCAAAGCGAAAGATGGAGAAGTTCCGACATCTCTTCACCAACGAAAAGGCCCAGCTATCGCCGCCAACAGCACCAGCATTCTCCACCTCTTTCCACAATACCTCGCAACGTCATCTCCCTCCAACACCGACGCCCTCACCGCTCCGTCCCAGAGTCGCTAAGACACTCGCTGCCCCAGAGATTCCTCCAGATCTCCCAACCCCAAAATTTCCCAAAGCCGCCACGTCGTCAGCCGCCAGCACCTACAGCAAGCCGGCATCCATCTCTTCACTCGCTTCAAACGCCAGTCTCGCCCGGAAGAAAGTCCAGCAAATGCTTCGAAACAACGCTTCGACCATGACAGTGGGTCTGGGCGGGTACGTTGAGCCTCTTGCTCCTAGTGAAGGAAGAAAGGCAGATTGAGCGTCGGGGCGAGGGTGAAAGAAGGGGGCCGAGGTCTCGTTGAGAATCGAGTATCAAGAGTGGAAATGTGACTGGAGGGGCTGCGAAGGAGTGAAAGTGGCTCGAGAGGGGCCTGCTGGATAAGAATTGACATTTTGACGTGATAATGACTGCAAACAACTGCAAATGAGGCATAGAGTCTCGGATTGGATCTTTATGTATGATAGCCGATCAAAGACTTGTGATGACTTACCAATACCTCTTCCTCTTCGTCTCATATCCATTCCCAGCCAGTGTCGATTGGACAGTGGTAGCATGCGAAGAGGGAAAAAAGCGATTCATTGATCTCGTGAAAACATTTGTTCGTACAGGACGTGAACTGTGCGTGCGCTATTCCCTTTCTCTTGCGCCGTCAGTATAGTTTCTCCCCCGAACAATTCGGCTCAGCACAGCCCAGTCAATCGATGACAAAGTCGCCGGACTCCTCATTGAGCATATCCCCCATCCGTTATCTCATGGTTCTTGTGCGAACATCTTCCAGGCCCCTGAAATGCAGAGTCTCTGCCGTCTCGTGATCAACCACGTCATACAGGTACATGCGACTCAATTTCGCGCGACTACCAAGAACAAAAGTGTGAATCGTAGCGCTCCGCTCTTTGTCACTCCCATTCTGGCAACGCTTCTATTGCCGTATCGGAATCGCAGACGACTCGCTGTTCTCTGTTCCCTTCGCAGCCTTGACTTCTTCTGGCACATCCTCTTCATCGACACTGGATCCGCGGTGGAGGTGGCTGGCTTCCTTCACTGGCGAGCCTGCCATTTGTCCATTGCCAGACGAAGTGGTGGGATGCAACGTAGGACCGCCAGAGATGGAGGCACGAGGTCCGCTCTCGCTGGTAGGGGTGCCTGCCGATTGCTGCTGAGAGAGATGTGGAATGTTCTCCGGTCTGCATGTCCGTGCCGTCAGCGTCTGCCTATTCTCGTCTTATGCGCACCAATCCGGGAGCTCTTGTACTGCGGAAGACTCACGTCGGATGCTCCCGTCCTAGACCTCCGCCCAAGCTCGCGCCATCGCTCTTGCCGGCCTTGCTCATGGCATAGTCGCCCGAGTCAAAGTACTTTCGCTCCTGCAGCTTCTTGCTGAACAAATCCTTTTTGTTGGGAAGTTTGCCATAGAGACGGAAGAGTTTCTGCTCCTCCTCGGTGAGAGACTGCCAGAACGGGGTCAGTGATTCGCACAGCGGTATCAGTACATCCGGGACGAGGTTCGGCTGGACTGGTAAGGAGATTGGACGAAGACGTACGCTCACGTCGACCTTGTTCTGCTTGTGCGGGTTCAATGCCATCGTGCTGTTGCTGTTGCTGTTCGAGCAAGGGCGTTTGGCAGAGGGAGTGGATTGCGCGTCCCGAGCCTGCAGGGCGCGCTTTCTCTTTGTCGATTGCTGGCTCGCGCTTTCCTTTGTCGGGTACGCTGCAACTGCTGCAGGTGTGTAGGCGGAGTGCGGGCCGATGAGCTCCAATGGCGCGCTGTATGCTTCTGTCGGCGGCGTTGGCGGTGGAGGGTGCGGGAAAGCTGGAGGGTGTGGTGCAGCAACGGCTATTCGCGGGGTCGGTTGGAGGAATGCAGCGGCGTTGTAGGTAGGAAAGCTGGAGGACACAATGTTGCCAAAGGCGGGCGGTTGCGGGCACAGAGGAAAGTCGTCGAGGAAGTTGATGTAGTCGAGCAGATCTTCCGTGTCCCTCGTGACTGCGCTGCTGCTGCTGCTGCACTGGTCGTGGGTGGGCGATGTGCTCATTGGGTTTCGCCGGTCCGCCTTCCGATTGGTGTGACGTCGCAGGGACACAGGCGCGAGCGTGGGTCTAGAGGTGTCGCAGAGGCTGGATGACTCGCTCCGTCAACTGCATTTCTTCAAGTGCCTTGTGTATATTCTGGTGAAGACTGCATTTCCTCGAGTGAGGCGTAGAGGTCAACACCCACGAGGCAGCCTATGACCGCGAGCTCAAATAAGAAACGCTCCCGTGCTCCTGCGTGGCGCCAACGCGAGAGGTCGAATGCCCGGTCAGCCCACCCATCACGAGATGTATCCCGACAAACGTCTCCATGGGCCACGACCGCCCGGCTTTCAGCAAATGCTGAGTAGACCCTGCGTCGAAATGGCACCAGTCGTGGCCTTGGCTACACATCTGCCCATGGGCAAGACCGCATCTCGGTCTTCTGTCCGATTCCCGGACACCGCCAGCACACGGACGTCGTGCATTCCAGCACTGTCGGCAATGTCCTCCGCGTTTCATACATGCTGCTCTCCAGATTGCACGACCTCGATGACAGAAACTCCTGCCGTCACCGAATTCGTGAAGAACTAACCACATCGTGCTGACCTGGCCAGACCCTCTTGGACGAGTAGCATATCTACAAAACCGCGGGCTGGTGGTCCAGTGTGCCCATGGCCCAACCCAGAAGCACCATAACGTCAAATCTTTCTCCTACTCGTGCCATCCGTAAGCAGTTAGCCTCACCTTGCGTCAATGGGCCTGAGGAAAGATGCAAATTCAGGCAGAGGGGAGGTAAAGCGCGAAATATCAAACTCCAATGTATTCCCATATTTATATACTCATCATGAACATGCCAGCACATGGTGTTGTTTGTGTAATTGTTGCTATCATATGTGGTAGCCTCGCCCTCCTCTCGTTCAGCTCCCGCTCGAGACAAGGTGATTGAATCAACCCCGACCCAAAGCAGACGCTGCACGACAGGCGCCCTACTATCTTGCTCCACGCTAATGGTGGGAGCCTCGCCCTGCTCTCGCTCCCTCCACATCATCGCAAAGACAATGCAGAAAAGAGAAACGACAGCCGCCCTATGATCTTGCTCCACGCCAAGGACATTTTGGCGCTTGCACCATTGTCATTGGACATGACTGATGCTGAGAGGTGGCGGATCGTGATCCGTCCGATTGTGATGATGCATTGCTGCAAACATTTGATTGACTGATGAAATGAATGGTGGCAATGGCATCGTGGCCGCTGCTGCTTCCGCGGTCGTTGTAGGTGCCGAGGAGCCATTTCCTTGCGGCATCAAGCGGTTCATGGCGCGGATGCCTGTTGCTTCGTGGGCACCGGTGGTCCCGGTCGGCCAGATGGTGGCCGGCGAATCGCTTTGATATGCAGTTGCTAGCATGCCTGCGAAGGTGGGGTCGCCATACGTCGGCGCTCCGTACGCTGCATCGAAGCTGGCGACTGAGGTGGCGGGCATGTTTGTGACGGTGGTAGCCACTCCGGCATCGTTATACGTTTGCTGTGAAGAGAGCGGAAGCTGGAAATCTGTAGCCTCGATGGCCGGTGCATCTGGCGCCATGGACCAATTTTCCATTGCTCTGGTTCCGAAATCCGTCTGCTGCGATCCGCACGTGTCATCTGGAACAGACGCGGGAGGCGTAGACATGATCCCTTCGTAGTTGCCCACCAGGCCAGGATCTGCGACAGGTGAAGGCTGAGGGCTCATGGTCTGAAGGTGGGCAGTCATCTTGGGAACAGCTACTGCTGGGTTCATTCGCTCGCGATGCTGTGTGTCAATAGGCAGCAATTCCACGAGTCCCGGCTTCGTCAAAACTGGATCCCAGATGCCATTCTTTTGCAGAAGCTGACGCAAATACGCATTCTCGGCGGCAATCTTTTTCGCTGCAGCTTGGACTTCGGCCGTGGCTTGTACGCCTCGTCTTTCGCAATAGCGGACTCGCTCCTCCAGTTCCTGGACGTATTCCTTGCGTCCTAGATGCTTGCGGTCAGTGCGCGTCCTCCGACCATTTGTGAGAGTACTCACGAGCTCGACTCCTCCTCTGATTGCTGCGCACCCGTGCGAGTTCTTCGGCCTTCTGCGTTCCGAGTCAGTTGCTGTCGAAGGTGCATGGCGTGCATGAAAGGGCAGTACCTCGACCGGAGTCTTCGCCACGGCAACCACCATGGTCTACGAAACAGCTCGTGCCTGGTATGCTCCGCTGCGGGCGGACAGAGGGTGGAAGTATGTGGAGGTGGCTCTCTCTGTAGATATGATGGCTCCGCTTGAGTCTCCTGCGCTGCAGCGTGGCTGAGGTGCCTTGGTCGCGTGCAAGTCCGTCAAGCTTAGCCAAAAGTCTCAATCCCACGTGAACGGGACCGAGACTTTTGGCGCACGAGCTGGCGGGCTGGAACTCAGCGGCGGTGATGTCGCTGCACGGGCGGCGATGTTGTCGAGGCCTCCCAGAGAGCAGTGAGAGAAACGGGCAGGGAGGGATGAAGCTGTTAAAACACCAGCAAGCAAGCACCACTTCGCACGTGGCCGTGTCCGCCATCTCGTGTCGCCGGATCAGCCAAGACCACCGCCTTGGCAGAGTCTTGTGTCGAGCACGATAATTGATAAGACTTGCTTCTCTCCACAACCGAAGAAACTTTGATCCGACGACTTATGACGCCGCCACCTGCGTGCAACGGCAAATCGGGACGCTACATCTTCGTCCATCAGTCTGCAAGTGGCAACATCGACACATCTTGACGATTGATGCTTCTCCGCGCCTCGGCACTCAGCTCTTTCTCTCCATCGGCGCTTCCACGGCCGGGCTGACTAGTTGTACAGCTGGTGTACCACTGTGCCACGATGTGCAGCCGCTGCCGTCGATGCAATAGGCAAGATTACAGTAACTCATCAGGAAGTGTACCGCCGTATGTCTGGTCGCGTTAGTGGCAGGAGCAAGACCACCGTAGTCCCGGGGGTGCTTGCCCGGCGTAGCTACAGCAGTCCGAAGACGTCAATCTCCTCCCTACTGCACGATCATCGCCATACTCATCGTACTAGAGAATCCTCCCGTCTACAAGACAGGCACCGACAAGCTTGAGCCCAGATCTCACGGGCCGAAGCATGCAAGGCACACCAGCCGGGTCCGCCTATATGGCTACAGTAACATCATCTCCGCGGCATCCTTTTGACCCCAGGCAGATCTCTTTGCTGACCTGCACAGCTAGTTGCTGATTCCTCCTTTGCTAGTAAAACGTCAGCATGTGCATGTTCACCCTGTCTCGCGGCGCAGGCTCGCCATCGTGACTCGCTATTTCAGGAGCTCTCACCAAGTCCGTCTCTGAGCTCCGATCGCTACTTGTACAGGTATCTGCAATAAGCGTTCGCGCCAACTGCTCAGCTATGGTAGCCTTTTCGGTCGACAAGTCTTGCGCTGCGAGCGAGTGGGACACAAGCTTTCGCTGGATCATCGAAACTTCACAAGTCCAGATTTGAGATACTTGATTAATTGTACCAACTTTTCTGCCTTTGACTGGAATTTCGTTTGGTTCGGCAGGATCACCCTCGACCAGCTCCCGGGCATCAAGTATACGACTCTGCAGGAATCGTCATATTATCGATCTGAGGACTCTCGGAGATGTCCAATCGTGAAATCCACGAAGGGAAGGTGCCAGCCTCCACGTCTTCACCGTGGGGATGCGAAAGCTACCTCGATATTGGCGGAAGTCGTGGATCGTCGAGAGCATCTGCATCCAGGAGGTGTTACGTGGTACCATCTCTCAGCGCCTCCCAAATCGCCTCATGGAGTCTAGACCCGAGCAGTGGCAGAATGCGGTCTGCGTTGTTGCACAGAAATCTCATGCGCAAGGCCCGAAGACCTTACTATCCCCCTCATCTGTCACTGGGATATTTCCTGATGTAAGTAGCGCGGCCTCGAAGTCGACATGGCCCAAGAGGAGGAAATGATCACTCAGCTCCGGTCTTCCAGCAAGATCCATGATACCGGCCAAGAGCTGAACTGCTTTTTTTTTCTGGTACTGTGTCCGGGCAGCTTCTATCCGCCTGAAGAGCATCCAACTATTGACATTCATAATCACAGCACATGCGGACTCTCGGTGTTGCTAGTGTCGCTTCGCGCTTGACACACACGGCGGATACAAGGACGCTGATCACACAGGCGTGTCTGAAATGTGCAATCATTTTTATCACGATGTTGAGATACCTGCCCACACAAGCAAAGGTCCACTCGAAAGTGATATGCACTCTGTCGTGGCTATCCTTGGTGGTGTGGAATACAATTCGACACTGGTCAAATTGCAGACTGAAGTCTGAAGGCTTAGAACGCAAATCTCTGGGATAGGTTCGATATCGATTTTTAAAAGCTTTTGAACATAATGTACAGGAAGCACTGATCAGTATGGCCGGCCTTCTTCTTATGTGCCGTGACAACAGCACAACTAAGCGCAGTCCGCCTTCTCCTGGTTGGCAGTGTTCGCATCCTTGCACTTCGGGTCACCGTCCTTTGGATCGCATGGGAAACCACAGCATACGTTGCCCTTGCTGTCCGTGTACCAGCTTGAGCCATCACCGCCGGCGGCGTCGCAGGCTGCACCTCCGTTGGTAATCTACGGTCCTCGTCAATATGCTTGAAGCTCCTCGCAAAGACAGTCCACAAATCTTACCTTGCAAGTGCAGATCTTCTGCTTTGGATCGCAGATCGACTGCTCGCCAACGCCGCAAGAGGTCTGAGTGTCGCAAAAGTTCTGGTCGACGCATGTGATGGCGTCCTTAACACGGCTGTCAGCTACCCTTCGAAACGGATCCTTGGCGCAAGATTTCTCTTACATCGCGACGCAGTCGCATTCCCAAATTCATCGGTGTGAATCCAACGTCACGCTTGTGAACGGCCACAAACATGGCACCTTCCATGGCGGCAGTAAGAGTCGCCAGAGCGGCGATGGCAAAAACTGGAGACTTCATTTTGAATGGTAATGAGCGGAATTTAGTAAAAGAGCGTGAAAGCGGACGAATCCTGGTAAGTTTCAAACGAATATGGATGAATAGAGGAATGCTTTTGAGACTGTTCTGCGAAAGTGCATTGGCAAAGACTCTTGATTTATATATCAAAACCTGCCGACTGGCCCGCCACGGTAGTTGCCAGTAGCTTTCAATTCCAGTTCAACCGATGCTAAGGCTGTATAGCGTGTGTCGGAATGGCGCGTCGTAGTGGTCGTATAGTAGCCTTAGGAGGATGTGCTCGAGGAGGTGGAATTGTGATCCTTGTCCAACCAGGCAGGTATCGACTACCGGGTAAGCTCTAGGCGGTAATAGATCTGGCTAACTATAAAAGTCTAGGCACTCACCGTAAGCGTTTCAAGGTGGTACGACTCCCTTCTACTCGTAGCAGCACCCTTATTTGCTGCTGCTACAAAGATCCTCTCAATAGAAGAGCATCGAGCAGCCTAGGCGGACTCGAGCAGGCCAAATATGTAGAGTCCGGCAGCAGTGAAAATTGAGAGAATGACAGTAAAAGAATCATCACTGTGTGCATCCCCAGCAACCAGGAAATTAAAGTAGCTATAGAAGAAATAAGCTTCGTTACTACCCCCAGTCTGGGCCTACTGTCCATATACCATGCCCGATTAATCACAAGTGCTTACGGTATAAGCACCACGAGAGCAAGCCGCGAATTAGGCTTGTGCAGATGTTCGGGTTCCGAGATAAGATGACAACCACGTTTTGGAATGCGGTCTCTGCTCTGTACGTCGATCGTTTCATACTCGTCATCATAGTCTCATACAGTGATACAATCATTCTAAAGCCCAGCAAACGCAAATCCCATGCCAACCAAGCCCAACACGCAAGCCATCAACGATGCGCTGGCACGTCCGATTGCAGAACCAGTATATGGCACGACCGAGACGGAAGTACCTGCAGATCCTACCGATGTCAGAGTCCCGCTCGGGCCAGGATTGAGTCCGCTCATGATATAGTCACCTGCGCCTGTAGTACCGCTGCCAGAAGTATCATCGTCGGAAGAAGGGGTGGAACCTGAAGAAGGGGCACCGGTTAGTTCGGGATCTGAAGGGGTATCATCACTCGAGGCGGACGGAGAAGATGGCGAAGAGGAATCGGTAGAATCATTTTCATCATCAGCGGCGGTGGACGACGAGGAACCAGATTGGTTGTCGCCGCTGCTGCTGTCATCACTGGTTGACGAAGATGGTGTTGTCGTGTCATCACTGCTGCTCTCATCACTCGAAGGAGTCTGCTCACTTTCTGACGATGTGGATCCATCTTCTGGAGCCGGAACGGCATCTGATGAGCCGTCCTGTCCCAATTGTGGAGTGGAATCTTCTGATCCTGAACCAGGATCTGCTGGAGACGACGAAGACGAAGACGAACCGGACGAGCCATCTTGAGGTGCAGATGCCGAATCTGCTGACGATGGAGTGTCGTCTTCTGGCGCGGGCACAGGATTCTGTCCTGACTGTGACGTACCATCTTGTGGATTCGCGGACTGGCCACCAGTCGCTGGGTTCTCTTGACCTCCCTGACCAGATTCTCCACCGCTTCCTGAAGTTCCGTCAGTCGGTGCCGAGGGTTGACCTGGAGTCTCTGGCTGGGCCGGGCTGTTGTTACCACTGGGGGTGTCGCCGCCGCTGTTAGTTCCGCCATTATTGGTCCCGTCATTGTTACCACCGGTGTTACCGCCGCCATTGTTGTTACCACCGGTGTTGCCGCCACCACTGTTGTTGCCGCCATTATTGTTACCGCCATTATTGTTGCCACCGGTATTTGGACTAGGATTCTCCGGCAGCTGAGGTTCTGGCGAAGGGGTCGGATTCGCCCCTCCAGGTGGTGAGTAAGGAGTGAACCTCACAGGTCCGTTTGTGCGTCTCAGTGCAGCTGCACCAACTTTCTGAGTTGCCGGAGGATTATTGTTAGTCGTGGTCGTGGGCACGATGGTGACTGTATCGGTATCGGTCAGGGTCGCGCAGGTGGACGTAGGCGTGCCATCGGCAGTGGATGTGACGCAGCTCGTTGAAGTTATGATGGAAACGCATGTGACTTCCGAAGTCAGTGTGATCCTCGTCGTAGGGGCGCATACTGAAGGCTCGTTGCCACCGAGCTGTTCTACCACAGTGTCAAGCTCGCCCAGATAAGCGAGCACCGCTGTTGGCAATTGGCCGGCGGTAAGTTCAGTAGACGCGTCGGTCCCGGCAGCCGGTGTATAGATCAAAGAACCTGGTGCCGTAGTAGCTGGGAACGTGATCAGGTCAAATGTTCGACTGGCACATGCCGATGGAGATGCGCTGGGGGCTGCGGTGCCGTAGAAGCTGACAAAGGACGCATAAGTTGTTGGGAACGTCCTCGAAGAAATTAGCCAGTAGCATGTCATGTTGATACGATTCGATGGCTTACAAAGTTGCACCGTCAGTTACCCATGTCAATGTCTGGTCTTCAAGAACCGTCTGTTCTCCGGAACCGGTCTCGAATTCTGCTGTTATCGTCTCAAAGCTGGTGCTATTGCTTCCATCTGCCAGGCCAGACACGTATGGAATGACTGTGACATCGACAGTCTGCGTGACGTTGAATGGAAAGTCCAGGTACGTTGTCGATGCTCCCAGATAACACGTCGCGCAAGGATTTACGAAGCTGGAACAATCTGGTAGAGGCGCTGGCTGGTCCATGATTGCTTCGTCCGACCAACGTTAGAACGAGAGCAGTGGATTAGCGATCGAAGCACTTCTTTCACTGCAAAATATGCTTTGGATAGGAGGGGGCAAGGTACAGAGCAAGGTGCAAACAGCCACGGGCGATGTGCTCTCCCTTTTGTGTCGTTCCAAGACCTGGCGAGGATCTCTTGCTACCAGAAGAGCTACATACCACTCCCAAAAGCAGTAACACTGGGCTATGGGCTGTGACGGCGCTTCATCTGACTCGACTCAGACTCTTGGGCCCGGCGTTGCCAGCTTGCAGGAGAGGCGCAGAGGGCTGTTGGTCCGGCCATGCTCGTCTGAGACCAGTAGTGTCAATTGGTCAAGAACGCGAACGCGAACGCGAAACCTTCGTCGACGATGTACATGGCTGAGTGCACCAGCGAGGCATGCGGGCACTCCAGACAAAAGCCCTGACAGCGGTCTGGAAGCTTCAAAGCCATGCAGGACTCCGCCCAGTCAGCGGAGCGCCAAGGACTTTTGCAAGCTGTTTTCGGCGTAGTGTTTCAGCGAAACCAATGATGTGAAGGTGTGGCGCTTGACGACTTCTGAACCACGGACCAGTGTGCTGAGTACGCACGAAGGTTTGGACCATAGCTGGGGGTGGTTATTCGACTCATTGGATTGCAGCGCAGTATGTGGCGGCAGCTCGTTGACCAACATGGGCTGTATCTGTTGTGATCAGGCGAGCCAGACCGACCTGTTTTTCCAGGTCGGCTCCGAAGCGTGGAACAACATCCATGCGCGTAGAGCGAGCACCTTGACGCCTCCCGAGGCCATCGTGACTTCACGAAGCAACTCGCCTTGATACCTTGGTTGCTCAGCCCCGTCCACGAGGTAATCTAAGGATCCCACCTGATCTGTGGTGGGCTTTGCAACAAAATGTCGCGTTCAGAACCGCCATTGATAATACAGTCATCAGGCTGGGGCGGGAACGATGGCAAGTGGTCTGTTTATCAAGTCGACGTTGGCACACCTGCGCAGAGATTCAACGTCCTGCCCGCGACATCCGATGGCGAGATCTGGGTACCTGTGCCAGAGAGCTGCGACTCTTCGATACCGAACTGCGCAAGTTCGAGAGGCATAGAGTCTGTGGACGGGGTGCAGAGCAGCGGTTTCCAGACCAACGAATCCAGCAGTTGGCGACAAATCGGCATATACGATCTCAGCGCAGACGACTCTCTCTTCCCGAATTCTGGCGATGCTGCACTGTATGGGTTGGAGAATGTCTCGCTGGGTGCTCTCAATGCCTCGTTACTGAGCAACCAGATCGTCGGCGGCATATCCAGCTACAACTTTTGGCTCGGAATCATTGGGCTCGGTGCGCAACCTGCGAGATTTTCGAATTTGCCAGACACCGCTGCAACGGTGTTGAGCTCAGCAAAGCAGCAGAACCTATCTGCCAGCGTCTCGTACGGATTCAGCGCTGGCGCGGCTTATCGTGAGTTCAGAGAGGTTCGTCGTGCTGCAGACAACAAAGCTAATTCGTGCTAGAAAATGCGCCCGGAAGTATCATAATGGGAGGGTACGATCGTGCCGCATTCGAGCCTAGCAACATCAACTTCCCACTCGCGTTCGCTGGTTCCGGGTCCTTGACTGCTCGACTGAAGAATTTGGTTATCTCGAACACATTGCAAGGGACAATCTCACCTCCTGTCGAATCTGGCGGGCTGAACATGTCAGTAGACTCGACCGTTGCGCAAATCTGGCTTCCAGGATCGATTTGTGACACACTTTCCGCTGCATTAGGTCTGCAGTATGACAACAACACCGAACTATACTTTGTGAATTCCACTGCACACCAAAGTCTTCTCAGTCAAGCTCCGGAGTTCACTTTCACATTAGCAGCAGCGGGATCGCCGAACACGACAACAAACATCGTCTTACCATATGCAGCATTTGACCAGCAGATCGGTCAGCCATGGTCCACCGAGGACACGACGTACTTCCCGATCCGAAGAGCTGCAAACGAGAGCCAACTTGTGCTTGGCCGCACGTTCTTGCAAGAAGCATATCTTGTGGTCGACTGGGAACGCCAGAATTTTACACTTGGTCAATCCTTGCATCGACCGGGTGTGTCGAATGACATCGTCACCATTGAGCCTGTGACAAACAGCAGCAGTTCGAGCAAGATGTCTATAGGTGCAATAGCCGGCATTGCAGTCGGCGCCGCCCTGCTGATAGCCGCGATCTGCGGCGGGATCTGGTTCTTTCGACGGAAGAAGCGCCGAGAGCAGCGTACGAGGGATGAAGCTGCCGACGCTGAGGCTCGGGCTAGAGCCGAAGCTGCGGTGGACATGTATCCGCCTGACAAGAAGGACCCAATTGGCGAATATGAAGGCGAGGCAGAGCTGCCAGGCCACACTCATCCTAATAAGCTCGAAGCAGAACTGATGGCCGAGTACCGACATGAAATGCCGTCACCGTCTAAAGAGAAGGACAACGTGTTCGTGTCGGAGAGACCGGAGCTCTTTGGAGGCGACTCGGCGCAAATGCTGGGGTCGAATGAGATCTATGAGCTGCCCGGGCATGAGGCTGCGAAGGAGATGGATGCACCAGCTTCCGGCGAGGCGAGCGAGATGTATGTGCCCCTCCTCCAACAGTGGAACAGACCCGCACTGACATGGTCTTCCAGAAGCAAACCACAATCGGCGCCAGATGGGGAGCGGGCGCCTGATGGCACCCAGATCCCGATCGGCACGCTCGATAGGCTTGGATGGGGTCGCGGAGAGGGTCGTTCGAATTCTTGACGCAGCATCTTGCTTGGATAGCAATGTACTTGTTTCGATGGCGGAGTGGTGTCTGATGACCAGTGTAGTTGTGAAGAAGACGCGTGCTCGACGTGTCATCTGCCTCGCAAACGAATCTCCGACCACCGACGCCAAGACTGGGTCATGAGCTGCTCTCTGCCCTCGTTCGCACTTCATCAACGGCCTGCTCATTCCATCTTCCAGTATCTCTCCTATCGCGCCAACCACCTCGGAATGGTGCCGGCTTTGCCAATTTCTCTCCTCGTCGTTACTACTGAAACCAGGCTCAAGATGCACCACTGTCGAGCGGGCTGCAATTCGCGCAGCCTGTCGTCTGCTGTCGGAGCCTCTCCTCTAACACAGTTGGCAATCTGAAAGACCCTGCCGCCATTTCGCCTTCCAATCGCCATTCCCTGCATGCCCAAACGACCCTGCGAGCACTGTTCAGTCGTCGCAACTGGCCATTGGCGGCCCCTCACCTGTCAGCCGAGCACGTGGCGAGTCGTGGAAAGCATCATGCTCGTATCGACGTTACACAGCCTAAATGCTCGATGCGCGAGTGGACTGAATTATTGCTTGTTCCTGTACCTGTCGCTGATGAGGAAACGACTCATGTTGATCCACTGGGCATCGAATATATATTGTGGCAGGTAAACGGCCTGTTCGACGCAAACACTAACTCTGAGGACGACAAAATCCCAACCATGACTTCATTCACACGTTTAATAGCCTTATCTATCGTCTATTTGGCGCAAAAATCGTTGGCTGCACGTCAACTCTACGATGTACACAAAATCATTGAAGCCTTTCGCCAGCCTCGCGATGATCTAGTCATCCTCTGCGCGCATCGAGGCCAACGGTGAGCCAAGTCTACTTTCTAGTAAAGCAGAAAGTTAATCAGGTTTCCAGCTGGAACGGCACAACGGAGAACTCCCGCGATGCTTACTTTCGAGCAACACAAGCTGGCATTGAATGCATAGAGACCGATCTATGGATGTCCGCAGATGGCCATGTAGTCATGATCCATGACGAAGGCATTGGTCGAGAGACTGACGTCGGCGAATATACCGGCCAGGCAGCCTACAACCCTTTCACTGGGCAGGGCTATAACCCCGAGGTCAGCAAGTCCAATTATACTGGCTTCATGGAAAATCTGCACCTCCGCGATGAGGGTGGCCGAGTACACATCGAGACTGTCTCCACACTCCCGCAGATGATACAAAGTATTCACGACACAGGTGCCAACGTAGTCTTACAACTTGACTTCAAAGACCGCGTAGCCGTAGCACCTGCATACTATGCCCTGAAGTCTATGACCAATGCTGCCGGCGTCCCAGCCAACGAATGGTGCATTTACAAAACTCAAGCTACTTGGTGGAAGACTCCCGAGGAATTTGAAGCAGAGGCCTGGGTTCAAGACGCCTTCGCAAACAACATCTCGCTCGCATTGCTACCCGTTTACCAGCCAGCTGATACGTGGAAATGGGATACAATGGCCTCGTTGAGAGCTTTCCAAAAGACGAACTACACTATCAGTTCTGAGATCGAGCTACGCTCCACCGACGGCCCTCTGCAAGCAGCGTTGGACCTTGTGCAGTCCCGACAAGACGGCGCTGCGTTCAATACCGCAGGGATCTTCTTTGCGATCGGCGACTTTGTCGAACCCATCTCGACAAGCTTTTACGACACGGCGAACTACTCCCTTCCAGCTGATGAGCGTGTCAATGGGTCGACATACGGGTTCCAAGACAACCGAGCGCCGGTTCTTCTCGACAGTCGTGCCGGGAATACTTCCAGCGACGGACACGATTACCGCAGTGACTTCAACTGGATTGTGCAACAAGGATTCAACTGGGTCATAGCTGACACGCCAGATTTGTGGCACCAGAGGCTTGAATCTCAAGGCAAGAGGAATATCTCATATATGATCGCTGATGGGAAGCAAGCTGTTGAGCCGCCTCTTGCTCGGGGCTGGTATGTGTAGATGCTTTATCCATCCAACGCTATCTACAGCTGTTTCGCAAGCAAATCAGACAACGGCGACATGCAGTCTTCCCGATCCAAAATCACCTCAATCATCGTCAGACCCGCAGTGGTACGCTTGTCTGCATCATCGAGAGCTTTGCGCCACTCTCCTACAGTCTTCGCAACAGTCGTATGTGCGACATAATCTCCCTCCGCACTTCCTTCTGCTGCAGCCACGCCGAAGAAAGCCGGAGCATTCAGATACCTCCATCGCGCAACATCGTTATATCCTTGGTCCTTGCCATGAATGCACCTCTCAATCGTGTACCCGTCGTTATTGAGTAAGATGATGGTGACGTTCAGCTTCTCCTTGATTATCGTACTCAGCTCCTGTGCTGTCATCTGGAAGCTGCCGTCTCCGATGAGCAGAGTCGTACGCGGTAGTTTGTCGTTGTGTCTCTGCCATTTCCCAGCTTGATCGAGTTCACGCTGTGCAAGAGCTGCTCCTTGGGTCGCTGGCAGCATGTATCCTATCGAAAGCCAGGTCGTGGGCTTGAACAGTCGGGCGGCTTTAGGGAGCCTCAATTCCCGCACACCATAACCTGCCGTGCCAGTCTCGCCTAGGATGATATCGCCTGTGCGCAAATAGGGTTGCATCTCTGAATATAGATTGTGCTGGTCGAGTTTCGTGTCGTCTGCTAGCTTGGCAGGTGTTTTGATTTCTTGCGGTGCTGGGTTCGTAGATCGTGATGGCAGATTTGTGGTATCGATCTGTTTCAAAAGTAGTGTAATGAACTGCTTCACAGGCAGATCTCTGAAGATCTTATCCTCGACTGTCACGGATGATGACTTGAAGTAGATCGTGGTCTTGGATGGAGGGATACCAGTGTAGAAATATGAATTCGTTCCGCTAAAATGGGGACCGAAGCAGAGCACGAGATCGGCAGATCTGACGTAGTCCTGGTCTTCTTTTGTCGACCAGTTGCCTTTCCAGACACCTCTGGTGTTGGGCAGGGTCTCATCTACGCATCCTTTGCCGAAATTCGAGGTCCAAGTTGGCCAGCCAGTTGTCTCGATTAGTTGATGAAGTTCTTCCAAGATGCCATAAGCCAAGCTCTCTCCATCGACGAGAATTACTGGCTTCACAGCTGTGTTTATACGCTCTTTGATGAGGTCGACAGCTCCAACCTCGCTGCCAGAGAAGATAGCCAGTGGAGCCTCAATCGGAGTTGCCAGAGGTGCACTACTGACAACAGCATGCACCATGTCTAGGGGGATCTGGATGTATACCGGGCGGTGGTGTAGTAGACACTGTGACAGCGTGGCGTCGAACAGACTCGTAGCTGTCCTCGGGTCTGACAAATTAGCCTGAGCGACTGTGACATGTTTGTACATATCAGCGAAGCGGCCGTATTCCCCATCATTCAAGGTGTGATGGATTAGGCTCCGGGACTCGTGCTGTGCTCTAGTAGGTGTCCCGACGATGTGCACAACAGGTGCCAGCTCAGCATAGGCTCCGGCAATAGCATTGACTATCACAGAGGGTCAGTTGGGCTGTGACGACGACTCTGTACATGTCTTGGCTTACTCGCGCTGAGCTCTCCCACGCCAAAGGTTGTGATGAGAGCTCCCACGCCTTTGATTCTGGCATAGCCATCTGCGGCATAACCACCATTCAGCTCATTACAGCTTCCGGTCCAGTGTAGGCCTGAGGGCTCCACGTAGTCCAGCAATTCCAAGTTGTAGTCTCTGAGATACTCTATCAGCAACAGCTTTGAGTTTCTTCATTTTCAGATCCATACCCAGGCACCCCATGTACCGTCTCGATACCCAGCTGCTTTAGCCGGGCAAAGATGTACTCGGCAAGCTTGATGTTATTGGTCGTCATGGCTGGCAACTATCAGCCCAGGATCCTGAGAGTCCTGGAAGGCAATGTCTTTATGATGAGCAGCAGCTAAGCTAAGCTCATCAAACGAGGTCGGAGTGTGATCGGCGTAGATGAGCACCAGGCGGGATGCTGCAGAGGACTTGGCCTCCCAGCGATTATTGTGGAAATAAAATGCTGATTGCTGAGTCGGCCTGTCTGCCCATGCATCTGCCGACTGCTGTACGTGTTCAATTGCTTCAGTGCTGGAAGGGGTTGCCTGTCGTGCTCGCCTACTCAGTCGGCATCAGACCGCCACTTTCGAATGGATGACCCCGCATGTCGACCTCCTAATGGATTCCGGTGTTGAATTATTGATTAGTAGTTGGAGACGTGGAGTCCGGACGATGCCCTCCGCTAACTACCGCCGCAGTTCGGCGCGCCGAACGGCTGTGGACGGCTTTACCTTATCTTGGCAGCCAATGAAGCTCCGACTTCACGCCGTGAGATCTTTCGTTCTCTTTACTCCGACACGCCGTCCGCGTCAACTGCGTGAACACCGCACACCACACAGAAGCGGTCGCAATGCCTACGCGTCTCGCTGCTTGTGACCCGTGCAGGGCGTCCAAGGTGTCCTGCGACCACGCAAGGCCAGTCTGTGGTCGATGCAGCAAGAACGATGAGTCGGACAAATGCGGCTATCGCGATCGGCCCTTCAAACGGAAGCGACTGATCAGGTATGCAGTTCGTCGAATTTCTCACAAGCTGGCATGAGGCACGCTTGATACACTTGCTTAACAAATGTCAGGCCAGTGGCGTCGGCAACGATTGCAGTAAACACCACACCTCCAGTCACGATTGTGAGCGCCTCGCCCTCGACATCCACTTCCACTCCGCATGTGTATCCGAATCCGGGTTACCAGGGCAGATCAAGTCATGCAGCCATTTTCGACACCGTCAAGGCCAGCGGCGGAAGCACTCTACCGGAAGGTGTGCTTCAAGAAGCAATGTTAGAGCTCGAAGATTCAGAAAAAGCGCAGCATGCCAAATTCCTCGATGATCTGAAACGACTGGATCTCGAAGCATGCGCCCAGCTCATTTTCCAGTGGAATTATCGGGGTGTCACTCTGCCCATCGCTGGCCCGCTCCTCACGCCTTGTACTGAAGCCGTTTGCGATCTCTTCCGAGCAAAGACTGGAGTAGAGCTCGCCAGCCTGCTCTTCCGAAGCTCTCGCGAACGTCTCACCGCTGACGGAACGATGAGTATTAATTCATTCTGCGATACCTTCTGTCGTGGCGATCCCGGTTGGGCCACCCTCGGGCTCTTCTTGGTTGGGCTCAGCCGAGCTGTAGAGGACACTGCATACTATCCGGCTCTCTACAGCACTCGCAACGGGCAGAGGCACTTGCAAAAGACTGCCCTCCGCTGCTCAGACCAGTGTCTGGACATTTGTCTGTCGTTGGACTGTCTGAACGATTTGCAGCTATTGCTACAATATGAGAATTTCATTGCGCACAGCATGTAAGCACAACTCGCTGTACATTTCTGCTTCTTTCTCCTCGTCGGCCAGAATATGAGCTGCAATGCTCAATACAGAACGAAGCGAATCCATTGTGCACTGCTCCGTCTTGCTGACACCCCGCTGACTGCTATGTACAGGATCGATGGCGATCAAAGCTATCACTCTTGGAGACGTCTGGGGGATGTCATCAGCACGATTTATGCCCTCGGACATCACGATAGAGTCGATCTTGCATCTCTGACAAGTGAGACCTTGGCTGGCCTTCGGAGTCAGACGGTTGCGCGATCATATTCGGCTGACAAGAATATTTCCGTCTTCCTAGACCGTCCTTACAGGATGCATAGTGCGCAAAGTGCGCTGAAACTGTCTCGCGGTGATGTTGAAGGGTTGTTCCACGCGGTACCAGCCCCGCACACAGGCCAGTTTGATTACACGCTCGAAACCCGATGGACTGTAGCATGGTACGCCGAATGGGTCTTGTCCGTCGTTGATCTTTGCTGACAATCAGCAATCAGTGCTCTTCTGAAGGAGCGCGTTCTGGATCTGCTCAGAGACGATGATCACATGTCTCGTACTCAAGCATCAAAGTGAGCCTGCCTAAATGCCCACGGACGTATCTGAGGGAACCGGGACATTGCTGACATGTACAGCGTGATCCTAACGGAATGCGATGCCCTGATGACCACCTTACCAGAGCGTTACCGTCTAGAAAACCACTTGAAAGACTTTGAAGGCACTGCTATCGAACGCGACTTTGTTGCAAGTGCTGCGCTCAATTTGCTGCACGTTCGATTTCTTCTTCACACACCATCTCTGACAAGGACTTCTGTACCCAGTCATGATCTTGTGACTGTGTCAGGCGCAATGCTTAAAATAGCAGCAGAGGTTGCAATGCTCAAGGACTCCCTCGCAAATTCTGGGACAGGCTTCATATGGAAGGTGAGTTGAAAGACGTAATAAATGTACGTGGGCTGATGCATCAAGATTGCTTCATACGGCCTGCCTGCTGCGGGAGCGATATGTCTCGCACTTGTGAGTGGAGCTCACAGTTTTGCTCAAAATAATCCCTCGATCCCACAAGCCATCCAGGATATGAATGTCCTGGTGGCGCACATGGAAGCTGGTGTTCTCATTCGCCCTGATCAACCCAACTATGCATTGCTGCAACATGCAACCGCCACGATCAAGAGCGTACTTAACCGGCACAGTCTTGGTCTACTAAACTCTCAGCATGAGTTGAGTACGCTAGCTCCTAGTGAGCAGGTGAGCATAGCTGAGCAGTGGCCGACATTTGGCATCGACAATATCGATTTTCCGCCCCATTTCTGGGCGAATCTGGCTGAGCATCCTGCTTTGTTTCAAGATATCACGTAAGAAGGAAGAGCAAAGGGCCAGTCGAACATCATACATTTCACATGATCAGCCGACAGCGCTCTGTCATGCTTGTAGCTCAAAGTGAGCCTTTCAAGGCAGCACGCCGATGACGAGAAGAGTTGTGTGAAACACGCCGACAGCTCCGAAGCAAACTCCGAGAATACATATCAAAGCATCAGGCCTCACTTTGCTTCGAACCTGCATCGACTCATACTGTGTGAGCTTTTGAATACAAGGTCCGCTTTCAACCATGTTGTCGGAGAAGCTTGCCGTCTTCGAACAAAACCGTCAAGCACTTCCCGTTGGCATTGCCCCAAAGGTTTTCTCCCAGGACTACAGGCCAGAATCAAAACAAAACAAGCCTCGATCCAAAGACTGGACTCATAGACTCAGTGGTGAGTCACGCCTTCGTGGAGCTTCAACGCTTAAGGCGTCTGCAAGCTCAAAAGCCGCCACCCCGATCTGCAACCTTGGAGTCGCTCGACCGGTCGCATCCACGATACCATGGAGCTCCATGACCATGTCGCTGAAGGATCACGCTCGGAGAGGTTCGAGTGCAGACGGCGATGTGATGTCGTGTCTTGATGGCGAAGATGATTGGGATCTTGGCTATGCTCTCAACTATGGGCACTCTGCAGGTTCGCCACAACTTCTAAGATTCATCACTGAGCATGTTGATCTGGTTCACGAGCCAAAATACGAGGACTGGGCAACGTCACTGTCTTGTGGAAACACCAGCGCTCTCGATATTATTTTACGTATGCTGTGCGAACGAGGCGATTGGCTGCTGACGGAAGAGTACACCTATCCGGGTACACTCGAGATGGTCAAGCCAATGGGCATCAAGCTTCTTGGCATCGACATGGACGAAGAGGGACCCTTACCTGAGGTCCTGGACAAAAAGCTATCGAATTGGGATCATACACTTGGCCGCAAACCCTTTGTGCTATACATAATTCCTTGTGGGCAAAATCCGACTGGCGCGACTCAGAGCCTACAAAGACGCCGAGCAATATACGATGTCGCTGAAAGGCATGACTTGATCATCGTCGAAGATGATCCATACTTCTTTCTCAATCTGGGTGATCACACCTCAGCACCGCCATCCACTGCAGAAGACTACCTGGCTCAACTTCCCAAATCGTATCTGAGCCTGGATCACTCTGGGCGAGTTCTGCGATTGGATGCGACTTCCAAAATTCTCTCTGCAGGTCTACGCGCGGGATGGGTCACTGGCAGCGAACAACTCATCAACCAGTTCATCTACCACACAGAATTTTGCACAACAGCTGTGAGCGGGCCGTCCCAGATCATGATGTACAAGCTGCTCGACCAGACTTGGGGACATCTGGGTTTCATTGATTGGCTTCGCAAGCTCTCTTCAGGGTATCGTAGCTCTCGCGACGCGCTGATCGAGGCTTGTGAGCGTTGGCTGCCTTCATGCTGTGATTGGAATGTACCGACATCAGGAATGATGGTGTGGGTCGGAGTTGATTTGTCTCAAGCTTCTGAGAGTTTGAGAAGAGACCCGAACAATGTCGAAGCTACGATCCATGCTCTTGCAGTGGCGCGAGGTCTGCAGATGAGCAGAGGAAGCTGGTTTGCTGTGCAGCCCGCGACTCAAAGTGAAAAGCTCGGGTTCCGACTGACTTTCGCTGCAGCGCCCAAAGAATCATTCGATGCTGGTATGAAGTGCTTCCGCGATGCCGTGCTAGACGCCTTGTCGGAAGCGGAATCGCCAATGAGTTCCTGAACCTCAGAGCCTCTGTTGGTGAAGCGTTCGGAAAAGCAACCAAATGGAACAGTTTCGCATCGAGCTCATGATTCAAACAATCCCGTCATCGTCCCCTTCCACTCAAAACTCAACCCAACTTCATCTTCCTTCATCATATTCTCCGCTCTCGCACCACGAAGCCTCATCCTCCTCTCCCGTTTCCCCAATCCCACATCCCACTTGACATTCGGACTCAAAGCCCCATCAACCGGATTCCGCATCCCGCTCCACCGTGCCAGGAAATGCGCATGATAATAGTCCGGATCCGTGCTCGTTAAGACCAAATGTAATCTTTCTGCATCTCGTCCAGAGCGAGGAGAAACGGGCTGAAAAGTTGCCCTGCCTTTTGTTTGGATACGGGCATCATATGATGGGAGAGCTACGGGCATGGAGATATCGATTTGGGGTAAGATCTCGCGTTCGAAGTGTTGTTCTACGCAGGATTTGAGTTGGTGGCTTAGAGGACGGAGAGCGCACCATGAGTCGATTGGGGAGCAGAAGTGGAGGATGTGGAGCCATAGTTCGTTGGGGAGGTGGGACATTGTGCTTGCTATTCTTTTCGTCGCGATATCGTGTGAGTGGTATTGGTATATCGTTGTAGGAGGTTAGAAATAAGATGTGGCGACCGATGTCGGTTTGACATTGGAGTGGACCCCACATATGCAAGCTCGAAGCTCAGCTATTGCCGTACCAGCAAGAGGATGAGCTTAAACCTATCGCCCGAGCAGTGACCTGGGGACTGCCTCCTACCACAGGATTGAGATCACTAGCACAAAGGACTCTAAGTGGTGAACAGAACGACGAGACGACGAGATTCAGTCTCGTCACAAGAGTGTGTCATAAAGTTGTAGACATTATCAGAATATAAGTACGAGATGACGGGAGCAGTCGCTAAGTATCATCAATCCACCTCAAAACGTGACTCCCATGAGTCGACGTTCTTATGCACATCTCAGGTGAATACATCTAGTAGTAGTGAGTCTTAGGCTTGTCCTCCTCAGGGCAGTCCTCCTCCGGCTTTCCGCCCTTGTTGTGGCCGTCATACTTTGGCTGATCCTGGTGAGGGTAGTCACCCTTTGGCTGCTCTGTAGGACGTGTCAGCAACTAATTGGTGAAGAAGGGTTCCGCTCCAGGACGATGTTAGCGACATACCTGGCTTCTTTGGGTAGTCACCCTTTGGCTGCTCGGGGTGCTTTGGGTAGTCCTTTGGCTGCTCTATGAGTGTGTCAGCATGCCATCAGTGCAGCGAGGTTGAGTGACGAAGCCGCATGACGGCGACCATCACGGCGACATACCTGGCTTGTCCTCAGGCTTCTTTGGGTAATCCTTTGGAGCCTCAGGCTGCTTTGGGTAGTCACCCTTTGGTGGGTACTGGCCTGGCTTGTCATCCTTGCAGTCCTTTGGGTTGTAGTCGTAGCCTGGGTTCTGGGCTTGGAACTCAGCAGCGTTATCGGCGATCTGGAAAACAGCTGGGCCGGCAACGGTGTTGTCGTCAGTTGGAGCATCACCGTTCTTGGTGAGGACAACGTAGGCTTGACCAGGCTGGGCAGCGGCTGGCACGGTGACCTGGTAGGTGGTGCCAGAGCCGGTGATCTCGGCTGGGATAGCACCGCCTGGGAAGGTGATGAAGTAGGCGTTGGTGGCCTCGACCTCAGAGGCGACAGTGAAGGTGAGGACATCACCTGGCTTGGCAATGCCAGCTGGGGCGACGGCGATGGCTGGGAAAGCGGTAAGACCGAGACCAGTGGTAGCTGGGGTGCCTGGGCAGCTCTTGATGAATGGAGCGGCGAGGGAGAAGACGTTGTTGAACTCGAGAGGAATGTCGAATGGTGCTGGGAATGGAGATTGTGGAGGGCTCTGCACGTTGCGGAGGTACGAAGAGTGCCTGCTCTCGACAGTGAGGATGGCGCCAGCAGCAGTCAGGTAGTCTGGAGAGGCGATGTATTTGGCAGCTCCGAGGTAGGCGCTGACACCGACACCCTCAAGGACGTTGGCGGTGGCCAAGAAGCCCTGCACATCGGTGTAACCGAAGTCGTATACACACTCCTGCACAGGGGTGGCAGTAGCGGCAGTCAAACCAGTCTCCAAGAAGTTGACGTGGGTCTCCTCGTCCTTGGCGATTTGCTGGAGGTTGTTGTAGAAGGCCTCAGCAGATGGCACGCCAGCGGCCTTGAAGTCGGCGGCGGTGAACTTTTGGAGGGCCTCGCGATAGAAGGTGTTCTCGAGGTGCTCAAGAGACAACGCATACTGAAGGATGACAACGTCATCAATGCCAGTTGGTGGTGTAGCGGCCTGGCGCTGCACGAGAGGAGCAGCGGCAGCAAGAGCGGCGAACGAAGCGGCGAGGGTGGCGTGCATCTTGTCGGTTGGGGGTCGGTGTGAAAAGAGTGTATTCAACCTGATGAGATGGTGCTTGATGAGATCGATTCAGTCGGGCCCGTCCAGCTGTTATACCTCTTCGCCCCCTCGCAGGACGCGCTACTCCGCGGCTGAATCGACGCCATCATCATCGAAGGTGGGTCTCCTCATCGACCAATTTTGATTATTGCAAACACGTTGGCAAGTTCCGCCATGTGCAGATGAGAATAAGGTTAAGCATACATGTTCGGTTGCGGGTAGTGACAGTACAAGAAGGCGGCCCAAGATTGATGCCAAGCAGCCGCTCTGGCCCGGTCACTACTTTGTCGCGCTACCATTGGTTTGGCGTTCATCCTTCCAGAGTGGAGATTGGTATGTGCTGTTGGAAGTCTACTTGCGGTAAGCGTGTTAACAATATTCATCAGATATGGCTTAGCGCTCCCTCATTTGGGCCTCCAAGCACGGAATGGCTGACCTCCGCAACGCTCGGATCTCATGCTTTCCGGAGGAACAAGAGCTCCAGAGCTGCGACAACGCGGCAGACAGCTTGGAAAGTCTGGTCGTTGCCTGCATGATCCCTGTAGGTGTTCATCATTCTGCGTCTGCTATTGAGCTTTCCGCCGTGGTCTTTGCACGTGCAAGAATCACTCGATGGGCAAGGTGCAATCGCCATTCGCCCTGTTCGCATGCTCTGCGTGCTTCGCGTGGCAGCCATGCTGCATTGATTGTCTCCAGAACACGCAAAATGCAGGCAGCACGAGGCCATCACTGTGATGATGCGCGCGGATGCCGTTGAGTCGCAATGCAAATACTTCGTGTTGCCACAGGTAAGGAAGTGCGCTAACACTGGCTCGACCAGAAAAGAGCGGGGATGTCAACTTCACCTCACATGCCAAGTCTCGCTTCAGCAGGTATGCGCACGGATCCTCCTCCGCAGCCAAGCTCGCTGCCGTTGACCTTTCTGTTGATCGACCATCACCTCATTTCGTCGCATGTCAGTTTTCACACGCTTGAGCACTCTAGGTGAGCCACAGTACACTTTCTCCTCGTTCTCCGCCGCCTCACCCGTCGGTAAATTCGACTCTAATATTAATCCTAAGACTGCAGGTGTCAGTCTGCTTGAACAGCTTTCGCTGGTAGGCGTGTAAGCTGTTGCCTTTCCACCGTGTTTTTACCCCTGGTTATGACGAGCATCGTCTGCAACATTCTTTTCATTTGCTTGTGTGTAGTTGGTGGAATGTCTTCACCGGCCATATAGCCCCAGGCCTGGCCCAGTGGCGTGATTTATCGATCAATCAACGACTGCGTGATACTTCCTTAGCTCTGACGCTCTTACTCGCGAAATATACTTTCCACAACGAGCAAGCTACCATGTTGGAAGCTAACGCCTCCTTTGTACTTGTGTCCGACGCAGCTTCCATCGCAAAACATACCACTGCTCCCGTCGGTTGAGTTGTTCCCACGCGAGGCTCGAGTCCAGGGATGCAATCGATGCTGCCATTACGTGAAGCGAGTGACAGGGCAAGTCTTTCGAACACATTTGCTGTAGCATGGGCAATACTCGTCTTTTGCTGCTGACAATACAGACATTGCTGTTAGAAATGAGGACATGTGAGAAAGCAAGCTTTTCATCATGCCAGTCGACTCCGAAGCAACGCTCACTACGAATATGTCTTCGAACGCGTATCAGATTCCGGACTGCGGCCTCATACTGGAGTGATGCAAAAGCCTAATCGGCTGCGCTGAATCGCAGCAACATCACAAGAGCAGGGAGGTCGGCGTAGGTGACGAGAGGTCATTGGAGACTTGTGAACTCCCAATGCGGCTTTCTGAAAATACTGCTGGGCTCGATTGTGGATGTATGATTGCAGCTCCAGGGTAGCTACCGTTGCCGTTGAGATGGATACAGTCTATTCCCACAATATATCGCTTCGCCGTCGAATTCAATGCTCTAGCTCCGCAGGGTAAATCAGCTGCCTAGTGACGCGAGCTTCGCTCCCTAGCGCCAGTACGACATCACCTGCATTGATACTGATGTACTTCCATCAACCGTCCGGATCGTCGACGATTGATGGAAGCGCATTGCATGCTCATCACCAACCGCTGTTTCGACGACTTCGTAGCAGAGGCCAACGACGGCAGCCTCGCTCGCTCCACTGAAGTCAATACCTCACGATCGATGGCCTGGCTGCTGGGAAGGAGGTGGAGCCGAACACAGCACGTGAGACCTTCCGCAAGTGAATTGGGCGGCCAGCCAGGCTCATTGTCGTATTGAGATGGGGATGATCGGAGCAAAATAGTCTTATGGGTTATGTCGAAAGGACCCGACCGCTGATGGATTTTTCGTGCAAAGGTCTTCCTCGCGCTGTGAGCCATGATCGGGAGATGCCATTGAGCACAAGTGAAGCGTGATGGAAGATAGATCAAATGGCGTTGAACGCGATTGGACTCAAATCTCACTTTCCACGCTCTGCCAGGAGATTTTACGTGATCGAAGAACAATTCCACGATTCGATCGTTTCCCATTCAGGCGAGTGTTCGTGGTTCGCGACAAATTGCCCGCCCTCATATACGTCGCTCATCCTGAGCTTGAAACCGACAATGTCCTGGGCGGCGGCGAATATGTCTTGCTTGATGTCTGGATCGTCTCTATCTCCATCATCAATCTCTTCAAGATTCAGCGACCTCAACGTTGTTTTGTGATTCCGAATGAATTTCAAGAGCATTGCCTTTGGGATCTCGTGGCACTCAAGCTCCATGTCGATGATGTGCTGGAGTGGTTTGGCGTATTTAGGAAGTTGGTCTTCCGCGAGCGTTCGAAAGAAGATCGCATCGCATTCCCGATTTCCCTCGAGAACGTGACCCAAGTCGCAGGTGAGGGCCAAGTATTCCAACTTTTCGGCTTGTGATACGAGTGTCAGAAGAGCAATGCGGTTGAGTTCGATGGTCTGATAGTTCTCTCTCATGTCCGCGCCCTTGAGCCCGTTCAACCACCTTTGTCGAGGCAGGGATAATGTCAGAGATCGCAGATGGGTGAATGGAGCACTATGAGGTGAAACGAGCATTGCGTAACCAAAAAGCCATGGGTCAATGCTATGGCCTAGGCCCCCAAGGTTGAGGATGCCGATCTGCGCTGCGGACTCAAAAATTGCCCAGCACAGAGCGGCATACACGCTCTGCTCCACAATCCCATTGCCTCTTACGACAACCCTATCCCCATGCTCCCTGAATAGATAATGGACTCCCCAGGCACTTGGATGACCGCAGTCCATGAACAGCGCAAGCAGTCCATACGTTGTTGCACTGATTGCTGGCACATTGCCAGCAAGGTGGAACAAGTTCAGGACCAGCGTCAAGCGATGCCGGGCCTGGGCGCGCAAGCCCATGTGGTCGGCATATAGCTTGCGATACTTGAGAATCTTCTCTGGCGTAAGATACAACGGATCCGTCCATGTGTCATGTTCATATTCCTCGGGATCTTGCAGGACCGCAACGTTGAATTCAATCCTTTTGACCGCTGACTTGTACACCGGGTGTTTGGCGATCCAGATCAATCTCGATATGCCACTGGAATCCAACATGAAGATATGTAGCCACGTGAAGTAAGTTTTTGCCATGTATTTTACAGTCTTTGCTGCGAGCTCCGTAGATGCCAGTCTCAAGTTGAACAAGTCCTCTGACTCCAGATATGGCAGGATCCTTTCCAGAAGCTCGATCGGAAGATCGTGGAGAGGCGAGTTCGCATCAGTCGAGGTGACCTGCAGCTTGCTCGCAGTTCCGGCCATGATTTGAAGGGAGTGTCGTGTGTGGTGGATGTCGCAAAGGACGCGACCAAACGCGTGTTGAGAAGGTGCTTCGGCGCGGAAGACGCGTTTAGCGTTTGATTGCCAAGATCTGTCCAGAATTGCGATTCCAATATTTGTCTGACTGCCGAGACCAGATACGATAATATGAGCGGAAGATCCGGTCAAGTGAGAGTGGGTAGGAGTACTTGCCTTGCCAATGCATTGACGACTCGAACAGCGAGAGAACTCGCAGAAAATTCCGCACGGCTACGTGCATCGCTATTTCACGCCTTCTCAGTGCGACGAACTTGTCTCGAACTCTGATACTGGTCATGGACATTCTTGAGGCGATTCAGCCGAATGGTCGGACGTAGCTCTTATTGTAGCGAAAAATGTAGAGCTCTTACACACCCTGCGCCTCCGGCTTCCACCGCTCATCCTCTTGACTGACGATCACCTCATGCACCGGCAACCGCTTTTCGATAATCTCCTTCCCATTGACCAAGTCGTTTTCGTCCGCTCTCCTCCCCGCCTCTTCGTCATTGCTCGCAATCCCTGCCTCGACATGCCTCTTTATCAACCTCTTTCTCGCGATCTTCTCATCCACCTCCACAAACCACAGCTCGTCCATCAACTCGGCCGCCTCTTTCCACTCGCCTTCTCCCAAACTCAGATAGTTCCCCTCCATGACCAGCACTCGACTCTCTTTGCGAATCGGGATATCCTCCGGCACCGGATCTTTCACCGCGTGATCAAAGCTCGGTGCGTAAATCGTGCCCGTTTCGGGACAGATGGGTTCGCGAAGCTTTTTCACGAGAGCGAGGAAAGCGGGAGCATCGAATGTGAAGGCTGCGCCTCGACGGGCGTGAGCATTGGCTGGATTGGGAAGGGCGGAGAGCTGAGCGCGGGTAAGGTGGTAGCCGTCCATGGGCAGGAAAGTTGCGAGAAGGGAGTTGGCCGTGCGGGCGGCAGTCTCGGAGCGATAGCGTTCATTGAGAGCGTCTGCAACTTTGGCTGCCAATGTGGTCTTGCCTGTGAACGTGTGAGCACTGCATGCCATTCAGGCTGTCTTCTTGTTGTGAAGGACTGACCAGAACCTGGTATCCCGCTCACTGCCACCATGTATCTCTTGCTCGCAGGCACATCCTTCACCTTGTCCCATACTTTGTCGACCAGTCGCGCTACTTGCTCCTCCATCTTCTGTCTGTTGGCATCTGAAGCGTGCTCGTGGGGGCTGTATACGAAGCTCCAAGAGTAGAAGCTTTGGATGCTTGCGAGGATCAGCCTGGCGCGTATGCAAGATGGCAGTCTTCACGAGGTGATGCAGATGCTCTCGTCATGTCGCAGCGAAAGCTCCTGCACCTCGTGGGGACGTATGCGGTCATATCGGCTTGTTATCGCGAGGAAACAGGGCGACAAAGCGCCGTGCTTTTTGGTGGTTTGGGGGTGGAGTGCTCCTAGCTCCTCCGGGCAGGGATCATCGGCAACCTTCTTTCACATTCTCTCTCCAAACACACAACAACAACGTCGGCAGCAGTATAGGTACAATGGCGGCTATACACTGCATGCAGTCTACGAGTACTGCTGGGAAGCCTGGCTGCAGCGGCGATGATATTCTGGTGACAGACATCACGATTGGGAGAAACTCTCACCTCTCATACATTGCCTTTTCTTCATCTACAACTTCTCCTTCGATTTCCCCTTTCCTCGGCTCCTGTACCCGCTCTGCGTAGCACCTCCATCCAGCTCCAACACGTTACCAGTCATGTGCGCCGCACCACGACTGGCCAAAAACAACACCAATCCACCAAAATCATCAGGCTTACCCACTCGCCCGCTTGGCTGACCAGAAACCAGCGTATCCAGCGCAGATTCCATTCCGAACGCCGTCATTCGCGATGGGAAAACACCAGGACAGATGCAGTTGACCGTGACATGATCTGGCATGAGCTTGCTCGCTTGCATCTTCGAGAGATGAATGCAGGCAGCCTTGGAGGGTCCGTAGGAGAAAGTTCCGGAGCCTGGTGCTGCGAGACCGCCTTCTTCGCCGGTCGTGACATCGACAGTTGTGATGCCTGCCATGGAGGCGATATTGATCACGCGAGACGGGTTGTCTGCTGTGGCGCCCTTGACCAAAAGGTCGTGAAGGCCAACAGTTGTGTAAAAGATGGATTTGACGTTGAGAGCCATGAGTTTGTCCCAACCGGATTCCGGGAAGTCGTCGTATGGTGCTCCCTATGGCGTTCATCAACATCACATCACTTTCGACGGCTGCAGTCTTGACTTACCCATGTGGCACCGGAGTTGTTCAGCAGAACAGTAAGTCTATCAGTCTTCTTCTTGACTTCGGCACAGAGTGCTTGAACACCAGCCTTGTCCTTCAAATCCGCAACAATGTAATCGCACTTCCCCGGGCCGAGCTTGTTGAGTCTCGCAGAAGTCTTCTCGAGTTCACTCTTCTTCCTGCTTGCAATAATCACATGTGCGCCGTTCTGGATGAACGCCTGGGCTCCCATCTCACCCAATCCAGTTGCGCCACCAGTGACGAGCACGACATGATTGCTGACATCGAACAGGTTGGAGACGGCCAAATTGGCGCTGACAGATGAATGTGCCATTGTGATGATTCTTTTCCTTTGACCTGGAATTTCTTGTATAAAGTGCCAGAAGAATGAAAGAATGAAGACTGATAAGTGTCCTGATTTGTTGTATGCAATGCTTACCTTGGGCCTCGGCACAAAGATCGACCCTGCCAACCTGCCCGCATGGCTGACACGCGACTTCGCGGCAGGCATGCAACTGCACTTCTTCAATCTCGACGCAACACTGCTTCCAGCATCAACAGTTCTCTCTTCCTAAATCAACATGTATCTATAAATCCAGTGGATCTGTGGTAGATTTCCTGTCGGCGATCACGAGCCATCTGAATTCGAATGCCAAGATATCTGCGGCTTCGTTGCCAGCAAGCACGACGACATTGCACGGATCTCCCGAATCTGACATGCATTGCCTTCATCAGGAGACATCGTGGAGCAAAGCACGAGAATTAGGGCAAGAGGACTTCTGTGGTCACCATGCTCCAGTTGATGGTCACGTGTTGACGTGGTATGTTCGTAAGACTCTCAGAAAGACCAACATGCCGGTACACAAACTTGAAACTGGACAGTCTGTCGACTCCGGTCTCCTGTGGCAGATGTAACTTCACAATGTAAGTGGATTCGTCTCGCCTTTGCCCATTATGACTTCAACGCTCGATTCATCGCCAAGCTAGCTGTGCACACTTCCGGTGGTATGCAAGCTTGTCGTCCTTGCACGTTCTGATTTTCGCGTCGCACCAAGCCGAAATTCCAGGCCAACCAGCAACTAATCTCTAGCGGATCGGGTACACGGTGTTTTGACTGAAAGCGAACCAAACCAAGGCAGCAGAAAGGGCATGAAAGCCAAGCTTCGCGCATAGAAGTCCAAGAACGCGCGACACCGAAACCTATCGCCGCGATGCTCGGCCTCGCGCTTCAATATGGCCGAGAGTGCATGATTGACGTCGCTGGCTGCCCTCTGACTGGAGACCTCGGAATAGCGACATGTCCGTCCGTATGATTCAGAGGCCTGCTGCCTCCAGCAATTCGAGAAGGAATGAATGGCCTGTACCCTAGAAATAAGGCGCTGCACCCTTGCGCCTTGAGCAACTTACAGGCTCGGAAAGGTCGAAAAGGTCGAACATGACGCAGCAAAGCCGAGTGGTCGTGGTTTCTGGAGCCTCCAAGGGCATTGGCAAAGCCATAGCGCTGAAGGCGGGCAGGGAAGGTTCTTTCGTGGTCGTCAATTACAGATCAGACGAATCCGGGGCCGAAGATGTCGTGTCAGAAATTGGATGCCATCGTGCAATCGCTGTGCAGGCAGACATGGCAATCCCTGCGGAGGTAGCTCGACTGGTCGAAGCAGCAGTTGCACGCTTTGGAAAGATCGATGTGCTGATCGCGAATGCTGCGGCTGCATTTTCGACTGAATTCGAATCAGCGACGGAGGCAGACTTTGACGCTGCGTTCGGTTTGAACGTGAAAGGCCCGCTATTTCTTGCTCAGGTTCGCTCTCTGCTCATCATTTGGCACAACGAATACCGACTGATTACGAATCAATGCTTTAGGCGGCTCTCCCCTTTATGGCAAACGGAAGTCGGATAATCTTCATTTCATCCGACCTCACCGACTTTAGCGCGCTGCCCGCACGGCTATTTCTCTACATCTCCACGAAAGCGGCACTCAACATCATGGTGCGGTCACTTGCACAAGCACTCGCGAAGCGCGGAATCCGCGTCAATGCCGTATCACCCGGGCCAGTTGAGACGGAGGGCTTTATCGAGGCCAATAATGAGGAAGATACACAGGCTCTAAGAGCACTCAGTCCTTTTGCCAGGCTTGGCAAGGTGAACGAAGTGGCTGATGCGGCAAGCTTACTTTGGAGGCAAGAAAGTATTTGGATCTCAGGGCAAGTTCTCAAGGTGAATGGTGCAGAATGCTGAGGTGCTTGATTCATGAGGCACATAGTCTTTGACTAGTGAGCTATCACGCACATGAAGCTTGTTTCATGTCAGCTTAGTCACAAATCAATGACAGATTCTGCCACCCAACCACAACAGATGACAGTGGCATCTGTATCAATGGCATCGTACTAATGGCACCGTACTAGTGTTATCTGCTGGCACCTCCGGCAGTAGCCGGTAAGACGGTAAGCATATCCCTGCTTGAAACAAGACCATGCTACAGCCTGACGTTGGATCTCAGTTCACTGATCAGACACATTTTTAGCAAGCTGTGGACGGCCTTTCTCCTTCCGCTAGTCTCTCCATTTCTCCCACAGTATAGACAAGATGAGTGGCGTTGCTGGTTACGATGTACCTCCCTTGTACAAAGACAAGATTACTCCGCGCCAGCGACCGGACCCCCGTACTGACTCTGAGATCCTCTCTGAACTCAGCAAACACATCGAGGTAACCTCCGAGAAGAACATATGGTGCTTTTGGGACTCTGGTCTTGAATATCTTCCAAATTGGTGTCGTCACAATGTACTCAATTGGGCGCGCATTTGCGACTCAACATGGACAGTCCGTCTCGTCCATAAAGTCTCGGGCAAGCCGAACTATGCATTGGACTGGATTACTCCCGCTGAGAATCTCCTTCCACCGGCTTTTGTGGACAACAACATGACAGGTCCATACGTTGGTCAACATTCAGCGGACTTGCTGAGAGTGGCTCTGATCTGGAAGTACGGTGGCGTGTGGCTGGACGTCGGAGTCATCCTCTTCATGGACCTTGACCGGCTTTGCTGGAATCGACTGTCTTCTCCCAGAAGCCCGTATGAGATGTGTACAGCGTGGTCAAATCAGACTTTTATTGGCAATCATTTCATCGCTGGGCGCAAAGGAACAGAGTTCTTGCTCAAGTGGCAACTGCTCTTCTCGCATCTATGGAAAGACCGGACATCCTGTGACGGATTATTTGGACACCCTCTCATGCATTGGCGTGCGGGTCTGCCTCCCGACCAAAGCATAGCGCTGAAGTTCAAATGGCCATTTAATGTCCCTCTGACGACACTCGTCGATTACACGGCGCATATCTCATGCTTCGGGCGAGTGGCAAATCTGCAGGAACCAGAAAGCGGATTTGATGGCAAGACGTTCTGGCATGAGAAGGTTCTGAAGATTGATGCGCTTGACGAATGCTGGAGGGCCGAGAAGTTAATTGGGTTCAATGGACAGGACCTTTTTGATTTACTGAATCTGCGAAAGCCAGCCGCAGATGCGGACCAGGAGCGATACCAAAAGGCGGAAAACTTGGTCTGGGATCTACTATCCAGTGCTAGCATGCAGAAGGTCGCCCATGGAAAGAAGTTGTTCGCCACGCCAGCGCTCGGAACTCTCTGGGACGAAATGGAACGTGCTGGCGGAGGTTCTGGAGAGGATACGCTTGCGAAGCTGTTGAGAGATGGCAGCGCCTACTTCGAGCAATCCAGACGGGAACCAGATTATATCGAAGTAGAGAAGCTCGATTTCGTGCTTCGAAAGGGGCTGCTGGAAGAGTGATGAAAGGTGTCAGGTGGTGTACAAGCTTTCATCGAGGTACAAGAAATTTCCTCAAAGACCGCGCTCTTGACTTCGACTGCTACATGCTGATCTACGTAGAGATACATCGATATAGCTAGACATTTCAAGCATATGCTCCGCCAAGATCCTGCGACTAGTAGCAGACACCATACCAGGGGCTATGGCCGGGAACGTGCTTTCCATCCATGTACTTGCAGCGACTGAGCAGTCAATGTCAGCGTATGTTACTTCTAATCTGGCGATTGGGGATGAACCATACTTTCCGGTCTTTGTGCATCGGTGTCCTTGCGTTGTTGATAAGTTTAGCGTCGGCGGAAGCATGCGGCTCCAGCAATGATTATTCTACTGAATTTGTGGCAGCCAAGAGTTGCTGGAGGCGGAGGATCGACTGGCGGAGGATTGTTGATTTGGCAATAACCATTTTCCACGTGGATTCATAACGCAGGTCTACAGGTCGGATGAGCAGATATCCTGCATGAACGGCGACACTAGCTCGAAAAAGTGTATTCACACTTACATATGTGGTCCCCAATTGACGCTCCTCGAGTTCAGGGTCTGGCAGTGCTGAGGCAAAAGCTGTGGAAGAGTAGGCAATGATGCCGGCAATGATCGAGATCTTCATGGTTGCGGACATGCGATGCTATTCTGCTTAGTCGATATCAAGATCGTTGAAGTTGTTCGAGCTTGGGCACGACTTTCAGCACAGCTGCGGGCTCTTTTATAGAAGTGACTGAGGCTTCCGGCCGTTAAAAGAATAATCAAATCTGGCCCGCCGAGGTGCTAGCCATTGCACTTGAAGACATTGCCAAGGTGAAACACTGTTGCGCGAAGCCATGAATACAACCAGAATGACCCGAACACGAACAAGAACATCGATCTGAAGCCCAACATCTTCAAGAAATGCTTCCAACAGCACTGATTCGTGGACCGCAAATGGAAATGATCCGGCTGACGACAAGGACGCCCTTTACATGATGCTGACGATGTGCCCATAACTGGAAACCTGATTTGTGATCCGTTCGGACGAGAGAGTATTTCTACTTCTCCATTTCTAACAGTGCTGATTCTCTGTCATAGCCGCAAAGTACCAAGTCAACGGAGAGGAGTGTGCGGCCGCATCAAACCGGGTTTGATTAGAAACGTGAGTCTGGATCGATCGATCCCATGTAATCACCTTGAGGTAGACTTATCCATCTCAGCATCAAGCTGCGGCATAAACGTCAGTCCACCATGCCGCTCGCTACCGATTTGTGTCCATCGATTATTGTCTGTCCGAGCAACAACGAGTGAGACCGTTCCATCGTCGCCACTACGCTCCGTCACCCTGCTGAGCCTGCTCTTGGTTCGTTAATCCTGAGGACGACAAATGCTGTCGAGACTGGTGTTAATCTAGGCAGTATTCTCCTTCATCAACTGGGTGTCAGCTCCCGTCAATCACTCCTGCAGATGGTCCCAATTGGTCTTCTTCTGCTTCGAAACACCTTTCGAGGGAATCTTGTTTGCGCTTCGGCGACGACACTAGAACACTTGGTCTCAGAGCAGAGGCTTCTTGCAGTGTTGATCAAGCGGCGGATGCGCTTCTCTCCTGCCGCTCGTCCCGACTTCTTCTTCGTGTCTCGAGCGCAAGGACCTATTTCTTCCAAACACTCACGGCGATCCCAAGATAGTCGGCCAACCTGGCGCGGAAAACGTCGAATGTCAAGCAGACTATCCAGCTGAGAGTCAGTCTTCTGCCGAAAGTCAAGTCTTGTGCTCGTGCCAACGCTTCTTGATCAGGGGCTGCCACAACAAAGGCGTTCAGCATCACTAGACTATTTGAGCATGTCCTCTTGCTCACGGTTTGAAATAACCTCTGGATCTTGTATGAGAAGATACTGTCGTTGCATTATTCCCGCTCCTCATACTCAGCACTGCTTCCAGAGGCACTAAGACGAATGGCAAAGGAAGTAGGGTATGAAGGAGAGAACGGTGCATGGTTCACTCTTGTTCGACTTTCTACACAGACAGATAAGACCATGGATAGTAAGATCACGACTCAGCACTGCCACTGCAGTTCGATCAAGCTTAGACGCGATCCTTCAGGCTCCATGACGCTAGAAATAACGAACCGCGTATCGGCTGCGGCAACGAGCTGCTTCCAGTCGTCCAGCTCTCTGAGCTTCGCATTGAACAGTTTCAGGCGAAGTGCTGCTGTAATCTACGGGCGAAAAGAGTCTGCATGTGATTCGTCTGGTTGTACCTTGATGGATCGACCCTGCCGGACGGATCTATACTCAATGTATGGAATTTCTGCTCAATCTTTGCCTGCGTCTTGACCAAAGAAAAGTGGTCTCCTATGTGTCCAGTGTAACTAGCGAAACTGGAGGTGAGGATGACGCGGGCGGTCGTACGCAGGCGCGATTGTAGAAGATAAGTTAACAAAAATGGGCCGAGGAAGTTGGTATGATAAACAAGCTCGAAATTGTCGGCCGTGAAATCCTTTCCTGGGGGACACGCTAGTATGCCAGCATTGTGAAATAGGAAGTCAACCTCGCCGTGCTTCCACTGTTGTGCAAAGTTGCGAACAGACTCGAGCGAAGCGGTGTCGAGCGACATGATCTCAATGTCCGCCTCATGACAGGACTCGAGCATTGATTTCTTCGCCTGCAAGGCCTTCTGCTCGTTGCGACATGCGAGTATAACCAATGCTACCATTTCCGCAAGCTGAAGTGCGAGGCTATACCCAATTCCGGTGTGGGCGCCCGTCACGAATGCGATTCTGCCTTTGAGGTTCCTCGAATCTGGCTTCAAGTCGGGCAGCAGTCTGGCAAATATCATGGCAGCAGATGCCGTCATTCTTTCCGATAGGAGGACTAATCGTCGGCGGATGTAGGGAGTTGCAAACATGTCTGCGCGCTGTCCGTAGTCTGGAATCGTTGAGTCGACCATGCAAAGGCACATGCATGCAAATAGTCCAGTGATGTAAATTGTCCCTTGGAAAACGAGAAAGCTTCAACAATACCGTGAAAAGCCTTCAGTGCATCAGAGCAGCAGTTATACTCCGCTGACTGTGCTGCTGTGGGCATGCAGCCCTAATACTGAGGCCATGCAATCGCAGCTGGGGTCAAGCTTGGCCCCTTGAAGGGCTATCATAAGTTGATCTTGGTCGAAGGCCAAGCAATTAGCGACTTCTAATGTGCTTAAGCATTGTGTTCATCAACTGGGTCGCATCGGAGAGACTCTAAGTTAGACGCAATACCTAATGATCGTCTAGAAGTCAGTGTCCAACCCCGGCTGCGAGCCTGCGGCTGCAAGTACTGGGGTTCTATCGCATAGCAAAGCATGCTTTCGGCAATGTGCTGATATTGCAAACTATAAGGATGACGGAGACGTGTTCACCTGTTGCACATTGCACCAAGATAGGGAAACAAGCTCTGTCGAGCTCAGTATCGAAGCTATGCCGGGGTGTTCAGTGTGCTTGATTTGCTGATCGAACGACAGCACCTTTGAAGAGTTCAAGCACATCGAGCTCTCGTGCGGTCATTCAACCCATATCGGAGCAATTCTGCGCGATCGAGCAATCATACTGCATGCTACGTTCTGTCAAATGCATTAATAAGCGGAGCTACAAATTGAGTTCGCAGGGTACTTTGCCAGGTGTTTGTCCCGCTTGGGTTTCCCCGACTGTAGGTGACAGACCGTAGGAATTGATGCCTACGACTTCCGAACATACATGATTAGTAGTCTGAGGCAAGCTTTAAGCAGTCTTTGGTAGTGTTCCACCATTCTTTGGTAATGTTCCAGCAGCCCGGTTGCCGGAAATTTCTCCACCTCTATCGACAAGGATAGTGTACTCCGTGTCCGGGCATTGCAAAAGAGCGAGATTCGTCGCCGGCACTTAAGGAAAGAAGAGTCGATGAGCTCCATTGATGCGGTGAGCTGCGTGAGGCATGCGAGCAAACTCATCTTGGAGAAATTCGCCCGGGTCTAACAGAAGAGAGCTTTTCGACATGACATGTCTGGAAATCGATTGTTCTCCAAGGGTTGCTGTCTTAAAGTACACAATAAGTATGGAAGTGTATCCTCCCTTTGACCGTCGGTGTAAAATACTGGATATGGCATCGCTTCGTCGGGGCGCGGTGCTTCCGCTCGTGCTGCGATGTAGTGGTTTTTCGGTAAAATCTGTCGTTGCCACGACTTCTCGCAGCACTCGTTCTCATTGGCTGACTGCGTCTGGACCCGGCTGTTCTGATTGGCTTCGAGCTGGTCTTGGCTTGAACTTTTGTTGAGGATTGATATACATCTTATAAACTCAGCTACCATCAAGCATCGTTGGTTTAGTGGTAAAATCCGTCGTTGCCATGAGGTCCAATTGGATCAAATGCCGCGTCGACGGGCCCCGTGTTGTGAGTATTGATCGATGTATCTGTTTATCGAGAAGTGGCTAATAGTCAATTAGCGATTCACGGACGATGCATAAGTCGAATGTCTTTTTTTTTTTTTTGCCTTACTCCCGGATTGACGCTCAACTTGTTTTCGGTTTGCTGCCCCGCGTGACACTTGCATCGCTTGTTTTTGCTTGCTGAAATGAAAGCACATATAGATAATATAGTGCGAACAAATCTTGAAGAATTTCCATTCTTCGATTACTCGACTCCCGCGCCGAGTGACAACACTAAGTGCTAAGACCGTCTTTGCTCCATATGCCCTATAGCAATCTCAAAGGCAGCTTTGAAACGTGCCGACTCTGTACGAAGCAATCTAGCGACTCTCAAATTATGCACGTAGTGCACAACTCTACTAGCTGGATGAGCGGCATCTTACTAAGCGCCTGCTCGACTAGCTTGGCCAGCTCGGCGAGCTATAATGCACAGCTGCCCAGTTATGGATATGCTTTCCCATTCCTACTTCCAGCTTCCGTCTGTTCTTAGAGAATTCTTAGTATACCATTTTACCTATACTATAGTAAGGTAGAAATCTTTGACCTACTGTCTTACAGTTAGACGACAATGGGACCTATCATCGACACCCAAGTTGTAATCGCTGCGCCGCCAGAGATTGTTCGAGCAAAAGCAAGTCAAACAACCCTAGCCTTATCTGCACGTCTACTCCGAGGAAGCATACAATTCTTAAGATACGTATTATCTTCCAAGCTGACTGACTACATCCCAAATAGTTCCTCGACTTCTCCTCCTTACAAACCTACAAGCCATCATTAATGCAATCTATCATACCCCAAGATCCGTCCAAATCCTCACTTGACCTAGTTCCCGGCGATAGACTTGACTACGTCTTTAGCAACGGCAAAGTCGTGTGCACCGTACGCGAAAACTCGCCTCGACGGATAGCATGGACTGCGTCGTTGGGGTACATTAATGGCGAGCACCATTGGACGTTTGAACCCGACAGCTCCTCCCCAGGAAAGACGATTCTCCATCACGGAGAAGAATTTGGCGGGCCGCTAGCTTTCTTGATGGGCGATAATTTCATCGCCAGGATGTCACGGGCCAAGTCTTGGGTGGAGAAGTCGTACAATGACTTCAATAAGGACTTCAGAAAGTGGGTCGAGGAGGGCGAGGGAGGAATAAGAAATGCGGCTACTACCAGTCTGTGATCGATGGTCAAGGTGTTTACGAATCCTCATACGGGCTTCCGTACAGCGTGCAGCGCAAGGAGATTGCGTGGCTAGATGATCGCCGCACACCTTTCTGAAGCATTCGCGAAAAGGCTGACGCTGCGCAAACCTAAGTCATGTTAAGTCATACGCAGTTTTTCGATTCACGGACGATGCATTGCTCTTCAGTTAGGACCGACGGTCCTGTTGGTAGTGGAGAGGTAACTCTTTTTGTTTTTGGTGCCAATGCCGAACCGGGCGTTATGCTATTCTCGTACAGTCTCAGAATGCGTTTGGCTTGTTGCAAGGTTGTTTGAGCCATCGTCTCTGTAGGACGTGCACCTAATGGGTTCACACCGATTCACGGACGGTGCAACTAAAATCGAACCTTTCCCTCATTTTTTCCTAGTGCTCACAAACCTGCAAATAGGACAACAACGCATGAGAAGTAACGAATGATACCTTTCAGCTGGTCAATCTATTCTGTGTGCATTGGAAGCATCAGTAAGCAGTGTCACCGATACGGCTGCGCACTACAAAACCCTGCCTGCTGTGCGAGCTACTCTAGTTGTGGTTGCACGCCTGCAGTATTTGGGCTGCCTGCTCACCGCAGCAAAAGTCAGCGGAGCATATATGCTGCTCTGATGCACTGTAACCTCTCTGCGGTAATGTTGAAGCTTTTCCGATTCCCGATGCAGCATGTCAAAATAGGCGAGCGTGAGAGCACTTCGGGCTCCGTGTTGTAAATATTCATGCGTTCAAGGATATTGTTAAAATAGATCCAATATTGGTACAGCGATTCACGGACGATTCACAGTGTAACAATTTTTCTTGCCCTAGGTAAGGCAGTCATCTACTGGCCCCCAGCGCCTCAAATGTCTATCTACGCTTCCAAGCATGGTCTAAGCCCTCTAGATGCGATATTGCATATCTGTAGGGATCGCAATGAAATATGCGGCAGTAGGCCATGCACCTGAGTCCGACAAGTGTTCGATGAATTTATCTGGTACCTGCATGTTCTTGCGTCGGGTTGCACCTATCATAGCGCTCCCCGTCTTTGGCACAACCCATGCAGCGAGTATCTTGTTGTCGTGTACTGCTGCTCGTACTTGCTCGGCCTTTGCTAAGTATAGGTGATCATGGCCGGCTACTTCCACGATGCAGCCGTGCCAAGGGGTAGGTACATGGAGCAAATCGCAGGATTCAGGTTGGGATCCGTCTGGAGGCAGGCTGTTCGTAGCTCGAACTTGGCGGCCCATCAGATTGATACCGAACTTGGGTCCTGCATTGTTGTGACTGGTATGTTTGTCAGCGATAGCCTCATTCGGTAGCGTGGTGGACCTCGTTTACGCATGAATGGAAAGCCGGATATAATTTGGGAGCACCACCTCTACGAGGTTAGAGTATGCTTGATTTCTCTACAGGCGTTCGTCAGCCAAATAATGAATTGAGAAATGTGGATGACTTCTTACCTCTATCATCTCAAAAGCGACCTTGGACGAGAGCTTACGGCGCTGACTCTTACTGAGGTGTTGGGTGTATTTGTTGTTCTCGAGGTCTTCCAGCATGAATCGAGAAAATCCTCGATATAGTCTCAACATGGCAGGATCGTGGCTAGCTATAGATGATCGAAGCTTATGCGTGTTGGCTTTGAACCCTTGCATTAATAGACGACGGCATAGCTCAGCATTATCGTTGATTCCGACTTGTCCGATGTGGTGAGTGATTGAGTCTAGGCCCAGCTGCTGCGCCGATAGTGGACCTTGGAGATTATCCCCGCTCGCTTGGAGCATCTCGGGGAGCGAACGTAGGCATACACGTTGCCTGCCATCGTCGAGAAAAGCTGTGCTGAGAGCGTCATTCATCATAGAGAGATGCTTGCCGTAGTTATCGACCGTATCGTCGTCCACACCAACTACGATTTTAGTCAGTGCCGTTGGTCGAATGCTTAATGATGGTGGTAGCTTACTACAATCGCTAAACACATGGCCGTCACTCACTATCAGCACAGTCGCTCCTGGAGCGTACAAGCGCTCAATGTCTATGACAAACTTGTGCAAAGTAGTCAAAGCAATGGCCTCGGCCAAATCTGGCAGATTGCCTCCGACTTTGCTCGGATTGGATGACTTGCACGGAAATGCAGGCAGGGCAAATTCAAGTTTCATGCCGTGCCTTGTGAAGTGCTTAACACGTCGAGAGAAATATTCTCGGCCGGTAGCTGTCCACTGATCATCAGGTGTTAGGTTTCGAATGGTGATATCGAATAGATCAACGATCTCATCCACAATTCTGTCATTGGTCTGGCAGTCCGATGTCATCTCTTGTAATGGTATTCCGATACGAGTAGATCGAAGAATTAGATCCATAAAGTATTCGTCCAGATCATCAAAGCTATCAAAGGCGTTTGCTCTGACTATAATTCCGCATATGAGACTTCCATTGTGTTGCCGTTCCAAGAGTTTGGCCCTTGCGCAGGACGGAAATGTGCCAGGTACAGCACTGCCACTGCAGGCGGCAAATGGTAAGGAAAAGATTTTGGCCGTTCTGTGTGGAGTGACGAGAGATGTAAGAGCTCGAAATGTTCCCCAGTTCGCTCGCAAAGCTTCATTTGTGCAGTGCACCACATAACCGTCGTGACGACGAGAGTAGACAGTGACAAGACGGTCGTATACTGAGCTACCATTCATCGGGAGTCCCTCCATGGTTGTGGTGAGATTGACTTAGGAGTTCGTTGCAGACGATTGTAGGAGAATGTAAGCCGAGATTGTAATTGGACGATCTTTGAGTGAAGAGAGAAGACTTCGCTTTGCTTTCAGCACGCAGAGCACTCTGTTCAGAGACGAACGTCGCACTTAAGCACGGATGAGGTTGGATATACATAGCTACGGCCGAGAAAGCTAGACTGTGAAAGGAGAGTACGCTAGTCATGTGGTGCTATTGTAACGATGGAAAGGCGTCCGACAGTACGCGTTGCTACTACGACACGGACCACCTGTAGCGCAGGTAGAGTACTTGCAGGAAGTGAGTAGTGCTACCATCCTGGGCCAGCCTGTGCATTTGGCGCGCAAAATCGCTTAGGGAACATGTTGGGTTGTCACACTCTCCTTTGCACTCTTCACTAGATCAAGCCATGAAACCCCGAAATTGCGAGCCCGGCCATCAAAACGCGTCTGCCTCTCTCCCTGAATTCGCATTCTGAGGGCCGAGAGTGGCCGAGAACCGGTGTCGCTAGGGGAAATTCACTCAGAAAATGTGAACAAACTCGCGCAACCAAGCCGCTACACTCGCTCCCTCCGAAACGCTTTGCGTCACTAGCAGTGTCCATGGTCACTCTATGATTAGCGTTGCATATGGCTTCGGAATATCTGCGGTATCCTGGCACGGAGCAACCTTGGTCACTCAGAATCTTTGTACGCTGCTCTAGACGCTGTATATAGTGTTCGCATCGGTATTCAGCTGTTAATATTCGTAGAGTTCTGCTCCTGATATTTTGCCAGACATCACATTAAGTTCCCACCCACCAAATTTCTAGTAGTTCCACCTTCGAATCGGCAAGCAAACATGAGTGCAGGAGCAGCTCAGGGAGCAAACGACCTTCCTCCTGCAGAGGCGACGACCGGCAATGTCACACTTACCACGACAACAAGCAGCCCAGCGTCATTGAAAGATCCATACTGCGCCTTGAGCTCGAATCGACGAAGATGTATCCTTACCATCGTGACAGTTGCTGGTGCTTTGGGACCACTCGCCGGGAATATCTATCTACCTGCACTACCAGTCCTTCAACAAGCCTTCGGAGTGGGACCAACCGCAATAAATGCTACAGTCTCTTTGTTCATGATTGTCTTTGCCTTCGCAGTAAGTCGGACACATCATCAACAGAGCCGGAGGAATAGTGACTCTAACCAGTCTTGTCTAGCCCTTGTTCTGGACCAGCTTTTCTGATTATAAAGGCCGACGTCCTCTATACATCATCTCCTTGGCTATATACATTATAGCCAACGTACTCACTGCTGGTGTACCTGCCGATTTCGGAGCACTTGTCTTTTTGCGTATCCTACAAGCCTTCGGCTCTGCTGCGGTTGTATCAATGGGAGCTGGAACTGTAGCAGACGTATGCCACCACATCCAATCTGCAGCCCAGTACTAACAACATCCGCAGATAACGGAACCAGCAAGTCGTGGCAAAGCTATGTCTCATTTCCTGCTTGGGCCACAGATAGGACCAATTATTGGGCCTGTAATAGGAGGTGCTCTAGCTGGAACCTCGTGGAGATGGATTTTCGGATTTCTGGGTACGCTAGTGCCCACCACGTGGCAAAATGTATGCTAACATTACCACAGCACTCTCAGGTTTCGCACTGTGGGTAGTCGTGGGCCTAGCACTTCCTGAGACCCTCAGGTGTCGTGTCGGAAATAGTCGAATCAACGCTGAAAAGTCTTGGTTGATCTGGCCGCCTTGTTTCTCGATGGCGACTGCACCGCTTGAGGAACAGGGTCCTCCGCCGCCACGTCCGACCTTGATGGGATATTGGAGATTGTTCAGCTATCCACCGATCGGAATCGTGTCTTTCAACACTGCAATTCTCTATGCAACGTATTTCTGCATTGCCGTCGACCTTCCAAGAACCCTTCAAGATGTATATGGTTGGAACTCGGCTGCTGTTGGTGCGTCATACCTGGCTGTGGGCGCAGCACTCATTATTGGCTCTCTCGTGGGTGGAAGAGCCAACGACGCGCGGCGCAAACACCTGGTCAAATCATCATCCAAAGACGAGATCCCTCCTGAGACCCGGCTGATCGACCAGATATGGGGAGTCATTCTCTGTGCTTCAGGGACACTTATGTATGGATGGTTCATTGAGCGAGAATATCATCCGGCGGCGGTTCTGGTCAGTACCTTCTTGGTCGGTTTCGGTATGAGCTGGGTCTTTGTGTCTTCAACAGCATTTCTGACGGAATGCGTGCAACAACAAGCAGCTGGGGCTTTTGCGTTGGGAAACATGCTTCGTAACCCTGCGGCTGCTATTGCTGCTCTATTGACTCCTTCTTTGACGCGAAATATGGGGATAGGATGGTTCTTCTCAGGTATTGGTATCTTGGATCTATTTGTGGTGGGAAGCGCGGTCTTGTTGCTAAGAGTTCGAAGCCCGTACTGGCGAGCGAAGAGAAAACCCTCGCCCTAGATTCTAGGTCAGGCGGCTCACGGAAATGCAGTGCTTAGTCAGAAGTTTCCGATCTAGAGCTGGACAATGTCCTTCCGTCCGATCGTATTGTCGCGGAAATTCAGACCGCGTCTGTCTACAGCGCGTCATACAAAAGCTCGGATCCTTTACTCAGCAGAAGTAGAAAGCACAGAGAGGCCAAGAACTGTTGGTGTCTTAGTATTCTCAAACTACCTCAGACGAGTGGAGTCGCCCTGGACCATCGGTGTTTGCGCGTGCTTATCAGTCGGGGTCTCTTTTCCCTGTCAGTAGCACGGTCCTAAGGGCGTCTACATCCGACTGCCCTCGGATATTAAGCCAAGACTAGAACGTTCTCAAGCATCTGTCTCCAAGCAAACCTGAGCCAGACGCATAGGTACTCTATCGTGCGCTCTGATGGGGACGTGGGAAAGATGGGTATGTTCCGAATAGCCGTGGTCAAGAGGAGATGCATTCGTGTAGATTCTAGATGATGCTAAAGCAGTTGTGGATTTCGGTAATGTTAGCAAGTGGCATGGTACTTGACATTTGAGACTGTAGCGGAGAGCCGAGTATGTATGTTGGCATCGTAAGATTGGAATCGAAGCCAGGTGCTTGTGTAGCTTCAAGTCGCAGTCAGTGTGAAGTCTCCGCACGCTAGTAGGATATATAAAATCTCTCCATTCGTCTTCAGTTCCAACATTGACTTCATCTTGCTAAAATGACGTTACTGTCACTCATTCCTACTATGCTCCCGCAAGTGCTCCTGATTATGGTGGCAATAACTTGCTTGCTATTCTACCTGTTTCTGCAGCCTCCAAAAGAGCCTAAACATATCCCAGCAGTTCCTTTCTGGGTTTCGCTGCTACCACTGTTCAGAGATGTCGATCAGCAAGTTATCTACAACACATACGTTCGCGACCTGCTACATCAGCATGGAGCAATAAAGATATTTTTCGGCTCGCAGTGGAACGTTCTGGTCGAAAGACCGGCCTTCTTAGCACATGTCTTCAAGAACGAAGACCAATACCAGAAGAGTGGTAATCAAAAGAAGATTCCAGGCAGCGTGCTCGCCAACTTCTTGGGCGATAACATTATCTCAAGTCATGGAGAAGTGTGGAAGCTTTATCAGGAGATCATGAAACCTGGACTCCAGGAAGGATGGTCCATGGATCCCATCTACGAGAACGCTTCCTCGCTATTGGAACATTTCAAGCAGACTCAAAGACCGCTGTCCGTCCAAGAACCACTGCAGAGGTACACTATTGCAAACCTGGTACGAGGGCTCATGCACCTCGACTTTGACATGGATCACGAAGAAGTCGTCCGACTTAGTCAGATGCAGAGCAAAGTCAAGGGGCAGATCTTTCGCCCTGTTTTCATGAGTTTCCCCTCTCTCGACAAATGGGGGTTTCCAAGCCGAGAGAAAGCACGCCGGGACGCTGCTCGATTTACGGACCATCTCGTGTGTATGTTGGCTGAGACGTGGCTCGAGAGATCGGACGAGAACCGCCCAGAGGAGAAAGGACACAAGGACGTTGGGTGTCGACTTGTCTATGCTTGGAAACAACAGCGAATCACCCATCAACAGCTTCGAGACAATGTGACTGTTCTCTTTGTGGCCGGGCAAGAAAATCCTCAGCTCGCAATCCTATCTACTCTATATTTACTTGCCAAACAACCCGAAGTTCAGGAACGACTACACTCAGAAGTTATGACTGCAGGAACTGGCAGACCCGACGAAGAGCAGCTCCGCAATATGCCGTATCTGACAGCTTGCGTCTATGAGAGCCTGCGACTTTTGCCACCAATCGGTCAGCTCATCAATCGACTGGCCACCACGCCATTTGTGCTGGGCGAGGACACTGTGGTTCCTCAAGGAATGTATCTTGGTTACAATGCCTATGCGACCAACCGAAATCCAGTGACTTGGGGTCCGAACGCAGAAGAGTTTCTGCCAAATCGATGGGGTAACACCGCGGATGATGTACAAAAGTCTTATCGACGACGCAGGGCTCGAGCAGAATTCATCACTTTTCATGGTGGACGGCGAGCCTGTTTAGGCGAGCGATTTGCGGTGTTGCAGCTCAAGGTGACATTGTACACATTAGTGCGGCATCTTCGGTGGGAACTTGATCCCCTATGGCCCGATCGTATGACACCGGTAAGCTTGCAGACTGCGCAGACGCTTTGTCATAGTATACGCAGCTGCTAACATTGTTCAGGCCGGGCCTCTTGCCCCGAGAGGGCTTAGGCTGAAGTTTGAGCATAGACGCCAGTGAATCGGTTGTTGCACCAAGCCATTTGAGCGCGAGACGCCAAGGCTTGACTAGCTGAACGTGCATTCGCCAAATGAGCACATTCAAGGATAATCGTACGGGTCTTGAGAAACTCCCTCAATATCTCTCCACAATCGACGGGTCTAAAGGGGCCGCGGATCCGGTGCTAATGTCGCAAGTGATTCGGGCAAGTTGGGTCTCTGAAGACCCAGAGGTTGGCACGAGCAAATATCCGCTTTACTGAAAGTACATAGCTACTGTCAGGATACTGCTACCAAACGACTTTCCGAAGGACAGTTGGTGTGCTTCTTGATCGTAGTCTTTCCACCTCCATACTTCCATACTCCCGCCAACGAAGCCATGAATGAGCCACACAAGCCATGTGCCACAGCTCAAGTGCATCCAGAAGAAGAACAAGAGGAGGAGCAGGAGCGGCAGAGGGAAGAGCAACACGCTCATTCACAAACAGAAGAGCGAAACTCCCAACAGACGAGTCTCGGCTCACGTAGAGCTCTCTGGGGATGGTTGGCACTTTGCTTTTCGGTCAGTGTTCATAGAAGAGATCTTCCGTTCTCCCGTATACAGTTTTGCTGACCATAGGGTGCTATTCTTCAGACCGGACCGACAAATGGCATGATCAACCGCTACGTGACGGCCAGCATCCAATCTGCAGCCAACCGACTTGGTCATATTCCGGGAACAGACCGTCCGTGTCCCCGTCGCAGCACGAACGGCATTCAGTGCGTCGTGCGTTTCGGAACCGGAGAAATCAATTACAACAGCTACAATCTCTACCTACAAGCCATCAGTCGTGCCTGCGAGGGCGTCATCTCCATCCTCACCGCTGGAGTTGCTGACCATGCCAACAACCGCAAACTAGCGCTCATGACATCCATCTATGTGTTTGGAACACTTGTCCTTCCCTTTGCAGGGCTATCTGGTGGGTCCTTCCAGGATCTAGAGGCCATGGCTGGACTGTTTGTTGCCGTGACTGCAGTGGGTGGAGTTTACACCGTGATCATCGCTTCGTACATTCCACTTTTCATGCGCGCGATCGGGTGGTTCAGAGGAGACGACAGGCCTGGAAATGATGGCAGCGAGCCAAACACGGTGTGGACCAAGGGGACAAGAGTGTCGGTGCTAGGTCTTGTTGCAAGCAATGTGGGTTCGCTCACGGGTTTACTCGTCGGCGTCGTCATCACATATACGGGTGGCTCAGCGATCACTGCAGGATACTACAACTACTTGCTGGCGATCACGGTCGCAGGATGCACGACCATTGCATTTGCTGCCTTGGGTCACTACCTCCTTCCCCAAGTTACCGGAGCAAAACGGTCTGTCGGATCCAACCGCATCCTCCTGCCATTCACGAACTGGATCAAATTGCTGGGTTCGGTACGTAGATACCCGAACACGTTCATAATGTGTATCGGCACGCTGCTGTGGAACACAGGCTACTCCAATTTTCTGCGCCTTCTTGGCCCTCTCTTCCTGGAGACTTCCGGGCTAGATTCGGGGAGTGGAGTGTATACCGTTTGGTCCTTTGCAATCCCGCTTTTCGCTTCCTTGGGATCCCTGGCCTGGATGTTTGCCTTTCCGAAATTGAGTATGGGCATCAAATTCTGGGCGTATTGCTTCTTGGGCGTCCAGCTTTTGGCCATTACGTGGGGATGTCTAGGTGTTAGCGACAACATTCCCATCGGCTACAAACATCAGGCAGAGTTTTGGATTTGCATTGTTCTGTTCATGAGCTCGGGCAGTGCGTTGCGGGCGCTCAACCGAACCTTATATGCGTCTATCATCCCACGAGACTCCGAGGCACTGTTCTTCGGGCTTGATATAACTCTGGATCTGGCGACAGGATGGATCAATCCTCTTGTTCAGGGGGTGATTCAGGACCGAACGGGCAACTTGCGCTTTCCTATGATACCTAATGCTATCGCGGTAGCGGTGGGCATTATATTCTACATCTGTATCGACATCTCTGCGGGCATTGACGACGCGGAGCGACTACTAGCGGAAGAAGATTAACCCTAGACAATGTATACTGCCCCCAGTATGGTAGCTTTCTACACTGTAGATAGTTTTGCCGTCCCCTTTCGTCCCTGACCGGCCGTATACTAAGAAAGAGCATTTTCCGGTCCCCGAGTCTTACGAGTCAATATAGTAGCCGCTTCCATACCTTGCATCATGAGTGATCAAGAACACGACCTGAAGTTGGACTCGTGGATGTCAGTGAACATCTTGGAGCAGCGTACACCTAGCTAAACCTCACCCTAACTTGATATAGAGGTTAGCCTGGAAGTATAGATCGTTGAAAATCTCGTTGCGGGATCTCAGAGGCCATTCTGAAAGCTCAATCTCGTAAGAGTTGTGTTAAGTTGAACACGAAGCTCCTGTCCACTGGTGAAGAGCCGCGTCTGCGCAGAACCTTGTTCTGGCGTAATCACACCGATCACTCTGCTCGCTCCTTGGCGGATGAGCATCACGCCTTGGACCTGGCTCCTCCCCTATTGAGTACTGACTGGTCGAGACGGTCAGAGGCAGCACGGTGGCTACGACAGTCGTTGAGCGGGTGCTGGAGGATCCGACCAAGGGCCAGAGCTGTGCGACAGGGCGCAGCAGCGGACCCAGTAGGTGCAGGGGTGCTACGAGCGCGAGCAATCATGTGCGAAAAGAAGATTGAGAGCAAGATACACGCCTGCAGGGTAAGGCCATCGGGCATTCCGATCGGGGTCTAAGCTTACTAGGTCGGTGTCTACCTAGCGGCCACTTCGGGGTCTCCCACGAACTCCAGCCCCACAACATCCCGATATTTGGCCCGCTACAACCAACACTTCGGAATTGACTGGAGAAACTGAGACGGAGGGCCGCAGGAACGATCGTACATGAGCGTTGGGTGCCTCTATACAGCCTTGCACGCCAGCTAGCTGTCACATCATGGACCAAAACAAACCCAAGCAAAACTCTTCCTACTCGGTCCGGCGAAAGTGGTCCAAACGTAATCCTCTGTTGTGAGAGTTACGGAGAGCTGTTCTTGACAACAGCAGTCTGATGCCCTTTGCCGACATTGTCACAGTGTCTTGAAGTCCACTTCAGTAGCTTGAGGGTGATCTGATGGTCGCCGAAGCAACCGCAGGGAACTCACTCAGTCGGAACATATAGTTCGCCACGTTTCCTAGGCCCAAGACTCACCTCTCGTCATCCGATGCCATGATGATTGCACAGGTTGGCAATTGAGGTCCTGCCGATATTTCACTCTGTTTGGGAGACACTTCTCGCCGAAGCCGTCTCTCGGGCGCGAAATCACAGAGGATATGAACCGAAACGAAGACTAGCGATGCAACCGACGCAGCTGACTGCCTTCTGGATTTCCACAAGCAGTACTGCATCTTGCAAGTTCCACTTCGGGGCATGGTTGGAGAGAGAGAAGTTTGGGGAGCGATCGAAGCAGACACGAGCATAATTTGAAAAGCAAACATCTTGTCTACTGAGAACTCCATTTGCGACCCGTTCGAACTTGATGATATTTCCCAAAATGCTTTCTGCATTGCTGTTCCGCAATTGGAACGCCAATTCATACGCATCGCATCGTACACGTGATTGATGAACGGCTGTTGTTCGTAGCAAGCATCTTCTCTGAGCATCGACTCCGACTCATGCAGTCATTGGCACCTGTCGAGCCATTAGCGCTTGCGCTGATATCGTGCAATTGTGTGCACGCCTACCTAGCAAGCCAGGACTCTGTCGTCAAAGGTTTGACTGGGTGTGGACGAGCGGGTGATACCAATACAGCCCGCCAAGTCATGTCCAGCGAGACAATCGGCCCGGTTGTGAATATCCTCTATGACTCTTGGATTGTACGTGCATTTGAACTCGGTTTGACGGTTCCCGTTCCACGAATAAGAGCAGCATACACTCTTATAGGTTGTAGATCCCATTTGAAATGGGTTCGCGAGCGCATTTCGCAGAACAACGCACTGAGGTTTGTCGTCGGGAAACCAGTTGACTTTGAAGTTCGTGTGCTGACAGTTTGCCGTTATTTGGAGTTGGACTTGGTCGGCAAGTGCCATGGTTGCGAACAAAAGTGCTGGTGCTCCAAGTGTGACCTTCATGATGATATCGAGGTAGATTGTGGTAGGAGCAGAGAGGGCGAGATGGTGCAGCAGTGGAATGACACTGGAGGAGAGGAATTTACTATATATATGTTCGACTCAACGACACTGCACAGAGCGCTTCAAGTTCATAAACATCCAGCAGGGGCGTGTAGCAGGAGATCGCAGTACACATTGAGCGTCTGAGCTGAGCACTCGTATTCAAATGCATTCTTAGGACAGCTTCGTACAAGTTCCTTTCAGACGGTCTGCTCCCGCGCTTACTGTGTTCATCAACATACCATCAAGCTGCTGAGCCCTACCAGGTTATTAGACCTGAAGTACGTTGTTGGTAGATGATGCGCTCCGATGAACCCATGAGATGTAAGTCTCTCAAAACGATTCAAATCTTGACTCCATGATCGAGCTTCCCAGGACTTAGGTTGTGTTTCACGTGCAGAGTCAGAATAAGGTACGCACCAGACTGACGGAATATGGAACTGTAACCCACAGAGCGTGATACCAGATTCTGAAACCCTACTTACGCATACGATGTTCTGCCTGTGATTTAGCAACGAGCGGGATTGGTTCGTGGTGCTGTGTGAATGCCTGTCGAACAGTCATCTATACGGGTGATAAGTTTAAGATTGAAGCCCTAAGAGTCCAATCCCGACGCCTCGATTTGAAACTTTATTGTTCATCGTCCCTTGCATTGTGCGCGTAAGTGCGACAAGCAGTACGGCCTTCGTATGTCAGACATACGAGCAGGACTACAGGCATTAAACTTGTTGTTTTCTGCGGAAGGCCGCACAGGAAACGATCTGTGTATCGATGGCCGTACCTAATTGGAAGAACAAGGCGATCCACAAATGATAATGTAACTCAGCACCAACATCAGCAATTCGAGATCGTTAATCTTGATTCCACTATGAATTGTACATCAGAAATCAAAGATACATCTCGGGTTGCTAGTTGGTACTAATTGTGAACAGCACCACTCAGGGCATTTCGCTCGACTTGAATTGATCGCCAGGATTCTCAGCCGTTAGAGCTAACCATAGCAGCATGCCGTACTTCGAACAGATTGATGTCCGATAACCGAGTCGGCGCATCGCTTTGCTGACTCTGCTTCAGATTTCAGGCCCCAGGGGTTCAAAAGGAAGACCTGGAGGCAGGACAGAGGCAGCACAGAGGCAGCTGACGACCCATCCTTGCAAATGCGCCTCGCACAACACGAAAACGCGTATCGAATCACTCCAGCTGGTAGTCCGGGGAGCCGTTCGGTGTAGACCGCTCAGTTTGCAATTCCAAGTATACTACAAACCACCACCGCTACGAACAAGACAAAAGCAAACGCACCACCCCTCTCACGACCTCGGCACATCATTCGAAGGACAAACCTCAAAAAAGCTCGTAGGCTTCAACATGACCGTCATCTTCTCATTCGGCATAACAGGGAAATCCTCCGGCCTTGTAACATGCGTGACACCAAACGTATGCCACAGCACCACATCCTCATCCACCGTCCCTTCATCCCTCTTTGCCCAAACCGCAAGCCCCGTATCCTCTCGACTCTGATTCGTAAACTCGCCCGCAGCCCAGAGCTCGTCGTCACGGTATTTCGTCACCCAGATGGGCTTCGAGGTGAAAATACCGCGTCGGAGGTTGAAAGTGTGCGGGCCCATCATCATCATTTGTGAAGGAACGGCGTGGAGTTTGTAGCCCACGGGTTTGCCGGAGATGCGATTGATATGGGAAGGGTTGATGATTTTGTAGGTTCTGGATTTGGTGAGGTCGAGGTCGTAGCCGCCAGGTTGCGTGATAGGTGTGCTGCGCACACGGAATGCGCAGCCGAAAGGATCGATTTCCGGTTCGTCAACGACAGCTTCGCAGTCGTCATATTGGATGGTATTCCTCTGTCCATCGAGGTTAGGGTCGACGCGCACACAGAAGAGATGCTGATGGTTCGCGGCCAGGACACCAGGTGCGACGGTTGTGCCCCAAGGGACGTGCAGGCCCTTGCGAATGGGCATGGTGCTCACGATTCCGGTAGCCTTGACTTCGATGTGGAGATTCGCAGCCTGGTCAAGGATGAAAGCGAGGATGTATTCGTAATTCGCCACAGTCGCAGTGCATTGAATGACGAGTTGTCGGTCCCTCACAACCGTCGAGCAACCATTGCGGACATTGGTGTGTTTCCACCCAATCCCCTGATCGACTTCATGCATGCAGACGACATTGGGCATTCGCACGGGTTCACCATTGCCCGCGGTCAGCACACCATCAAAATACTTAATGTGGCCGAGACAATCGCATCCAAGCTTCAAGCTGTTGGATGTAAGACCGAAGCCAGAGTCACCCAGATCGAACGCCTGCTTTCGATGATATGGAGAACGAGGGTCGCCATAAGGTACTGTCATTTCACTCATGGAGACGCGGTAGAAAAGCGGCCGGCCATCATATCGCACGTCATGGAGAACAGGTCCTTCTCTGACAGTCCAGCCTAGCTGCAGCGACCATTTCTGCCACGCTACGTGACGGTTGTTGACCTCAAAAGACGGCCCTTGTGGCTGGGTGATGACAAGTGGCTTGAGATCTTTGCGGAATGAATCTTGTCCCAGGCTTCGAGCACTATATTCCACTGCAGCGATAGGATCCCAAGGTGCGGTTTCTTGTTCGAGCTCAGAGCCCGTGCCCACAGGCAGACGCTCCAAATCGACGAGTTCTAACGTGTGTGCATCGAAGATGGGTGCAAAAGGTGCTGGAAGTGAGTAGTGATTGGCTTCGGGGTCGTCGGTCAAAACAATGTACATGTAGCATTGGAACAGGCGGCGTCGCTCTTTAGCGTCATCGGTGCCGTATGCCCATGGGTCATTGATGACCTTTGCTCTGCGAATAGTGAGCTGTGTGAGTCCCGCGTGATACTTTCGTGCGTCGCTGGAAAGAGATATAAACTCACCCTGATGGTAGACACAGCTTTTCGACTTCCGCTTTCACCAATGGATGCTCATTGCATGCCTTTTGCACGGCATCAAACTCCAACCAGTCCACCGGACCCTGCGCATCCGGCAATTCCTCGTCGGACAGTACTGTTTTAGTAGTGATGTTGACGAATGCCTTGCGTAGATTCGGAGAAGGTCGCACATGGAAGTAGATGCGTGCTCTTCGATCGACTTGTGTGTTGTTATTTTCATAGTATCGAAGCATCTCCGTTTTGGGAGCCTCTGCGACATCGATGAACTTGAAGTGTATTTCTCCGGATTTCTTCTTCAGATCTTGACGGAGTATGTCCGCCGCTTGTCGGACTTCTTCCTCTGTGATGGGATCGAGTGGGTGCTGCCCTCCCAAAAGTGCAGATGGAGACATGATGAGAGATGATCACTAATGGGGGAACTGCGTCTTCCAGTATGAGTGATGCAAGGCGAAAGGTGGAAGAGGACGATGGCCTATGTCTACATGCTGGATGACTTGTGATATGTATACTGTAATGATTGCATGTTGAACTCCGATACCATGACAATGTTGGATCTGGGCCCAGATCCGTGTGAGGAGCAATTGAACTCCGCAAGCTGCCAAACGGTCTCAGAGGGTGGGAAGTCGGAGGCGGCGGGACTGCCCAAAGAAGCAGTAAAAGCCGAAATCCATAGTGGAGCACAGGTCACTTGCGAGTCGCGTGGGACAAGTTGGGAGTATTGCCGTTTCCGGTCTTGTGCCTCTGACGCGGGGCACGCCAATTGAATATTGTGTGAAGGTCCAGCCGGACGGCCTGAGATGCCAAAAAGCATGAGCAGCTCGCTCGGTGGAACGTCAAGTTTGACATCGGCATCGCTTGCTGCACACTCACCCTCGAAAGCCTTTCATTGCACTATCACGATCGCGAACTGGTCATGGCTGCGACGGAGAAGGACCAGGCTCAATTGGCATTGGCAAAGCAACGCAATCATGTCCCATGGTGCGAGCAGTATGAACGCATGATATCTGGCATGCTGTATGTGTGTGCAATCGGGTCGAAGACGTGAAAACACATATCCTTGAGTCGCTCGCTGACCGGCTCGCTGCCTTGCAGATATGACTCGTTTGTGCCAGAGATGAAGAAAGCTCGGTTCCACGCTCGTGCCTGGCAGCACAAGTACAACCACCATTTCCCCACCGATGTGGAAAGTGCAGACGCGCAAGAAAAGTTGGAAGCACAGCGCGAGCAGGATCTCGGTCAGATATTAGGGCACATTGGCAAAGGGGCGTATATCGAGCCTCCTTTCGCCTTCGACTACGGGTGTAATATCAGTATTGGGAATCGCTTCTATGGTGCGTTCCGGCTGACGATTATCGACTGTGGTTTGGTCACGATCGGGGACCGAGTTATGGTAGGTCCCGGTGTATCCATCTTCGCCGCAACCCACGAGACGGAAGTGCAGAGTCGAAGGGACGACATCGAATTCGCGAAGCCGGTGAGCATCGGGAATGACTGCTGGATCGGAGGACACGTGGTCATCTTACCCGGCGTGACAATCGGCGACGGCTGCACGATTGCCGCAGGCTCGATCGTGACCAAAGATGTTCCTGCCTGGAGCGTGGCAATGGGGTCTCCCGCCAGAGTGGTGAGGAAAGTGCGTGCTCTGGATCCCATTCCCAGCCAGGCGAATGGATGCTGAGATTTGCAGTCGATCTGCGTCAGAAGAACAGATAGTCATGTTGGCGTTGCAGAAGGCTGGAGCAGGTCTGTACGTGTCGGGTCAGCGGGCATGATTACATAGAGCAGCCCAACATACATATTCCATCCAAGGCACATTGACCCAGTGTTGGGTGTTTTGCTCCCTCTCTTTCCAGGTGGCATTGAGGATGGTCCACATGGCGTCTTGGGTGAATGCGGATGCGTTGGAAATCTCGGCCAACTGCATGCGCACGTAGTCTTGCAGGTGAGGGGATTCGGTCTCGGTGCCGGCGATGAAGAGAGGAAACAGGAGGCGTTTGTGAAAGGTGGTGCCGTGTGGGACTCGGGCACATGCGTCCAGAATCTCGGCTACGGATGTGCGGAAGCGATCGTCGGTGCATGGGTGCTCGAAGGGGTCAGGGAAGCGCATGGTGCGGATGAGGGCAACATGGCGCCAGGCCTGGGCGACGAGTCGCCATTCCGGGTGTTGGGTGGGATAGACCTCGTCGTCGGGCTCCCAGGCGCGGAGGAAGCGCTCCGTCTCGTCGGCGGCGGTGGCCAAGTCGGCTCGACTGGCGGTCTCGGCCAGGAAGGCGTTGCCGGTCTGCAACAGCTTGCCGACGCGACGAAAGATGCGCACGGGACAGCCGGTCAGGATCTCGAGGGTGAAGTCGGCGGCGTCGCGGGTGGCTTGGCGTACGGCGTCGTGGTGGGCGAGCTTTTCGGCGCCGCTGAAGCCGCGCAGCATGTCCAGCCAGGCCAGCGCGGTGAGCACGAACGACGTGGTCGAGTGCGGAGCGGCGGGGCCTCGCGCGACGAGGGTGTTGCAGTAGGGAGCGACGCCGGTCAGGTGAGCGCCGTGGGTGGAAATGCCGGACTCGCACATGTCGTGCAAGACCAGCAGCAGCGCCGTCACCAGCATCTCGTTCTCCTCGGTCGGGCTCAGGCCGCCGACGTCGTTCTTGGCGAACAGCGACGACAGGGTCTGGATGGCGGAGAGGCGGTGCTCCAGCATGCGCGTCAGATCGGCGCCCGGCAAACACGACTTGCGCGTGTGGCAGATGGTCAGGCCCAGCACGGCCTCGAGCACGCCGACGTGGGTGTAGGCCAGCGGCACAACGTGCACGCGGAAGGGGTTGGCCAGGGGCGGCGGCGCGATGGCGAGGTCTTCGCACACGCGCTCGTCGACTATCTCGCCGTTACTCCTGCTGCCTGCACCACGGCGGCGGGGGCGGGGGACGCCAAGGCATACGCACAGTAACGCAGCAGCTCATGTGTGCCCGGCAGGCTGAGCACATGCTGCATGCGGACATCTTGGGGAGAGGCAACGCTCGTCTCGTCGATCGTGTTGCTCTCGTCGTGCGTCGACGGCGTGTAGATCAGGTCGTGCGGCGATGCGTCGTGCACTTCCAACTCGTGCTGCTGCTGCTGCCGCTGCTGCTCCTCCTCCGCCTCCACCTCCTCCGCCACGGCGGTGCTGCCTTCGTCATGTGTGGACGACGGCTGGCGGACATGATGGAAGTGAAACTGGAAGCGCGGTGGATAGTCACACCGCACGCCATGCTCCACGCATCGACCGCACGTGGGCCGTTTCCGGTCACACTTGCGACACTTGGCGCGACACACGGCGCATGCGGGATCTGTACCATTCCAGATTAGTCAGAGTGACATCGCCATGCTGCGCGGACGTACTCTTGCGCGCGCCTCGCGATGGCGCTGGCGCTGGCATGTGATGGAGGAGAGTGTGGTGCAGTCAATCGTGTCGGCAATCCGGAACGGGGTATATAGCATCCGCCGTGCCAAGAAGCGCGGGGCGCAACTCGTGCTGGTCATTTCCGACGACATACATCGAACTACATACACACTCCCACGACGACGCGTCAAAACATCAACAGGCCACCGCTGCCGCTCACGACACTGCCCGTGACCCATCGGCTCTCTTCGGAGCACAGAAAGCTCACCAGTGGCGCGATGTCCCGCACCTCGCCGACGCGCGCTTCCGCCGGCGTGCTCTCGATCATGGGCTGCATCGAGTCGATGAACTCGGGCGTGCTGCTGTAGTACCCGTCCGTCGCAATCGGGCCCGGGTTGACGCAGTTGACGGTGATGCCCTGCGACTGGCCCAGCTCCGTCGCCCACACGCGCGCGAACGCCTCATTGCCCGCCTTGGTCGCCGCATACACCGTCGTCTCCGCCACCCCCATCCGCGCCGCCGCCGAACTGATCAGCACGATCCTCCCGCCGCGCGCCATGTGCGGCACCACGGCCTGCGTGAGGAAGAGCGGCCCCCGCAGGTTCACCGACACCAGCTCGTCGAAGAAAGCCTCGTCCACGTTGGCCAGCAAGCGGTCGTCGCCATTGGCCGCATTGTGCACCAGCAGGTCGATGTGCGCGGTGGAGCTCAGTGCGAGCGCCGCATCGACGAGCTTGCTGCGATCTGCGGCGTGCACGACACTGCCTTGCACCGCCACTGCGTTGCTTCCCGCCTTCTGAATCTCTGCAACGACTGCTGCTGCCTTGGTCTCAGACGTGGCGCTGGTGTAGTTCACCACCACGCTCGCCCCTCGTCTGCCCAGCTCGATGGCGATCCCGGCGCCGATTCCTCTGCAAATGTAGCATATCAGTTCCTGTCACGCATCTCCATTCACCGCCGCTGCCTCACATACCTGGCAGACCCGGTCACAATGGCCGTCTTTCCCTTGAGATTCGCCGCAAATGAAGGTGATGCTGTGGGCTGGCTACCGTTGGCACCTGTGGCACTCTGTTCGTTCTCCCCGGCGGCCATATCGGATGAAGTTGCGGATGTCTGGTTATAAGGCGATCAGAAATTCAATGTCAGAAGGGGCGAGAAGAAAGCGATTGCACAGGAGTCGAGTGATCGCGTACTTGCTTCAACGTCAGTCTGATATGTGTTTCCCATTCGCACGGCGATTTGAGCTTCGCCTGATTCTGATCATGCCGATCAGCTTGCATCGGGGGCGTCTGCGCTGCTACGTTTCCGAAAAGAGCAGTACTCGCAGCAGACCTGTGCAACCCTGGCGGTCTTTCCCGATCGGGTAAATCTCGCAGCTCGCACCCAGCCTGGTCCACTCGTATCTCCGTACAGCAGCTACACCGCGGCGGTCCCATAACAAGTACTTTCGCATCCCACAAGACCTTCCTGGGATGGCAAACCGCCGCGAAGTCCGGTCACAAACATGGCGACCACCTCGCCACACTACCACCGCATGGCAGATCAGGTGGTACAGACCATTGTCTACAAGCGAGTGGACGAACTGGAGCTACACCTGGACGTCATTTATCCTCGCGGGGTGCGAGACCTTCCAGTGGTGCTCTGGTTTCACATTGGTATGTGACGCACAACCTATTGTCGAGACATCTATAGATCACATGATTAACGCCGTGTGTCACTAGGAGGCCTCGTTCAAGGCCATCGCGAGACTGCGGCACTCCATCAACTTCGCAATGCGTCCACATTGGGATACGCTCTGGTCACTGCAGACTATCGCCTTGCACCCCAAGTGGGAATGGATGACATTATGGCAGATGTGACGGATTGCATCACATTTGTCCGAACATCATTGATCTCCCACATCGCACCTGGAATACTGGACACCACTCGCCTTGCTGTCACGGGGAGTTCAGCAGGTGGCTTCCTAACGCTGCTCGCAGGCTTATACGTCGAACCCGAACCTCTCGCCGTCATTGCCATCTATCCCGTGACGGATCCGCTGTCATCCTTCTACACCAATCCCCAACCTCATCCTTGGGGTGAAGGCCCCGTGGCTCGCGATTTAGTTGCAGAACATCTGGATCCGCAAGCGCCCGCAATCGCCAATAATCACAGTGAGTCAGCACGACAGCAACTCTACTTCTACGTAATCCAGGAAGCGCTGCTGCCCGAACTTCTTCGACTTCGACCGGGAGACGATACGTATCGCATCTGCAAGAACCTTCAAACCCGATCGATGCCTCCGACCTATGTGGTTCATGGAGATGCGGATCAATCCGTACCAGTTGCGCATTCTGACGAAGTCGTTGGCGCGATGCTTGGGCTCGGTTATGAAGTCGTGTATGATCGCCTGATTGGTGCGGACCATACATTTGATCTGGAAGATGACGTGGAATTGCCTCGATTGTACGCATTCCTGAAGAAGCATCTTCACATAAAGAATGCAGTGCGTGCATAGCGGCTCGGTCTTAAAGAGGATTCTGACACCTTCCGAATGAAACTTCATGTTTAACGTGTTGATGACCGAACTCTAGTAGATGCTGCGTGATAGCCCAAATGAGTCTCAGCCTGCTCACGATCTCCCAAGCATTGGTGATGTAGGATAATAAGTGTCCACACTGGATAATAAGTGTCCACACTGAAAGAACAAAGACCTTTATTGTCTTCAGAGCCAAAACTCTACTAGATGTACTCACGCATCATAAACCAAATTCTCTCGACAACTTTTCTCATCTCTCACCCTTCACCCATTTTCATTGCACCCCCCATTCGATCAATGCCATTCTACTCCTCCCAAACCACCGCATCAGCCATCATCTCCACCACCATCCCCGGCAGCGCCAACTCCTTCGCCCCAATCGTAATCCAAGTCGGCCGATGCTCCGGCATCCTCTCCCTCCAAACCTCCGACACCAGCCCATCATCTTTCATATCCAGCAAAAACACCGTCATCTTATGCACAGCCGCCAAACCTTGTCCCACACCTGCCGCTTTGAGCGCGGATTCCACGCAGTCGAAGCACGCGGAGATTTGCTCGCGATGGGAAGACGACGATGGACCTGTGACGAGTTCATTTTTGTCGAGGTGGAAACCTGGTTGGCCGGAGGTTGTGATCCAGGTTGTGGTTTTGGAGAGGGGGATGCGGACGCTGTGGGAGACGCCGAGGGAGTGGAAGAGGGAGCCGAGGGGAGTTGGGGGTTGGTAGAATTGAGCTTTGGTCTTGTTGTTGTTATTGGCCATTGTTGTGGTGGGAGCTTCGGCAGGTTTGTGCAAATGAAGGGGTTGAGATTTGACTGTTGTTTATGTTGCTCTATTGAGATTGAAGGAGGTGAGACACGGCAGCAATGATGGGACTTCGATGATTTGGTTCAAGTGGTCAGGGTGAGTTATATGGAGGATGAGAGAAAAAGAAGGAAAGAGAAACGTGCGGGAACGTGGCCTGGCGCATGGTCTATATATGTAGATGCTTTGCAGCATAGTCTACTGCTCAAGGGCCAAGATCCGAAGGGTGATTCTGACCTAGCAGACATGGGGGCGAGCGGACGGTCCTTCCTAAACCATTGATCTCGCGCAAGCGGCGCATGTACCCTCGTTATCGATCCTCATCGGGGAGGATGCGATTCGCCGGAGCATACTTGGAAGACTTTCAAACGACTAAGCTATTTCTGTGGACTGGGGCGGCCAACTTCTACTAGTGTGGACGCTCCGTGCTTCCAATACGCACATGCAATCGTCATGGTCGCTGGAGAAGTACATGACTGCGTTATTTGCAGGGCAAAGGAAAGGCAAGAAAATGCTCGAATTGTATCCCGGCAACGCTCAATCTACAAGTTTTGCTCGCGTGCTTCATTTGCTCCTCGGACTCCTAATTGTCGCATGACCGAGTCCGCAGCAAGCCCACCTTGCTCCATCGCGCCTTCAATAAAAGCCCTCCACCCGGAAGCCCAATCGGCATTCGCCATGAGAACATTCCCGTGGGGCGACTGCAGCTCCGCGAGGTACTTGGTCAGGAAACCAGCCCGATACCAGGCAGGTCCTCCAAGGGAATAGCGATCGCTAGTCCAGTCATGGAAGATGACTTTGCGAATTTCCATGGGATGAAACCTCTTCAGAGCGACTTCCAACCGCTCGGGCTCCTCGAGCGGGTCGAGGATCCCACGATTGTCGCCTGCGAATGAGGTGATTCGGGTGGACTTTCCGTCTGCGCAGAATCCATCGCCGTAGACGTAGAGAAAATCGCCCGGCCATGTGCAGCCGCGCAGTCCACGGAGGTCGCCTTCCGCGATGGCGTGGATCTTGGTGAGGTAATTTTGATGGCCGATGTGAATGGCCTCGCGTCGGAGCATGGAAAGGGGAGGATCGAATTCCACTGTGGGTAGGACGTGGAGAGGCATTGTGTTGACCACGCGTTGAGCGCGGAAGACCTCGCCGCCTTCAGTGGTGAGAGACACGGTTCCGTTGCGGTCAACAACTTTTGTGACACCGTGCTGGAAAGCGTATTGCAGACCTAACCCCACAGCATCGTCGAAGATGGCTCTCGCGAGGCTGGATTGGCCGGCCTTGACTTTGTAGAGCGTCCAGAATTCTTCAAAGGTTTCGGGAGTGAAGCCCTGCAGGGACTGCGAGCGAAGCAATTCAAGGAAACCCACATTGTCCGGAGTGCCTCCTGCCATGTGTGGGACCAGAGATTCGATCAAAGCAATCTCGTCTGGAGTTAAGAGATGTCGAACTTGTTCAATGCGATCCTGACATGAGAGCTGATCGACTTTCCTGACCTCTTCTGGACTGACGCGAAGGTTCCCCAATGTCGAATATGGCAAGGGGCAAATATCTCTCCCGTCATTGCCATCGTAGTTGACCAGTATTTTCCACGCTCGGTTCGTCATCGCCCCTGCCTCCTCCAGCGATAGCTTCCGCGAGCCCGATCCCGTATCGAGGGTGAAATACGATGCACCGCCACCCTGGGTCCGAGTCATGGAAACCTCATCTTTGAGGCCATACCGCTGCAACTCTGCCCAGAGCCGGCCATGCACATGTGAGATCCATGTGCCACCCATCTCAAACGTCGTGCCGTCCACTTCGGCACTCCATGTGCGTCCACCCACACGATCTCGTCCTTCCAGGAGCAGTGTCCTTTTGCCTAGTGGAGCGTAAGCTGGACAAGTTCCCGTTGCGAAGTCTCGACGACTTGTTCGTACCTGCTTTCACCAAATCTCGTGCAGCGACCAGTCCCGCATAGCCGGAACCGATCACGATCACTTCCCATAGCTCATCCTTAGAACCTTCGTGTATTTTGCGTTGCGGCTTGATCACACTGTATGTGTGCAGTCCTTTTGTGAGGCCCTCGCTTTTTGTGTAAGTATAGCCATCATGAGATAGATTTGCCTGGTACGGTGCCATTTTGTCGTTGTCGATGCTGTGGAGACTTTGAAAAATGGGAAAGAACTCGAGGCAAGATGCAGTCTTGAAACTCGAGCTGAAAGACGTCAGAATAGCTTGTTATATCAGTGGCGAGCCTCACCTGCAGGATTCTGCGCGATACGCGCATGGCCGCTGCCGTTGCGGCAGAGCATGTTTTCGATGCCTGCCGCGCTCAGAGCTTGCCTGTCGTTCCCCGCTCAGCCCCGCCAAGCTCCAAGTTTCCTAAAGCAGTACAAGTTTGAGCGCTACGTCTTGTTTGGGAAGATCTTCCAGCTTATCAACCCAAGTCTTTCATAACGGTCTCGCGGCGGCGTGTCCAAGTTCAGACCTGATGGGCGAGGAACGATGGAACGGTCATCTCATAGCGAGCGGCGGAGTGATAGGAATCTTGTTATCTCACAATGCCACGCGACCACAGCCACCTCCGCATGCAGGTCCCAAGATAGGCGGAAGGCTACCCCAGAACTTGGCGTCAATTGTATCTTTTGCATCTGCTTCTATACAGCAACGACGAGGTCCAGCAGGAAACGTTCTATGGTTGAGCTTTTTCAGCGTCTGTGGGCGAACGCAGCGATACTAAGAAGCGTCTTGAAACTGCGAAACAGAGAAGTTATCGTCAAAGTTGATCAACAATCCGAGAGTTCAGCCTATCTGGAGAACCCCTGCCCGCCTCCTCTGGCCCAGGAGAACGAGATAGCTTCATTGATTCGATAGATCTAGATCCACGGTAGCCTGGCATTTCTGGCAACCGACAGCGACAGACAGGTACGCGAGTTCCTGTACCTCGTGCCCAAACTGCATTGCGCGAGCATAAAAAGTCAGATCTCGCCCGGAAACGATAGCCCCGCGGACATTTTGCAACAGGGGGGTTGATTCTACACCACCACATATCCAGCTACGCTACACAAACTTTCGCTGTTCAATCACGCATCGTCCCATACCATAATATGGGCTACGACATCCAAGTCAAACAGCCCCTCGACGAGGCAGTCGAACATGACTCGACGGTGCAAACAGGCACCATGGAAGATCTCAAAGGAGACCTAGACGACAACATCCTCCGTGCACAGGGTCACGAGGCGGTATTGATCCGACAGTTCAGTTGGATCGCAGCTCTCGGTCTGGGCTTTTCCATCACGAATTCTTGGGCAGGCTATCTTGTTCGTCACTCTCGCGCCGCCGCTCAAACATCATTGCTACTCCTCCGACTAACGATTAGCAGAGCTGTTTCGGTCAGAATCTCCATTACGGCGGACCTTTCTCTTGCATCTTCGGACTCATCCTCGCCTTCTTCGCCCAAGGCACCGTGACGACAGGTCTCGCGGAGCTTGCATCAGCGTTCCCCTCGAGTGGTGGGCAATACCACTTCTGCTACATAATTGCCCCAGAGAAGTCGCGAAACTTCTTCGCCTTTGTCATCGGATGGATGTCAGTCCTGGCATGGTGGATCGTCACCTGTTCTGGTCTTTCGCTGATCGCAGTCACCGTCTCGGGCATCGCCAACTTCCGGTACCCATCCTTTGTCGCCTCGCAATGGCAGATTTACGTCATTTATCTGGGTGCATGTCTCATCACCATCATTCCCGTTTTCGCGATTCCCAAGAAGCTCTCGTGGGCCACACAGTTTGGCTTGTATTGCTCTATTTTGGGCTGCGTTGTATGGTTGGTCGTATCGTCCGCTATGCACCAGTCTACGAATTCCTCGGCTCTGGTACAACAAAATCTTGGAGATAGCGGATGGGATGGTGGCTTCGCGTTTGTGCTTGGGATCGCAAATTCCATGTATGCATACGGAGGCACAGATGGAGGTCAGTATCCAGATCTAACGTATCAATCGTCGAATCCCGCTCACGATACAACAGTGATTCACATCAGTGAGGAGATCCCTCGCCCAGGCCGCAAGGTCCCTCAGCTGATGGTCACTACCATGCTCATCGGTCTGCTAACATCCATGCCGTTGGTACGTTCTCGATGTGCAGAAGAACCTTCAGAGCGCTAATGCTGAGTTCTCGATGCAGTTCATCGTCCTCAACATCTTTATGACTGATCTCGATGCCGTGAGAACCTCGGCATCGCCCGCCATTGAGATCCTCAACCAAGCGTAAGAGCGCACTTCCCAAAATATGAGACCAGCGACACGAGACTGAAGCAGAATTCGTTAGGACCGGGAATCGTGATGTGACTACCTTTCTCTCAGTCTGGCTGCTCATTGTCTTCATTGCTTCACTTCCCTCTCAGTGGATCGCGTCCGGTCGTATTGCGTGGGCCTTTGCTCGAGATGTACGCGGTTCCATGATAATGGAGCTTGTTTGAGCGTTGAGGCTAATCGCTTGCAGAACGGATTACCATTCTCTAACTTCTTCTCGCACATCGACACCAAGCTAGAATTCCCGGTCCGGACAACCATTGCTGCCCTCTGTTTCGCCTCACTCTATGGCCTGCTCTATCTCGCCAGCACTACAGCCTTCAACAGCATTGTCACGTCTGCGGTCCTTTTCCTGAACGTCACATACGCCGTTCCCCAGGGACTCCTCCTGTGGCAAGGTCGGTCCAAAGTCCTGCCCAGCCGCTACTTTGACCTGGGCACTTTCGGCTTGTGCTGCAACATTTTTGCCGTAGTCTGGACAACTTTTCTGGTCGTCATTATTTGCTTCCCTCCGGCATTACCTGTGGCGGTCGGCAGCATGAACTACACGAGCGTCGTGTTCGTGGCATTGGGCAGCATCGTCCTGATCCTGTGGGTGACGTTAGGAAAGAAGAAGTTCCAGGGACCTACTATCGACTGGGCCGCCCTGCAAGCATCTAACGAGATATCCAAATAGAGGTTCCAATCGTTCCACGTACTTTGCAGAATCTATCTTCCATTCGCCCAGCATAATACTTGTAACAGCTACCGCGAGAAAGTGCGAGCTTTCCAATCGTTGATTGGATTGCACAATGAACATGGAAGAACAGGACTAGACGGCTCCTGGAGGATAGCTGTCTACACTACATCAAGATGAGCGCAGACACAAACATTGCACTACCCAACAACACTATTCCCACTCGCATGCTTTCTGCCTCGGACTCTCGAACCACACCGGACAAACAGTCTCCCGTTACATTCGTATCGTCTCCCGTGATGTAAAAGCTAGCGACACTGAATGGCAGCTGCGTACATTCCTTCTCGATTGTATGTTCGCAGCCACTCCATTGATATGGAGCGTAATCACCCTCTAGACAATCCTCGCTGTCGAATACCAATAGTGCAAGCTCTACAGGATTCGAATCAGGTGATATATTCTCCGGTATAGGCAAAAATTGGAAGTCCACGTGCGAATAATTTGCTGCGGTGAAGAAATTCTCTTGTCCAAAAGCGCTGAAAGAAAGGCGACAGTCGGGTGCGTTGGAGTTGCAAGATGTAGATGAGTTGACAAAGATCTCCGCAAAGTTGTAGCAACCTGGCGTCGTAATGTTGGTGTATAGACTGACCCCAACATATTCGGGTCTGGAATCGGTCTGTAGGCATTCATAGTTACCAGGTGTTGCGAAGCCTATGGATCCTAGACCCCAGTGGGATATGTTGGGACTTTGGGCCTGTATGAGAACGGGCCAGGTTTGGGCAACAATAATGAGGGTGCTGAGCCTCATGATGTCGATGTTAAAGCGATGTCCGGGACTGGGGAGACTATAGGCGAGAGGAGTGAAGTGATGTTTCGAGATTGTATACTATACTCGCTTATGCCATCCCAGTGTCATGGTTTCGAAGGATCACTTGGTGCAACATTGCACGTGAAATGCCTCGCTGCTTGGGGCTACGTACGCCACATGCTCGATATCTTGGCATTAGTTCCTACCTCCGCGGAAGGATGCTCATGGATCAGTGCAGCCTCTTTCTCGCCAATAACAATGCCAAGCCATGCTACGAAGACTGGCAATGACGGCGCCAAGGGGAGCGCTCCGCGCCCAGGTGCTTGACAATGCACGATACATATGCTCGTTATCTTGGCAATGACTTGACTTGTACAGCCTCTTCGACGGCAGCCATTCGACGAAGACTATTATCGAATGCAATTCAACACGCGATCCTCGCTCTCCTGGCACTCGTATCACGGCTTGTTCATGGTGGATCTTGATCTGGACCTTTGTTTCATCCAATGCGCAACGAATCAGCTCTTCATCATCAACAAACGTGGCAGGGAACTTCACTGGCCCGTCGCCAGCTCTGTCTTCCCAACGATAGGCTGCATGAGGTACACAGTCTCTATCGAATAAAGCTATGCTAATACCTTTAGACAGACAAATGATTGCTTGCGATTTTCTTGAAACTGACCCGCATTTCTGGATCGATCAGTCGTATCGACTCCGTCTCTAGCTCAGTCTCACCGCCAGCGTCGTCGCCAAGGCTCCAGTCATATTCCATCAGAAGATGGGCAAGCGCAATTTTGACTACATTGGCGGCAAAGAATCTCCCTGGATGCGTAGTCAGCACTTCGCTCCACACTGCAGCTGGATGACCTACCTGGACAGGTGTGGATGCCATATCCAAACGCAAGATCTCGCGCGCTTGTAGACACGTATTGCCAGCTTTGTGCCTTGCCCTCTCGCTCGCGTAAACGTGCGAACCGTGTGAGGTCGAAGATCTCTGGCTGAGGATAGAGCGTCGAGTCTTGGAAATTTGCTTCGAGCATGCACGCAGCACCCTTGGGAACGACACTACCGTCCGCAAAGACTGTCTCCGAAGTACACACTCGAGCCATTGCCACTGGAATATAAGTCAGCACGCCGAGAAAAGTGCTACAAGATTGTATGCCTTGCACGCACAACGCCCCTGCGTGATTCGCAACGACTCCTTCAGGAAATCGTCCATCAATTTGAGATGATAGAGCCCAGCTTTGGTCCAGCCGTGCTCCCCGATCACGGCAACGACCTCTTTACGAAGAGGTTCTATAAATGTCTTGTGCTGACATATATGCTGAACAGCCTGGATAGATAGTCAGCAGACCAAGACTTTGCGGATCGCAACGTATTACACACATGACACAGGATATGTGAAGTAGTCTGGATAGCTACCATCGATAGCTGCAACTGCGCTGCCACGACGTCGACTTTCACCTTCGAGATACAAGCCTCCTGTTGAAGCCAAGAGATTGCATCGTTGCTCTCCTTCCACACATATCAGTCTGACCTCTCCACAATGCATGAGCAACGCATATACCTTCTCCGATTGTCCTCTCCGCTTCAATTCTGCTGCCACCAAGATCCGGGCGTCTTGTACCAGTTGTCTCAACACGACACAAGATGGCAGAAACCAATGTTTGATGGGGCGCAGAAGTGCAGTACACTTTCTCAACTCGGACGCTGCTGTAAAACTCAGTCCAGCGTATTGCTTTTGTATTTCAAGCCACTTTGGATCCTCGCAAAGATGGTCACCAACGAAAGGTCGTGACGACATCTTCGTGACGATATCCAGGATAAGTGGTTGGATCGGTACAGTCGCCCATGTGTCGTGGTCTCCAAAGTTGTGTGCGATCGAGTCCTTGGCATCTTTCACTAAATTAGGTCGGAGGATATCGAGAGCTGGTGTCAATCGTCGCAACAGCGTATCTCGGATGACTGAGCTGTGAACCGAGACTCGTGCCGCTTCGAAACCGGGATAATCTGCAAAAGAGTCCAGCCGTAGCGCTTCTGCGACGCTCATTGCCGGGCTTTTGGCAAAGGCTTCAGTGTTGCAGTTCCTGACAATGACCTTCGCGCCTGTTCCGGTCTGGATCTGGAATGGTCCAGCATATCTTCTCAGTCCTTCTTCGACGAGTTTGTTGCCATCTTTGAACCAGCTTTCGAGTGGGTCCTGGCCGTCCAAAGTCGCGAAAGGAAGTCTTCGAGAGCTCAGCCGCTTTCGATACGAGTTCGTAAAGATGAGGAGCAGGATGAAAGCGGAGGCGCTAAGAATGACAAAACGATATGGAGCCAAGCTTGACCATAGGGCAATCACATTCGGCTCTGGAAAGCTCATACTGTGTCAAGCTTCTGGCTATTGTCGACACAGACTGTTCTTCCTGCTACGTGTGGGCAGAGTGTGTGCATGCTCTTTGAGACAGGTTTCGCAAATATGGTGAATCTCCGGTGAACCACGGAGGCTGTAATGACAACGTATCCTGACCGTCTTAGCCATTGAAAGTGATGCGAGGGCAGGCACGTAAGTTTATCGACACTCCCTACCAGGTCCACCTTCCACTACACGTGTACTCCACAGTCGATGATTCGGCTTGGCGAGCGGAGGCGTATTGGTCAAGCGTGGGCGAAGCCTTCTCACGAGGATGTTGAATCCTTGCATGTCGAATGGTAGAAGTACGGCCTCCAGTGTTGAGCCTGAACGACCATTATCCTGTCCTATGGAGCAACTCCGCAAGCCTTCGACGAAACCTAGGCTCCATTGTGAGGCCGAGCTGGTGGTCTGAGGTGTTCCCTGGCCTGCTTGTTCTGCTATACATATCTTGCCACTCAGCTCATGCATACGCTCACCGAGACCCGAGTGGGCGATTGCAGGCACCAGAGACTGGGAATCGATGCTTTCAAGGATGTCCAGGGAGCACATCATCACCAATCCCTTCCACCCTCAGACGGCCACGTCCGCTCGAGCCTCGCAGCTCCTGCTCGAATTGCTCTAAGTTTATAGTCGCCCAATCGAGCATTGTACATGGTCTTTCACAGTGCGTGCATGCTGAGGTTCTCCAACAGTCCAGAGGCTCATTGAGTACCAAAATGTACCTGAAGCACCCCTTCGCCAGATGTCTTTACAAGACGGCAATGATCGTAGGACTGAACTAGACTAGCCAATTTACGCAAGAGTCCATTAGACAGTGCCACTAGCACTTAGTACGATCAACGGCGTCTGCTATAGAAAATGATGGCTTGGTTTAGCTCATTTTCCAATGAGTCCGCCATCTATGCTAGACTGCTATGAATACAGGATGTATCCCATCTTGTGCTTGTCAGACTCCAACCATAATAACGCCTCAGATCCCATATAACTCGATAGTGTCAGTTGCTGCCTCGCAATACAAAGCAATCATGATTGGACTCACCGTTGAAGCAAAAGACGATCGCGGACTGTTCTCCAATGATCACAGGACGCACATTCGCATCAAGTCATCAAATCAGCAACAGCATCGACCTTCCTTACCGCCAGGATACGCAAAGCACCACATTGTATACCTGGACTGTATACATATGCCCCTCGCACAATTCGACTTTGACCACACGATCGAGGTTCATCACAGTACACCTGCAAATCTGATCGCAGAGCGCATACGAACAGCGACTATCGTTGTATCAGTTCTAACACCTGTGGGAGCATCGGATCTGGATCAAGCGCCCAACGTGCGACTGATCGCTGCGCTATGCAGTGGTTGCTCTTGGGTGGATAAGCCTTACTGTCAACGTCGCGGAATCGATGTTGTGCACGTACCTCATGCAAGCATTGAAGCAGTTGGAGAACATTTCCTCGGACTTTACTTCTCCTGTCGAAGACAAATTCCTGCAGTCAACCAATGCGTAAAAGATACCCAAACCTGGACGACGAAGAAGACGTTGACCAAACATTTCTGGAGCGATGGCCCTCCACTGAGCTGCAAGCAAGAGACCTTGGGCATCATAGGGTACGGCCGCCTTGGACAAAGAATCGAAGATCTTTGCAGAAACATCGGCTTCGAGAAAGTGCTTATAGCAGAGCGAAAGGGCGCCAAGACAGTGAGAGAAGGCCGGCTGCGCTTTGAGCAAGTGCTTGAGCAGAGCACTGTACTCGCTGTTGCTTGTTCTTTGACGGATGAAGCAGTCGACATGATACACGAAGCCGAGCTGAAGCGTATGCGAAAGGACGCAATCATTGTGAATATCGCCACAGGCGGCATCATCAACGAAGCTGCTTTGGCCAACGCCCTGAAAGAAGGCTGGATATATGGTGCCGCCTTGGATGTTCTCCAAAATGAACCTGGAGGACCTGGAAGTAGTCCGCTTTTGCCGAGAACAGAGCATGGCGAGGCGGAGATTCCAAACCTCGTTCTCACAGCACATCTTGCTTGGTTCGCTGGATCCACAGTGCGGGCTATGCAAGAATGCAATCGTGACAGTATTGCTGCATTCATCGAAGATCGGATGACAGATTCATCAATCCAGTCCAGTGTCATCGTGCACAATGGCAGAATCTGGAAGTAGCGGTCCTTTGCGCATGCCCAATCACGCCATTGTCTTCCTGACTTTCATCCTCGCTTCGGGATGGAGTATCATCATAGACTCGATCTCCAAAGTCATAGGGTGGTCCTCGGATGGATCGAGCTGCCAGTCGTAATGGAGTACCAAATACGCAAGCAGCATCTTCATGATGTCTGCTGCCAGAAATCTTCCTACAAAAGATGAGTGCTCAAAGGCTCGTGGCATTCTCTCAGCAAAGGGAGCGGCTTACCAGGACATGTTCGCAACCCGAAACCTAGAACGCAGATCATCAGCCAAAAATTCAAGCCCAACTTACACGGCGTGGTAGCTCACCGAATCCCAAATGCTCCACACTGGTTGCTACGAAGCTCGGCTTAGGGAGCGCAGGCTGTTGAGGCTTCGCATAAGTCTGCAAGAAGCGATTTGGGTCGAATTCGTTTGGAGATGGATATGTTTTATTATCGAGCAATTTCGATTCCAGCACACAGCAGGCGCCTTTGGCAATTTTTGTGCCATCGGAGAAGGTGACGTCGTGGATTGCCACGCTGTTCATCGAGACTGGCAATCATGTGTAAGTTCGTAGTTTATTGTTAATGGAGCAGGACGACTCACGATATCCCATGCTCAGTCTTTGCGATTCATTCAGGAAGCTGTCGATTTGCCTCATCTCGTAAAGTGCTGATTTTGTCCAGCCGTGCTTGTCAATGGCTGCAATGACTTCAGCTCGCAGGAGGGGAGCCCATTGCGGATGTTCGCAAAGGAAACGCATTGTCTCGGAATTCTGTCAGTAACGATCTCACTAACCGAAATGTCAAAGTGTCTTACTTGGCTCAATGCAAAGGTCGTGGTCTGGACGCCGATGAAAGAAAGATGCAGCACAGCTGCCGCAACATCGGCCTTACTATTGCTTTCTTGGATCTCTTGTGACAGCCAATGCCTAAAGAGGAGTCAGAGGCAAGGTTGACTCTATTGGGTGCCACCATTGGTCTCAACAACATCTGCAGCTGCAGCTTAATGTTTGACAGAGAGAGGAATTGCGTAACCTACAGTCCGTCTGATCTACATGATGATGCAAGGGGCTTCTCGAGAGGCTACACGAGTGTCAGCGAATTAATAGCAAAATATTTGTAATGCCCCCAGCCAATGTGATCGATCAAGACGAGATTTGATTGACATACCCCGGTTTCCATAGTCTCGCGTCGCTTCAACTCATTGGCGATGTGACTTCTCGCCTTGTTCGCTGTCCGTCGCAGTGACCTACAAGAGTCCATAAACCAGTGCAAAACGGGTCGTAACATCCAATGAGTTCTTCGAAGTTCTGACGCCGCAGTGAAACTGAGGAGTGTGTAGTCATTGGTCACGTCCACCCACTGCTGGTTATAGCAAAGAGGCGTGCCAACCAGCACTCGCGAAATTAGTCGAGCTGCTAATGCTGAGAATGCTGTGGAGACTTTCTTGCTTGTCCAGTTTGGACTGTCGCCAAGGATCTCCTGCGTAGCTACTTCAATTTCATCACGTAAATCCTTCCTGATGGTATCGAGGGATGGCGACAGCCTATGAACCAACATGCTCCGCAGCAATGGACTGCTGATAGCTACTTGTGCTGCCTCGAAGCCTGCGTTATTGTTCAGTGATTCCACCCGCAAGACAAATTCCACAGTGCGAAGCTCACCAGGGTAGTCCGCAAACCCATCGATACGAAGCGTCTCAACACCACTGATCGACTTGCTCCTCGTGAACTCTTCCGTGAGTTGATGGCGTATCACAATCTTGATACCAGTGGAAGTCATGATCCGGAACGGTCCGGAGTGCTCTCGAAGACCTTTCTCAATCACCGCTCGAGCATTGGTCGCCCATGCTTGCTTTGGATCAACACCATCTGTGCTGACCAACGGCAAGCTAGCAACATACTTCTGGGCCGCACTTCGTCGCCGAGACCAGAAGATGATGACGACAAGACAAAGGCCAAAGAAGCTGACATAAACGTAAAGTGGGTGTTTCTGGAGCATGTTTTGTTGTTGCTTTGCGGGCGCACAGTTGTCGTTACGCGATGTAGACTTTTTCCTCTTGGTCAAGAAAGAAGTGGTCTGCACAAATCATGAGAGCTCTTAGTCAAGCAGAATGCCATTCATTCCCCGCGGAGGCATAGAGACCTGGTCCTGGTAGAGTTTCAGCATGCCAAAAGTCAAAAGTACCGACTGAAGTCTCGCGGCTGTTACCACCTACCTTGTACTTGGCAGGGGAAGCTCTGCTGACATTCTTGCCCTGTTACTTAACCTTTGGGAACGCGAGTCATGCGGCGTCAGACTACCTATGGAAAGCTAGATGACAGTCAGCCCTAACGGGAGAGGAGAGCATGGAAATGTTCGCAAGGTCTGCATCCTGGATTCGTGTGACAATGCACAGTGATGGCAGCTGACCATGATAAGTCTATCCCAGCAAGGCACATTGACCATCGCAGGTAGGAATCGGACAACGCAGATCGTAGAGACTCTCGTTACAATGTTCACGAGCCGGTGGCAGACGCAGCTTGTGCTTCGCACATCTCCCAATAAACACCCTTCCGTCTGAGCAAATCATCATGCTTGCCCTCTTCAACAATGACACCTTGATCCCCAAACACGAAAATGCGATGGCTGTTTTGCACGGTCGCCAGTCGATGTGCAACGGCAACGATAGTCAACTTCCCAGTAGAAGCCATGCGTTCAATTGCTCGCTGAATTGCAGCCTCGTTCTGGCTGTCCAGACTACTCGTAGCCTCATCAAGAAGCAGTAGACGTGGTTGTCTCAGAAGTGCGCGAGCAATGCACATGCGCTGCTTCTGCCCTCCCGACATGTTGCCGTGGAGTACAGCTGAAAGTACAGTGTCGTAAGCGTGCGGGAGAGAGGTGATGAATTCGTGGATTTCCGCTGCCTTCGCGGCCTCCTCAACTTCCGCGTCCGTGGCTGACCATGAGAGGCCGAGAGTGAGATTGTCGCGGACTGTACCCTCAAACAAAGCAGGTTCCTGGCTTACTAGAGCACACATGCGACGCAAGTCGGCTTCTGGCATGTCGCTGAGGTCCGTGCTGTCGATTAAAATGCTGCCTTGGCTTGGTAAATAGAAGCGTTGAATTAGAGACAAAATCGTCGTCTTTCCGCTACCAGATGGGCCAACGAACGAAACGTATTCTCCAGCCGAGATATCCAGCGAAAGATTCCGCAAGACTGGCCGATGCTGCGAAGAGTATGTGAAGTCCACGTTGCTGAACTTGATGCATGCTCCAGCCTCAGAGGAGGGTGGCGTGTCATCAGTCCCACTGGAAGGAGTTGTCAGATCGGCCAGACGCACGCACATGTTCACAATGCGATTCAAGGCGGGGCTTGCTTGAGATAAATTAGGCCCGAGAGAAAGGAACAAGCCTGCTGTTTGTCCGCCTTGTACGATCGCCGTGTATACAACGATGAATTGTAGCACGTCGTACTCGCGTGTAGCCAGGAGCTGCCCGCCGTACCAGAACGTGAGGGCGATGCAACAGAATTCCAGACTGTTGGCGAGTGCAAACACCAGCGCCACGAGTCGTGCTCGCGATAGTGCACGTCCCACATGGTCCTTCAGCAGCTCATGATATTGCATAACTGTCGGCTTCTCCAGAGTCAACGAGATCACCGTACGGAAAGCTCGAATGCTCTCCGCCGCATGACGTCCAGACTCGATGAAAACACGTGCGTTGAACGACTCAAAGTACTGCTCGTAACGGTTCCGCGTGATGGACGCGATCAGCACAATAGGAAGTGCAGCGACCATAGTAACCAGGGTCAACTTCCAGCCGACTACCAAGGAAAGTATCATAGAGCCTGTTAAGGTGAAGACTCCCACAAGTGGTAAAACCATATTCTGCGATAGGCAGGCAAGAGTCAGCAAAAATTGTTACTCATCGCGCAAGAGCTCAACGCCGCCTATTAAACACTAAGTATGCATCACTTACCGGACCTGAAACTTCCTGCAGTTGCTGTGGGTCATTACTGAGCCTTGAGACTAGGCTGTCCGACGACATCTCTTCGTTGTCGTGCCAAGGAATGCCTTGTCGCAGCATAGCTTCGTAATACCTTTGCCGATAGCTAGAGGAGACGTCAATAGAAAGCGAATTCGATCCGAATCCAAGGACAGCATAGCATGAGGTGACCACGATAGCAAGCACCAGGGCCATTAATGCCCATTTGTTGCCGTCCGAGAAGAGTTTGTGGCCCGTGTGCTGGAATGCGACAACAAAGTTTGCGATAATCACTGATTGTGCGGAGACCGCGCCTCCTGCGCCGACTGCACCAGCAAGCACGCATAGATACGACACGCGATGGTGGCGCATGGAGTAAATCAATCGCCCAAGAGAGCGGAGATAGCCTTCTGATTTCTGGCTGGGAGCTTTGCCGTCCTGACTCGAGCTGTGAACAGAATGAACAGCAATACTGGCCGACCGTTCCTTCGTCTTCTCATCGTGGTCGCTTGTAGACGGCTGGGAGCCCTTCTCGGACAGCTCTTCGACCACATCGTCACCCAAGATTTCGTCTTCGATGATTGCATCCTCGTCATCGGCGTTGGCATTTCGCACTTGTTGTGTGCTGATGAGCTCGTGAAATCTTCCGCCGACACGTTGAGCCAACTCCTCTCGTGGCCCTTGCTCGACGACGGTGCCACTATCGAGCACCACAACCTGATCCGCCCTTTGAATTGTGGACAGGCGATGGGCGATGATGATGGTCGTCCTACCCTTCGAGATCCGGTCGATCGCTTGATCAACAATCCTTTCAGAGTGCACGTCAATTGAGCTTGTCGCTTCGTCAAAGATCAAGATGGCCGGTCGCTTCACAATGCACCTCGCAATGGCAAGTCGTTGCCGCTGACCACCAGAAAGCTTGACTCCGCCCTCGCCTACGATCGTCTCGTAGCCTTTGGAAAGACGCGTGACAAAGTTGTGGGCATAGGCGTCCTTGCAAGCTTGCTCCACGAGCTCCCGCTTCTGACTTTCCTCCGCATCTTGCCAAATCGAGCCGGCTAATCCACGCGCAACATTTTCGTAGATCGACTCGTCAAAGAGAATAGACTGCTGCTCGACGAGACCAATTTGTGAACGCCACCAGCGCCGATCGAGCATTTCGAGATTGTGCTGGCCTAGGCATATTGTGCCAGAATTCTGCAAGACCGTAGCTACTGGCGTGTTAGCGGTTCCATTCTCATCGTCGTCCTGTGCCGAAGGCGGATCGTTGCGTTCAGACAAATCGTACCAGCGCTCTAGAAGCGCAACGATGGTACTCTTGCCACATCCAGACGATCCAACAATGGCTGTTGATTGGCCAGACGAAATGGTGAGGCATAAGTCCCGCAAAATTCTCGCATCCGGTCGTCCTGGGTAGGAGAAGCAAACATTTTTGAAATGAAGGGCGGCATTCACATCCACCTCCGGTGCAGTAAGGCCCCCGGGTTTCAATGCTTCGGCATCGATCAGATCGAAGAGAACTTTTGCACCTGCAACGGCGCGGTTGATGCCAATCATGAGAGGAGCGAGGCCTCCAACTGCCGGCATGATCGCGATAAGTGAGAAGAGGACACTGCGACACGATCAGTCAGCCATAAGCAGAGCTTGTCTAGGCAGGGTACACTCACGTCACGATATCCCCAATGTCGTTTATCATGCCCCGAATATATAGCTTCAAGCCAAGCCAGAATGTCAATGCGATGTTGGCATAGGCGCAGAAGAAATATAACCCAAACAAAACGCCTACCCACGGCGACTTCTTCAAGCCCTGGCGACGGCCCTCACGAGTCCATGCTGCGTATCGTGCCGTCATGGCATCTTCTGCACCCAGCGACTTGACCACCCTAATACCTCGATATGCATTCGAAGCTTCGGCAGCTGCTTTCGCGTCGACCTCAATGGCCGCAACATCGAGTTTGTTGATCGCAGGCCCAATGAAGCCGTAGCTGATGAGTGCCAGTAGAGTGAGAGACGTCGAAGCCAGCGTCAGGGCCCACGAATGCCAGAAGCCAACGATGTATGCAGCAATGATCAAACCGAGAGACTCAATCAGCACTTCGAGCTTGTCAGCAAGCGCGTTCTGGATCGTGGTGACAACGGTAGTCAAGGCGAATGTGGCCGATCCGGGTTTGAGGTTGTCGATTGCACGAACAGGTTGGTCGAATAGTGCCGTGAAGTAGGCTTTTCTCAATGCAGCGCAAAGAACAATGCCGACGTGTCTGAAGACGTATTTCGACACGAAACTCATCAACAGTTTTCCGATGAAGAGGTATACGATGTAAAGAGCTAGGCGATCGATCTCTTGGCGGAAGCGACGTTCGGGAAAGTCCGTATTTGGTTCAAAGTAGCGATTGAACTTCTGCACTATGCGCCCGAACACAACGTTCATAAGTGGCAGCATTGATCCGTTGATCGCAGACAGAAGTGCTGTCGCAGCGAGCATCCATCGATGTGTTGCCGTCGCATAACTGAGGATTCGCCAGAGCCCTATCTGTCGTGGGACTTGCTTCGAATGTCGTGAGGCGCTCGCCGATGGCGACAAGTTTGTGTCTCGTTGCTCCATGTCGTTGCGTCTTTGTGATGGCATTCCGAATACCGTTCACCACGGAATGAAATCACCTACGCTGGCCTAGTATTCAGATCAACGAGAGCTCTGTAGACGTCTCCAGCTTCCGGTCACGACTCGCTGTCCTTTGCGGTCGCACGCCGGATCTGCCATTGCACACCCGGCGTGGTTCAGCCGATGGCATCACGACAAGGACGCTGGCAGCGTGCTTGACAGCCTTTACTGCCAACGTGACATGCCATCGAAGACTCTTCCGCCATTTCTGCGGCCGGCGATCATAGCTGAAGCGTGCGTGGATGGAAGATAGCCCGCCAAGATCATGTTGTGAGTTCAGCTGTCGCTCCTGGTTGCGCGATTATGTACCTAGCAGCTTCGATCAGTAAGCGAACTACTTTGGCTTTTGCTCTTCCACGGGTTCCACGGGATGTCTGTAGGTGCCCTTGCTCTCATCAATCGCCGAACACATGTGTCGACTAGGCTCATGAGGTTATTGCGTACAGTAGTGACCGATACCTTGAGACGCAAGTCAGTAGCCTACGAGCCATCCTGGAGTGATGACCGGGATCGCCATTACTGTGCCCATAACGGTACCAAAACCCCCTCTCATGACCATCGGGTTCGTCTCTTGGGGAAATGGAAGTAGAGTCATGGAGACGCTGCAGTGAGGTGCTGCATAGGCGACCAATGTCACCGTGGTGACGGCCGCGTCAGCAATTGTGTAGCCATATTTCCGAAACGATCACGCCTGTCATAACAGACGCTGCGGTCTTTGCGCTCTCGCCAGCGACTCCTCGATAGGATCGTCTCTTGGAAACTTAGCGACCGTAATCCGCAATACAGAGCGGGGGAACATGGCTTGTAGTCCGTAGTTCCTTACGTGAACGTTTCAAAGTCAAAGGAATCTGCGCTCGTGAAACAAATCAATAGCCAGGGGGATGAAGTTAAATACCCGGTAGCCCGTCATGACTTTCTTAATAAGCTGGCGAGAAAAGGTGCTCAATGCAGCTTCAGGGATGAGGCGTCAGCACAGATTAGGAGGTTGGACACACAAGCTTTAGTTATGGATCTGACTTCGGAAGTGAAGCTGGGATCCAGGCTGTCGCGGCGGACGGGCAGGCCAAGTCCTCCGAGTAAACGGCGATGCGTTCGGGAAGTGTTGTGATCTGAGTCTATGCACAGAGCAATGGCGGTTCGAAGGTGATATTGCTTGACGTCGTGGAAAGATGTTGTAGAGCAACAAGAGCTGCTACGAGGTCTGTTCCGACAAAGCAGAATTTGGCGCATTTCTGGCTGGCAGAAGCGCAACGTACGGCGAAAGAAGCATCATGACAGGGTCGGCGGAACAGGTAGACGCCGGAGCGAAAGCATACGGGGGCAAGCAGGCGGCGGGCGTGGATGTTGCTGTGTGGCCGCCACTCCCTTCGCCGTCCTATCAGCCGCGGGCGGCGGATCGCGTCGAAGCAGTGCGGGTGCACTTGAGGCGCACGCACGATGTCTCGCCGGCAGTGTTGGTGCTGGGGGCGTGGGCGGTGGTGGTGTCGCAGTGGACGAACAACGACGACGTGCGGTTTGGGCGGAAATTGAGCGGATGCGGGGTGCCGACGCCACTGCACGTCAGCCTAAATTGGACATGGACCGTGGGCGAATTGGTGACGCGTTTGGCAGCTGCGACGCGTCTGCGCGCCCACAACAACGACGACGGCGACGAGGAGAGCAGCATCGATGGTGGCTTTCAGTCTGCAGTCGCTGTTCACTCCGCCGGCGGAATACAGGACTCAGCGGATTTCGCCCTTCCCATCCTCTTGCAGGTGGAATTCTCCGCCGTCGACGACCATGTCCTCCAGCTCGGCCTCCGCTACGACGCCCGAGGAATATGCCACGAGCAGGCTGCCTGTCTCCTCCGCCACGCCCGACACGTGCTGGAGCAGATCGATCGCGCGGAAGCATCTACGCCCATCGCCGCCCTGTCCGCCGTCGACGCCGAGGAACAGACGCGCCTCGTGGAGCAGAATGCCCAACAGGAGCTCACCGTGACCGACGAATGCATCCACGATGTGATCTCCGAGCAGGCCCGGACAGCTCCGTCTCGCCCTGCGGTGGCCTCATGGGACGGTGACCTTTCCTACCTCGAATTGGACCAGCTCAGCAGTCGCCTCGCTCAACATCTTGCAGGGTTGGGCGTTGGGTCCGGCGAGAGTATTCCGCTGTGCTTTGAGAAGTCCTTGCTCACTCTGGTATGTATGCTCGCTGTCCTCAAAGCAGGCGCGAACCTGGTTCTGCTAGACTCGACACACCCACGTGCCAGACTCCAAGACCAATGCGAGCGCGTGGCCGCCAAGATCGCCCTCGTCTCGAAAGCCCATCGGAGCACACTCCACGGCATCGTGTGGCACTGCGTGGCGATTGATGTCGACTTTCTCGAAACTCTACCCGAGCGGACACATGCAGCCATCTCTCGTACGCGTTCGTCTGGAGTGGCATATCACGTCTTCACCTCGGGATCCACCAATAAGCCCAAGTGCATCGCCGTAGAGCACGCAGCCTTCGTCTCCAGTGCGAGGTGCTTTGGTACCTCACTATTATTCTCGCAGTCGACGCGCGCTCTTCAGTTCGCCTCTTACTCATTCGGTGCTTGTCTGGTTGAGACGCTGACTGTGCTCATGTTCGGTGGCTGCGTAGTCGTGCCGAGCGAGCACGATCGTGCAAACCGGATTGCTGACTTCATGCGAGAATCTGCCGTCAATTGGGCGCTCTTTACGCCTTCTGCTATAGCTGCTGTCCAGCCAGAGCAGGTGCCGGACCTCGAGACGCTCGTCCTTGGAGGGGAACCCATCACACCGGCCATGCGTGACACTTGGGCGAGTTGCGTCAAGCTGTTCTGTGCCTATGGCCAGTCCGAGACGTCCACCATTTGCAGCACTACCAGAGTGTATCCCGATAGCCATGTGCAGAGCATCGGCCATGGAGTCGGTGCTCGACTCTGGCTTGTGGATCCTCACAACATCGATTCATTGATATGGCCTGGATGCGTAGGCGAGATTATTGTTGAAAGTGCTGGAGTCGCGCGCGGTTATTCGGACGACGACCAGCAGACTGCACATGCCTTCGTTTCAACACCCAAGTGGGCAGTGGAAATGGCTCGCCCGAAGGGCATTGCCTTCTTCAGAACCGGAGACCTCGGGCAGCTTGACAGCGATGGTCGAACCATCATTTGTCTTGGCAGAAAAGATTCACAGGTCAAGATTCGTAAGTTGAGCACTCTCATTCTAGTGTTGAGCTCGCAAGCTGATACATGGTCAAGGTGGCCAAAGGATCGAACTTGGTGAAGTGCATCATCATGTGTCGCAGCTTCTGCCCTCCGACTGCAAAGTCGTCGCGGAAGCCGTGACCGTGGACAATGCCTCTGGATCGAACCATCATCTGGTCATCTTCTACACGCCATTCGCTTCAGATCATGATGTTGACCTCGAAACTGCAAGCTGTCAAGACGGCTACAACGACTACATTCGCGACAATGTGGTGCCAGAGCTCTCTGCCAGAGTTCCAAATTACATGATACCCTCCTTCTGGCTCCGCATCCCACGCCTGCCGTCTACGGGAACAGGCAAGACAGATCGCAAAGAGCTTAGAAGCCTTGGGCGAGCTTACATCTTGGAGCGTGCTGCACGCAGAAAGTCCCGGGCCCAGAGCATCTCTGCATATAGCCCCAAGGAGCGGATCTTGCAACAACTCATAGCACGCGTTTTCTCCGTCCCAGCAAATGCCATCGGCATGGAGGACAATTTCTTTAGCCTTGGCGGTGAATCCATCAAGGCCATGAAGCTGGTCTCGGCAGCGAGAGCGAAAGGGTTCTGCGTTACCGTGGGCGACATATTCCGCCTTACAACTCTGGGAGATATCGCCAAATGCATGGAGCCCATTCGACGTACTGACAATGAGGTTTATATCCCTCCCTTTTCTCTGCTGTCAGATGCATTCCGAACATCTGCGAGACAGGCCGCCTCATCAGCATCGAGTATTCCGGAAGCTGACATCGAAGATATATATCCGTGCACTCCTTTGCAAGCCGGCATGTTTGCTCTGTCATTGAATACGAACGGAGGTGGTTACGTCAACCAATACGTGCTCGAACTAGCAAATACTACAAGTACATCCAAGTGGCGAGCAGCTCTCGATGCCACTATTCATTCCCTCCCAATCTTGCGTACTCGTATCGCGAGCATCGAGGACTCCGGCAAACAAGACTTCATGCAAGTGGTCACCTCGCCTTCGTGTGTTCCCTTGCAGGTGTGCTCTGCCGAAAGTTTGGCAGAGTATATGGCACAGCGTTGCGACTCGGTCAATCTTGGGTCTCCACTGTCCGAGCATGCTATTGTTGAGACGACCTCGAGCCGATATTGGGTCTTCAAGATTCATCATGCCCTGTTCGACGCATGGTCATTGCCTATGATACTCAAGGCTATATCTGACAGATACCACAATGTGTCACCTGTGCAGGCCACACCTTTTAAGCTTTTTATCAAGCACTTTCAGGCGGTGTCCAGAGACAGTTGGCAGGAATACTGGCGCAAGTACTTACGTGGCGCGGCCTGCACTCACTTTCCTCCAGCCCCAACAGCATCCAGCGATGCAAAATCGGACTTGCTCGAATATATCGAGCAGTTCTGCCCAACCCAGTCAACACCACATTCGGCCTCGATGAACAACACGACAGCTTCAGTGGTGCAGACAGCCCTGGCCATCGTCCTTAGTAGCTTTACTGCTTCAAAAGATGTAGTGTTTGGCTGCACGGTCTCTGGTAGATCTGCTCCTGTGCCTGGCATCGAGCGTGTCGTGGGCCCAACCATTGCCACAGTCCCGATCCGCGTACTGCTCGAAGACAAGAAAAATCAACGAGCAAAGCACTTGCTGGCAGAGGTGCAGCAAGAAACTGCTGCCATGATGCCTTTCGAGCAGGCCGGCCTTAGAAACATTGCGAGCGTCAGCACAGAGGCAGACACAGCTTGCAATTTTCGCACCTTGCTCGTGATCTTGCCCGAAGAGGACGAGACGTTTCGAATGGAAGCTGTCGGCACGTGGCTTCGCGACTACATGACCGATCCTTGGACATATCCCTTGCTGCTCCAATGCGAGCTACGGAACAATGGCGTGAACATTAGGGCGATGTTCGTCGAGGCTCTCGTAGAGCGTGACGTGGTCGCTTCAGTGGTTGACTCCCTCTCCTACACAATCCGGCAACTGATCGAGCCCGGGGACAAGACTGTCGGCGATATTTCTGTCACTACCGATCGCAACGTGCAGCAGTTGCGGACTATGGCGGGAGATGTTCAGGAAGAATGCCGACGTCTGGTGCACGAAATGCTGTCAGAACAAGCCATACTACACCTGCAGTCCCCTGCGATCTGTGCATGGGATGGAGAACTGACGTATGCGGAGCTCGAGCGACTGACAAATAGCCTTGCTCGGCGCCTACATCAGCTTGGTCTTGGTCTCGGCCCAGAGGATATCGTCCCGCTCTGCTTCCAAAAGTCGATGTGGATGCCTGTTGCCATGCTGGGTGTGATGAAGGCATCACCTGCATCGGTTGCAATGGATATCACTCAGCCATTGACACGACTGCATGCCATTGTACAGCAAGCGCAGCCAAAGCTCATACTGTGTTCAAAACACTCTGAAGACCTTGCGAATTCTCTGGTCGCTGCGTGCGGTCAGGAGGGATTGCACACGACTGTCTTTGTCATCGGTCACCACACCATTGGTGGCGAGTCCCAGGTCACCGATCAAGGCCTACTTGCGATGCCAACAATCCACCCCGAAAACAGCTTGTACAACGTGCTCACCAGCGGCAGCACTGGCATCCCAAAGATGATCACTATCACTCACTCGAATTTCAGTAGCGCGTTGGTCCATCAGAAAGCTCGTCTCGGCCTCACCAACAGCTCTCGTGTTTACGACTTCTCTTCGTATGCTTTCGACATGGCATGGCACAACCTACTGCACTGCCTGTACGCCGGCGGCTGTTTCTGCATTCCTTCCGAAACAGACAGAATGAACGATCTGTCAGGCAGTCTCCTACGCTTCAAGGCCAACTTTGCAAATCTTACACCCAAAGTAGCAGACCTTCTTACTACTCCGGCATTGGACTCATTAGATGCACTCGAAGTCGGTGGCGAGTTAACGACACAGAGTCAAGCAGAGCGGTGGAGACGGCATACCCGAGTGCGATGGTTCTATGGACCTGCAGAGTGCTCTGCTATCTCGACGATGTCGGATGATGATGTGCCGCCGACTAACATCGGACGCGGTGGTGTAGGTCTTTGTACCTGGATAGTCAATCCAGACGACCCGAATCAGCTGTGCCCGATGTACGCAGTCGGAGAGCTGGTTCTGGAAGGTCCTCTTGTAGCACGCGGATACCACGGACGACCAGATCTCACAAGCGCGAGTTTTTTGTCCGATCCTCCTTGGCTGTTGCAAGCTGGTCGCCGTGGACGAGTTTACAGTAAGTAATGTGGCATAGAGAGAGGGCATTGCAATGCCCCAAGGGCGTCGCTGACATGACACCAGGGACTGGCGATTTGGTACGTTATAACACTGCAGGCGATCTCATATTCCTAGGCCGCAAGGATGGTCAAGTCAAGATTCGTGGGCAACGTGTTGAACTGGAAGAGATCGACCACCACGTTGGCAGTGCGCTTCGTGCTTCCGCGACTTTCTTCGACGCTCGAGTAGCCTCCGCAGTGGTGAACTTGAAAGACGCAAGCGGGGTCCTCGTCTGCTTCCTTGCCCGGTCCGGAACATCAGCATCAGTTGCAGATGGCGAATCCCGACTCGCTGGAAAGGTGGAAAAGGTTACGAAGAGGCTAGCGGGCGATGTACCATCGTACATGGTCCCTTCTGGATATGTCATTCTCCCACAGCTTCCGTTGTCGACAACCGGGAAGACCGATCGCAAGAGACTGCATGACCTTGCTGCTGGCATGTTGTACAAGGATTTAATCGGCGTCGAGATCGAGGGACAGCATGAGCGAAGACAGCCTACGACTGAGTTGGAGACAACTCTCCAAGGCTTGCTCTCACGTGCCCTACGCCGCACCGCTGAGCAAGTGGGCGTGGACGATAGCTTTTTCCGTCTAGGAGGCGATTCTATTTCCGCGATGGGCTTGATCTCGAGCTGCCGAGCTGCCGGTCTCAAGCTCACCGTTCAAGATGTGTGGAAGCACAAAACTGTTGCGAACCTTGCGGCGGTAATTCAAGTAAGAGAGGGTCTCTCTTCGCAGCAAGTCGGAATCAGCGGAGGCAGTCATCAAGAGGGCACGCCATTTGCGCTGTCGCCAGTGCAGCAGATGTACTTGGCGTTGAACTCGGAGGCGCGACCCAATTTTCACCAATCACAGTATCTCGAATTGAGTCAGAGGCTCACACGAACTCAGCTTGATGGAGCAGTATCGCTGCTAGTCCGACGGCATGCAATGCTACGCGCACGCTTCCGAAAGACAGAGGTCGACAGTGGCCAAAAGATGTGGAGCCAAGTGATCTTGAGTACAGCTTCGGAAGCCTACGTGGTAGAGCATTGCGCCATAACTCCAGGCCAGGAGACGTTAGCACTGGTCACCAGTCAGAAGGCGCTGGACGTGGAACAGGGCCCATTGCTGTCCGCGTTATTGCTAGACGTTGGCGAGAGGCAACGACTTCTCCTTACGATCCATCATTTGGTCGTCGACTATGTGTCCTGGTCGATCATACTGCGAGACCTCGAGACGCTGATCACCTCGCCGCAGAAGCCGCTGCCTCCAGTCTCGTCTACCAGCTTTCAAGACTGGTGCATCGCCCAAGCAGAACACGCCCGCCTGCACCTGGAACCACGCGTGGCCGTGCCATCCGCCTTGCGTCCGCGTCAGCTGAGCTATTGGGGCCAAAGGGACGAGCTTCTGTCCTCCAATACATGGGACAAAGCTGCGATCAGGACCTTCACGCTGCCAAAGCTGTCCACTGCGGCGCTACTCGGCTCAGAATGCAACGAAGCCTTCAACACCCGTCCCGTAGAACTCTTGATTGCTGCGTTGATCTATTCGTTCAGCTCCGTTTTCCCCGATCGCGCAGAGCCACTGCAGATTTTCAACGAAGGCCATGGCCGCGAGCCCTTTGACGACAAGTTCGACATCTCTGAGACCGTGGGTTGGTTTACGACTCTGAGTCCCGTGCAGGTCGACCAGCCCGCAGGCTCAGACTTGATTGCAGCAGTCATGCGGGTGAAAGACTGCATGCGCAGTCTTCCTAGGAATGGCTGGGCGTATTTCACTTCTCGCATGGGAAATCCGAACGGCCGTACAGCATTCGGATCGTCATCAATGGAAGAAGTGGTATTCAATAACGGCATCGGAATTGTGCAACAAGCAACTGACAGCCTTTTTCACCCGGTTGAGCACGATTTTGGCGAACCTTGGAGGACGTTCGCAGGCGAAAAGCGCTTCGCTCTGTTCGATGTCGTCGCCAGTATGCGGAACGAGTGCTTGCACATCATGTTTGTGTATAACACACGCATTCACCACCAGGACAAGATCATTAATTGGATATTGGCTTACGAGCAGTCCTTGACCCAGCTGTGCACTGCTCTTCCAGCTGTTGCTCAAAAGTGGACGCTCAGTGACTTCCTACTGCCTTTCGGAGACTACGCGACGCTCGAAGCGTTTGAGCACGGCTTGCTCGCATCACTGAACATTCCACACTCCAATGTCCAAGATGTGTATCCATGTGCCGCAATTCAAAAGGGCATACTTGTCAGTCAGTCAGTGAACCCTGCAATGTATCGGGTCTGCTTCGAGATCGACATCATTCCTGACACAGTGGACTTCGCTCGCTTGCAGACAGCTTGGCGACAAGTGGTGCAAAGACATGATATCTTACGCACGATTCTGGTCGATAACATGCCTGGAACTGGTTTTGCCCAGATTGTCCTCAAAGAAGTCGACGCTGATGTGCCAAATTTGCTTGATGGTCATGACCACACTGCTTCACTGGGTTGGCCGTCAGCACGAGCCGCTCCAGACCACAGTTTCGTTATTACTGGTGGCAACGAAGGTCGACCACTCTTGAAGCTAACGATCAACCATGCCCTGGTGGACGCACATGCTTACAACCTGATCTTGCGGGACCTACAACTGGCATACAAGGGCTGTCTTCCTGCCGCTGCGCCAGTTTCGACTTACAAAGACTACGTCTCCTATGCTGAGTCGAGGCCTATTGCAGAGGCCCGAGACTATTGGGTGAAGAGATTCGCGGGCATGGAGTCCTGCCAATTTCCGACGCTCGATGGGTCACGAGACACTGACAGCATCAACCATATTGATGCACCCGCAATCGACCATGCTCAACTGCAAGAATTTTGCTAGAAGCACGAGGTCACCGTCTCCAGTGTCTGCCAGGTGGCCTGGGCATTGGTATTGCAGGCATACGTTAGCTGCGCATCGCCGTGCTTTGGTTACGTGTCGTCTGGCAGAGATCATCCCATCGCGGGAGTGGATGAGATTGTTGGTCCACTCATCGTAACTTTGCCCTCCATGATCAACTTACCAGAAGATACACCTCTCGTGGAAGTGGTACGGCAAGCACGGTCCGATCATATTAGCTCCATGGCGCACAATCTCTTACCACTTCATGAGATTCTCCATGCCCTTGACTTACATACGAAGCCATTCAATACGGCTATCTCTGTTACTCCGGGACAAGGAAACGCTGCGACTGCTCACGACCCAGAAATTACACTCAAGACCCGAGGCGGTCAAGATCCCACCGAATTCGACATCGCCGTTCAGGTGGCATCCAACAGTGAGAGCACTTGCATCTCCATGATGTATGCTGCTTCACTCGTGTCACCAGAAACAGCGGCCAGCGTAGCGTCTGCTTTGAGCACAGCAGTCTGCAGCATTGCTTCAAATCCACAAGTCACGGCTCGCGATGTTGCTTTGATCGGTCGCGATGATCTCAAGCAACTTTGGGACTGGAATGCCACTCTACCGGAGACTTCGCAACGCTGCCTGCATGATCTCGTTGAGCAACAAGCCGAAGAGAGCACCCACGATGCAGCAGTTGAGGCGTGGGACGGCAAACTTTCCTACCTGGAGCTCAAGACATTCTCGGATAAACTTGCAATTCACTTACAGAACAAGGGCGTGGGGCCTGAAGTCCTTGTTCCATTCTGCTTTGAGAAGTCTATGTGGACAGTGGTAGCGACTCTGGCTATACTTAAAGCAGGAGGAGCATTTGTACCCTTGGCTCCAGACCATCCGGCCTCGCGACAACAAGAGATCCTCGAGCAGACGAAAGCCAAATTAGTCCTTGCATCACGGAGCTGTGCGAAGTTACCTGCATTGGCCGACTGCCAAGTTGTGATCGTGGATGCTGAAAGCATTCGCGATCTTCCTGCAGCTGATGTTAGAAAGCTCGAGACTCATACGCGACAAAGCAGCAACGCAGCGTACGTACTCTTCACAAGTGGCAGTACCGGCAAGAGTAAGGGCGTCGTTGTGCCACACAGTGCCATAAGCACGAGTTGCCTCGAGCATGGCAGAGCAATGGGGTTCATTGGGAAACAACGAGTGCTACAGTTCTCCGCCCACGTCTTCGACGCTAGCGTGCAGGAGATCTTCACAACCCTGATCTTCGGCGGATGTGTCTGTATTCCAAGCGATGAGGCTAGGCTTTCGCATCTTGGGCCGGCAATCCGGGATTTTGGCATCACCTGGGCTTGCCTCACGCCTTCGATGTCAAGCACGTTATCGCCTGCACATTTGTATTCATTGGAGACTTTGATCTTGTGCGGCGAGCGAGTAACGCCTAGCGCGCTGCAAGACTGGAATTGCGTGCGTCATGTCATGGTCGGGTACGGTCCCACAGAGTGCTCAATCGTGTGTGTCGCAGGCACAGTGCAAGCAGCCGAGCTTGCCTCAAGGAGCAGAATTGGAACACCGATCGGAACTCGAGCCTAGGTGGTCCGCGGAACCAACCACGACAAACTCATGCCCATAGGCGCTGTTGGCGAGCTCGTCGTCCAGGGCGGCATTCTCGCGAGAGGCTATCTCCACGATCCAGACAAGACAGCAGCGTCCTTCATCTCCAACCCTGCCTGGCTGGAAGAGGCGTCGAGCGGCACCGTTAACAGGATTTACAAAACAGGCGACCTTGTGAGGTACAATCACGACGGTACTCTTGACTTCATTGGCCGCCGAGAGGATGGCCAGACCAAAATAAATGGCCAAAGAGTGGAGCTTGGCGAGATAGAGAGCCGCGTTCGCGCCTGTCTCCCTTCTGCGGACAAAGTCGTCGTTACCACTCTCGTTCTGCCAGATCGCAAGACTCCCAGTGTCGTAGCGTTCGTCCAGACCGACGACAAGTCTTCTCTATGTACAGACCATCGTTGCTGTTTACTTCTCGACAACTCCGATATCGACCTCGTCACCACAATCACTGCCGGCGCGGAGGAGCAGCTGGCCAAGCACTTGCCCAGCTACATGTGCCCTAAACTGTACATCAGAGTGAACCACATCCCGCTCACACTTTCCGGCAAGACTGATAGAAGGATGCTTCAACAGCTGGCCGGAGATCTATCGCAGGATCAAATCCAATTCGCGCTTCGTGGACGCGACAGACAGCACGTCCAGGCACCTCGCAATGCCGTGGAGCATCGGCTTCGCGATCTCTTCGCACGAGCACTGGAGATTGCAGCAGAATCTATTAGTGTCTCAGACAATTTCTTCAGGCTTGGTGGAGACTCTTTGTCGGCAATCAAACTTGCATCTCAGGCGCTTGAATGGGAACTAGACGTGTCCGTCAGTGACGTATTCCTCAAGCCAAAGCTTTCTGATCTGGCAGAGTACCTTCAGGCGACTGGCAAAGCGACAGGCCAGCCAAGAGGAGTCGCGGTCAACATTCCAGCCTTCTCGATGCTTTCTCCTTCTCTCAGTGCTGAGTCAGCACGGCGGTTTGCTGCAGAGTCGTGCGGCGTTGCGGAAGACAGAATCAGCAATATCTATCCATGTACAGAGCTCCAAGCGGGCATGATGGCATTATCTGTTAAGCATCCTAGCGAATACATTATATCCTATGCACTCGATCTTGGCGACCACGTCGACGAGGACCGCTGGTGTGCAGCCTAGGGATCGACTTTTGCCAAACTGTCCATCATGCGCACAAGGATCGCTGAGCTAGGTGACTTTGGCCTCTTCCAAATTGTGGTCGACGACCCTCTTAGCTGGAGGGAGTTTGATATCCCCTTGGATGCATATGTCGAACGCGAGAAGACAGATTCAATGGGCCTTGGGCAGCCGCTCATACGGCTCGCAATGTCTAAGCATAAGCAAAAGCAATTCGTGTTGACAATGCATCATTCTGTGTTCGACGGCTTTTCTCTGGCCTTGATGTTGGAAGCAGTCTCGGAAACCTACCGCAGCTCAATGACGAAGCCCACGTACCTGGGCCACGATGTTTTCATACATTACTTGAGAACACTGCCCGAAACGGCAGGACGGCAATTCTGGCAGTCGTATCTTGAAGGCGTAGACTGCACGCACTTCCCGCAGCCTTCTCCAGGGGCTAGTATGCGAGTGCAGAGAGAAGTCGTCGAAGATGTTTGCAGTCTTGGCACCAACCAGAGATCGGACATTACGCTGGCTACGTTGGTGAAGGTAGGATGGGCGCTTGTGGTAGCCGGCCATACTGCTTCACGCGATGTCGTGTTCGGATGCACCGTTTCTGGACGCAACGCTCCGGTTCAGAGCATCGATCGAGTCACAGGACCAACTGTAGCAACCGTACCGGTCCGAATACAGCTCACGCAAGGCCCTCACATGATCGCAGATCTCCTCTCAAGCACACAGGAAATGAGCGCTACCATGACCCCTCATGAGCAGATGGGTCTCGCAAAGATTGCCGCATGCAGCGCGGATGCCAGCGCAGCTTGCGACTTTCAGACTCTGATAATGCTACAACCCGACGATGATGGCAGGCTCCAAATGTCATCGTTCGGTACTTGGCTTCCTGATCATGGTGGCGCCAGTGTGCGAACATATCCTTTGGTCCTACGAGTGGAGTTGCGCCGCCAGGGTTTCAGCATCAGCGCAGATTTCAACCCGCTATGTATCAAGAGAGATGAGATATCGCGTCTGCTGCGCCAGCTTGTGTACATTGCTCCGCAGCTGGCCGATGCTCATCAAACGATGACAACAGAGGGTCCCAGCATCACCACGCCCGAGGATCTAGCTCAGATTAAGAGCTGGAACTCAAGTGACCTACAGAGCAACAATGCGTGTGTACACGATTTGATCGCAGAGCAAGTGGCTACCCAGCCCGATGCCATTGCTGTTTGCTCATGGGACGGCTCACTGACGTATGGAGAGCTGGACTCTCTGTCGAATCAGCTGGCCATCCGCCTATGCAAGATTGGCGAGATTCACAAAGCGGTGATTCCATTGTTCTTCGAGAAATCGAAATGGACCTCAATCGCCATCATGGCAGTCATGAAAGCAGGGGGTGCTTGCTTGAACGTGGACATCAGCTCCCCGCCTGGGAGATTGCAGGCCATTGTGAAGCAGGTTGCTCCACCTGTGATCTTATGCTCTGAGGCTACAGAGCACCTCGCAACGGCTTCTTCGACTGTGCGCTCGATCAAACTGGACGAGCAGTTATTTTCGAATCTACCTCTGACCTCTTCTGAGGGCACATTGCCAGTAGTCGATCCATCGCATGGCTTGTACTGCGTCTACACGAGCGGTTCCACGGGGACACCAAAAGGTAGGTCACGTCGCTATGCACATTTTCTTCCTCTCTGGTCTCTTCTGCTTCATACTATCTGCCACAATGCTAACTATCGATCGCTCAAGGTATCATCATTACCCATGCAAATTTCTGTACTGCCGCGCACTACCAGCACGAGGCCCTACGGTTCGACAGTACCTCTCGCGTTTTCGACTTCGTCTCGTATGCATTCGATGTTTCGTGGTCCAACATGTTGCACACCTGGATCGCCGGAGGCTGCCTATGCGTGCCCAGTGCTTACGAGCGTTGGAACAATGTGCCTGGAGCAATCGAACGCATGCAAGTCAACTACGCCCATCTGACTCCCTCGCTCGCTCGCATGCTCGATCCTTCCCAAGTTCCGAGCCTGAAGACTCTATCACTGATCGGCGAGCCAATGACGGCCTCGGATGTCGCTCGTTGGGCGCTTTCCGGAGTCGAATTGATCAACACTTATGGACCTGCTGAGTGTACTGTCACAAGCACCATCCAGCACATCAACAAGAGTGACACTGACTGTGATCCTTGTATCGGCGTGGGCGTTGGGCTTCATGCCTGGATAGCAGATCCATTCGATAGACACCGCCTCGCTCCAATCGGCGCCATTGGTGAACTGGTGCTCAGTGGGCCGCTGGTTGGAGCTGGCTACCTGCACGATCCGGTGAAAACGGCAGCAGCCTTCATCGAGCCGCCGAAGTGGATGATCAATGATGCTGAGCTCGCCAAGAGAAGCTATGATATGCAGCTCTACCGCACAGGAGACCTTGTCAGGTATGCACCTGAACTCGATGGAAGATTGAGCTTCATTGGGCGCAGAGACGGCCAAGTAAAAGTTCGCGGGCAACGCGTGGAGCTCGGAGAAGTTGAGCACCAAGTGACTCAAGCTGTGCGAACATGCCTTGGGACCAGTACTGTGCATGTGGCGGCCGAGCTGGTCAAACTAAAAGATAGCTACGGGCGCTCCTTACTCGTGGCATTCTGTGCTACTTCTAACGAGACCAATACGCATGTGCTTCATCTTAGACCCGAGCAGGCTCAACAGATCAGCGAGCTTCTATTAAGCCAGGTGCCTTCCTACATGGTACCAGATGCATACCTCATGATAGAGACCATCCCTCTCGCGCCAACGGGAAAGACTGACAGGCGTCGTCTACGGGAGATCGGATCCGAATTGACCGTTTCCGAATTGGTCAAGCACAAGATAGAGTCAGAGCAAACCACCGCTGTCGATACTCAAGAGGCGAAGACGTTGCAATCCATCTGGGCACGGGTGCTTGGTTGCTCGGAGGCCGAACTCCACGCAGAGACGAATTTTTTTCAGCTCGGAGGAGACTCAATCACGGCAATGCGAGTTATCGCTACGTGTCGTAAAGAGGGCTTAAGTTGCCTCCGCATAGAAGACATCTTCAAACAGAAGACGATCGGCAATCTGGCTCTCCTGGCCTCAGAACGGCTGTCCGAAGGCTCTAAGATTAATAGAGATGATCAAGAACAGCAGAAGACGAACAACAACTCCTCGCTATTGTTTCTACTAGCGTTCGAGGATTATGTTAGTCTGCAAACTTTTCTCGACAACACTCTACCGGGTCTTCGACTTTCCTTATCGGAGGCCGAAGATGTATACCCTTGTTCTCCTGTACAGGAGGGCATGCTGCTGGGTCAAGCTAACGCACCGCACATGTACTACCCTCGCTTCGAGTTCAATGTCATCGCTCCTAAAGGCAGGCCAATCAACATTAGTCGTCTGCAAGCCACGTGGCAAAAGGTGGTAGAGCGTCACGCAATACTTCGAACCATTTTCGTGGACAGCTTACTAGGACGTACCGGATTCGCGCAGGTTGTGTTGCGCCGAAGCAATCAAACCGCTCGTATCATTGCGCAAGATGAGGAACTAAAGCCTCCGCACCAGATCTGTAGCTCCACATAGCATGGCGGAGATCAGCCTGTACTACCAACTTACCGAGTCGACATTAGAGCGGGCTCCAAGACGCAATTCATTTTCACTATAAACCACGCGTGCATAGATGCGCAATCTGTGCATATCTTGCTGCGCGATATGCTTGAGATCTACAGCTCTCAATCTACTAATCAGGAGATCGGACTATACAGTGATTACATCGCCTACACTCTCCGCCAGCCGAAGGAAGAGACGCAGCGCTTTTGGGCAGACTATCTGAAAGGAGTCGAATCGTGCATATTTCCGATTAGAGAAGTGGCGTCGGATTTTGAACTGAAGCCATTGACTGTAAAGGCTCCTTCTCTAGACGCCAGTAAGCTTAGGACCTTCTGCGAGTCCTTCGATGTTACATTGTCTAGCATCTGTCAAGTGGCGTTGGCGCTGGTCTTGCGAGCATTCACCGGCAGTGACCGTCCATGTTTCGGATTCGTAGCTTCTGGTCGAGACCAAGACGTGCAAGGTGAGCAAACCTCCTACAATCCGAGTCAAGCTGGAGGACTCTATGGCAGCACATAATTCATGGTTCTCGAAAGAGCAGCTGACCATTCATGCACTTGTACAGGAATCGAATCGATAGTTGGCCCGTTGGTGACTACACTGCCATGCACTATCTCGTTGGAGGACTCCTCGTCGATTGTTCAACTCGTACGAAACATCCAGGACAGGACACTAGATGCTCTTCGTCACCAGACCATTGCCCTCATTGAGCTTCATCGCACGCTCGGCTTAGAGACAGCGAGGCTCTTCAATACTGTCTTATCGGTCACGCCCATGGTTACCTCTGCTGCTCGACTTTGTGAAGACCAAATAGCATTCGAATTTTCCGCAGGGCAGGATCTTACAGAGGCAAGTAAACCCCTCAGCGAGACTGGACCACTCAACTTTTGACTTCATGCTGACTATCTTGAAGTACGACATTGCAGTGCAGATCCAGAGCGGCCCATCTACAGTGGACATTTCACTCAACTATACCTCATCACTCCCGACAGAGATTGCATCAAGCGTCGCGGAGTCGCTCAGGACTGCGATCTCATCCATTGTATCGAGTTCAGCAGAATCATCGATTGACACTGTCCAGCTTGTTGGCCAGCAGGCAATTGATACTATACTGCAGTGGAACTCGACCGAGCCAGTTCCGCTCACGCCCATGCGTTGCGTTCACAAGCTCATCACAGACAGGGCCTGCCGTAGTCCCAGTTCCCCGGCCCTTTGTGCCTGGGACGGCGATCTCAGTTACGCAGAACTGGACCGATTGTCTACTCGGCTCGCATTCCTTCTTGTCGCTTCTGGCGTCACCCCACAGTCCATGGTTCCTTTATGTTTCGACAAATCGCTCTGGGCCATAGTCTCTATGCTCGCTGTCCTGAAAGCCGGCGCGACATATGTACCGCTCGATGCAAAGTGGCCAGCCATGAGACATCATCAGGTTCTGGCTCAAACGCAAGCAAAAGTAGTACTGGTTTCGGTCCAGTATGCCGATCAGTTCTCGTCCGACTATTTGCCAATCATAGTGAACGATAAGAATCTGACCGAGGCGGCATCTCTGACTATCGATCTTCCGGCTGTCAGTTCTTGTGATGCTGCCTACATCCTTTTTACCAGCGGTACCTCTACCGGGAAACCCAAAGGCGTTGTGCTGGAGCACGGGGCTGTTAGCAGCGCTTGTATGCAGTTCGGACCGACCATGGGCATCAGTTCCAGTTCGCGAGTCCTACAGTTCTCGTAAGTGAGCCCAAGCCCCGCAACCTTTCTTCTTCAATATGCACAGTCAGTGTGATGGCAATGTGACAATCTGCTAGGTGAGTGTTATGCGTTCGTGTGCTGACACGGTTCTCACAGCTCGTACGTCTTTGATGCCAGCATCATTGAGATCCTCACGACTCTGTTCCATGGCGGCTGCGTATGCATACCTTCGGAAGCCGACAGGACCGACAACTTGGAGCGCTTCATGGTCGACCAAGGAGTCAATTGGGCTTTCTTTACACCCTCCCGAGCTCGTCTACTCGATTTTGACCGGCTGAATGGTACTCTCGATGTTCTTGTTGTAGGCGGCGAAGCAGTTTTGAACTCTGATCGTACATTCTGGAGGACAAGAGTACCGAAATTTATGATCGGGTATGGGCCTACCGAGACATGCGTCTTTTGTGTAACGGCGGATTATGCGTGCGATTCCCACGAAACACGACAAACACACGCGAAGGACACAATTGGAAAGTCTATCGCTCCTACCAGCCGAAGTTGGATCACGGTTCCCGATGATCCGACAAAGCTTGCACCCGTTGGAGCTGTTGGTGAACTTCTGGTAGAAGGACCTACACTCGCACGTGGCTATCTCCATGATGATACCAAAACGACTTCGGCATTCATTCGTTCACTAGAGTGGCTAATTGGCTCCAAGAGACTGTACCGCACAGGAGACTTGGTCAAATACCATCACGATGGCTCCATCATCTACCTATCGCGCAAAGACGACCAGATCAAGATCAATGGTCAGAGGGTGGAAATTGGTGAAATCGAGAACACCATCCGCGAGTGTCTCCCAGGCGCTCCTGTTGCTGTTGACTTTGTGCAAGTGACCACGCAGACTCCTGCAGCGGTGGTAGCTTTCTTGCAGTCAGCTCATCGCAATTCCGAGGACATTGTAGTCGACGACTCTTTCGATGCCGCTTCGCTCGACCAACAACTCAGCGAGCGACTCCCGTCTTACATGGTCCCGAAGCTTTACATATCGCTGAGCCGCTTTCCTTTGACAGTGGTTGGAAAGGCAGACCGTCGTCATCTCCGGGAGCTTCTCCAAGCTTTGAGCGCGCAGCAACTAGCGAGTCTCAGAGCACGTCATGCCACTCAAAATCAAGGTGCTGTCGAGCTGCCAAGGACGGAGAAGGAGAAGAGGCTTCGTACAATCTACGCCAAAGTACTGAGTGTTGAAGAGGCCTCGATCGGACGCCAGTCGCACTTCCTCAAGCTTGGAGGAGACTCGCTTTCCGCGCTCAAGCTATCTGCTGGGGCTCGGGAGGCGCAGCTTATTCTGACAGTCTCTGACGTCCTTCGACATCCTGTGCTTCAGCACATGGCGAATGCAGCCTCGTTGCAATTGGAGCCTCCGAGCAGTGTCGGCCCACCACAATTCTCAATTTTGCCCGAGCGTCTGAAGCCAGAATCTGCTCGCGAGCTAGCAGCAGGTGCTTGCGGGGTGTCACAAGATCTGGTTGAAGATGTGTACCAATGCACACCATTACAGGAAGGCATGTTAGCCCTCTCCGCAAACTTGCAGAGCGACTATCTTGCCTGCTATGCATTGGAGCTGCTGCCATCTGTAGACATGGCCCGGTGGCAACAGGCATGGCAAAACGCAGTACAAGCTATTCCCATCCTGCGAACCAGAATTGCACAACTCGGCACCCACGGACTTTTCCAGGTTGTGCTACAGCATCAGGATATCACATGGAAGAACGTCAAAACATCACAACGGCACGACCACATACAAGCACGAAAGTCTTCCCCTCCCGGGTTGGGCGAACCTTTGGTCGACTTTGCGATCGCCAGTGACAATGACCAGAACGAGAGGAATGGCAAACGCTACTTCATTTGGTCAATTCATCACGCTCTGTTTGATGCCTGGTCTCTGTCACTGGTTCTTGACACAGTAGCTGGACACTACGAAAATGCTGGATCCGCACCTGCGCGTTCGCTGGTCAACTTTAACGTCTTCATCAAGCATCTGGTGAAGTCCAAAGAAAATAGCAGTTGGCAAAAATTCTGGACCTCCTATCTTGGAGACTTCTGCTCCCAGCACTTCCCAGCTCCCATACCTTCGCCACTGGTTCCAAACAGCGGCACGGAACTGCAGGCAGTGCAACAGAGCGATATTGGACGTGCCGAGCGGGTCTGTGCCTTCGAAGCAGCAAGCGAGACCGGTTGCACTGTCGCAACAATGATCAAAGCAGCGTGGGCGGTAGTTGTAGGCCGACACATCAGCTCCGACGACATTGTCTTTGGCTGCACACAATATGGTCGCAGTGCTCCGGTCGCTGGCGTCGAAAATTGTGTAGGTCCGACAATAGCCACAGTTCCTGTTCGTGTACGCATCAACGAGCGCTCAACGGCGTCCACACTACTGGCCGAGGTTCAAGCGCAAGACGCTAGCATGATACCATTCGAACAGGCCGGCTTGCAACAAATACGAAGTCTCAAAGGGGGCGCTGCTCTTGCATCCCAGTTCCGCACCTTGATTATTGTACAGCCAAAAGAGCAGACTTCGATTTCAAGCTCAACCGATTGCTTTGGCAAATGGCACACCGACGGCCAAGCTCAAATACAAACCTACCCACTGATGCTCCAGTGCGAAGTCGCACACGATGGCGTGGTTTTGTTTGCGAAGTTCGATCAACGTTCTATCCCGCAGAGTGCAGTCCATGAATTGCTATCCGCACTGGCTTGTGTATTACCGCAAATGGCCGAGGCGCCTTCTGTCGCAGTTGGCGATCTTTTGACGATGACGCCAGAAACACTCGAGCAGCTCTGGGGTCAACAACGAAGAGTCGTAGACATTGCAGCGCCACTCCGGCTCCGGCTCAAGGCAGAGACAGCTGCACTGAATGCTTTCCAAGATCATGGAGCGCGGGCTTGGATTGTAGACCCCGGAAATCATGGTCGCATATGTGCTCCCGGCAGCGTAGGTCAGCTGGTACTGGAGCTTTCACCACATGAGGAAAGCTTTGCCATAGAGAGCTCAGCGCTATTCATTGACAGCCCAGCATGGTTGTCTCATGGCAGTCGCAGTCAACCCGGACGAAAGGGACGTGTCATCATCACCAATGAGCTGGTTCGGCAGGATCGATCCGGAGACCTCATCAGTGTTGGCAGCGTGGAGACTCATGCGAAGATATCCGGCCAGTGGGTCGACTTGATTGAGGTCGCACACTGCTTCAAAGAGGGACTTAAGACCGCGCTTCGGAACCCTAATTCTTCACTTTTCGATTTCGATACAGTTGTTACGCCAGCGAAACCACAAGACAGGAATGGGCAAATACTGGTGGCATTCGTTGCTGCCAATGGTGACGCTGAAGCTCTTCCCTCTTTGCGCACACTGCTTGCTCAAAGAGCAGGTCAATTGAACAAGCAGCTCAGGTCCACGATGCCCTATCACTGCATTCCTTCGGCCATTGTGTGTTTAGAAGCATTACCTTTGACTGCGGCCGGGCGAGTTGATACTGCTGAGCTTGTTAACGTCGGAGCCGGCATGACTTTCGAACAGCTCGCGTCCTACGAGCCGATTGCTCAATCCAGGGTTTCGCAGCAGCCGATTACTACAAGTGAAAAGACAATGCGTCGTCACATGGCCGAAGTGCTGCAGCGTCCAGAGGACAGCATTGGGCTGGCCGATAGCTTCTTCGCCCTTGGAGGGGACTCTATTACAGCGATGCAGTTGGCTGCAGCCTGCCGAGCCTCGAAACTTGCAATCCAAGTCAGCGACATCTTCAGGGAGAAAACTTGGGTCCAACTAGCACTACTATCTAGACGCAACTCGGCACCTCTAGTCAACGAAACCTACGCGGGTGACAACGTGGCACCTGGCGACTCCGACTGCTCCTTCGACAAGTTCCCATTTGCATTCGAGAGTCCAGAAGACTTTGAGCACTTCCAGCTAAATATCCTGCCACGTCTTGGCCTGGAACTCGACGATCTGGAGGATGTGTACCCTTGTGCGCCAGTCCAGCGAGGGATTCTAATCAATCAACTCAAAGACCCGCGTTCTTACTTCGTCCGCTACACCTTCCACATCCATCCCCGATGTGAGCAGAGCAGCAAAGTCGATGTTGAACGCGTGGCCGAGGCCTGGAAACAGACGGTACAGCGACATGCCATATTGCGCACCGTCTTCACGGGAGAGGTGCCAGGCATCGAGTTCGCACAAGTTGTACTACGGCGGTTTGACCCGATCATCCGTCTCCATCCCGAAAACGGTGCCGCACAGAGCGCCCTACTCGATGCAGGCAAAGTTTCTGCTACAGGTCCTCAGCACGCGGTCGATTTATCGCCCGGCGAGAAAGATTCGATATCGTTCACTCTCATCATCAATCACGCCTTGGTCGACGCCTATACTTTCAATCTTATACTTCGCGATTTTAGCCACGCCTATGATGGCACACCGCTACCTGAGAGCATATCCTACCGGAGCTACGTCGAATATGGAAACAATCGCGACAACGAGGAGAGTTCGAAACTCTTCTGGACGGAACACCTCATTGACGTTGAGCCGTGCCATTTCCCGATTGATGCAGATCGCACACAAAATGAACCTCTGGAAACTGCAGCACCAGAAATCGATCACATCAAGCTGCGACAATTCTGCCGAGAGAATGATGTGTCCGCATCCAGTGTCTTCTATACTGCTTGGGCTCTTGTTCTGCAAGCATACACTCGGAGTGCTCGGCCATGCTTTGGCTGGATCGCGTCAGGTCGTGATCTTCCAATTCATGGAATTGAGCACATTGCAGGGCCTTTGATTGCCACATTGCCGCTCGCTATAGCACTTCCACCGGCCAGAGAAGGATCTCTGCGGGAATTGGTTCGGACAACGCAAAATGCAGCCACGAAAGCTTTGCAACACCAACTTTACCCTTTGGCAGACATATTCCATGGGCTGGCACTGGGCTCTGATAAATTATTCAACACTGGAATCTCTGTTCGTGGCGACAACAGCATAGCTTTGGACGGTAAGCCAAGCGACATTCGTATTGAGATGCGTGAGGCCAGTGACCCTTCTGAGGTGAGCATGTACTGATCGTGAGCCCGTAATTTTACACAAAGCTAACATCCACAGTTCGATATCGCCGTGCAGGTGCATCATGGAGCTAGCGGCGTCGACATCAGCTTGTTGCATAAGTCGTCGGTGGCACAGCACATTTCCAGTGTTGCTGCGGCATTTAGTGCCGCAGTTTCTGGCATCGTCACAAGTCCGGAGCTAACCATCTCAAACCTCGAGCTCATTGGGTCACAAGATCTCGATCGAGTTCGACACTGGAACTCTACCAAGCCACAAAAGGTCGATGCATGTCTTCACGAGCTGGTGGCGCAAAGAGTGTTGCAACAGCCTACAGCTTCTGCTGTATCAGCTTGGGACGGTGACCTAACCTATGCAGAACTTGACGCACTATCGACAAAGCTGGCGCAGCGCATCTTCCAACATTTATCTCCGACGCAGGGCAACTCTGCTGGATGCTCGAACCAATTCATCCCAATCTGCTTCGAGAAATCCATGTGGGCTATCGTTGCAATGCTCGGTATCCTCAAAGCTGGCTGCTCTTTCGTACCTCTGGACTCAAAGCACCCGAAGTCCCGAATTGACCACATCTTGAAACAGACACAGGCCACGATAGTCATCACCTCTGGCGAACTGTCCGCTTCTTTGGAACTGCCTCGAATGATTACCCCAATAATCTTGGGAGGCGACTCGGCGACAGATTCTACTTCTAGCGCCGCCTGGAAATCCTACGACTGTAGGTCGTCCGATATTGCCTATCTGATCTTCACCTCTGGAAGTACAGGCACACCAAAAGGCGTCGTGCTAGAGCACGGAGCAGCCAGTAAGTCTTTTTCCTCCTTCCGAACATAGCGATGCCTGGGCATGCTACTGACCTGTCACTTTGCCATATAGGCACGAGCTGCCTAGCTCATGGCAAGGCCATGTGCTTCAAAAGCAAGCCAAGGGTGCTTCAATTCAGCTCGTACGTGTTCGATGGTTGTATTATGGAAATCTTCACCACCTTGATCTACGGTGGATGCATAGTAGTGCCTTCGGAAGCCCACAGAAGCGACTACGAACTCTTGACGAGATTCATGACAGAACGTCAAGTAAACTGGGCGTTCTTGACTCCCTCGCTGGCGCGATGCATTCCTCTGGTCGATCTTCAGAAACTTGATGCACTCATTGTCGGAGGCGAAGTCCTTACCGAATCGGACCGAAAGGCTTGGAGTACATTGCGCAAGTTCATAGTCGCATACGGCCCCACTGAAACTTGCGTGATTTGCTTCACTGCAGACTACTCGTCTGGACCACAAGCAAAAGCGACTATCGGGAAGGCGATCACGCCGGGCTGGCGAAGCTGGATAGTTGACCCAGGGTCCCAGCGACACAGATTATTGCCCGTGGGAGCAGTCGGCGAGCTGATCGTGGAAGGCCATCCGTTGAGTAGAGGATATCTTCACGATCAGGCGAAGACAGACGCAGCCTTCATCGAGTCTCCCGACTGGCTGACTGGTTCCAGACTGTACAAAACGGGTGATCTGGTCAAATACAACTCGGATGGAACCATAAGCTTTGTTGGCAGGAAAGACCAGCAGGTCAAGGTCAATGGCCAGAGGGTTGAAGTCGGGGAAATCGAGCAGCATCTAGCGGTATTCCTTCCGGAGGCAGAGGCCGTCATCGTTGAGCCGGTAAAGCTGCAAGGAAATCCGTCTATTGCTCTCGCCGCTTTCGTGCAAATGAACAAGGCTGGGCCTGATGTGGCTGTTGCATTGGATGAGAGCGCCATCGCTACGACAACTACCATCGCGCGCCGCATGGAGCTCGCCTTGGGCGAGAGCCTGCCTGTGTATATGTTGCCACGGCTTCTGGTTCCTTTGACTAAAATGCCACTGACGGTCTCTGGGAAGGCAGATCGACGACTCCTGCAGCAACTGGGCGTCAATCTGACCTCCCAGCAAATAGCTGATCTTCGCGGTCAGAGCGAGTTGCAGAAACCGCAAACAGCGTCCGAGCGTATTCTGGCTCAGCTGTGGGCACAGGTGCTCGCTGTCGAGGAAAAGCACATTGGAGTACATCTGAACTTCTTCCGCAGCGGCGGTGACTCTATCTTGGCCATGAAGCTTGCCAGTGTAGCACGAAAGCACGGATTGGCCCTACAGGTCAAAGACATATTTCAATGTCCCACCATCGCAGATCTTGCACGTCTTTGTGACAGCAATACTAAGGTCCAGGACAAAAGCCAGGACGACCAGTACAAGCCTTTCAATATGGTGCCAGCTGCAACTTCACAGGTGGTGGCGAAGCAACTTGATCTCAATTTGGGTGATATTGCAGACATACTCCCGGCGACATACATTCAGAAAGAGTTCGTCACGGAAGCAGTCTGTGGTAATATGCCTGCGTTCAACTACCTCTCCCTCGAATTCCAGAATGGCGACTCTCTCCACAACTTGCAGGCCTGTTGTCAGCAGATTGTCGACAAATATGATACCCTTCGCACTGTCTTCGTGCAAGACGTGGACACGAGGTCACTGTTCCAGGTGATACTCAAAGCACAGCCCGTGCAAATCGCCTTTCACACACCAGAGACCCAACGAAGCGACGATTTTGTCAAGCAACTTTGCATTACGGATCAGCGACAAAGATTCCACCCCGATCAGCCACTCACAAAGTTTTTCGTCGCTCATCTGCCGGGCTCCAATCGCTTCATTTTGATTATCAGGCTATCCCATGCTCAATATGACGGCGTGGCGATCAATATGCTCTGCAGCGCTTTCCAAGCCCTGCTGACGAGCAACGAGACTCCTAGTGCTGTTCAATTCTCACGTTTCGTGGACCACACTGCCAGGCACAATACTCACAGCTACGATTTTTGGCGACGACGGCTCGCTGGCTCGACCATGTCGACGCTCAGTTCTACCACAGATGCGACTCCAGGAGACGCAATTGTCCAAACCGCTCGGAAGCTGCATCTTCCTGTGGTAGACGGCTTCACTCCAGCTACAATCTTTGGCGCAGCTTGGGCTCTGGTGCTAGCTCAATTGTGCGGCAAATCCGACGTGGTCTACGGCCAAGTGGTGGCAGGCCGTGGTGGCTCGCTTCAGGACATCCACAACGTCTTTGGCCCATGCGTCAACAAAGTCCCGATGCGAGTTCAAACTGGCATACATAGCACAGTGACGGATTTCCTGCGCTACGTACAAGACCAGCAAGCGTCGCTTGGGGGAGCCGATTCGGTCAGCCTTCCTGAAATCGTCGAACATTGCACAGATTGGCCATCCGATACCACATTTGGCTCGATCATCCAATATCAGAATCCAAATATCGATGCAACTGCGAACATGCGACACCAAAGCAGCACTGGGATGTTCGCCGCGCGTTGGATCGACACGGGAGCTACGCCAGGAACAGGTCTGTTCCTTCTGTGCAGCCCTGTGGGAGAAGGCTCCGAACATGTTGTGGACTTGGCTTCGAGCAATGTTGGTCTCTGCGAGTCAGCAGCGGAGAGTCTCCTCGATATGCTCCTCCAGAAACTTGGAGAATTCAGCTGAATTTTGCCCGACAAGAGTCGCGCGGCCTGGGATATGTGGTGAGTGGACAGAGCAAGCTCAGTCCTCGGACCATGCCTGCACCCCTGAGGATGAGTGAACTATATTTCATTGCGAGCGGGGTACGCCAGCACCCGACACAAATACACCTGAACCACTTCCATGCTGCACACCTGCACATCTGCATACCCGCAAGGCCGATTGCATCTGACCAAGCTCATCTTAGCCGAACGCCCGCGGCGACCGACTCTCCTCCAGCAGGCCAACATGGTCTCTGGCGAGAGGGGTACACGGTGCGTGCCGGCGGCCTTAAGTGCAATGCAAGAAACAACATGTGTCAAAGAAGGGCTTCCCAAAGCCAGCGGCAGAGGACTTGACGCTATCGACAGTCTGTTCCAGATGGCTAGGTGTCAGAAGACACAGGGCATTGCTCTAAGCTCACTCACTGCCCAGACAAGAGCTGATCCAGGCACATCCGTTCACAGCATGGCGAGCGTATTGAGCGCGACGGCCAAACTCAACTCCCAGCCTGCCTCCAACCCCCGCCGAGAGACCAACCCTCAGCAGATACCAAGCGAGCTATCAGAGAATGAAGCAGTACCGACAGAACATGAAATCCTGTCCGAGTTCCCATTGCAAGAGCCACCTGTGTGTCGACACTGCGGGTCTCAAGGAATCCGAAAGATGGTGGTACACGGGTCTCCAAACGGTAACGGAGGCCGATGGTATTGGAAATGCACCCAGATGCAAACCCACCGTGATAGCTTCATGTGTTGGGATGACAGTCGAGGCATACGCAAGGGAAATCCTCAGTGTCGTTGCGGTCGTCCTTCTCGGCAGCAAGCCTATGGTCGCTCCGACTGCCCCGCGTGCAAAGCAGGAATTGCTCACGATCACTCAAGAGGATATTGGAATTGTGCCAAGGGGATATGTTGGTATCATTCTGACAAACTCGATGGTAAGATGGTCCCGGCGGCTCTCGGTCAAGGCTTCCAGGCCACAATTGTGGAAGAGGATACGCACCGAGGCCTCAAGGGTCATTGAGGTGATCATGGTGCATCGACCACGAGGCAGTATGGTTTTGTCCGCATTGTTATATTGCATGAGCCTCTCGCACACGACGAGTACAGGCTTGACAGGTGGCAACTTGCGAAGTTGGTTGGTCGGACTCGCAGTCAGCTAAAATAAGTGTCCCCCGACTGGTGGAATCCCCATAATACTCGCCCATGGGGAATTCACGTTAGTCACCACCTTCCACATTTGTCTCGAAGCCCAAGCAAGACGTCAGGCACATGGAATCGGTCACCCAAAGGGGTAACTCTGACTCGTGCGACCAGAGGATACCTGCATCATGTCAACCAAAAATCTGTCGTACCTTTCGAGCCCTGGAAAAACAAATAGCAGTACATAACCCATAAATCGTACTCGCAAATCCCGCAGGAAAATACATCTGCGACGAACAGACAGACACAAGTGCACGAACTACTTCCTCCAAAGTCAAGCACGCAGATACAACATGGTCGCTCCAGCAGTGCAACCCTGCGAGGCTCGCGAGATCGGGCAAAGCGACATGGTCCACAAACCTGTTGCAAAGGAGAATGGCAAGTCTTCCCACTCTGCCCTCAGGCTGTAAACCTCACCCTTAACGACCCGTGCTCACCCCTCCGTCTCACTCGCAGACGTCACCTGGAAAGAGATCCGAATCCACGACGTGCCCGCTTCTCTGGCCTCAGTGACCCAAGGCTATCAAGTTCTCTGCACACGCTGCGCTCGGCCTACCATCGAGAAGACCTTGCTCCAATACGGCGCATCATTCAAGTGCTCGAATCAGTCGTGTACGAATCGCCATCAACGAGCGGCCGTGGCCTTTCCCGGAGACGATCAGCAGGGCGTGGATCCCGCCCAAAATCCACTCTGCCACTGCAATGTCGTCTCGAGGTTCAAGTGGATCTACGTGGACGAGACCGACCCGCAGAAGGGCTCTGAAAAAGTGTTCGAGTGTGCGGCGCTGAGATGCGATTTTGGTGAGGAGCATGAGCGGAGGCCGATTGTGAAATTCCGTTGATCTGGTCGTGTGGGCATATGACTTGCTTGGGACCCCCTGTCAGCAGGTGCTTCTAGGAGGACATAACGGTGTGTCACGATGTCTTCTTGGGCTGCGCCGCCACAGCGTCTTCGATAGGCTTGGAATCAATCGCGATGGGACTCATCTCTCAGAATATCACTCTTACCGTACCACTGGATCAGTTCCAGCACGCCACGAAGAACGTAACGCACTCGAAAAGATAGCTGGAGAGTACTCAAGCTTTCTCTGCTAGATTCTGCGCCACTAAGCCGCCTGATGTGATCCAGCATGCGATGGGAAAGGGGACAGAGGCTCGAGTGGAGAAGGGTACTGCCATGGCTTCCAGCATCTCCGCAGCTGCGAGCCACTGGAACACAAGACTGCTCGGAAATCACTATGCCATGGCCTCCTGAAGCATGCTTGACTCGAGATGATTCACATCACATTCAGCTCGGACGCCGCCAGACCTTCGCTGTTGTTCGAAGCTGAGCAGGCAGCTGACTTCTATCACGCCCCTCGTATCTTTACTCCAAATCCTGGTGATCTATGCTTCACTTACCGAATCTAAATCGACCCTTACCCAGAACGTATCAGCGTAATGGCTCCCACCCAACCGCTCACTAACCTTCTTGCTAGCTTCATTCCCGCTGATAACATAATCATGGGCCAGCCTCCTCGCCTTCTCCTTCCGACCATTTCCTGGCTCCTCCTTTTCCCAGAAGACTTCCATTTTCTCCCTCCATATCTTCACTGCAATCATCTTGGCTAGCCCCTTTCCTCTCCACTGTTCCTCAACATGCAGCGTCGTCAGACTCCCGTCCAGGCCAACGAAAACCCATGCAATCGGCTCCCCACTTTCAACCTCGAAAACTGTAACGTTAGGTAGCACAGCCAGCGTTCGATCCTGTCTCGGGATCTGTGTTCGTGATCTCACAAGTGCGAAATGCTGCTGTTCCAACTCTCCCCATTGCAGACCCGCGGGCAGCTCCAGCGATGTAGCAGATTCTGGCAGATCATCGATGTCGAACACAAATGTCCAATTGGGCACAAGACCAGAGTCGAAGACGTGTCTGATCAGATGATTCCGAGCAAGAATCTGTGTTGTTGAAGAATGTGTCGCACCGAAAAGAATTAAATTTGGGTCGAGGAGATGGGCAGTGTAGTCTTTGCGCGAGACGCCAGAATGATCCCGAGAATCGTCATTGTCGCTAGGGAGACTGTGTTTTTCTGCAGAGGCCTTCGCCGCAGCATTGGAAAGTATGTCCTGATGAATCGACTTAGGAGCCGGTCCAAGAGTCTTGATCGATCGGATGAGTGACAAAATCAAAGCGTCTTGCTGCTGTTGCCGCTGATGTGCACTCGCAACCCCATGTTCGCCAGTCCCCCTTCCCTCCCAGCTCCCGTACATCCAGACCTCAGTCTCGGGCCTACAACTCCGATCCACAAAGGCCATAATCCATTCTTCATTTTCAGGCCCAGGCCCGGCTTCAAGGCTTGCCAGACTTGTTAGAAGCGTCGTTGCTTCAAAGAATCTTCCGAACTGAAGTCTCCTGTGTAATGGTATCGAGACAGGCAAATGAGGTGCCAGTATTTTGAGAGCACTCTTCACGTTCGAGTCATCCTTGGCGTTGGTCAAATCATGCACGTACATGGGATGTGGAGGCGGCGGCGGCATAGTGATCTGAGATTGCTCTTCGCCAATCCCATATATACTTAGTAGGCTGATATGTCTTCAATGAGGGAGAAGTCAAGTGTGATGATTGTGATTAAGTGGCAAAGGCGAGGACAAATGTCTTGGCGTCAACCACCCTACATTCCAAAACAGGAAGGAGGGAACAGCATCGGCTCCACTGTCCAACAAAATCTTGAACTTCTCGACCTCAACATCAACATTCTGGAAGTCCATCATCTGATTCTGTCATAACACATGAAGCTTGCATCTATACACAGCAGAATCTTCTTGCTTGTGTTCTCCATCGGCTCGACGACGGGCTAGTATTCCTATTTGAGGCAAAGATCGGCTCACTTAGAAAGCACCTGTGCATAGCCAAAGATTACTAATTTATGCAAGGGCCGAGGCCATTTCTAGCTCAGACATAAATTACGTTCTACCAACACGAGCCTCCGATACGCCGTCGAAAGACTGCCGAGCCACAGGCATTTTCACAAGAGGGATGCGAACGAGCACATGTGGGATGGCGAACTCGCTTGCAAGCTGAGTAACCATTGTTAAGCAACTTTCCTGGTGCGCGGCAAGTGTATGATCCTTGTGGCTTGGAGCCATTCCCCGTCCGCTTCTCTGGGCATGCATACATCGTCGTCATCAGGTCGATCGTTCGTTCATATTCTTGCATAAGGATGGCTGCTTCATAAGCATTCCGCAGTTGTCAATCGTACAGCACAGCATTGAGAGACTGGGTCAGGCTACAAATACCGGCTGGCTCACCCTGCGATTTCCAGAATGCATCGCATCAATCATCATGGCGCTTCCTACAACATACCGGGCCTTCAGACGTACTGAAGGTGATCTTCCACACACCATCAAGCTTTCAGAGGAGACACTTCCGCAGAACATCGGTTCCCACGATGTGCTGATCAAGATACATGCCGTCTCTCTCAACTACCGCGATGTGGCAATGCTGAATGGGAAATATCCTGTCGAGGTCGAGGATCGCGGCATACCTGCTTCTGATTGCGCTGCTGAAGTTGTGGCTGTCGGGTCAGAGGTGACCAACTTCAAGAAAGGTGACCACGTCGCGCCGATTTTCAATCTCTCCGTTCTCACTGGTCATGAGGATGATGCCATGGGAGCATTGGGAGGAGATGTACCGGGCGTGCTGCGCGAGCATGCTGTTTTTGACGAGAGCGTTCTTGTGCACTTGCCCCCACATCTCTCCTGGGAAGAGGTAGGTAATGATTCCTGGAGATTTGATACGACCGACTGCTGACAATGTATCACTGTAGGCGTCCACTCTGACCTGCGCGGGAGTGTCTGCATGGTCAGCGCTCAATTGGCCGCAATCCTTGGAGAGTACTCGCAGTGTTCTACTGCAAGGTATGTTTATGCATATACACACATCGTGTGGCAAAGCACATTCTCATGACCATCCCAGGCACCGGAGGTGTGAGCTTGTTCGCTTTGATTCTTTGTGAAGCCGCTGGTATCACATCTATCATCACATCTTCCTCTGACGAGAAGATCGCCAATCTGAAGAAAACTTGGTCCAAAGTCGAGGGCATTAATTACAAGACGAGCCCGGATCAGGAGAGCGAAGTTGCCCGTCTGACCGGCGGTAAAGGCGTTGATGTAGTTGTCAACAACACAGGAGTTGGTTCGTTGATTACCGACCTCAAGTCTTTGCGCCAGAGAGGAGGTGTGGTGTCCTTGGTCGGCTTCCTGGCAGGCTTGGACGGACAATGGAGCCCCAGCGAGCTCATGTTCATCATGTACAAGACTGCAATCTTGAAGTAAGTCACTTCCTTTCGAGAGGTACACTGCCGCATGAGGAACAAGTCTGACATTCGCAGGGGCATTGCCGTTGGATCCAAGATCGACTACGAAAGAATGAACCAGTTCTTGTCAGAACGAAAGGTCAGCCTGAAACCGGTAATTGACAAAGTGTTCTCTTTTGAGCAGTCGCCTGAGGCATTCGACTACTTATACTCGGGGAAGCATGTTGGAAAAGTCGTCATCAAATTGTGACCGTGCGTGCATGGGCATGAGGAATGGGCATGTGACAATGCAACAGGTACTTTGCAGCACGTACATGAAAACACTGTTGACGCGCCCTCAAACTAATATCAGTCCTCCTCAGATCGACTACTCGTCGTGGATGGTGCGATCAACGTAGATAAGTTCTGGAAACAACACGCTCCAAAAGATGCGACGGGCATGGTATTTGTCTCTTACACAGCGGGAAACGGCGACTCGATGGTTTATCCGAATGTGTGCGGCGTAGTAGCCAGGCCTCACAAACAAAGAAAGTCAGTCGCCGGATGCGTTTTCTCAGTCAATTTCTTTCAGATAATGCTGAGAAGCATGATATGCCCGTTCTTTGTCCGACAACGCGCAACAGGAGAGATGACGATTCAATAAATATTCGAACTCCTTTCGCTCATTCCGACGAAGCTACAAGACCTCAATCCATCTACTTCCGTTGCCTTGTATCTGACACGACCATGTCTGAGATTCCAAGCATTGCTACGCTGAGCATTGCAACGCCCAAGGAGGATCAGCCAATTCCTACACCTGAAGAGATCGCCGCCTGTACAGACTTTGTCTTTGATGATAAGCTTTGGAGAGGGGGCACCAAAGTGGTGCGGATAGGGAAATATGTGGCGAAATACGCAGGACACATCAATCTTCGTGAAGTCGAGAACATGAAGTTTGTAGCCAAATACCCCAAGATCGCCGCTGCAAAATACCGTGCCCATGGGCAGCTCCCAGGCCCGAAAGACTATAACGGCAAGGGTGGACTTTACATTGTGACCGACTACATCGAAGGTGAAACGGTCGAAGCAGCATGGGACAAACTCTCCCCAGTGGATAAAGAAGAAGTCCTCCGGCTGATCCGCGAACAAATCAACGAAATTCGAAGCGTCCCCGAAGAAGGCTACCTCGGAGGCGTGGGAGGCACACACTATGTGAATCACAGTCTCACAATCTATAAAAACCAACTGAAACTTCCACCTGGCGCCGACCCGTCACCTGAGCCTCTCGGCCCCTTCGCCACCTACGACGCCTTCGTCGATTCGTGGGTGCAGCGTCTCACAGACGAGCTTACACAAGAGGCCTTTAAGCCCGTAGTGGCACTCTGGAACAAAATGGCGCGTGAGATGTGGTCGAAAAATACCCGCACCGTCTTCACACATAACGATCTTGCGCCCAAGAACATCATGCTCACGAAACTGGGCACAAATCCCGACGGCAGCGGCATCTTTCGAGTGACGATTATTGATTGGGACTCTGCAGGATTCTGTCCCGAGTGGTGGGAATTTGCTGATGCTCCTGTATGGTGGGGCTCGACACCTGCGTGGTGGGTAGAGTCGATCGACAAAATCATGCCGACGTATGTCAGCGAACGTTGGGTCTACGACTTTTACTGGAGGATGATCGTCAGGTGATAAGATCCATAGAATCGTTGGAAAACAAAGGGGGTGACAATTGCCTTGATTTTTTTAGCCAAATACATGTAGTTCAATCATGGGGACACGCATTCATTCTTCTGCTCCCCTTAATGAAACAGACTGATCCGCTGCTCAATCCTCTCCTACTCCTGCGCCTGCCTTGACCAGCAAAGGAAAGACATTTACCTCTCGCCTCTTTCACCGACAAATACCCTTCGCAATCGCCCTCTGCATCACCTCCATCGCCCACGGAATACTTCCATCGTCCGTTTTCGTCCACTTAGCATCCACTTCCCTACAAATGGACTCCAATTTCTCCAAGTCTGTCGGCCAAATTTTAGAGACGTTGGTCTCGTATTGGAACAACGTCAGCGACCACCGTGGATGCAAGGAGCTTCCGACGTCAAGCTCCATGATCCCTGTCCCTCCGGCCGTGGTACGTCCAAAGTCGACTTCTTTCATGCTGTAGCGGGTTCCTGGGCCGTTTAACTTGTCGACGAAGATGATCGCGTGCTTGACTCTGGTACCCGTGGTCACGCAAATTGACGCAGCAAATTCTTGTGGCATGTCTTCCATTTTTTGTGCCATGTTGTTGCTTTGTATGCAAGGTCGTTTGAGTTATGGCGGGCTTATAAGGGCAGAAGAACACCACTTTAGTAAATCAAAGGTTGAGTTGTTTGCGCTTCCCGTAACTCAATGTGCTGGTCAAATGTCAGAGTTGGTCTTGTTTGAAGCTGTTGGCTGCATTGTTCGGATCTGCCTCATAATCGGCTCGAAGACTTCTTCTCTTATGTAGGGCTTCAATTCCGCCATGGCTTCACGTCAGACTGGAGGCGTGTTTGAATGTGAGCCGAGACATGCCAAAATTATGCAAAATCAATTGATTCCAAAATGGAACAGATACAGAGGCGTAAGTTGGAACATCGGTTCGATGCTCTCTTCTTTGTTCGCAGAACTTGCGTAAGTGTCTGCTAAAGACATTTCCCAGTGGCAGGAAGTTCCAATTGTCACGCTGAGACTAGATAGACCAGGGCACATTCGATGAGAGTTCCGTCCGAGTCAAGTCTCGGCGACGACATCGAAAATCCAAAATCCGCGAACAGCTGGGGCACCAAGCGGAAAGGCATCTGGCCCATGAGTTTGTCCTTTGTTGGATTCACCAAAAGCCTTCAGAGATATCATCTCTGTGCGTTCGTACTTTCTGAAAGTCACAACTCAAAATGCTGATCAGCGCAGCGTTTCCGACAGAATCGTGCATTATGAGCTAAGGGCGAGTGGTCTCAGCGAGGGTCTGGGACAAGAGAGACGTGCTCTGACATGAGTCGAATCAGGTCGCACATGGGCTGGCCCTTGCGTGTGTTGCCTCCGTGACATTCCTGCAGAAAGAGCACTTCGAGCGAAAGTAATCGCGTCTCGAGACCGCCAAACGTCTTGGGAAATGGTTGTCCTAGTCACAGCTCTCAATCAGACCCTGGAATGTGTAATTGTGCAAAGAGGTAAAGATAGAACAGCTAATCGCTACTACCCATTTAGTCCTGGCTAGAGAGAATCTTCTTTCTATGACGCCGTACTCCCCGAGCCAAAAACTGTAATGGCCATGCTCACCATCAGAAGTCTCGCAGATAAATGCTTGTTCACTGAAGCAAAGCAAAAATCTCTATGCAATTGGTGTGCTAGAGGATGCCGAGTCCGTCAGCCACAACTTTCGAGTCTGCAGCTCGAAGTGGCAGCGTCACCGGCTGCGATCTATCGTGTCCGGCGCTCCGTGTGCATCATGAAAAACTCGTCTCTATCCTGCTCGGCTCGTCATCCACTTCATGGGTATCGTGTCCATATGGTCTTTACTGCGAAGCGCATTGTACTCGTTCACCACCAGCGTGCATCTCGTCATCGTCCTCGTCTGTGACGCCTCTTGCAACGCGCTCGCCTTCTCGTGTTGGGTCGACCTTCTCGAGCGGGTAGTCCTCGGTCATGGCATCTGGAGGTGGGATGTTTTGTGGCTGGCGTGGAGGGAGCACACTTTCGAGAGCTTTGATCTGCTCTGGTGCGAGAGGAGTGGGGTAGCCGTCGGCATCCAGCGGCCCAGAAAGTCGCTCTGGGAATTTGACATCGAACTGGACGTACATGTTGCCGTAGTCGTGGTGCCTGTAGGATGGCATGCCTTGACCGCGGATGACCTTGACCTCGCCTGAGAATTGTGTTAGCTGTGGCACGGCTCAAAACAATGTTCTTCCTGCGCATACCTGGTGAAATGACCTCGCCAGGGAGGATCTCCACTGTCAACCATCTGTCGTCGAGATGCTCAATGTAGATGGCACCACCCGCGAGGGCAGTCAAAAGGTCGATTTCAGCGTGGTAGAACAGATCATCCCCCTTGCGCTGGAATCGTGCATGTGGCTTCTGCTCAATCTCGAACTGCACGTCACCAGGCTGGACGCCTGGCATCTGGTCGCCCTCACCACGGAAGTCAATCTTGGTGCCGCTCTGCACACCACGGTCGACGTGTACGTGAAGGACCTTGCGCTCGATGACGGTCTTTTTGCCGTTGCACTGCTTGCACTTGTCCTTCTCGCGGATCTGTTCACCCTCGCCGTTGCAGTCTGGGCAGACAGTCTGGAAACGCTGGATCATGGGACCCATTTGGCGCATCATTGTCTTCATACCCTGGCCGTTGCAGCCCGCACATGTCTTGACAGCGCCCTCCTTACCACCTCGTCCATCGCACTTGGCGCAGATGACGGACTTTTGCAGGGCGAGCTTGGAAACCTTTCCGCGGTAAATGTCCTCGAGTGAAACTTTGTGTACGTGGTGGATGGTGCGTGCCTTCTTTGGCCCTTGGTCTCTCATGCCGCCGCCGAACATGCCACCAAAACCACCGCCGCCGCCGCCGAAGAACTGAGCGAACAGGTCCTCGGCAGCCATGCCTCCTGCGCCACCGCCGCCCTGCTCGAGACCCTCCTCGCCATACTGATCGTAGATTTGGCGCTTCTGGGGATCTGAGAGGACCTCGTATGCGTGTGAGATTTCCTTGAATTTTTCTGCGGCTCCTGGATCGTGGGCGTTCTTGTCTGGGTGATGCTTCAGAGCGCCTTTCCGGTAGGCGGTCTTGAGCTTCGATTCGTCGGCATCGGGTGAGACGCCGAGGACGTCGTAGAATTTGGTGTCTCTCACCATGGTGAAGAGGGGCGCGGGTGTTGGTGGTTGAGGCTGAGGTCGTCGGCAATCAGGCTGCTATCGGGTTGGAAAGTGGCTGGTGGGTGTTGGTTCAGCTGTGCGAAGCAGATTGGCACACTCGTGAAACGGCAGCTGCGAGAGGAGTTCTGTCAGTACATGCTTCTGGCGGAGAGATGGCGGAGGCTGTGGTTGTGTGCGAGTCGTTCGGTTATCGAGGGCGACAGAAGGCGGGCGAGGCAGGCGGCGCTGGCGGGCGATCACTCACCAAACTTTCTCTCGTTGTTGCGCAATCGGTGCACGGTTCGCTGGATACAATAGACAGTCGAGATATGCTCACGCAGAGGTGAAGATGCTGGGAATTAGCAGACAGCAAACAGTGAGAGACAACGACTTCGGCCGTTCAGTGCTGCACCTCAAAATAATGCGCCGGCTGACAGGCATTCGCACACGGGGACATCCGCTCCTTCTGCATCTTTCTCTGCTCTTCCACGCCCATTCCTTCCTGGTTCTCGCACGAACAAACCTTTCCACGAGACCGACGTGGCGACCAGAGGCATTCCAGAGCATCGCCGACCTGCTGCCCAACTTTCCCGGCCGAAATGCGCGGTGGAATGGCCGCTATGGCGACTGTGATGGCAGGCTTGGCGACGTTGGATCGCCCGCTCGGATGGCCGATCCGGCGTGCATGACGAAGCCTAAATTTCTCTTCTGTCAGCACCACCAAACGGCGGAAGGGAGTCCGGCTTCACTTTTCTTCCGACCAGCGACGAGCTCACGCCTCCCACCGCCAGCATGCGTCATCCGTTCCAGTGCATCGTGCATGGCCGGGACCCCACCGACCTCACCAGCAATGGCTTCTTGGTCGCTGCCTGTGGGCCGAAGCTGATCTCGCTGAGCTTGACTTCGAACGAGATCATATCCGAATGGCCTCAGACGCAACAGGTAGGTGTAGCAGTGCTCATTCGACTTCCTCCCGCTTCGTAGCCTTAGCCAATCTCCGCCAGCGTGTCAAGTCCGACTGATAGCCAACAGGAGAAGGACGCCCCTGCCGAGGTCATAAACGAGGTCGAGAATGGCGAGCGTCCGACCAAGAGACAGAAGACGAGCAGTGATGCTCCGAAATTGCCACCCAAGACACCCAATGTCATCAAGCTCACTGTCACTCCGAATCAGCGCAACGTGGTGGCAGTGACAGACGACAAGTTCGTCCGCGTATTTGAAGCTCCCGAAGGGCGCCTCGCGGAGATCAGCTCCAGACCGATGCCCAAACGTCCATGTGCTATTCAGGTCCTTCCCGATAATGAAACGATCCTCGTGGCAGATAAGTTCGGCGATGTCTATTCCATGCCTCTGATAGCGGCAACAGTGGACGACGTACAGACCGAGGAGCGAGCAGCGGAGCCATCTACCGAGATCCCTTTCAAGATCTCTGCGAGCGAATCAACTGTGCATTCTCAACGAAATCGCAAGGCCTTGGCCGCCCAGATGAATCAGAAAAACTTCACGCCACGAAAGGAAGTGCTCAAGTTCGAACACAAGCTCGAGTTGGGCCACGTCTCGATGCTGACAGACATGAAATACCTCACACGGGAAGTCGACGGCCGACAAAGAGGTTACATTCTTACTGCCGACAGAGACGAGCATATTCGCATCTCGAGAGGGCCACCCCAGGCTCATGTCATCGAAGGCTTCTGTCTAGGACACAAGGAATTTGTGAGCAAGATCTGTCAAGTTGGAACCACCGATCTTCTCGTCAGTGGTGGCGGCGATGACTGGCTGGGTATCTGGAATTGGGACTCATTCAGATTGCTGAAAAAGATCGACCTGAAAGCTCTTGTCAAAGGTGTTACCGGAGACGCTGAGGCGAAATGCGCTGTTTCAGGCATCTGGAGCTTTGACGTGCAGACAGGGCAAGGCACCGATTGGATCATTGCCGTGGCGTGCGAGAGAGTCCCAGCGCTCTTCCTGATTTCACGTCCCGCGTTGGAAGCGACACCTCAGCAAGGCTCAGAGGACAGCAAAGTGGCTTCCACCACCCTGTCTCTGCCGGCGATACCGCTCGACGTAGCAGCCCTTGGCGACCACCTACTCGTGTCGGTCGACGCTCGTGCCGATGGGTCCAAGCGTTTGGGCACCGTCCTCTGCAGCGTGCACGATTCTCCCGAACTGCCAGTGCGTTGCGGCTCGTGGAAGTCGATTGCGGAGACCTTCAACCTGGACTTGCTCAACGAGCGCCCTTCGCTCACAACAGACGCAAGCGAGAAGGAAATGGACGACTTTTTGTATACTGTAGCGAACTTGCGCAAACGACGGGATCAGGAAGCACAGGATGAGCCAGAGCAGGACTGACAGAAATGCTTATTTATTGGATATCAATATCGAAAACTCCGCCCAACGCCTTGCGCTTGCCCGGGTATCTCAAAACAATCAAGAACCGCTCCAAGACTGAATAACAAAACTCTCACTGCAGGCTGTAGTGCAGCATTCACCTCCCGTTCAGCAGCCATGGAATAAACCTCTCGACATCCTTGGCCTTCACCTCTCCCTTCTCCACACTCCTCCCCTTGCGGTCTCGACTGCGATACTTGCAGCTTCCGAATGCACACTCCCAGATTCCGTAGCCCGGGAACAGATCTCCAGGCTCCTGTCGGCCCTGCTTACTCGGCAACCCGCAATCGCATTTTGGGTTCTCGCCGTGTACTTGCCAGGCGTGCCATTCGCGGTCCAAGGTGTTGGCTCGGCCACGACGACAACGACTGTTGGTGCATGGGTGGTAGGTGCGTCCTGCGTATGAAGGTTCGACCTTTGGGTCCGAGACCATGGAGACGCGTCGCGAGCGTTGTCCGCCGCACGAGGTGCAGGGGTGTTCAGCGTCGGTGGCGAGGATGGGCGAGGGAGAGCTGGTTGGTGAGGAGAGGCCGCTGTTGGTCTCTTCTTGTTGAGACGAGAGCATCTCTGGGACGATGTCTGTGAGTGTCAAGGTCAGTTTGATACGCAAAGACGTGGACGAGGTCAACAACATACCCAGATAGCTGTTTATCGCCGTCGACTCGAGACATGATGCGATGGTTTCCATCTCGACTCTTTCTTTCCTTCTCTCGTCCTTTCCTTGTCTTGGCGTTTTCCTCGGACTCGCTCCTTCCAACCAAGCAACCCAAGCGAATAACAGCGTCGCAATGCTTTTTGACTTTTTCCCTCGTCCCTACACCTCAGATATGTATCCCTCTCTCAAACGAATGTCCTTATCGCAACGTCTCTTCCAACCCCTCCAACGTCTTTCAACCGCCGCCCGTGGCTCGTAAATCGTCAACCGCACAAAAACGTGATCTGCGAAGACGTTCGCTGGAAACCCGTCCACTTTTAAACTAACCGGGCGATCCAAGCTTCTCACGCTCCAAGAACTGCAGCGGGAAAATTTTCTCACAATGAAACGAGACGTCCAAGCGCATGCGAAGCGAAGGGTAAGCCAACCTCGTTTTCCTTGGGTTGGGCTTGAATTCCGAATCAAAGTTGGGTTGGTTGGGTATCAATGAACGACAGTAAACAAATGCAAGCAGCCAGCCTGGAAACCAGTTCACAGATCACCGTGAGAGCCGCATCGCAGAAGTTATCTATGTATATACATACCCAAAGGTATCCACTACTGCCGCCATGATCCCATCTCCCTTATCTTTTGCGCGAAGTCCTCAACCCGTGAAAGCGCGAAACCAGTTCAGTAGACTATGGGTGCTCCTAGACGAAGATCGCGTCTCCGCCAAACCAGCTCAATCCCAGTCCCGACGGGGCACGGATTCTGCGACAGGAGAGAACTAGGTATAGTACAAGTAGATGCCCGAACTCCTACCACATTATGGTCTTTTCGGAAGACGTTGAGATGAAAGGTGTCATTGGTTTGTCGGGACTTCATGCTTGCTGATGGAAAAATCTTCGACGCGCGACGCAACGTAGAGAATGCAATGGGGCTTTCGAAGAAACAGCGAACATGCGGAGGGGTAGGGTAGGGGCTTGTTCTTGGAAATCAAAATTGGTGATGGTTGCGAAAGGAGAAAGCCGGCGAGACATCGGAGATCTTAAGTCTCAATCCGTATCCGTGCTTCCAAAGCGTGCGACTTCAGCACGTTTCTCACAACGGTTTCATGCGATACGAGCATGTTCACGTCCGCGCGTTCGTGACGTACAGAAGCCGGTAGCAACGAAGCCCTCAGTTTGTGGTCACTGCGTGGATGTGTAGGAAAGCTACGGAACTCGGTGATCATCACCAACAACGATAACGTCATCGTCTTCACTGATACAGTAGTGTGTCAAACTACCGCCAGAGCCGCACTTAAGGCGTGTTGCTTAGCACGTTTCATCGTCGAGACGTTTCAAGAGACGCGTCTCGCGCCTATGGCTAGTGGTATGAGGATTACAATACTCGAACGCTGTACCTAGCACATCATGGCGACAGAATGCCTATTGCATAGTAGTACGCCGTTCTCGAAAGTGTCAAAGCCGTCTGTTGCCGCGACATAATGGTCAGGTGTCGGCACATTAGCCTGACTGCGGCCACAATTGCGTCGTAGAGATCTGTCCGAGGCCGAATGTCCTCTGGTGAAGACATTGCTGGTGTAGCCGAATACACGGGAGTCAGGGAATTGGAAAAGACCCTGACGCTGCGTGAAGAAGGGGTATGCTGGCTTCCTAGAGATATCGTGAGACTGTGCTAGGCATTGGACAGATGGTGGTGTTTCTTCTGCTTGTTTCGCAATTGGACATCTCCACATTGTCGCCGAGACTAGTATGGAGTTGCGCTTCACGCTTCCCAGACTGTCAAGTAATGTTTCGGACGTGGCAGTGTCGAAAGTGGGTGAGTTGCGCGAGTTGCACTCCGTGGCACGCACATAAGGCTGCCATCGTGGTGGTGCATCTGTGTTGAGGAGTCGACGGGTTGGAGATGGCACGCAGTTGAACGCACTGCGCATCGTTCACCAGGTCTACACGGCATGAGTTCAATCGTTGACAGTGCCCTTAGCGGGGCGTGCGGTGGGGCCACCGAGCTCCACGACAACAATGAGCTGGAGGCGTGCATCGAGAAAGCCAACTCACTGCTCGACGACAATGCTGCTCCTCGATACCACCACATGGAGACCTGAATCCTGCTCGGAAAAGTGATTGGGCGTTGGGAGGCGGCCAACGAGTGCTTCGTCAAGGCCCGATCAATGTGGCACATTGTCCGGCGTTGGCATCCTGTCGGCGAAGATGAGGCGGGCGATGCATCTTTGAAAGAGCTTCGAGTGTCAGTCGAGGAAACGAAGGCGGCGCTGGCTGCAGACAAGCCGGCAGACCACGATCCTGATATGGCTGTGGTGGACCAAGTTGCTGCGCACGATGCGACTGTTGACGAGGAGAGAGCCAGCCACGAGCACATTGACGCAACAGCACTCCGCATGGTGCAGACGTCACCACCAGAATGCAGCTTGCGCATTGAGATTCCAGTATGTCGTCCACGGTCATGCCGTTAATGATTGCTAACTCTTCCCAGGCGCCCACTCAAGGCTCACGAGGTGCAAGAGGCTCTCCGTTCTCCGGCCATGCCAGACGCGGTGGGATCGGGTCAGCTGGTAGATTGAGCTCGCATGATGGCATTGCGCCAGTTGCAAGAGCGCTGACCATTCTCTTGGAATGTGCCGCTTTTACGTCGAGCATCGGCAGGCCCAGACAACTATGAAAGAACCGAGGAACGTCTCTTGGCGTACCGGCCACATACCATAACTCACGTGTGGAGACTGTACTGCGAGTGACAAGAGTAGTCTTGTGGAGGCGGGAACCGTATTAGCTGCATCATGCCCACGAGTGAGGAAATAGGCAGAGTATGTAAGGGGTCAAGAAAGTCGCAAGCCTTCAATTTTTACGAGTGTCATCACATGGTACCTCAGCGAGAGAGAGAGCGGCTGTGGCTCAGGAGCACTGGGAGATGTGCTTGCCAAAGCAAATGTGTGCTGAATTTTGCCCGAGATTTTCTATAGACGCAGCGTCAGCAAGAGGACGTCACGCTCAGCGTCAAGGACCAGTAGTTGAGAGGAAGCGATAAGATAAAAATTAGAGTTGACATAGCCGTCATGGATGAATACGGAGTTGTTGTTGTCATCATGTCACTGGGTAGAGGGGGGTAAAAAGCAGAAAAGCTGGACATACCTGTTTGGTGGAATTTGAAGCTTCGGTGCTCTTTCCAACGATGGTCGGGATGCTGGCCGCGCAGAGATGAGTTAGTAGCTGCTCGATCAGTACTTGCAGTTGGGCAAGATTGGGTTCATGGCTGGTGGATCCAAACAACACGGAGAGGAACGAGAAATGGCAACTGTTTTCACGAATCAGCACAAGTCCTTTCAATTGATCAAGCAGGAAGAACATTGAATCTTTCAGTAAGTGTCAGGATTGTTTGTTTTAAAGTTGTGTTGCGTGTAAGTTGTCGCCATGGGGTATTGGAGTTAAAAAGGTTCATCATGTAAATCGACTGAAAAAAAAAATGGCATGAACTTACCAATTGAGACATCTGGGCAACCGTACGAGGTCAGTGCAAGACAGTGTACAGTGGTGAGACGGTATTTAAGCCGAGTGTAGCCTTGTTCATTCATCGTCGACTCTCGCAAGTCTACAAAAGCACAACTCTTTCTAGCCAGCAGTCTCTGACTACGCTTAGTCGAAAAGACCGAAGCCCATGTCGTCGTCCTCAGACTCCTCCTTCTCCTCCTCCTTAGCGGCGGCAGCTGGGGCATCACCACCAGCGGCTGGGGCGGAAGAAGCGGCTGGTGCGGCGGCGGCATAAGCGTCTGGGTTGGCGATGCGGTCCTTGAGCTCGTGGATGGCGTCCCACTCGTAGTCGATCTCGATGGCGACAGAGATGGTCTTCTTGTAGGCGTTGACCAAGCTGTGCATGACAGATGGGAGGGTTGGGTAGTTGAGGGCGAGCGAGATGGAGCTGACAGCGGAGATGGCGGAGCTGAAAGCCTTGAGGAGCTGGCTCTCCTCAATGTCGAGCACGGAGGAAGCGAAAGTCTGACCCTGGTCGTAGATCTGAGCAATGCTCATACCGTAGGTGAAGGGAGAGATGTTCAGCATGTTCAGAAGGGTAGCTTCGGAAGCTCCGACCCTGCTGCCAGCCTCGGCGACCTTGACGTCGGCAGTAATTTCAATGGTACCACGAGCGATCTTGGTTGGGACACCGAGAGCCTGGAAGAAAGAGGTCTTTCCTGGTTCCATACCAGTGTTTCCGGCTGGGACGTACACATCGGCGGGAGCGACGGCACCAGCACGGGCAGGAGCAGCGACACGGTTGGCGAGGATCTTGTCGCGGGTGGCCTTGAGGTCACCGTTGGTGAAGATGAAACCGACGTTGCCCTTGACGTGTGGGAGGAGACGCTCGTACTCGGGGAAGTCACCCATGAAGGTCTTGAGCGCACGGCGGACCTGTCCAGCTCATCAGTATCCATTTCCCTCCTTCATATATATCCGTATGCACCCACCATGGTGTTCTTGCCCATCAGCACGACACCCTCGCCACGCAGAGCCTGACGGATCTCGTGCATCTGCTGCGACGAGACATTGTCGACTTGGACGATGAAGATGGACTTGTACTCCTCGAGCAAGCCCTTGAGCTTGTCGAAGTAGCCGGCCTTGTTTCCAGTCTTGCCCCCCATGTCTTCGGTGAGAAATAGGTTGTTTAAGGACTTGGACTGGTGTTGGTGTGGTATGTGTTGTGCCAAAGCAGCGTCGCGCGCAGCAAAACTTCCCAAAATGTTCGACTGCGGTGCGGAGCTCGGGTGTCTTCTTGGCGTGTGCCTGAGGCTGACATTCAGCTTTCCACTCCACTCCAACAACACTTGGGACGCGTCCAACTTCCTCCTCCTTCACATTGCTTCGATTTTCGGCCTCACTTGCTGACATGGGCGCAATACATGCTTGCCAAAACCTTATACACCGTCGCGATCTCTTCCACGGCAAAAGTCTTCACGAATCGAACAACACGATTTCAAGCAGCGACATGATGGTGCAACCCACTCGCACGGCGATGCAGCCACGCATTGGTAGTCGAGCCCATCTTGAAGCGGAGAGAGCGATTGTATTCACAAGCACTATGGCAAGCACAGCTTGGTATGCTGGAGAGGAGAGACGCCTTGCTTCATGGACTACCAGCTCAATGTCTCACAAAAAGGGATGACAAAGTAGCACAATTCCCTCCCTTCCTTCAGGCCATGCCCGTCGCTCCACCCTTCTGCTGTACGCCCTCACCACCCATCTTCTTCGCAATCTCCTCAAAGCACCTCCGGTACGCCACCCTGATCTCCGGAACCTCAAGCTCCTTCCTTCCCTCATTTTCTCTGTACTCTCTCACCTTCTCCACCAACTTCCCTACATCCAATGCGCAATTGCTTCTTTCCGCAACAATCACTTCTCCTTGTTCCTCCAATGAGAAGTTCTGCCACGAAATGCTTGAATCGACGATCTCTTTGTAGAGCTCTAGAACTTCGTTGTGCGAGATTGAGCCTGGGTTCGTGAAGTTGTAGACTCCAGTCTCGCGGTGCTCGGACATGGCGATGACGACTGGAAGGAGGTTGGGCAGGATGGAGTGCGAGTTGGGAATGTTGACGATGTTTTTGTAATTCAGAATCTTGGTGACAAAGGAGCGGCGGTTAAGATCTGCAGAGACCGGCATCCGCAGGCGGAGGGTGAGATTGTTCGGGTAGTGAGCAAGGAAGGTCTCAATGGGTGCTTTGGTCTTGCTGTAGAAGGAGCCTGTGAAGTTGGGTGGATCGGCCTCGGTGAAGGGTTGGGACGTGACAGTGGAATTGTCTGGCGTGTACTCGGAGGTGTAAATGCCTGGGCGGAAGAGGTAAGTATCAATACCTGAAGACTGTGCAGGGTTGAGTATGCACTTACAACCCGTGGCCAGCACAGTGCAGTGGATGTTCCTCTTCTGACACTCATAGGTCACCATGAAGGCTCCCAAACCATTGCTTTCCATGGTCTCAAGCTTGTGGCTCTCGCACCAATCGACATTCGGAGTGCCAGTCTTGCCCGCACAGTTGATGACATGGGTTGGCCGAATCTCGTCGAGAGTACGACGAACGGCCTCTTGCTCGTGCATGCGGGTGGTCGTCCCATGGACATCTTTGCCTTGCTGTTTGAGCAGCTCAATCAGCATACCACCAATCCAGCCCTGCGCACCCCAGACAAGAAAGCGATCCTGCGAAGACATGCTGGCGTTAGTGTTGAAAGGCTGCTGAAGTGTGGTGAGAGTCGAACGAATAGCAGAAAGCATTTGTGGTTTTCGAGAACTGCTTGAAGGAAGCAAACGACGAATGGCGGCCGTGCTAAGATATGTCTCAGGTTAAAAGTACAGATGTCCTGTCTGACTCACGGCAAGCGAGGAGCTCCTGGTGTATCGATCTCAAGCAAGGAGCCAACTTCCCGGTATGCATCCGTGTGCCACTCACTCGCAAGGGCGCTTCTTGGCCAGCTTCATCCTCGCGTCTGCTGCTTCTGCATCACGTAAGAGTACCTGCGTCAACATGTGAGTCAGCAGTTCACAAGCGGCAGAGAACAGGGCACTCACGAGATGATGCCGCCCACAGCCAAAGCAATCCCCAGCAGACTCCCATCAGTCAAAGACTTGCCCGAAATCATCCATCCCATAGCAATGACCAAGCAAGTCTTGAAGTGCCCCACAACAGTGCTGCTCACCGGTCCCGCCTCATTGATGATCACAAATTGCGAAAGATTGATCAAACAAGCCAGAAGTCCGCTCTATCCACAAAGTCAGCTTCATCCTCTCCAAAACCAAAACGGAAGCTGGAACTCACAACTCCAATCAGTCCATAAACTCCCCCTCCCACATCCCTCCAAACCGTAACATCATCCGCAAAAGGTATAACATACAACATCATGACCACACTAATCGGCGCCTGATTCATCAACAACTGCATACTCGAACACTCCAACTTCCCATGATAAAACTTGATCCAAACCGTATACAACGAGCTCGCCACGACCCCCGTAATCGCAAAGAAAACGCCCAAAGGCCTCGTCGTAGTCTGTATCTGCGCCTCTTTCTTTCCCGCTATCGCGGAACTCTTCCCCATCGTATCATAATACGAAACGACCGCCACCCCGCAACAAACCGGCACAAGCGTCCAAGCCGCCAGTTTTGGAATCCGTTGTTGATACAACATAAAATTCAACCCCGCCACACAAGGCGTCAAAAGTACGCGAGCGACTTGATAGAATTGTATACTCGAATAGGCGAGTGAGGCGTTGGGTAATACGACGTTGAGAATCATCGCTGCGGCGAGTGGGAGGAGTGTATAGATGTCTAGTTTTTTTGCTGGGAAGAGGTTGATGGCGGGTCGAGAGACAAGGTAGAGGAGGAGGAACGTTATGAAGAAGTGGAAGGCTGCGAAGGTGACTTGGGCGTGGCGGAGAGAGGCGGTTTGGAAGATGCGTTTGTTGATGAAGACCTGGGTGGGAGGTTAGTAAGGCCATCAACCAGAGTATGTGCAGCAAGCTCACGATGGCTGCGGTGGACACAGTATTGACAGCCGCACTGATCCAGAAGCGATTACTGAGTCCTTTCGGTGCAGACGTAGGGGCATGTCGCGTCGAGTGGTCTTCTTCATCTTGTGCTTCTCCAAAATGTTCTTCCTCTTCTTGCTTCAAAAATGCTTGTGCCTCTTCATTCTCATCAATCGACTCTCTCAACTTCTTTTCCTGCTCCATAGTGAATATTGTAACGAACTGTACTCAACGAAACAATTGATCAACGTTCTTGAAGCGAGTACTTCCACACAAACGCGCATAACACGCGTCGAAAAGTCGGACATTTTTGCTGGAACATTTGCATTCCAATCCCTCAGCATATCTCCCTTGTACCACCTATCGAAAGCTATGCAATGTGTTCTTCCAACACAGGAGACAGCTTTTCACAATGCCATCGGCTTGACATTACTTCTCACGCATTGCTTTGCAAATTGTATCGTTTGGTCATTGTTCGAGATCTCCAACACAATGGAAGCAGCAGGAGCAGGCTTCCAAAGCGGCGGTATGCTAGAACCTCATCCTCCCAATCACACTCACCATACTGACAAACTCCCCTCCAGGCAGTCTCGAATCCCGCTTCTTCTTCGTCGACGATGGCTGCTGGCGCGAAGCCCCAATCCTAACCGGCCAAACATCTTTCGAACCCCTCCCCGACGTCCGCAACATCCTCGTAACAGGCGGCGAAGGCTTCATAGCCTCCTACCTCATCCGCCACCTCGTAACAAAATACCCTCAATCATACAACATAATCTCCTTCGACAAACTCGACTACTGCAGCTCCCTCAACAACTCCCGCCTGCTCGACTCCTACCCAAACTTCCGCTTCTACCACGGCGACATAATGTCCCAAAGCGACGTCCTCAAATGTCTCCAGACCTACAAAATCGATACGATTTTCCATCTCGCCGCACAGTCTCATGTCGATTTATCTTTTGGGAATTCGTTTACTTTTACGCATAATAATGTCATGGGGACGCATGTTTTGTTGGAGAGTGCGAAGGTTACGGAAAGTGTGAGGAGGTTTTATCATATTAGTACTGATGAGGTGAGTTTCAAACCAAACCAGTCCAGAGCAACAGAAAGAGAGTAGGGCGAGATGACTTACCTTTCTTGCTTTTTGTTAGGTCTACGGCGAAGTCCCCAAAGGCGAAGCAGAATTGCACGAAGACAGCCCTCTTCATCCGACGAATCCTTACTCAGCAAGTAAAGCCTGTGCCGAGATGATGGTGCGAGCTTATGTGAAGAGCTTCGCGTTGCCGGTCGTCATGATAAGGCTGAACAATGTCTACGGTCCACATCAGGTAAGTGCTCCTTCTGCTGCATCATCATCATCTTCTTTTGAAACGAAAGGATTGGGTTTTTACCCTTTCGTTGTTCCCTCGCAATCCAATCCAACCAGAACGGATCCGAGTGACAAGGAAATGCTGACAACAAGACCTTGCCAGTTTCCAGAAAGTGCGTAAGCAAGCCCTCCAAACCCTAAAAGTCGCAAGAATCCCAGTTGATCTTACCTTGCCGTCCCCTCGTGTTGTGTTTCATATCCAAAGCAAAGCAAAGCAAGACTAACCTTGTACCCTCCCGCCTCTTCCACAGAAATCATCCCCAAATTCATCAATCTCCTCCAACGCAACAAACCCCTCTTCATCCACGGCAAAGGAGACAACTCCCGCCGCTACCTCTACGCAGGAGACGCAGCCGATGCCTTCGACACAATCCTGCACAAAGGAACAATGGGTGAGATCTACAACGTCGATTCCAAAGACGAAATCGAAAATCTCGACCTCGCAAAGAAATTGTGCAAAGCTTTTGGCATAGAAGACTTCGAGAAACATATTCAATACACTCGAGATCGGCCGTTCAATGATTGTCGGTATGCAGTGAATGGTGATAAATTGGCCAAGTTGGGTTGGAAGCAGAAAGTTTCGTTTGAAGATGGGCTTGCGCAGTGTGTGGAGTGGTATCAGAAGTTTCCGACGTGGTGGGGGGATATTGATAGAATTTTGACGCCATTTCCTGAATTGAGGAGTACGAATGCTGATGGTCCTGCTGGTGATGGAGTGTGTGAGGTTGGCACAGGGTCTGCGGGTGGTGTTCGGCAGGCTGGGGCTGGCGCTCAACTCTACGATCCTGCCAGTGCGGGAAAAAGGCTAAAGGAGTGGAATGGGGTTGTCAACAAGGTCTCGGCCTGCAATGGTATGGCTGTCAATGGAGGGGCAATGATGAAGAAGCGGAAGGCCGATGTCTTGGATGATGCTGATGAGTGAATCTTGCTATGCTGTGGCGTTTGCGTTGGCATTCTGGGCCTGGTACTTCGTTTCGTACAATGCGGTTTTGCCGGTCTCAAATGGGCATTTGCGAAAGTGCCGTGGCAGAGTGTTGGTGGTGGTGTCGGCGTCGGAAGGCTGGAATACCGAATGCTGGTGTGCGTTCGCACGGTATCAATATTCAATATTCGCCAAGACGCGACATGTCGCAATGCTTTTGATGGATGTTGTCGTTTGTGTAGCGTAGGAGCTAATTCGCATGGCGGAAAGGGAATTCGATAGGTGGCGCGTGACTGCCTGAGGATGTGTGCTGTGCGTTATGGCAGGTACCCATGCCACGAAATCCAGACTTCGTCCCTTCCACATCGTCACTTCCTCCACAGTATCTCATACACTTCAGGGTCCATATCTGGGCGATTGCTTGGAGGAACACGAGAGGCCCATGTCCATGTTCGTTGGTTGCCCTCGACAGCGCACGCCTGCATCGTGACCCATGCCGCATGACGTCGCCCACAGTATCACGAAACTGAGAAATGTCGTCAAGCAGCAGCAGAAGAGCCTCACTGTAGCACGCACCACGCAGCAGCCATGTCGGTGCGTGCTCTTCTTCACGTGGGAAAGTGGGCAGTTGGGTGGCACGCGTCGCCATCATGACGGCGGCCATGTCCGTGTGCTGCGGTGCATGGGTGTTTACTTGGTGCGTGAAGCGTAGTGCATGCGCGATGGAGAGTGAGAATATCGCTCAGCGCCGAACGAACGAATGATGAATGGTGATCGCAGCAGTCAAGCAGTACACCAAAGCCTTTCACACCGCCGTACGCATCCACCCGACTCATGCTTGACCTCCAACAAGAAGCGCAGCACAGCGCAGCGCAGCTTTCGCACTCGCATCAGCAGAGCTGGAACATCTCCATTAGGAAAAGTGATGTTACATCGCCTTTTTTCTCCACTTCCACTCTCTCCCCTCCCATCATTGGCCACATCAACCTCGCTTCCTCTGCAGGGCAAAGAGGAGATCTGCAACGCCTCTTACGCTTAATGTGCGTAGCTCTGCCTCTATCCCATCGGAAGGCTTGCTCAGGCTTGCCCATCACCACCGGCAGAGGCGTCACCTAGCGCCGAAAGTATACTCTCCTCCCACATCCTGCGACGCCGGCGCGCTTACTTGCGATAGCCTCGGCGGGAACGAATTTCGAGGGCGTAGGCGTGATCACAGCTTACTTGAACGAAAAGGGAAAACGACAGACGATCCGTTTGTTGAGCTTCCCAGGATATGTGAGCACGAACAGGAAAAGAAATGAGATGTTGACGAGGACGGTATGCAAGTGTGAACAATTCGTGTTGGTACAGCCCCTTCTACTCTGCCGGATAGTGTAATGTACATGGCGAGTTTTTCCGCGCGCTGATAGCGACTGTTCTGAAGACCGCAGCTTTGGAACGTTTTTGCTCCCTTCTCGCTCTTCGTCTCTGGGTAAATTCCCTGTAGTTCAAGTCATCATATGTGCATCCAATTGCACAATTTCCTCTATCATACGGCCGGTCGCCAAGGTCTACTCATACAGGTAGCCTTTCCCAAAACAATATGTCCATCGTGCATACCAGTTTCCCTGGCAGCATTACAAAAACAAGTTAACTCGCACGCCCAAACGCCTTGCCAAAATTCGAGGGTTAAAATATGTTCCTCGTCATATCGCGCGCGCCGAAGCTGGGGGTATCAAGGTTTGAAAAAGCGAGTGAATCGTCGAAAATTAAAATCCAGTACCATGTGTGCGCCTGTGTCCGTTTCATGTCGCCGTCTGTCGCGGTTCTGTACAGCTGTTCGTTTGTCGTCTATTCTTCGTCTTCGTCTGGCGAATTGTGTTCTTGGCCCTCACCCTTGTGGACCTTGCGATGTCTCCTCAGGTTGGAGACGACGGAGAAGTGACGTCCACATCCTTCGACGTCGCATGCAAATGCTGGAGGAAATTAGTCAAGGGTGCATGAAAAAGGCACATGGATCTGCTTACGCTTCTCGCCTGTGTGGCTGTACATATGTGTTTGCAGGGAGCTTGGTCGTGTGAATCGCTTGTCGCAAATCTTGCACTTGTGCTTCTTTTGCGAGCTGGAAGACACCTTGGAGCTGAATTGACCCATCATGGATTGCGGCGCAGGTGGCATGCCCGACAGTCCTTGAGGTCGAGGAAGAGTTCGCGAGTGCGAAAGATCGACGGATTCGCTAGCGGAGCTGTAATCGCCAACGGACGCCTCGCTCACGGAGCTGTTGTAATATGTTGGATATGTGCTGGCGGAGGAGATCGAAGAGTGCGATGAATGCCCAGATGGGAATCCATACGAGTCTGTCGAAGAGCGGCTGTTGCTGGTAGATCCGTAGATGTTGCGCGGAGTGATATCTGACTGGCTCATGGCAACCATGCCGCGGCTCGCGTCAAGGGCATCACTGAAGCTTTGTCGCTCAGCTTCGGAAGCGTGGTTCAGTCTGGTGTTGAAGTCAATTAACGAACTTTGGCGATATCTCTGGGCCTCGATCGGCTCTCCGAGAAAGATGCTGGAAGCTACTGACGGGTGCGATGAGCGCCTGTCGTATCCATACGCGGGAGCGTACTGGGGCGCTGATGTAGGCGCATATGTGGATTGCGGGTTGGGAGCAGACGTGTACGGTGTACCATACGGCCTGGGAGCGCTCATATCTTCGGCGACTGGTAAGCTTGTCTCCTGGAAGAGCTCCGGGTCCAACTGGGGGTGAATACCTTGTGCAATGGGACCAGCAGTGAGGCCTCCGGCGTAGGCAGCCGAAACCGAGGGTGTCTGCCCATATCGTGAGTCTCCGCCCACAGTCGTCTGGGGCATCGACGTCGCGTACAGGTGACTCTGGTTGGAAGCCGGCGCAGACACCCAGGGATTCGTAAACTGCGGCGCCGCCTGAGGAGGATACCTCATGTTGTCGTAACCCATGCTGCTGAATGGGTGTTGCTGGCGAGAATCAACGGCCATAGCCATGCTGATGATGTGCGGTGGTGGTAGTGTCGTGGTGATACAAGAGGAGTGAAGTTGTCGACGTTGAAACACCGGTATTAGCGTGTGCAGCGATCAACTTGTGTAAGACGAGCTTCAGAAACGTGGAGAGGCGATCGGTCACGGAGGATGTGCGGGATCAGCGTGCTTAAGTGCTGCGTTCCTCGAGGCTGGGAGTGGCCGAAAGTGTGTGGTCGAGTAGCCGAATGCTCGAGGTAAATAAGAGCGCCGATCGGTGAGGACCGAGTGGTACTTGGGGAGGGCACGTCCAAAAGGCAGTCCGTCAATGGGAAGCGGTGGGACCCCTATGCAACTAGAGCGCCGGTCCTTGGCCCGTTGTCGTTGACGGGAGGTGTTTCAGAAGGGTCGAGTTGTGGCAGAGTGCAGCAGGGCAATGCAGGCGCGCTTTCGGCCAGGCGCGATGATGAGGGTCGAAGACTGCGTCGGGCAATGATGGGCGCGCAGTGTCGTGTTGATCTTTGCCAGGGCGGCGTGGTTTCTTGCAGCCCGAAGTAGCGTAAGTGTGAGCTTGTATGGCAGTGGAGCTGAGGGATGCTGATCATGGACGAAGAGGGCGATGCGAGGTGTCGCAGTGGTTATGTAGCGACGTTGGCCAGCGTAGCGGCTCCCTTTCACACGGATGATATCAGTGGAGGAGCAAGCCACCCGGCGCAAAGGTCCCCTGCCTCGAGCAGTGACCCTGCTGCGACGCACGCAACGAGATTGTGGTGAGCAGTGTGGGTGGGGGAGTGCTGAAGCCCGTCGGCATCTCTGGGCACATCGACGCCATCCCTGCCTAGCGGCTGAGCTTAGCGCAGAGGGTCTTCGTCATGAGTGCAGGGATGCGATGCGCATCTCCGCCCGTGCTGTATTCTCCCTGGTCGATGCTGGTCTATGCTGGTCTGCCTGTGCGCTACGATTCAGGACACGAACCACTCCAGATGCGTTGTACGAGGCCGTAGATGATGACCGCCTGCTCGTGATGATGATACTGGACGAGGGAGGCGCGATGCGAGCATAGCCAGCACCAGCACCACTGCATTCCCCTCCACGCCATCTCGTCGCTTGACCCGAACTACGCCAACTAGCGTGTGCAAAAGGCGCCAATAGCGACGGCTTGCTCACACCCGAGCCACCAGATCTCCTCCTCCTCCTGCTGCTGCTGCTGCTGTACGCAATAATTAAGCAGCGCCGCCGGGAATATTCCTGCTGGCTTGAATGGCGCCCCCTCATCGCTATAGTGCTGCTTGCTGTCTGGTATGCTCACACCGTCACGCACGACGACGTCTTCCAAGCTCGGCCCTCATCAGATACACTGTGCTCTTTCTCCCACCGGGTGATGTCTTGCATGTTCATTTCGCGCGCTGCAAATAATAGCGCACAACGGTGTCGACCACAGCCGAACGAGCGACACCATTCCACCGCCCTGTCCTGTCTTGCTGTTTTGCCGCAACGGCTGCAATCTTGTCGCGCCTTGTTGTCGGAGTGGTCGGTTGTGACTCCGCTCGCTCCCCTTCCGCGCACACACACTGCAGCAGCAGTACCGGTGCGTGGTGGAGCCTTTGGGTGCGCTCGGGCCAGGACGAAAGTCGACGCCGCTAGCGAAATTTCCTCCAATCGCTTCCACGGACCATTTTCACTTGCACTCACCAGCACACTTCCTACTCGTGCATGCAGCGTGCGTTCGTGCTTGCTCGCCAATTGCACAGGCACGAGTGACCGCAACAACGAGGCATCCATCCACCATCTCCGCCTGCTGCTCCCTCGCCTCGGTCTTTCTCGTCTTTCGACCTTCCCAAACTGTCGCTCGGCCTAGCGCGCCACCTTCACTATGGCTTCACCAAGCACCTATCGCGGCGCTGCTGGCTTCAGCAAAGTGTGCCAGAGGCGTCCGCCACCGACTTAAGCTCGATTCCTTCGGCATTGCCTATCCGATGGCCAAGCCCACTCCCCAGAGCGACGCATCTGAGTTGGGTCAGCCACGACGTTATGCTTAGAAGTAGTCTGAACCTTAATCGCACAAAAGAGATTGGCGCTGTGACTGCCTGATGCGACGCTGCATCTCTGGCTCCCAACGCTTACTGCTCCTCTCTCCGCGCCTTCGTGCGTTGGCGAACTCGCTTGATGGCCAGAAATGCGCGCTGCCCGCCTGTTGACCAGCACCGGCAGCAGGTGCACGGCCAGCAGCGGACTGTACTGCGACGCGTCCTCCGCTCCGCTGCGCTGCGCTCCCCACCGCGGCTCTTGCGCTGTTGTTTCGGCTCGCTGCTGACGGTGCCTGCAGATGAGATGATGGCTTGCCTGGACCGTGCATGCACGCCAGCCGAGCGACGGCTCTCACGAAGCTCTCCCGGAAACCTTGTGCGCTTTATCGGGTTTGGCGTTCGACACAATCGCGAATGCTTGACTCGGGTGGCCTGGGGCACTGCCTCAATCCTGACTGCTGGCGAGCGAACGTCGTCATGTCGTTGCCAGACGTGGGATGGCTGCCACCTCTTCCAGAACCGATCAACAACACGTGCTCGCGATGTGCGCTGCACCATCAAGTGTCAAACACCCGGATGGCCGCTGCATGCCTCGCGCTTCGAGACCACTGAACAGCGGTCCAGCATTTCTCGACGCCAGAGGATGGTATAACGGATGCCCTTCCTCGCAGATGTGCTGTACTCGATCGACGATCGTAGCCGTCACGCTCACTGGTCGACGAATTGTCACCTGCAGCAAACTGTGGGAGGTGGCTTGGTCAAAGTGTCGCCAACAGCACCAAAATATCCGCGCATGGACCTCGAGCAAAACAACTGCCAGAACGGCGCACAAAACCACGACGCCACCATTCTGAAGCAGGCCCTTGTGTGGACGGTTCGCCATCCTGCGGAGATCAGGGGCTCCAAACACATCCACCGCGGCTGTTAGGTTCACTGGCCTCTGATGGTGCGACACATCACGTGCATTCAAGCACAAGGCGAAGAACATCATTGCTCTATCAGACTTATGCATGGATCGTTCTCACACCAAGAGCCTCATGGATCAATGCGTTGCCGAAGACATCTTGCGCGGCCTTGTTCGGACTACGTCCTAGCGAAATGAACACTGATCTCATCACCTCCTCCGTCAGAGCAGATGCGGTCATCTGACCGCATTGAGGAAAATGGCTGAGCAGCATTGAGTAAAATCAAGCGACATGGCTACTCACCATAGTGGCCGAATCCAGCTAACAATAGCATGCGACTGCCCTCTTACGGATCCCGTGTAACCATAGGCATTCGTGCGACCCAAGGTAAGGCACAGCTATGGCGTTCGAGAATCAAACGCTGCACTCCGCAGAATCCTGCTGTCAGAAACGCGCAATCTCCTTAACCGTACGTCAGATACGTACCCGGAACACCTGCTCATGGGCCGACTGTGTCCGTGGCTCGGTATGCGCCGAAAACCACCGATGACTTGCTCTGCGCGATCATCTTTCCGTCGCCGAGTATCAATGAGACCTCATCGCTTTGAATTGAGCCAGCTTTGAGCTGCAAACACTACCAGGACTCGACGTTTGAAAACTGCCACTGGCACTCCGCGAAATCGCAATGCCGGGACCCTACAATTCAGAAGCCGAGATGTTGAAGAGGAGTCGATCAACGGCGGGTAACCCTGTGCAAGGCCCTCTCTAGGTTGCTGGAATCTGTTGTGGTCATGATTCGTATCTGCACGTTTACCCGCCGGGAATGCCTCCGGACGTCCCTTTTGACATGGAGCACCTGTCCTTGTTGCAAGTCAATTGATGTTCCAAACAGTGTTGTAAAATTCAAATCACGGTATTGGAGGTGTTTCCGCGAGGATGGGTTCCCTTCGCCACGCGTTCGTGAGTGCAAGCTGCATGGCATGACTCCAGGAACAGCATGCAACATCTCTTTCGTTCGATGCTGCGTCCGTTTGTGGAGTGTTGAAGAGGTGGGCTCAGGCATCAATGTCCGTACATGACTGGCAATACCTATGCATTCGGCGTGTATCGGCATCTACTACTCATGAATCACAGCCGCTGTGGCAAATGTTAACATGCCCTCACACTCACAGGCGAGCATTTTACACCTATGTCCACAACCTCGGCTTGCGACTCATGGAGCAACAGCATCTCAAGCGGCAAACCACACTTCGCAGAGCATTATGCCAGAAGAAGAACATCACCTGCACAACCATCGTGTCATGCCACAGCAGGAAATGTTCTAGCCACCGCATCTTTCCATCAGACGAAATCCCGGGCTACCGGTCCCATTCGGCAAAACCGAAACCGAATGATTTGAAAACAACCCTACCCATCACACGAAAGCGTAAAAAGTCCAAGCTGAACATCACATTCGAATTTTGAACAAGCACATTCATCACATCTTGCCACGCGGAAAGTCTTGGCAGGGCTTTCGCGAAAGGCATCGCATCCTGGTCCTCCGCCGATGTGACCCGAAGTCGCGCCTCTAGTTCTCCGTGCGTACGGTATGACACCCATGTACGATTCCATAGCCGCTCGCACAACATTCGGAGAGTAGATGTGATAGGGCAGGCTAGGCTAGGAGCACAATCGTCGAGTGAGAAATGAAGGCGTGAGTGCGTTTGTTCGGATTAACGTCGAAGAAGGCTTTATCACATTGTGCAGTGACATTCTGCGTATTCGTCAAGTCATGCAACGTGAGTTACCACAAATGGATCGACAGGGCGAAGACTATCATCACAATTCTCCAATCTTTGGAAAGTTCACGGGACGTAGAGAGCCAAAACATCGAGCATCGGCGGCATAGAATACGTCGTCACACTGGGAATCTCCTCAATACTTGTTAAAAAAGTCTCTGCAGCGCATAATGGCACCCTCATCGAGTTGCCTCAAAGCAGGAAACAACAAGCTCGACTTCAGAAGCTTCTGAACCAAGAAGCCGGAATGGAAATGCGACCAAATTCGTTCGTTGAATTTTGGTAAGACTTCTCTAACACATACCGATATCTCTAGTTTCTTGCGCTGAAGCCCACAGGGACGAACACGAGATGAAGTGTGATTCAAAGACGTCAGTATGCAATGGAAGCACGATCAATTTGTAGTTCGCGAAATTGTGAAAGAAGTTATCTCGCTCGCAATGTTATCTCCGCCTCAGCGCACTGAAGCACATCGAAACGAGCGCGACACACAGTCGCTCTGAGACAACAGGATAAACGTGGGACTACGATCACATGTGCTGGTCTGGACGTATGTTTCAATACCTATCATCGCAATCATACTCAACTTTCGTTTGGGCCTATGCCGCCATCATACCCTACTTTCGCTAACGCCTCGCTCTTTCACCACAAAGACACCCTTCCAACCCACTTACCACTCACTGCTGAAAACTCCCCGAACTAGGCAAATGCGGCGAGACCCTTGTCTGCTGCTCCTCCCGTCTAGGCCTCCTCCTCGCCGTCAAAAAATCATGCTCTTCATCCTCCGTATCCTGCTGCTGACTACTATTAAACCCACTATCAACCTCCGAACTAATCTCATCATCAACATCCGCCTCAATACTAGCATGCTGATGCAGCGCCTTGGAAACACTCGTCAAAGCCCACGAGCAATCATCCAATAAACGCCCCAATTCATTCTCAAGTAGAGAATCATCAACCATTTCCGACAAAGCATCCGGATGAGGTGGTTGAAGATTGGGAAAATCGATTTCGGGTCCTGGCGGTTCGTTGCTGGGTTCACGAGAGCGCGAGGACATGCTTGCGGCGTGTGTGCGTGGTCTGTGGTCGATCATGAGACTGTCGCCAAGACGTGGGATGGTCCGATCCTCGTTGGGTGCGGGGATGTATTGGGGGCTGCTTTCTAATGTCTCATAGCTACCGAAGCTGGGCCATTGGTTGTCGTCGCTTTCTACTGGTGTCAGACCGAGTCCTTGCTCGAGCGTGCTGAAGCTTAGATGATGCGGATTTGCTGCAGCGGCGGGACTTTCGTATGTGCCTGCTGTGGGCAGCGCGGGCTCCAGCGTGGGTTCCAGGTCTGGTTCAGTGCTCGACAGACTGGCACCGCGGGCGTGCATCGGCATTGTCTTGTGGCTTAGTCTCTTGATGCCGCCCCCTTCGGAAGAGTATGGCTTATGGTATGAGAATCGACTTCGGTCGGCATCCTTTTGAGCGCCATCTTCCTCCAGATCGAATGGGTTCCCCGAAGTGGCATCTGTCATGTGCGAGCTCGCAGTGCCTGGCCGATTGATCTCATTACCTACACGCACTCGCTCTGCCAAGCCTGCGTCAAGATCGATCAATGATGTGACCGAGTCTCTGTCTGGCGCGAATTCGAAACCGCTCGAGAGTCCTCTCATATGGCCCAGCGGCTCGGTCGCCGAGTGCATCAGTTGCGGACGAAATCCTGGCTCCAATGCGCTGTCGCTACTAGCTGTGACAATGTCCTCACCATCATCGACAGCTGCCGGTCCTGCATTCGCGAACGACCACGCCATGGTCTCTGGTCTTGCCTTTGTGGTTTGCGCGCGCATGGCTGGATGGATGGGCTCAGCTGTTTCGAACTTCCAATCTCTCGTATCACGTTGTTTGCGTGGCATAGCAGTCGCAAAGTTCCACTCCATGGTGTTGCGCCGCTCGTCATCGTCGTGCTGGCCGTACTGGTATCTGTCTTCCTCATCATCGTCGTCATGCCGCAGCTTTCGAGCTGCAGGCCTGATGGTGTCCTCATTGATAGCCGCCATACGCAAATCCAGTGACGTGGTGCCTGGTGTCACAGCTTCGTCTAGGTCCACCATCACTAGAACACTCTCTCTGCTGTTGGTACTCTGTTCGTAAGCTCGTAATGGCAGGTCTGATGGAGGCGGCATGGGAGGCATCGGCTCCTCGGGAGGCTTCTCAAGCTGGTAGCCCTCGGGATCGTTTGTGTCAAAGACTTTATTGAGTAATCTCTCGCCACGGTTTGCCGCTTTCTCAATGTGTTCTTGCTTGATGCGCTCGGCCACTGTGAGGTTCTTAGTCTGCAAAGGCGGCAGACCCGAACCAGTTGGAGAGTCAAAATTCCAATCATCGAACATGGCCCCAGGCGGTAATTGACTGAGACGTCGGCCTAATTCTTGATCGAAATTTTCGGAAGTGCTGAAGTTCCAGTCCTCGAGGTCGTCCTCTTCTGCTTCTTCCTGGCCGTCGTCACCGCGACGAGAAGCTAGAGAGTCAGACGGAGCCCCCATCCACAAGGAAGCACGGGAGCCTCCACCATGCTCCCAGATCTTGAATCTCTCGATGAGTCTGACTAGATTGCGCGTAGGATAGATCCTGCTGGTATCTCTGATGTACGGGTGATTCAGCAATGCCGCTGCGCTCGGACGAGCCTCCTTGTCCGTGTTCAGGCAGAATGCGACGAAGTCACGTAGCTCTGGCGAGTAGTCATCCCCTTCGAGGCGTGGAGGTGCTTTCTTGATCATTTCAGGCAGAAAGTGAAGTGCGGTGGTAGCGTAAGGTGGTGAACCAGTAGCCATCTCGTAAATCGTGACGCCGTAAGACCAGACATCGATCTCGGCGCCATAGCCCTCCTCGTTCTCATCTATACTCCCGTGCTCCAAACGTCCAACCAACTCATGAGGCATCCAGTGCGGCGTTCCTATCACCGTCCTGCGCTTCTGATTGTCGTGATCGATGACTCCGACGATGCCAAAATCTCCGAGCTGAATATCTCCGGTCTCAGTAATGTAGACGTTCGCGCACTTGATATCGCGATGTATGATTTGCAGCTCGTGCATCGACTTGATGCCAATGGCAAGCTCCCGTGCGATCGGGATGATGTAATGCTCGGGCAGACCAATGGGCTTGCCATTCTTCTCAAAGGGCCGCATCAGCGTTCGCACACTGCCACCAGTACAGTAATCGGATACTATCCAGAGTTGTGAGTGCCAGTCGAAAGCATCGTGAATGACATTGACGTTCTTAGCATTGTTGTCCTTCAATTGCCGCAGAGTGCTGACCTCCTTCTTGAACTCGCTAATGGTCTGCGTGGGATCACCATTCATGGAATTTGACCAGTCGGACTCATCAATACTGATTATCTTCACCGCCACGAGGTTATTTGTCTGCTTGTCTAAGCATTTGAAGACGCGACCGAATGCTCCTTTTCCGATCAACTCCAGGAACTCATATGGCGGAGGTGTTGTACCTTGTCGCTCGGCGTGGCGCAAGAGCGTCTGAGTCATGCTCTTTGCTTCTTTCACTCTTCTGTCGCGATCGTGTTGCTCCGCGATGCTGCGTCCGACTGGCGCAAGGTGTGAGTCGTCCATTATGCTATCCGCGCGAGGCTTGCGCCCAGACGACACGCGTAATGCGTCGTGCTCAGTGCGCGGACCAAGAGGTGCGACTGTTGGCCGCTCTTCAGATGGTGCGAAGAAGATGGTGACTCCTGGACGTTGATGTTAGTGTTAGCAAGTCAAATAAGGTTCAACGCAGCTACAGTTCGCTGCTTCCTCCTCTCAAGCGGCTGCTCCCGCAATAGCTGTCTTTCCTTCCTCTTCCGTCCCCGCCTCTACGCGGAACAAGTGAGATCCTGAGGATTGGGCAGTACTCCTGCGCCACCAGACACCATGCGTTGGAGCACACCTCTGCAGATGAAAGCTTGACAGGAATAACGACGTGTGGACATGCCGGAGCACGTGTTTCATCACAGCGGCGGCGACTCGACATCTCACTCGCGACACGAAGCTTTGGAATAGCAGCGCGCGATCGAAGTGGGAAAGTATGCTGCAATTTGCAGATGTCTCGCAAGTGCATTGCAGCTGGTGCACACTTCTGGCGTATATTCTCGAGGGATGCCAGAAACATGCCATCGATCTTCGGGGTAAGATTGTACACCCGCAACTGCTTCCGTTTCCATGGTTGGTGTTGTCCGAATCGGTAGATTGTCGCGATGTCTTGGTGCCGGATATCTGATCGGAGAGCTTCGCAGTTTCGTGGTGTTCTCTATAGGAAGGCAGGCCGTCGCTGCCCCACTGTTCTCCCTTCAAGCCTTGGCTGTAATCATATCTAGGGAGACCGGACGCCTTGTCTCTACTTGTAGCCGTGGCCACACAGACTGGCAGAGTGTACCGATTCCTCGAGACCGGATGCGATCCGCTCGTCTAGCATGCTACTAGTGCAGCTTGACATAAAGCCACTTCCCTTGCCGCAGCTCCGCTCCTTTGCGCAGAGATGCTTGCCGCCGCCGCCATTTAACGAAAATACCAAAAAGGAGGAAAGCACTTACTCTCAAGCGCAGATGCTGCGCGACACCTTCCTGTCGGGGCGTGTCAGCTTTGGTCCTGGCGAGACACTCTCCGCCCGTGATCGACCATCGGCCATGCTGGTTGTCGTGATGGTGGTGGCCGCGGTCGATCGACCAAAGCGAAGAGCGAGGGCGGAACAGCCATGATGCGATATGGCATCGATGCGAAAGCTCACCTCAGTCAAGTACAGCGTCTCTGATTCGTCCGTGACAGCTATGCACAGCACGGCCGTTGGTATGTAAAGTGAAGCGCAGGTGAAGTTTTGCCGCTATGCACTTTAGCGTCGTGATAGTTCTTGTTTCGATTCGTGAACAGATGCTTCATTCGTGGATGCAATGCTTGAAGAGGCTCGTATACACTCCAGACGCCGAATAATACATTAAAAATCCCAAATTTCCCACCACAGCGAAGAGCGTGGCGTACACAGAAGAAAGAGACGGTGTGAGCGATAACATGTCGTCTCGCTGGCATACATGCGGCAGTCGCGACCCTGGACCCTTTGGCGCTAGCGTGATTGCCTCAGGCTGTCATTTCTCGCTCCCACACTTCACCTTGAATCCTTGTCGCTTTGACGTATGTGTTCTCGCGTGAAACCTGAATTATGGGCCAGCGTACCACAGAAATGGTCACTGGATCGTAATGATACCCAGACGATAGAAGCATCAAGAACCACTGCATTGCAATTGTAGGTCAAGAAAACTTCCTCTCTACTGACACAACAATCTTTCGCATTACTTCACAGCACCAAAAATGTCCAATCCTCGAGCGAAGCCAGCAACAACGCTCAACAACAAGAAACCGCCACCAGTCAAAGCCCCAACTTACAAAAATCCCGCCAACAAAGCGCCACCAGCAGTCAAACCAGCCCCTCAATCCCGCTCCGCCCCTTCAAAACCCACCCCTCGCCCGAACGCCCTCAAACCAACTCCTTCCCAAAACCCGCCTTCATCCCAAGCCCAACAGCAACCCCGCGCACAGAACTGGATCAACCGCACTGTGCAGTCCTACGTCGCCGGCTATGGCAACTATGTAAGCGGCTACATCAACAGCGTTGGCAACGGAGTCAACTCCATCGGCCAAGGTATCAACAATAGTATTTCCAATACGACACGAGGATGGGGACAAGGTGTTGCGGGTTACGGGAATGAGATTAAAGATCAGGTGGGAGTAGGAGGAAGAAGGGTTTCTACTGCAGGGAACCCGCTAGGCCTGGCGGGCGTGGGAGCGAATAATAAAGGAGCGGTTGTGAAGAAGAGTGGTGGGCAAGGTGCGCCGCAGCAGGTGAACAAGAAGGTTTCCGGAGCAAATCCTTTGGGTTTGTGATGGATGACGAGCAAGATGAGATGTCACGACTACGAGAGGAGCACAGTACACACGGGAAATCGGAAATGGTGGGCGTTTCCGGAATTTGATACATGTACGATAATTTGGAATGACGAGCCCATGTAGCCATGTATGCCAGATTCTTCCATTTCTTTATATCTCAAATTGCTACGCTGATGCTCAAGTCAAGACGCTGCTGTCATCAAAGCATCCAGTCATCCCTGAACCCCACGCTATGCAAATATGTCCCAGACCAAAACTCCATCGCTAGAACGCTGCACTTTTTCGTCCTGTCGTCCGTAATTTATCCACTGATCAATGTAACTCCTGGCGAGGAGAGCGGCGGCGCCGCAAAATTCTCTTCCGGTATTGAATCATCGTCACTTTCATACTCCTCAGCTGCCTGATCTTCCTCTTCATCGCTGGCTTCGTCCTCGTCTTCCTCTTCGTCATTCTTTAGTCCTCGCGGGAGCTCCCATTCGTTGAACTCCCCTTCTATCCATCTCTTACTCTGGGGAAGGTGGTATGGGTCGAATGGGAAGTAAGCTTCGAGTTGATGATGTGAATCGCCGGTCTTGCGATCCCAAGCGGTCTCTCTTCGGCCAATTTCGATGCCTCCAGTAAGACTGTAAAGTTGAGGTGCTTGACCCAGTCGGATTCGCTTATTACGCTCAATCAAAGAGAAAACGTACAAGAACCGCAAATGCCATGCAATCTTAGCGAATTCACTCACAATGGCCGGTGAGCAGACCTTCAGTGGGTTGAGGATCGATGTGATGTTGCGATTGAAGGTCTCCTTGACGCCATATATCCACGGCAGATCTCGCTGTTCGGCAATCACGTCCTCCTCGGTCATGTCGCCCAGCTTGCTGCGATCAATCAGGTCACGCCAGCGGAAGCAGAAGATGTAGAGCAATGCTTGAGCGATGGCGTAGTACATGCCATACATCTTTCTGTCCGGACCTTGACTGTGCGGTTCGTAAATGTATCGCAATTCGTCCACAACGTAGCCAAGCTCGCTCACCACTCTCTGGACCAGATGCGTAGGCAGATTCGAAGCACGCGCCGTGAAGCTTGCCACATAAGCACATGCCTGCAAACGTAGTGGGGCTGCGACATCTCGGGCGGTAGTGCGCCTGATAAAGCGGTCGATGAAGTCTTCCGAGTAGGCTGACGAGTATTGCGAGAAGTGGAACAGCAGGAACTGCGCGTGTCTCGATCGGTGTGGCATGATGAAGTTGTTAAAATGCGACAGCAGCTCCTGGTATGCCTCATTGGTCCTTGGGCTAGAATTGGGCGTGAAGGACGATTGATAGTGCTCGAACAGCAGATCCTGAGTGCCGTCCATCTTCGCGACTTTCAAGCGAAGCTCTTTCAACTTCATCTCCTCGTCGGTTGTTGTCATTTCCGATTCAGACACAGATTCGTCGTCGCTGTCGTCATCATCCTCTTGCTCCACGCCCGGCAGTCGGGGATCGCGCTGGAGTAAGCTCTCCTCTGCTTCATCCTCCAGATCCTCGAGATCTTGCTGGATCTGGACATCGATATCGACCAAGCGCTGTATAATCAAAGACATGATCTCGCTTTTGATCTCCGGTGTCGCCTCGGCCAATCGGAGCATATGTCTTTGGTACTGGAGGTAGCCTTTCGCAGTCGAGAGATCGTTGGGGAACTGATGTCGTAGCGTGCGCAGTAGTGCACTACTGGCTGGAGGGACGTGCGATATGATGGTCTCAATGACACTATGCAGTCGGTCAAACATTGTCGCCCGATGAATGATATCATCTCCAGGCAGTCTGCCCATCGAGGCTGGCAGCCTCTCGAAGTTTGCAACAAGTCTCTCCATCAAGGGAAACGTGAATTTGCCATGTGTAGTAGCGAGCACGCGCAGGAATTCCTCGTAGATGCGCACGAATTCCTCGTCTCGTCCGAGCCACGAAAGGTCAAGCACAGCGAGGACCAGCTTGCTGCACTGCCCCAAGACTGTCACATGCGAGCCAATGGCCAGGACGTACTTCTTAAGTAGGTTCGAAGTTGGGGCATCATCCGAGTACGCATCTTCCCCCAGCAACTCCAGTAGTTTCGCATATTCGGCATCGTCTTGGGCATCACCAGGTGCGAGGTGGCCATGTATCGCTGCGCGCACTTTCTCCTTGACCCATGCGAAGGTCTTGTCCGTGTCCGCGCCAATGATCCTCACTTCCACATCATCGCTGAATTCGACTTTGAGCCGTTTCGTTGTTTGTGAGAGGCCAGCCTCGTCGTCGGTGTCCAAGTATGAAGAGTCGCGTTTCAGACCCATGGTAGGGCGCTTGGCGAGCGGAGTGGGTGGCGGCGGCATAGCGCCGGCGGGAGCCGCAAGAGAGACCATGTTGAAGCGTCTCCGGTGGGCATGGAGGGTAGCGGTGGTGGAGTGTCGAGATCGGCCGTCGGCGGTGAAAGTGAAGGCAAAGGCGGAGAGCGGAGACCCAAAGAAAATCGCGGTGTCGTGTGAGGACGTCTGTGCCATCCTTGCAAAACGCAAAGCTTATTCGGCTCCTTGGCACGTGCGTCACGCTTTCGCTTCACATCCAACGGCACATACAGACAAATCCAATGTAAATACAAGAAAACCGCATTATGTCTGGACGAACCATGAAACACAGCCACGACTGGTGGTATCGCCTTCTACATGTCATCAGCGGACACACATAGTCACCATGTCGCGCTCTTTGGAAAACATGCACGTAGCTTCCCGAGCGGTCCCAGGCGGGACGTAGAGGTGAGTGCATATGGAACGTGCTGCTGCCATTCTGGCTGCATAAATATCTGGTGCACACATTCTCTCACTCAGCCTTCCAACCCACCGTCGTCGACCAAGCCAACCCCTTTCGCTGGCTGTCTGCAACATGGCGGACGTCACCTCAGAGAACGACGCCACGATCACGAGCACATCCCCACGCACTAGCGACAGCGGCGTTTTCCGATTCTTGGATCTACCACGTGAACTGCGCGATGCTGTCTACGATCTGGTCTACGCAGACGATATAGCTCTGAAGCCTCAAAGGGAGACGCAGTTTGGCCCGGATGACTACATGGAAATGAAAGTGGAGAACGTCCCCCGTCATGAGCCTACTTGCCACGTGCCGGCAGATCAAAGAAGAATACCGTGAATGGCTTGCTGCAAGCAAGCAGATTACGCTGGTGCTCTCGGATACACCATTGTTCCATAGGGAGTGCCCATTTCTGCGATTCGTGAAGCCTGCTCAAGCCGCTCAGCGCTGCGAGATTGTCATGTTCAATCGTTGCAATAAAGACTGCTGTGTAGGGCAACCAACTAACTCCGTTGGAGATTATTGTATCTTCCTCGGTGAGTTTGAACGCTTGATGGAGACCGTGGAATGGTTTGTCGACACCCTACCACGGCCAATTCCAATTTCTGTGCGCATGGGAATGTGGCGAGACGCAGTCCCCACAGCATGGCCTAATTGCACGCATATCGAACAAGGCATGCAAAAGTGCATGGATGCGCTCACTGGCGTCGGTCGTGTCTCACGTGTCGAGTTATTCAAGTATACTGCGCCGATGTGGAGTTCGACGTGGGACCTCAGCATGTGGGGTGTGACAGGGGAGACCGACTTGAATCATCTTTGGGCGACCTGGACAAGAGAAGATGGCTGGTTGGGTATCCCGAGCCAGCATGATGATGCTCGCTGAAGGCGCGTACAAAGGCGGAACAATCAGGGCCATTGAGACACATTTGGATTCCCGCAGCACGGTCTCTGCTGGACTCCAGTCGCCGACCGAAAAAGTTCATACTTCAAGCTCAGGCATTTGGGCATGTCGTTGAATGCGCGATGCTCTGCTGCCCTACAAGATATGGACTTGCCATTGTCACTTTGGGAGCGCGCTCCGGTTCCCTCAAGAAAAATGTTTTGTTGAGTTGGACTCTGGTGCCGCGTAGGGATCGAACAATGAATGTTATACTGCGGAGAGTCGAAAGCCTGGTGATTCTGGGATCCTGCACAATGAGCACTAACCCTCCAAGAAAAGACGAAACTTGGCAGAGGCGGCAGATAAGGTTCAGCTACTGACACCAACCAAAGCCACTTTGGCCTAGAAGACGAATGTACCTCCTCCTATCAGATGCGCCACGTCCGAATCAAGCACATGCTTTGCTAGAAAACGCCGACTCAAATTTATGACTGGACGCCACATGATCGTGCCGTTCTATTCGAGCAGCACGGCCAGCTCTTCTGGGATTGATCATTACTCGGCAAAATGGATGCCCGCCCGAATGATCATCTTGAGCGGATACAGTCCTCGGAGAGGTCGCTGATGAGATGGTCCCAGTTGTCTCTGCTGTAAAGCTCACACTGTACGCTGCTCATTTGGAGCGAGATTCCTCAAATCTGCAGTCTGTACTGATATCTCATTTAACCTTTACAGCGTTTTGATCTAGAACTAAAAGCCACATGTCTCAGTAGCTCCAAACTATGCCGGTACATACCACGAGGCGTAGCGCTTCTTCTGGTCTCATTTCCTATGCGCACACTGTCGACTTCCGTCTCCATCCTCGACAGGCTACATTCGCTCACTTCGACTTTTATCGCTTCGAAATCGGACTATCATGGTTCGGTTGACTTCGTCCTTCGTTCTTCTCTTCGGAGCCCTTCAGTAAGTCAGCGGCAGCGCTATCGCTGACCCTCACTACAATAAGCAGAATGTGTGCAAATCGAACCAGTACGCCAAATACCAAGAGCTGTCGTCTTATGGCCCCGCGAAAGCATACTGTAAAAGCAAGTTCCCATCCACAGTCACTGTGACCGCAAAGCCTCGTTACCACAAGAGCACTGCAGAGCCGGAACCATACCGACAGACGCCCGCCAACTACGCATCTCCCAAGCCAACCAAGTGTTATGGCAGCAAGAAGGACTGCCTTCTCTCTTCTGTTAAGGCTGGCCCTAACAGCACTGCCAAGATGGTATGCTCTTGCTTCGTTCCACAGAAAACTGTGACCAGGACCGTTTATCCCACAACAAAGACAACTACGTGAGTCTGGAGCGCACACAACCTTCGATGTGATGTTGTGCTGACTTGTATCTCCGCAGGAAATGCACAACAAAGGCTACTGTGAGTACTGCTTCAAGCCTGGGGCGACGGTCTTACTAATTGGAGTCAGACCACGAAGACAACACGCAGCACCACTGAGTCACGCGAAACTACTACCAGCAGCGCTACTACTACATCGATCGGTACTACCACTTCTAGGGATACCACGGTACGAATTTCTTCATCTCATTTGGCGTACAGCGAATACTGAACGGCACCCAGACGAGTACCGTACGGATCGCAGCGCTTATCTGTGGCAAATGGCATTTGGCTAACATCAGGCAGACTACAACGTCCCCATCTTCGAGTACGACCACCATTGATACAAGCACCACAACGTCCCAGTCTTCGAGCACGACCACCACCACATCGACTACTTCGACGACGACTTCGACTAGTGAGACTACCTCTACAACTACCGAGACTTCTACAACTATCGAAACTTCTACAACTACGTCCACCACTAGTGAGACTACCTCCACATCGAGCTCAACTACTACTACAGTAAGTGTTTCGCCACTATCTTGTGCTAGAAAGCTCCGCGCTGTCGAACTTTACCCTGCTCATTGTTGTGCATCCGTGGCCGTCGTCTGATGCCCATTGTATGTATGAACGGGCTAACACTTCTCTGTAGACGGGCGCAGCTCCGACATGCACAAACGGGTCACTGGACCCACCCCCGCGCACTTGTGACTGTTCACATACCATCGAATGCGACACAGCCCTCTCCAACGTCGACCCCTTTCCCTTCATGAGCGCCAGCTTCGAAGCATGCGCTTCAGAATGCGACCAATACACTGATTGCTTCCGCTTCGACTACAACCCAAACAACGCTGAGTCGTGCAACCTCTACGCAACTCCCGCAGGCGGTAACAAAGTGGCCGCTCCTGGTTCAGGAAGAGTCAGTGGCACCAGAGATTCAGCCAGTTGCGTGAATCGTTCTTGCGCGGCCTGAGAGGCAATGGGAATATCGTCTCAGAACAAGGTTGCGAGGATGCGGCAATTTGCGCAAATACAAGAGCACCCCTAAACATTCGTTCGACGACAGATTTATATGCTGGAACAGCTTTCCATGTGCTTGGTGCCAGCAAACCCGAGCGAGACTTCAGGTACAATACAACAAGGCCAACTTTTCTCGAGAGAATATTCCATTGTCGTTCGATCTCATGTACAATTTAGAGATTGAAATTAGGTAAGAGTCCATCGAGCATAGTACCAGATGGCATGATATTTAATTAAAGACAAAAGAACGTGTCAAGTGCTCGTGATTTACAACACTGCTTGCTCAACGGGAAACCCAAAAAGACGTTCCGAACATTGCACAAGCTCTGGAGGTACGTGGATGACCAAAGCGCCAATGTTTCATCATTAACGACCCCAGAAGGCATAGAAAGTCTTGAACGTGATAGCAGGAAATAGCAGAACACATTGGATTCATAATTGACACTTCACATGATTCTCATTTCCTACGATTCTACACAAATCGGACATTTGTACATCTCCCTTCTTCCCACCACCCTACAGGCACAGTTGTCTATTCGACCTTCAGCTAGACACCTTGTGATTATCATCGGCTAAACAGTGCTCGTTTCAAGATCCAACTGGTCGTCTATGTCGGAATGAGCCTTGTACGCCCGTCACAAAAACAGTTTCAGAAGGTTGAAAATGGGCTGCTGCGCTTGTTTGAGATTTTACAGTGTATCTGCGCAATGTCATCGCATTGACCATGCCTCGATCTTCTGGCATCAGAGCTCCTAGATTTGGTTCGCTGCGTAACGTATAATACGGAAAGACCAATCTAACGACGTTAGACTGTGCGGTCAAACCTGGCATCCATTCTCTCCAGGTCATATGAGCACCTTGCAGAAGGATTTCGTAACCAGAAAGGGCTGAGGAAAGATGCCCAATGAGTTCGACTTGATCTATCATTGCCGAGTCAGAGCTCTCAGCCAGTAGATGTGGTCTGCCCCAGCCTAGTGCTTGCTTCAGCGCCTGGTATTCATCGGCTCCGTCGAGGTAGAAGATACTCGCACGCCAGCGCTGTGCGGTGAGCGGGTGATCCGCGGATCTACCTGCTTGACGTGGCTTGGTCCTCACTTGTAGAGAGCATCTTTGGATTTTACCTTTCTCGAGCAGAAAACCGCATCGTAATGGGTGTATCCAGCGTCTGTCGTTGAACGGCGTCAAGGATCTTGGAAGGCTTAGGGCAAGTTCAAGTCCTTCTTTAGTTTTGTAGTAAAAGGATTTCAGCCCGCGAGTCTCTGCAGCGGTATCGTATGGGATCTCAGACATATTCTGGCAGCCCGCAAACGCCTTTGGGCTGGGAGCCAGGAGGCCACTCCAGGCTTGTAAATGGTCTGCAAGCTTCCATGCAAATATCGACTCGTCTGTAGAGGTGGCGAGGATCTTCATCTGGAGACGCGTGAAAGCCTTCACGGCACCTTCGCCGTACAGTAAGGGCATGTTGACGTCAAAGATTCCCAATAAGCAGTATGCAATGTCTTCGTCTCGCGTGGTGGTGCGGTGGGCTGCCCAGCTCATACGTTTGGCAATACAAGGCTTAGCGATTGATAATCCGGAGGCAAGAACATCCTCGTCGATACCGGTCCCTTTCATGATCAAATTGCTGATAGTTGGACCATTCCTGATGCTGTGAGGTACTCCTTCAATCATCCTGAATGTCGCCATTTGTGCCTTCTCGCTGCTGTCGCAAAGGATGCGGCCGCCCAAAGGCTCAAATCGAGAGTTGAAGAATAGTAGCTTCTCCGGAGCCAGGAGCTCCTGCAATGTCCAGCCACGCTTAAACCACCTCGTGTGAATGAATTGTTCTTCAGGAAAAGGCGCGAAGCCATCTATTTGTCGGATGCCTTCCATGTCAGACGCATCTCGTGCGCCAGGCCTTAGCGAGACTGGATCAATGTCCGGGAGGAAGACCAGACAGACTTCCGCACGATCGTAGTATCCATACATCTTGTTGATCGCTTCTGACAGCTCGGCCGAGCTGCGCTTGTCGATACAGATTGTGTCAATCCATACGTATTGCAGAGGGAAAAACCATCCTTGCAATCCGGCACTCGCGATTTCACACAGCTTCTGAATCTTAATATGGCCAGGCGACTGAGTCAAATCTGTGTTACAAAATGCTTCGTGCGAGACCTCGTTTGGGGACCAGACATGGGACAGTATGGCATAGTGAGGGAGGCGTGAGCCGAAGAATTCCTCGAAGGCCTGTGTGTATGTGTTCAGAAGCCTCATCGTCCAGATCGAAAGCTGGAGCCCGCATGCGTTGTAACCCTCACGATAACCCGCGTGACATAAGGCTTAGCTTTAGACACCCTATCCCAACGCAGTGGAGCTGAGAAAGCTGGTGAGGCGGCATGTGGGCGATATGCGGGGCAGGGTGAGCTGTGGCGCTGTGTGTGCATGAAGGATGCAGCCATTGCTTTCCCGTCTTCAGCCCGGATCTTGTGCATACTCGTCTGAGCCCAGTACAGCGACTCTGGTCCCTGTACGCTCTTGGATGCACGACTACAGTAATGTAGCTGGTACAGTGATACAGTGACGTAGGAGCGATACTTGCGGCTCTCAATGTAGTCGTATGCAACGCTGTGCAAGTTGCTTCGTGCCCTGCTACCTTCTTCCTCTTCGGAATGCCACAAAGCTATACGCCTTTGATCTGATGCGAGACCTCGAGGCCTTGAGAATAGCTGCCACGGGCGCACAAAGTGTCGCAACTCTACATTTCAAGAAAGAGCCTCGAGGCCTTCGTCATCTGACCTCTCTCGCCTCGCCCTGCGAAATCGATGTTTAGCAAAAGCCTTATGAGCGCTCCCGTAAATGCCAAATGTAGGCCACCAAGCCAGAAAGTGCCAATGGTATGGAGGTTGCGATTATGAAGGAAGTGAAGACCTTGGAGTTCTCAGGCTCGCCTATCATCATACCGAAGAAGCTTGCCGCGAAGCTGGCTGGGATGAAAAGAAAGGCAAGGTAGGTGAGCCACTGAACTTGTCTGGCCTGCCTTAGGGACGTTCGACTTTCTTGAAGCGTAATAGTGTTGAATATAACACTCTCGATACTTCCGATCCGAGCATTGACTTCATTGGCCTGTTGTCGCAGAGTCCTGAAATCGGTCCACAGCTCGAATATGTCAGACTGCTTCTGGTGCGATTTCAAGGTCGTGCTTGGGAAGAGATTGGCTATATTGTCGTCGATCATCGAGAGACAATCGCTTGCGGTCCGGCGCCACGGCAGAAGCTGTCTCAGTATATTACTGAGATCGTCTGGCTTTTCACCCCACGAGGGTTTCTCGAATTGCCACTCGAGAGCACTCAATACCCCCATCAACCAATTTAAGACCTGGAACCAATCGGCGATCACTTGATGATACATTGGCATGGCGATGCATCTGGGGTCCCTGTGGATACGCGAAAGGTCCTCCGCGCCGAAGCTAGAGCAGGCGTCCACAATTTGGTCGAAAAGTGAGCCTGTCTGAGCTCTCTCTGTCGACGTCTCGATGTTCACCCGGTGCAATTTCCCAGACGAGCTGGTGAACGGCTGATAATCCGCCCGCAGTTCAGAACCCGATTCGAGAGCAGGGTCCAGGAGGAGGATCCCTAAGTCAATTAGCTAGACTGAGGACGAAGTCGTGCGTAGTCGAATACCTGTCATAGCTCCATTGTCCAGCTTGTCGACCCATAATGAAGTCTTCGCGAGAATGATCGATACTTGAGACTCTGTACTCAGCCAGTCTGTGGGTTGCCAAACTTTGTCCCCCAACATTGGCCTCATTATCGTGAACTGTTCCATTTCTCGCTTTGCTTCCGCGAAATCTGCCGGCGTTGCAAAGTAGCGTGCCCGAGGATAGTGCAGCGTAAGATGGGCAGACGATTCGAGATTCTCCGAGACTGGCAATGGTGGATTGGGGAAGAGTTTCGAAAACCGTGACACGCTCGCATCCATGTGGGCTTGGAAGAATTCCGGGTCAACATTGTAGGAGTTTCCCAGCATTGCAAGAAGATCCGGAGAGACATCCTCACAGATCGCCAGTCGCACTTCAGATGAACGTTGGTCTGGCCTTTCAGCTAACGCTTGCCACAGCGCGCCCGGGTCAGAGTACTCAGTCCCAGATGCACAACCGTCTTCGCCGTATACCACATTTGCGATTCTGGGGCGCCGAAGACGGTCGTTGCGCAGTTCTGTACGAAATTTAGGGAACTCCCAGTCCGTCTGTGTAGCCTCGCTGGAGAACTCCCGAGCATCGTCGTGATGGTCGGACCTGCTGGGCCGGGATGAAGGAGCCATGTGAGGGAAGACTTCTTGATGATGAGGTTCAACGATTATCCAGCATGATGCGGTGAAGTTCCTCCAGCCTGCACATGTCGTCCACGGCCGAGCAGCGATGCGGCTGGGTAGGCTGGGTAGCTAGGCCGCCACACTGTGCTTCGCCTGCATGAAGGATTGATTGCGGACATGTTTCCCCGCGGCCTCCTGCCCTCTTCGAAAAACCCACCCGACCCCAGTCAAATTTTGGCACTGCAAGCGTCAAATATTAGCGGTCCATGGAGGTGCTGCGGAATGGCAATACTTCCGTTCACATTGTCCCTACTACGATTCTACACAAATCGGGCATTTGTACATCTCTCTTCTTCCCACCGTTGCCGCAGCTGTAAGTCCCAATCTTCCCCCGCCACTGCCTGCCGCCAGGAATTCTGCGCCACCTTCTCTCCCCTCTTCATCGAGACAGACCCGATGAAAAACATGCCTGCAGGCGAAGACCACCAAACTCAGCTTCTTCCTTTCCTCCTCGTCCGGAACAGGTCCAACCCCAGGCGTGGTAGGCACTGACATCTTCCCTTTCCCTCTCGACAGCCTTCTCGCCTGTTCTCCACCGCCTCGTTCCAGGACCTTTCTCGCTTTCTCCACTTCTCGTTCCTGTTCCCTCAGCACCCACTCATCCCAAACGATCTCGCCTGATCCGGGACCCCAGGCGCGACGCTTACAATGTTCGCAGACTTGGGTGCGAGGCCGCCAGCCGCGTTGGCGGAGCGTGACAACTTCGTCGATTTCGGCAAAGACGTCTGCGCCAAGGAGGCCGTGTGCAAGTTCGAGGACGCTCTGCTCGAATGTATAGGCCGAAAAGATGTCGGCGAGCACGGCGCGAAGTTCTGACAGGGAGGGCGCGAATTTGGAGGCGCGGCTGAGGAAGGCGCGGAGAATGCGGAGAAAGCTGAGGTGGTTGGGTGCGGATTGCTTGGTTGAGGTAACGGCGTTGGAGCCAGTTCTGACATCCGGTGTTGCAGTGGCAGCCAACAGAGCCGTGAAGGTCCGCTGCACATTTGATCGTAGTGATGATGCAAGTTTGTTTGTGTCGAAGCTATCCGGCTCATGTGCGGCGGGATAACGGTTATAATGGCTTGCGGCAGCGCCTACATTCTGGCTCACTTGCACGATGGCATCGACAAGGTTCAACCACAAGAACTCGTCCATGTCAAGGTCGTTTTCGTCGATTTCCCAGGCCAGATTGGTTCTCGGACGTGGCGTGCGGACCGCGGTCGAAGTTTGCCCCTGGCATAACCAAATGCCCACTTTGGTGTACTTTTCGAGGTCCTCCACAAGTTCGTCGCATGTGTCCTGTGCCGGAGTAATTTGTGCATTCGTGGCTGCTGAGTGGAGTAAACTTGCCAAAGCATGCTGCAAGCTTTGCATGTGGGACACGAGTCGGTCCATGGCATCTCGAGCAAGCCCATCCCGTGCAAGCAATGCTACCGCGGCATCGATGACACCCAACTTCTCCATTGCAGGTAGAACCTGCTCAAGGCGGAGATCGCTCGTTGATAGGGTCTTGATGTAATCGGCTACGTGTAGCGGCTCGTGCTGACACATGAGGCGTACATACTGCTCAGTAAAAGCAGCTTGCCGGTCCTGAGGCAACGGCGATGTTGTTACGCGCTGGTCTCTAAGCAATGCAGGCTCCAAAAGGGTTCGCAGAAACAAGAACTGCTGATACGAGTCGGACAGCGTATCCACACTCGTTTGCAGCAGATCCGCAGCGGTTGTTGCCAAAGTGCGTGACGCCGCCACGATGTCGATGTCTGCTAGGTCTTGCACGTGCTCAGCGATGAGCCCTTTGATTGCAGCGCTCTGTTTCGGTGTCAAGCCAGGAACTTCTCGAAGGCAGAAAGTGATGCAATCGAACACATACTCCTTGTCTTCCGGATCCTCGAAGTAAGTTGATAACAGCTCACTCAACATCCTCTCTCCACGATAGACTGTCTTCAACACGCGAAAGAATCCCGCGTGCCGCAATGCTTCGATGAGAGCTGCAGTATTCGCTGGGTGATATACCGACAACAAGTACTCCACACTGAGCTGACAATCACCATGCAGTGACTCAAGAGGTGGCCGGCACAAGCGTTGTAGTGTGCCGTTAAGCAACGTGCCAGTCAGAATGAGCTGACCTGGATACTTCGACATGCTTCGTGCGACGAACATGTCCAAGTATATAACTTGCTCGGGATCGAATTCCCCTTGTCGCATCACGTCCAGCATAATTTCAATGATTTGCTGTCTGCTTTTCTTCTTGCTCAAAACGCCATTTGAATGACTCGTTCCATTTACAGCGGCCTCCTCGTCGTTCTCATTCAGAAAAGGATCCTCAAATGCCTCATTCAGCATGCTCATGAAGCTAGCAGCGTCAAATTGCAGAAGCAGATCCAGGTATGGGAACGCTGGCTGCTCAGATCTGTTTTGTGTTGTGTGAAGAATCTTCTTGGTTCCTGGTGGCCATGCTACAGCTGTTCCAGAAAAAAGATACTCATATAAGTCCATCCTCGCGCGGTAGGCTTCGTCATCGTCCATGAAATCGCCACTAGGATAGCGTCGCCCTGTCAGGGAGTACGCCAGATATGCGTATGTCTTCATCGCTGGGGCATAGAAAGGGTGGTCGAGGCGCACTTCCTCTTCATCCCCTTCTTGAATCATCATCATGAGAGACAACAAGTCGATCAATGGGGAAACATAGTCCCGAATCGCTTGTGTCCAAACGTAGATCAAAGCATCGTACAGGCTGTGCTGTCGACATAGCATCGTGACTTGGTCCAGGTCGAAAGAATGTGGGTCCAATCGGATGAGCAGCTCCTCCAAACGTGCTGCCTGATTTTCGCTGATGAAGTATGTGACTGTTGCAGCAACCACGGCTGGCGGAAGGCCGGTCAGCTCACCCTCGAGCACATATGGCTCGAGTGTTGCGATAAAGACATCTCCTTCGTCTGACTCCTCGAATATCTCAAATACCGTGGCGCAGAGATAGTCCAGCTCCTTCATGGCCACACATGCCTCGAAGCAGACTTCAGCCAGTTCCTTCAGCCTGGCATCCCTGTCCCCATCTTGTTGAGCAAAGGTATAATTGAGCGATGCGGATATCATTGCCAGTAAGCGCTCTCTGACGACTTCATGTCTGGCAGCGTCGGCCTCTGGCAGACCGATAACGACATTGTTGGCTCCTCCGGTATAGTATTCTGTCGCGAGTCGAATAGCATTGATGTGGTCGCCGTTTTCCATGAGAGCCATTAGTCTGTCGGCCCAATTCGAAAGTGTGCCTACAGTGAGATCATTGAAGCCAAGAAGGAAAGTGCGCCCTTTGTAGGCCTTGAAGCTCATGTAGAATGCATCCGCAATGACGCCGTGGAGTGACGGGTCTTCTGAGTCGAGTCGTTCTACCACACTCTGTAGCTGATGTGAGAATAAGTCTTGGTGATAGATATGCCTGTGGAGCAGATCGATGGAGTCCGTGACTTGCAAAGTGCCATCTTCAACAATGAGCAGTCTCTGGCTTATGGTTAAGACTCCGAGCACGGAACGACTTAGCCATTGAACAGCGACAATGGCTTCATCCGCGCGCCACCGACTTCTAGCATGGAACTCGAGCGTCGGAGGTTTTTGTTTGTCCTCCTCCTTGGCTTCCACGATTTTGACGTCCAGAACCGTCAACACATTCGACCAGCAATATACTAGCTTAGTGTCCGATGTGCCTTTCTCTGCGTCGGCACTGGAGCTTTTGAGCTTGACGGCTGGAAACCAGGCTAAACAGCCGCTCAAAGTGCTGTGTGGAGTGACGTCCTTTGGTCTGGGAGATTTGTGCTGGGTCTGAGCAATCGGCGTAGTCGATACAATGACAAGCAGGTAGGGTGTGAGAAGCGCCGTCAGACCCATAGAATCGGTAGCCTGCTCGATATTACCGAGCGGCAGAGGCGAGAAGGCGAGAACGGAACTAGGTTTCCGCGTTCGTTCCTCCTGTGGGTTAGCTGGAGGGTAACGTCCTAGAAGCCGCGTCGTTTTGATCGACCTCGTTACTGCACCCAGTCCTCTTGTGGCCAGATGAGAGAACGCCATACCGCCTGCATCGGCAGAGACAAGCGCAGTATGGCGGGTGCCGAGGAAGCCTACGTGAAAGATAGCAGAATCCTCTAAGTGTCCATCGGGATGAGCTCGCTCCTGCAGGGAGCTCCTATCGAGAGGTGGTACGTGGAGAAACGGCCTCGAAGGTCTGCTGACCTCCCAAGTGAAGATAGACCCGTTCGCATGGCCACTCGCGATCGTCGAATAGTCTGCAGCTATTGCCAGAGATGTGACTGACCCACATTCCGTCGCCTTAGTGCCAGGACCAATGATGATCTTGAGAGTCTGATGATAGTCAAATCCCAATACTAGACCCTTCGACGTGCCTACAGCAATTAGTGCCGACACAGCCATACACGTCGGGCGTCCAAAACTTCGCTTGCCACTTTCAGAGAAGGCTTGGCCAGTAAGTTTTCGCAGCTTCGTCCACCGTATCACATCCCATGGCGCTTGTGGAGTGTCAGTAGCAGAATCACCAGCATCTGAAGAGATACCAGAGAGCTGAGACGAAATGGAAATCTGCCGCGAATGCGGGCTCAAAAATGCTGGGGACTGTGCTCTTGGCGCAGCAGGTGCTGATGATAGCCGGGTCTCAAATCGTCTCTCGAATGGTTGCAACGCGCCTGAAGGGGTCCTTGGCACGACTTTGCGCTGCGACGACCGTCGTGGCATTGGCGACGCATCGCGTGGGGTAGAAGCAACTGAGCCAGCTCGCGAAGGAGTATCATCGGGTATCGACCCAGAGTCGAGAGGGCTGCCCAACGGACTCCCCTTCGCTATTGGTGTGCTTGGACCAACATCTGCATCCTCTCCTGCAACACTGCTGTCCTGTCCATTCTCCAGCTGCGCATAGTCTTGATCTCCAGCATCGTCCACAGCTCTCGTAGTGTCCGCTTCCGCATGTTCATCCCCAGGCTCTGGCAGCACACCTTCTTCTACTGCTAGGACCTCTTCACGCGGCAAAGGCTGTGCAAAGTCTCCATACTCCACGTCTTCGTTATCCTCCTCTTGGCCGGTCTCTATCCTTGCCTCGGCGTCTCTGGTGGACTCGTCCGCTTCCACATCCTCATTGCTGCCACCTTCGTGGGCGTCTCCAATCACGGAGCTCATAGGTCTTCTCGTTGGTCGCGCATTGCTTTGTCGTTGTGTAAGTCAGAGGTGAAAGAAATTCGCCGCTCCTTTCTAGCCAGACCGCGTGCCACCAAAGAGATTGTCGACAGCATATATGGAGGTGGGTGGGTATGCGGAAGGATCAAGATGTCGTAACCGCTTCCCACGTGCGGCACAGTCGTCGATACGGTTTCTTCGGTGTCGTTCAATCTGGAGGTCGTCTCCAGTACCTCAGAGGGTCAGTAAATCGCTTTGCCAATGTCGTGCGACGCAATGGGTTGGCAGTGAACGTCGCGAGCTCTGAGGTGGTCGAGTAGCGTGGGCGGGCTTGCCTCCGCTGACGACAGCTCCACCTTCACATGCGCACTTCTACACAACCTCCATCCTCGCCAAACTTACCGTACAACCAACCAGCACGATGTCGGACATGACTCCAGACCTGCCGCCGCACTTGCTGGCCAAGAGAAAAAGACAACAGGAGGAGGAAGCGGAAGGACAAGCCGCCACGACCTCCGGCGCAAAACGGGCTGCGAGTCCAGAAGAGCCAGAAAAGCGAAGAAAGATTGGACCTGCACTGCCTTCAGCACAAGAAAAGGCGGATACACAAGACGCGACTCCTCGAAGAGTAGTTGGTCCAGCACCCCCTCCAGCACCTCTTGACGAGCGACCTCCCGGGCCACCACCAAACCAACAAGCAGACGACAGCAGCGATGACAGCAGCGACGATGGATATGGCCCAGCTCTACCCAGTGCGAACGACTCAACACCAAGCACGGCACTCGCGCAAGGGTCTTCTTATGGAGATCACAACGACGAACTCACGTCCAGCAAACCCAAACGCGACGATTGGATGATGATGCCCCCCAAACAAGACGACCTCGCTGCACGTCTCGACCCGCTCAAAGCCCGCCCTACCAAATTCGCAGGCAAAGGAGCCCATAAAGGAGAAACAGACAATTCGACATGGCACGAAACCCCAGAGCAAAAGCAAAAGCGATTGCAAGACGAAATGATGGGCATAAGCAGTAGCAGCAATACCAATAGAACCACCAGCTCTGCCTCGAACAAGACCTCCGCAGCACAAAGTGCCAAAGCCCGGAAAGACGAGGAAGCACACCGGATCGTAAACGTAAGTGTAACGATAACAAAAGAAAGCTCGTCTTATCACACTGCTGATCGTCACTTCAGGAAAAACGTGGCCCATCACTATTAGAACAACATGCCCAACAATCCAAAGCGAACGGCTCTACAGACAAGTTAGAAGACGACCCAAGCAAACGCGCTTTCGATCGAGAAAAAGACATAGGCGGAGGCGTAATTTCCGCAACACAACGCAGAGAAATGTTGAATAAAGCTCAAGGCTTCGCAGGGAAGTTTTCAGGAGGGTCGTATTTGTGATGTCATAAACATATCAACAAGTGAATCTACAGAAAGATCGAGATATGTATTAGGCATGAATACACGTTCTTCGAAAGTGGAGAGAACCGTGTCCATAAATTTACAACCCTTTTTGGTCAAACGAACCGGAGAAATCGTCATCCCATTGCGGCACATCTGGCTAAGAAGTTATGCAATCCTCAACTCCATCTTTTATGGAGAACCAGAAAGAAATGCCGTAACCTATACACGAAAGATCATCGTCCCTCAAATGAATACATAAAATTCGGCGCTCGCTCATACACTCATCCAATCAATCTAAAGAAGTTCTTCACGAATTAAAGGCTCCCTTCTGGAAGCTCTCAATTCCCATGTCTCCCGGCTTGCCCTTAATCGCTGGAGGCAAATCTTTGGTGACATTCTGCACCTCCGCCTTTTCGCGATCTGTAATCTTCATCGAATTCGCTCGGCTGCCCACACTGTGAGAAGTCATCGTATTAACTCGCGAGTTCGTCTCGCTGCCTGGCTGGCTCTGAGAGCCCTTGGCCATGATAGCCTGCTGTTGTGGCTTGCGTTGAATGGTCTCTAGGTAAGGTGATGGGAGGTAACCAACGCCGCCGTCTCGGGCTCGACAGCGCCACCATTCGGATGGTTGACCCATGGGGTCGGTTTTGCTGAGAACGGCGACGAGATCGCCTTTCTTGACCGCGAGGTCGATGCCTTCTTGGAAGGCTTGGCCGGGTTGGGCCTGTGGGGTATAATCGTACAGAACTCGGCAGAAGTCGAGCTTGGAGGGATCGAGGGGTTGTGTAGGTTGGCCATTCGCGTCGAGTGGCATCATCTGTTGTTGCTGCGCTTCTTGAGAAGCTGCGAGGGCTCGGATGAGTTTGCCCATGAGCCAAGGGAGGCCGAAGACGGCTACGATGAAAAAGACGAAGGGCTTTCGGCTTGGTTTCGCGACGGGTTGGCCGTCTGGGCCAGGCTGGCCGCTAAATTGTGCGAAGTTGGCTGGCGTCAGCTCTTTCGATGATGCCGGGGGCGGTCGGCCGGTCAATTTAGCGATGGCTGTTCGTATCCACCGCATGATTGTGAAGATTCCCAAAACAGAGCCAAGCGTCTGCTTAAGGTTTCCGAACTGCTCTGCCACGCTGACCATGGCAAAGAAGGACGAATGTGTGGCCATATACGTGCTCTCCAGCATTTGCGCAAATCCTCCAAAGGCTCCGACTATGCTCTCGATCATCTGGAATGTGGCTTGTGTGCTGTTGCTGTATGCTTGCGTCAAGCTTATCGGCTGGCCGTCGGGTCCAATCTGTCCAGGTTGTCCATACATGCTACCGTTCATGCCGTAGCCGCCGTACCCGCCCATGCCTCCATACATGCCTCCGCCGTACATGCTTCCCATGCCGCCCATGCCGCCGAAGCGGCTGTATGGCGAGCTGTACGAAGATCCATATCCGCCGTACCCTCCCATCGTCCCCATGCCTCCCATTCCATATGGTGATGAGTACGGTGAGGCTCTGTTCATAGTGGAGTAATTCGCCGCTGTTCGGTTTGCAACGGTACTCAGCGCATCTGTTCGCGCGGGTAATGCGGGTGCCGCTGCAGAAGATGTAGCCGTCGTCGTCGCTGTCGGTGTCGCTGCTGTTGAAGTCATTGAGCTAGGTATTGCGGCTACACAAGAGTCAGATTACAATCCGTGAGACTCGTTCCCGATGTGTTGCGACCTACCAGAAGAGCCGCCGGCGCCCGCACGCTCCCAAGGCTTCGGCGGAGAGGCACCAGACATGTTGCGCGCCGTTCTGTCCTCTCCTTCACGCCGTCTGCCGTGTGCGCCCTCGACTGGCGGTGTCTAGGCTGCTGGCTGTGCTGTGGGCGGCGGTGTCACAGCGGCGCTATCAGCGCATGTCGCTGGATGGATGGCGTCGTTTGTGCGGAGAAGCGACAGGGATCTCACGAATCAACGTCTGTGCGATCCGGGCAATGCTTCTTTCACGAATTTGCGGCCTGTGGACTGGGCCTACTGCGTTTTCATGCGGTGTTGTGTTTGAAGAATAATGAAAGAAGTGCGAGGAAAACCACGGGCGAGTGTTGTGATGAAGGGACTGCAGGATGAGCCAGACTGCCATCACAGCCACGGCAACAGATTACTCTCGATGCCGAGGCACTGTTTGCGGCCAAGGTGCATCGGCCGTATGCTCGCACCGACCACGCCATTCGCAGCCATCCAACATCAGCACACGTCCAAGCATGGCTGACAATGTTGTCAACCCGCACTACACGATGAACAGGCATCAACGAACAAAGACGCCGAGCACGTTGAAGAACAAAAATCAATCATCTGTACCAGGCTATCTGTGTCCTGCTCAAGGTACAGCGCCGAGGCTGATCTATACTAAACATTGTAGACCCGTCGCACTACTTCACTCACGAGAGCACAAGCATGGCCAGGAGCATCTGTACATGCCTGACAATGAACAGCCACCCGAAGTCAATAGAGTACGTGCAACCCACGAATCAAGCCGTAGCCAAAGAGGCTTTCATTCAAAATATGAAGGACGCGCCGTCAAAAACTCCCGCTGGTTTCCCTATCATGCATGCATACTGATGATGCGATCGAAGAGCATATCCCAAATTGAACACTCGTGTCCGCTCATCCGCTGAGCTGGAAGAGGGAGACCAGATTCTGCAGGTCTTGGGCAGCGGTGGACTGAACCATCTCGTCGACAAATGTGTTGCCCATGGTCTTGCCGAAGCAGTCGGTGTTGTTGTCGAGGATCTTAACGTGGATGTTGTCTTTGTAAAGGAGGAGCGCAGCCTTGATGGTGCCGCTGGTTGGACGTTCGAAGTAATCGCTGCTGCCGCCAGCAATGTTGCCGTGCAGAGTAGACTTGCAACGCTTGTCACCAGGAGCGAGGACCTCGAAGATGTCGAATTCACCGCAGCCGCTGGTCCAGCAGGAGCACTCTGGCTTTCCGTACTGCAGAGTACGTGGGATTTGAGCGTTGAGCATCCAGATGGCGGGCATGTTGGTTGGGCTGTAGATGTCAGCAGTGGTGGTTCCGTCATCCGGCATGCCGAACTCGAAGAAGAAAGCCTTGCTGGGTCCGTCGAAACCGTGGTATGCGACAGTACCGTTACGGTAGTAGCCACATCCGTCGTCGCCCTCGGAGCATTTCTTGTCACTCATGACAACCACCTCGTTCTTGGATGGGATGGTACAATCCTTAAGAATTTGTGGTGAGCCTGCGCCGCTGCAGCCATCGGCACTGGCGTACGACAGCGAGTTACCGAAGCTGTAGTCGAAGATGCCGGAGCCGGCAGTGCCACCCTCGTGGTTGAGGAACACGAGACCATCAGCGGTCTGCTTCTCTGCATTGTAGTACGCGACACGATTCCAGCCCTCGCCAGTCGAGGTTTCGTCATCGTCGTCATCGCTGCTGCTGCTGCTGGAGCTGCTCGATGAGCTGGACTTCGCCCTGCTGGCGCCGGTAGCTGGAGCAGAGTTGGTGCTCGCGCTGTTGGCGGCAGGCGCGTTGTTCACTTGCGGGCTAGCGGCAGAAGAACCCGAACTCGCGGCAGGCTCTCCAGAGTAGTTGTTCAGCCATGAAACCGCCTTGCCATCAATGATGGCATTGACGACATCGCCCAGCGCGGCATCCCGTTTCTTGTGAAGGTGGGCATGGTGTCCGTGCCCATGTGCACCACCAATGTGACGGCGCTCATGGACTGCTCGTCGCGAATAGCTGGTGGGCGATGAGGAGGAAGAGCTAGGAGTGTATACTGCAAGCTGCTTCAGTATCAATGGTCCACGGAGGTGGAGCGAGACCTCCTCGTCGAATGGAGCAAGAGTTCCGGAGTATCCATTGGGAGAGCTGGAGCATGCGCCAGACGAGCTGTCCATGTTCGTAATCTTGTTGTAAGAACCCGAGCCACCCACGCCGGTGTATGTGATGGCCTTGACACACTTGCAGTAGTAGTTGCCACCGTCGTCAACGCTGCCCTCGGAGCAAAAGTCGGCGGTAACTGTCGCTGCGAAGAGCGCTGCGGCTCCCAAAGAATATCGCATGTTGGCGTTTGTTGACAGGTGAGAGTGTCGATGTGAGACTTTTGAATTGTGGTATCGGAGAGATTTAATTCGGAAGGCGTGCGCGGCAGAGGCGTACTGGCGCAACTATTGTGACGTCTGATTGTCTGATTGTCGTGGGTGAAGCTATTGTCGAACCCCTGGGTTGGCTGTTTATAAAAGCCGGTTGCCGTGCAAACGCTCGTGAAGGCGGCGTGTGACTGCTGCTTTCTTGCAATGAGTGACTGTGGTGAGAATGCAGTGCAGGTGAACGAGCGTGAGCGTCACTGCAGGACAGCGACGTATAATGTGTGGTGTCTCCGGATGGGTCGTTGGAGTGAACGGGGGGTCCGCGAGGAGAGGGAGGCTGAAACGACTAATAAGAGGTACGCCCAATCAAGTGGACCCAAGAAATTGCACAACGGTGCGCAACGGGCTGGACCTGCGCGACACAACGGCTGATCGCTGGGCGCTGGTCGTCTCGCCTGCGCTTTGCAGAAACTGGCGTAGCGAGGCAATTGTTCGTCCACGACCATGTGGGACGTCTACGTGTACTTGTTCACCGTCGTCGCCGTCGCTGGCATGTGTCGCCTGCACGCCGCGCGCGTGACCGGGGCCTGCGGTGTGGCGGGCGGCGACATTGTGTACTGGCCGAGCCGATGTGGAATGCAAAGAGCAGAGCAGCACGGCCGTCGACTCCGCAGGTCTGCGTCTAGATTGATTCGTGCGAAGCCTTGCCGTGAGAGCCAAGTTCCAAGTCGAGAGCTTGTCTGTTTTCTTCCGCATTTAGCTGCAAATCGCAGAGCGCGTGTCCACTTTGACGCCGATGCTTCTGCCAAACGGCGCCAAAGCGCGAAACCGTGGTATGGCACAGTTGCGATCGCATGTCGTGCATGTCGTGCGATGGCAGCTGCACAGAGATGGCCAAGATCAATGCTGGTGCATTTCTTTGTTCTGCGGGTAAGCGGCGGGCTCGAACATTCCGATTCTCTGCCGCCTTCTCCACCGGCATGCCGGGCCTGACTCTTTGCTTCACCTTCCATTGCAACCTCACTGCATACGTAACCAGCGCTAAAGCAGACTCACAATGCGATAAACGCTGCGTTACTGAGACGCCGCGCGTACCATCACAATTCGACGCTGTCCACAGCAAATCGCGACCACGCAGCCCGGAAGCGTCGCCTGTGATGGAGTGCCGACAACCGTAGCGCCATGGGGATCTTTATCCTCCGAAATGAGGATGGCCATGGGTTCACGCTTCTGACTTCCACCTTCACACGTGGGTCAGGCATCGCGAAGGCATGCGAAGCGGGAGCTGTACGTCAGCGATGAAACATGTATGCGTTATCCGAATGCAGCGACGTCCCCATCCTCGTACGGCTCATGCTGTCCGATGCAAAGGAGACTCTGCGACGCTTCACAGCAGGCGCTTGTTGCAATCTGACCTGATACAACTCATGCCATGCAATGCGGGTCGCGCGTCGTCGACGCAGCAAGGCACAATGCGTACCGGTCGTGAATGAGAGCAGGTAGACCGCGTGTACTCCTCCGGGCGTACGCTTCCTGATATGCATGGTAATTCGAGCTCAGTGCAGTGAAGTACCACTAAGGGTGATTGCTGAACAACCTCCCGCGATAGTAATCATCCTAAGACATGAAGAGGCCATGATTACGTTCTCGCAGATACGAGGAAGACACGAGCTTTCTCCGCGGCATTGCATTGCAACGACGAGATGAAAGATCGTGCATACTGTACCACTTGTCATTGGATGCCGAATCTAGGGGAGATCTAGAGCGACGCCAGTCAGCTTCTCGTGCTTTCACTTGAGCCATGCTCGTCCAGAGTGTGTAGGAAACATCGATGTGGTCAGAAGTCCGTTGAATGCATTAAGCCCAAAAGGCTTTGAACATTAGAGGTACCAGAAATAGTAAAAAATTGTATGGAAATCATCATGTGATGTGATGGTTATGGTGCTGGTGGGTGAAAGTTTGCATGCTCACCTTCTTGGTCCGTCCTACTACCTCGCAATTCGCAAGCACTCCGATCTGCCGTCCGCAAACCATCCTTCGGATGTCGCTTGCTCAGGCGAGATGCCGGCCGGACGCAGCAGGAAAATTTCGTTGTCGTGGTGGTGTGTAGGACATTGGAAGGATTTTTGCAGGAGAAGATTTTGGCAACAGCGAAGTTAGCGTGCTGACTAATCCCGTCTTCCCGTTCTTCGTCCTCCGTCCTTCACCTGGACCTGCTATGCTTCTGTACCTGAACAATCCTCCTCCACAGCCTGTCCATGTCTTCATACCGTATCTCCGAAGATGCCTCTGGGCACCACTCAATTTCAGAAGACTTCCAAATAGGGTTTGTCATCGTCGGATGAACAGAAGTGCCCATCGAATGTCAGCAGTCACGAGGTTGACCAAGGCTGGCGACCACCGCTGCAATGGCTACACCTGCTCATTTCGATCTCGAATCGCTCAGCGGACGCGTCTCCGAACACCTCTGCTTTCACGCAAGTTCTCAATCAGAGACATGCGGAATGCATGATTGCTGCCAATCCAGCCAAGACTTTCCAGGGTTTGTCAACAACTCGGCCTGTGACTAAGTCTCTGGTCATGGCAGACAATTCCTAGTGGAGCCAGGTTTTCGATATCGTAGAAGCTGGCGAAGACGTGGGCTGACCTTACGACAATCACCTTCGGTCTCTGCTCATCCTGAACCGAGGAGCTCGAATAGTGACGTCAAACAACAATAAATGTGAGCGTGCCGCAATATGTGGCCGCGAGGCAGCCGGTTTTGTCAATGCTTTTGAGAAGCGCTCGGATAAAGGTAGGTTTTTATCTTGGAGTGAGACAGCTTTGCATTCGTCCTCGTTCCTGCATCTCATTTCGCTGCACTCGGAATGTCATTTGACACCCTAGTGCATGGCCGCACGGCTGAAACGACCGCACCTCGAGGTGCGCAAGTAGATGAGCTCGAACAAAACTTGAGGCGGATCGAGAGTGACTTTACCATTGATGCATCAAGATTGAAGCAGATAGTGGCGAGGTTCCAGGAGGAACTCGAAGATGGTAAGGGTCAGCAAGACGACGACTTTCTTCCCTAAGCTGAAACATAGCAGGACTACAACGAGATGAACAGAACATTGTACGCTGAACAACTAAAGCTAAAAAATCGTGAAGTTGATCGATGACACAGCCCATGAATGTTACCTGGGTCATGGGCTGGCCAACTGGCCACGAGACTGGATCGTACCTCACTTTGGACCTTGGTGGCACGAATTTGCGAGTCTGCTGGATCGGGCTTCATGGACGCGAGCATGATGTCGATGTCACTCAGGACCAGTACAAAATTTCTGACGATATCAAAAGTGGCAACGCTGAGCAGTTATGGTCTTACGTCGCTGACTGCTTGGCAAAATTCATCGACAAGCACGAGCTTGGCAGTTCCAATGAAGAGCCCATTCCGTTTGGCTTCACATTCTCATATCCGGCTTCCCAGCAGTATGTCGATCACGGCGTCCTGCAGACGTGGACGAAAGGTCTTGATATTTCTGGTGTCGAGGGAGAAGATGTCGCGGCTCAGCTGAAGGGAGCTCTGGAGAAGAGAAACCTGCCAATACGGCTGGTGGCTCTCATCAACGATACGACCGGAGCAATGATCGCGTCATCATATCACGATTCGGAGACCATGATTGGGGCCATCTTTGGCACGGGATGCAATGCCGCTTACATGGAAGACGTTAGATCAATACCGAAACTCAAAGGGACCGATCTACCTGCTGATGGCCAGATGGCTATCAACTGTGAGTATGGTGCATTCGATAATGGCCATCATGTTCTGCCACGGAACAAGTATGATCTTGAGATCGACGAGGCTTCACCAAGGCCAGGAGAGCAGACATTCGAGAAGCTCAGTGCAGGGCACTATATGGGAGAGATGTTCAGGCTGGCCATTCTCGACCTGTACGAGCAAGGTCTAGTGTTCAAAGGCCAAGGCGGCGACAAGATCAAGGAGCCATACGTACTTGATACTGGCTTCCTTTCTCTCATCGAGGATGACGATTCCAGTGATCACGCAGAGACGCGGCAAGCGTTTCGGAAGCAACTCAATTTCAAAATCTCGGACGATGAGCTTGCGCTCGCAAGACGTCTGGCCGAAGTGATTGCTGCTCGAGGAGCCAGACTATGCAGTTGTGGCGTTGCCGCCATCTGTCGTAAGAAGGGCATCACTTCCGGCCATATTGCAGCAGACGGGAGCGTGGCAAACAAGCGTAAGCGCATCAGTTTTCTCGTACGTAAGTCGTTCATACTGAACTCGTGACAGATCCAAAGTTCAAAGCTCGATGGGCTCAAGCAATGGCAGAAGTACTAGACTGGCCCGAAGACCGCAAAGAAGACCCAATCACTATTACAAGCGCTGAGGATGGATCTGGGATTGGAGCGGCTATCATTGCAGCGATGACAGATGCTCGAGCCAAGAGAGGTGATGTTGTTGGTATTCAGGATAAGGATACAAGGGGACGGTCGCAAGCGAACACGTGAGAGGAGCAATTCCTGGTATTTTTGCGCTGGCATAAGTAAGAGGATCCAATGGCTGGCAGCAAATTGCATGTTGGACATGGAAGATTTTCAGGGTAGTTCTGCTATTCCATGAGTCACAATGGTGTCAATACTTTATATAGTGTCGTAGAGCGTGAAGTAGAAGAGAGGAAGTGAAGCGTTAAAGGTGGGTCTTCATTTTGTTGCCTGAGGCAAAAACGCTAAATAAGCTTCATCTTTCCAGCTCTTTGCTGCCTGCGTCCTACGTGGACTCCATCCTCTTTGCTGCATTCAGTTCGACATCATCGATTTCATCATCCCAAGCCTGGCGTAGCACGACTTGTTGCATAAGAATCAGAAACAAGCAATGGCAGTGATGATGGCAAAGCAGACGAACCAGCCTGCATGCCTTCCTTCGACCATTCACCTGGCGCTAAGACCGGCGACGCACGTGCAGCGGTGATCCTTCTCAGGCACCATCGCCTGCCTAGAGTCCTCACTTCTTATCGATAAGCCTATGACCGGTGTCTGTATGCAGTGTACGCCCTCCAATTCAAGCTTGCAGCACATCCGCTGCCTGGCACGGTTCCTTCTCGCTCTGGTTGGCCAATTCACGTTCGACTCACAATGCTCAACTGGCTCGCCACATCTCCCAGGCACAGAGTGGAGCGTGTGCCGTAAATTGAGCCCATTCATTGGGTGCTTCACATGCATCGAGCCGGACCTCTGTTGCCTTCCAACGCAGCCCGTGCCACTACCTCACATCACGTACGCTCACATATAAGTATTACCCGTTGTTCACTTCGATCATCTCTGTTTTTTCACAAACCCCTTGCTTCGATCGAGCTAACAAAAGCTATCATCGATCTTCTTTCACCACAATTCCCCTACAGAGACCGCCATTGATACTCACCGTCAAGACATGGCGCGGACTAAGCAGACCGCTCGCAAGAGCACTGGTGGTAAAGCCCCGCGCAAAGTCCTTTCCGCTAGTTCTTGTGGCCGACGTACTGCAGATGGAGCTATTGTCGACAATCCCGACTTGAACGAAGAAGAGCAACAGAAGCTAAAAGAGATCGAGGAGGGCGAGATGCAAGCCTCGTTGAAGTAGGTCTTACGCTCACTGTACATTACCCATTACTGACTCCTCGCAGGCATATCGACAAGAAGCACACCGAGCAGGGCAAGGTCTTCTACACCGAGACGGTCGATGAAGAAGTGCCAGATCAAGTCAACTGGTGGAGTCAGTTTGCGCTCTGCCTCGTTCGTCACATGAGCCACGACAACAGATACGTCCAGAAGACCAGTCTGCAGGTCAACTCGCAACACCTCAAGGATATTCTTCGAGACACTATCGACAGCTTTCCAGGCATCTCGTTCCACACCAAAGAGATCACGATCGATGCTCCTTACCGGGTCCTGTTTCACTACAAAGATGAGCTGGAAGCCGCTGGAGAGAAGCTCGAAGATGAGGATGCTATTGCTCACCTTGACCTACTGCTCGAGTTCATACACGAAGAATTCAAGGACGCCATCGAAGAGAGCGACAACCTGCGTGAGCAAGGCTTGATGTCTTACGAGCATCTCTGGACAATCTTCCGCCCTGGTGACCTGATCTATGGCACGGTGCTCGGCCAACCACGAGCGTTCCGTCTGAACAGCTACCAGTACGTTTGCGGCAATTTTCCAGGTCTGCAACTGAGCACCGAATTCGTCGACTTTGACGGAGAGGACTTCGGAACTCGCGACGGCGCACAGTTTGTTGCTGCCTTCGGTGGAGCCCAGCGCATCGATGGACTGGAAGCTTTTCCGATGAAGTTCCACAGTGCACCTGAAGATGTTCAAAAGCAGCTCGTGGCTCGAGGCAGACGCTTCGAAGAGCTTGCTGGAATGCACTTCAAGCGCTACGCCAGCATTGCTCTCGAGCACACGCCTTGCGGACTCAGTCGGTACAACGTGGACGGCCGAGTTGTGGTCGATGTCAAGACATATCACCGTCTAAATGCTAATCGCGCGTTCACTGTGAGCGCGTTCAAATCGGCCGAAGACAAGCGCAAGAAGAGACGTCGTGCAAACAACAATGAATACAATTACGACTACGATGACTACGACGACGGTAACGAGGATATTGGTACCGAGCTCGTGCCAATCGATGTCCTTGATGTTGACCCTATGACCGACGATCAATGTCTCCTTGCCAACGCCATGGTTCGTGGCTTCTCTTTTACCGAGAAACGCTGGTTCGAGTTCTTCGTCGATAAGCTGTTGCCACCAGCCTGGAACACCAACTGCTTCGATCAACTCGTCCTTCCTTCAGCACAAAAGGACCTCGTCCAAGCTCTCGTGGCGAACCACGTCCAGCAACGCAGCGACTTTGATGACATTGTCAAAGGCAAAGGTAAAGGACTCATCCTTGTTCTGCATGGCCCGCCTGGAGTTGGCAAGACGTTGACCGCAGAGACGGTGGCAGAATTCTGCAAGAGACCACTATACATGGTGTCCTCTGGCGATCTCGGCACCGACTCTGAACGCCTTGATGAGCGTCTCACCAAGATTCTTGACATGGCTTCAACCTGGAAAGCCGTCCTCCTCATCGACGAAGCAGACGTCTTCCTCGAGCGCCGCTCCCTTCACGACATGGAACGCAATGGCCTGGTCTCCATCTTCCTCCGCGTCCTTGAATACTACGAAGGGATTCTGTTTCTCACATCCAACCGTGTCAACACATTCGACGACGCGTTCAAATCCCGCATCCACGTCCCGCTGAAGTACAACGATCTTACTGTCGACAGCCGCACCAAGATCTGGAAGCATTTCCTAAAAGACGAGGATGCCGTGGATGACGAAGGCTGCAGAGCTCTAGCGCAAGCTGACATCAATGGTCGCCAGATCAAGAATGTCATCCGCACAGCCAAGAGTCTCGCGCAGTTCAAAGGCGAAAAGCTAGACCGCGAGAAGTTGCAGCAGGTCATCACGATTCAAGAGGAGTTTGAGAGCGAGTTGGATAATGTGGGTTGGGACAAGGTGAAAAAGGTGCCGGAACAGATCGTGAATGGAGTCAACGGACATTGAGGATATGAGTTTGTTGGAAAGGTTTTCAATACATAAACGGCCGCGTGTGGAACTATTGGAACTGGGTACAATGGCTGCGCTAGGTAATGGAGCATTCTGAAATGAGACTAATCATACATACAGTCGTTTGGCAAGCTCCCTCTCAAATTTTCAAGTCGCTACTCGTGCCATTGCTGTGTCAGGACCAAAGCGGGCTCGGTCGTCGAAGCACGGCCGGTCATGTCAAGAAGTCTGCTCACGCCATCGTCCGGTCTCGTATCCTCTTAGAAAAACCATAGTTCATCCAACAGAGCAGCTCTCGCCCACTTCGACAGAATCTTCCCTTTCTTGGCTTTGCGGAGGGTGTCGACAGCCCATGTCGTACGGATACAGTAAGCTCCATCCGGTCCAAGCTCTGGAAGCGTTACACCCAGGGCTTTTTCCAGTTCCTCATGGCGGAACCAACCATCCTTTTCGAATAGGAACCCGTTTGGGAGGCCGGCCATAATCTCAGGATCCTGTTGCCAATGCTCAATTCGAGTGACGTGGAGTTTTGGCGTTTCGAGACATGCGTCCCCGGACAGTGGAATGCGAAGGAGGCCACTGCTGTCGCTCTTGTTGATGTTCGATGGATTTGGAGGAAGTTTAGGCTCCTTGCGTGCCTTGATGTCAAGGTAGTACTGACGGAGTCCGTCACGGTCGATCTTCAAGCCCCGTCTTTTGAGTTCGGCGTCCGTGTCCGAGACAAACCATATAGGAGTATCCAAGACCTCGAGGAATTGCTGGACTGTGTCGACTTCGCAGAATGCTGTCGGATATTCATGGCCATACTGATCCTTGAGCACGCGGTTGTGCGGACCAATCGTCAAAGTTGGACAGTGTGTGTCCATGTAGGCCTGTACCAACGCATTGGCAACGTTGACGAGCCACTCTATCATTGGCAGATAGCTATTTTGTGTGATGACAATCTGGTCGTTGGTCCTCCTTTCTTTTAACAGGCGTTCTATTCTCCGCACGGCAGGAGAATGGTTTGAAGCCCATTGCGTGACTGCGACAACGATGTTGATCCGCGTATGACTCAGAGCTTTCCAAAGGCCACGCCGGGCAAGGTAAGCGAAAACGAAGGCAGGCATACTTGGTTCCTCTGGCGTGCCGGCAAAGTATTGGGCGTCCACCAGACTGTGTTCGCGTTCTTGGACCTTCCGCAAGAGCGCGTTGTCGTTCTCAGGGGCGTTCACCAGTTCGCGAAAGTTTGTAGACACGTCACGGCAGCGCATGATATCTCTGGGTCCAAGGCGGGACAGGATGTCGAGCTTTAGTTCGGCAGGGAGGGATTCGATGGTGGTTATCGCACCTGCCTTAGGAAATGCAGCGTGCTCTTCCTCTGTATGGCTAGTATCGCCACAAATCTGGCAGATCAGCGGGTCAGCCTCTTGTTCTAGGTTTTCAGAAAAGGGGAGTAGATCCCACAGGTTACGTGGTATGAACTCCATCGCGGAAACTTCGTGGATGCTCCGAGTGACTCGGAGTGAGGTTGCGATGTGGTTGCTGAAGCCGTCCAGCGGCGTCTTGTTGCGTTGTAGTATTGACGCAGAAGACAGTTCTGAGTGCAAGAACGTTTGGGGTTAATTGTGTGCTTGCTTTATCCTTAGAGAATTTGCAATGGTAACGATACCAAAGTATCTATATAAGTACACATTGTCTAGACAGCACAGATTCGTATAGAGGAAATCCTGCACAATGCCATTGATGGAAGGTAAACAACCCAGGTATGCGTGGACATAGCTCAGGCACAAAGGAGATACAACAATGCCATTGGTGCAAGATGAACGAGTTAGTTGTACGAACATAACTTGGGGGGCACAAATGCTTAGACTAAGCGTAAGTCACTACAGACATCTCCCTAGAGGCCCGAATACAGCATGCAGAGATGGTGTCATTAAATCGTGAAGTGCGAATGTTACGTTTCGATCCTATTCAAACAAATGAGCTCTATGCCATTCTATGTTACAATCTATTCCCTATCATCTCTGGTCCCCCCGATCAATACGTTGCGACCTTACCACAAGTAAAGCTGCTCGAGTATAGCAGCTCTCTGCCAATCTGTCAGAGGTCGCCTCTTGTTATGCTTTGCCTTCGTAATCAGGTCGTAAGCCCATTTCGTCTTCACACAAATTCCCACACCACAAATCAATTTTGGGAGATTCTCTCCTAGGATTTGGGACAATTTCCACGTGCTGCAACGGCCACCAACATGCGTGAGCCATTCATCGCTGCGGTATTTGAAACTTTCGGGCGTTTGGTCCCAATAGATGACGGAAGTAATGGGGAACTCGGGTTTCTCAAGGCATGGGTCGCCGGAGAGCGGAATGCGGAGAAGACCATTACCGTCACTTTTGTCTATGACGGAAGGAGGGTAGGTGGGGAGTGAGGGTTCCCTGTGCGCCTTGATGTCCATGTACCACTGGAACATTTGCTCGCGGCTTAATGGCAAGCCGAGCTCTGAAATAAGGTATTGCAGACCGACAAAATTTTCGGGCGTATCGATATGTGCGATGAAGACGTGGTGATTATAGACGTCACGCATCTTCCGTGCCCAACCGTCGTGTATGGAAGCTGTGAGTTCGGGGCAATGTTCATCGATAAACGCCTGAACCAGACACTCTCCAATCTTTGTCAAGTAACTGCAGAAGTGTATAGCCGAACTTCCCTGGGAAATCTGTACCATTTTCTTAGCCTTGCGAGACCAGTTAGCGCTCCACTGGAGGACTGCTGTTTGAATCAAGAGGCGTGTGTGCCGATTGTCTTTCCAGAGGCCTCTTCGAGATAGGAAGGTGAAGAGGAAACGAAGCAGGCTGGGTTCTTCAGGGGAGCCTAGAAAGTAGTTACTGTCCGCAAGATATTGCTGCTCGAACTTCTCTCGAGTTGGAAAGAGTGCGGGTTTGTTGTCCGGTGCATCGACGAGCTCTTGGCTGTCCTTGGACACGCCACGGAAACGCTGAATTTCGGTCGGAGAAAGCATCGATAGGATGTCAAGTCGGAGCTCAGCTGGAAGGGATTGAATAGTCGTCTCTGCGTCGGGATCAGGTATGGCGGCGTGTTCTTCTTCTGTGTGGCCAGGCGTGCGGCAGGTTTCGCAGAACTTGCGGTCACCATTCTGCCATGGATCGTCACAGGTGGCGAGCGCTTGGAACCGGTTTGACGGAGTGGGTGCTAACTTCTTAGTCAGCGCTTTCACGTTGATCCAACTGCGTGGCATGATGGCAACTGTGTCGGTGTTCACGTTCAGTTGGGCTGTCGTTCTGAAGCTGTCCGGCAGCTATGTTATCGAGTTTGTCGGGTTTCGTGCAGAAGGTCTGTTGAGTCTCGTGGTGGTAAGTTGTGCAATCGGTACTCGAAGTGGACTGTGTGCTTGATAAAGTCTGAGAAGGTGGTCGCGTTGGAGGCAGCCTGAAGTCCTGAAGTATATGCATAGCTGAGCGTTGTGTGAATTGCGCAGATCCGAGGAAAGGCGACATGCATAATGGCATAGTGAAAAGTGAACAGCCAAGCATAGGGCTATAGTCCAGGCACCAATGTATGGACAAAGCGTGATGAGGCACAAAGCCATTGTGCAAGATTTCGAGTGACTTGAGGTGCACACCTGCAAGTCGAGCCTTTCGTTAGTCAGCAATCACTTTTACATTAACATACATACTGTACACGAGCTTCATTGGCACGCAATTCGTGGAATCTCTCGTCCCGCCGGCAATCATGTGCTGTTGACCTCGGTCTTGACGCTCCTGCAAAGCTTTCTCCTTTGTCCAGGACATTAGATCCACCTCACACACGGCCTTCGAAAGCCCGGATGATTTACTCTCCCCCGACAAGTGGCTTCCTCTCATCGCGATTCCCTTTCCAGTACGCCCAACCTCCAGCAATAGCGTTTATCGCGCAGAAGCCCATCGTCACGCCTCTGGTTACTCCTCTCGCAGTGACTTTCTGGCTCAACTTGACTTGTCTCCTTCTCGCGAGAACAAAGTATGCCATTGACCACGCACCCATCAGTCCAGCGCTGTCCTTTTTGAAGCCTTGTACGTTGAGGTAGGAGGAGAAGAGCAGGATCGGTGGGAAGAGCATGGGGAGTGGTTGGAAGGGTCGAAGGTGTTGGGCGGTTATGAGAGTTGCGAGAAGGGTCGGGGGAAGCGGGTTCTCTGAATTTGGGTCAACATATGCGCAATGGATAATGTGCTACAAGGATCGTTATAGACATACCACCCCATGCTTTGGCATAGCTGAAGAGACCTTGTTTGGCCTCTTCGGCATCTTTTGGTAGCTCGCCGGGCATCGGCATTGTGCACGTCGCTAGTATGGTTGGTGTTCGGATATCAACGCGACTTTTACGGTCCAATGGCTTCAGGTTGAAACAACAGGCTTTCACATGCGAAGTGAATGTCCGGGATGAAGTGAAGGAAAGTGGTTGTTGATGTCATGCTTTGCGCCGGAACAACGATACGCCGAAACGATCAAGGCCCACGTTCGGCGGAAGCGATGGACCCTCTCGACTTTCTGGCTGATCTGTCAACAACATTCGCCCGCCTCCACCAACAAACATCGGAATTCCAGGACAACGCCTGAACCAACCTACCACCAATCCATGACCTAAGTCCTCCCCGTGGCACGACCTCCAGCACCCGCCGGCGCCCTTGCGCCCACGACCATCGCCGCAACACCAACATGTCCGAGAAGAAGGCGCATGCCAACGGCCACCACACACATAACGATGGCTCTTCCTCCCGCGCCTACACAGTTGAACAGAAAGCGGCAGTGATCCGAGTGAAACGCTGCGGACCTACAGACTTCTACGATATTCTCGGCCTTGAAGCCTCGCGAGCCACGGCAACCGACAGCGAGATCAAAAAGGCTTATCGCAAATTATCACTTCTCACGCATCCGGACAAAAATGGCTACCCTGGCGCAGATGAAGCGTTCAAGATGGTCAGTCGCGCTTTCCAGATCTTGAGCGATGCGGACAAAAAGGCGAAATATGATCGGTTCGGAGGGGATCCTGAGTCGAGAATGGGCGCCGGAGGGGGCGGAGCATCATCAAGTGGTGCGAGTCCGTTCAGTGGGTTCGCACAGCAGAGGAGGGGTCCCATGTTTGAAGAGGAAATCAGTCCCGAGGAGCTGTTCCGACAATTCTTTGGCGGAGGAGGCGCGTTTGGTGGTGGGGGGCCTTTTGGCGGAGGCTTTGGAGGGCCGGGATTCGTGTTCAATGTTGGAGGTGGGCCTGGGATACGTGTACACCAATTTGGAGGAAATCGGCCCCGAAGGAGACCGCATAATCATGAAGAGGCGCAACAAGGGCCGACGAGCATGTTCCAGGCATTGCAAGGACTATTACCGCTTCTACTGCTTTTTGTCTTGCCCTTGATTAGCAGCTTTTTCTCCGGGTCAGGGCAACCGAGTGGACCATCAATGCGGTTCGACGCAGCGGTTCCCCCTCACACCGAACAACACACAAGCGGGAAGTTGAAAGTGCCGTACTGGGTGAACCCGACCGAAGTGCGAGATTTTACTGTGAAGAAATGGAAAAACTTGGATGAGCAGGCCGAGAGGAAATACATTATCAACTTGAACGCGGAGTGCGAGTGGGAGCAGAGTCAACGTCAGCGGTTAGCGAACGAGGCTATGGGCTTCTTCTACACCGACCAGGTCAAATTGGATAGGGCGAAGAAGATGGAAATGCCCAGTTGTAGAAGATTGGAGGGGCATGGATATCGGTTGCCCAACAGGTATTAATGATGACTTGCATTGGATTAGGTTGCACTGGCAAAGCTCAATTGTATATGACTTGCTCTTCTCTGCTGTTGCGTTAAAGCGTTTCTTGGGCTTTCCGTAGGGATGATCACCAATTTTGGTGTCGATTATGCACATTCTTACCTCTTCTCAGCCGCTTCGGCACTCTCCTTTTGTTCGCAGTCTGAAGTACGCTTCAGCTCGGCGCAAGTCACTGTTGCACTATCTCAAAATGAGACACATACCACTTCCAATGCGCCACATCGCAGCATCGCGTTTCCAGCGCAAGGACAAGTTACAGGCGCACGAGAACATTCTCTTTGTCCGCGTGGTCAGCGCCGAGGAACTTGAGACTTGTTACTTGCTTGACACATCTAGTCGCCGGTGCACAAGGGCTTTGTCTGGCCCTGCTGGCAAGTGATGTGCTCTTAGGGGCTCGTGCATAAAATTGTGAATCGTGTCTTTCCACGTCTCGTGCATTAGAGTGGCTATTCACCGTCCGCACAAGCACTATGTGTTCTTGTTAATGTCTGCTCTCCATTTTGAAGGATACAAGTACTGCTGTCCTTCTTCCCGCTGGCTTTTCCATCAATTCTACACAAACACGAAGCCAGCTTTCCGCAGACTACATCACGCAAAGCTCGACAGTCCAGAATCACATCCTAAAACAATGTCGAGTCCGACACCACCAGCAAAGAAGCTGAGGACAAGCACAGCTGCCCTCGAGGGGCACATACACGATCCTCTTCCAAAGTTCGATATGGACGAGATCTATGACACCACACTTGTCAAGATCATCGTCGGCAATGAGAAGTCCGGCATCAAGACATTCACAGTCCCGCGCGAGCAAGTCTGCGCGCACTCGAACTACCTCGCAGGGGCGCTGAAAAGAGACTTCAGAGAGGGCAAAGAGAAAATGGTCAAGCTCGAGGACTTCAACCCACGATCTTTCGCCATCTTCCTGACCTTCATCAATACCTGCAAGATCGCTCTCTCCTGGCCGAGCACTGGCATGACATCCTTTAACCCTTATGAGCCAACAACATGGGGATTCGACATGCTTTTCGGTTGCTATTTCCTTGCAGATTACATCGGCGCTCGAGGGTTTCGACAGCGCATCTTCGAAACAATTCAGATCAAGTTCATCGATCACGGAAGGATGCCTTCGGGCGCCGAGATTCGAGAAGCCTACGAAAAGACCCCAGAGAACTCCCAACTCCGCAGACTCATCGTCGATACCGCGGTTTCGCGTGACGTTCCGAGCTCAGACCCTGTCAGGCTCTATGGCGATGAGCCTCCTCCGATGAAGTTCGTGGCAGAGATGCAATTGCGAGCCAGCAAGCACATCTCCGCTTTGACGTGCTACCACTGTTCTCCTCACACTCCTTGCGACCATGAATGCGAGTCGAAAAAGCATACGAGGGAGGACGCGATTTCGGACGGGGTCTTGATGTGGTGCAACTATCATGAGCACGACACAGAAGAGGAGAAGGAGTTGTGTAAGTGGAGAGCTAAGGCCCTGCAGGAGCGTATCGATCAGGAGGCGAGAGACTACCAGGGAGGAGAAGACGACGATGAGGACTTGTAGAGCATTACGTTTGATGATATTCTGAGGTGGCGCGGCGATCCGCAGGAACATTTGATGCTTCGATTTGCATATGGGAGGAGGACCGTTTGATTGTTGGCTGAGCGGTGCCTCATAGATTCTCCCATTCGCAGATTTTCATGATTCCTGCAAGACGACCGTAAAGAGTGTTTAACTTCTTACTTTACATATTGTCCTGGAAACTGTACACGTCAATCTCATTCTTGTTGTTAGCACTGAAAGAACCATAATTTTCCCCCAATGTCGCTTTTGCGAAATCTGAGCTGCAAGCCTCATAATTCGATCTATCCTATAAACTCGACAACAAGCCATCTTGGTCAGCTTTTCGAATCAATCACGCCAGCACATAGACCAGGCAGATGTAGAGGAGCTGCTATCAGTCACCACGCACCCTGGCTCGGAAAGGAACATAAGTGATGAGAAAATCTTTCTCGCCGCCTCCGGAGCTCTCATCCGAATAGTGGTAGAGAATGTAACGGCACTCTTCCCAGGGGGGTTCGTAAACGAGTTGGGACATTGAGACATCATCGGGACCCATTGTGTCGAGTACAACGTCGTAAGTGTCGCTGATTGTGAAGACGATGTATTTAACAGGAAGTGCTTTCGATTTGAAATTGTAAACTAAGCCTTCATTGTCCGGTCCAAGGAAGAAGCTGTTTGAGAACGAGTTATCAGGAAGAGATCAAATGGTCCGACTTTCAAGACTTTGCTCACTCAGGCATGATGTTCTAATTTCACTGTTCTCCAGTCCGTGAGCTGGACGGCAGCGCCTACTTGGAAGACTTTATGCAATTGCTAAGCTGGGTGACGAAGAAGGGGGCTGTAGATCTCGGGACTTGTGAAGTGTAGAAAATCAGTTTAATCGGACAGCCTGAGCTCAGAATTAGCTGTTCACTTCTACATGCTAGTCGGTTAAAGCTTCCACGGACACAAAAGTCGACAGCTCTCAAATAGACTTTCAGCATGCATGACAAGATGCAGCTCGGGGAGGCCGACCGGCGAACCCATTACTGACGTGGCTTGCTGTCGAGGAGCATGCCTTCGATTGTGCGTCAAAACATGCGACGGAGCAGTAGCACGTGCTCAGGTACGAGAGATTCCTCCTTGGTTGTAGCCCACTCATAGCTCTCTTAGACTCTTGGCCCGCATATTGTAGATAGGACTGTGTTACCCCGATGTGTCCCTAGTCTCTCACAGCTTCGATCGAGTCTTCTCCACTGTGTCGATATCGTAAAATGCAACATACTTCTGCATCATCCTCGCCTCTTCGTCCGTCATCTTTAGCTTCGCGAGCGTTTCTGGGCCACCGTTGATAACTTTCTTGACCAGGACTTCGAGCTTCTTGCCATTGACGTTATACGGGATTTCGTCCATCTCGAAGATGAAATATGGAACATGTCTTCTGCTCAGATCGCTCGCGATTTTCTTGGTGGCAACCTCCGTCACCTTCGCAAGTGGATGTATTGTCCCCGATTGTGCCTCTTCTGTACACTTCAAAAACAACAAGACCTTCTCTGTGTCGTCCTGATATTTCCCGTCCGATCTTTGTTGTCCCACGACCAGAGCATCTACTATTCCAATGCTCTTTACTTCTTCGCTCTCCAACACAGCATAGATTTCCGCACTCCCAAATCTTATGCCGCTAGGGTTCAACACACCATCACTCCTACCCAGCACATACGTCCCTCCAGTCTCCGGATTCATTCTCACGAAATCTCCATGCGTCCAGACGTGTTCGAAACCTTCGAAATATGCCGCATGATATCTCTTCTTGTCTGGGTCATTCAGAAACATCACCGGCATGTTCGGAAAGGGTTTCTTGCAGACCAGCTCTCCACGTTCACCAGGTTTGGCAGGTTGCCCCGCAGGATCGAAGGTATCCATGTCCATTCCTAAGGCTTTCGCTGCACATTCGCCGGGATAAGAAGGGAGAGACCGGGTGCCATAGAAGAATGATCCGCAGAGTTCAGTTCCGCCAGAGAATTGTATTTGGCAGATGTTGGGGCCGAAGCATTCGATTAGCCAGGTTGCTAGGGAGGACGTCAGGACTGCACCAGTGGAGTAAATCGAATGCAACTTCGTTGCGTAATCTTTCACTTTGACATTGTGCTTCTGAAGTTCGGCGTAATATCTCGGCCCTGCACCGAAACCTGTTATGCCGTGCGAGAATAACTTGCGAAGGAGAGTGTCGGGGTTGGGGTAGAAAGGTGATCCATCGTATAGAATCATAGGTGTGCGACAGAACAATGCCCCGATGGAAATGTTCCACAGAGTCCAGCCAATGTTGCTAAAGTGGATATAGAGATCCCGAGCGCCAAACCCGTGGTGCAGGAGAAATTCTTTGGCACCATTCAGGACCAGACCGCCGTGGCCATGGACAATGCCCTTTGGAGGACCGGTCGTTCCGGAGGAGAACATGACGAGGAATGGGGTGTCGAAAGGAAGCTGGGCAAATATCAGCTTTGCGTTGGCTCCGAGTGCGTCGAAGTCTGCGAAGTTGCGGTGCTGGCATGCAATATTTGTGTCCGTTCCGATTGCTATGAGTTCACATTGCTGCCTCTTGGAGGATGTCAGATAGCACCTGGTAATCTTGTCTTCGATGTTGTGAGTCTTCCCGTTGTATGCGTATTCCGTCTCGGCGATGATGAGCTTCGGTCGAAGCTGCTCGAGTCTATCGTTCAATGCCTTTTCACCAATATCCGTTGCAAAGTTGGCGATCACTGCCCCAATGGATGCAGCAGCAAGCAATATTCCCAACGATCGGGCACAATTACTTCCAATGGACACCATATAATCGCCTCGACCCACACCGATGGCCGTCAAAGCTGCAGCGAATTTCGCTGTCATCTCTCGCATATCCTTCCATGTATACCTTTCAGGGAAGTCGAGAGTCCTTTCGTTGATGCTGAGGATGGCAAGATCATTGTCGTTGCCACAGAGCAGATTCTCAGCAAAGTTGAGTCTTGCATTTTCGAAGAAACGTGGAAATTGATCGATGCGGAGCTTCTCGTCGACGGCAGTCGTAGGATGCTGGGAAGCCTTGATACCAGCGAACTTCCAGAATGACAGCCAAAACTCGTTCATGCGATTGACAGAGAAATTGTGTAGGTCATGGTAGCTAGAGATCTCGATCCCATAGTGCCGCTCTATATGTCCCGTGAAGTCTTCAAGCGGAGTTCTAATGCCAGCAGGCGGAACGTAAGCTGGCTTTGGCGTCATATCCATGGAGCAATATTGTGCATCGCACAGCTAGCTGGATTTGACTGTACCTCGATACGAGTGAGCAGTTGGCTAAGTCTCGTCAAGTTTATGTTAGAGAGTGATGTGCCAAGACTCAGATCATCAGCGGCTGATCGACCGAGCTGTTTCAACGCAACACGCAACAGCTTTCATGCGTATTGTTCCGACCTCATGCTGAGTGAATAAGCGAGCAGGGACGTGTCGTGATGTAGCGGTTGATTTCGGGCATGATGTCTTGACCCACCCCTCAACCGAAATCGGCCGAGAGGTGAGGGGTACACAGCTCTGAGTTCGTTCACTCTGAGGCTGAACATCGCATTGCTTGACCATAACAGGAAATTCTGACCACGAAAAGCGACCGACGAATACCCAATATGTCCCATACCGTTACCACAAACACCGGCGGGAACGAGTTTTTGACTCGCGTTTACAACTGCAAGAACAACGACGATCTTGTCGCCCTCTACGACGATTGGGCGGAAAGCTTCGATGCAGATGTGTTGGGAGAAGCTCAGAAATATGTCGCCCCAGCTCTAGCAGCACAGGCAGTCGTACAAGCTGGCGGAAAGATAGATGGTGTGGCATTGGATGCTGGCTGCGGGACTGGCTTGTCCGGTGTGGCTTTGAGCCAAGTTGGCGTGAAGACAATAGACGGTCTTGATATTTCACCGGGCATGCTGAAAGTAGCCAGGAAGACTGGTGTATATCGCGACCTTCAGACCGCGGATCTGTCGAAGCCCGTAGAAAAGGAGGACAGCCAATACGACATTATCTTCTGCATCGGGACATGGACTCATGGTCATGTTGGGCCTGTACCTTCCTTCGCAGAGTTCGTGAGGGTGACCAAGCAAGGCGGGATCATCGCTGGGACGGTGCTGGATGATATCTGGACTTCTCACGGATTTGAAGCTGAGGTGCAACGCCTGGAGCGTGAAGGACTAGTGCAGGTTGTTAGCACTGATAGCATGGATTACCGAAAAGGTGCTGGAGTAACAGCAAAGGTCGTCGTTCTGCGGAAAAAGTAGGACTCTGGATATAAGTTCCATGCGAGGACAGAACGTCTGTGGATGACGGACAGCAGCAAGTGCCAGCGGGTGACCCCTTTTCAACAATGGCTGCGTAGTGTTCACCTTTCTCTTGCTTTAAGCTGGTGCGAGAAATTCTTGCTAGCTGCTATTGCAAAGGATACAGAGGCATTGTGAGAATATCTATGCCGAAGGCGATGTTCATCATGGCAGTGGTGTGCTGAAACTGGAGGCGCCGTGCAAAGCACAGCAAGAACACAATCTGAGCGGGTGAGCTAGCCTGATGGGGACATCCTCCCGAGCGGCCCAGACCGATCCCGGCGTCGTCGTCTCACTCTCCTCTCCCGCTTCTGCTTCCCCTTCCACCCTCGGTGATGTTTCTCACACGGAGTCCTGTGCTCTTCCTCGCTGCAATTCGCATCCATCCTGACCAGTCCAGAGCATGGTCAGAATGCCAGCAAGGTTGCAAAGTCCACTATGCGCCGCATCGCAGCGCCTCCCGCCGAAGCGGACACTTCTGTGCTTGGCACGTTGTAGCCGCCCGACCTGAAACTTACACTGAGACTTCATTGGTGGTGACCATGTATCCAGTTCCAAAAAAGATTAGGTAGACGCCGAATGCACATTGGAGACATGAGTGCCAGCCTGCTTCTGGAAAGGTGAGCTGACATACTGCTTGACGACAACTTTTTAGGCACTTGAGCTGCAGGTCCTGCAGACTCCATGTTGCAGATCGTGAGGCACAGCATTTCCATATAACGAGATGGAGAGCCTGCGTGCAGCATAACGGCACACGCAGGCTCGAGCTCGTTCGGACAGCTCTATGTACCGTGCATCATGTCGACAAGATCCTCCATGTACTCAACAAGAGATGAGTCTTCACAATGCACAAGACAAGAACGGCCAGGTTGCTCCTCGTGGATATGGGAAGTCCTCAGCTTCTCAGTCAGTTTTCTCTGCATGGGAGCGATCATGATACTCCTTGCCATATTCAACAATAAGCCTCTTCCGAATTTGGGCTTCCTGACACTGAACGGTATCGTGTCTACCCTGGCTGGTATCTCCAAGGCGGCACTGATCCTACCCATTTCTGAAGCTATTAGTCAACTCAAATGGCAGTGGTTCTGGAATCCTGGTCGTCCACGACCCATCTCAGATTTTCAAATCTACGACAGCGCATCCCGAGGACCTTGGGGGAGCCTTTGTATGTTGGCTCGGCCTCGTTTGGCGCACCTGTCATCGGTTGGTGCACTTTTGACAGTCGTCGCGTTGGCGATCGAACCATTCTTTCAGCTGGTGCCATCGTATCCAGTCAGATTGGTGCCGGAAATGAGTACGCTCGCCAGTGTTCCAGTTGCTTCTGTTGTCAAGCAGATCGCACGCGATCCGATCCAATTCGATTATTTCACGGCGAGCCAGGGTCTAAAGGGCGCTGTATATGACGGCTTGTTTGGTTCTTCCACAAACAAGAAGGTCGATCCATCCTGTCCCACTGGAAACTGCACTTGGACCCCGTACACGACTTTGGCTGTCTGCAGCGCTTGTACAAACCTCACAGACATGTTGCGGGAAGTACCGCCTACGTCTGAGAACTCAGCCAGCGAGACAGCTTGGGAACTGCCGAACGGTGAGATGGGGTACGGCGCCTATAGCAGTAATATGTTTCAATCAATTGGGTCGTCTGCAAATTCCAACAATGGCAATCAGGACTGGGGCAACTGGACTCTCGCGTACCGGAACATGCAGAACTTTACTCTAATCACTGCCCAAAGTTTCTATTGGGCACCTCAGGTCGATGATGGCTCCGGTCCTCCAGGCTCTGGCGGAAAGTCTGCGGGTCTCAAACCCTTTGCCCCACACGTTGCAGAATGTATACTCCATTTCTGTCTCAAGACGTACAATGCGAGTGTTGACAAAGGCGTATTCACGGAGTCGCTCATCAGCCAGTGGCCGGATCCACTGCAGCCACTGCCGCAGAGCATCACAAATCAGTGGGGCTTCAAGCTCCTCCGCGAGATGAACGGTGCTTCTGCCAGGAGTAGCACGACCATGTGGTCGCAAGACTTGCCCGATAATATCACGGAAGCAAATATCACGTTGGCATTACCTCAAATGGAGAGTGAGGCGCATAATGTCAACTGGCTGACACTGTTTGGGCTGCGCTCCTGGTTCACACAAAATTGGCAGGTGATATCGAGCGATCAGCCCACTACAGCTGACGTTGTTCAAGTCATGTACAATGCCTACACAGGTCCCTCGAGGGAGACCGTACGGCCAATGGACCAAGTGGAAGCCGAAGCAGCAATATCCAAAATGCCTGGCCCTGCCGCTTTGTGGTCTGACGTGGCTGACAGCATGACTCGGCACATTCGCAGTCAAGCATCAGGTCAGAAACCCGCGCAAGGTGTGGCATACGCTGCACAGACATTTGTCTCCGTGCAATGGGAGTGGACCATTCTTCCGGTCTCGTTGCTCATATTCACCCTCGCATTCGTTGGCCTGACCGTAGCACAGAGTGTCGAGAAAAATATCCCACTATGGAAGAGTAACAGCATGCCTTCATTACTCTATAGCCTGGATGAAAGCATATCGCACAGCATTGCTGGACACGGCCGAGCTGCCGAAAGCATGGAGCAGCACGCGAAGGCTTTTGAGATGGCCATGAGCACCGCCAAGGAGTCATTGAAGCTACGAGCAAGACCTCGCAGCCCGGTATGACGAACACCACTCGGTGCAATGGAGCCTTATGCTGCGAGCAGAGTCAATCTGGCAATAGCCAGCATTTATCGATCCAAAAATCCCACACTCGACTGCGAAAACGAGATCTGATCTCGCCACTGGAGTTACCTCATGTTGTGCGAATTTTCTATCGCCGCTTGAAGAAATGCTCTGCGGTCTCGCATTGGCCATTCAGGGTTCAGGAACAGCAGGAGGACTGTCTCGAGGGAAACAGATCGAAGTCGGGAAGAGGAAACACACAGTCTGGCGCATCCAGTCGGCTCGAGTAGAGCCTTATTGACGTCTGAAGAATGATTGTTGCTACCACGTTGCGAATGTTGCGCGTTCCGACATCTGTGGATACGCTCGCGGCTCAAGTTTCGTTCGCACACCGATGCTAGGGTAAAGAACAACGCCTGTGTTGGTGCTAGAGCCACGAGAGCAGAGTCTGGTGGTCCTGACTGACGGCACTTCAATGCCAGCAAAGCGAACTGTAAGATGTCGTGCGAAGCTCAATTGCTGGAGTTCAAAGCAAGCGGAATGGAGTCAGCGATACCTTCACAGTCGTGAGTTGGAATGAAGCACGGACGGCCAAAGACTATTGTGGCCGACCAGATGAGAAGTGCCGCTGGACGCCCCAAAAAGTTCATTACAGCAACTAGATCGGGAAAGATTAGCTGTGCAAATTATGGGGTTCTGTAGCCCATCCTGCCACGGTATGGCCCACGGGAAAAAGCGTCGTTGGAGGTTGGTGCTGTTAGTCGTGTTTCCTATGCAGTCTGCCACCTTGTCCTTACGCTTTGCTCGTTCTCAACGCAGCGTGAAGACATCACCTTTCCGGTGTTTCAGGGCGTGCGACGCTTCCCGTGAATGGACTTGACTACTGTACGCGCGGAGTCTGGTCTCACATCCCATCATTCGGGCTCGTAGGCAGCCATGGATTCAACGATACCAGAACGATAGTGGCACGCTTCCACGTGTTGCAGACACTGTACCACACTTTCACAGGATGGATGAAGACTCGTGTCTCCCTCGTGGCTCCACATGAAAATGAATCGCATATTTCTCGCCTTTGGGTGCCATGGAGACTCTTTTGGAGTCGCGACCAAGCTTTGTTTTGTGGCTGATACAAACTGACAGCCGGTGGTGGTGCACATCCCAACTCCCCGTGCCCTTCAAATTTCCACAAGCCGCTGTCACCAGCCCCGTTTTGAGTAAGCGCGCGCGCAATCGACGGATCCAAACGCGGAACGAACGTTTCTGGGCGATTGCTTGTGTTGATCGGCAATGCCTCATTCTATGTAATTGCGACCGCTGAGTGGTCGAATCCTGCTGCGAAGACGCGGCCTTCCGTTCTGGAGCCAGAGGGAAGGAGAGTTTCGTGGGCAATTCCACGCGCCGTTGTGCCTTGACCGTCGAGCTCGAGACTGCTGTCCATGGGTCCAGAGCGCGTTGTGGGCAGAGTGGTACGCATCCACGTCTCATCTATAGATGACGTGAGCAATGCGAAGACAAATCATGCTTTGGCACAGTCGAGTAATGAGCATGTCCCCTTCGTCATCAAGCTCTGATAGAGCACAAAGGAAGCTTTCGCAACGGATCATTCTGGAAGCAGAGACTTGTCATGAGGCAGAAGAGAACTATAACATTGTAGCTTTCGATGAAGATTTCTGATTAACTGTAGCTATTACTGCCAGCTATCGGGGTATAATATCTGTCGATACTGTGGTTGGTATGTCATCAATCATCGTTCGCCGGAGAATCGAACGCCTTGTTCTGTTGGAGGAATCTGAGTCTGATTATGCGTGCGGCCTCCAATTTTCTGCCCGGACAATCTCTCCAATCCTATGTACAAACTGCAAACAAGCAAATAATTACGCACTCCTGGTCGCAATGTTTTTACAAAAGGTTGCTCAGAATGTCTGTGAACGTAGTCGTGTTGGCTCCACCAGCTTGACCCTTCGTAACACCCAAGAGTTCGATGAATTCAGAGAAGACTGGAAAAGAGTTCTCGTCAGCAGCAGGCTGAGCACTGGAGGTCAGGACAGAGACGACGAATCCTGGAACGGTAGCAGGATCGACGCTTTGGCCGTCCTTGGCGATGCGCCATTCGAGGTTCTTCTGGAGGTAAGGTGCGACAATCAACTCAGAAAGACTGCCCAGGAGGCTCCCCTGGACGAGCGAGGTCAACTTGTTGGTAAGAGGAATGGAGGCCGTGGTCAAGATAGACATGTTCATGCCGCCGCCATCCATCTGGTCCTGGGCCAACACACCCATCGGTCCATAAAGGTTTCCGGCCGATGCCCACGTGGCTGGGTCCTCGCTTGCTGGCTTGCCGTCGAAAAGATAGACCGTGTAGGAACCACCAAGAGCGTAGCGTGGAGTCTGGACATTCGCATTGTATTGGTAGAGGGAACCGTTAGATGCTTTCAATGGGTTGGAGGAAAGAATATCGCCCAAGGCCGCCAGACCCTGAGGGTCAGCTGCACGCTTGGAAGAACCAGCGGACGCAGATGGGTTGGGTCCGTAGAGCCTGTTGACGTAGCCGCTGATCGCACCAGCACTACCGTCGCTGTTCGAGAACTCAGGATAGGTGTAGCCAAATTGGCGCCAGTCCTTGACGGAGTTGGTGGTCCAGAAACCGTCCCCAGAGGGATTTCTGAAAGGTCGAAGGCCGGTGTGAGGGCGCGACCAAGTACCTTGCGCGTTGGTCCAGGTGGAGTGTGGCTGCTGCTGATCTGCGCCATACGAGCTGTGAATGGTCTGCCACATTGCAAAGATACGATCAACGTTGCAGTGGTGGAGGAAGAAGATCGGATCGAAGGACGCAGTGGAGAGGTATGTCATGTGTCCTCCAGACACTCCATTGCCACCCAAGCCACCAGCATTGTTGTGAACGGTGTTGTGAATTTGCTCCAGGCTGTTCGCGCAACGAGCGTTACTAGTGCTGGAATCGTCATTGCTGAACGCGCCAAAGTCGTCGCACTGCGTGAAGAGCTGGTACAGCTGATCCTGCAAACTTTGGCGGGAACCAATGAATGCCTGCCTGGCAGCAGGTGTGTTGTTCTCGGCGTTTTGCGCATTGCTGGTGGGGTATCGGAGAGTCTTTGGCCAAGAATTGAGAGTGCTGTAGACGAGACCTCGTTGTTCGCCGTTCAAGAAAACATATCCGTACAGAGGGTTTCTGAAAGACTGCTGTCCACCCGGACCTTGGACGGTGACACTGCTGACGGTGATCTCCTCTGGAAGTGTACGGCTGTTGCTCGGTGGTCTCGCGGCCCAGTCGAAGTAGGGGAAGCGCAGGTCGTTCGCAGCGTTGACATATCGCTGTCGGCTTGATGCTGGATATTCCTGAGCCACTGCGCGAGCGATCTTGAGAAATTCTTGTTCGAAAAGAGCCATGTATGCGCGATGCCACCCTGGGAACAGAACCGAGTCGTGGAAACAGTAGCCATCCGTGCCTTGACAATCGGCGCATTGTGGAACGTTTGCGTAGTTTTGTCTTGGCACACCGTGGATGGCAGCGATGTTGAAGAAGCTGCTATCGCCGGATCGTTCTTTCGGTGTGGTCATCCATCGGTTCAAGGCGACGAGGAAAATAGTCCATTGATCGGGCTGCGAATTCCTCAATTGTCTGACCTCGAGTCGTGGTCTAACGTTGCCTCCCTGGCCGCCCATAAGGCGCACGAGATTGCTTTGTCGAGCTTCGATGTTGCTGTGCTCGGCATCGTGGCTAACGGGGTGTGCGAGAACGGAAGTGGTGGCAAGTGCCAAGATAGAAAATAAAGAGAACTTCATAATGAAAATGCAATGCAAGGATGTAGTAGGAAAATTCAATGGATGGTTGTTAGAAACGAGTGTGTATGCAACCACACCCAAGCATGCCTGGCAGAAAGAAGGTCAGGAACAAGAGGGACAGACGGGTATATGAAAGGAGATTGCTAGAACTAACAGCGACGGGAGGCGTTCGCTACCGTTGCATAGCAGAAGTCAGATGGAGCACTGGGGCCCATCACACGCGAGAGACTCGCTTGGCCGGGCTCACGGACGTTGTGGTGCAGCGCGTCCGTAGGATGGGCTTGCCATGCGCCAGCGCTGTGGCTAACTTCGTGTTCGGGAGCCCGTTTCTTGGAATAGGGGCATGGTTTAGTCAAGCTCGTCGCTAGTCACGACGCTCCGAGCGGAGCATCTGCGCCAGTCAGCAGCCAGTCGCCACGGATGACGGCGACGTGTCTCCGGTCGGTTTAGGCAGAGTCCTCGCGAAAGAGCGGTCACAAACCTATGCTATTGGTCGGGGGTCATCTGTATGGTGAGCATGTCTTCCCAGTCTCGATTCTGAGGCAGACCACTCAGGTTTGACAGCTCGGCAGTCTTGGTTGGATGCAATGCACTGTAAAATTGGACACGTGCAGAGCGTTACCAGAAAGAGACTTTTAGATCGAAACCTTGTCAGCCTCAAAAAGCTTGTCGCAATTGCTCGCTCGTGAAGAAACTTTCGCTTCCCCTTCCTGCTTTGCCGAGCTCCAGAGCGAAAGCGCACAACGCAGGAGAACGAATTGTCCGCCGAAGGAGCAGTGTCAGCAGCGCGTCCAGGGAGTCGACGGTCACTGATCAGGAAGTTGTTGATGCTCTGACCCTTGCGCATGTTTGCCGTCTCGCATATACAGCGCACAATCCGGAAGATTTGATGGCCTCGCAGGATGTCGCTTACATGGCTGGGAAAACCTCGTATGAGCTCACAATGAGCTGCTCGATTGCACGGCATCACGGCACGCTACATGTACGATGACATGCCCAAGATGAGTCGCTGAAATCCTGGATGCAGATGTATCCGAGTCTCGTGGTCGGCGTGCAGTTGCTACACACCGAACTATTGGGCCGAGCTGGTTGAGAACACGATGGGTCCGCCCGAAATAGAGCCCCCGCGCCGAAGATCTTTTGTTTTGGGTGGAATCGATAAGCAGGGGTTTAGCTGTCCGTCTGCAGCTAAGCAGCAGCGGTGCTACTTTGCACTGCAAGGTACGGCTCTGGAAACGAAGTCATCGTCTGTGAACACAGATGTTGTGCAAGCGATCGTGGTCGCGCAGCATCAAGGTACTATCAACTCTTTGACCGCCGATTGCTGTCGTCAGTCCATACACAGTCGACGTGTCAATTGAGTGCTGACGGTATCCTTGAGATCGCCTGCTGCCAAGTTGCTGGTTTTGATGATGAGCACAGGGCATATGTCGCATGATGTACGCAACGGCCACAACCAAACGAACCCTGTAAGTTCTAGGCCTTGTCTGACAACGGTAAAATAAGTTCCACGACGGTGTGCTGTGGACAGCACATATGAACGCAGGCCAGCAGCGTTCAAATTATCTGTTGTCAGTCCTCTCCCAACATGCGTTCTGCACGGTGAGTCTTCAATAACATGCCATCCATCGGACACGAATCGCAGAGCGCCTCAAAGCCATCGCTTGCCCCGGTCAGGAGCAAACAAGTGCTCAGCCCTCTCGCGTGACGTGGAAGCCGTACCAATTCTCTTATTCTTGCCGCTCAGGCAGCGTTGTAGGGTCATCACATTTCGCAGTCGTATCCTACAAGCATATCGCTTGTAGTCGATGGGCTGACGAGCGCCATCACACGGACTGCCAAGCTGTGCAGCGTGTTCCTCAGAAATTCAGGATGGTAATACGAGCAGCTTCGGTTCTAAAAAAGATGTGAGCTCCATGGCTGCCAAGTATTGGACATGCGATTCGAAACATCCGGCGGGTACCAGAGTAACTTACGGCTAACGCGTCCTCAAGCCATCTGCACGAAGGTCGTATTGCATCGCATCGTCGGCTGCGAGGGCCATAGTTGAAAATTTGACGACATCAACCATGCAACGAGCCTTCGGCTCGAATGTTGTACCCTATCCCAGGCCAGCTATAGATTGATCGCGAGCAAAATCCATCGTCCAAGCAGATGTGACCTTGTTCGGAGTAAACGGCATCGATGAACGTTAAGGTTCCACGGATTCTGCTCCATATGCACAATCTCGTCGTCTTGAATGGTAGCTCTCAAACCGGGTATGAGAACAATGAATTCCTGGGTTCCGGCTTGCAAGAACCTACAGCAACGTTGAGCAACACGTAAGACGTTCTCTCGGCGAACGCGAATACAGAACTGGGATGGATTTTGCCAGCATTTGGGTATGCAAAAAAGATCTTGGCAGTGCTCACCTTCGATGTAATTTTGCCACACCGCCTTCAGATGAACCCTGATCAACACCGAGGCAAAAAGAACACACAGTACACACTCCATACGTTGTAGAATGCAAAAGAAATGTCGCCTCTGTGGATCGAACACAGTACCTCCAGATACCGCACAGTATGCATTGACAGAAGTGGACTTCAGTCTGGCGCTCTCCCAAGTGAGCTAAGGCGACTAGGTCCTAATGTGATTGGATGATGACGGTGGTTGACACAACCAATATGATCCTCTGCAATGAGCGCAGGACTGATGCCAGAAGACGGACTGCCGCGCCGGTGAGCTGATGTCGAATCGATACTCTGAACATCCGGCCAGGTCCGCTGTGCAGATTGGACCTCCTCGAGCTTATCAAGTACTGTCATCTGTCTCTCGGGCACCAAGTGTTTCTTCTTCATCGGAAGACCGTAGGCTTGTAAACAGGTGCGCGGCGCTCGACTGGTGGTTGTTCCAGAATATCGAATATGCAGCGCGGCAGCTGCTTGACAGTATTCTCGATCGAAGTGCAACATCTTCAGTCGCCCGATTACGCTTTTGCGTCGCGCCTTGAGTGTAGTTGCAAATGTGTCAACTGGCTGACGACAATAGTTGTGATCGATTTTGTCATTGGGTTTGCACAGCGGGAGGTGAAGTCGACGTAAGCTTCCCGTACCTGCCTCCAAACTTGCATACCGACGCCGTCGCTCAATGACGCCAGAAATCTGCTCATACCACCGCATACCTAAGCTCAATCCAGGAAGTCAATTGAGAAATGCATGTCATACCATACTGTACCGCCAGTGTGGTTCGGCAGTCTGAGTAGGAAGATCTGGCTTCTGAAACAAACAACGGTCTCCTGCAAGATTCAGCCACTGGAACGGTTTGCACCAAGAAGAGCAGATGTCTACTAGTAATGAGTGTATTCTAGAAGTCTGCAGAGTGCTGACACGTCTTGTGAGCCTTGGTGGTATGCAGGACTTGGTAGGCAGCATGCGAACTCTTCGGATGACTGGAATGGTTTTCTATCGTTCGAAAAGCAGCTGCCCTTTATGAGTAGACTTTGCTCATAAATGCATCAAGTCCAGAATCATTATGCAAACAGAGCCACGGGAGTACAGCAGTCTTCATAATCCACGCGGCGAGGTCCACTTCAAACTCCTGCATTTCTTTGCCGCTAACCAGAATCTTCGTATCTACGGCCTCTCCGGTCATGGTCATCTCTTCATGGCATGTTCATAGTTGCATCCGGCCCTTTCTCAGAAGATCTGGGCCAACCTATGCGTCTCGACTCGTGACCCCATAGCAATCGGTCATCTTGGAAAAAGCTTTATAGGTAAAGCAGTTTATTAGATGGGATACGCCATCTACTATCTATAATCTAGACACGCTCGCGCGCGTTGTATAATTGTAACACAAGCTCATCGCAGCCGGGTATCCTAATTCCGCGCTCTCAAATGCAAAGTCTCTCATCATCAAATGCTTTTGCTCTCTTTTTGGGATGTCCCGTAATCCATAGTCCGACCGTGAAAAACACCATTCCCATTCGCTTGAACGCAATCATAGACGTCGACAATTATTCAGCTGAGTCGGGTGTTGTGACCGTTCTCTATGCATCTTCCTCTCTCTTCATCTTCGTGTTGAACTACTCACATCGCTGTGAGCTGCCTCTTCTTCCTCTCTTCGGCAAAAACCTCCCTGCTGATGGCCAGCACTCTTTCGAATCCTTCCCGCCCCTTGATAGCGTTCTCCTTGAAGCGCTCCACGCTGATGTCCTCAATCGCGCTCTTGATTTTCTGCCAACCGCCACATAGCGCCACGATCCGTGCTTCTTGCTCAAAGATGGTCTTCCCGCTTTGTGTCGGATCAGGTCGGTACACGACCTTCTCGTGCACGTTGATCAATTCGCTCCACGTCAGGTTCTGACTGCACATAGTGACCTTCTTCGCTTTGGGATCCACGTAGCTGACTTCGTACACTTGACTCGTGTCGCCGCTGCCCAAGAACGACTTGAGCCATTGCGGAGCGGACTGTTTGCAGGTGATGAGTCGTTCGGTGCGTAGGATGCCGGTGCTAGGGTCAAGTGTCCGTGACAGAGTGTCGACTGCTGTTACGTGCGTGGATTTGTCGTTCCAAGGACAGTATTTCCGCCAGTTGCATGTGCTGACCTCGTCCCAGGAGTAGGAGTAGGAGTGGGAGCTGCTGAAGATCTTCATTGTCGTTGTCCACGCGTTCGAGGACGAGACGCTCGATATTCGGTGGGTGTGCCTCTGGCCGGGCAGCCGGCGTTTTTGGAACTAGGTCTTATCTGGCGTCTTTTCTGATGACAGGGTGAGGCGAAACAAAGGCGCGTTGGAAACGTCGGTTGACTGAGCGTCGGGGAGGTCGTTGAGGGTCGTGAAGTCGTCGGTGCGTCTGCTGGAAAGACAGTGGGTGACAGGCGAGTGTCAGCGCTGGGTGATGGGATGGATGTGGGCCGAAAGATCTCGAAATGTGAATATTCCCTGGCCAGATGGAAGTTCTCGACCCCCAGCCGAATTATTCTCGCGCACGGCCTGTTTCTCCGCCGCGCTTCCGGCTATCGGCTGCTTTTCCTTGCATGTGATTGGCGGCTCACCTCGCCTTCTTGGCGTCGGAGCAGCGAACATCTGGGCATCCTCGCCAACTTGGAGACCCCCAAACAGTGGTTTACAGTATGCAAGATGCAAGTTCCGAATGCAGTCCTGGTCACCAGCTGACCTGACCAGTATCGCCCACATGATCGAACAAGCTAAACATCACTACGTAGAGGAAGCCGCACATGGCACGCTGGATTCCCGTAGCCTATCTCATCTCCCCCGTCTGGACTCACTGGGAATTTGTTCCATTTGGGGGAGGCTTGATGAGTGTGTTCATGTCCTCGAATGATAGCTCTTGTTTCAAGAACATGAAAGACTGTCGCCTGGCCAAATGCAATAGGTCGAACTGATGACCTTCCTTTGGAAAATAAGTCTTCTTGGCCGCTATCAGGGCGCGATCCCCGTGTTCTCTCATCAAGCTGTCTCTCAGCACGAGCAATCCGTTGCCATGCTAGTAATTACGCGCGACTAGCGTGCGATGCGGCAGTGTGAACGGGATTTTGGTAAATTCATCGATTAGAGGTTGCGTCTGGTTTGCGACGCGCTGGAGAATCGGCCAGCAAAGGGTCCCCTCCGAGAGGCGCCAGCTCGAATGTTTTTCTTGGTGAGCTATACATTTCGATGCAGTATTCTGTGTTCTTCGGCACATCCTCTTGGAATGTCGGCGAAGGGGTAGGTTTGGTCCATGATGCGTGGCCTACGTTGATCGACTTCAGGACTGAAGCGTGTTCGCCGGCTACTCTGGCATATCATGAGTATCAGGACATCGTAACATGAATGGCCCTACTCAAGGACACTGTCAGAGCACTGGACGTTGATGAGTACAGTCAGCTTGCTCGTCAAAGCGATAAGCCCCTACCATTCACTCTATGCATTTATGCTATGCTGCCGACTTGGTCCCCAAACTTTCCTGTATCACAACCGGATCGACTCCGCAGAATAAGGACGGAGAAGATGGCGAAGCTGCTGAGAATCGACCGACAACGAGGCAAGGCGAGTCAATTCAATCGCCTTCCAGCAGGATCCTACGATCTCATGGCGTCCTGTGTTCAGTTATTTTCAACGATGATAGCGTGTCTTGGTGCTTAAACTGTGGCCAACCGCTAGGGCACGTCTGCCGACAGCTCTGTAGGGAGCATCGTGACTCCCTCGTCGACTTCTGCTACAACAGAGATTTGAAACTGGCACATCAAACAGAATCATCAATGGTCGAGAGGTTGATCAAATATCCAGAGCGCCCGAGCATCGCACGAGTAACAAAGATTAAGAGCCGCTACGCTGTATCCTCTTGACACGGCTCCGATTCGCAGACCTTCTCTCTTCGGACACTCTTTCTTGTTGTGTGGCTAGCCTGTGGATTTGGAGCAAGGCCAAGATGCCTCGGGATTGCTCACACTCGCACTATGATCAGATCTGGGCTGCATACGTGGCTTCTACACGCAGACAAGGGAATGTGGGGTCCCTCGTCTGCACAGGACAATTCACATTGTAGAGCTCACAAGCATCTATACCAGAGTCATGTCTTCAGTCTGCTGGCCAGGTATTCCACCAGCAGCATGATACCCAGTCGTCATGCTCGCCGGCGAAGGTTGTCAGCTCATGCTTGTGGAAGCATAAGCCTCGATCAAAGGGGCGAAGGTTATCAGCTCATGCTTGTGGAAGCATAAGCCTCGATCAAAGGCTGGCGAATGTCTCATCGGCGCCACGCATTGTATGTGCTCTCAAGGCATCGAACGCCGCAAAATAGCACAACGTGACAGCAGATTGGCCGTTCTACAGTCGCCGAAGCCGTCACGCCCGCGACCATGGACGATATATGGATGAAAAGTGATGTCTGCGCTGCAACGGGAATCAAGAGATCTTTATTGCGGAGCAATTCACTAGACTTCTTGGCAGGCAGGGTTACTTCTCCCCTCTCGGTTCAACGGTGCGTCTATAGAGTGTTGACGCGCCGTCTAATTTCTGATGAGAGGGTGTCAAATTTCAACTTTGCAGAAAGAAAGCAAGAGAATCTGCGCAGATGTCTGTACAAATAGCGGGAGTGGGCCAAGAGTGCACGGTCGATACATGCAACCATGGAAACCGCCGGCCAAGCCGAAGAAGTTGTCGTGAGCTATCAAGCTGATAATCGTATGCGGGCGTCTCGAGCAACCATCAGCAACAAGCAATTGATCTTCCGGGAATTCAATATTAGCACCGTACTGATTGAGCACCTCCGCCTCGTTCGGCCTCCGAGTTGATGTGTACCTCCGTAGACTCGAGTTTGGCTGCCGAACTGACTAATTCCACGGGACGGTCCAGGCCGTGTACAGCATCGGACGCGGCAATGCAATGCAGGACTCTTATCGTGATCCTCACTCCCACCATGCCCGGCCATAAGTACAATTGCAGTGCGTCGTATGAGAACACTGCACCGACTGGTCAGAGAGTCGGGTCGAATCAAGTTCCTTGAAAATGAGAGATCAAGAGAGATCAAGAGCGTAAGAATGACATCAAAGGCAATCAACAGAAATCAAGAGCGCATCCAAAAATCAAGAGCGGTCAAACGACGTGACGGCGGCCCGGTCCGCCCGATGCACGAGACGCTTGCCTGCCTTGCGCCTGCTTGCTGGAGTGACTGCATTAAACAAAGCACAAAAAACTCGCGCCGTCCAATCATCCTCGCCTGAAATGCCGTCTTTCGCCATTGAAGTGCCTGGCGAGGCGGCACCGCTGTTTGAGGGCGTCCTCGTCAACACATTGCAGTCGGCAGCGTCTTCAGATCCCACCCAAATTCAGACCGGAACCAAACAGCTCGCGCGATGGGAGAAGGAGGCGGGCTTCTACAGACACCTGCAAAGCGCATATCTGACCCCACAACTACCAGTCGAGGTCCGATACTTGGCCATCATTCAGCTCAAGAATGGAATCGACAAGTATTGGCGAAGAACAGCCACGAACGCAGTTTCTAAGGAGGACAAGCAAGCCATCCGCTCCAGACTGCCCGAGTCCGTTCTTACTCAGCAAGATAATCGCCTCGCACTACAAGCTGCGTTAGTGGTGGCCAAAATCGCCAGGTATGAGTATCCCGCGGACTGGCCAGACGCAATATCCGTCTTCGTGTCGGCGATCCGCCAAGCAGATGCGTCTTCGATACAACTTGCGCGATCACTGCTCACACTGCTTCACATTGTCAAGGAGTTGTCGACTGGAAGGTTGCAGCGCACCAGACAGTATCTTCAGGCAGCTACGCCAGAGATCGTGTCAGTCGTGGGTAACGTCTACGCTCGCTTGGTGCAGTCATGGCAAAATACAATGAATCCAGATGAGATGCAGCAAAGTCTGCTCGCCATCAAATTGTTGCGTCGACTGCTCGTGTCAGGATATGAGCATCCAAACCGAGACTCGGATGTTGTTGCATTCTGGAACTTGTCACTTGAACAGCTTGGCTCTTTCCTGCCCATTATTACTTCAGCCAATCCTCAGATCTCAGGAGATGCTCTGCGCTTGGTAGGTCGTCACGCTGTTCAGCTTGCTAAATTGCATCACGAGATGGCCAAGAGTCAACCAGCTGCTTTCATCTTGTTACCCAACTCGTTGCAGCTGACACAGCACTACTGGGGCTTGATCAAAGAACTTGGCAACGTCTTCGGCTCTAAGGAGGCCGTTGCTTCTGCTTTATCCTCTAAGATCGGCTCCGACGGCGACGCCGCGGATGATAAGCCGTTCATGGAGAAGATTGCCCTGAAAGGTCTGCTCATCATCCGCGCATGCGCCAAGATGGTGCACAGCCCAGCGTTAACGTTCAAGTATCGCACATCAGAGGACAAAGAGGAGAAGAACAGGGCGACCGATATCATCAAAGAGACACTGCTCACACAGGATTTCGTGCGAGAGGCAATGGAAATTATGGTCACCAAATTCTTCGTCTTCAGAGAAAGTGACCTTCGAGAATGGCTGGAAGAGCCTGAGGAGTGGGAAAAACGCGAAGAAGGGGATGGCGAAGACTGGGAATTTTCAGTACGATCTTGCTCCGAGAAGCTGTTCCTGGATCTTGCCATCAACTACAAGGAAATCATTGTCGCACCTCTCCTAAATGTGTTCTACTCAGTGGCCAATCCTGAGAACGATAACGTCTTGTTCAAGGACTCGGTCTATACTGCAATCGGTCTGGCTGCATCCGTCGTGCACCAGGAGCTGGACTTTGATGCCTTTGTCAGAGATGTGCTTGTTCAGGAAGTGCAGAAGCAAGCGCCTGGCTACAATATACTTCGACGAAGAGCTGCTATCCTGCTTGGGCAGTGGATCTCAGTCAAGGTATCCGATGCGAGCCGACCGCTTGTCTATCAAATCTTCCAGCATTTATTGAACCATGAAGACCAACTAAACGACGAAGTTGTGCGAGTGACTGCCGGCAGACAATTCGCCAACATTGCCAATGACTGGGAGTTCAAGGCAGAGGCATTCTTGCCATACGCTCAAACAATATTGACACAGCTCATGACTCTCATCGGAGAAGTGGAGCTGGCAGAGACGAAGATGGCACTCCTCAACACGATCAGCGTCATTGTTGAGAGACTGGACGTCCACGTTGTACCATACGCTGATCGCATCGTGACCTTATTGCCGCCATTGTGGGAACAGTCTGGCGAGGAACACTTGATGAAGCAGTCCATCTTGACGATCTTGGCCCGCCTAGTCAATGCTATGAGGGCAGAATCACTACCTCTGCACACGATGGTTGTCCCGATCATCAGAGGTGCAGTAGAACCTGGATCGGAGACGCAAGTCTATCTTCTTGAAGATGCCCTCGAACTCTGGCACGCTGTTCTCACGCAGACACCCGACGGCTCTGCTTCGCCGGAGCTGCTTGATCTCGTGCAGTACCTCTACCAGATCTTCGAGCTTGGGTCCGAGAATCTCCGAAAGGCATTGGAGATCGCCGAATCCTACGTGCTTGCAGCACCACAGCACATGCTTTCAGATCCTGTCCGCTCAGATATGTTCCGCGCACTTGCGGCCCTACTTGGTGGTCTCAAGGCTGACGCAAACGGGAGAGTATGCAATGTGATTGAGACCAGCCTACGGCTCGTCCAAAGACAGGATGTATCATCATCGCTACCTCTCGGCCAATTTACCAATGCGTCGTACCTTGTCACCTACACATTGGCATCCGCCACCGATCCCGAGAACGGGAACTTCGGCTTCTTCTCAAAACTGCTTCAAGGCCTTCACGGGAGCTGGACCGCGCACTGTAGCACCGGACCAAATGCGCAAGAAGCACCCGTTGACGGCATTGTCGAAACAGACTACTTCGCCATCTTCGCTCGAGCCATTCTTGGCTCTCTCGAAGGCTTCGTACCGACCCTGCAAGCCGTTGCATCAGGCACCCTCAATCAACCCGATCTCTCAGCAACCCTCAAATGGCTTCTCGAAGAATGGACATCACACTTCGAGAACATCGGCGACCCATCACGCAAGAAGCTCATGTGTTTGGCACTCACAAAACTCCTCGAAACTAACCTGCCCGTCGTGCTCGAGAACTTACAATCGCTCATGACAATTTGGACGAGTATGTTACTCGAATTGAGAGAAGACGAAGCAGACATTGGAAGTGATACGCTCGTGTGGAAGGAAAATGCCGCAAATGAAGAGTACGGGCCCGAAACGCCAGAAGATGCGAGGAGAAGGGTTTTGACGACGGGAGATGAGGTGCATACAGTCAATTTGCCGCAATTCATCCGGCACTACTTGCAAAAAGCGATTGAGGGTTGCGGAGGACAGGAACAGTTCCAGGAGCTGTGGTTGGTGAACGTTGATAAAGAGGTCGTGAAGGCCTTTGGCGAGTTGGGGATCATGTAGTTTTTGACGCGCTAATGATAGAAATCATGACTATAGAGCACGGAATGTGGAGCAAACGCGATCGACCGCTCTCGATCCGCGCGAGAAGCTCAGGCTATTACAGCAGGTACATGCTCGGGCACTATCAACAAGCCAGTGGTCGGCAGCAACGAGCGATCCAAAATGAAAGTGAAAGAGCAAAGCTGCAGGGTCATCAATATGCTAGATAGGCCGGCAACGATCAACGAACATGCCGACTGGTTTACCAACAATGCAACCAACCATCATCAAGCACGAGCTACTCGGATTGCATAATGCAGCACCAATGACCGAGGACGACGACGTGACCTTTCAATCCTGGGTCCAGATTGGATAGACACCATGGTTCAGAAGATGCAAAACGTGCATTTCTCCACTCCTGCTTCGTTGAGAAACGCAGACGCATCGTCGAACTTCACAGCAAACTCTCAATATCCAAACGACAATCTCATTCGCAAAACCTCAAACACTGTCACTCGTTCACGAAACGGCCCGAGTGTCAAAATGACTCGGCGAGCAGACAAATGCCGAGCAAGTATTCCCTGTATACTGACAAACTGCCAACAGCTCCGTACCTGCACAATTGAACCAGTAAAGTCTCACGACCGAATTTTTATGCTTCAGGCGGCATCAGCTTGCCGCGTTGCGATAGGTGGTATATCCTTGATCGAGAGACACAGATGAAGCAAGTGGCGTCCTATTTGGTTGGCAGCTAAGTTTTTTGTTTGCAACAATCGGAGCCGGGCTCGAGGCCTGATGGAATACTGTGTTGCTCCCACGCTCTGCGATCATGGTGATGCGAGAGAACAGTAGAACAGCCCGCGATTGCCACCGATGCCGTGTGCATAGGTAGCATCGTCACAAGTAGAAGGCACATGTGACAGCCTTGAGGATAGAACGAACGGGATCTGGATGGCTAGAACACGGACCGAAAAATCAGCCAGCACCTTGCACACCGCTGTCCTTGGAGCCGTTGGAGCGAATGGATGAGATGCTTTCGCAGGGAAGCCTTGACCCAGATACGTTCATCGCTCCAAGCGGTAGCCGCCACCCCCATGGAAGCATCGTGAGCCCAATCAATTAATGCGCAGCTGCAAGCCCACGTCATTAATGCCAACGCAGCAGAAGCAGGAAGCGTGGAAGAATAGGTGCCGGCAGCGAATGGAGCAAATTGAGATCGAGCCGCGACAGGAGCCAGACTTGTGCAAGTGAGGCAAGTGAATGATGAAGTGAGTGTAGTCGCAAACAATCAGTCAGCCACAACCCTTTCCGCCCTCGTTTCTTTCTGTTTGAGAAATACAAAGTCAGATCCGGCCTTGCTCTCCCATCCGCTCCGCGCCGCCAACAGAGAGAAATTCAACTGATGAAGACGAGCCGCCTTTTTCTTCGACAGCAAAGCCAGAATCAGGCGTGTTTCTTCGCTTCGAGCACCTGACGTCCGGATCCAGACACCTTCGCCTGTGCTAGAGTCGAGCGCGCACACCAACCTGAGTCGTTCGCTCGCGTGGAATCGCAAGCTCGAGGCAGCTTCACGCGTGCATGATTATCCGCTCACTCTTCACTGCACGACATCTCCAGCAACACCACTCATTTCGACACTGCCAGCACCAGCATCCACAAGCACCGCACGCGAGAGGCACCGTCGACACAGAAAGAGGTTGAGAATCTGCGCAAGTCCAGCATCCCCGGCTCGCAGAACTCCAAGTCGCCGCGCCCGGATCCGCGCCAGCCCCATCGCCCTCCTGCAGCGAGCCGCGCCTTTCGGTGTGTGGCCAATCCGACCAACAATCTGCGCATCACGTGGGGTGAAGAAGTCGGGCAATCCTGCGCCTTGCGTCGGGCGCAGCCAGATTTCCTCCTGCACTACCCACGTCATTGTTGGGCTGCCCCGCCACCATCCGCCGCCAGCGTCGCTCGATAGTGGGCAGAAGGCCGCTGGGAGATGGAGGGCGTTGTAGAGGATGCAGGTGAGTTTGTGAGCTGGGCCGTCAACAACCACTTCGACTCTGGATGGGATCGTGCCCGCAAGTACATCAACGGCAAGAAAGTCGAAGACGTCTACCGGCCTGTACGACCGCCGCGTTCACTGCCACCGGACCATCATCAGCAGGTCATTACGGCCGCCCCGCCCCGGAGTAGTAAGCAGCAGCAGCAGCAGCGCCGCGCAGCGACTGCGGCGGCCTCTTCGTCGTCTTCGAGCAGCTCTGGTGGCGCGAACCGCACAGGGCTCCGGTCAGCATCGCAAGGCCGCAATTCACGCGTGAGGTCATCAGACTTTGAACGCAATACTGCCTTTGCCTTAACTCGTTCAGCCCGTCCTCTCGACGCTGATCCATACACCACTCAACTCGTCCATCTTCCAGCGTCGCGGCGCAAGCAAGCAAGTCTTCTAGAACCTGCTGCGAAGAGTCGTTTCGCCGACGATTCGGATACTTCAGCCCTCATTCGGACTTTGAACGAGCGCAACGATCGTGTCTTGCAGGAGTACGAAGCCGAAACAGACGATCCTGCGCGCAACCCAGCCTCCGTCCTTCCCGACAAGGACCTCTGGACTCTGGAAAAGCACGACAAGCCGAACAAGCAGCTCGTCGCAACGACCAACGCTGGTTCTCGCAGAGACAGCGGAATGGCATCGGGGTACAACGACGACTACCGGGGTAACACCCAATACCAGGGCGAGACGCGCTCACGGTCTGCCCAGCCTCCACCACGCAGTCGCTACTACGATGACGACGACAGCGACTACGACGAGCGAAGTGGTCGCAGGTACGAAAGTGGTGGCCGAGGATATAGTGATCGCGACCGATACGATGATCGCGACTACGATCGCTATGTCGAGACGACAGAGAGATATCGAGGACCTGTAGGTGCAGGACCACTTGTTGTTCGTCACCGGCGTGGTGCAACGTATGAACTTCGACTGATCAGATCTTCAGCCCGCCGACCGCAGAGACAGCTACGCCCGTGATGCGCCGTACGGCGCTGCAGGCACTGTAGCGCGTCGCTCCGATCCTCATCTCGACCGCTCGCAAGTCAGTCGCCGCAGCGGAGTCTCACGCGGTCGCGAACGATCGTACTCGCGCTCGCGCTCTCGAAGCCGCTCGCGCAGCAGATCTGGCGGAGGCAGTAACTTCCAAGACAAGATCGCGCAAACGTTTGACACTTCTAGTAGAGGTCTCGGAGTCGGTTTGGCCGGTGCTGTCGCTGGAGGTCTGGCAGGCAGACAATTCGGCAAGCAACATCGTCAACGTGATATTATCATTGGCGCTGTCGTGGGCGGATTGTTGGCCAATGCCGGAGAGAATAAGTGGAGTGAGTACCGGGAGGACAAGAAGAGGGAGGAGGAAGGGATGCGATATGAGGGGAGGAGCAGAAGCCAAGGGCGATAGTGACCTTCCCTTCCTCTTTTCCTCGCTCCTTCCACGGACGCAAACCGGTATGATTTCCAGAAGTTACGATGATGGATTGGACATGGACCGCATGGCATTATGAGATGGCATGGACTGGATATGGGCTTATGACTTTCCTATTTCTTCTTCTTCACTTCATCACGATACGACAGCGGGTACGAGTATTAGAGGCGGTACAGCTTTGCATAGCGTTTTGGCTGAGGCGACGGGTTTTCGATCGAGGTAGACTTGAGTGTGACAAATATACATTGTGCAAACCTCCACGTGAACTTCTTCCCCTCTGTTCCGATATTGCTGCTGTCGTTGTCGTGGGTGGGATCTGCCTCATCCACGGACCCTGCCTCTCATCTGACCCAAGCTCTGAACCTGCTGACAGCTGCATGACACCTCACACGCTGTAATCCCAGACACCAGACCTATCATCTCCTTTTCTTTCCTTCTCTTCTGTTTACATCGATAGACCTGTTGGAGGCGTGGCCGCCAGGACCCTGAGACAACCGCACTCAGTCATACAAAGGCACGCGTGTCTCAGCCCGTCGTTGTGCGCCTGGAGCCGACTCCTAACACCATAGCGGCAAGCACATCTCCAACCTCGAACGACGCCATGACGGAGCCCGTCATCCACCGGCCGCCATCAACGAACTCCTCCGAACGCGGCATCGAAGAAGAAGATGCCCTCCTGACCGGCCAGCGAACCGGCAAAACCGACAGTCGAAGCACCACCAAACTCATCGCACGCAACCGATGGCGGGAGATAGGACTCCTGATATGGGCCATTATCGCAACCGCCGCAGTCGTAGTCTTAGCAGTAATCTGGCAACACACAACACAAACAGGCAACGATGGGCAACAGAACGGAGGCAGCGGAGGCAAAGATGGCGGCAAGGGGAAGAAGAACCTAATCTTCATGGTCTCCGACGGCATGGGACCAACGTCTCTCGCCCTGACGCGATCTTGGAGACAATATGTTGAAGACCTGCCTTGGGGCGAGACGCTGGGTATCGATGAACATCTCATTGGACAAAGTCGAACCCGCAGCTCAAGTTCGCTCGTCACTGATTCTGCTGCTGGAGCAACGGCTTTCTCGTGCGGAGCGAAGAGTTACAATGGAGCCATTTCTGTCTTGCCAGACTTTGAGCCTTGTGGTTCTGTTATGGAGGCTGCGAAGCGCATGGGATACACTACGGGTTTGGTCGTTACAACGCGTATCACGGATGCCACCCCCGCGGTTTTTGCGAGTCATGTAAGGAGGAGGGAAATGGAAGATGAGATTGCGCTGCAAATGCTGGGAGAAACGCATCCTCTAGGCAGAGTGGTGGATCTCATGATGGGAGGTGGACGATGTCATTTCCTACCCAACACCACCGAAGGAGGTTGTCGTGCGGACGATGTGAACGCTTTGCAAGTCGCGAAGGACAACGGCTGGAAGTATATCGGGGACAGAAAGGAGTTCGACGCACTGGGTAGTGACACTGCAGAACTTCCGCTATTGGCCCTCTTCGCTCCAACCGATATCCCGTATGAAATCGATCGCAGGCAAGAGAACGATGTCTATCCGAGCTTGGAGGAAACAACCCGCAAAGCACTCGACCTCCTTGCTGCCGCATCGAAGCATTCGGACAAGGGCTTCTTCGTCATGATCGAGGGTTCCAGAATTGATCACGCAGGCCACGGGAACGATCCCGCCGCGCAGGTACATGAGGTACTGGCGTACGACCACGCCATGAAGGCTGTGCTGGAGTTCATCGACAAGTCGGATACGCCTACGCTGATGGTCTCCACTTCGGATCACGAGACAGGTGGTTTGGCCGCGGCGAGACAATTGCACGAAACGTACCCAGATTATCTTTGGTACCCTGGTGTCCTTGCCAATGCTTCGCACTCTGCTAGCCACACGGCGAAGAATTGGTATGAGTTTCTACATCGTGGAACGACCAAGCTCCACAAGAAAGAATTGCAAGAAAATGATTCTGCTCACGATGAAGATGAGCGTGAATTCTTGGACTCCCTCTTCAAGAAGAATCTCGGCATCCACGACGCCTCCTCCGCCGAGATAGAATCTCTCCTCACAGCTTCTGCTCCCGCATCATACATCTTCGCCGACATGATCTCTCGTCGTGCGCAAACTGGTTGGTCGACACACGGCCATTCCGGCGCGGATGTCAACATTTACTCTTCGGACCCTGTTGCTGCACGAGCATTAGTTGGCAATCATGAGAATACGGACGTGGGCAACTTCTTGAAGAGCTACTTGGGTGCCGGAGAGGAGGTGGAGAGGGTTACCAAAATTCTGAAGAAGTTTGCACATGAGCGGAAAGGGAAACATGTGGAGTTTCTAGGCACTGTGCCAGAGGATGGGGAGAGGCTAGATGGACAGACGCATCTAGAGGGCTACCATGGAGATCATCGAACTAGGGCTGTGCGGAGAAGCGCTGATGATCAGGCTGCTGTTGGGAAAGACTGTGGCTGTGGTGGCGTTCATGAGGGAAGTTAGGAAAGGGTGAGGCACACTCTCGGTGTTTTGGGTCATGCACTTTGGGATCTGGTTGGAGAGTCCGGGAGTCTTGGTGATGCATGATCACTGCGTTTTTCTTTGGATCGAGAACCTGGGAGCATCTGAAGCATCAATCCGGGTGGGAAGTTCTGTCGACAGAATGCACAACATCGACATACATGTGAGTATTAGCGCTGGCGTTCCGGATGGGCACTAAGATTGGAACATAATCAATGTACACATACGACATCGCATCATTATGCCGCGTCCTAACAATTTCATATCCTCGCTTTGAGATCCTATTCTATGCAAACTTCTGCGCAAACCTCCCAGCCAAATACCCCTTCGCAGCCTTCGTCGCCATATCCCTCTTACTATGCTTCTTCTTCTTCTTCCCATGTCCCTCATCATCACTACTATCACTACTACTACTGCTCCCATCATCCTGCTGATGCTGCTGACTTCCATGAGCATACCCCACCGCAGCACCCATCGCCGCAAAATTCTGCTGCACCGGAGCCACATACTGCTGCTGCTGTTGCTGACTCGGCAACCCACTCAACAACCAATACTGTCCACTCGTATCCCCCGCCCGATCCGACATATGCGCCCCATATGACCCATTCGCATACGTATCCAAACACATTCCCGGTCCGGTCCAATCATTCCATAATTTATAATACCTCGCTCCAGGCAAATTTCCCTCAGGTAATCGAGCTTGTTCCTCCAAATGCCAAATCTGACTTGTTGTCCCATCGGGTTCGGAGAGACAGACTTGGTCTCGAGAAGGTGTGTCCCACATATCGAGGAGCCAAGTTGTGTATTCTATGCCGGGTTTGCTGATATGGAAACGAGAGTGGTGTTCTTCGAAGACGATTTGGAGGGTGTAAGTCGGGTTTGTGGGGGTGCTGTTGGAGGCGGGGAGGAGGGTGAAGTTGAGGCCTCCGTTGACGTAGTTTTCGGCGGGGGCGAGGATGAGGCCGTTGGTGGAGGAGGTTTCGTCGGGTTGAAGGGTGTAGTGGGGGCCTTTGTAGGAGTTTGTGAGGAGTTGGCGGGGCATGGAGACGGCCATTGTCGTTCTTGCTTGGATATGCTGAGGTGAATGGTCTTGTGTGGATGGGTATGTTGTGACTAAGGCAAGTTTTCGTTCCGTAGACCGACAGCTATTTTTCTTTCAGTGTGCGCTGCTCGTTGCTTCTACGACTTTAGGAAGGATGCTCTTTGCGATGACCGATGTATGCAAAGCTTCTTATACACTAGCAGCACAATAGCTCGTTCACATGTTGGTAATCTGCTACTACCGTAAATGATCGACACTTTGAAGGATTAGCGATGATCTAAATGGCAGTGCTGCTGTGCAGTGGCTCGGATGGAATCCTTCTTCTTGCCCAATTCGGTAATAGACCAACAGGTAGATCGAGTCTTCCACGTGAATCTGCTGCTTTAGACTCGAAGGGTCCAACAAAGCCGATCACTCATGCAACCACAAATTGCATGCACTTAGGGCACTGCTCGTGGCTCTTTTTCGAGTATTTTGGTTCGTGTTCTAGATGCTTAGCCACGCCACCAATTTCTTTCTGACGACATGCTACTCAAAATGTTGGTGGGTGCATGATTCGGCCTTTCTGCTTGTGTCGGCAACAGGAATTCTGGAAGTCATTGTTCGAGGCCGAGATGGAACTCTGCTAGGTGTCAGTAAGCTTGAATTCTTCGCAAGTACTGGTAAGGACTTGTGTTGAAAGCATGCTAAACTTGTTATTCTCGAGACGACAGAATTGAGAGGTATGATTAGCGGACGGGATCTCGTTCCACGTGCTCGGAAGGTCGACGCCACACAGGGCAGCGTATAGTGGCATGAGTGCATGTCCTCATGTGTTGGCATTGGAAAAAGCCTCCAATGTGGGAGTGCTCGCTTGTACGCTCTCAATCAATGTAGACGCAACAACAACTGATCTTGAGGATTTGCTGCTAGTTAGAAGCCGGCCTCGCTGCACTGCCATTACATGCTTCGTGATTTCCATTTGTTTCCGCAGAAGCACTGACTTCGTGGTCAAAAGGCTTACGAGCATATACCAATCGTCTGAAAGCCAGTGTAAGTGAGTCAACAAGCGATATCAATAGTTGAAGAACTTACACCTCGTGATAAACATGCTTCTTGCGGTCTCGCAAAGCCTTTCGGATCTCTTGCAACCAGGCTTGTACTTCATCGACGGACCACTGTAGTGAAGTCAGCACCCCAAAATCGTCCCTCGTGGCCGGAGGATGCTCACCCCTAAAACTCTTGTGTAAGGCGCAATCACCCAGCCTTCCATTCCTTCTTCCCAGTTCAGCAAATTCCATCTCCCAATCTCCTTCAACCTTGGGTCCGAACTCCAAGGTCCGATAGGCCATTTGAATCGCTTCTCTACCACGTCTACGAAGCCAGCTTCTTTGATAAGCCCAGCCATGTTTTCTGCAATTTCGAAAGTTTTGTTTATCCGTCTTCCGCACTCGATGCCATACCGAGACCTGTCATTCATGTCCGTCAGCAATGTGTTGGTGAGCATGCATCATTAGTAAAGCACGGAATCGTGTGGGCGTACCATCTCGCAAGTGTCGAATCAGGGCTGAGTGAACCATCTGCACTTCGGTTCTGTATACTCCATTCGACTTGCTCCAGCCATCCACCAGGTTCCATATGCTCATAACATCGTTGATACAGCTGCGGCCAGTCACTGATGCTGCCGAACAGCCCGCGGATGTGGATGAAATCGAAGTGATTCTCGGGATACACCCACTCCGACATGCAATCATCGATCTCGAATCGGCAGTTATCGGGCTGCATGCCAGGTTGGACAGGTGAGAGATCAGTGCCAATCACCTCAGCGTCGAAGAATTTGTCTGCAATATCAGTGGCCCAGATGCCGGTGCCGGTACCAATGTCGAGAATACGTTTGGGATCGGTGACAGGGGCGAGAAAGAGCTTGTCTCGTAGGGTCATGATGCAAAGGTGGTGTCTGAGGTGTGTCAGATTTCGGTCGTTATATCGGACAGCCAATGTTGTAGATCGTACACTATTGCTTCGTGGTTGTTCTGTTTCTCGTCGTTCCTGGGGTGATTTAGTTCGCCCGCATCGATCTCGTGTTGGATCTTGCTTACGGCTGCCAATACTCTCCGTCTCCTATTCGCGGTTAGCACACTTCACTTTCATCCAATAGCACAACCTTACGATATGCGTGATAAGTCCTCCCATTTTCATGTCGATACATGGTCGTCGTTGTCGCCAACGTCCTCGCACTAAATCGATTCTCAGCATTTCGACTCATGTCACTTCAAATTTCAGATCGAGACCACGAACGAGGTGTAGCTATCATTCTCGTCTCCATATTGGTCACTGGAATAAGTAGAATAATGGTCGTCCTTTGTTGTGTCTCAGCGATGAATATTCTTCAAACATGGCTGAAAATGGCCTCACTATAGGGATCTGGTCTGAGAGTGCCATTTGCACAGATCAAAGGTGTGGTGGTGGCAGGAGTCGCAACAACCGCCACCAGAGCACTCTATCTTGCTTCGTATCTCGAAGCTGTTTTTCGGCTTCTCCGTGTACGACCAATGGCTTCACTTCAGAGTGTTGATGCAGATGTGTCAGATCGGCGAGACCAGATCGTCGGGTCAGCGTCGACAGATGTGTTCGGAGGTGTCGTTGTGAAGATTTGAGAATGGGAGCTGCTGGACCCGAGGGGACGGTACGCTCGAGTATGTTGTGCAGTAGTGAAGAGGGCATTGAACAGTGAACCAGAAAGGCGGGAGGCTGGGCCGGCAGCTGTATCCTGGTACGAGGGAGAAGGGAGTTGCAGCGAATCACGGCCCTTGTCAAGTACCGTTTGGCGTGTGTGTGCGTTGGCCGGTCTAGCAAGGATAAATATGTCGACTGCCCGCAATTGTCGGAAGCGCGGCGTGCTTCGTTCTCGGACCTGCAGCAGCGAGGTGACAGCTCCACGGCGCTGGTCGGGTCGTCAGTTTCTCGCACGTGGACCGGGTATCAAGTTGGAAGGGAGCCGGTGCAAAACGTGGAAGGGATTCGGAAAAAAGAGTCCATGGCTCACAGGTGCCACAGCTTCCAACCTCCGGGCTGGTTCAGCTGTATATCTGCGGCATCGAAGAGAGTGCGAAAATGGGTCGCACAGCACTGCTGAGTCACATTGTCGGTGGTAGCGCAGCTGGTCTCACAGCTTCCGTTTGCCTGGCGTCACGCCAGACATTGGCGATCAGCAAACCCATCGGACCATTGTCCGACAGGCCTGCGCTATTTCTCAATCGGGTTCCCGGCTGGGCACATTTCAACACGGCACAGGAGGGCGCGGGACCGGCTCATCTTGTGGCAGCAAGCCAGCTGCTGGAACTCAGAGCACGCCGACGTCGATGGATGGCAGAAGAGAAGGTTGTTGATCCTGGGCTGGGCGAGCAAGAGCAATATGCAGCTAGAAGCGCATTCGGGTCAGGTGTGCGATGCATCGTGGAGAAGGTGCCCGTAGCTCCGTCCGATTGATTGGGTCGACACCGCGGGCACAATCATTACCGCACCGTGCTGCACAACGGCTGCAGTGAGACATTGGCTGGCCAGCTCGTGTTGTTTCGAAGGAGACACGGCCGTGACGGGCGCGCCGTGGCCATGCGAGGACAACAGTGATGATGTCGATGGTCTTTCTCGGACTGGAAGCTCGAATACGAGGTGTTGACCGATCTGGGTAGGCCGAAGAGGAGAGTATCAGGTGGAGCGTTTGCAGCCACGGCTGAATCACCATTGATGCCGAGACAGCGTATACACTTGTCGCTCAATGTATTCGCAAGATTCATGGTGAGATACGAAGTGCTGAGGTGAAGTGACATCAGCCGCCATCTTCAGCACTGAAAACGGTGCTCGCAACTTCCACGTTGTGTCAGCACTGCACAACGTTCCACGGATTCCCGACACCACCACATGCCACGCAAACAGAACCATTAAAACCCCCAGCCATGCCATCAACAGAATTTCCACCACTTATAGCATCCGCAACCCGGAAAGCCCGTGAGGAGGACCAAAGTCCTTGCCCGGCATTACCGAAGAACAACGTGCACTCACTCCGCCATGCGTCGGAGAACCCGTGTGTACAGGTCGAACCAAACAATCCACCTCCATGAACCATAGACCGTTTTTCTCCATCAACCAAACTCCGCCCACGCCGCCAAGAAGAAAGCTATGCAGCATGTCAGAAAGCACCAAGCCCTCAAATATGCACGACAAGTAAGGACGCAACGCAATGCAATGCAATGTACTGCAATGCAATGCACCCATTTCCAGTTCCCCAGACGAGAAATTCCACCATTCGTTGTTCAGTGCAGTAGAACACATCTGTCTCTTATCAGCTCCCATGTCTATCTCACCTCGCTTGCACGCGCGATTCCGATCTGTTCTTTCTCAACTTCATCTTTTGCACTACACGCTCTTCTTCACCGCTCTTCTCTTTTCACATGCAGTGGCATTGTAAGACGCTGAAGCGAGGAGGTACGTACCCGTGTTGCGCTGTAGACGTGACACCGACATTATAAGCAAGCACGTAGCCGAAAGAAATCTTCTTGGCTGTGTAAAGTTGACAGGTCTGGAGAAGTGGCAAGTATCTCTATACCAGACAGGCTGGTATCAGTAGGTTGATAGGTGTTTCAACAATACGATTAAAAAGTAATCATAATACTTTTCGTCCATCGTCGCCCGCCTTCTTCGCCTCTCCACCATGTAGTGAACACCAAGGCTGGAACGTTTGGCGCACCACGTCCGCTTCCCATCCATCTATAATGCTTGCGCCGCTCAATGTATGCAGGCAGCAGCAATCTCTTACTCCGAGCAGGGTGTAGTTTCCTTCATTACTTTCCAACACTCCGCCGGCGCCACCTGATCCGTTTCGATCACTCATCGCCAAGCGTCTTGCCACTCGCACTCATGTTCCTCCTCTAGTTAAGGGTGTCCCGCAGGTTTCCCCGGATGGTGTTGGTGATGGTGATGTTCCTCTTCTACCACAGGCGATGGTGATCGCACTGTACCACTTCGCAGCGCTTCCAGTTGTGGCTTGACATCGGTACCAGGATCCTTTCCTCCGCCCAACACTGTAGATATTTGCGCATGGGGGACCGCCGCCCTCGGCGATAACGAAAGCGCACTCTGGAAGTCGCTTTCAGGCGCCGCCTGCTTGTTGCGTGCGTGTTCCTCCTCGTCGCTGCTGGGCGGTGTGTCTTCATCCTGGCCTATCCGGAGACGGGCCGCGCTACTGTCCATGCTCTCTCGTCGGAGCCTGTCAGCTTTCTCCTTGAGAACCTTGGCCTCTTCTGCGGCGCGTTGCGCTCGGACTTGTTTCCTCCACATGCTCGCATAACGGCCTCGCTGCGCGAGCAGTTCGTGATGGGTCCCTCGCTCTGCAACCTTGCCCTGATGCAGAACCAGAATTTGGTCACACATGGTGATTGTGCTTAGCCGGTGAGCAATGACCAACATGGTCCTTCCTTGTGCCAAGGTGTTGAGAGCTTCTTGGATATGCTCCTCCGTTTCGGTGTCCAACGCGGCAGTGGCTTCATCCAGCAGGATAATGCGGGGATTCTTGATGATGGTGCGAGCAATCGCAACTCGCTGTTTCTCGCCACCAGAGAGTCGTAACCCGCGCTCACCCACTTTCGTGTCGTATTGATCTGGGAATCCCATGATCTTGTCGTGTATACTCGCAGCTCGGCACGCTTCGTAGACTTCTTCGTCCGTGGCATCCTGCCTGGCATACTTGAGGTTGTACATGAGCGTCTCGTTGAAGAGAACCGTGTCCTGCGGTACTACACCAATGTGTTTCCTCAAGCTGTCAATAGTAACACCCTGCACATCCCTGCCATCCACCTGAATTGTTCCTTGTTGCGTGTTGTAGAAACGGAACAAAAGGCGGAAAACTGTGGACTTGCCACCTCCAGACTCGCCAACCAATGCGGTCGTGGTGCCTGGCTTGCAGGTAAAGCTAAGTCCTTGCAACGCGGGTTTTCGCTGATCGTACGTAAAGTGTACATCGTCGTATCGAATCTCGCCTTCGCAAGAAGGCATCGTCTCGGCTTCCGGGCTGTCCACTACGGTCGGCTGCTCTTTGAAGAGCTCCAACATGCGCTCCGAGTTGATCATGTTGTTCTGGATCATCCGGTAAAATGTGCCAAAGAAGTTCAAAGGCCCTTGCAGCTGTGTCATGTACGTTACCAGCAGAACAAATTTGCCGACTTTGAGTATTCCTGAGGTGACTTGATATGCTGCTATAAAGCTGGCCACGATCAGTCCAAACATGAAAACCAAGTTTTGGATCGTATTCATGAGCGCGAGCGAGAAAGTGACTTGATACTCGGCCTTTTGGTACTTCTTCACGGCATCGCGATAGCGGTTGAACTCATACGCTTCCGCGTTGAAGTATTTGACCGTCTCGTACGACATCATCGAGTCGTTCTTGACAGCGTCTTCTTCCCGACTTGCATTCGTGGCCTGTCGGCGGATTTCCGCTCGCCACGCTGCCATGCGAATGGTGATGTAGATGTACCAGAAAGTAACCACGACAATCACCAATGCATAATAGGCATCGAACTTGACGAGGAATACCACAAAGGCAGCGCCCAGATCGATGAGCATGGGAAGCACGTTGAATGTCACGGACTCAAGGAACGTGTTCAGCGACGCGCCCTTGCCCAACGCAGAGAGCACTTCGCCAGTTTTCTTGCCCAGATGGAAGTCCAGGCTGAGGTGGTGGACGTGCTCGAACGCTGCCACCGAAAGCTCACGGTACGAGTACTGCTCAATGGGGATCCACAGGACTTGTCTCGCAGCTCCCAGCAGTCCATTGGAGCCTTGGAACAAGCGGTAAATGATGTACAGACCAATTGCAAGCCATGGCATGTAGATGTTGTCTCCGGCCAGGATATCAGTGATGTTACCCAGCTGGATGGGAACCAGAATCTGGATCCCACGCTGGAGGAACACAATTACGAAGCAGATGACAAAGTTGAGCTGCAGTGCCCGATCCTTGGCTGGCCAGATGTATGGCAAGAACACTGCATATGCTCGAAGGTATTCCCACCAGCTACGTGTCGGCGTCTGCTTTGGCTTCTCCCAGCCCGCCGGTGCTTCCTCGTGGTGACCGCTGCGTCCGTGTCCATAGCCGGCAGGCCCGTGCGCTTTGCCGTTTGTGGAACCGTACGCGTGTGCGGTACCGTTGGCTGCGCCGTTCTCCGCATGACCATTGGACAGGAGGGCAGTGGTCTCCTCGGTGTTGAGCACGTGCTCCGACTGGGGCTTTCGCTTCCACACATCATGTAAGAAGACGAAGAGAGTGTAGAATGCCAAGAGGGCCAGAAGGATGAAGACGCGGACGATGTCGATGGTCACTTCGGTGACTTCCCATTCCGACATGCCTCTCCGGAATTCGCCACCGTGGCGATGACCGGGCTTCGGTTCGCGGTGCTCGGAAGTATATGCGGCGAAGGAGGCTCCCAGTAGGACGAGCTCCATCAGCAGCGCGGCGCCCCATGTTAGGAAATGGGCGATGGTGGGCGATGGCTTGGAGTCGATCATGTGAATGACGAGTAGGATGTAGACCATGAAAGATCCCACCAGGTAGATCTGTCCTGTCAGTGTGTGCTGGCATGCATGTGTATCGCTCTTTCCCGTAACATACCGTGGGTGCCTGACCGCACCACCAGCCCTCATCTCTTGCGGATATGGCGTGGACGATGACCACGAGGATGTTGGCACTCAGCGAGAATATGACGCCCACGGAAAGCCATTCGAACAGCAGTTTGCGCGGTCGCGCAAAGTCGAGGTCCGGTGAGATGTCCGACTCTTTCTTGACAGCATTATTCTTCTTCCTGGGCAGCGGCTTGCCACCAGGCCCCAGCTGCTCTGGGCGTTGTGAGGGGACGGTCTCGCTGTCGCTGCGGGCAGTGACGATGCTGCGGACGGTGAAGGTGGTCAGATAGAGCACCAGCAGGATGATGGGATATGCGATCTGCAGGTAGTCCAATATGGCCTGGGCTGTAGGATTCGACACCCAGGGCCGCGAAGGGTCGGCCATGCTGGGTGGTTGAAGAAGGAGGCTCAAAGGGCGCTGTTGGGCGATCTCGTCGGCGGATAGGCAATGGATGAAAGAGCACAATCCAGCAGCCGGTTCCGCCCCGCGCCACGGCCGTAATGCTGCTCCACCGTCGAGGTATGGAGGAGAGATGCGGAGGGGTATGTAACGACTGTGGTGAGGGCACGGGCTGTGACAGCGCGGCTGGGAAACGGGCGAGAGTTCAGTCGGGAGGGCAAAGGGTCAGAGCGGTGGTGACACGCGCCGGCATGGTCGTGGCGGCGGTCAGAGAGCAGCAATGGGTGAGAGAGCAGGTAGGCAAGAGACGAACAGACTGCATGCACGGCACTAGTGCGAGACGCATAAGCCCGTAGCACAGCTTCGAAATCGACACAAGTCGATGGCGAACCAGACCCTATCTGGCGAACTAGAATCCATGGCGGAGTTCCCATTCGCTGCCGCAGCGGACAAGCTGTTCCTTGCCGTCGCTGTCGCACCCTCCATCCACGCTTCTGTCCATCACGAGGCCGTGTGCATGTGGGCATTGGGCGGCGCGCTGCTGCTCGCATGACAGGCTGATCTGGCTGATCGCGATATTCCCGTCGGCACTGCTGCAGCTGTGCCACCGTGACACCTGCTGGTGTGCGACACTTCTGTGCTTCCTCCACCGTCCCCCCGGCCAGTCCGCAGAGACGAGATCCGGCCGTCGATGTGCTCGATCGACGCTGCATACGCATGACGAGACTGACTTCTGCCACCTGGACGACCATGCGCGCCGCGCTGCTCTTGCTGCTTCGGGCAATTCCAGCTGCATCACTGTTCTCTCCTCCAACAGCAGCAACAACACCAACAAACACGACAACAACATGTGCAACACATGCACCCTGCACGCCCACCGCATGGCAGACACGCCTTCCACCCCTGCGACATGGCCTTGATCTGCACGTCGATCCACTGCAGGACCTGCGCAAAGCAATCCGGGTGATGCAGTCGTCTTATTTCGAGCTGTGGTTGGGTGCGTGGCCCACGGCCATCGACTGGACGGCGGCAGTGATGAACACGCACCTCGCCTCTGCCTTGACTGCGCTAAGCAAGGCGCTCGATGCAGGTACCGCTGACGCCAGCGATGCACCGCATGTAGAGAACGAGCTCAACACCTACTTTGGCCAGGCCACCGCCTTCTACTTCGGTGAGGACGCCTTCGCCGTCAGGCAAGAGGCCTTTGATGACATGCTGTGGGTCGTGCTGGCATGGCTGCAGCATCTTCGCCTCATGCAAACCCACTCTCGCTTGCATTACCAGTTCCAGCCCTGGCATGGCGTGCAGTTCAAGGCCGCCTTCGCACATCGCGCTCACATCTTCTACGACTTGGCGAGTCGTGGTTGGGACGAGAGCCTGTGCGGTGGCGGCATGGTATGGAATCCTACGCTGGAGCCGTACAAAAATGCCATCACCAATCAATTGTGGATCGCAGCCTCGGTAGGCATGTATTTGCACTTTCCCGGTACGAGCACCACTTGAGCACCGCATGTATCTCCAGCAATTCCTACTCACTGTGCCTAGGAGACGACAACTCATCTCCGTTCCAGAGCGACGACGTTCGCGCCAACGACCTCGGACATGCCAAGCCACATGATGCCCATTTCCTCACTGCGGCAGTGCAGGGGTATCGCTGGCTGAAGCACAGCAACATGACTAACACGCAGGGTCTCTATGTAGACGGGTTCCACATTTCGGGGATCGAGCGGAACGAAACACAATGCGACTCCAGGAATGAAATGGTATACACATATAATCAAGGGGTAATCCTTTCTGGCCTGCGTGGACTATGGGAAAGTACTGGCAATGACACCTACATGCAAGACGGACACGAACTTGTGCGGAATGTCATCAATGCGACCGGATGGCCGGTCGATCGAGACCTTGTCTCGTCAGAGACCTCTGAGTGGGCCGGTCTGGGTCGAGCGGGGATCCTGGAAGACTTCTGTGATGCCAAGCGCGATTGTTCTCAGGATGCCCAAACCTTCAAGGGCATCTACCTACACCATCTCGGGCAGTTCTGCGAGCCCTTGCCAAGAGAGCCACTCTATCCGGGCAAAACCTTTGCTGCTAACGATGAGCTTGCTGCACTTCACCGTACCAGCTGTCAAGTTTATGCCCCTTGGATCGCGCACAATGCTCGCGCCGCACTCGAAACGCGGAATTCTGAAGGACTATTCGGCGGGTGGTGGGGTGCCTCACGGGGTAACTATATACCCGCTGCACTTCCCGCAAGTGCGGTGGACTATCGCAACAATGCTTCAGAGCTCCTCCACCGACCTTGGTCGACTTCAACAGGCGGCCAACAGATTGCAGGAGCTCCGCATGTGCAAGACCAAATCCCCATGGCACCCCTCATGAATCGCAGTGCAGGTCAATATATCACCACGGAGGCCGTTGAGGGTCGCGAGGGCGACTGGAATGATCGCGGACGCGGCCGAACAGTGGAGACCCAAGGTGGTGGCGTTGCTCTGCTCACCACCCTGTTGGACCTCGTCTACGCCGCATGAATGGGCTTGCTTTCGGCCGCGCGATCTCCTAACGACAACGTGCTGAAGTTGAGCCATTAGCCTTGCGTCTTGTTGCCGACCTGCCAAGCAAGCTATGCCAACATTGACAAAAGTTACAGGCTCGTGGTCAATCAGTAGTCCGCGTTCTTGCGAAGCCAGCTTGCGAGATGTATTTCGAATGGAGGAAGCCAAACCCACATCCTCGCACTGCAAACCTAAAAGGGGCAAAGGTCACGACTTCACATCCAACCAATTGCTTGTACACAGACATGACCTTGGCCACGACATCAGGCAAAACGAAGACCAAAAAGCAGATCAGTCAACACAGCCATCTAGCTACTGTCCGGATGGCTCCGTGAAGATACTTAACTTAGCGTGGAAGAAATCCGGCCCCGCTCAGGGCAGTGGCCATAGCTGATGGCTGAAATCTCCTGTGCAAGACGCGAGCTGCCATCTTGCGACTCCTCTGGCTCCACATGAGGTGTTCTCGATCTCAACGACGATCAAAAATGTCTTCATTACACCATGACCGCGCATCGTACATCAATCACACGCAGCAACTCACGCTAGACCACGAAACATGTCTGGAGACCGGCTCGGATCACCTACATGACCGATGATACCGCCTGGAAGTGCACGGATCCATGTGATGGACAGGCTGGTGCTTGCCTTGGTGCGGCACTTGAGCCCCGAGTTCGCTGATTGGATCGTATAAGGCAATACAGCGCACCGTGATGCAAAACCGCGATGTGTTTGTCTGAAAGATGAGTATGAATGTGAAGTTTACAGCCTCCGGACTCCGGACTCAAGCTTTGGACCCCAGTTGAGCAGGGATCTAGGCTGCTGGGTGCGGACCCTTGGACTACATTGACACGAAGAATACAATGTGATATAAACCAGTCGTTGGATGAACAGCTTCGAGGCATCAGTCCTGCATTTTTGAAATTTGCACAATGTCCAACAATAGCAATCAAGATTGCACTCCCGACTTTCGTGACCTCGATGCTTTCTTTAAATTGAGGACTGTCGAGGCGCATGCCCCACACATTATCCCATATATCAAGAGCGACTCTCGGATCATCGACGTTGGTTGCGGCATTGGATCTATCACACTCGATCTCGCGCGCCGCGCACCACATGGATACGTGCTGGGCGTAGACTACTCTACCAGTTCGTCTCTCCATCGCCCTTAGTCCCAGCAGTTCAACTTACACAGGTTGGCCCACAGGTTCCGTTACGGCTGCGAAAGCTCAAGCTGCCGCTGCTGGACTGACTAATGTGGACTTCATGCAAGCTGATGTCTATTCCCTTCCATCTTCCATCCCGTCAAATTCCTTCGATATCGCTCACTGCCACCAACTGCTTGTCCACCTCGATAGGCCCATCGATGCCTTGAAGTCCATGTCTCGCGTCGTGAGAAGCGGTGGCATCGTAGCGACACGAGACATGCATTCTCAATGCACTCGACCTACCACTCCAGCCATACAACGAAACTGGGAGCTCTATCACACCCTCTCACGCCAACGTGGTGCGCATCCGGAAGCAGGCCTCATCAACTCTCTTTGGATGCAAGAAGCCGGCTTCGACAGGGATCATGTTTCATCGGGAGACGTCGCCAACCTTCTAATGGAGCCAGAAGAGAAGCGGCTCTTTGCAAAAGCACTTCTGCCCAGTTTTGCTGCGACGTACGGAAAATCTATAGAGTCCGAAGACGACGAAACCTGGCTGAGGCAGTTCAAGAAAGATATTCTGGCTTGGGCAGACATGCCGAATTCGAGTTTTATATGGTACGATGGCTGGGTCATCGGGGAGAAGACATGGGAATGAAGTTTTGCAACGAAAAAGTAGACGCAAGAGAGGATGAGAATATGGATACGATGAGATGTCGACTTAGCTTAAATTGTAACTTGATGAGTGATGATGGACCCAAAAGAATGCAAGACACGAAATGCAACTTTCTTACGAGAGCAGCACTCTGTCTCCAACAACTCTTTCATTCCCTCTCCCCTTCACCCCTTCTTCACAGCCCCCTCAAACTTCCTCGCGCTCTCCACTCCCCACTCCTTCTCCCCCAACCAACCCACCCGATGTACACACCACTGCTCCGTATCCGGCTCCCACTTCTCATCAAAATCATCCAATGTCCCCGCCGCAATACTCACAATTTCATCCCAGAGCGGCGTAAAAGCGAATAAATTCGAACTGCAAATTCCGCATGAAATTCGCGTGAGAGCCGTTCCGGAAGAAGTGGAAGTGTCTTGATAAGACTTCTGTGAAGAGGTACCGGAGGTTATGCTGAAGCCTGAACGAGGGGTTATGCTGGCGAGGAGGAAAGCTGAGCCGGTGACCTGTAGAGAAGAAGGAATTGTTAGATTGAACGAAGGTACGGCAGCCAGGGGGACCTTTTTCTGGGCTTTTGCTAGGTATCGTACTTACTCGGCGACAGTTCAGACAGTGGCAGATTGTATTATAGTAAGGTTTTGCCGAAGCGCCAGTGAGAGAGTATTTGATTGCGCCGCAGAGGCATTGACCTGTTCTTGTGGGTCTTTGGTCATCGGTGTTTGAAGTCATGGTTGTTGTTCACGGGCTTCTGCGCTCCTGCTGATATGCTGTTATGCTGCAGATGTATGTCTTTTGAATTGAAATGCGGAAGATGGCTTTTTCTTTTTGCGGGGTGCTTTTCAAGGGCGTTGTTTGCTTCTCCAGAATGGTTTTCGTATCTCTTGGTCTGTGATTTCTTTGACTCGATCGGGCGAGGTCGCATGTTGTGGTGGAGACCTTGACGTATGTAGGGACGAGAAGACTAGCTTAGCTATCAGGTTGCCAATCACAGACAATTGAAAGCTAGGAGGTAATATTCTGGTACTATAGGCACTGGTCCTGTAATCGTCTGTGGAGATGAATGACTGTAACTTGTCTCTCCCTGTTCTTCTTATGCAAGAATATTATAGCATTGACACTCTTGCTTTGTGATCATCACCCCAGCTTTATTTTCCATCAAATCTGCTGCTTTGATTGCCGCAAGATGTGCATCCATAATGAAGCACAAGCGTCCCATTTGCGAGTTCATCACAAATACGAACGTGCTTTATTATTCTCTTTCCATGCCTTCTCTTCCTCCGAATTCGAAGGTGGAGGATCGATGCCTTGAATGCGCCACAAATCTCTCGGTGTCTCCGCGATGTGGATTTCCCACTCAATCTCAGGTCGCTCCAGGATGTATGGACGCAGAGTCTGCATGTCAAGTCCATTAGTTCAGTACACAACGCACCATGGTTACCAAGCTCATTACGAACCTCATTGATCTTGTCCATCCATGCTGTACGTTGCTTTCGGCCTGCTTCAGTATCAGGATTCGGCATTTGTCGTGCGATTTGCTCCACTGTTAAGCGGACGAAGTTCTTCTTCGTCTCCCCGCCAATCCACAATCCCTCTTCTTTCACGTCGACAAATATAACATTGACATAGAACGCAGGTAGCATCGCATATTGTTTGGTGACGGCTTCTGCGATACCTTTCCTCTGGTCATAGGTGAAGGTATCTGGGTGTGCGTAGATTCTCCAGAGCGGCATGTTGAGAGATGGGTAGCTGAATGGACTAAGAAAGAGTTTATATTTTCCTCAGAGGACAAATGGGCTTTGGGGTCTTCAGGAGGGCGTCTCCATCCTTGCTTATATCTTGTCTTCAGCAAAAGTTTATGCTGGGCTGGAAGCCACAATCCACTGCGATGGAGCCCCTCTTGCGGGGATTAGTGAACGATGACGGATTGATATAGGAATGTGACCTGCTGTCCAAACGCGCATCTTTGACCCCTCGGTAGCACTGTGCAGTCGCGTGGAGCATAATGAAGCTGCTGCATTGTTACTAGCGGCTGGGAGCTCACTAATCTCGATATGCATCGCATCGAAGGCTCGCTTGTATGGGCGATGTGGCACGCAGATCCATTCTCATTACAAACTCGGTCGTACATGTCGTGATTCTGATAGCCAGGAATTCGCAATGTCCATTATACGGCCGTTAGTACACTTTCCAGACTCGTTTGGAAGACACGGAGCCTGCTTGGAGTGGCTCACTCCCACGGCACCCGCGGAGCTTCGGGGTCAGTACAGCTCAGGCGTCCGGATGTGCAGCACGCCCTAGATGACGGAGACGGATTCAGCGCACTGTTGAGGTGTGGATAATTCTGGTGTTCTGGTGTTGGACTCGTTGCTCCAGTCTGCTGTGGAGTGTGGAGGAGGAACATGAAGGTGCTGGTCATGACGTTGGGAGCCTCGAGACGAGGGCTCGCGGTCGTGGTGGCTTTCACGCGTGTGCTGCACGCTCTCCTCTTCCTGACTAACTTCAGGATCAGCATCAACGTCGAGCAACGTATGTGACTTCAATGGCTCCCGTCAAGCTACAAGCCATGCGGACGGAGAACGGTCGCACTGCAACGCGTCGCCATGCGTCAGATCAACGGCCGCCGGGCCCAGCAGACAATGGCTGAAAGAAGGCAGCCGTCTCTCTTCGAGAATGTGCTAATCGACATAGTCTTCCAGCCTTGTGATGTGGGAGAGCTCTTTTTCCTGGCACTTGGACGGATCTGATAGCACGGAGTCGTAGCTCTTCACCGGCCGTGCAGCCATCACGCCGGAGAGACCGTACAGCACAGAGCAGACGCCATGGCGCGACAGAACCAACTCTCTCGGGTCGCACGACATCGCAAGTACACTGTTGAGCTTCGTGGAGGCCACAAGCGCGACGTAATTTGTACTATGCCCGACTGCTTCTCCAGTCACTGACCTTTCATCCCCCTCATAAAGACGTTACACTCAGGATTTCACCAGCAAAATGCCCGAATCGTACACAGGCCATTGCATAGCAGTGCAAAGCACTTTTGCATCCTGCGCCCAGCGCGTCGACTCACTCCGCACCGAATGCACCAAATCTTACACAGCTCTCACGCAATGGCCCGGTCCTTGCGAGTGTACATACTATGCTCAAGATCTGATGTGCTTCGACGAGCAAGAACTCTGTGCATCGCAAGTCTGGTCCCAAGTCCCGCAGTGGTTTCGTGATGGAGTGACTTCTTGTCTGGCCAAGGATCCCGACTAGTTACACAATTCGTGCTCAGCTCGGGCAATTCTCCGATCCATTTACCGTTTCTGGTCTTGCTGGTAGCCTGGCGGCTGCAACAAACTTTGGTCAGGATGATATGAGCACGACCGCAAGTCCCGGCAGTTATGCCTCTGGGTTACCGAATGCGACCGCCGCCACTGCAAGTCCTCCAGCCAGCCGTCGGACCAGCTTGTCAGGCAAAAGTATCGCAGGTATTGTGATCGGAGCCGTGGCATGCTTGATCTTGACACTACTCGGACTCTACCTGCTTTTCAGGCGCAGGAAAGCGAGGGAAGGGGCGAGTACCATCAAAGCCAGCGACGAGTTGCATGCAGAATCAAATGTTCATGAGAAAGACAACACAGCCATCTATGAAAAGGAAGGCATAGATATGTCCGAATTGCCTCCACCAGAAGCTGTCGAGTTGTTCACCGAGGAAGCAGCACTGGAACTGGATGTCTCCACAACGGGTGACGCCGGGAGAGTGCACGAGAAGACGTTTCGATCCCAGACATAATACTGTAGTTGTACATCATGCTCGAGCAGATATCGGTCCGTATCCGCCGACACAGCAGCCCTCATTGAGCTGTGGGGCCCGAAACTACGAACATTCGTTAGCTCTTCTATCTGGCAAGCCAGTAGAATCACGTCTCACCGCACGAGGTACGCTGATACAGCGTCCAAGTCACGTTCAGAAGTACCAGTGGCGCCGATGCACATACACATGTGCTTCTGCCCTAAGAGCCCTCATCAGAGTGTGGGGACATTCGATGCAAACATCCGCTGGCGTCCGTTGTCTGACACCCAACAAGATAAAAGAAACGGCAGCCTCCGAATCCTCCCAAGCCTCCGTGGCGTTCATGCGGCACCGAAAGCGCGGTTCAACATCGTGGAAAGCTCCATAACGCAATTGATCAGTGCTGCGTGGAGCCACAACTTACAATTGTGCCCTCTGCCGACAGTGGATACCTTTTCTGCAGACAACCGCTGGTGTCCGCAGATTCACTACCACCAGGAATGCTTCCCGTCATATAAACTTCGATCGTATTGTCGTGTTCGCAATGCTGGCGCAAAACCACATATCTTGCCCTCGTCGTCATGGCATGGATATGAAGTTTTGCCCTGTTGCCCTCTACCAGGTGTGGGGAACGCATCTGCAGACATTGGGTAGCGTCTCTTCACAACATAACCAATCGTTTGACATTCAGCCCTTGTCACTATGCTGATCTGATCGATCGGCTCCGAGAAGCGAGCCCTCGCAACAATTTGAGGAACCTCGACAGCGGCTCTCGCATGACCTATCTGGCCTGGTTGTAATAAAGTTCGCTAGTTGATCGCGGTAGGGAAACCTATGCTCGAACTAGTCAACGACCCAGCCAGCTAACATCAACAGCTTTCCCTGCTGTGCATAGTATCGCGAAATGTATGCCCTTCAGAGATCAGAGTTCAATAATGATGATGCTAGGAGGTACTTCCGTCGCTGAAATTGTGGCTGACCAATGACCGAAGTGTACTTGGAATTTGGAACATGATTTCAAGAGGCGTCGGTGGACCCACATCGACTTGAGGGCTCAGCTCGCTCGCCGGAACCACATCACTGAAACTGTTGAACAATGTTGTCTCTCACGGTATTTTGCACTTACTAACTCATTCAAACCATGATCAAAGATTTCCGACTGCGATGCATTTTTATGATGCTCTGGATCCAGGAAGCCAGAAGCATGCAGAGCCAATTTGATGAGCTTTGCCATGCTTGGCATCATACAGTAAAGAACAATTAATGGTCTGATGCGTCAATCTCAACGCAAAAAAGAGGCCCGAGACAGGACAAGATGTCGTCGCAAATGCAATGATTGCCAGATGCTATCTCTCAGCTCAAGCTATACACAATTAGTATTCCTGCTGTCGAACAATTTCGGGAGAAATCAAAAACCCGCATCTTTCCTTCAACTTCTGCTTCTTCAACGCTTCTCGCGCGGCATGACTACCATTGACACCACCATAGCCCTCCTCCGGTCCACCAATAATGTAAATACCATAATTCTCATCTTCAAAATTCGCTTTATGCCAGCCTTGCAAAGTTGTGTTATCGATCGAAGGCCGTCCCAATGCAGCGAATGAAGTCCACGATCGACTCTCCTTGGGAACTAAAGCGTAGTCCTCAGGACTGGGATGGAAAGGAAAGTCGTAGATATCATAATGTGAGAGATTGCCGAATGAGTATGCCAGCTCGCTGGTGTGGGGTACTCCGTATCCATACAACGAGAAGTTGGTTTCGAGTAACGGAGTAATGATAGTTTGGTTCTGATCGTAGAAGTAAACGTCGTTTCCGGCTTTCGCCAAGGCTTCTCCGAAGTAGACGGGTTGACAGGTCATGAGGATGTCGCGTAAAATCCTGCCTGCGCGTCTGATTTCTGCATTCAATTCGAGGGTCCCGTTGGAGAAGTACTCTGCTTGGAAGTCGGACTGTGGGTACAGGTCGAGGAGTTTGTCCAAGTTCGCGTCGGTGAAGCCAGGAAGATAGTCTTTGAAGAAGTCGCGGGTTGCTGAGGCATTGGTGATGGTCGCGGGTGTGTAGAATGTTGTATCATCTTCACACCATCCAATCATGGTGGTTACGTTGTAAAATCGTCCCGTGGCGATGAGTTCTGAAGGAGCTGCAGGTAAGAAATCACCATCTACTACTGGCAGCCAGATGTCTCCCAAATTCATGAGAGTCGATGTGGCGTTTTGGGCGTCAAACAGGTCGGCCGTAGTGAGATTTCTCAAGCACTGCAGAGTTGCGTCGGAGTCCAGCTCAGTGGTGTTGCACTTCGTGTAGTCGGCGACCGCCTGCATCGCATCACGAGTGAAGTTGGCGGTAATGCCGCCTTCCAGGATCTGACTCTGCCCAATGGCTTTGTGAAAGACTCGTGGCTTGCTCGCGCCATAAGCCATCATCTGCATACCAATTGCCAGGCCACCAGAGCTCTGTCCATGAATGAGGACATTACCTGGGTCTCCGCCAAATGCCGCGATATTGCTCTGAACCCATTCAAGAGCCAGTCGATGATCGCGCAGTCCTGCGTTCTCGGAGCACTCGTGCTTCAATGCATCCGACTGAGCAAATCCAAAGATGCCGAGTCGATAGTTGATCTGCACCGAGATGACTGGATGTCCGTGGGCGACAGACTGCAGAATCATGCCTCCAGGCTGAGAAATAGGGTCGTCCTTGAAGCCAACCTTGAAGCTTCCTGATCATTCGTTAGCATGCTCATCTAGGAATACTGGGTCCTCTGCTCTAGTAGTGCGATTGTGTATCACAGGCAGTCGAAAGCATACCTCCATGTATGTACAGCATTACCGGCAGTCTATCATGATGAGTCGTTCCATTTGGTCGATATATATTCAATCGCAGACAGTCCTCCGAGGTCTCTGTTACGTTTCCCAAATACGGCGGGACGGCGTTCAGTCCTAGTAGCTGAGGGCAAGCAGGGCCTGGATCTTTCGCTTCGATTACTCCTGAAGGTAGAGATGGTCGCGGTGGCTTGAACCTGTTCGCTCCGCCCGTGTCTTGTCCATAACGGATACCCAAGAAAGTCTCCACTTGATCCTTGTACAGGCCTTGGTACGTTGCGTTCGCCGTAGTTGCATTAGGCGCACAGGAGTATGCTTGCACAGATTTGAAGAGTGCCACGGCGGCCACGGGAATCCACCCTGACTTCATCTCTGCGGTCTACTTGGGCGGTGAATGGAGCAAAGAGGCTCAATATCGCGACACCGTTGCGCTCACAGGGATCCCGGTGTGCAACCCTGGCTAGCTTTTGAGGTCGCAGCTGTTAAATGTCCTGTGCGGCTCCGCTGGTGGAATAGACTAAACAGAATGATGAAACTTTCAAATAGAATACATTGAGATGCATTGTCTGTTGGATCCTCTGCTCGGATACCACATTGTGACGCATGTAACGTCACCCATTTTATCCCCGAGAGAGGATAGGATCGGCGTATAGGATCGCCGACAGCCAGGGTGGAAAGACGCGTCGTGGCAGCATTGAAGCTGAATTCCCTGTTGACCACATGGTATGTGCGATCTGTCGCTGGTGATGGAGCAGGAGCTATAAGCTATGAGCAGATCAAGAAGGCACGAGGGAAAGTATAGAGAAGACAGCCCGCCAAGATTGAACCCAAGAGAATGCTTGATTCGGGAGTGCTGAGAAGTACTCAGACGGTATGGAAATTAGCCTCGTCCCAACAACAATTTTATCACCGTACTCGGGTTTGCTCCAGTGACGCCCTCTTCGTCGCTTCTCTGACAGCACGCTCGACATCCGAATACACTCGCTCCTCGTCCCACGACATGACCGGCGCCGCAGGGTGAGGCGCCGTCGGCACATAGCGGTTCTTCGCGTCTCGAAAGGTGTCGCATCGCTGCTCCCACGCCTCGGCCGCTCGTCGTTCTTCCTTCGACAATGGCGGAGCAGGTGGTTCATACTGCGCCTCAGGCGAGGAACCGCGTGGCTGATGTTGCTGTTGGTGTTTCTTCCGCCGAAAATACGTCTTCCTCGACCAATGGTCTTGCGGTTCCTCTTCGTACTGCCGTCTGTATTCTGGCGCCGCCTTCTGCTGGTGTCGACTACTTCGCAAGTACGATTTCCTAGACCAGTCCTCCTCGCTCTTCCTATCGCTGGCAGAACTTGACGCACGATCTCGAGACCGACTTCCCGATGAATCCCTCTTCTCCCGAGGGTCTGCGATCTTGTGGGCGTGGTGAATGCATTTCTCCCCGATGGCAGTGTCGACCAGCTTCGTCACACCCGTCGCACAGATGCCGGCGATCGCAGGGTCGAAAGGCATTGGTGGAGGATCGAATGGAAGGATCGAGCTGAGTTTGCCTTGATACAGGATTTCAAGGCACAACAGGCGCTAGTAATTCGCAGTGGGTCAAGTATACTGTAGCGTGGATCTTCGTAAGGAGCTTCCAGTGGTCGCTGATGTGCAGCAGTCTCGTTGTAGTTGAGTACGACTTGTCTCGCACCCACGACATCTCCTCACGAACACCACGACTCACCGCACAGTGACGACACTGACAGCGTGACACTTTCGGCTGTCGTGTGCCTGACAGATCGCTCGGTAGCGAGCCTATTGCGTGCAGGTGCCACACGAAATAATGTCGTGACGATTGCCCGCCACCGCGCTAGTGGAGCCATACCAAGAATTGACTTCAGCCGAGCTCTGGGGAAATGGGGCTGAAACGTGCAGAGGGGTCTAGAATGTCGTCACGAATGCCATGAAGCGATGTCCGGTCTGTATACACCATCTCTAGGCAGCGACCAGAATCCCCGACGAAGACGCAGTCGACCACAAACGATGAATATCACCCCGCAAGACGTCGGTCTGTCCAATGGAAGAGTGTGAGCAACGGCCACTGTAGCGCTGAGCACCTCTGGCCATGCCCTTTTCTCGTCGTTCAATCTTGCCATTCCTGACGTCGGCAAAGACATGTTCGAGGATAACTTCTTGGTCATTCAGTCCCCTATCTCACCTCTCCGCGGACTCAACACAAGTTGTATGCTTAATGATATTCTCCGCGGCGCAGTCCACATGTACTCCAAGCTTTCCCTTGCGCACTCCTGCAGCGCTTCTCTTGGCGTCGTTGAGCTGGCCAGTCTGAACGCAAGAAACGCCAACAAGCATTCGCCACTCTGGGGTCAAATGACATCGGTCCAGGCTCGCTGTCAAGAAATCCAAGAATGTTCTTGAACAACAATCATGGCATATGACATAGACAGGTAGGTGAGAGCAGTGAACGAGAGCGTATATAAGGCCACGAGAAAAGTAAGTATTTGATTGCGTCAACAACAAAGCAATTCGTATTTGATATCAAACCAAAAACACAAGAAAATCACCTACAAACAGCATTCGCAACACAGCCACCAATTCACACACAAAGAATCAATCATGTGCCTGCCATTCCGCCGTCGACGCACACAAACAGTCGTCGTGGAGAAGCCACGCTATGGTAGCCCCCGCATGGGAGGCGGAGGAATGATGGGAGGCGGAAGAGGAATGATGGGAGGAGGTCGAGGGATGATGGGAGGGTTCGGCGGGGGACGAGGACGCGCAACATGCCCACCTCGATCGCGTTTCGGTGGCGGCCGTCGCTGCTAAACATTCGCCAATCAACAGCAAAGTCCTGGACAAGAGTTCAAATCCATCACGACGAACAACGATGTCACGATACGGACCTGTAAGACTACTGAGGAGAAGAATCACGAGAGAGTGAAGGCACCTGGGGAAAATTCCAAAGTGTACTTTTAGCGATTGATCAGCACGGCATTGGGAGGATGTATTTGTACGATGACGATATGACTGAATGGATGAAACAATTCAAGATCTGCTATTGAACCATCGACAATGTTGCAAGCCAGCAACTTGGTTATTCGATGCATATCTTTCCAACGACTGTTCGATCAATGGTCTTCAGCCAGGGTCTGCCTTGCACATTTCGAGCTCATTTGGCAGAGGCATCCAGGCAGCAATTTCAGCTACAACGCGCTCAGCAGGTTTTGAGTTCACCGTTCCATGATCCTGTCTTACAGTATCTGAACCTCAGATCGGCTGCAGTGCAATTATGATCACATTCGAAAAGTCCCTTCTTGACCGTTTGTGATCCGTGTGCGGGGCTGTGTACAGTTAGTCCATCCAAGTTCTCCATGGTCTGGCAAGCTGGAGGCAGCCTGGAGCTGGAAGTGATCAGTGCTAGTTCGTTATGAAGTATGTCCGAGCCGTTGCAGTAATTGATACTCGCCTTCAGCCCCTACTCATCGGTTCGAGATCTCTGATAATAGTTGGTACCTTCAGCATCGTTCTTTCTCCCCAAAAGCTATCCGAGAGGCAAAATCGATCCTCTAGCTGGCATCTCCGGCATCGTTCTTTCGGACGGTTGCTTCGAAAGCCGACCGAAGCTCCTTTGCACCGAGAAATCCCAACAAGATCAATCAGAGGCGCCAAAATGTGCCTGCCGTTCTATCATCGTACCTACTACAGACCGCACTGCGGCGGATATGCAAGACCTTACGTTGGCGGGAGAAGAATGTACGGAAGCTACTACGGCCGTGCAAGTTACCAAACAGGCGGACGACCGCATCACGATTACCGCCATGAATACCGCCGAGGCCATAGTCACGGACCTGGTCGTCGATAGGAATCTCGAGCTCCGTATTGTCCTACCCAGTTCGAAGTTCAACGCTGCAAAGAGTGTCCGGCCACAGGGGGGGACATCGAATCAGGAATAGATATTCGCATGGTGTGAAAGCGAGTATCGAGGACGACAATCGATGTAGTAGGAATGTATCTCGTTCGAATCGGGAAGAAGAAATGGTAGTCATGAATAGAGCGAGGACAATGAAAAATGATCGCCGTTTTCTTCTGGTCCGTGGTGTTGTTCGATAGTGTTTTCCGGCTCCTCTAGGAATGAAGTTGATGAGATCTGAGGTCAATTCTTTCGTCCTGACGTTGAGCTTACCAAACATGGCCAAATCCAGATGGCGTTGAATGAGAAAGAGAAATGTTGTTGGCAAAAGAGACGTCAAGCTGGAGTCGGCCCGGCAGAATAGCGGCTTCTCTCCAAACGTTCTCGAACTTGACCAATTCTTCATGTCGCTGGAAGAAGAATTGAACGCTGCCCTAACGCATGGCCTCAACCTCGAAAAACACCGTGATGGTTTGTAAGATGGCCAGGACAGGAGGCGTCCGGATCTCGCTGTCTGATGAGTCCCCGCACGCCATCATTCGAAGGGCTTGAAGTTGAGAGTTCTGGAGTTGAAAAAAGCAGCCCATCAAGGTCGTCCATTGCTCTGGTCTCTGATCAACCTTTGCAGACAACTACGAGTTATGCCTATTCCCACAGAAGTAGTCGGCAGTTTGCCTCGTCCCGGGAAATTGCAGCAAGCGTACGCAGACTACGATGCAGGCAAGATTCCCAAGGAAGCGTTTGAGGAAATCCAAGATGCAGCTGTGCAAGACTCGCTTGCCCGCATGGCAGAGACTGGAGAAGCATTGATAACCGATGGCGAGCAACGTGCCAGTTCTTTCGCCACATATCCGATCACTGATACTCTCGGCGGCACTGGGTTGGCAGATGGTTTGTGGCGATCAATGCTAAGTCTTTCGTCCTTTGACACTGACTTGTCATCTCAGGTCTCGCAGGTGGTGGTCAAACTGTGGCCTTCTTTGTTGATGGTCATTGTCGCCAGCTGCCTCGTCTCGCTCGAGGGCCATTCAGATACAAGACCTACGCGTACGATAACTTCAGGAAGTCGACCCCATTTGCCGATGGGAAAGCGAGAAAGTCGGCAGTAGTCTCTCCAAGCATGCTTTATCTCTTGTATCCGCTTAAAGAAGAAGTCGAAGGATATCCGAAAGAGCAATTCCTAGATGATCTCGTCAACGAATGTGAGAAAGACATTCGCGGTTGTTTCGAAGCCGGAGCAAAACGTGTCTCAATCGACTTTACCGAAGGCCGTAAGTCCCACCCTTTCACTTGTCTGTTCGTTCATACCAATACTGATCTCATCCTCTCTCCTTCCCAGGCCTTACAGCCAAGAATGACCCACGGAATCCCTGGACAAGCGAGAACCTCCTTCAAACCTTCGTCGACCTCAACAACCGTGTCCTGTCACGCTTCAGTCCAGCTGAGCGCCAGAACATCGGCCTCCACACTTGTCCTGGCGGTGACTGCGATAGCGCCCATTCCGCTGAAGTCCCTTACCATACCCTTCTCCCTTCACTCTTCCAAATCAACGCAGGCTACTTCCTCATCCAGCTCTCTTCCGAAAAGGACAAGATCTCTGTGTACAAGCAAATCGGGCAGCATATCCGAGAAGACGCCGATGGCGTGAAGCAAGTAGCGTTCATTGGAGTAACAAGCCCGCAGGATCCGAGGGTGGAAACTCCAGAGGAAATTTGTGCGGAATTGGTAGAAGCTGCAAACTGGATTCCGAAAGATCAGCTGGGTGTGACAGATGATTGCGGCTTTTCGCCTTTTTCGATTGACCCAAAGCCGAATTTTGTCAAGGGACCTGATTTTGCGAGAGAGATCGCGTTTCAGAAGATCAGGAACAGAGTCGAGGGGGCGAGGATGGCGAGCGAGAAGTTGGAAGTCTGAGATTGCCCTACGAGGGAGGGGCGAATTCAGTCTGAGAAGACGTGAGGTTGAATCAGCACGGAGTTTTGGACTGACCTTGATGGAGGGAGCGAAGAAGTGTCCAGAGCCTGAAAACTCCAGTGATTGGTCCAGCGCAGAGACTACCAGATCCGATTCGTCTTCTTGCATGGCCACAACGCGGTTGCGCTTAATCGAAAGTAGCCACAGGCGGCCCTGCTGCGAGGTTGTAAAGGCATAGCTGCAGTTCAATTTTGGAATGTCCTGTTATCAGCATCGACCAACAACATGTCTGCAATGGAACAGATGAGGATGTTGGAACATGCAATTCACACTCTTCAGTTTGTTTCGTCGTCATCTGCAGTTGCGAATGTTGCCTCTGCTACCGATTGAGCCGTCGTTCGAATGGTTTCTCTGGCACCCAGCATTACCCCACTTTCTGCCCATCAATGCTCTCTCATGTGCAGCGGGCAAGCGTGAACCCTCTACTCTTCCACATTGGAGAGGTACTAGTTCTCCTGGATGAGTCGTGCCGTTTGTCTGCATGTATATCCTTCCTCGGCTTCAGCCCAATCCAGATGAACGTTTGTGGGTATCCGCCAGACTCTGTATGGGATTCTGCCATCGTGTCTGAAGGCCCGGGTCTTGGAAGTCGATCCGAGGATGGAATACGGAATGACTTCGGCCAGTGGCATGTCGCTTGGTGGCACTGAGTACCCAAACCGGTGTCAGCTATCTCGAACTTCGTCTGGTACGTTTCCTGCAGAAGCGCAACTTACGATTGGTCAGGCGATTATACTTGCGATGCATCCAGCCCTCCGGCTCGTCAAACATGTTGCCGAAGTATGTGTAGTATGGCTGCGGACGTCGGCGAGGGTGTCGGGTCCGTCTCTGTCTGCACTTTCCGGTTCTGGAGCGTTTCACTCCTCGAGGGCGCTGAGGACCATGGCGACTCTCCCGAGGCAGTTTCTCTCGACGGTGACGAGCACGTTGGCACTTTTGTAGACCCATGCTGGCTTGCTCAAAATGTGGTCAGTTCAGTCCAGCACCCCATCACATCCATTAGACTCACCTCGGGCTTCAAAGTGAGTCGAGGTTCAGAGCGTGCAGTATTGTGGTAGTGAGACAACTCCTTCGTGGCCTGGGTGAGGAGTCGAGCTGTCGAGGCCGCGCTGCAATAATCTGATCTTGAGGATATGCCAGTAGCGGATGTAATTGCTGCAGTATTGGTAAATGATTGGCCTTGATACTGTCGCTGTAGTTGAACTTGGCAGAGCACGGGGAAAAGAAGAAATGAAGGACAACGCGAGAAGGGCATTGTTGACATGGCGCGGTGGGTGCCTGCCTCTGTGCTGTTTGTTGTTATGGCCATTTGCAGTAACGAGCGTAAGTTGTGGAGGAAAGAGAAAGCAGTCGCACTGCAAAGTGCATGTTGACATATTGCCCCGGTGATGGTACAGCATTGCGGTTGCCGTGCCTTTGACAATGGAAGTAGCCAATGGCAAATTCGAACATCGCAATGCTAAACAGGACCTGTCAGTATGTATACTTCGTCTCGGCCTGCCATCGATGAGAGTTGTGAGCATCATATTCATGGATCTGCGGGGAGTGAGCGATCGCGAACAGTCAAGAGAGGGGTGCTGTGACTTGGGGCGACAGCGTTGTTTCATTTTGACCGAACGGATTTCATTCAGCAGCTCAAGTATAGCGCTTTGGATACGCAAGTGGGCGTCTCAGCCCAGGCAGCGTCGTGTCATGTGCTCCCATCCATTTTGACGGCCCAGCTTCTTCAAATGTGAGCTGGCCATGCATGCGATGTGGTCGTGTCAATGCATCCATTCCTGCCTCGTGCGCCATACACCTCCTTCCCTACCGAGCATCAAAGCTGAGACGTCTATCGGCGGGCCTGCTTCTTCTCAGCCTCCTTCATGACCTTCTTGACAATCTTTTGCTCCTCGATCAAGAAAGCGCGAGTGACGCGGTCCTTGACGCAGTTGGCGCAGCGCGAGCCACCGTATGCGCGCTGGACGGTCTTCTTTGGGTGGGAGATCTGGGCGTATTCGCGTGGACGGAGCGCTGGGACCTGTAATTCACCTCCGTCAGTCCTCTATCCCGTTTTGCTCATGTTTTCCATTGATTCCTGTGCATATTTTCCTCCTTCATGTCGTGCCGGCTCGTTCGAGATGGGTAGACTGGAATAGACGTACACCTGCGAGCTTGATGCCACAGTCACCACACTTGGGTGCAGTTCCTCGCTTCTTGATGTGCAAGTAACGAAGCTCGCCACCAGGAGTTCTGATGATGCGAGTCTTGTTGCTTTTGGTGTTGTAAGACACCCGGCGGCGCTGTTCAACATATCCAATTAGCCCAAACACATTCCCTCAAACTCCTGCCACTGCCGCAGCATCGTCGGTATTCGAATCGCACGTACGAAGGTGAGTCTGTTGGAGCCCATTGTGATTGTCGAAGTCGGGGGTCGCTGGGTGGATGGGTGTTCGGCGGAGTGTTGTCGACTTGCGGTGCGCTTCACGGGCGGAGGACTTGTGCGCAAGATTTCGAAGGGTGCCAAGACCGAATCGCGAGGTGGAGGCTCAAAACGGAGCCGGCCAATCAACGCAGCCGGAACAGCCCGCTCCATGAATCGCGCATCGCATCCTGCATCTCGAAAAACTGCGGCAGCGCGACGTGAACGATACGAACGCCACCTCGCTGTCCACCACCACAATCGCGCAGGCCACAGCGCGTCCCGATTCCATCTCTTTTGACTTCTCGAAGATCGCGTGGACTTGGAGGAATCGCGTCGTGGCGTAGCAGGACAGCATCAGACCAAAGGCGAGCTCGGCGCCGGAAGCCGCAGCAACGGACATCTCTGCACGACATCTCGATAGTACCATCAACATGGCCGGCATTCCTCCACCGCCGGGATGGGCACCCCCACCCCCTCCAGGTGCGCCGCCGGGACTTTCAGCGAACGGTATTCCTCCTCCGCCACCTGGGTTTGCGCCGCCCAAGGACCCTCACGCGGAGAAGCTGCAGCAGAAGAAGCAGAAATGGCTGCGGCAACAGAGGCAACGTTTTGCAGAGAAGCGACGGGGTGGCTTCGTGGAAACACAGAAAGCGGACATGCCTCCAGAGCACTTGCGAAAGATCGTCAAGGACATTGGAGATGTGTCGCAAAAGAAATTCAGCGCAGACAAGAGAAGTTACCTTGGAGCGCTGAAGTTCATGCCACATGCTGTTCTGAAGCTGCTGGAAAATATGCCTATGCCATGGGAGAGCAGTCGAGATGTGAAGGTCCTGTACCATGTCAATGGATGTTTGACACTAGTCAACGAGATTCCGAGAGTCATCGAGCCAGTGTTTCACGCTCAGTGGGCGACGATGTGGGTGGTCATGCGACGAGAGAAGAGCGATCGACGACATTTCAAGCGTATGCGATTTCCGCCTTTCGACGACGAGGAGCCGCCGCTTTCCTGGAGCGAGAACATCGAGGACGTCGAGCCTTTGGAGCCAATACAGATGGAGCTGGACGAGAACGAGGACGAGCCTGTGTTCGAGTGGTTCTACGATCATCGCCCACTCTCTGATACCAGCCATGTCAATGGACCGAGTTACAAGGAGTGGAACCTGTCATTACCGCAGATGGCCACGCTGCATCGATTGAGTGACCCGCTGTTGTCGGACATCAATGACAAGAATTACTTTCACCTGTTCGATATGCCAGCGTTTGCGACCGCAAAGGCGCTGAATGTGGCGATTCCCGGGGGACCACGATTCGAACCTCTTTACAAGGACATCGACCCGAACGACGAAGATTTTGGCGAATTCAACGCGATTGATCGAATCATCTTCCGTGCTCCAATCCGAACCGAGTACCGTGTCGCCCTCCCATATCTTTACAACAGCTTGCCCAGATCTGTCAAGCTCGGGATCTACAGCTACCCGCAGACAGTCTACGTCAAGACTGAGGACCCAAATCTGCCGCCTTTCTACTTCGACCCAGTCATAAATCCCATTTCTTCAAGACAAGTGATGCCGAAGAACCTAACAATCAGCCACGAAGACGAGATCTTTGGGCAAGGGAACAATGAAGAGCCGGACGAGGAAGATGGCGGCTTTGTCATGCCAGAGGGCGTCGAACCATTCCTCGAAGATGAAGATCTGTACAACGACGATACCGCGGCAGCTATCGCGTTGTGGTGGGCGCCATATCCCTTCGACAGGCGGTCAGGCAAGATGGTGCGAGCTCAAGATGTGCCGCTGGTCAAGCAGTGGTATCTGGAGCACGTTCCAGCTGGTCAGCCTGTCAAGGTCAGAGTGTCCTATCAGAAGTTGCTAAAGACATATGTCTTGAACGAGCTGCACAAGAAACCACCCAAGGCGCAGAACAAGCAATTGCTTGGGCGCAACCTGAAGAGAACAAAATTCTTCCAACAGACCACGATCGACTGGGTAGAGGCCGGTCTTCAGGTCTGCCGACAAGGTTTCAACATGCTGAACTTGCTCATCCATCGCAAGAACTTGACCTATCTCCACCTGGATTACAACTTCAACCTGAAGCCTATCAAGACTTTGACCACGAAAGAGCGAAAGAAATCGCGTTTCGGAAATGCTTTTCATTTGATGCGTGAGATCCTTCGATTGACGAAGCTTATCGTTGATGCTCAAGTGCAATACCGTCTTGGTAACATCGACGCCTTCCAGCTGGCAGATGGCATTCTCTACGCCTTCAACCACGTAGGCCAACTCACCGGTATGTATCGATACAAGTACAAGCTCATGCACCAAATTCGATCGTGCAAGGACTTGAAGCACTTGATCTACTACCGATTCAACAGTGGACCAGTTGGCAAGGGGCCTGGCTGCGGTTTCTGGGCTCCTGCGTGGAGAGTCTGGCTGTTCTTCTTGCGTGGTATCATCCCTCTACTGGAGCGATGGCTCGGCAACTTGCTCAGCAGACAGTTCGAGGGTCGTCACTCGAAAGGTGTGGCAAAGACAGTCACTAAGCAACGTGTTGAGTCGCACTTCGATCTCGAACTCCGCGCATCTGTCATGGCCGACTTGATGGACATGATGCCGGAAGGTATCAAGCAGAGTAAGGTCAATACAGTTTTGCAGCACTTGTCAGAGGCATGGAGATGCTGGAAGTCAAACATTCCATGGAAGGTGCCAGGTCTGCCCAAGCCGATCGAAGATGTCATTCTGCGATACGTCAAGTCAAAGGCGGACTGGTGGGTATCCGTTGCACACTACAACCGTGAGCGCATCCGACGTGGTGCAACCGTGGACAAGACTGTAGCCAAGAAGAATCTTGGTCGTCTCACCCGTCTGTGGTTGAAGGCTGAGCAGGAACGCCAGCACAACTATCTCAAAGACGGTCCATATGTCAGCACCGAAGAAGGTGTCGCCATCTTCACGACTGCAGTACACTGGTTGGAGAGCAGGAAATTCCAGCCTATTCCATTCCCATCGGTCAGCTACAAGCATGATACCAAGATTTTGATTCTGGCCCTTGAGCGTCTGCGAGAAGCCTACTCGGTCAAGGGCAGACTGAACCAGAGTCAGCGTGAGGAACTTGCACTCATTGAGCAAGCATATGACAGTCCTGGCACGACCCTGGCGCGCATCAAGCGCTTCCTGCTGACGCAGCGTTCATTCAAAGAAGTCGGCATCGACATGAACGATAATTACAGCTCGATCAACCCAGTCTACGATATCGAACCCATCGAGAAGATCACAGATGCCTATCTTGATCAGTACCTCTGGTACCAAGCAGATCAGCGACGCTTGTTCCCAGCGTGGATCAAGCCTTCTGATTCTGAAGTGCCACCTCTTCTCACCTACAAGTGGGCGCAGGGCATTAACAATTTGTCGAACGTCTGGACTGTCGATGAAGGCGAATGCAACGTCATGCTCGAAACGAGGCTGGACAAAGTGTATGAGAAGATCGACATCACGCTTCTCAACAGACTGCTGCGACTGATCATGGACCACAACTTGGCTGACTATATCTCCTCCAAGAATAACGTTCAGCTGAACTATAAGGACATGAATCACACCAACAGCTATGGTATGATTCGAGGCCTTCAGTTCAGCGCCTTTGTCTTCCAGTACTACGGCTTGATCATCGATCTGTTGTTGCTTGGCTTGCAGCGTGCATCGGAAATGGCCGGCCCTCCCAACGCGCCGAACGACTTCCTCCAATTCCGGGACAGGGCCACGGAGAGTCGTCACCCCATCCGACTCTACACACGCTACATCGACAAGATCTGGATCTTCTTCCGCTTCACTGCTGACGAGTCGCGTGATCTTATACAACGCTTCCTCACCGAGCAACCAGATCCAAACTTTGAGAACGTCATTGGATATAAGAACAAGAAGTGTTGGCCTCGGGACTCACGTATGCGCTTGATGCGACACGATGTCAACCTGGGACGTGCTGTTTTCTGGGATATGAAGAACCGCTTGCCGCGTTCCATCACTACCATCGAGTGGGACGACACGTTCGCCAGTGTGTACAGTAGGGACAACCCGAATTTGTTGTTCGCCATGAACGGATTCGAGGTCCGCATCCTGCCAAAGATACGCAACCAGAACGACGAGTTCCCAACCAAAGACTCCGTCTGGGCGCTTGTTGACAATGCTACCAAGGAACGCACCGCCCATGCCTTCCTTCAGGTCACCGCCGAGGATATCGCCAAGTTCAACAACAGAATTCGTCAGATCTTGATGAGCTCCGGCAGCACGACTTTCACCAAGATCGCCAACAAGTGGAACACGACCCTCATTGCACTGTTCACGTACTATCGTGAAGCCGCAGTGAGCACGGTTGAGCTGCTTGACACAATCGTGAAGTGCGAGACCAAGATCCAAACTCGTGTCAAGATTGGTCTCAATTCCAAGATGCCCTCGCGTTTCCCGCCTGCCGTCTTCTACACTCCCAAGGAATTGGGTGGTCTTGGTATGATCTCTGGTTCACACATTCTCATCCCAGCCTCGGACAAACGCTGGTCCAAGCAGACCGATAGTGGTGTCAGCCATTTCCGCGCAGGCATGAGCCACGATGAAGAGACCCTCATCCCCAACATCTTCCGTTACATTATTCCTTGGGAAGCGGAATTCATCGACTCGCAACGCGTCTGGACCGAATATTCGCAGAAGAGACTTGAAGCTAACCAACAGAACCGACGTTTGACATTGGAGGATCTGGAAGATTCCTGGGATCGCGGTCTGCCTCGTATCAACACACTTTTCCAGAAGGACCGAAGTACTTTGTCATTTGACAAGGGTTTCAGAGCCCGGACGGAGTTCAAAATCTATCAGCACATGAAGAGCAACCCTTTCTGGTGGACGAGCCAGAGGCATGACGGAAAACTTTGGAACCTCAATGCCTACCGGACGGACGTCATTCAAGCGCTGGGAGGTGTCGAGACCATCCTGGAGCACACTTTGTTCAAGGCGACTGCATTTCCATCGTGGGAAGGGCTCTTCTGGGTAAGCACATTGCGAGATTTCGTTATACCCTTCCTCACCACCCTCGCCGTCATAATGTCGAAGGTCACCTTCCACTTTCTTTCTCTGACAAGCTCTACACTTAATTTTACCGTCGTTAGTATCTTCAGTGGCTCCGTGCTAACAGCTTCGTAGGAGAAAGCCTCCGGTTTCGAAGAATCGATGAAATACAAGAAGCTCACGAACGCCCAACGATCCGGTCTCAACCAAATTCCAAACCGTCGTTTCACGCTCTGGTGGTCGCCTACCATCAACCGTGCCAACGTCTACGTCGGTTTCCAAGTCCAATTGGATCTCACGGGTATCTTCTTGCACGGAAAAATTCCAACCCTCAAGATCTCGCTCATCCAGATCTTCCGTGCCCACTTGTGGCAGAAGATTCACGAGTCGGTTGTCATGGATTTGTGCCAAGTCTTCGACCAGGAACTCGAGGCTTTGGGCATCGAGACTGTGCAGAAGGAGACTATTCATCCGCGAAAGTCCTACAAGATGAACTCTTCTTGTGCCGATATCCTCCTCTTTGCGTCCCACAAGTGGAGTGTCAGCCAGCCAAGTCTGCTGTACGACACCAAGGACAACATGGGCCTGACAACCACAAACAAGTTCTGGATCGATGTGCAGCTGAGGTATGGAGATTACGATTCCCACGACATTGAGAGATATGTTCGTGCCAAGTATCTCGACTACACGACGGACAGCATGTCAATCTACCCATCGGCTACGGGCTTGATGATCGGCATTGATCTGGCGTACAATTTGTACTCTGCTTACGGGCAGTACTTCCCTGGTCTCAAGCAACTAGTGCAACAAGCCATGGCCAAGATCATGAAGGCCAACCCAGCGCTGTACGTCCTCCGCGAGCGTATTCGAAAGGGTCTGCAGCTGTACGCATCTGAGAGTAACCAGGAGTTCCTCAACTCCCAAAACTACTCAGAACTGTTCAGCAACCAGATTCAGCTCTTCATCGACGACACCAATGTGTACCGTGTCACGATCCACAAGACATTCGAAGGCAATCTGACGACCAAGCCCATCAATGGTGCTATCTTCATATTCAACCCTCGAACCGGTCAATTGTTCTTGAAGATTATTCACACCAGTGTGTGGGCTGGTCAGAAGCGTCTTGGTCAGCTTGCCAAGTGGAAGACGGCCGAAGAAGTGGCTGCACTTATCCGATCTCTGCCAGTGGAAGAACAGCCCAAGCAACTCATCGTCACGCGAAAGGGTCTCCTCGATCCACTCGAAGTGCACTTGCTCGATTTCCCGAATATCAGTATTCGTGCATCAGAGCTCCAACTTCCTTTCCAGGCTGCGATGAAGGTCGAGAAGCTAGGGGATATGATCCTGCGTGCCACTGAGCCGCAGATGGTGCTGTTCAATCTCTACGACGAATGGCTGAAGAGCATCTCTTCGTATACTGCTTTCTCCCGTCTGGTCCTAATATTGCGTGCGCTGCACGTCAACCAGGATAAGACCAAGCTGCTGCTGCGACCCGACAAGACTGTCATCACGCAGGAACACCACATCTGGCCTTCGCTGTCTGACGATGATTGGGTCAAGGTCGAAGTGCAACTGCGTGATTTGATCTTGAATGACTACGGCAAGAAGAACAATGTCAACACCTCCTCGCTCACCAACAGCGAAATCCGAGACATCATTCTTGGTATGGAAATTTCTGCGCCAAGTATGCAACGTCAACAGGCCGCAGAGATCGAGAAGCAGCAGCAGGATCAAGCTCAACTCACTGCTGTTACGACCAAGACGCAGAACGTGGCTGGTGAGGAGATGATTGTCACTACAACGTCAGCATACGAGCAGCAGTCCTTTGCATCCAAGACCGAATGGCGAACCCGGGCTATCGCCACATCCAACCTGCGGACACGTGCCAACAACATCTACATTTCCTCTGAAGACATTCGCGACGACGAACACCACTTCACCTACGTCATGCCAAAGAACATCCTGAAGCGCTTCATTGCCGTCGCAGATCTTCGTGTGCAGGTCGCTGGCTACCTTTACGGTGTCTCTCCGCCAGACAACAAGCAGGTCAAGGAAATCAAGACGATCGTGATGGTCCCTCAAGTTGGCTCAACGAGGGACATCCAGCTCCCACGCAACCTGCCGGAGAACGAGATGCTGCAAGGTCTCGAGCCACTGGGTGTGATCCACACCTCCGCAGGCAACGAGACCAACTACATGACGGCACAGGACGTCACTCAGCACGCCAAACTCATGGCGGCTCACCCATCATGGGATCGCAAGACTGTGACCATGACTGTGAACTTCACACCTGGCTCGGTCTCTCTTTCTGCATGGTCTTTGACGCCGCAAGGCTACCAGTGGGGCGCAGAGAACAAGGATTTATCATCCGACCAGCCTGCCGGATTCTCTACTGCTTTCGGTGAGAAGTCTCAACTTCTCCTGTCGGACAAGATCCGAGGATACTTCTTGGTGCCAGAAGACGAGAGATGGAACTGGTCTTTCTTGGGATCTGGCTTTGGTGATCGCGAGAAGGGTCGTGTGTTTGTGCAAGTCGGCATTCCGCGACGATTCTACGATGACGTGCATCGGCCCATTCATTTCCAGAATTTTGCTGAGTTGGAGGACGTTTGGGTTGACCGGAGTGATAATTTGGCGTAAGCGGAGAGTAGGGAAAAGAGATGTGAATTGAGCATGAGGTGGAAAGCTCGAACGAAAAGCGATGAGTGTACATGATTTCGGACAGCATCAGCGTAAGGCGTTCAAGAGGCGCCTAAACATGGCTCGGGAGAATTGTGGAAATGGGAAGGTGATTGCAGTTGTAACATTACATTGCTGCATCGGTGGAATCTAGAGCGCGTCTTGCATAGTAAGCAATAAAAAGTGCTCAATGTGTATACTGTTCCATTTACCCAAGAAAAGTCGCATTAAAGCAGGACTGGGATCGTCATTCAGATCCTGCTGTTGAACCGTGGCCAGTTGTCAGAACTGGCGGCGGCCGAGCATGACCTGAGAGTACCAACAGAGCGGTGAGCAAAGGTTGCCTGCATCGATTATGCAGGAGCAGTTCGCACAGCATTGAATGCAGAACCATTCAACCATCACCCGCGAACCAGGCGGGCTCAGGTGAGGATGACGACGCCACGTCAGGTACCATTACTGTACCATTAGTCAATCGTAGTCCCACGACATGTTGCAAACAAACAAGCAGTTTCCAGTCTACGGCAATGCTGAGGAAAATGATGACGACGACGACATTGCCCGGCCTTGGAACATGGTCGAAATTGAACTGGCTCCATCGCTGCCAACTCCCCGCCCGTCATTTCGCAAGGCACGTTTGTCGGGGCGATACAGTAGTATGCGCGGCCGGAAGAAGGTCCGCCCGTAAGCTCGTGTGCGAGGGAGGTACGTAGTGGCGCGGTGGGTAGATTCTGGAAGACTACTCGAAGGAGGTCCGACTCCGCTCAGGCTCATGCCGGGAGATGCGGTGGACGACGACATTTGGTAGCACGGCATGGGAAGCACGGCATGTTTTGAGAAATTTCGAGGCCGACTCTGGCCTTTGGTCCGAAGCGATGGCAGTCAGAAAGCAGGCAGAATGGGGGGCAATGCATGCGTTTTGCAGGCGGAAATGCAGCTATTGCTGCAGTGGACTGCACTTCTTGGGATTGTCATTGGGCGGACGCACGACGAGGCTGCGGCGGCCAAGGATTCGTGCAGTGCAGGCAGCGCGCTGCATAATAAGTCACTCGGGCCTCGTCGTATCGTCGCCGGCGCCGGTGCTTTGCCAGACCACGCTGAAAATTCGCAGCCTCCCGTCTCGTGTTGTATATCTCCTACACTCGTGATGATGAAAGGGCTGAGGGACGGGAAATGAAATGAAGATTCGCTCCACGTGACCGGCGACGTCAGCGGTCTTCAGAGAACGAGCGACTTGGAGCGAGCGAGCAGACACGGGCTGGCGTCGTGCTGGTGCCATCATTGCGCCTCGAGCGGACGGGCGCGCGCGTTCTCACCACAACCACCACCTCGACCATCGCGTCCACGCCGTTTCACCCCTTCCGACTGCCCACCGCGCGCGGCAACGGACCGACAGCGACACTCTTTGCACACGACTACGCTTCCCAGCCCGGCCTGCACGGCCGACCACGACCACCACCAGCGCCAACATCCCAGATCCCCGCTCACATTTCTCCTGCGCGCTGCTACACACGCGCACCACTGCCCGCTCCCATCGACGACCTCCACCGACTCGCAGCCCTCACTCGGCTATCGCCAGCCATTGTGCCACGACAGATACCAGCCATGCATATGTAACGATATACACCCACCTGTACAGACTCTCAGACACGATTGCCCACGACCCAGCTTGTAACGACCACCGAACCTTTCTTCTCGCGCAGACCTTACACTTGACTCGGAACAACCAGACGTTCCACTCTAAACTATCCGCAAACACTAACCGTAATTCTTCCTCGACGAAAATCCTCCTGCCACGAACACATGTCCCACCGTTTTCGATAGCAACCTCCCACTATGGACCCGCCACCCCCGGACGGCGTGCACACCACCACGGAAGGGAAGAGCAGCGCGGATGGCAGTGTGAAACAGACCACGACTCGGGCAGAGCGACGTCCAATGCCTGGCAGTTTCGTGGACATACCCTCAGACGACTCTGCGAAGAGCGATCATGCGAACGACAGCATGGCCACCACGCCTCCGAAGCCGTTGAGCAGGAACAACTCCGACTTCCCTCCCACGCCTCCCACCATGACCAGCAGCGAGCTTGCTGATCCCATCACCGCCCCGAGGAGGCTCAGCCCGTCGCCTGTCTTTGCAGATCGGGTCAGGAATGAGTTGGAAAGACACAAGTCAGGCCTTAGCACGCCCGTCAATCTGAGCAACAGCCCGCCTACACCAGATCCGTCACCCCCAACACGCGGAGGCGATGGCTTGACGATTCCGCGTCCAGCAATGGCCAAGTATGAGAGCTCCTATGCCGAGTCTTTCCAGACCGCTACCGAAGGGCGCACATCACAGGCGAGCAACGCGCATGCGAGCATGCTGCCCGCTGGGGCCAAGAGCACCCCGAAGCAAAGCTGGCTGGACATGGCCCGCGCAATGGGCTTATCGAACCAGGTGTTGGCCATGCAGGACGAGGAGCGTGCGGTGAACGATACCGACAGTGACAAAGCCGCGCGTGTCAAAAATTATCACCTCGAATCAGACGGCAGCGAAGGCGAAAAGGACAACAAGACGGCCACGTACGATGCTAGCGATGAGCGCAGCACATCCGATTCCAATGCCAAATCGTCCCCTGTCACCCGAAGCGTCAGTCAGAAGCTTGCTGTGACGGCGGTTCCCCGACTACGCAGGCCATTCCAGCCTGGCGACGAGATTAAGCGACCCGACGATTTCCTGCTCTATGCATCCACCGGCTCCATTAAGAAATGGAAGAAGCCAGAGCGTATGTCCAAAACACCGCCGCCCCGGGAAATGGATTCAGAATTTCTCAGGAATGCAGAACCCGTGTTCCAGCCCGCCGCACCGGAAGCCCCAGAATCTGGAAAAGACATTCTTCAGCGTCTAGAAGATGTGATCAAAGAGGACAATGCAGACCCTGCTCCATTGACTGCGCTGCCGCCCATTCCAGCTGAGGAGCGACAAATATTGACACCACGCGAGGAGGAAGTCAAGCCTCTGAAGGAATTCACACCAAGTCCTCCCGCCAACACCATCCCCACTCCTCCTTCTACGGCACAGAAGGAAAAGAGTCTGGAAGAGAACAATGTGGTATACAAGATGATTCAAGAGGAAAATGCTAAGCGGCATAGCGCCATCTCCGATGGTAGCGTACCAGCTAGAGTTGTCGCGCCGGCGGAGAACAAGCGCAAGCTGAGGCATTCGCAGAAGCGAGACTCCCTTCGTGGCGATGTCAGTCTGATCAGTAGCTCTGACAGCCATCGCCTCCGCCACAAGAGGGCGATGGGCAGCCTTGGACACAGTGAGGATGTGGCTAGCGCGAAGGAGAATGTGCTCTCGAATGGACGTCCGTCAACAAGAGGAGCAGAAGGCAAGACTACTGAGCCTGTCCCACGCGCGAGCAGATCCACTGGCGAAAAAATCTTTTCGTATAGTAATATGCGAGATCGTTCTCCGAAGGTCGCACCCGCGAGCGTTCTGGGCAATCCGCACAAGCTGAGACGATCACTTCGACATAGCAGTCTCGATCACACCCCTCGGTCTGTCAGCGACTCGGCCAGGCCTTTGAGCGTCAACACTCATGCATTCCTCGCGGAGGCAGAAGCAGCACCTCCTTCACCACGGCTAAGACGATCATCTGCCGAGAACCGCTTGGATCGAAATAATGAAGTGAGGCGAACGAGTCTTGGACACGTGCCAGAGGTGACACTCGCTCCTGTAGAGCCTGTGCAGCCTACCATTTCAGAGCAACCAATGAACGATGTGTCCAAAAAGGAAACACAGCAAAGCCCTCGACTGGTCACCTCGGAGAGGATGACGAGGCGAGATCGACCTGAATCGTCCGAAGTCAGCTTCAATACTACGCAATCTCCGCGACGAAAAAGCATGGACTACCGATCACTTCATCCAACCATCACACCTATGAGCCAAGTTTCCGGTACAGCCATGTCGGAGGCTGAGCTCTGCGAGGCCAAAGGTGTAACCTTCTTTCCCCACAACAACAAGAGCTTGCTTGTGGTCCAGACTGCGCGGCATGTTAGCATCCCGGACCACCCGCCAATTGATGAGGATGATTCTGACATTGATGGCAATCCAATACCTCACATCAAAAGTCCGCGGTTCAAAGCTTTTGTCACGCCGGCTGATGAAATCGGGAAGCCGCTACATAGCGTTGACAGCCCGCTCACGAATCCGCGCGCAGCACCCGAACCTCCTGTCATCAAGTTCATTCCTCCAACGCCTGCTGACGAGCTCGAGAGAGAACTTGGCAGCGAAGAGGCCCGCAAGAAGGCAACACCACGACCCAACCTTCAACGCTCTCTTAGCTTGAAAGACCGCATCCGTCGCTTCGGTGACGCCCTGAACCAACCCGTCCCGTTCGGCCGTCAAAACTCTTATCGCAGGTCTGCTCCTCCGCGCCGCATCTCGCAGGCTGAAGTGCAGCAGAGACCTACGTATTTGAGTTCTTTCTGGCAGCCGAGGGACTTTTGGGAGGGCTACAGTGATGACAGTGATGTCGAAGACGAAGAGGACTTCGAGCCTTTGCCCGCTGGTGGCGACACGAGCGACGTTGGCGAAGAGCAACAGCAGAAAAGAAGGAGTGCAGCGTTCTTCCTTCCTCGCGCCATGTCGAAACGTCTTCCGGGTTTCCGTGGATCGGGTGGTTTCTTGATGGGCAACAGTTTGGGAATTGATCGACACGGCTCGAATAATAGAAGACATTACGTGGAGCGAAGAGCTAACGCTTCACATCCAAGCTTGGTCCTTCGGCCAGATCTGGTTCCTGACCAGCATCATCGGCAACCTTCGTCGACGTCTTCGATGCCCAGCCTCCGGAACCGGCACTCGGAAGAACTTCTTCGACGACTTTCGATTTCGGGCCCGCCGCAGCAGCAAAGAAGAATCATTTTCAAAGTGCCTTTTACTGGTGGTAGGAGGATCGAGTATGTTGGATTCTCGGTTTTGGGAAAGAAATTAGCGGCGAAGAAGAGAAGAGCAGCGGAACGGCAGGCGGAGGAAAGGAGGATGAGAGTAAGAGAAAGTATTGGACCCAGGGTCTACCATGAAGGTGGCGTGAGGTCATAAGGAAAGGAAAAGGGTTCCAGATGATGACTAGGAAATGCGAAAGATTTGGACGGAGAGGCATGCCATCGCCGTGCGATGCTGCCACGTTTGAAAAACGAGGAACGATGAGCTTTTTGGGGACATTTGACGACCGGCTCAGCTCATTGATGGAACGGAGCATTGATGAAGATTTTGACTGATTGATGAATGATGACTTGACTTGTCTTATGGCATTTGTACTTTTTCGAAACGATTTGACGAATTTCGCACGAATGTACCAACGTATTCGTTTGTCTGCGAGGCTGGCTTCTTTCCTCTTCTGTAAGTTTTGTGTTTTGACCAGGCTTTCTGTATGTATTGTTTTGTTTTTGGCAGAAAGGGGCAATGCGAAATGAGAACTGGGAAAAGGGAGGTTTTGTCAAACTGCATATCCACACCATTTTGACAATGGGTGCCTCACAGCTGGACGATTTTGCAGAGATACTGGAGGCTGGTGCCTCTCTCCGATAGTCTATTAGGCTGTATATCCACACTATTTTAACAATAGGTGCCTTACAGCTGGACGATTTTGCAGAGATACTGGAGGCTGGTGCCTCTCTCCGATGGTCTATTAGGCTGTATACCCGCAAAATTTGGATATTATATGCCTTCCAAGCGGGAAATATCGCAGAGATACTCGAGGCCTAATGCGTATCTCTGCTAGTCCATCAGGCTCAAATCCGCATGATTTTGATATCAGGTGCCTCGCAGCTGGACAGTATCGCAGAGATACTAAAGACCTGAGATGTGTCTCCAGTAGTCAGTCTGGCTAATTTCCGAACCATATCGACATTGGATGCCTCACAGCTGAACGATATTGCAGAGATACCGGTTTGGTACGTATGACCTGGTGGTCTATGAGAACAAATGGTCGCTGAAACCAATAAATTTCCAAGAATGAGTAGCATTTTTTTTTGTCATTAGTAGTTTGATACTCGGTACTGCTGTTGATGTTATGGTAGCTTCCAATGGGCAACATTGGTCCACGCCGTCACACACGGCGACGACATGAGGCCACTTGATGAGTACCATGAACATCTTGACGCATTCTTTGTGGTTGTAACGTGTCAACTGCCGCAGCAAATCGAATAAGCCGCTTTCTGTGGATGCCATGAGCATTTTGGTATCCGCGTGAAGTGGTTGCAGTGGCCTCGAACCGTTGATAGAGCAATCCCGATTCGGAAGTTCGCGCAACGCCACAAGCCACACTGAGCCAGTGCCAAGACAGCAGCGCGCTGTGGCTACTTCCCAATTTGCGGCAGTGAACCAAAGAAATTCGTCCCGTCCTCAACTTCAGCCTTCTTGATCACACCCGCTCGCGTCTCATATACCGGAACTCAAACAGCACGAACGGCACAGACGAGATTCCATTCCATCGACGACACCGCCAACAATTGACCCGGGAGACGCGAATGACTGTCGGTGATAGGGCAGACATTTCGAAGCCCAACTGCACCTCTCATGCTGCAAAGTGGATCACTTCACTCTGGTAGACCGGTCGACTACTGCACACTACTTCTCAGGCAGCGCGACATGTGTGCGCGTGGGGTATTCTGGAAAGGTAGCACGATCTGAAGCCCAGTGCTTGGGCTCAAGGCTGGGCAGTGATGGGGTTCAGGATCGTGGGAACGATTCTGCAGCTCTGTGCAAGGGATCTAGTTGGCCACGCAAGTGGTGGTAGCCAAGCGTTGTCCGGCTTGCGTTATCCGACATTCTCTGGTGACCTGACCAGGCAAAGAGCGCGGCCTCTGGATATTATCAGAAGCGCTGCGGGCTGAGTCTGTGAAGACCGAAAAGGTGTGTCTGTGGTGTCTGCTGCTAGTCCTACTGCTGCATTCCTCAGTTCTGGTTGTCGCTACTCATCGTCCAGTTCTCCATATTCAATTTGACTTTGCATTGCATTCGTCATCTTCATCACAGGCGTAGCCTTGCAACATTGTCCAGAGAACTTGTGCAGTGTGGGAGATCTGAAGGTTACTTGGCAACAGGCACTTCCAGGCACTTGCCAGCAAGCATGCCCTCAACATCCGTGTCCTTCGGCACATACTTACCGAGGCAGATTACACTAAAGATACAGATCTCAACTTGGTGTACGTCTCTGTGATAGACCAGGCCGTCTCGAGGTGATGCTAGGTGTCATAGCGTACGGCCGTCATCAAGCAACTTTCCTTCCGCTTGATAGGCCATTCGGTATCTGACGACGACACTCACCTCAACGTGAAAGCTGCCTCAAAAGATACCCTCCCGGTCAGTTCAGTCATCAATCTGATAGTGACTTGCAGCGTTGATGCCCGGTCAACTAAACGAAACTTTGATTACTGTAGAACTCTGACGACGGGCCCCCAATCATGCGCACAGAATTTGCAGACAACATTACTTCATGCTCCTGTCAACACTTGCCATCATAGGATTGCCACTTTGTTACAGCTAACAATAGCAAGTGACGATCTCAGAATGCAAAGAGTAGGCGAAACTGAAAGTCACGGAAGACCCTGAGTGAGCGCCGATCCCATGCGTGGCCGCCCGAGCAACGTCAATCGTCAATTCGAGGTGTGGACCAGCAGCTGAACTGGGCATCACGGAAGAGCCTGACCTGGCGTCTTCACTCACCGCTGGAAAGAGAAGCACAAGCAGACTGTCAACATGTCTCATTGAACATCATCAAATTTTATATTATACTGAGTACAAGATTGCATTGCTGCGTAATGCTGTAGTATTGAGCTCATGGGGAATGAACTGCCCACATTACTCCCCAGCTCTCTCTACGCTCTAAGATTTCTAATAGTACAATAGACCCCCATTTCGTCCTTTTCTCTCTCATTGCTAATAATACAAGGTCGTCATTAGGGCTTGGGGTATATAACAATTCGTCATTAGAAACGACATGTCCAGCATGTCGTGTAAAACCAGAACAAGCAAAAAGCAAGCAAGGTCGGAGCTGCCCATTTAGCTCTCAACAAATAGAAAGACTTTCCCGTTGTAAATGCTCGATGTTGTACATGCGCGCTTGTCGCTTTTTCTCCAAACGCCTGGTGACGCTGTCGTTGTGGTGAATAATTCTTCTTCTCGGTCCGGGTGGGTCATCCCTCTGAGGTGGGATGGTAATAGATGTAGTGTCGTACGGCTATTACGCGTCCTGCTTGTGGATACGCGATGAAGGTGGAAGTGGCCCTGTCGTACTGCTAGTCGCTGTGTTGTTCGAAGCTGTCGAGTCTTGGTGCTGTAGGAGATTCGTCGCTGTCGTGATACCATCGTGATATTGTGGACGATAATGCATATGCATTTGCTGTGGTTGTGGAGTAGGTCGTACAAACTCGGAGTCTTCCATTTCGGGTGCATCGAGCTCCATGGCTTTCTCTTTGCACGCTGTGGCTGAGAAGCCGTTGCCAACTTTGCCGGAAATGATGCGCCAACGGTCGGCTTCGTATTCCTGCATGGCGGATTGGAGACGTTGAACCTGCAAACAGTCAGTCAGGATGTTCGTAGTCACTGTAAGGGCCACACCTTCATCGCCATCGACGTTGATGGAGGGTATAGTCCAGATGCAAACACTTACCATATCATCTGTCCAAATCGTGGTCTTGGCTTTAAGCTTCGTGCAGTATCGAACCTGCAGCGTGCCGGAACTTCGGCCGGGAAAGAAGTCGGCAATTTGTTTCCAGGTAAGGTTCTTGGTCTCTTTGAGTTCGACAAGCAAAGCATCGTCCTCCGGAGTGAACTTGAGTTTGGGGCCTTTGGGTCGAGGTGCCGGCTCGGGCATGCCAGGCTGCCCAACAACGCTTGGCGGTCCGTGTTCGTCATCCTCTGGCGTCTCACGACCGAAGGTGCGTTGAATCTTGTTCGGAGGTTGCTGATTTGGCAGACGGTGGTGGTGGTGTGCGGTCTGTTGTTGCTGATACGCTGCGTACGTCTGTTGCGGAGTGCTCGAATGTGAATGAGACTGCGCAGATGAAGACCTTTGTGGCTGATACTGGTATGAGACCGCGCCGGTTTGAAGTTGGGCGTGCTGCCCTTGAGGTGTAAGTTCGACCGGCATCTGAGTACCACTGGAAGCATGAGCCTGGAGTTGCTGGAGAGCTGGATATTCGTAGGTGTACTCCTCTTGGTAGCTTCTCTTTCGGGAAGGCTGAGCATTGGGAATGCCCTTGTGCTGTTGCGCAATACTCGGTGGGCTCTGATAAGGTGTGCCTTGGTGTGACGAGTACGCTGCGGATACTTGCGAAAACTGTCGAGGCTTTTGGTGCGCAAGCATCTGCTGCTGCTGTGGTTGCACTTGGTTGAGCGCATAATGCTGCTCTCCGGGAAGGAGGACTCCAGGTGAACCATATGGGGCATAATCCTGTCCATTTTGTTGCGGTTGCTGTGGCTGTAGATACGAATGATCGAAACCTTGCAGCAACTGCTGGTATTCGGCCTGTGTCACCGGCGGGACTTCTGTATTGTTCTGCTCCGGTCCATGCCCGCTGAAGTCGAAGGAGAAGTCATAAGGTCGCGCCACAGCTGCTAATGAACATGGAGGCTGCCAGAGCTCTCCGCTCAGGCAGCGTGCCTCGACTGGCGCGGGTTGGTGAATGTCGTTAGCGACGGGAGACGACACGATGTTCGTGGCCGTCGTCGTGAAGTGATCGTAAAGAGCTTGGTGTGCGCGCTCCAATGCGCAATGTTAGTACAGGCTTTCGCGTCGAGCTATTACAACGATAGTCGGGAGGGCAGCATTAATGTGAAGGGAGTATGGTCATAAGACATGCAAACATAATAAGGAAAAGGTGATCTGCCGTCTAGAATATGGGCAGGGCTGGCATGGCATATAAGCACTTGGGCAGTGAACGCCATGATGAAGTTGATCGCCGCACCTGCATTCTGCTGCATCAACACCCAAGCAGCGGACCTGGGCGTTTGAGGTGCCAGATTGGCTCGACCCGGGACAGTAGACAGACGAGTGCAGCAATCTGAAACACGCAACGTGCAGAGGATGAACCTTGATGTCGCGGGCTTGACAGAGCATTCGTCGGTGCGCATGCAGGTACTGCTTAGCTAGACCCACCACCGCGGGCTGAAGGGTCCACGATACCAGGATGCCGCAGAGCCTCATGGCCGTCAGGTCACGCCCACTGGTGTCTTCTCGAGTGCTTTGCCGCTCAGCATCGGCTGTTCATAGTTTCACACCCGCTTTCTCAAAGCAACATCCCAGTCTCCCCAGATGTGGTGTATGCTTAGCTCAGGTTGGTTCGTAAGCGGATATTCCTGTCAAGATTGTGCAATTCCGAGGAAGCGAGGTCGGCGGTGCTTTCAGTTCTTTGCTTTTTTGTTTTGCCTTTGCCCTCAAGATAGCACCTGCGCTCGCTTCTGTGCCGCGAGCACCGGATGAGTTTGTTCCGCAATCGTCCAGGTGTGCATCGTGACCTCCGAAAGTGTGCAGCAGCTGCGGTGCCAATGGGCGCACGCGCTAGCTAGTTCTGGACCCTTCGAAGGCGAGGGCTAGCCGTGAGGGTCTGCGAGTCAGTGTCGATGATTTCCACATATAGCCTGATATGGGCAGGGTTGAAGAGAATGCCGCTGCGGGCGGACCCTTCAGCGGCGCTCGAATGGCAGTGCTCGGGCAGCTTCTCGACGCTGTTGACGTATACTGGTATGCATGAGGCGACGCCCAATGCAGCTCTACCGCCGGCAGTTGCGATGCATTGGGTACGCGATGCGCGGTGGTGTTGTTGCGCTGTCGCCTCGCTGTCGAAAGTGCGAGGTGAGAGGTGAGGTCGGCTGGTGCGACATCCGACGGACAGGCTGTGCGGCGGTGTGGGCAAGGACTCTCGCCGAGCGCGGTGGAAAGATCGCCGGGCAATTCTCTCTCGCTCGCCAATTCGCCACCCTATCCGGAGAATGGCGAAACCCACCTGACAGACGATTGACATGTTCGGCAATCTTGAACGTTGCTCAGCTGCGCTCGGGACCATCTTTACGGCATTCGTGGCGTGGCACAGGCCGCTACGTTTCATGTGCTGCCCAGACCGTTTCAGAGCGATGTCTCGCATGCCATGAGACGATGAAACGCCTGCGTGCTGCTCTGCGGTGCCTGAGGGTCGGCCGGTGCGTGTGGCAAACATTGCTGCGAGTGCACGGAGCAGTGGTTGTTGCTGAGGAAGTGTGGGTCTGGCGGTTTGGAATGAGAACGTCAGGTCTTCCTGCCGCTTTTGACTACCCTCCATAACACTACTGCTGTGCCGTCGTCTGCTACCGCAAAGCCGTCGTTGAACTCGCCTGTAAGAACACGATAATGCTCCTGTTTTGCAACTCAGCCCAAATCCGTCGGCAACCCACTGCCATAACACCCAAGTCCTATGCCTTCTTTTTGACCCTTCGCCTGGTATCCGTACAAGATCAAGTCCGCATGCTATCTCGCATTACCGAGCGTTCATATTCCATTATGAACTCCCCAAACGCCTCGCCGAGACGCATGCCATTCAGTAGAAAGGAAGAGTGAAGTCGAGCCTCGAAACGAACATTGAACGCCAAATCCAAGCTTCGCGCATCGCCAGTTGCGCGTGGGTATCTCTTTCCAAAAGCGCGCGCGCATGCAATAAGACCATATGCTATATGCGCCAACCATCAAAGCAACCATCGCTGATCTTCAGACTTTCCAGCCTTGCTCCTTCGCGAACTGCTCGCAAGCCTACATAAGAAGGTCAGTCTCTCGTCAACAACCCGTCGCCATCGCGCCCGAGAATCGATTCTCACCTTCGCCGGCTTGCCCACCTTCTGGCCAATGACTTTCCACTTATTGTTCTCATAGTCTTTGATGGCTTGGAGCAATGCGGCACTCTGCAACACCGTTAGCTGATGCGATCTCTGGTACCAATCATCGCTGTGAGGCGAACAAAATTGCTGACCTCGTCTTCCGCGAACTCAGCATAGTGCATGTCCTACGGAGACACTGTCAGTCGCGGTGCTCTAGTAAGAGTACTTGTACAAATTGTGCGCACTTTGTACCAATGCTTCTTCACGCTCCCCTCCGTTCGGGTGGGAAAGGTTTTCGCAATCTCGCTCCAACTACTGCCCGCATCGCGCAGCGTCTTGAGTCTCTGCTCTTCAGCAGGCGTCCATGGGGTGTTTGTGCGCCCTTTCTTCACCGGTGGAGTCGGCGCGACAGGCTGCTGTGGTGGCCCACCCAGTCCACCCGGGTCGAGGTCACCCGGTCCGCCTAGCAGACCGACTGGATTTCCAAAGACGCTCGCATTGCTGCTCGAAGATCCCGGCAGGCCTTCAAGTTCTGACGCGCGACGCTTGCGCGAGTTGGTAGGGGAGATTTGCTGCAAGTGCTGCGGCGGGGGAGGGTGATGAGTCTGTAATTGGTGTGGCCGATATCCTTGGGGTGGAGGAGGAAATGTGAAACCGGTGGGATCGTGTGGGCTGGCCAGATACGAGTACTGCTGTTGGTACGGATTGGGCAGACCCAGATGGGTCTGGATCGACTGCAGGTCGCTGGGCAATGTGAGTTGCGATGGTGACGCCGAGTATGTGTTCTGGTTCGTGAGGTTGGATTTCGCGTCCGATTGCTGGTTCACTTGCTGATGGCTGTAAGGAATGTTGTTAGTGTACATAGTTACAAGAGCATTCGCACTGGCCATGTAGCTGTTACACAGCTCGTGCCTATGTGTTTGCGATGATACATGAGGATCATGTGGACCCGGAGTGATGAGTGGGTCGGTAACAAGAGGAGTGACATACGACATCGCGGCAGAGCGGCGGATGTTTCCTGGGCAGGGCTACTGTGGAAGCGTTCGGTTTTGTTCTGACTCGAGAGGTATTATCCGCATGGCTCTCAGATGTGTCGGACGGCTGACATTGGCCTGCGAGTCGCCGAACGGTGCGACAGCACGAACTCCGCCAGGCTCCGAAGCAGCAGCGTCTATCGGCGCATGTGCAGCAGGCGCTGGACGAGGTCGACGAGAGACGGTCCTGCTGCTGCTGCTGCTAGTCGTCCTGCACGGCAGATTTGGCAATTAGGTGAGAGGTGGACGTCAAATGACGAGCGCAGAGGTAAGCTTCACGAAAGCGGAGAGGTAGTTTTGGCGATAGCTCCAACCAGTACAGGGAGCTTGTTGTTGGAGGAGGCGTGGGCGCGAACGAAATGGTGGCCTGCTGCGTCTAGCTCGATGTCTAGCACCGCCTAGCGGCCGTAGGTCCATGCAGACGAATGCGAGATCTGGGGCAGCAAAGGCTTGTTGCATGCACATCCGGGGCCCAGCAATGTTGCGCTGTCGTATGCGGCGCGAGGGCCACGGGCATTTGACGTCGTCGAGACCACGCAAAAAGCAGGCTTCACGTCTCATTCGGGAATGCAGCGAGGGGATCGCACAGAGCGAGCGCTGCGGTGCGGGGTAGAGCGATCATGGCAGGGCAGAGGGTAGGGCCATACTGTCGACGCCGCTGCGGCCATGCCATTCATCATCGCGATGGGCGCTGGCGAACGAGTGATGGCTCGCAGCAGCAATCGCCCCGGGCCAGCCTGACGCTGTCAGCGCGCTGGGCCGACGTCCGCTCATTCGTCGTTGGCCTTTCATGTGCAGGGTCGAGAGTAATGGGTCGTCTCTCCCTTGACCTCACGCTGCAGCATGGTATCGGCGGGAGCAGCCCGGACGTCGATTCGCTGCAATCACCGCGCGCGACGGCTCGCACAGCGGGGGAAATGCGCATCGCAAGCAGGCCGCGCGCACAAGCTGGACAGTCGCCTGGAGCGCGTGACCAGGATGACTGCTCTATCCGGCTGGTTCATTGCTAGCCGAGGGGCATGTTCAATATGCGCGGAGATCCTGACGTAAGGGCGTGTTCGATCGAGAAGGCTACATTTCTTTTGCACCTCCGCCTCGAATCGCATGGAGCTCCAGGCCTGTCGGATGGTCGTCCGGGTTCGTCTGGAAGCGGATGAATTGCACCATGTCAGGTGAGCGCTGTGGGCGAGCCTGGTCCGGTGTTTTGTCTTGGCCGTAGCCGTGGCCGTGGTGGAGAGGAGGATGAAGATGTCCGCCACACCAGGTCACGAGAGTCAGGCAGCACTCGCCGAGCCAACCTTAATTCTCAGTTCAGGCCTCGCTCGGTTGTCGGAGTCGTTTCAGGTGCGCTACCACAATGATTTGAGATGGCGTTTCATCTTCTGTGACACTGCCACGCTGCTGGGCCATGTGCCCAACCTGCCCAGACACACCGTGCTGTGGCGAATCTCCAGAAATACGGTGACGCCCGGACACAGCTGTGTCGCCCGGGACCAACCAGATCCGGATACGCGTGGACGAGCTTGAAGCCGAGTCATGTAGACTTGCCACGACTACGGAACGATCTGAATGCTGCTGCGAACCGTAACAGTCGGACACGTCAATCGTGAGTCGGCGGAAGAGGAGCAGGAAGAAGGTAGGAGGGCAGCGACGGGGTGGGTGGAAGTTGCAGTCCAACTTCGCAGGCGTTCTGCGAAGTCACCAACACCAGCGACCTCAAATTTACATCTTGGCATCACATACAGCATTGAGCATCACCAGAGAGTTCATCCATAATGCGGGCTCCAACAGCATTGCTAACATTAGGAGACGGAGCATGTGCGAGACTGCGAGCCTACAATTGGTGATGAAGCCAAACAGCACCGGCGCTCGTTCTGAGCGCCACAGTACCGCCACCATCTGTGATCTGTGAACTCGCGGATGTTCTCAGACTATCAAGCAATGTTCCTGCCGGCGGTGCGTTTGTACAAGGTACAAGGACGTCGGTCTGCGACCACCCCGACCAGATGCACTGCTACTGCTGCGGTGCTGCACGTCTTTGCACCACCAGTGATGCCGTGCGCGACGAGCTGCACGTCCGTTTGCGCCTCATGTCAAAAGGAGCGCTAGCACGAATGACACCGCCGCAGAGTTCGCCTTTGCTGAATGAAGGGTAGCACATTCGAGATGGCAAGATGATGGCAGACACAAACAACCAGCCTTGCGGTGTCCGGGAAATTGCTGGAGTAGATTGAGACACTGAGCTAGGAGCAACCGGTCACCCTCTAGACAGACACGCCTAATGCACCAAGTCACAAGTCGGAACGGCTGACCAAAATATCATCGCGAGGATCGAGAACTCTTCGCGTGCCAGTACAGCGGACAGATTTCGAGAAAGCAATCACAAATAGGCTATGTCTTGCACGATGAGTGCTACACATCGGCTGTTCAGCGTTGCTTACGAGAATGCCTCTATCAAAAGCTGGACCTTTGCTTATTTTTCATTCCAGTTTTGGGCATATCTGGGTACACTGCACACACATATCCAAAACCTGCTCTTCTAGTGCAACTCACTTTTCTTCATCAATGCCCTCAATCTACTCCCTCTCGGGAATTACGCCTCCGGATCTTTCACTTTCCCAATCCCCATTTACAGCACTAATGCTGAATTCATAGTTCCACTTCCCTCCGATGCAAAACACATCTGCTTTCTTATCTCGCCAAACACGCCCGTCTGTCTCGGCGACATGTTCTTTGTTCGTCAATGCCCGGACGTAGACCAGGAAACCAGCGATATTCTTCGCAGGTGAACTGTGTTCATAATCCCAAGCAAGATTCACAGTATTTCCTTCAACTGGTTCCTCGATTCTCAGATTCAGCGGCCTCGCCAAAGACATCGGTTGATCATCTCCGGCTGTAATTCCCTCGTTACCAGCAGCACCAACCCTAACAGCTCTGCCGTGGCCCCATTCTCCATGCACCCACTCTGCGTCCTTCGTCACATCAAGTCCAATGCCCGTCTCATCAACCCACTCTCCATGCTTAGTCCTTAAACACCATCCTCTCACCATGATCCACTCAATCACGTCCCCTTCCGGCAAGCCTTTAACTTCGGTCTTCGTACCAAGCGAGCCTTGTAAAGAAGGAAACGCATCACCACGATCATCATCTTTGTACAAGACTTCATATCGACTAATCACGCGTTCGGTCTTCGGAGGTGTCCAGGATATCGCGAAACCGCCACGGATTGGCCGAGTCTTGATATGAGTTGGAGCGGGAATGGGCGTATGCGTGCAGGAGCATGTGCAGACACGAGACCAAGGACCATGTTCGAAGCCGTGAGTGCACCGGATTTGCAATTCGAGGCGCGTGTCCTTGGACGTTTCGATGTCGATTCGAGGGGAGTTGGAATGTATGATATTCCAGGAGTCGTCTGATTCTTCATCGTAGGAATTTCTTTCGGAGCGCAGATCACGATGGCGAATCTCATATGCAGCGCCAAAGACTTCCTTCCAGGTGACATTGATACCCATGGGAGTACTCTTGGAAACGATATCCTTCGGATCGCAAAGATCGCGCTTTGGGACATCCTTTGGAACCTTCAACGTCTTCTCTCCTAGTCCAAAGTCCTTGTGCAAAGCCTCTGAAAACGCCTGAGCAATCTGGAACTCTCCCAGAGCACTAGGATGCAAGCCATCATATGCCGCAGGCGCCCAGTCTCGATACTGAGGTCCACAGTCATAATGCTTCGCAACATCCACTGCCACCACTCGACTATTCTTCTTCGACCACTCCTTTGCCTTGACCGGAAGCAAATCATTGAACCTCTTCGTATTCTCCAATAAATCCTCTCTCCCTTCCATATACGTCCGATTGACAATATTTCCCAACGCAAAATCCACGTCAGGTTTCACAGCTCGCGTTCTCTCCACGATCTTGTGCAGACTGTCCAATGTGCCATCCGCATCTGAAACCCACCAACCAACATCGTTAAAGCCTAGAAGACTGAGAATGAGATCTGGCTGCCAGTCTGACACCACATCGGCAATGGTATCTTTGCACTGAAATGCCTGATAGCCCCATGTTGCGAAGTGGCGTGAGCCAGCTTTGAACTTCGGGTTCACGTCGGGCGCATAGCCCCAATCAATATGAACTGCAGGATGATTATAGGGATCATCTTCGCCTGGGAGAGGAGCTGGATGCGGGATATTGGGAGGATCGGGGCCTTTCACGCCAGTATAGGGTCCTACGAAGGAGACTAGTGTTTTCGAACGCTCGCCAATTTCGGTGCTGAAGGGGTTTCCTGGATAAAGCAGCTTCTCTTGCTTGAACCATTGCCACAATCGGTATCGCCATGTGTAATCGCCCTCTCCTCCGTGTGTGATGGAGTCTCCAAGGATCAATATCTTTAGATGCTTCTTTGAGTGATGGTCTTGAATGCTGAGCTTGCTCAGGCTTGCGCTTGCTTCGGGATCCATTTTTGGTGGGTGACGATCTAAGCCAATGTATCCTTGGACTGTGTCATTGACCGCCACGAATCGCAGTCTCTCTTGAAAGATATGGAGCAATATTTTTTCGAAGTCTCAATACTGTCAGAAGATGTGAAGCAGCAGGCGAGGTGGAATCGTCGGGACTATGAACGCATAAGGCAACGACCGGCCCAATCACGACTTGCCAATGCCACGTTGATGCTGCGCTAGCTAATCTGGAGATGTGAACCATTCTTGTATTTACATGGATACTGTTGTACAATATGGATGGCATCTGGTTGCCGGCCTCGTGTTTTCATGCATGTCCACGTCTCACTTCTAACACAGAAGTGGCGATCCTCTCAGCTTGCTTCCGAAATGCTGATATCCCTCACGCCACAAATTTGTCGAGACGACATTGCACGGCGACGTATCGTGCGAAGCCGAGAAACGAATATCGTGCAGTCTGGCGAGGCTCCTCTATCTTCTATCCCTAGCCGCGCAGGCATCACTCCTGCTAGACGCTTTCCAAACACCCACGTAGTGTATCGTTCTGCTCACTTGCCCTCCCTCCACCCTACCGGCACCAATGCTGCAGCAACTTGCTGTGTGCCTCTCTCTGTGGCCAACATATTGAACTGTGCCGCGGCGTTCCTCGTATCCTGCACTTCAATCCTGATGCCCAACTCCGCAATGTCTCTCCTCGTTTGTGGGCTCACTGGCACAATCTTCTCGCCAGTCCCTAAGATCAACAGATCCGGCTTAGGCCACACCAGATCCAACACGCCCCATACACTCTTATCCACTTCGAACATGCCCTTGGGATTCCTCAATTTCCCTGCCGCGCTCGACACGCCTTTGCTATCGTCTCCTGCAGATCCAGCACCGATTGTGCCTTCTTTACGCCCCGGCCGGACCCATGGCCGCCACTTGAAAGCTTCGCCTCCTACCAGCAGTACTCCTGCATTGGTGACTTTGAGGCCAGAATCGAGAGCAAAGCCGTCATCCAAGCATGCGTCGACAGCTGTTGATGGCGGAGCCATGTTGCCAAGCATGTTCATGGCCGCAAAATCTGTTTGCGTATCTTCTTTGCTAGCGGGTCCGCGATCGCGACTCTTCGGAGGACGTGACTTGGGGGCGGATGCAGGATCGTGTGTGCGTGCTGTGGAGCTGAGAGATCGTGTTCGCTGAGTTGGAAATGTCGAGGCCACATTCCTGCTCTTCCTGCTTTGTAACATGCGCTCGTGTTGTATTCTCTGCCCAATGGCTGTTGCATATGGGGCCGTGGTGGTCGAATGTCCTCTGCAGCAGCAGCGGACAGCTGCAGAGAACGTCGCCAAGGACGATTGCGGCCGCAGACTTTGGGCCATGGTCAGATCCTGGCGATGCTGGTCCTATTCCTGATTCAACTAGCTTGATGGTATTCCTGCTGTTACACTGTACAATGGAGATAGAAGTGGGAGCAGCAGCATAGTGACGGAACTTCGGCCCGCCGCTGAAGCTCGTGAAGAGCGCGTCATGAATTGGCGATGTGCAAGTGGTCAGTGCATCAAATGTTCCTTCGACATCCTGGCCTCCACCATCCATACTGTACACCTCGGTGCATTGACATGCAACGAAACCCTCGAAATCGATACAATTGCTACTCTGCATGAGACAGATGCACTGACGAGCAATAAAGGTGCCCTCAGCTGCCCCCCATGGCAGCTGACATGCCTGGTTTATCGTCCTCGACATGCAATTCACATCGCATCAACTCTAAGTGAGCAATCCTCGCTGCACCGCTGCCTCCGCCTTGCAAGGTCAAAGCCTATCTGCCGACAATCTCCTCCGCCGCCTGAACCATGTGGTGGCCGTTGGTGGACCCTGTCGCCTGTGTCGCTGAACGGTCAAGTGCGCACTCCCACACTTCCTTGCAACTGCCGGCATCTACGTGCACATGACGGTGAATGTACACTGAGCATGTTTAGTTGCTTCTCAAATTGTCAACTCTTGTCATCATCTCTGCTTGGAAGCTGATACTCGATAAGAGGGCACTCCTTCTCGCGAAGCATTTCACCGTCACTGGCTGCGATCGTGGTTCTGCAACGCGCTGGACGGCCCAATGATACTGAAGTGCCAAAGACGTCAGTCGCCATGCGCAATAGCACCGTTGAGCCATAGGCGACTCTGCTCATACATCTTCCAATCTTTCATCAATGATGATGTTGTGACACGAAACTGGCACGCACGAGCTGCACATGCATGGAGCTTGGGGCTCGGGCCGGTAGCCGATAGGGTTCAGCCTCACATTACTTCATCGGCAGCTGAAGCGCCTTCACCTCCACGCTCACGGCAGCAAGCAGAGCACACTGCTTGTGACATCAAACGCATCGACCGACTGGACATCGGCACATTCACCCCGTCGCCATCTCTGACTCCTTCACAACCTTCGCGACAAGCAATACCGCATTTCCAACATTGCGACGACAGAGACCGAGTCCAGCCGCGTGTTCCTGCTGACGGCGCGCGATCCCCTCTTCGACCTTCACAAAAATCCACACCACCGATCGCATTGACGACGTGCGCACTATCACCTTACTCCGCCGACGTGGAGGCGGCCCACCGCACCATGGCGACCGACGACACTATGGATTTCGAGATGGATGTCGACATGGACGCCGAGGTCGATCCGGAATTGGCAGCAATGCAGAGGGCGGCCGCAGAACTGGATGCGGTGCGTCGCCGCAAAAGAGCAAGCAATGAGCACGTGAGACTAACAATATGACCCAGCGCCCATCAATGGCCTTAGAAGGCGAGAACGAGCAGATGAACGGCATCGACAGCATAGAAGACGGCGAATTCTCCCAGACAGAGATCGCCGCGACCAAGGTCCATATTGAGGGCTTGTCGAACATGAACACACAGGATGTCGAGAATTTTGCACGCGATCACTTCAAAAGCGAAGCATTCCGGAGAGTGGAGTGGGTAAATGACAATAGCGCGAACCTCATTTACAGCACAGCAGAAGCTGCCCAAGAAGCGCTTCGCACACTAGCTGCTTCAGAATCGATCGTGGAGGATCCACTCGAACTGCGGCCAGCCAAAGCCCCAATCACACATCCTGAGGTGGAATTGAGCATACGCCAAGCCCTGGTCGCCGATCAGAAAGTGAAGAATGCCGCGGCTCAGAGCGCATACTACCTCCACCACCCTGAGCACGATCCGGAGACCAGGTTCGGCAGAGGTCGTGGCAGAGGCCGAGGTCGTGGACGTGGTAGAGGAGGTTATGGGAGGCGTGAGCGATCGCGAAGCACGCGTAGCCCTACTGCGGAGAAGCCGTTCGATGTGAACCTTTACGATGACGATCCAGCATCGCTGGCTGCAAGAAGACCTCCGGATGGGCCAGCGCGGCGGCCGAGCATTCGTTCTGAGGAAGACCTTTTCGCGAACCGAGATGCCGGCAGGCGCCCACGAAAGGAAGCGGATCTATTTGCCAACAGATCGAGCGGCAGACTGAAAGATCGATCAAGAAGCAGATCTCCGACGCGCGATGGAGATGGTAGGTTCGGGTTCAGCGAAGATCAGCCGTATCGTCAGACTGCACGTAGGCGGTCGCCGCCTGCACCGCGCCGACGCTCAGAAGACGAGAATCGCCTTGCAAAGCAGAATATGAAGGCAGAGCTGTTCCCTGGTAAGAAAGCCTCGGCGCTCAATGGCAACAACCGAAGCAAGTCTCCAGTCGACCTCTTCCCAAAGAAGGCAGCATCAGGTGAGTATATCTCCGCTAGCAGTAGCTCCTGCAACAACAAGGCGATCAATCCGAATGTTGCAGTGGCTGCTGTTCGCGGTCTTCATATCAGTGCCGGCAAAGATGCCCGTGCTTACGACAGCCAACCAGGTCGATCAGATCGCGAAAACAAGCCACGAGACCTGTTTGCACGAATCGGAAGTTCTCAAGCAGGAAGACTCAATGCAGAGCCAGCCACGGGCTTCAGCATTAAGGGCGCAGGAGCGAAGAATGAAGTGTCATTCCTCGGCGCGAGCAAAGAGCGCCAGGATCTGTTCGCCAACAAGCTTACAACGGCTGCAGGCGGAGGCGATCTATTCCCAGAAAAGGTCCGCCGCCGGAGGGGAGCTTCTGATTTCATCTAGGAGGCGCAGTCGCAAGAACCTCGACATCAGCCGGCAGCCGACCACTGTCGTGGTCAACAGAAAGGAGGTCGTACACCGGCACTACCAGAGCAGCTGAGACATGACCGTGAGATGTAAGTATGAAACCATGGACTCGGCGCCGATTCATAGAAAATGGCATTGCTTTTCCGAGTTCGTGAAAGGATCGGACACTGACAAGTTGTCTCAGACCTTCTGACTTATCCGACCACGACAATCATTCCTACACCGCAATGCCACCAACACGACACGAAAACTACGAAAATTCCGAGCCTCGCCACTCGCAACCGGAGTGGTTCACGATGCCAATTCATAAGGATCGCTTGGCGCTCATTGAGAGCAGCAGCGAACCACCTGCACACGACTCCGACTATCGATTGGAGAGCCGTCACGGCACATTCCAGCACCGCGAGCCACATCGCGCAGAGCATCGCTCTGATACACATCTTCACCACTCCTCACCTCAACCTTTCATGCATCATGAACGATTGGCTCTCATCAACGGACTGAATCCAGATCCGGGATCTGAGCCGTATCAGGAACATCCAAACTCACGCGACTTGATGTAGTGCGCGTCGCAGTTCTTGGTCTGGAACGAATTCTCCAATGGGCGAGGTACATGCTGTTCCTGACGCTCGTCCATAAAGCTGCTGCACCAGAAGCCTTGCAAACAAGCGAACAGTAAAAAAACAGCAGACAGCAGACAGCAGACAGCAACCTTGCATGGGCAATTCAAGCGGACACTACGCTGCAAGAGCTGAAGTGCTCAGGCGTTGGAGCATATATAGACTCTGATACCCCAGGCAGGATCGACTAAGGCATAGAAGAAATGAGAAAATTATCTTGGTGCGACTGCTGTTTCATTCCATTCTAACAGTTCTCACGTTCAACTAAACTTATGCGGACTGGCTTCAGACATCTCCACATCCTCGTCCTCCGCGTCGTCTCCACCAGTGCCAGTCCGCTGCCTCTTCCTTGCCTCACGCATAAAATCTTTCAATCTGTTTATCTCAACAATATCTCCTCTCCTAGTCTGCCCGCCATCATCTCCACCATTCAAAGTTTCGCCCGTCGCCTGCGCGGCGATGCCGCCTAATTTCTCTGTCTCACCACTCCTTCCCAAGTCCATAACAGGCACCATGCCTACTCTCCCATGTGCGCACACAAATGGAAATGTACAAGTCGCCAACTGCTTCATCAGAACTGTACATTCTTCTTTGGTCAGAATATCATTGAACATGATGGCGCTGCGACATGCGCGGGAATGCAGCATGCTGAGCATTTTCGCTGGAATGTGTGGGAGGAGGGAGATCCAAGGTGGCTGATCATTTGCTCCTTCATCATCTGACGTAGGACGGGATATCGTGGGTGGAACAGGTTTCCGTGCCCCATCGACGAAGGACCAAATCTCGGTTCGGAGAAGCTCGATGGCGAGAGCTGGAGAATTGGAGCAGCGTTCGGCTATGGCGGTAGGTAAGTGAGTCAGGATGAGTCGATGCAACGAATCGCCAGAGTAGTTGTAGTTCCGAGACTCGAGACTGCTTGTGGGGGAGGGCGCTGGTAGGTTGTATGTTATGCCCCAGCTTTGGAAGTGAGCCCGGTATTGAGTGAAAAGCTCCTGTTCGCGCGCCGAGATCTCGAATACTAGAGATTTGCCACGGGTAGTGTTTTGTTGTAGAGAAGCAGATCTGACCGAGACGCCCGGCTGATTGTCGTTACCACTTGTCGACGAACTCATCATCTCTGACAGGAGCTCCTCGAGAATGATACGCTCGGAAGCAGCATGTTGGTCAACAAGGACTAAAGTGGAGCCTGAATCCGTCTCATGCTCTGCACAACGCTCAGAATCTCGGGACGGCATCTTTATCAAGATAAACTTTTGGTCGACCTGGCTAATCACTTCGACGTCGTGCAAAGCGGATCGAGATAGGGTGGTGCCTCCACTGCGCTGTCCAGAATGTCGTGCGAATGTTTCACGGTATTTGTCACCAGCGCAAGGTCTTAGCTCTTCCTCAAGTTGTTCAATGAGGCCAGGACCAAACAGTGACGCAGTGGGTATAGATTCCTCGTCTTTCTTGGCAAATACTGGGTTGTTCCATTCCCTCAAGAAGCCAGGAAGCCAGGACTCTTTAGTGACCGACGCAGTTGTTGGCCTGTCCTTGGCGAGAGCGCTGCGACGAGAAAGACTGATTGGCTTGCCAACTGAAGACACGGAGGTGTTGATGGCCGCGTGATGTCGTAGGTTGACTGTGTCGCGATTAATCGAGCCAGTCGCGTTGTCGTCGGTGGGCAGCACTACGCCAGTACGCGAATTTACCCGGAAAATATGCCCGCTGACGGGGTCAGTCCAGGTCGTGATGCTCTCTCCTGGTGGCGAAGGGTGGCGACTCTGACTCTGACACGCCGGCTCCGCTCTCAAAAGCTCTTCTTCGTCAATTTTACCAAAGTTGTCGCTTGAAGGGTCCTCGGAATCGTATGCGCGGAAGACTGGCTTTTTCGAATTGAGATCTCCTACTCGAAGTGGTGGCGCACGGATTCTACTGACCAAGGACGTCGTAGGACTCGGTCCATGAATTTCAGAAGCGTCAGACTGAGTGCGTAAAGCGCTGTCTCTGGCTTCGGAGCGAGCCTTTGCAGTTACAGCATCGGCATGGCGTTTGTTTCGCGATGGGCCTGCTCGAAGGCGAGTCATACAATGCCGAGCATCTTCTTCAATCGAAAGGCGATCAGGGCTATGCCCAGTGGCATGCAGCTCAGTGGACAGATCAATAATACGACCATACTTTTTGACAGTGTCTTGACCCAGGTCTGCTGGTCCTGCACCTCTGACGGAGTACTGCGCAGTCGAAGGGGGCCGAATCGGGGGACCGGACTCTGTTCGTAGAGCTGTCCGTGCTGCTGCTGTCGATGGTCGAAAGCGGTCATCTCGACGTTCTCTGCGCTTCCGAGGACGAAAAAGATTGCTTTCGAGCCACGCGTGGACTGCGGCTTCGAGAATGTCCACGAGGCACTTCATAGTCGCTTCGCTCATGGCCGCAGCGTCTGCATCGACAACGCGGTTGGCTTCGCGGAAGTTAAGCTGGAGGACATACATGGCATGTCGATCGAGACTCTTCTGTGCTCTCTCTCCATGACTTTGCCGCGGGACTGTGTTTGGTCTGGGTGAAGTATTGGCGTTCCGGAGGCCGTCTTCCGATGCGCTGAAGCTGCTGTTTGCGAAAAGGCTGTTGACTGCGTGGTACAAATCGTGGTGGGCATCGTTACGAGCGCACGGAAAGACACCGATAGCGATGAATTGACATTGCTTATTTGGCGACGGATCGAGACAGATCATTCCCCGTAGGGACACCACGCTTGTAGAAGCAGAAAGTGGTACCCATCTGCTTCGCGATTCCGTGGGCCCAAGTGAAGCTTGGGAAATGACTGGCAGACTATCTCTCAAATCGTGTTGAACGGACTTACCTTCCAGTTGGCCGAGGCCTCGTTTGGTGAGGCTAGCAGCACTACCGCTGTTGAACGTGACCCTGTGCGCTTCTGCGTCGGGTTCTCGTACCTTGATAGAACACGGTCTAGGCCATGCAAGCAACAGAGCAGCTATATCGCGCTTGAGCTCGTGCCAAGCCTTCTCATGATCATTGCCAGAATCCGCGAAGAGCGCACGTTGCTTCACTCGCACAGGCATGTTTCCAAATAAGTCACGAACTGAAACACTCGTGCCATGCCTTTGGTGAATAGTGGCGAACAGGCTCGTATCTGCAGCTTTCACGTGGCGGGTGATGACTTTGCCGTGGTGCATGGTCAACGTTCCCGACATCGTGGCCCTCTCGTGAAGCGAGCTGATCTCCAGCAGCGACATAACTGCGAGCTCTGCCAGAAAGGTGCCAGTAGATCCATGCAGATGGTCATTCTGTTGACGAGAAGCAGACTGCTTCGAAGTACAGTGCATCCTGCCTAGACTGCCATTCTCGAGAAACTCTGCTGACGGAATGCCGGCACCATTGTCCTCGACCGAGCAGCTACCGCGCATCCAGTCCACGGAAATGCTGATCTTGTCTGCGCCAGCATCGAGACTGTTCTCAAGCAATGAGCAGACCACGCCTTGCAACGTGGTGATGTGCTTCGAGGAGTGGATTTGAGAGATGGCTTCCGCGCTCAATGGCAAGATACGAGGCGGCGCAGGGGTTGTGCGCTCTCCATGCTGATGATCACGCCTCGGTGGCACGGGCAGCCCGATCATGGCGTCGGATGGCGCGTCCTGGTCGGAAAGTGGCACGTGGAGTGTAGCATGATGTTCGCTAAGATGCTGTCCTGCTTCGAAAGCACCAGAAGCCACGACTGATGATTGCGATGGGCGGCGATTCAGGTGCCAGATGATGAAAACCGGGCAGTAGACGGCGGTGGCAGTGTGTAGCGACGACGATGAGGTGCAGTCAAATTAAGGAGGGTCTCGCGCTTTCTAGCCTGAAACACAAGCACGTGGAGCGTGACATCAGATCTCTGCAGGGAGTTTGCTTGCAGATGGCGGGTGCTCCATCTGTGCTCTTTTACCAGCGCGTCCAGGCCTCTGCCCTCCCACCACCCCATTGTCCGCTCTCCGCCCACTGCTGCCTCCGATAACACGTACCGCCACCACTCCGCCCCGCTCGCCGCTCATCATCTCGCCCGCAGCGAACGGATCGACGTGTTTTGTCCAGTTCATCCTCAGGAGACAAGCAGCAGGGAGCTCTCGAAGGGTTCAAACAGCTCGAGCTTTCTGATCCAGAGCATCGCCGCACCTGCTCGCCAGCATCTCCCCGCCTCGTTGACAGCACCGCCAGCTTCATTCCGCCAAGCGACCACCTGTCTCCTTCCGCACGACTCCGATCATCCCCGTTGCGCAGCAGGCTTCCTCCTTCCCACACGGGACAGCGCAGCCAACACCACCGGCAGACGCCGTGCGCTCAGAGTAGCATGGCCACCGCCGAAGTCGACAGCAGGCCGCCTGGTAAGCGCTATTCTCCCCTCTGACACGAATGCGCATGCATCATGCTCTGCAGCATGGCATTCCACATCCGGAAACCCACCGCTGACACATTCCTCGTAGAGCGTCCCAACAAGCGCCGTCCATTCGCCAATTTCGTCAAACGCCTGACCAATTTCAAACACGGGGACCAAAAGAAGGAAGAGAATGGCAAGAAGGGTAGTGGAGGAAATGTCCTCAAGCACAAGAAGAACAACACATCGTCAAGCAAGAACAACCCATACCCGCAATCTGGACATTTTCACCAGCCGCACCAAGAGAGCCAACCTTCGCTGAGCCCATCAGGACGGGAGCAATATGAGAGCGCATCGTTCTCGTCGCTCCCGGGAAGCTCAGTGCAGGAGGATGAGGGGCACAACAGCCACGGCAACAAGAGCGGAGCTCCGACGCTGGCAACAAACCCAGAAACAGTACACAGCGATGCCGGACACAGCAGAGCGGTAACAACGTCCACGGGCGCGGGCGCACTGAGTACGGCGGGTGCGAATAGTACCTTCAGCTCGCCAAACCACAGCGATCACTCTCTGGCAACTACCTTGACTACTATCCAGTCAATGTCAAATGCCGCTGGGCACCACAATTCCTCGCAGCATACACATTACAACAGCCAGAGTCAGCCCAATGGCACTCACTTTTCGCATCAATACCCAGTGTCGCCAGCACCATCTGCGGCCATGACTGCATCTGCAATTCCGCGACACTTGCACGCCGACGCTACCGCCGCCTCGGTCGCAAATACCCCTGCGACTTACAGTTCGGCCACTGCCAATAACATGCTTTCGGACAATGCCAGCATCCTCACCTTGGCTTCCTCGAGCAAGCGAAGACGGAGAAGCATGGATACAGACGCATCAGTGCGCGCTCTAGCCCCTGGATCGACGTTCGGAGGCAGCCGCGAGTCGCTGCCACTGAGTGTGCTGAGCAGCGGACAAGATCCATCTCGTCAATCGATCGGTGGCATGCCCGGATCGGCCAGTGCGGAACGCGCTAGCGTGTACTCTTCCTCAGGTCTCATTCGGGAGCTGCCAGGCGCGCACACATCTGCTTTACAATCTGAGCGCAACTCCTACTACAACCGACCTGGTGACGCCAAATCTCTGCGCTCCATTACGAACATCAAAGATGACGCACGGTCGATCAGCGGCATGGACGCGCGTTCGCAGTACGATGCCAAGAGCATACACGATGTCGCGAGTGTGAAAAGCGTCGACACGAAAGGCGCTCTCAACAATGAGTCTGATCGTCATCATGTCCGAAATGGTAGTATCCCGGGCAGCATCGGCGGTCAAGCTTATACTCCCAGCCTTCTGCGCCAAAGCAGCGCAGCCGGAACGCTGGACCTGAGTCGTCGAAGCAGCAACTGGGATGAGCCGGAGCAGACTAAGGAGAACGCCGAGCTTGCGGTGGACACGACTGGCAGCAGCGTCAAAAAGCAACCCGCACAAGATTAGGTCCCTTGCGATGCCGTATTCTATTGCGGCGAAGAGAATGGTATTCTATGGCGAACACGGGGAAGGGCGCTCAGCGTGGATTTAATGCTCGATTACGCGAGGATGAGATATCTGATGGAGCAGTCTCGGCTGCGGGCGAGACGGCTGGAGGTATTGAGAACGGAATATCAGAATTCTTGAGGGTGGCGCACGAGAAACTGGCGGGGGTGGATGTACGTGTATTCGGTCTGGAGTTTTGCTTACGATTCGATCAGTCTGTGTTACTATGCAAGAGGATGTGCTTTCATCGAGGCGCTAGGAACATGGCGAATTATTGGGGACCAACAGCACGATACCCGGGCAGCATGGCACAGTCGTGGAGTCTGGAAATTGGAATCAATCGATCAATCATTCAATCGCTTTCTTTCTGGGCATGTTGCGTACATGTTTTTCCCTTACATTTGCAAGTGACTTCTATGATAACCGGTCCTGCTCTCTTTCTCCCTTGCCATGATGGCTGCGTGCCTTCGGTTGAGAACCGTCTTTCCGCTTCATCGGACCAGAAATCGTGGTTTCCGAGGTGGCATCTTGAGCTGTTGCTTTGCCTGGCAACGCAGTGCTAGTACTCGCCTGTAATAGTGATTCTCGAGACTCTTGCTTCTGCGCCCTTTCGAGTCTGATAGGCGAATCGCCTTACCATAATGAACGTTTTTTCCTTGCCATCACAGACCACTTGAAGTCAGCAAAGCTCTTTCGTGACCCATAGATGTTTTGATAAAGTCTCGTTCAGAAGAGGTGCCGACGCCTCCCTGTTGGACATCTCATACCGTCTTTCAAGCACCCGACGCGATACCCATTGGGTTGCCCTTGACTCGCGTGTCCAACAGCAATCGATCCGGCGCAATCAAATCAATGGCACCATCGAGCGTCGACTTGAACCGCGTCAATTCCGCCACGGCTGCCTCTGTCAGCGAACTGTTGGTTGGATCTTCTACGCAGATGGAGACCTCGATGATGAAGCTTCCGCTTGCATCGATAAGTTTTAGCTGGCTAGGGGTCCTTGGCGGCGAAGTCTCCGCCAGAGGGTCTTGCGGTGGCGTTGCAGTCTCTGGTGGATTGGAGTAGAAGCGGATGACTTTGATGATGAGGTTGTGGTGAACGAAGCGGGAACCGGATTGGACATATTGGCGCTTGAGATGGTAGGATTGGGGTTGCTTGAAGAGGGAAAGTTGCTCTGGGGTTGCGGGTTGGGAAGTCGTGTTGCGGGAGATGTAGGTTGTTATGCCGGTATCAGGGACTGTGGGTTTGGTTGTTAGTGGAGCGGTCACCTTGTGCAGAGACGAGTGGGCGGGAGTCGAGTGTCGATCGATGGTGAAGACTAAATTGAAGGGCAAGAACTGCAACTCACCCGACTCTGCTCGGAAAGTCCATGGCTGTATATTTGTTGCGGTATCGCCATCGACATCGAAACCACGCACTAGTCTATGGTAACTCAAAGGTTGTGTGACAGTAGTCTTGGGCTGCGGTTGCTGCAAGAACCATGTTAGCTCCGCCAGACAACGGCAGCCACTTCTTGACTGTTGCATCGACTACCAGGACTGGATAACATACCCTCTTAGAAACCGTAGCCTCTTGGGCCTTCAGTTGAGCATACAGCAAGATCTGCTCATTGATGGGTGTAGGTTGATTACTTGAGATCCCGGCCAGGATGCTAAGGACCTGCTCCTGTCGCGCGGCCGGAATTTGCGAATAAAGCAAGTACTCCCGCATCGTGGTGGTGATGTGTCGAGGATGACCCGGCGGTTGCTGCAAAGCCCGATTTCGGAGATATGGGGTCGATATGGGCGAAGGGATTCGCACGACACGGTGGGGATGTTTCGTGATGATGCGATGGCACAATGGCGTGAGAGCGGGCGGAATATACTGCTGTTTTGATCGGTTCCGACGTGCAGGTCAGAATGCCACCGCTGCAGGAAATGGCTTGTTGAGGCCAGTGTCTGGCAATTGTGCAAGCTGCTTCAAACATTCACTTGAGAGAATGCCCACAAAATCCGAGGAGCCGAATTGTTGGCGAGAAAGTTTGATTCGTTGCATGTGAAGAGGACGATGATGTGCCGCGCGCGTCGTGTTGCCAGATTGGAGCAAGCTTCGCCGGGGACTCCACATGCGCGCATGGACGCCTGTCGACTCCCGACAATCACCGACATGAACTAGTTCTACAAAGCACATCCCACCTCCACTCTCACCTTCCACGCACGTCCTTCCACTCTCTCACGCGCACACCGACCGACACGCAGCTTCGTCGACCTGCACCTCTCTCTCGACATCCTCTTGGACCACTGCAGATTCCTCCTCCGTACCGCAAACCTTATCCGTCACGCCGTGAACTGCCCGACGGAGGATATCGGATCCCCGACCACCTTCCATACCTGCAACGACCTCGTCGCAACACACATCCACGCACACAGACCGCACAATGCAGGCCACACGGCGGCTCTTCCAGCACCGCCAGCCCATGATCCGCTTCTTGGGAAAGCGATCAATCCCCAAGCGTACGTCATACTATCGCAAATACTCGCCATTGCGATCGACAAATTACTAACCACAATTCTATTTCACAGAAGTCGACCACACCCCAAAGCCACACCCCGAGTCTCCATCCCACGATCTTCCCTCATCATTTGCCAACTACCGACAACAAGCAATCCAACATGGACCACTCAAAGGCGGGCAGCAAAAACCAAATGCACCATCTTCTGGCTCCGCAGCCGCACCACTGAACCCGTATGGAGCGATTGGAGGCAAGAGCGCAAAGGAGCTGGGGCCGATCAAAGTAGCACAGGGAGAATTTGCGGATAGGAACGATTTGCCCAAGAGATTCCACCGGACAGCATGGAGCCAGGCTGAAATTGATGCCATCGAGAGTGGAGGAGCGAGCATGTTTGGTTGAGGAGAAGAAATTATTGCGAGCCTAGAAGAAGGACCCTGAGGACCTCTGGGCGCGCTGGATGGAATTACGATTCAGTGCCGTGGAGTCACCCGTTATGAAGTGAACGCCTCCGCTGGAAAACGGAAGGCTGGGATGAGAATTATGCTTCGCGACAAGAAGAGGTCAGCAAGTAAGAGGGCATCGAGAGCGACATTAAAATGCTAAGATAAGAAACACTGTACTGGTACGTGTACATACCGCTAGAGCATAGAACACTTACGATCAAAGAAGGAACTTCTCATCTATTGTGAAGCACACGGTAAAGGGGTATTCGGGCATCCGGTGAGCCAGATACCTGTCCTCTTTTTGCAGGGTCTGCCGCAACGCCTCCATGCTCTCGTCCAGCTCCGCTTTCGAACAATTCTGCTCCGCGTGCTCGAAGTCGATCAAAACCGCATCTCTGTCCTCTGCACCCTCTCCCGTTGGCACGAGGGAATCTTCGTGCGTAGGATGCTTGATCCTTATGCCAAGCTTGTGCAATTTCGCTAATGCCTTCTGGCAAGCTGGAAGATCTTCCGGTCCCCTGGCAAACCTGGTGTTCTCGACATATTCGGTCACAAACCCAATGACTCGGCCTTCTTCGCCTTCGACGAGGTGACCCAGGAATTTTGGTCCGACATCGCTTCCATAGAGAGACCTGTAGATCTCGGTTTCGTTCTCCATGCCACGCATACATGATGGCTCTGGCCAGATGACACGTTTGACGATGACACGCTTGCCATCGTCGATATTCGGGCTGGTGCAGAGTTGGATGTCCCCATTGAGGGTCTCGTGGTTGTGGGAAGAGTAGTGCAGCTCAGGAAAGACCTGCTCGTCGAGCCGGGTCGGATGCCAAATGTTTCGGACGCTTTCGAGCGCGATGGTGTCGAATTTCACGAACTGCACTTTGGTCGTCTCGGGCTCTTTAGCGACATGCCCGCTGTTCCAGTTCCTAGCTGGAACACATGGGAGAAACTCGTCGAGAACGAATCGCTCCGTCGTCATGTCATCCCACGGGTTGTATTCTGGGTCTTCAGGGTTCTCTGGGAGTGCTTCTGGCGGCACTGTGACGTACTTGATGTGTTTGCCGTCGACCAAGAAACGGAAGTAGCTCTCACCATCTGGGCCTCCCAGATAATGGCAGGCAAGGAGACGCACGTGGGCGTTCTTGGTTCGGGGCTCATTCATAACGGCCAGTGGTGCTGGTGATGAGCTGCCCGGCGGAGTGAGCTCAGAGGCAACAGCACTGTGAGATGACATTATGCGAAGGTGCGAAGGTGAGTGTTGCTGACCACCTGATAGTCAGCTCTGTTACGAAAGTAAGACGAGCAGGAGACCTTGGCACCTGCTTCTGTCTGCTACTCACTTTGTGCCCCGACAAAGAAACAGGAGTCGACCAGAACGCGCCGACAGCGAAAGCAAGTGCCGGACGCAGAGCAGCCTGATGGTGAGGTGAAGTAGCAAGCGGGTGCGATCTCTCGTCGCGCGCGCCGCACTGAGAGGAAGTTGATGTGGTGTGCAGGAAGTCAAAGGCTTCTTGAACTTCAAGGCAGCTGCTGGCCGGTTGCCAAGACTCGCTGCTGCACAGCAAACAAACGTGCCATCGCCTGGCCCATAAAAGTGCTTCGAGTGAGATCAGGCGCCGACAGTCAGGCAGTGATGACCAGGCATGCTGTAGGCCAAGCTCGGCAGCAGATGACTCATTGAATGGATCACATACAGCATTCCGAGAAAGACATTGCACATTGTTCAGTCACATATACCACAACTTTGTGAACGACACAGACTGCATGGGGCAAACACAATCATTGTACTTCCTGGTGACAGTAGACTCGAGGACAAATAACGCAAGCAACACGCTCAAAGGCCCTCCCACGGCAAGCCAGATATACGCCACCACAGGATTATCGACACTCCCGAGCACCTCGTCCAATCCATCACAAGGCCTGAGTAAGCATCCGGTCCTCAATGTTGCTTCTGACGTTGTCACTAATGCTTTGCACCAGGTCCGTCGATCAAGTTCACCGCCACCTCTCCAGCCAATCACGATGTGTATCCAACAGTACCGCAAGTACAGCTGCGGCTGCGAAAAGCAAGCAGAATTCATCCAGTGTGAAAAGCGCGCTGGAACGAACGTCAAATGTGACCCCATCACCAAGCAGTCCCTCACTCCAGTTGAGCACATGTGTCGCACGCACTTGGTGCCGCCAGGAAAAGACGAGATGCGCAAGAAAGAGCGGCAATGATGTGGAAAGGAGGCAAACCAGAGCTCACGATACATCCATCAACCGTATCGTTGAAGGATATCAGCATTTGGCGGCTGGGCTTGAGGCTTTTGAGATCTAGCTCATCCTCCTAATATGCATGAACCTACCAGCCACACCTTTCACAGGCTTCACATCTCCGAACGCTTCAAAATGCTCCATTATCTCCTCCCTTGCAAACTTGATCCTAGCCCTAGACTCCCTATCCCTCGGATCACTCTCATCTCTACACCCAAGACAAAAATACCCCCAATCTGCTTTCCGGCCCCGGTCATACAAATGCGGCGCCGAGATAATCGCCATAAACCTCCTCGGCTCGCAAGTAGTCCTGTCCAACATTGGAAGCTCGTTCGTAGCGTCTCCATTCATCACCGCTCTGCGATCAAAGAGTCGGACACGCTTTCGCACTATTTTACTCCGGTCTTTGGGCCATGTTGAAGCGTAGCGCCCGGGTAAGCTAAGAATATTTGGAATGTTTGATTCGAGCAGGTGGTCGCGAAATGTTTTGTCGGAGTTCTGCTTAGGAGGATTGTGCGCCGCGAAGTGACATGATGCGAGACCGGTTTCCAAAGGTAAGTATTCTGTCCGCGTGGTGAAGCAGGCGTAGCAGACTCTTTTGCAGGTGATGAGGTAGAGATAGTCGCCGAAGCGATCGCAGCTGGAGCATTGCGTCGTGCAGAGGGTTTGATATAATTTCTGACAGTCGTATGAAGTTGCTTGGATGCTGAGGACAGCGCGAATGATGTCTGGGCAATTCTTGAGGATAGAGCCGTATTGGGAGATGGAGTCGACCAGTTTTGTAGCTCGGCGGTTCACACGACGAAATGTCGCTAGTGAAACGAGATCGCAGTGGAGAAGGATCTCGATGAGGAGCTCGTGGGGGAGATTGTCGAGTTGTCCGAGAGGAAAGAGTGCTTCTCTGGGCATAATATCACTTCTCGTGGCATGTAGGGTACAACCGGTGGAAAGCCGTGCATCGTCGAGGGTACTGTCGAAACCGTCTTGTCGGGTGTAGACCATGCTCGGAGAGGGCATGTTTGCAGTTGAGTCTGATACTGTGGTCATATTGTGCTTAGCTGGATCAGTGAATGTTAGGTGAAGGTGGGGTGGACAGCAATGTTTCCTGGAGGCTACTTCGCTTCTATGATTGAGCATCGCCCTCTGCATTTATGCCGCCCTGTTTTGGGCGGCTGTGCTCACAGTACTTATAGATGGCTTTAAAGTGGAATCAGGGCGCGTTGCCGAAGTGCATGCGGTCTGATGAGGGCGATTAAGCGCCAGTGGGTTTGCTGGGGTGCGCAACTTCATTCATGCCAAGCCATGGTTCTATATCGTGTGGAGTTTAGATCAGATGAATGTGCAAAAACATAGATATAGTAAGTACTCATAGTAAGGATCTAAAGCAACACCGGCGCCTTCATAAATGCTTCATTACCCCAAATGACACAATGCGCCGCAAATCCTACTCTCGCAATGCGTCCACACAGGCAACGACTTCTTGCTCAATACTTCCAACAAACCCACGAATTCCTTCAACACTCATCAACGCTGCATCTGCTCTCACTCCGAACACGATGCCCTTCTCTCCCGGTCCGACATCGACAAAAACTTGATGCGACTGCAAAAAGCTCGTATCGAGTGCGTCTACCGCTGTGCGTCCTGGTAGAGCCTGCGGTGAAGAGTAGTCGGTCGGGACACCCAACGCAAGAGGCTGGAAGAGGTTGTCTTCTTCATTCGCAGTCCCAGATCCGACGAGAATGTTCTTGTTCCACAAGACGTTCAAGTACGCATTGAATGGCAGTTGAGTGGCCTCTGGATCGACGGCTTGAATAGCGGTTCGAAGGCCACTCTGCTCGTAGGCGACACGCGCGCTAAGCATCTTCTGAATCTTGCGGACGCTGTCGAGCACGTCCTGCTTGAGCACTTCTGGCACACACCACGGAAGCGTGTTCACCATTGGTCCAAGTACGTGCTGGATGCCATCGAATGCAGTACTGCGTCCGAGCTGGAAGAATCCGAACATGGGGCTGGAGGTCGCAGTGACATTTGCCAGGGCCCGAGCAAACGCAACGAGCATGACATGTTGTGGTGAAATGCTATGACTGCCGCAGACCTGCTCAATGTCGGCAAGATGAGCCGTCGTGCTTTCGATCATACAGAAGCTCTGGCTGCGGTCCTGGTCGTCGCTCGTCTTGCAAGCCGATGGAATGATTGCCTTTTCTGCTCCAGTGAGAGTCTCTCGCCAGAAACTTTTCTCTGCATCTGGGTCATGGGATTGTATCGTGTGGCGAACCAGTGCGGAGAAGGAAGGTGCAGATTCTGGCTCACCATCCTGATAGAAATTCGCAAGCTCTGTGATCAGTCGCGGCATGCTCCACGCATCGTAGAGAGCGTGATGCACATAAAGCATGACCGCATCGCCGTCTGCTGCTTTGACGAGACGAAGCCGGACAGGAGGCGAGAAGAGGTCTGAGGGAGTGCGGGCTTCTGTATATGCCTTTTCTTTGACGATCTCGACCATATTCTTGTCGCTCTTGACCTCTTGAAATCCATCATCTTTGATCGCACCATCTCGAAGCACAACTTGCAAAACGGTTTTGTCTGCAATTGCTGCAAAAGTGGTTCTCAGGACAGAGTTGCGTTGCCTCAACCTGTTCCACGAGTCGCGCAGTTTGTCTACGGCAAGACGAGTCCGCGAGTAGAAAGTCCAGCCTGGTTCGTATAGCGTTCTTCCTGATTGCAGCCAGCTTTGAAGATGGTACTCTTGACCAGGTAGTAGCGGCAGTATTTCTTCGGTGTCGGTTGAGTCGATTGCCAGATAGGTCACAACGGCCTGAGTCTGCTCGGCAGAGAGGAGCTCAGCAGCATCCGTTGCTTGCGAGCTGTCGGCAGCTTTGTTCAGCTTGCCAGCCACGATTTCGCAGATTCGTCCAAGTGTGCCACCGCTGAGAATGTCCGCAACGCTGACCCGAAGACCGGCCTTGCGACACCGTGATGCGATCTGTATGCCTGCGATCGAATCGATGCCGAAAGAGTAGATGCTTGCTTCAAGCGTGATGCTTTCAGGCGAGACTTGAGCGACTTCCGCCATAGCTCTGCGGATCGTGTCTGCGTATTGCTCGACAGCGAGCTTATCAAAAGACACTGAGCCAGCGCTCCTTGAAGCACTTGATTGAAGCTTGATCGGCAGGCTTCGCAACTGTCCTGGATATGCCGTTGCGTATCGCTCAGGCTTCTGAAGAATATCTTGCACGGAGGATTGGAAGTGATCAAGCAATGTTTCGAGCTCCGCTTTGGGGATGGAGGCATGTGCTCGTGCTGTCACGCCCTCAGGAAGGTGCTCGACTTCAAAATTCAAGCGGTATTCGGAAGGCACTGGAGCTGTGTCCGACTCGAGCGGCTTGCCCAGGGTGAGCAAACTAGGTCCATCAGCACTCTCGTCCACTTTGGTGTACACGAACAGACTGTCGATCAGTGCAGCACTTGGATCTATGTTGCTGTTATCATCGCTCCTCCAGGCTTTTTGAATATCCGCTAGAGATGCGTGTTGATACTCTAGAGAGCCGGTGTTCACATCGCGTACAGCTTGTACGAGCTCTTGGTTGCTCTGCAGGGAGTCTTTCATCGACACGCGGAAGGGAATGGTGTTGAACATTGGGCCAATGATTTCGGTGTCGCCTGATCCATCTTCCTCATGGACCTCGACACCAGTCCTCGCCGCCATGACATGTCCGAATGCGACGTCACGTCGTCCATGCAGGCATGCTAGTGCTTTGGCAAACGCTGCCACTAGCACGTCCTTGAGAGAGATGTCGTCTACCAAAGATGCCAACTGCAAAGATTTGGGGTCGGAAGTGATGTTTCGTTCTGCAAGATGGAACTCGCTTGATGCTGAACCATCAAGTAGTGGCGCGCCCTCGTATCCTCTCACTTGCTCGACCCAGAATTTGACTGCTGGCTTTGCCACTCGGGCAATGGCTTGAGCGGCTTTGTAGTAGGGCGTAAGGGATGGCGTGATCTGATGTCCATTATACCGTGCGGCCAGCTGTCGGAAGAGCAAGCCAATGCTGATACCGTCGTATATCGCATGGTGCAGAGTGAGGATTATGACCGGTGAACGCTTCGCATTCACGTTGTTGTCGTCAGAAAGGCTCTCGTGCACAACTGTCACGCTCGCCAAAGGCTCGCCACTCTCGATTCGACGAGAGAAGTCTGATTTCTCAGACGACAGCGACAACCAATACTGATGAGCGTTCTCGACTTCGACTTGCCTCCAATCTGGTTTCTTCAGGTTTCTTTTGTCGTTTTTGTGGACGACGCCTACCCATGGGCTGCCCGCATCGCGAAGCGCTGGTAGCCAGTGGAATGTTGTACGGAGCACGTCGCAGTCCTCGATACAAAGATCCCAAGCCTTCTTCAGACGTTCAATTTCCACACCCGCGTGGCAGCGGAAGGCGTGATGATGCATGTAATATGCTCCATGGGAAGCAAGACTTTGTGTCAACATACCAGATACGAGAGGTGTGCATGCGTAGAAGCTTTCGATTGCGTCCTCCCTGCTCTCGGCGGATGGTAGGTCGTCATCGCCAGTAGACGAGAGGATGCCATGCTTAACGAGAGTGGACTTGACCAGTTCCTCCTGTTCATGTGCTGAATCGTCGACCCTGGTTTTGTCATCCTGGCTCTGGTGCTCTCCGTCTACAGCTTGAGCTGCCAAGAATTGCGCCAATGTGCGCACGCGGTTGTTTCTGATCAAGTCGGCGGAGGACACCTTCTTGAAGCCTTTCGTTCTCAGGAACTTTGCAAACCGGATCGCAGAAATGGAGTCAACGCCCACATGAATGAACGGCGTTTCCTTGCGAATTTGATCTTGTGCGACTTTGGCGAATTCACCGAGAAGGCTTTTCAGCTCGAGCTCGAGAGGGGTGTAGGCACTTTCCTCGGTGCTGTCCATGGAGTGTACATCTTGTGCTGAGACACCCGTGATAACGGATGTGGTTGCCACTCCAAAAGCTGATAGCGGCTCGTGGCTTCGCGAAAGGATCGCTTCCACCAAAAACTCAATTTTCTCGAGGAAGTCACGGGAAGCTTCTTCGGAGCTGAATATATCTGCTGTATATCCAACGCCAACAGTCAGCGAGTCCTTCGCACTGTTGGCTGTGAACTCAATCGCAAGCGGATAGTCAACTGTGATGCTATTTTGTGTCACATCCGGAAATAGACTTCTTGCCTGCTCTGTTGAGTCTGCCTCTTGCTGCTTGCGCACGAAAGAAAACAGGCAATCGTAAAGCGGCCTGTCTGCTTTCAACCAGCGCTGGATGTCTCTGGGAGATACGTGTTGGAACTCCAGCGATGCAGAATTGTCTCTCTGCAGGGTACTCAAGGCCTCTCTCAGTTGTTGCTCCTGTGCGTTAGCGAACGTCACCCGGGCGGGGATAGTCGCTATGCACGGCGCCATGATGTTGTCCGCATTCTCCAGTGAAATGGTGCGACCAGATAGGACGTTACCAAAGATAATATCCGTATTCTGCATCGTCTGCGAGAGAGCAATCGTAAATGCAAGCTGGAGCACACTGGACAGCGTTTCGCTCAACGAGGCTGTAGTCTGATTCTCCAAGGTGGACAGTTTGGCATTGAAGTGAACTTGTACTTCTTGGAGAGTTGAGTTGGTTCTGCCCACATCGCTAAGTAATCTGGCATTTTGCCAGTCGCGAAGGAGCATCGACCAGTGGGCCCGAGCTCGCGCCTGATCTTGTTGCGCAATGTGTTCGACCAGCGGCTGAGATGACAGTCTAGTCTCGCGAACTTGGTTGTGATAGATGGCTTCCAAGTCGTGGAACATCAGATACAGGCTGTGTCCGTCGTAGATGGAGTGATGAATGGATATCAATAATGCATTATCATGTTCCTGTAGGTAGTTGACCTGCAAAGGCGGCTGGGTCCAGACATTGCGAATCATGTCGTCCTCAACTTGCTGCTGAATGGCTTCGAGAGAATTGGTCGATGGGAATTTGTTCTTTCTCCAGCTTGTGCGGGTCGCTTCAGCCTTGAGCACGACTTGGTAGAATGAGTCGTCTTTGTGCAGAAAACAGGTGCGGAGGACCTCGTTGTCGCGAACCAGTGTTTCCCAAGCACTTTGGAGGCGCTCCACGTCAATGCTGTCATCGATCTTGAAAGTCATGTGGTTGATATATGCTCCACCTTTGCCTTGATCAGCATTCTCATGCATGCTCTGTCCAAGTAGCACCTCTTGCAAGGGCAGGCAAGGGCGAATAGCTGCGACATGACCAGGCTCTACTGCAAGCCCATCGCCGTTCAGCAGACTCTGCTCGAGGTCTGCAAGCTGAGACTGAATCAATCTGTGTTTCTCCACATCTTCGCCAGCAGCGCGGGTCGAACTTTGTGCCAGTGCCTCGATGGTCGGATTTCTCATCACCATTGCCACGCTGCACTCATATCCAGCTTTGCGGAGCCGCGAGAATACATTGATTGCGGACAAGCTGTCGATTCCGAGCTCGAATATTGTGGTCGCTGGAGTGACTGAGGATGGCTTGTCTTTGAGCACCGGGGCAATGATGTCCCACACTCGCTCTTCGGACTCAGTCAACTCTCGCGCGACTGCAGACTTCTGACCTGTCTTCCAGTGACCAGAAGCAAAAGTGCTCATTGGTGTCTCCGAGATCGTTTTGACGAGAGTCTTGGTGTCGACCTTGCCAGACGTCGGAGCAAGAGGTATGTAATCGAGTGGCACGATCACGTCAGGAACCATGTAAACTGGCAAAGACTTTTGACAGTTGGCTCGCAGCTTCGTGTTGGCTCCTTGTACTTGCGACACGTCAATTTGAGGTGGGGTTTCGTCGCCCTTGCGCTTCACGGCACCAGACGCGGCCGTGAAAGCAACGAGCTGGTCACGAGAAAGCTCGGGATGTCTCACGACAAGAGCTGCGGTATCAATTGGCTGGTCGGAGGCTTCGCGAACTCCTTCAGCAACTTCACCAAGCTCCACACGTTGACCTCTGATCTTCACTTGATCGTCCTTTCTGCCCAAGAAGAGAATGTGATCATCGTCTCTCAATTTAACAATATCGCCAGTGCGATACATGCGCTGTCCACGGAAATCTTCAACGAACCCCTTCGCGTCTGGACGATTGAGATAACCATTCGCGATAAGACTGCCAGTGAAGCAAAGTTCGCCAGGCATCCCACGAAGAGCATAATTGTCAGTGCCAGGAATCAGAACATGGCCGACTGAGTCTCCGAGTGGCATTCCAATGTCTCGTGCATCGGAGTTGGGATATAAGCGACCCGAGCAGCACCCAACAGTGGCTTCGGTTGGGCCGTAGGCATTGATCAATCCCACATTCGCCAGTGAACCCCATCTCTTCTTCGTCTTGGGAGACATCTTTTCGCCGCCTACGCCAAGGAAGACAAGATCGGGTGCATCTTCGGGATCGAGGCCGGTCTGATCCAAGAGAGACGGCACGAAACTGGCATGCGTGATGTGGAGTGAAGACAGACACAAGGCCAGGTCATCCAAAAGCATCGACTTCAGTCCAGTCGTAATTGCGAAGCCGTGCCGCCACGCCAGGAACATCTCGCCAATGTGCACATCGAACGCGCGACTCGCGAGGCCCAGATACTTGCCACGGCCTGCTAATTCTCTGGTCGTGGTGACATCGCAGATGAATTCGGACTGAGCCTCGACAAAAGATGCCAAATTCTGTTGACTGACGAGCACACCCTTTGGTTTGCCGGTGCTACCAGATGTGTAGAGCAAGTATGCATTGTCCCGAGGCTCACAACGATGAAGTACATCGTCACCAGACTGCTTTGCAAGCTCCTCTAGGAATGCTCTGTCCCCTACATTAGCAAACTTGCAAGCCTGCGGGATCTGGACCCCGTCGACGAGTTCTGGTGTCGTGAAGATGAATGCTGCGTTGCTGTCCTGAAGCAGGAATCCTTTGCGCTCTGCTGGCAGGGCTTCATCAATTGGTAGATAAGCATTTCCGGATTTCAGGATACCAAGCGGAACAGCCAGTGACATCAGCGTCCGACCGATGCACATCCCGATCATTTGCTTTGTGATACCATGACCGAGAAGGAAACGTGCGATGCGATTCGCTTCCGCATTCAGCTCAGCATAGTTCCACGACTCCGTTTCGGTGCAGTCAGGATCTAACGTGGTTACTATTTCGGCTGCCTTCCATTCCGGATGCTGAGCAGCCCAGTGCTCTACGTAGAATGTCGCAGACTTGGTGGAAGGGCATCCGGTATCCCTGCGAGGTGTTGTTTGCGAGATAAGGGCATCGGGGAAGCCGTCTGTCAGAGAAGCTAATGGCGAGTGCGAGTTCTCGGCCAGAACAGTGACCATAGAGTCAAGCTGCCTCAGTAGCAGGTCATGCTCATTTTCGCTGAGGACATGGTCCGCCACGGCAAGCTCAAATTGCAAAGTGGAATCGACTCCTTGCCAAACATTAAGTGCTAGCGGGTGCTCCACCTCGATGTTGGTGATGTCTTCGAGACGTTTCCATAATCTCTGATCCTCCTGATCTTGTTGAGTTTCGGATGGATGGAATGCGAAAACTGCAGGATAAAGTAGCGTGCTCGAGCCACAACCCAGAAGCGACTTGATGGTGCTTGGCCGAATGTTTCGGTGGGGCCAAGCTGCTTTGGAGAAATTGTCCTGTTGTACCATCGTCTCGCCTGCCGTTTTCTGTCGCCTGAAAAGTACGGGCACAGTCGACATCAACGGTCCGACAACTTCAGTCAGTTTACTATCCATAACTCTGTCAGAGAGGATCTCCGCGAAGACTACATGCGGGCTCTCAAGAAGATCGGAGAGGAGCAGTGCCCACGCAGTGCGGAAAATCGTGACAACAGAATTGAGGCCGAGTCCGCACGCGGCCTTGCGGAGAATTTCCATAGTTGTAGTGCATCCTTGGAACTTGATTCGATGATTCAACTTGTTATCAGTTGCGAAGCTCTGTGCGGTAGGTGATTCGAAGTCCCGCAGACTGTTTTTCCAGAAATCGATAGCTGTTTCGCTGTCTGCATCCAGAGCGGAACTCGATGAAATTGCCTCAGACAAGGATGCTCTCGAAGCAGTCTTGAGGCTACGTTCGTACGCAGCTTTGACATCGTTCTCCAGATATGCCAAAGATGGTCCATCATAGATAATGTGAGATATGGTGAGCAGCAACGTTCTTTCCTCGCCTCTGATAAAAATGTCGACTGCCCAAGGCGGCTGCTGGAATAACTGTTCATGTTTCTGTTGAGCAACCTCTTTGACACGTTTCTTTGCAGCTTCTGAGACGTCGCTGGAAATCTCATGGACATTCCAGTCGAACTGCGGCTCATCATAAATGAGCTGCAAGTACGAAAGGTTGTCCTTCCGCGTCTCGTCCGACTCTTCGCCAAGCTCAGCTTCGGGAACGAATCCGGCGCGTAGCGTCTCAGTCTGCCTTGCGACTTTGACCCATGCGCGCTGCAGGCGAGCAAGATCAACATCCTTATTGAGACGGAAGACATGACTGCTCCAATAAGCTTGCGGATCTCTCAGTGACTCTGCAAGCAGATTTTCTTGCAGCACAGTGGTAGGTACGACAGTGAACTCATCTTGTTGAATGCGTTTCGCGACTGCTCGGTAGTACCGTGAATCAAAGCTTTGGAGAACGCCTGTCTCAACGTACTGCTCTGGCTGCTCAGTTGCCAACGGCGAGTCAGCGCGTCTGGAGGCATTTGCAATGGTGCAAAGGTCGTCCAAAGATCGACACTTGAATGCATCAACGATAGATAGGCCATATCCGAGCGCGTTGATTTTAGGAATCAGCTTGATGGCGCCGATTGAGTCAATGCCAATAGCTGTGAGGCTACTGTTGGGGCATAGACTTTCGGCAGGGATGCGCAGAACTTGTGCAATAACTTGGAGCACATGCTCGTTCTCGGAACGCCACTGCGTCGCCTTCGCTATCGAGGTGGTGGGAGTACCTGTATTGTCTTCCCATGAGTTGAGGTCGATGGAATGGTAGATCGACGTCAATTTGGCACGATCAACTTTAGCAGATGCGGTTGTGGGAATCCTGGGGACCACGACGAAGCTGCTGGGGATCATGTACGGCGGCAGCACTGAAGTTGCATACTGCTTCGCGCTAGCTGCAACATCCTTTGCAAGCGGGTGAAGAATGGCTTCGTATTCATCACCAGCACCAGCAATCGAAGGACAAGCCAAGAAAGCAACAACTGATTTGGTTTCAGCATCTTTACGCTTGCACAGTAGGACCTCAAATCTCTCGACTCGCGAGTCAGCATCTTTGAGTGCAAATGCAATCTCACCGAGCTCGACTCTTTGCCCACCAAGCTTGACGAGGTCATCGTCTCGTCCAACGTAATTGATCGTGCCGTCGGCCAAGTGTCGCACGAGATCGCCAGTGAGGTAGACCCGCTCCTGAAGTTGTTCGTTCCATACGAACTTCTTCGCATTGACATCCGGCATGTTCCAATACCCAGTCGATAGTTGAGGTCCGGTCAATGCAAGTTCTCCAATGGCGCTTCGCATAGCAAGTTGACCATTGTCGACGACATACGCCCCAACTGACGACAGAGGCACACCAACATTGGAGCTGTGATATGTATCTGCTTGGCCAGTAAATTGGCGCAGTGTCGAGACCACAGTAACTTCCGCTGGGCCATAAGTATTGAACGCTCGCATATCGCGGCCCCAGTCAGCTGCAACGGCTTCTGTGAGCTTCTCGCCAATCATAGTGACGACTTCCAGAGTCTTGATATTGCTGCGTGAGAGTGTGGCAGAGAAGGCGGGAGTCAGATGCGCATGCGTGGCCTTAAGATCGTTGGCTATGTCTGCAAAGTTCTGCAGCATGAGCTGCCTGGTGCTGGAAATGACAACGCCACCAACACTCCAGGTATAGAACAGATCCTGCACGAAGACATCGAAGGTGTATTGAGAGAATTGCATGCATCGAACGTCTTTGTTTGAAGTGTCTGTTGGTACAGCTTCTGCCAACGCATTCATCGCAGTCGCAGCAGCTTTGTGAGAGATTGGAACCCCCTTTGGCAGACCAGTAGTCCCAGATGTGAAAATCAAGTACGCAAGGCCGGAAGAATGGGGTGAGACACTGAGTTCAATGTCTGAATCTGAAATGGATTCCGCTTCGATGGCATCAAGGTCAAGCTCGAGCGTCGACACGCCATTGGGAATCGCGGATTTCTCGACTTTGGACGATGTGGCCGAAAGCAGAAGAATTCGACTTTCAGTTCGCTCCATGATGGCGTGCTGCCTTGCCGGAGGTGAGTATGGGTCGATTGGGCACCACCCAGCGCCAGCCTTGAGTACAGCGAGTACCGCAATGTAAAGCTCGGGACACTTCTCCATACAAATCATTACAGGTTCGTTGATGACGGCACCAAATTTCGTTATGAGGATCTTAGCCAGAGCCGTTGCCATCCTTGAGAGTTTGCCATACGACCATTCGATATCGTTCTCCGGATTCTCGATAGAATTTCGGAAGACCAGAGCCGATTTCTCTGGTGTTATGGCTGCATGCTGTTCGAATCGACTCTGCAAAATAAGCTGCGACTCTGGCAAATTTGGCTGCTCGATGACCGAAATTCCAGACATCAATTGTTGGCTCAGATTACAACGAACGTCCAGCAGAGTTCTGGAAGCATCATCACAGATGCCTGCAACGAGCTCGTCAAGCTGACTGAGCATGACACGTGCAGCCTGTCGATCGAGATGCTGATGAGTATAAGTACCGCGGAAGCGTAAATTCCCGCTGGAGGTCGGCCACACCTCAATCATGATCGCAAAGTCGTGTTCCATTGCAGGATGTTCAACTTTGTGCCAGATTGAGCCATCTCCACCTTTCGTGTCGAATGCTTGGAATGCAAGCAGCGTGTCATAAGGTAGAGAGCCGTCTGCAGTAGTCAGAGAGCTGAGTGGGGCATGTATGTAAGGTAGAGATGCGGCGTTCTTCTCTGTCAATTGTTTGAGCAGGTCTTCGAGAGTCTTCTGGGTGACATCCGTATGGCCGAGTTTGACAGGTGTGACGGTGAACGTTGGAGCGTGGCAGGTACTCGACTGATCCTCGAGGCGATCGGAAAGTACACTGCCGAATGAGACTTCTGAAGTCGTTCCCGTGTATGAGAATAAGATAGCTGCCCAAGCAGCGTGCAAGATGGAGAGGGGAGAGACAGATGCAGCTTTTGCTGCGGCAGAGATACGTTCCATTGTGGCTTTGCCGATGACCTCTTCAACCTGCGCACCCTGAATTTGTGTCTCAGGCTTTGAAGCAGAAACGCAGGGAAATGGTGCTGGGTCATGATTGCCGAATTCAGTTTGCCAGTAATCCACACTCGCTTGAGTGGCCGATGAGAAGTGCTTGTGGACAGCGATGCCGATCTCAGTACGACTGAGTTGTGGCTTGTCGTGATATGCTGTCTCGACATCTTGCATTATCAGTTCGAGTGAACCGCCGTCGAAGACGCCATGGAACAAAGACAAGAGAAACGCTGAGTGCTCGGGTCCTTGTATGATCGAGAGACGGAAAGGTGGCCTGTCTAGCGTGATGGCAGATTCTGCCTCCTCCTGTGCCTCTGATATTGCTGTATTCAAGGCTTTCGCATCTGAACACGTGAATCTGTGGATGCTCAAAGAAGCGACGTTAGACTTCGGCGAGAGAACGCATTGCGCGAAAGGAGCAAGGTCGTCATCCACGGGCAGAAAAACGGTTCGGAGGATCTGTGGCCCAGAGAGAGCACTGCGCCAAGCCTGCTCAAGTTTGGAAACATCGGCTCCTGGGCTTGCGTGGTAGATCGAGTGATTGATATAACTCTTTCTGGACGGCAAGCCTCCCTGCCTTGACACACTTCGATAGAAACTGGCGATCATGCCAGACTGGGTGGCAGTAGTTGGCAGGATCGTTTCTAGCTCATCGAGAGGAATGCTGAGTTGTTGAGCACATGATTCCATATGTCGAGAGTTGTATTGTGCAAGTCTCTGCTCCCACTCATCGGTTTGTGACTCGGATATCGCGTTAGCACCGTGTTCCATCGAAACACGACTGGCGATACCCTCTGGAGTTCGACTGCTCAACACGTCTGCGACGTTCAACCCAGTGAGACCACTGTCTCTCAGCTTTTGCAAAAAGCGGACTGCTCGAAGACTGTCCAGCCCAAGGGACAATAGCTCCGTTCTAGGGAGTATGTCTTTAACATCGACATTACTGATGTCGCTCAAGATCGTTACAATGGTCTCCATTACAGGATTTGTTGATGCACTGTTCCTCGAATGGTCAAGCTCGTCGTCTTTCCCATGGGTCTGCGCTCTGGCAGCCCACCTCTCGCCTGCAATTAGGCCAAGAGCTTTCCGGTCTGTTTTACCAGACCTGGAGCGTGGCATGTTCTCGAGTACCACGTACATTGCAGGGCGCATAAATGGCGCAAGAGCAACTTCTGCGGCTCGCTGGCAATCTGCCACCAGATCTTCATGCGTCACAGAATGATCTGGCACAACACAAGCGAGTACTTGCTGGCTGCCTTGAGCTGAAGAGCCAGGACTGTGCACGATCGCTGCCACTTCTGCGATCCCTGGAACACCAGCAATAGCATGTTCAATCTGGCCAAGCTCCACTCTCCTCCCGCTGAGCTTCACCTGATCAGCGGTGATTCTGCCCAAGAACTCAACGCTCAGCTCGCCTTTGCTATTCTTGACGACTCGGGCTCGATCTCCCGTCCGGTACAATCGACCGTACTCTGAGCTACTCACAAAAACAGCAGCAGTCTGTTCAGGCCTGTTGAGGTATCCTTGACTGACTTGGGGGCCACCAATCGCCAGTTCACCTGCAAACCCCATGGGCACAGGCTTTGGTTGCCTGGACGTTGGATCGATGATGAGAATAGAGCAGGTGTCAATGGGCTTGCCAATGATAGAACCTCGCTCAAATGCTGAGAAATTGGAGACGATAGTGCAATTAATGGATCCTTCCGTAGGTCCGTATGCATTGAGTAGACGCCGGTGTCGCTGAAGGCGAGGAGTATGACTGATTTCTGATGACCATAAAGGTGAGTCGGTAGAGAAGTTCTCGATGACCTTCGGTGTCAACTTCTCTCCCATGGTCCAGAGATGGCGGAGTGTTGGTACTCTGTCTGGTCTTAGGACACTCGCCATGCTAGGAGTGGCCATCATGATGGTGGCTGCCAGCTTGTTTACAGCTTGTTCTGGATCCGTCAGTAGTTGGTCCCTCGGCGCGCTGCATAGAGTTCCTCCAGTCCACCACGTTACGAAGATTTCCATGATTGACGGATCAAATGTGGGCGCCGCAAACTGGAACCAGCGGAAGCCGTCTCGCATGAAAGATGTCGGAAGAAATTTGGTGTGCGAAACGATCGAACATGAAGCAGCCAAATGGTGAATTTTGACACCTTTGGGCTTTCCAGTTGATCCACTTGTGTACATTACATAGGCCAGGTCCGAGGGAAATACCTGTGGTAGAGTGTCATTAGGTAGCATAGGCGAGAGTGAGCCTTTGCGATATCGCGTGATAAACTCATTGACATCGTAACAAGTCGCAAGCTCGTCGTCGTCGCAGTACCAGGCATCCCATGGACGGCCGCCAAGCTGAGGCCCGTTGCAAAGTACCACTGACGCACCAACCTCTTCTACTATGCCACGCAGCTGCTCAGATGGCGCATCTACTGGAAGAGGACAGAATGCGTAGCCGGCCTTCAGTACAGCTAACCATGATACGTAGAACGCAATACACCCTGCCATGTACGCTGGGATGATGACTTGCTGTTCTGGTGGGATTCTGGAGGCTCGCACGAGTCTTCTGAGCTTGATCGCGAGTGCACTTGTAAGACTGTCGAGTTCTGCGTAAGTGAATGCTTCTTCGCCAGCATCTTCAGAACGTCCGTCACAGAATTGTAGGGCAAGCCGCGTCGGGTGTGACGCAACGGATAGCTGGAATCCGGCATGAAGTAAGTCGGCAGGCTTCTCTTGCTTCTCGCCCTGGCTGGTGGATGATGGATGCGACTGAGGTGGATGGTTCAGCACAGACAGCCAAAGTTCTTCTGTGCCTTCAGGTGCCGTTAACGATAGTCGTTTGATGAGCTCTTTGAAGATTACGTCAATGTAATCCTGATCAATCAGATCGCTGTCGTAGTACACCACAACTGTAAGGAGAGTGGCATGGTATTGAATCACAAGTGGCTGACGTGAGGATCAGTCTATGCATTGTGCTGTTGAGACTACGTGAGGACTTACGCAATCCAATCGAGGCGCATGGTTGAGCGTGTCCATGTGCTCTAGGTCTGCTAATAATTCCAAACCAAAGCCAAAAGGACCTTGGATCTGATCGGTTTCCGTCACGTCGAGGCAGCATTCTGAGTCCTTGTCGTTCTCGTGCTGCTGTTGGCTTCGGTCGTCGAATTCCGCTTCCACAACACTTGAATTTGAGGTCCGGTCAACGTGCTCACGAAGCAAGAACTGGAAGCTGATCTCTGACTCGCCCGTGAAATCCGCAATGAAGCGCGAGTAACATCGTAAAAGTGCAGTCTTCCCTTTTGGTGCAGCGGCTGGGTTGGTATGATAGGTCCATTGTCTTCGTAGAGTCTGCCTCGATGCTACTGATGTTTGGTTGTTCTGCTCGATAGTGTCCAGCCGCGGGAAGTTTGTGGGTCTGCATCTGTGTGTAGTAGAAGTCGCCATTGCTTCCTATGGTAGCAAATGTTCTATTCAGTGTGATAGACGGTAAGATCTGATAACGGGAGCCAGCTCCTCTCTTCCGGCAAAAGGCGGCACCTGTACCTACCGGTTCTCTCTCTTCTACGCGTCCAGCAGCGCGCGGACCTGGTCCATCGTGCCATATCGCGAATGCGCGGTTCTGCTTCTCGCACGATTCGATGTGGCCGCGATCGGTACTGTCATGAGACAGTGCGCGTGCGGAACGATTGCCCTAGCAGGTATTCTCCTGGTGTCGGCACGTCTTGCCAACAGCGCACGTCCATCGGCGAAGCATCGGCATGTGGGCAGCACGCTAAGACCCACTCATCTGCAAAAAGCAGACTGACGTGGGACGTCTCCATAAAGTTATCAATCTGATAATCTATCCGCAGAATGCCAGTCGGATAGGGCTTGGCTGTGGCGCACGCTATGCACAGATCCCTGTTAAGCGAATTCGGCTTTTCGAGTTTGGGTCTGTGCTTGATTTTCCGTAGCGAGATTGTTAGCGCGGAACAAATGCAACCATACAGCTGAGCGCAAGCTGTCGCTTGCCCACCCCGCCAGCGGAAATTTTGTTTGTTGAGATGCTCGAGGGAGCAAAAGAGGGACCATCTCTCAGAGAGAAATCCGAGCCTAGCAATAGTGCACTTTTGCTGTGGTCCACCTCAAGTGCAGTGCATGATTCAGCCTCGACTGGAAGGAGGGTCTCGATCAATATTTTACTGCGGGCCCAAGGTTAGCGCGTGCATTTATCCATCGTTGCGAAAGATGCCATCGTTGTACCAGTTGCATGTTCAGGCAGGTTCTGAACCCCACTGACTTCATTGGATCATGAGAGACGAGCTCTTGTCCGAAGGAAATTCGCGAGCAGTGTTGCCATCGACGCTCTTCCGACGTCATGGGCGTCCCAGGGTCGATTCCTGAAGGATCATTCGTCAGCCGTACCAGACCGGTAGTAGTGAACAGGGCGAGATAAGCCGCGTGGTGGTGCTTGACTGGCGGGCCGTCGGTACTCAAAGGCCAGTTGTTCCTCAACACGGAATACGAGCAAACTGGCAGAGAAGCCCAGGAATGGGGCGTACGTGGATACAAGCCGTTGACGCAAGGATAGTTGTAAAGACAGCAGTGGAACCGTCACGCCAATTGAATGCCCGATCGACGCGATCCCGTCGGGTATGCTTCACATGCAACGCTACCGCGTGTTGGGTGAAACTGTTTGTGACGTTTCTAGGTCCAACATTGCATGCCGAGGTATCCCACGTACAGTGCGCCGAGACAAGATCGCCATGGCACGACAGCCTACACAAGGCGGTTCCGAACCCACGCGGAAGTACAGCGATGCGAGCACCCGTGCAGTTCGCTTGATTCAGGGCGGTGCGCATTGTCCTCAATGCCGGTGTCGGTGATGCGTTTACTGAAGCTGGCTCATCTAGGGTCGATCCATCAGGGCTTCGCGAACATCCAGCGTTATCTGATCATCTAGATACGGAATTCGAGCGACTCCAGTGGCCATCAAATCAACGACATGTTGACCCAAGCAGTACAGGAGATCTCTAAACACCAGAGACAGGACTCCATATTCCACGGTCCCTCAGATCCGCCTCTGATAGCACTATCGCTGGGAGAGTTCCTTGACTTACAATGTTCGAAGTATGGAGATCGAGAGGCAGTGGTGACACCATGGAATTCCGAGAGATGGACATACTACGACCTGAAGGACCATAGTTCCCAACTCGCGAGATATCTGCATGCCAGAGGAATTCAACCAGGAGACCGAGTCGCAATTTTGGTCGGAAATCGTGCTGAGTATGCATCTGTCTTCTTTGCGTGCATGCGTATAGGGGCAATTCTCGTCATTCTGAACAACACGTACACGACTGCGGAAGCCGAGTATGCCATGCAGTATACAGGTAATGCTGAAGTCGATACGATTTTGATTGAAGGCTGACAAGTCTGGCAGAATCCAAGATATTGTTTGCAACGCCCTTCATTGGACGTCAAGACAACCGGTCAATGCTTAAGCAATTCAGAGACAACACAGTATCTCTACCTGCCCTGCAGCAAGTCATCACTTTGGACGGGGCTTGGGAAGACTTCTTGGACTACCAGCATGCCATACGAGTCGGTGCTAGGCTCCCAGAAGATCCCGTGAAGGTGATTCAAGGCAGCATCAGTCCCTATGAGACTTGCAACTTGCAGTTCACAAGCGGATCGACCGGTCATCCGAAAGCAGCAATGCTGACGCACTTTGGGCTGCTCAACAACTCGCGATTCATCGGAGATCGCATGAGTCTGACGCACGAAGATGTCCTCTGCTGCCCGCCGCCAATGTTCCACTGCTTCGGTCTAGTCCTGGGTTTGCTCGCGTGCATAACACATGGCGCCAAGATCGTGTATCCATCCGAGATCTTTGATGGTCCCTCTGTGTTGGAGGCCATTACCACGGAGAAGGCGACTGCTCTGCATGGGGTTCCTGCCATGTTCGATACATTATTCAGTCTTCCGAGACCCGCGAACTTCGACTGCAGTCGTCTGAGAACCGGCATTATTGCTGGTGCGCCGGTGCCCCGCCATCTCATGGAGCTGCTCGTGAACGACTTTGGCATGGCTGAGTTCACGAGCAGCTATGGCCTGACTGAGGCGTCGCCAACTTGCTTCAATGCATTCGTGGACGACAGCATCGATCGGCGCTTAACGACTGTTGGCACTTTGATGCCACATGCGCATGCAAAAATCGTTGACAGAGATGGCAACATCGTCCCTGTGGGTGTACGTGGCGAGCTGTGCATGGCCGGCTATCAGCTGCAACAAAGTTATTGGAAGAACCCAGAAAAGACCGCAGAAGTCATGACCCGCGACGAAGATGGTGTTCTGTGGCTGCATACGGGCGATGAAGCAGTCTTCGACCAGTATGGGTATTGCTCCATCACCGGGAGATTCAAGGACATCATCATCCGAGGTGGCGAAAACATCTATCCATTGGAGATCGAGGAGCGACTAGTACAGCACCCGGCAATTGACAGAGCCATTGTCGTAGGACTACCGCATCCGCGATATCAAGAAGTTCCTGCCGCATTCCTCCAACGAGCCGCCGAAGCTCAAAGGCCTTCGGACGAGGAGATTCGGAAGTGGACCCGGACGAATCTGGGCCGCCACAAAGCTCCCGCTCATATTTTCTGGCTAGGTGAAGATGGCGTGACTTCTGATATACCGGTGACCGGCAGTGGGAAGATCAAAAAGTTCGAGATGCGTAAAATTGGGCAGGAGCTGCTGCTGCGCACCGGTGGCAGCGAGGAAGCGCCTAGGGCTCGACTATGAGGTATCTTAATGATCTGCGGAGGAGTTATGGGCGCTGCGGTATATAGTCCTGGAGTTGGAGTGATGAAATGTTAATGAATGTTCGATGTATTGGTCATTATTGCTGGTGTCACGAAGTCCGCGAGGTGCTCTTTCCGCGCAGCGCTGACGCGCCAAGACTTTACCAACAACAAGACGCGTGCAAGGGTGCATCTCGTGGACTTTCTATTCCATCACCAACTACATTTTCTCATCTATCGGCTATCTCCTACAACAATGCAGACTCCGCAAAGTGCTCGCCCGAATTCTGACGCAGGGAGGCGCGTATGCTCCGCGCCGCCCTGGTCCCTCGCTCCGCCATGAAAGCGAAATCGTCAACGCGTTCTTTCGGATCTTCCAGCGTTCCAAGTACCCATATGCCGCATGCCCGGTCTACAGTATCGCGGCGGAAGTTGACCCTATACTCCTTGTCTACCGTCAAGGCGCCAGTGTCGTACAGCGGCGAGACAGCGGACAGCAGCTTAGCATCCCGAGAGCGCTCATAGCCACTCGCAGAGATGACCAGGTCGAACGCAGGACCAGTGGTCACTTCACCAGTCCTGTTATTCCTGGTCACCAAACGCACCCGGTCTTCATCGCGCTTCGCCCCGACCACCTCACTCAGTGGTCGCATGCGGAAGCGCCATTTCCTCGCATCTGGTTCTTGGAGCCTTTGGGTGTATTGCGCCTCGTACAAGCTTTCAAGTGTTTGCAGGTCTACGCGTGGAGAGCTATGTGCCTCCGCGTTCTGTAACCTCAGTCGGACCTCCGGCGGAGTCTGCATCAATTGGCTCGGGTCGGTGGTGATATCGGAAATCCGTGGACTGTTGTCCTTTGGACGCAGAGCAGAATCTGCATGGATCAGAGTCGCAGTATGCTTGCCTCGTGAGGTGTGTAGGTGGCTGAAGATCTCGACCGCTTCCTGATCAGCTCCGACTACTGCTATGTTGATGGTCTTCTGAAGACTGGGCAACTTCTGCAGGAATTCGGCACAAGAGCTCGAATGCAAGATCAGGTGCTTGAGTTGTGGACTTCGTAGCGGGGAAACCAGATGCGGTTCAGCAACTGTAGCAAGCACGACTCGCTTCGCTTGGACTGTCGACTTTGCGCCAGACTTGACGTCGATGACTTCCGCCTCCCATCGCGTCACCCGGTTGAGTGCATCAACCTTCACAGGCTTGATGTTTGATGCTTCTTTGCTGTATTGGATCCAGCCGCGATGGTTCACTCGCTCCGCTGCCCATTTGAAGTATGCGGCAACGAGTCGCCTACTGGGAACCATTTTCGAGTTGTTCGTGAAATGCATGAGCTGATCCGTGACCTGGAGAAAGTTGACGAAGGTGAATTCAGAGCGCGGATTTTCCAACGTGGTCAGATCGTGCAGGAAGCTGGATCCGATGGATTTGTCTGGCAGTACATGCTCCGGTGTCCAATTGAAGTGGCTCTCCCGCTCTACGAACAAGATTCGTGCCTGTGTTCTGGCATCCGCCAGCGAAGCAGCAACAGAAAGAGAAGTCGGGCCAAATCCCACACATAGCAGGTCGTAAGTCTGGGATGATAGGGACTCTCTCGATGGTCGATGGACAGGTCGCTCATTGCGCAACTCTGTATGATCATATGAGAGCGACATGATTGCTGTGCTTCTGGTTGTCAGTGTCCTCAGACGTGTTTACTGTCAAGGGCAGACGCTGCAATGTCTGAACGACTTCCAATGCAGCCCGTGGCCGGCAAGCACCCAGTGGTACGACAGAAGCTCGATCCTGCCGAGACTCGGATACAGGCCTGCAGCGTGATGCACGTTTCTTGGACCCTCTACCCGCTATGGCCAGCTCACCGATCGCAGCGAGCTCCTCGGGTCCTTCGGCCGACTTGGCGGGTTCGTTTTTTATATTGAACGAATCATCCCGACGAAACCGCCAAATGTCCTCCGATTGACGTACCATGCAACTCGTTGTGGAAGAACATCGTCTCATTGTCGTATGTTCGTATGCCCACTTCAGCCGGTGGGCTTGTCGCTGGCTACTGTGCCGAGAAACATCCCGCTACAAGACACAGCATCACTTCTCCAGGCCGATCGAAAGGTAACGCGATGGGAGAAACGGCTAAGCATCACAAGAACCTGCATGTCGATCACTCAGAGCGTCCGCGTGCGCGTACAGTCTAACTAGTGTCTGCGTTTGGCGTCTTAAGCTAATGAGGTTCTCGCTTGAGCTAAACTGCAGGCTACCGCAAGACCCACGCCTGCCATGCAACAGTACCCACGCGACGACGCCACAATTTTTATGATCTAATCTGATTAGATCCTGATCTCCACCGACCTCACTCCACCCGGCCGAAGTCGCTTAGTGCGCTGGAAAATTCCGCCATAGTCGCGAGAAACTCGAGCAATGAGATTGAGCATTTGCCGAGAGCTGAACTTTGCTTTTGCATTCGAGACATCGCCAGATAGTTCTAGCGTTGTACGACACCGTGAAAGACCTGCAATGTGCCGGATGTAGGGCAATTCAAACTTCTGACTACGTCGCTCGCGCATCATGCAGCTCAAAGCCGTAATCTTGAAGTACGTACGACTGGGATTTCCGACACCGGCATGCAACGACGTTGTTCACAAGGCATAGAGCATGTCAATCCGGACAGGCTGCTACCAAGGCCGTCTTAATTGTTGTACGAGTAGTGGCACGCAGAGATGAACCCATTCCGACCGACTGCGATGATCCTGAGAGTACGAGCTCTGCTCTGCCCTAGTTTGACACCTCGCGTCAGCCACGCCTTGCCGCGCGCGTTCACAACTTGCTCCTCATGCGATCGTCCGTATCATGCAATACTGCCGATCCACGGGCCAGTACGACCTTTCCCCCAACCTTGCTCTCGAATCTGATCGTCCGCGCGCCTTCCGCGGCCTCCTTCAGCTCCCACATTTCCGTCTCCAGAGCATCTCCGGGCCTCACGGGGCTGGCAAAACTGGCTTGAAAGCTCTGTAGCGCTTTGGCTTCTCCATTGGCAAAAGTCTTCAAGATAAGTCTCGCGGCAACATTCCATGAGTACAACCCGTGCATTATCGGCGTAGGTTGCACCACGGCCTCTTCCATATGCGTAGCATGCAGAGGATTGTAATCCCCATTGAGTCTGTAGAGCAGATGTGCGATTGGCGAAACGTGATGTTTCACTCTGGCATCCGGCGCACGATTTGTAGGCGGAGCAGGCGAAGTTGCAGGCTTGCCATGGTTAGGCCCTCCCCACCCGCCTTGCGACATGAAGACTGCGGTTTCGGTCATGCGAGCATACAAGATTTCTTGCTGTGCAGAGCCAACCCGCTCCACGAGATCATGACTCGTCTTCACGATTGTCGACTTCCCCACGCCTTTATCCCATACTCCGATGACGTTGGAACGGATGATGAATTGCCTTCCTTCTGATGTCTTGGGTAATTGCTTGACGATCTGCAGTGTTCGCTCTCCGTCGACGACTCGCTTAATGTCTAGGGCTGGGAAACCGGGTATGAAATCCTTCGGCGGTGTCAGGTGTCTTGAGAAGTGGTCTGCAAAGGACGTTGTAGTCGTGTAGTCGTGCTTGAAAGTGAGAATAATGGGGTATGTTGGAAACGCTGAGAAGTTTGGATGCAGTTCATAGCCGAATTGCAGCTCATCGGGCTCACAGCCGATTGACGCAGCGAAGATGAGCAGATCGCGTTCGTTCCACGAAGCCGGCTTGTCTGGGTACTGATAAAGAGTGTTCGTAGGCATGTTGGCTTGTCTCTCAGTCTTTACACGTGACTTGAATAAGGTGGATCGATTGTCAAGCTGCAGGCGGGAGTTGCTGAACCCTTATATCCATGAATTCGGGCCCACTATAAAGTTGAGTCTCACAACTTGTAGATTATGCTCTTCTTTGCCAGAGACTAACCCATACATTCTGGACATATAATGCTATACGACTTCGTGCCCATTACAATTTTGACTGAATCGCAGTCAATTGGATCCCCGTGCCACCAACTTTTGTCTCTCCATTCCAGTACACTGGACAAATTTGGAAGAATCTTTCCCTGCTGACCTTCATTGCTCCGCTTCTCTTGTGCGTGAGGTCTACAAATTTAGTTAAATTGAAACCACACATCAAATCATAGCTCAGAACTGTCGAGTTCGTGGCTTTCGGCTCGCCGATCACCCAGTGTGTTCGCGGTTCGTCAAGGAAGAGGTAGTGGATTGTGCTCGACCACCAGGCAGAGACTCGATGTGGACCACGGAATGATGTGTTGCCGACAAGAGCATGGCGCCCACGATCGAAGTCGCCTGCATCGCAATAGACCCCAAAGTGATCCTCCTAGAACTTTGTCAGTACCGCTTGAGTGCGGAAGCCCAAGTAAGCTCACCTTGCCCCAGTATATCTCGTAGTACGCGAAGTAAGTGTCGTCGAACTTCGCAAGCACAGTGATAACATGTCCATCTTCATGTAGATTCTTCAAGTACTTCCTGTGCTCTTCTAAAGTCCCCGTCTCATTCCAGCCTGCAGCCACAAATGGGTCATTCTGCCATTTATTGAACAATCCAAGATGTTCGGGATTGTTGTAGTCCAAAGCAATCATACTGAAATGTTGATCCAGATGGGGTATATATCTGCTGTACATAATCGAACCAGGTGCAGGTTTCGCAGGTCGCCGAGGGTGGAAAGCATGGACGCGCTGATCTGGGAATTTGGTATCTGCGACATAGTCCACTGGCAGCACTGGATACTGGTCCAAGGCTTTTCCGGAGACTGTTGCAGTAGCTGGAGCCCATACTGGTCGCGGGCCAAAGGGCGATCCTGCGCCTTGCCAAAAGTTGCCTCGGAGAAGCACAATTTCATCGGGGAAAGCTCCTGGCGTGCTCTCTGCGGGCCTTGCTGGTACCTCGCGGTTCTCTGGCAGAGGGTGTTCGACCGCCAATCCAACATGCTTGAGCTCTTCAGAAAGCTCGCGGTGGCCAAAGCCTCTGAGCTCTATCCGGAAGTATTCCAACTCTGGACGGAGTGAAAACAAGGCATATACTATGAGCCATAATTGGCCCAATGTAGGCTGAGATTTGTCGTTCCATACAATGTCTGACTTCGGAGCCCTTCTCACTCGGCCCCAGAAGAAATTATTGCTCTCCGGTGGTAGCCCATCACTGGGCTGGTCCTGAGCAGGGTTGGAAAAGTAGACGTTGCTATGAAGCTCTACTGGAGGAAGTATAGCATCTTTCCGTGTCGGTGTTGACCCATTATTTCGAGGTTCATGGCGAATTCGTAGGAGCTTGCCGCCATATCTGGTGGGAGCCTGTTTGTGATCGACCTCATCTATTTGGTATGTAGTGAGGTATGGATGTGGGAGTCGCAGGGTCGCGGGCAGAGAGATGTCCATAGTTCTTACGATTGAAGCAGGCACTTGATCAAACAGTAACCACAAATGCGTGGGAACTCACCTTCACTCGGGCAGCTGCTGTCGGCCATGGAGCTTTCGTGTCAGTTCCGATCAAGGCGCCCAGTGCCGAGCTGGTTCCTCACGCCATTTTCGCATTCGCGTCTGCCCAAACCCAAAATTACCCATCAGCGCGCAATGACGATGATCGGTGGTGGTGTTGCATTGCAGACGGAGCTCTTGACCACTTCGGGTGGCGCCTGGCGGATCAAGATAGTGCGCCGCTTTAGCCGACGGATCAGATATGTAACCGAATGACAGGGGGGCTCATTAAGCTCCACTTCTGTTAGCTGCAGTAGTTCTTTGCCAACCACCCCACCCCATGAGCAGAGACCACGTCGCAGTCGAGAACGATTTTTGAGAAGCGCTACGCAGGGCGAAAAGCTATATGCCAATAACGACAAGCCGTCGAATGCCGTCACTGGAGCGGCCACCTTTACCGCCACAGTGGTCATACCAAGTCCCCTGATATCCGGACCACATTGTCTTTCTTTCATCGCAACCCGATTCTATACGAGGCGTGCACACGGTCCCGATAGCTCGCCAACTACGTCGCTCGAACATCGGATCAGCTAGCAGGAAAGTGGACGCGATGTTACAGACTCGGCTGCTTGAGCGCGGCGGTAGAGCAGCAATCTGCAGTGGTCTGTTCGCTTGTGCACTCCCACATAGGCACGATCGGCGCAATTTTTTTCCCGTACGACCAATAGACATGTGAAAGCCACGCTAAGGAGGAATTCCTTGCAAAGTATCGACAGACGCACTCTGAGCTGGCCCTCAGGCCGATACCGCAGCAATGGCTGTCCCACGACATTGTAGCGCCCAGGCGCCATCAGTCTCCTAAGTCACATGTCGACGTGGTGCAATTCGATGGAGGGAGGCTCCTAGCCGAGCCTGATTCTGTAGAGCATTGAAACACGAAAATGGGCATTTTCAAGAGGCAGAAGGTACGTGGTAGTACTATGGCTGTCACATTTCTCACTGACTCTCTCACCTAGGCAGTCGCAAAGACAGAGCCTAAGGAGCCCAAGGAGCCCAAGGAGCCCTGGTATAGAGAGGCGACAACGTGGTTCCGGCTCCTGTTCAGTCCCGGCTTCACGGCCTTGGATGTCTTCCTCCTTATCGGTGGTATCGTAGGAGCCATCGCAGCGGGTGTTCCATTTCCACTCCTGGGTATCCTGTTTGGTCAACTTATCAACGACCTCAACAGTGCCGACTGTGCCCAACAAGATGCGACGTCTTCTACAGGAGGTCTTAGCGACTCTGTCATCCAGAAAGTCGCCTACATCTGCTACGTCACGATCGCAAACTGGTGCTTCATCTACATCTATACCAACTGTTGGACAATCTTTGGCGAGCGACTAGTTCGAAGGCTTCGTGAAAGATACCTTCGAGCGCTTTTACGCCAGGAATTGGCCTTCTTCGATCAGCTGCCTGCCGGAGATGTATCGTCAAGGCTCTCCAACGACCTCAACTCGATCCAAACGGGTACATCGGAGAAGGTTGGAATCGTCATTGCGAGTGTCTCCTACTTTGTTGCTTCGTACATTGTGGCCTTCATGAAGTATGCCGAGCTCGCTGGCATTCTCGTCTCTCTGGTGCCCGCTTACTTCTTGATGGCGTTTGTTGGATCTTACTTCATCAAACGTTTCACAGGACGAGTGTCGGATCAGCTTGCGCTTGCTACCTCGATCGCTTCAGAGAGCTTGAGTAAGCTGACTATTGTCCACGCTTTTGGGGCCAACGCACGTCTCGAGGCCAAGTTCACTGAGTATCTGGGTGGTGTTCGAAAGGAAGGTTCCAAAAAAGCCATTGCAGCCGCAGTACAACTCGGATTGCTATACTTCATTGCCTACTCTACTAACGCATTGGCCTACTGGCGTGGAAGTGAAGGCATAGCAGAATCGGTCGAAGATGGTAATGGGGCCTCGCGCGTTGGCGCAGTCTACACTGTCATCTTCCTGCTGATTGATGGTATGTCGATATGCAAATGTTTGAAACGATTCGTGTGCTCAACTGACTGTCTTGCAGCGTCATTTATTCTCAGCCAAGTCGCTCCATTCTTGCAGATCTTTGGAACTGCAGCTGGTGCTTCAGATAAGCTCAATAATGCAATCAAGCGCAAGTCAGCAATTGATCCCACGGACAAGAGCTATGGTAGACGACTTGATCGTATCGAGGGTGGTCTGGCCTTCCAAAACGTCAAATTTTCTTATCCGAGCCGCCCTGATGTCGAAGTTCTCAAGGATCTGAACATCGCTATTCCGGCATACAAACACACAGCCATCGTAGGACAGTCTGGAAGCGGCAAATCTACAGTGGCCGCTCTGCTCGCTCGGCTATATGATCCACTGGACGGTAGCGTCACTCTGGATGGGATCAACCTCAAGGAGATGAATGTGGGCCAGCTTCGAGGTCTCATCGGAACTGTTCAGCAAGACCCAGGTCTTCTTGATCGTTCTATTTTGGAGAACATCGCGCATGGCTTGATCAATGGCTTGATCAATTCATCCGCGAGTCACGAAGAGATCGATGCAGTCTTGAATGGCGACCTTGCTCTGTTCGCTGACAAAGTTCGTGAGAAGAAGAGTGGCAACTTTGAGAGCGTGCTCCAGGGAGAAAAACAAGCTGTTCGAGATGTTGTTGATCGTGTGATCAAAGCAGCAACCACTGCCGATGCGATAACATTTATTCAACGACTAGACGATGGTTTTGCTACCAAGGTGGGCTCTTCTGGAAACCAATTTTCTGGTGGACAAAAGCAGCGTATCGCCTTGTCCAGAGCACTCGTACGCGATCCTCAAATCCTGCTTCTAGACGAAGCAACGTCTGCCCTGGATTCAAGAAGTGAGCGTCTGATCCAGGGAGCACTTCGAGAAGCCGCCAAAGGCCGAACAACGATCAACATTGCGCATCGGCTGTCTACTGTCAAGCATGCAGACAACATCATTGTCATGAGAAGTGGCAAAGTCGTCGAGCAGGGCTCACATGCTGAGTTGATAGCTAGAGATGATGTCTATGCCAGTATGGTCCGCTTGCAGACTGTTAGCCAGGGCCAAGAAGCAGACACTTCAAATGCTCTCCTTGGAGGTCTCGAAGATGAGATCTCATCAAGGTCGTCTTCTAGCGATGTCGTCGATGAGAAGGCGGTACTCCGTGAACAGTCAATCGCAAGTGCTACCTCAAAGGGAAGGATAGACCAGGCTCAAAAGGACGGTGCCACTGGAGACCAGCAGAAGGATTCGGAGAAAGACAAGTCAGCCAAAGAGAAGAAGCGAGGCGTATGGTCTACGATTCGCGGTGTTGGCCACTTGACTCGATCGCAATCAATCTACCTTCTCGTCGCCTTCATCGCCGCTACGATCGTTGGAGGCTCATATTCTGGAGAAGCCGTCATCTTTGGTCACACAATCAGCAGCTTCAGTGCCTGCGAGGAACCGTCTGACATCCGCTCCGCCGGCCACTTCTGGGGTCTGCTGTTCTTCATTCTCGCTGTCATCGAGTTCTTTGCTAACCTCACAATGGGCTCATTGTTTGGATTGGTTGGAGAGAACACGCTGTTCAAGATACGCATCCTGTCGCTCAGGACCCTTCTCGGTCAGGATGCTGACTGGCATCAATCAGAAGGTCGAGATCCAGCTGGCCTTTTGTCTTTCATCACGAGCGACGCCAATGCTCTGGCAGGTCTTACTGGGACCATTCTTGGCACGCTTTTCTCGATCCTTATCAACAGCGTTGCCGGCGTAGCGCTCTCGTTAGCTATCGCATGGCGCATCGCCGTCGTGCTTCTGGCTTGCGTGCCTGTGCTTCTAGGATCCGGTATCATGAGATTGCGTGTCTTTGCCAAGTTTCACGAGAAGCACGGTGCTGCATTTGCCAGTGCAACGGGCCTTGCCGTCGAATCTGTCAACTCGATTCGTACCATTTCGATCTTCTCTCTAGAGGAAGAGGCGGTGAACATCTACCACCGCGCTCTCAAGAAGCCATACGAAGCAACACTTAAGTCTATTCTACACAGCAATGCGTGGCTTGCCACTGCTTACAGTGTGGCCAACCTGGTCTATGCTCTGGCCTACTATTGGGGTTCGCGGAACATCATCGAAGGCTATGCCAGCCAGAAAGAATTCTTCATCGTTCTCCCTGCTTTGCTCTTCAGCGCGCAGACATGTGGTCAACTCTTCGCTCTAGCGCCGGATTTTTCGAAGTCCCGTGTTTCAGCGAGTCGACTGCTTGATCTCCTCGACATCGGCAGGCAGAACCACACTCTGACACAGAATGATATCCACACGTCCCCCAAGAAGCTCGCAGCAAGCACTGGCTATGCAGCTCAAGCGGAGAAGGACGTTGAGCTGGGCACTGAAAAGCCTGATTTGCCGCGTACTGGAGGCACTGCTGTCAAATTTGACAGTGTCCGTTTCTCTTACCCAGCTCGCCCTGACACCGAAGTTCTGAAGGGCTTAGACATCAACATTAAGCCAGGCCAGTTCGCCGCCTTGGTTGGTCCATCTGGAGCGGGCAAGAGTACCATCATCTCCCTCATCGAACGCTTCTACCGCCCATCATCAGGTCTCATCACTCTTGATGACCGCAACATTGGCGCCTCTATCTCGCCATCTTTCCGCAACGAGATAGCTCTCGTGCCACAAGAAAGCGTCATGTTTGAAGGAACACTGCGCTTTAATTTGTCCCTTGGTGCTCGCCCAGACCAGGAACGTGTCTCCGACGCCGAGATTGAAGAAGCTTGCAGGCTGGCCAACATCCACGATACCATCAAGGCACTTCCTGAGGGTTACGATACCCGCTGTGGTCCCAATGGCAACCAATTTTCTGGTGGTCAACGCCAAAGACTGTCAATTGCTCGTGCATTGCTACGTCAGCCACGACTTCTACTCCTCGACGAGTCAACTTCTGCTCTCGATAGCGAGTCTGAGAAGGTGGTTCAGGACGCATTAGAGAATGTGAGAAAGAGTGGTGAGGTGACTGTCGTTGCTATCGCTCATCGGCTGCATACGATTGAGAAGGCGGACTGCATTTTCGTTATTGAAGATGGCAAGTGTACCGCGAAAGGCACGCATCAGGTGTTATTGAGAGACAGCGAGAGCTATCGAACGAATGCACTGCATCAAGTGCTGGGCGATTAGGCTCTGCAGGCTTCCTACTATGGAAGGTGCTGCTGTGTGCTTTCCTCTGAACTGTGATAGAGCTTAATATGAAGCAGGTACTCTCGTTACTCGTCCAAGACCTTCCTCACTGCCGCCTAGCGAGCTTTTGAATATAAGTTCAACTCGTTCTCGAAAGTGCCAAGTCCATTCTCACATGCCAAACACTACCCGATACCCTGCGGGTGCACGACCTTTGCAAAGAATAGCTCCGCATATCAGATGCAAAATTGGTCCCGACAGAGTGCAAAGAGAATGCGGCTCGCTTGTCTGCTGTGCAAATAAGCGATGCAAGACTTGCAGCTGGCTCGAACCACGCCTAAATCATCAAAGTTGGAGGCTTGCAGCGATAGCTCATGTGGCGTGGCATTTGCATGAGAAGACCCCCTCACCTCACCTCCCGCCACCAACTGCAAGCAGCATTTAATCACATCAGGTCCTCGTCACAATCCAACATTCTTGATCTTACTGACCGCAGTGCAAAAGGTATTTAATAGTTTGAACTCAAGCACTAGATTTTCGTCATGCCTCAATACTTCTATCTCGATGCCAAGATCAAAGGACACTTGCCTGAATCTCAATACAAACGAACCCAGCGACCAGAAGAGAGCAACGACTATGCCGCAGGAGACATCGTTGAAGCGTGGGATCACGTCTTTCGATGGGATAAAGACTGCATCTCAGATGGCAAAATGCAAATTTGGCGCTCTCGAGGCGACGCTCTCGCAGACGCAGCTCTGCCCGAAATCAAAGGTCCTGCCGGAGATGCAGGTGAATCAGACTTACTTGCAAGACTCGAAGCTGCAGCGAGCAAGCCGAAGCCAGCAAAAGAAGTGACAGCTCTCTGGGAACAGCTCAACTCCATTGACCAGACTCCATTCAGCTACGACCACGAACAAATACTTCGTGGACAAGCAGTATTCTACCGCTATGCACCGCAAATCTTGGCTTCGTTATTGCAATTCAGCCTATCAGCAGGCTTCTCATCACCCAGCATTTCCAGGCTGCTGAATCTCACAAGCTATCTCGTGCCACCCATGAGCTCGACGCCAGAGGGTGAAGCGCCGCGAATCTCAAAAGCAAGCAATGATCGGACGTATATGCGACTCATGGAAACGACACAATTTGTTCTGGATTGTATGTCAAAGGATGCGATGGAAACTGATAACTCTGGCTGGAGGTCAGCAGTCCGTGTCAGATTGCTCCACGCAACGATGCGTAGTCGACTACTTGCCAGAGTTCGAGGAGAAATGTCGAAGCTGTCTGATCCTCCGTATCGTGAAGACCGGGATGGAGTTCCGCTCAGTCAAGAAGACATGGCTGGAACTTTAGCCAGTTTTAGTGGTGCACCTCTGTTGAATGTGATGAAAGTTGGTATCATGCCCAGCTTGCAGGAATGCGAAGACTACACCGCTCTCTGGAAGGTGATAGGATACTACATGGGTAAGCAGCAGAGTAAAAGTGGTTCCTCAAGAAGTGCTCCTGCTCACACATCGCATCAGGCATCGACACCGAAATCCTGAACGCTCACATGTCCTCCTGGCACCAATGCAGCCGCCTCACCGCCTGCTCAATCGTCAACATCTTCGCAGGCGAAAGCTTCCCGCCACCTGCAGTTCACTTCCCCATGAACAAAGCCGACGTCCCCAAATACCTCCAAATCCAACATCAAAACTCCGCCACGACTTCTACCAACGGCACGAAACCAGACGTCTACACCACACCCGCGACCCTTCCGGTCCTCTACAGTGTCGTAAATCGTTGGCCCTCGCCATTCACCTTCCAGGACCAAGCAGCAGCAGCGAGACGGCTCATGGGTGAAACGCTCGCAGACTGGCTCTCCGTACCTCGAACCTCTCTGCCCAGGAAAGTCTATTTGTATACCAGCTTCGCGGTTCTCAATATCCCACCGACATTCTCGCACTACTATCGTCCGGGCTGGGACGCAAAGCGTCGAAATGCACTACAGAGAAGTGCAGAGATGGCGATTTATGAACTTCTGGGGGACCGCAAGACAAAATTTCGAGCGAGAGGAGAAGGAGAATTCGAGCCTCGCGATGAAAAGGATGAGTTTGGTAAGGGAGAAGGGGGTTGGCTACGAGGAATTGGAATTGCAATTGAATGGAGCATGATTATAGGCGAGATGATATTGGTGTTAGTGGTTCTGGCTCCAGTGTTGGTACCCTTTCTGGTGTGTTCGTGGATCCTCGATGGCGCGCTTTGGGACTGGCATAAAGCTCCTTTGCTGGCGGGCTATGATGTTCTGGTACCGACTTGAACGTGTGCAGTATTACAGAGACGGCCATCTTATCGAACAACAAACATCTTCTTTCGGCTCGTAAACACAAGGCAGCACAACTAAAAATTCCTCACTGCTAATTATTTCCTCGTCGTACTCCAGCTTCAGCAGTACAGAAGACCGAAAACACCAGATTCATTCGTCATCTACGATCCTATACCAATCAGAACATTCACCTGCCACATCTCGATAACAAGACATGAAGTCAACCACAACCACTAATCACCCAAAACCGAACACTTTAGCCTTGTAACCAACACCACGCCGTCCCATCCCACATAACCAGCTCCCCTAACCTCCCCTGCAAACAACCAAGCCACACCGCCACTGATCACTATTCAAAAAATACCATAAGTTTCACTTGACAGACACAAAAATAGACATCCCTAGCCAAGCCAGAATCGTCCTTCCATAAGTTTCACTTCACCTCAAAAATAGGACTTCCGACTCCCTGCAAATCCGTCACATCTCCCGATCTCCCATCAACTCATCCCCATATAACCCTCTGCCGATCATCCTACAGACCTCCAACCCATTCTCCCACTTAACAGAACCACAGCTTTTCAGATTCGGCGCGGATGGAAAAAGGCGCATCATCTCCGAACGGCACATGCGATGACCACCGCATCACATCGTACCGAACCAGATTTTTGAGCAACTTGTCGCCATTTCCAGGATTCTGCAATAGCCGCAGGGGGGAAAGACAATTCCGATTGCCGCTTTCCCGGTTGGAAAAGGATCTAGAACTGCATCGACAAATGATTACTCATTAGCACAGACCTCACTTGTTGGGTGCCTTACCTCACTTGCGTCCAGTACGACATTTGCGAGAAGTCGATGAGGTTCCAGCGGACACGAGGGAGAATCAGAGATCAACGTCGCCGATAAAAAAATTCTTCTTCTCCATTCCTCTCTAATCACAAAATCCTACCACATACAGTAGTGTTGTGATTTTTGAGTGTTGTGATACCACTCGCTACCTTGCCTAAAATCTTCATTCTTGCTTGCTCGCTTGCTGCTGCTTGAAATCACACATGCCACCCGAAAATTAATAGCTGAAAATGATGCATATCCCTTCTTCCCTTGCCTTCTGCCCCTCTCCCCGCAAGCCATATTCGGGTATCCCAGAACAAATCTCAAAAGATAGGTTAAAAAACGACAGCAGAGCCAGAGCCGATGAAACCAGAAAAGCCTCTGATAAGGCCCAGCGCGTACCCATATGCAGAACAAGATTCCCCAGATGAGATAAAAAAGAGTGGACCACCCTCGGAATGCCCAAGTGATCCTTCCGACCGTTTACAGCGGTGTTCCGTCCGGAAAGCGCTGTGGTCGTATGAGAGAGATTGGTGATTATGAACGGGTGAAGAAACAGCCGCCCGCCCGTTAGAAAAACGGTGCACCCCCGAAACGCCTACGCTAAAACCGATTCCAAATGAGTAAAGAAACGAGAGTCCATGTTGTGTTGGACGTTTTGCCAGTCTAAATGCAATGATCGCCAGTATCCACTGCTTGTTGGAGGGGATCGGCAGTCTTCCGCTCCGAGATAAATCGATAGAAACACAGCTGCATGCTTGTGTACAGTATGATGGGAAAGAAATTCAGAGGTAGGCCGAGCCCGGGTGTATTAAGCCGATAGGCGTGCACGGCATTCTTTGCTTCGTAAAGCTTGGAGCCGTGTTGTGTTGGATGTCCAGCGTATATTGGGTCGTGTGTTTGTTGCTGGCTGTTGTTTGCTCAGGCATGTTGCCGTTGCTGTTGTGATGCATCCGGTGCATCGTCACTCGGCTGAGTGTCCGCATCACCAGATGTCGAAGCCTGCTCTCCCGAAGCATCGGGACTGGCCGCGGGTGTGGGCAAGCCACTCGGGACGTCTGTGACTGTGACACTAACAGGAAGCCACTTCTTACCCGGCGCATACACAGCTTGTGCCACAGGCATGGTCGGCGAAGGTGCTGCGGACTGAACCATTGTGCTTTCGCTGCCGTGCTCGGAGTTGCTATCATCCTCGCGGTCAGAGATAGGCGACGAAGGCTCTTCGCATTGATAGACGAGCTCGCCCCAAACCTGCCAATGAAGGGCAAGGATGTGCGTGAATCGTCGGATAATGTCCTCATCAGCGTCGATGGGTCCAACGGCAGTATGAGGCACCGGCTCGCATACGGCGCCAAATCCCATTGAGTTCCGGTTGGAAGTGATGGGCGCTGGCACAAGCATGTCCTGTAAATCGAGCGCCGGCATAGTCACATGGCTTCGCACACGTGTCTGTAGCTTGGGTACAAGATTCCTCAGCAGCTCCTCCGAGTGTTGGGCAAAGGAGTCTGAGCTGGCGTGAAGAGACTCGGAAAGCCTGTGTTCGGCGTAGTTCAGGAGGTTGATGTCGAAAGGTGGGTACTGTCCTTCGGTGACCAGTAGCACGCGAACGATTTCGACAGCGATGTTGTCCAGTCTGTCGATGAAGCGACCCGAAGCACCAACGATAGCAGACACAGAGCTCTGGAGAGACTCCCTCGCACGCAGAAGGTTCGCTTCACAGGTGCCTCGCCTGCATGCCAGATCACGCAAGACATCGTAGCAGATCTGGTGATACACACGACTGTGCAGCTCGACTCGCAATGCCCGTATCCGGTCAGCATCCAAATAAAAAGTTTGAGGGCACATGTTGCTTGACTCGTTGCGGAGCATGTCGCGGATCAAGCCTGAAACCAGTGCATCCAGGCCCGAACTTTGATCGCATAAGTTGTTTTGCAACCACGATCGAGCGTCCGGGAGGCTGATTTTGCCAACATTGATTCGGTGGCTGTTGTATCTTCGCTGAAAATTGATCGTGTCCTCGATGAGTAGAGGTCGCATGTGTCGAATCTGATGATTTGCAACGTCAAGCTTCATAGCCTCGAGGATGGTCATGAGCTGTCTAAGGCCGCTGACCAGTTTCTCGTGCTTGCCTTCCATTGCTCCGCGTTTGATGTCTCGTTGCATGTTGTCCACCAGGGTGTCCCGCATGGGGGCACAGTGGTTTTTGAGTACTTTGGCCAACCAGTTGCCGAGATCAATCAGGTCACAAACTCCGTTTTCGATTTGCTGCATGATGTGATCCACATCGAGCCGCTCCGATACGGCCTTCTGATCGTAGTCGGGCACCAGCGTCTTTAGTATGTCTCGAATGGCGGCAAAGATGTTCGGTAGTCGTTGCAGAGAACCCTTCATGATTCGACTCCAGTAGACCTCATTCTCCGGTGATTGTGCTCTCCTGATCTGAACCAGCTTGCACATGACTAGCTCTGCTTCTAATGCTCTCCAATACTGATCTGCCTGTAGCATCTTTTGCCGTCCCTTGGATCCGTCCAGGTTGGGGCGGAAATGCAGCTCCCGATCGAAGTTCACATCGTGTCGTAGCTTCGGGTTGTTGATTATTCGCGGCATATCGAGTTCGGCGAGGCTCCCGGGCGTGATGGGTGGCTGTGAATCGGCGTGCTCCCAGCACCAGGTTGCATGCTGAGGGCCATCGTCCATTTCCTCGTTGAGGTAGGCACGAATGTCCGAGTTGATATCCTCGTCGGTCGGTTCGGCTGATGACAGGCTCATTGGAGACGGCGGTACGGAGTCGATGTCGGTAGGTAAGGGAGTGGGTGCTTGGGCGGGCGAATATGCCATTCCATTTGTCTCGGGCGCCTGCAACCCATCTTGCGCCTCAGTCACCTGCTGTTTCTGCGACTTGCCCTGCACGGCGGCGAGGCCCTTCTCGGCAGCATATGTCGATTGCCTGCGTGCGTGCGTGGGACTCGAGAACGAGACGCCCTCAGGCTCTCGGAACTCGTGATTCTGGCTCTCCTTCATGTCTGCTGCGTGTACCGCCTGCAGTGTCGCAACTTTTCGTTCACTTTCTTCCTCACAAACCCGCAAAGAGTCGATTAGGCCGGTAGTACGAGTGGATGGAGCATCGGATTAAGTATGCCCGCGGGTGTGAGTGTCTGAGACGGGTCGAGGTGGTAGCAGTAGCAGCAGGCTAGCAGCAGGTTCGTCAGCACAGTACATGGCACGAGTGTGCTCCAGACAAAGCCATGACGGCACGGCAGGCTGCATCACGACAGCTGCTGTCCGACGCGAGGGCTGGGAGGGCGAGAATGCTATTCGAGAGGGACGGGCGTGGCTCACCTGTGGTAGCTCGTTGTCCTCGGGATGGGCGAGGTGACGGTGGTGCCGTGGTGCAGAGGATTGGCGTGCGAGGAGAGCAGCGCGAACGCAGTGGTGGTGGAGGATGGGTGTGACCAGCGGACGGGAGCGGACAGACGGTCGACAAAGGAAAGCGGCAGCAGCAGTTTGGGCGATGGAGGCAGGAGGGTGGTGGCACGGGGTTGTGAGTGGTGCAGAGGAAAAGGACGAAAGGCTCAAGGCGAAAGACGAAAGGAACGAATGGGTCGGGATGGAATGGGTGTCAGTTGGTAGGATGGGATAAGAGCAGCAACAGTCGCAGTAGCGGAGGCAGCGAGCCAGCAGGTGTGATGGAAGACAAGAAACGCTCCGGCCGGGAACAGTAGCGTCGCCAGGCTCTAGGGCTTGCGCGCGCTGCACTGGCTCGACGGCTGCGCCGAGTTTAGGTTTGGCGGTGGGACATGCAAGAATGCGCAGAGCAGAAGGGATCGCAGACGGCGACACGCAGAAGCAAGGCACGGCGAGCGAACGCGCTCAACAGAGACATGTCAATTCCGGCCCATCCTTGCTGACGCTGCGCATACTTCCCACCAAGCTCCAAGAAACTCGTTTTGGCCCTCGCGCCTGAAAGGGGGTGCCTACCAACGACTGCCATCTGAGCCCATTGTGATGCTGTTTCTCATAATATGCTCTCGGGCTTTTCGTCGACCAGGCCCAACCCAGGCTGTTGCACATCGATCAGGTTAGCCAGCACGCTCCATCCCTGAGTCGTGCAGCGCGCGGAGAGTGGGTGCGGTGCAGACTGTGCGTCTCTTCCAGCAGAGAAGATGCTGCAGCGCGCCCGCAGCGTCGACGAGCAGCACTCGCTGCTGCACTGTCCGTGGCGAGCCAGTCGTGCAGCGCGCCGCTGCTGGTGCGCGATGGTGCATATGCGTGTGAGGCGAACGAGACACGCCCGACTGCATCAGATGACGCCGGCGATGCTGGACAAGCAAATCACCCAACCCCGATGCTTCCTCGGCGCGGCAGTTGCGAGGCGCTAGTGGCTGGTTTATTTCGGATCCTGCCCTGCAGAGCCTCATTATCGACTTCACTCGCCAAAGCAGCCAGCGTTGTCGTCGTCACTTGCATTGCATCGCAGCGCAGCCCATCCCATCCGTCGCTGTGCCGTTCGGCGTATTACGTGCCGCTGAACCATGGCCAGAGTCAATGGCCGCGACACGCTCCCTCCATGCTCTGCATCGCGGGGAGGCTCCTGGGACATGTCTTGGGACGGGTCAAACTTGCGCAAAGTGTACCTGACGACCTGCAGCTTCGAGAACTCCGCCACACACCACCAAGTCCTTCCCGGCCACGCCGCTCTCGACACGGCCAACGTCACGCGACATGCATTACGACCACCCGCACGTAATAACAGCTGCTCGCTGCGTGTGGCCATCGCTCCGTCGTCGTGCAGCTGCATCGCATGAATGATGAGGCCACTCGCTGCGCGTCGCCGCCAAGCCTGCTAGTCCGCCCTGTCAGAGGTCCGGTTTCAGCGCGCATCTGGAGATGGTGCCAGTGCCACTGCTCCCGCACATTGCACCCGCCCGCGACTCGGTTCGACGTCTTCGATGCGATTGCGCTGCACGGCACTCGCGATACTTTTCGCTCTGGCATCGGCACACGGCGCGACGGGGTTGTTCGGGAACGCAGATCTGCAACGCAACGCCCTTACCCGAGCAACAGCCTCACTCTTGACCACGCTTCCACGTGCAGCCGACACCGCTGCACTCTTCCATGATTCGAGCTGATGGTGCGCTGCATTGTTGCCTTCACCGAAATTGCTGTCTTCCGTCATCGCGCCGCCTGCCGAAGAGTGCGACAATGACCTTGTCCGGACCGGTCGACTCTGCCACTGGATGCAAGGATTCCATGCTCTCGGCACCTGTCCCTAATCAATGCTAGGGCTGTCTTCGCCTCGCCTCGCCAATCTCAGCACCGCTGTGCTCCGCGAGCAACTGTGTGGCTGCGCGAAGCTATACAAAGACGTCAAGCCGTGCACTGACAAACAACCATCGGAGCACCGCATCTGTGGTGGCGCCGTGACTGATCTCCACTGAGGACGAATAGCTTGCCTCCACATTTCCTGTCTGACTGCGGCATGGCCTGCGACGCCATGTACGCAGCTCGCCATCCTGATATCCGATGGGCTGCAGAACTTGAAGCACGGGAACCAGCACCACCGTCACTTCCGCTGACGACATTTCCGCCAGGCTACAGCATATCGTTTGAGATCTTACCATGAAACGACTTTCATGTTTCCATCGAGTGTGACAGACACAACAACCAGAGTCGATACTCTGACGAGTCAAGCATAAAAGTATCAATAGAGCTCAACGGTGCTACAACAGAACCCTAGCCATGGCAACAACCAGACTGTAAGTTCAACCCCGCCCCGTTTCACTTCCGGCTTGTCGTAATACCATGGAGGGTACAATATACGGCCATCGGAGTCTTTCCGCGTCCGCGATGTGATGGAGGTATTTACTTCATCGTACCCAACAAGCAACGTATTGCCACTGAAGAGCCCAATATCTGGCTCGCTATACGGCCTGTCTGAGAGCTACCTAATCTGTTCAGCAAACGTTCTCCCTGTCACACACTCATCACGACGTCATCTGGCTCTCTCAAAGCACAAGTCAAGAAGTTCAGGCCGCCGTCTGCTCAGGATTCGAATTGATTCGCGATACTTTGTATTAGACCACAACTCGAGCACCGGATGCGGATAAATGGTTTCTACACAACCGCATTTGGAGTTCAAGCCCAATGCAAGCCGCAGCACATCGGTAGGGAAACTTTATTCAGCTTGATCGGATGCGGTTTATCCTTCGTATAGCCAGTGACCCTTTTTGCTTTCACCTTCGCGGTATTTTTGACAAACAACCACATATGATTTCTGCGGCCAATATGTTTGGGCAAATGCTCATGAGTCGACGACTGCCCGATGCAGATCTTTGAACAGGGTGACCACACGGCTCCAGGGCAACAAGCGAACATTGCATGAGTCCCGAATTATTTACATCTGGAGACTCCTCTCGATCGGACGAAGCTTTGCCATCAACAAGCAGCAGGCACCGCCGGCGAAGTGAACAAAGATTTTGGCCCGACGCCAGAAACGAGTTAGGCTGCAGAATATTCAAAATGGCGATCCAGTTACCAAGAGGATGCGGTTGTGAACGGACATTCCAAAAGCATACTGATTGTGGGTGACCCGTTGCGTTTGTGTCATCAGACGCACACTGGACAGGCCATATAGGCAAGAATCGTCTTTTGCAAGACGTTCGAGTCACTGGACGTCTCTTGAAAGGACCTATGCCCGCACCCAAAACCTCAGGCTCCTCCAACGGCGCCCATAGTCCATTGCCTCATCCTTGACCACTCTCCACTGCAAGTTTACCCGACCAGGAACAAGCTTCCGTCGCCCACACTGATGCGGGCAACGTTCACTAGCGTCGCTCGATATATCTGACTCGAAAATCTTTTTCGAAAGACTATTCAGATCGAATATGATCAGGCATGTTCGCACATTGTTGACAACCAGCACAGTCACAGCATTCGTATCAGATGAGAAGTCGATCTGAGCATGTTTGCTCGTATTGACTCTTCCATCTTTGCGTCATATCACGCGGCTGATTGTCTTGCGGTCACTTCACATATACATCTTTGCGATGTTATCAATAGGACGGAGGTAAGTTGTGATCACTCTTTTTCTTTACGTTTCAGCATTGGTGCCAACGTAGCACAAATTTCCATCGAGCGAATTTGTCACTGCTGATTTTCGCAACCTGCAGGTCTCTGGGCAAGTCGATTGGAAGCCCTCCCTTTCAACAGACGAAGCGTGCTGTCACGATTCTTGCAGAATCGAGCTTATGACCTCCTCGACGGTGGTTTGGTTCGGTTGCCATGATGGAGTGTAGCAAGATCTGCGAAGGCATCGAGCAGACTACCGATATGCAAATTCTTCGGAGGAAGCAGATGTCTGGAAGAGGATGGGCAGGGGGAAATCCCAACATCGCAAACAGATAAATGGTTATGCGAACATCGACTTACTTCTCTTGTCGAATCGATCTCAGCAGGCTGTCATTACTGACAGGCAGTTTCTACTACACCAATTGTGCAGACGTTCTGGGCGACTTGTATGCCAGCATCCGGCCTCGAGTCCTTCCCATTCGTCCAGGTTCTACACAGCATTGCCTCCGCCGAGTGTCTGCTTCTCAAAATGCCATGAATGCCGCCAGGCATTGATCGCAGTCCAGGCCATATTATAGATGCCTGTAAATTCTTCTCTTCCACTCCTGCATCAGTGACATGAACACTTATCTCACAGCCCTGGCGTCTATGTGGCGTGTCAGGTCTGCATTGTCTTAAATTGCTGCAAAGTAGATGCATCAACATGGACAAAGCAAGGAACATGTCACAAAGTGGTTTGCGGCTTCCAGTGCACGATGCCTTAGTAGGCGTCCATCAATCGTCTCCCGCCCATCCTGATGTGCTTATGTCTGTGGCCTGTTCCAATTTTGGTCATTGAGAGACAGAAGTGTCCTTTACAGTGTCTCAATGATCTGATCACCAAACAGTGAAGCCATAACAGTGGGAATGGCAATTAAGGACACAGTGCATCTTCAACAGACCGCTGTGACCGCATGTTGAATGCGAGAAGCCTTGAGTAGCAGGTGGCACCGTATCGACCAGCCACTGTGCATGTGCAAGACACGTCTGTGCATCGAGGATGGAGGTGAGGTGCAGAAACGCGCCAACCCCCTCGGTAGCTGCAAGCAAGCAAGTGTCTGGACCCGGCTTCAGCCTCACGTACGATAGTCACATTGGACACCGCCTCGTCGTCTGCAGCTCTGCAAGCGCTGAAGGTTTTTCTCTGCACGGTCGGGATGAGAGTGAAGCCGAGTGGGAAACGACGTCCGTGGCGAGGTGGTCGGGCAGCGGGGGGATAGTATTCGTGCAAATCCTTTGAGAGGGAGCGGGCTGGGGTGGAGCAGCGGAGCAGCGCAGGCGTCGTCGTGATCGTCATTTGGACAGGCCCCTTTCGTCCCTCTTTCTGTCGCGCCGAACGAGCCACTAAGCAGCACGCGAGCGACTGCTACTGCTACTGCCTGCCTGCCCGGCACCACACAGACGCTCTCCCACCACCAAACACCCCGACGTCAGATCGACGACAATTGCACGCCGCCGCCCGCCTGCACTCTGCCCACGACAAAGGCCCGCGCTGCCCTGCGTCGCACACTGCCACTGCGCGTCTAGATCAGCCACACCGGCCTGAAAATCCAAACACAAACCACCTCATCGACCTAACACCCGAGCGTCAAGCAGCACCCCCACTTTATACCGTCCTGATCGAAATTCCTGCTCCCTCGACCTGCACCTCGCAGAGCAGACCACCTGCAAAATGGGACAGACGCTCTCGGAGCCCGTTGTGGATAAGGTACGTGCCCTCACCGCCGCCGCCACCACCGCCCCGCCCCGCCGACGACGCCTACGTGGGAAGAATTGCTGTGCGGCCCCTCCGTTGACTCGCTGGGGCATGACTCTTACCACGCACTACTTTCTCCGACCGCGACTGACACATTGATGTGCGCAGAAATCAGACGAAGGCCAAGATGACCGCGTCGCCTTTGGCGTCAGTGCCATGCAGGGCTGGCGCATCAGCATGGAGGACGCCCACGCCGCCATCCTCGACCTCCAACCCCTCGAAGGCGATAAAGAGCTCAAACCGGCAGCTTCAGACGTGCGGATATCATTCTTTGGCGTGTACGACGGACATGGAGGAGACAAGGTAGCACTGTATACCGGAGAGCACCTGCACGAGATCGTGGCAAAGCAGGACTCATTCAAGAGCAAGGACTTTGAGCAAGCGCTCAAGGATGGCTTTTTGGCCATTGACCGCGCAATTCTCAGCGGTATGACTGCACTTCTCGAAGCAGAATCCACAGCAGGAAGGATCAAGCTGACAAATGCGCAGACCCTAAATACGAGGAGGAAGTCTCGGGCTGCACAGCTTCGGTGGGCATCATCACGCACGACAAGATCTTTGTGGTATGATTGGAGAAGAGGAGAGCAACTTACACAGAAACTGACCTCTGCAGGGCAACGCCGGCGACTCGAGATCTGTTTTGGGAATCAAAGGGCGCGCAAAACCTTTGTCGTTCGACCACAAGCCGCAGAATGAAGGCGAAAAGGCCCGTATATGCGCAGCAGGCGGCTTCGTCGACTTTGGCAGAGTGAACGGCAACCTTGCACTCAGCAGAGCCATTGGTGATTTTGAGTTCAAGAAGAGTGCAGATCTCCCACCGGAGCAGCAGATTGTCACGGCATATCCAGATGTGACTGTGCACGAGATTGGCGACGAGGACGAGTTCCTCGTCATTGCCTGTGATGGTGAGCTGGAATCGGAGACAGTCTGGCGAAAGTGTGAGCTGACAATTTTGCAGGAATCTGGGATTGCCAATCTTCGCAAGCGGTCGTGGAGTTCGTCCGAAGAGGCATTGCTGCAAAGCAAGAGTTGCACGCGATTTGTGAAAACATGATGGACAACTGCCTGGCGTCCAACTCGGAGACCGGTGGTGTGGGCTGTGACAACATGACTATGATTGTTATTGCTCTGCTCCGTGGACAGACTAAGGAGGAGTGGTACAAGAAGATTGGCGAGCGAGTCGCAAATGGAGACGGGCCTTGCGCGCCTCCCGAATACGGCAAGTCATGACCCATCTTGTACCCTCACCAACGACAGACGCCGTGATTCATTCACCGTGCTGGGCGAGGTCTGTGACCCTCGCAGCACCAGCTAACAATCTCCCAGCCGAGTTCAGAGGACCTGGGATGCACCACCGCTTCGACGACTCACCTGACGACTATGACATGGATATGGACCAACGAACACGAATGCTAGGTCGGGGTGGGCGAATTATCCTTCTCGGTGATGGTACTGAGATTGTGGCAGGTCACGGTGGCGACGACGATGTCGACATGGAAGATCGAGTGACCGAAGTGGACGACGCGTCCCTGGAAGAGACAGACGAAGAGGCGGTGCAGAGGAACCAGCAGAAGAACAACGAAGACCGAAGTCAGAGGGAGGGCACACCTGCGCCGCCCGCCGCCGGCCAAGACAGCAACACGCAACAGCCGTCTGGCCAATCTGGTGCTATGCCAGACAAGATCTTACCTGTCCTGGACGACAAGCCGAGCGCGAGCACATCCGGCGGGCAAGATGGCAACGAGAAGACGAAGTGATGGATTTCAATGACATTAATCAAGTTTGCATTCCAAGGCAAGATTCTTCATGGAATTGATACCCTTTTGCGAGACGAGACCCGAGACCCAGCACGACTATGACCAACAAAACTCATCAAATTCAAGAACTCCGATCTTTCTTTTCCCTCTTCTCCTCGCTTCGCTCTAGCCGGAGCGACAACACCCTTAAGCGCCATCGCCCTCCTCCCGTACACTCAGTCCACCATACCTCATCCGCCTCCAACACATCTGCTGCATTCGATCAACCACAAAATCAATAAATCCAAAGTACAGGACACGAGACGACGTGGCATCATAGAATCAGAGCGATGTTTCCTAATTTACGAGATGAATGCGTTCCGCGTGGGCGCATTGAGGGCAGGCTTGTTTCTTTTGGTGCGATGAATTGTGCATGTGAAGTGGTTGATTGACTCCGGCTGCAGTACAAAGATGATGTTGGAAGGTAGCAAATACTGCCTGTTTTCTACGTTGACTGTGCCCAGTGTGCTCTCGTCTGACTTCCTACTTTGCTTGGAGAGAGGCCGTACACAAACTGCAGTGTCTTGCACATACGCACCGTGTCCTCGGCCTCGGACTGTTCCTCCGTCACCAGCATGTGAAAATCATACCTAATGTGTATACTTTATTCCTTTGTATACAGTATACAGCCACGTGTAACAAGTGACGTTTTCTGAGATCTGAATCTTGTTGGTCTATCGACCTTCTGCCAGATGCCGTCCCCGTCGGCTCCACGCATCTGTTGCCAAGGTTGGCTGTCGGGCTGCCACGCTGGCTGCCCGTCCTGCCAGTCGGCGTCGAGATGCTCGATAACGTCAGAAGCTAGTCAGAAGGTTGACTACTGCAGCTTGACATGTGAAAAAATCCTGCTTGGGGGTTGGTGGGTGGGATGGAACTTGGCGATGTTCTCATTGTTTATCAGGTTGTCTTGCTGGAGGGAAATGTGAAAGTTGTAGATGATCTTCAATTCACTGTTCAATCTATCGGAGCGAAGTCCTGCGGGTCTTGGCCGTGCACGCACACATCCGCGGCCGGGAACTGTCGACACTAAGACAGCGACTAGGGAGAGCTTTTGCGAACGCGTGCTGGCAAAGCGTGATCGTCATTCGATTGCAATCCGCTAGCGAGGCAGACTGACACAACGTGTTGTCCACTGTCTTCTCCTGGATTCTGTTGTCTATCAATCCTGTCTTCTCTTCTTCTTATTACCTTGTCCAGCTCGCGTCCCCGTCTTGTTCTTTCTGCTGCGTGTCTTGACAGCCGCGGCAGGTAAGACCAGACAAACGCCAATCAGGGACCTCGAGGAGCGCCTACTTTCTATAAACTCGGCCCATTTCCTGCTTGGGGAAACTTGTTATCGGACTTGCACTTTCGACGCGATAATCCCTTCGACACGAAACATATAATGGCACCCAAGCGCAAGAGAGCGGCTTCGTTGGCCGCGGAGAAGAACGGCGCAGAGGTCGAGAGCTCGCAGCAGCAACAATCTCCCGACATTGAACTGCAAGACGGCGCGCCTGCCGCTGCTGCGGTGAGCGCGAGTCCTGCTAAGAGCAAGAGCAGTATGGATCCGCCGGCGAAGCGCACTCGCGCCAATTCGAAACGGAGCATCAATGGCAACGAGAAGCAGCCTGCGACCATGGCTGTTCAGACCGGAGGCACCGTCTCGATGCCTATCAATGCTACAGCTGATGGTACCGGCGAGTCGGGAGAAGCTGGCACGATGCGTATGGAAGCTCCTCCGCAGGCTGGGCTGGTCGATCCCGCTGGAGGCTACAAGACGAACAAGCCGCCCACCGACCGCCCAGTACGCGTCTACGCCGACGGTGTCTTCGATCTATTCCATCTCGGGCATATGCGTGTTCTGCAACAGGCGAAGACCGCTTTTCCAAATACTCGATTGATCGTCGGCGTCACAGGTGACGAGGAGACGTTCAAGAGGAAGGGTCTCACTGTCATGAGCGCCAAAGAAAGAGCCGAGAGTGTCAGACATTGCAGATGGGTGGATGAAGTGATCGAGGACTGTCCTTGGATCATCGACGTCCCATTCTTAGAGAAGCACAACATCGATTATGTCGCGCACGACGATCTGCCCTACGGCGCATCCGAAGGAGACGACATCTACGCGCCGATCAAAGAGAAGGGCATGTTCCTCGTCACGCAGCGAACGGAAGGTGTCAGCACCACGGGCATCATCACCAAAATTGTACGAGATTATGAAAAATACATCAGTCGGCAATTGAAGAGAGGAACGACGAGACAGGAGTTGAACATTTCTTGGCTGAAGAAGAATGAGATGGATATCAAACGACATGTTTCGGATCTGAGGGATACTATTCGACAGAACTGGAGCACGACTGGAAGAGAATTGAGCTCCGAGTTGAACAGATTGTGGCAGCCTAGCAGGCCCAGCAGTCCTGCTCCTTCGGCCACCCCGAGCCTTAAGAATGGTCGCGGTGGTACGGCGAATGGCATCGATTCTCCGCTTCCTGCCGTCTCTGCCTCTGATAGACTGAGAGTTGAGACTGCTGCGGGCAGTAGCGGCAGGAGTCTGACTCCTTCACGCGGCAAGAATTTGGACTTTGCGGCCGGTGTGGCTTTTGGTTTGATTGGTGGTGTCAAGTCGTGGATGGAAGGATCCAAGAGGAGGAATCTTTCGGACAGTAGAGCGCAGTCACCAAACGATTCGCCTGAGAGGAGTCCGGTGGACGACGAGGATATGGATGGAGATGCAAGAGGGAGACATGGCAGGACGCCGGTGGTGGAGAAGAGAAATCCTTTGGAGACGTTGCACTCTTAGGGAGGTGAAGGTTCTCTTGTGTCTCCTGGGACGGCGGCGGCAGATTCTTCGACGACATTGCAAGGGGGTCCTGCTCCGCCGAAGATGCAGGTTCCGAAAACGATCCTGTATCCTCCAGGCTTGGGATTCTCGGCGCCCGCTCCTGTTGCAGCACACGCGCCATCAGTTGGACCCATTCCTACTACTGCTACACCCGTTTCTTCCACTTCACATAATAGACAGGACAGTTTGGTGGAAACTACAACTTCTAATACTGCAAAAACTGCTGATGAAGCTACTACTACTGCCGATACTCATGCTGCCAATCTCGCAGCTGCACACGATATTTTGGACGAGCTTCTTGCTACTTCTCAATCGTCAGCTTCTCTGACTATGAAACGATTTGAGAATCTCACGCTTCACCCTTCGTTCTTTCAGCCGGCTTCTGCTGGACTGGATGCCGGTGCTCCTACGACTATCAATCCTGCGGATGTCATGCCCAGAGGAAAAGAACCCGCTCCCGGTGCCGGAGTCTGGCAGGATGTTCCTGCGTTACCTCCACTGCCTGCGCAACCTATGGAACCTCTGCATCCTCTGCCGCCTCTGATGTCGGAGCAAGAAATTCTGGACTCTTTGAGTGCCAATTTGAACGTCAGTATGGATATGGCAGATGTCGGACGTGTTCCGGTTTTGGATGAGCCTTTGTTTGATGAGCATGGAAGGTTTGTTGATCCGGGCATGGAAAGGTTGGTGGGTACTCAGCAGGTTGCGCCGTTGAATGTTGATGTTCCAGAGGGTCAGACGGGAGCTTCGGAGGCGGAGAGGAGTTGGGAGAAGACGGTTGGGGAGTTGGATGAGGAGATGGGTGGGTTTGGGGGTTAAGGCGGAAGTTCTTCACGGGTGACTGCGTTGTGGGTGAGCATTACTTGTGGATGTGATTTGGGAAATGGTAATGGGACGGAAAACAAAAGGGAACGAAAAGTTTGGGTGGAGGTGTACATATTGATAGGCCTTTGGATCAGAATGGAAAGGAAGGAACTGATCGATTTGGGCTTCTACCTAGCGTATATGGCTGTTGCTGCTTTTGCTGTGGTCTGGAAGGACACGAGAGCAATGAGGTTACCTCTGCAGAAGGTGCTGTCCGTGTTGCAAGCTCATCAGCAAGCAAAGACTCTCTGACACCGGCATGCCGTATGCCGTGACCTGTCGCGCAGCACACGCAGTACTATCGGTAACACTTGCCACTATATGTTTCGTTGATGTCGTGGATTGAGTCGTGGTGGCATTCAGATGCATCATGATGATCTCGCACTGGATCATCGCACACTCGCCCGCTTCGTCTTCCCTCAAGTCCGCAAGTAAGTTGAGTCAAACTGCGACCTTCTAGCAATATGCCAGATACACAGTGGGATAGACTTTGAGAAACTGAAGCCGCAGCTGTTGCGCAATTTTCAGGGGCGTCGATGCTTCTTCTGGAAGTCTATGTCAATTGTCATTCTGGAAAATTGTGAGTAATCAGTATGGAATCGCTGAATTGTAGCCTTGTATGGCGCGATTCTGAAGGAGCCGTTGTGCTCTGAACTTTGTCGGAATGAGTTCCTTTCATCAACGTGTGAGGATTGTGTTGGCCCGATTGGGTGTTACCGCTTCTTATTGACCGCTTGTTCTGAGACAATTGGGATCAACATCTGTGCTTGGGCGTCTGCGTAATGCGGTGGAGTGAGTACAATGCGGTCTATTTTCACATGCCGTCTGGCGATCTTCTAGGCGTTTCTCTACGCAGTACAACTTAGTCATGAATGCAGCATTCACCAAGCCCAGAAGAAGACGACGACATCTCGAGTGACGCGATCGCTGATGAACACGCTGCTGTGACGAGGAGGTGGAGTGGAGAGGGTGTGACGAATACGGGCGGTGGGTGCTGCTTCTGTCATTTTGCCTGCCCCAGATGTCATGATGTGGAGAAAAACGCGGCATGCCGGGAGCCGAGCCGATGGTCGGAAGACAACACGCGTTCTCGCTTTTCAGAATTTTCCCAAGTCAAGTCCGACGGCAATCCGTGGGCCCAGCTTCTCGCCCAACTCCGTTTCTGCTTCACATCGCAAAATCGACGCGGCCAGACTCCTGTAGCTGTCGCTGACACGAACTGCGTCAGGGATTCATCCTTACTTCCGGACATGCTCCGGCAGACGGCGACAAGTGGCACCTATAACGATTCTCGGCTTGCGCATGTGTTATGTAACACGAACTACCAGAAAAAGCTTGCGCTCGGCACGCCTTCTTTACACTAAACATGTCTGGAAATGGAATCCAGGAACCAAGAACTTGACTCTCGAGTGATGCCGCTGATGCGTACGCTCATGTACCCCATGTAGACAATGAGTCCTGAGCATAATCCCTGGACGGAACGCGAATGTTCCACAACCGTTTCATTATATAGAGATGATGTGAAGCCTGTACACATTGCTGTGTCTCCGATTGCCTATTCTATTGACAGCGATTCAGTCTTACCTGCCACTTGGGTCTTCATTGTAAGTTTGATACACCACTCTCGTTCATTCTTTCATCATCTCCGATAATATGGATCGCCCTACGCCGCAGCAGCCTTCAAGTCCGGGCGAGCTGGACGACGACCCGGATATTCAGTACGAGTATGCGATGGGAGAGGGTGGTGAGAGAAGAGTGCGAGTTCGATTCAATTCTCGCGCTGCGGCGCAGTCGCCACCTGCTGCACATGAGCCTACTTTCCCTTCTGCTGCCATTACACAAGATCAAATAAAGGATTCGAAACGGCCACATCCTATACTGCGAGACAGGTCGAAAGAGAATGTCCCAACACTGGGAAGCAACGATGAGAGTGATAAGCATGCTCAAGATCGGGCTGCTGCTGAGGCCCAGAGTCGAGGAAATGCAATGGCGGAAAGAGTGAGACGAGACTCGCCGCCATACTCTTCTCGGAATTCTATTGAGTCTACAGCCTATACGGAAGATGGCGAGAGCGATTTTGAACTACTTGGAAACTCCGGAGACATTGCGATGAAGCCGTATGCTCATGACGAGGATGGACATAGACGCACCTACAGCCACGATACGTTGGTAGGTTATCCTGCGCCTGATGGGTATGCCACAGACTTGGAGAGAGGTCCGGATTCCGAGGAAGCGACAGAGACCAAGGACGAGAAGCCACAAAAGCAGTACGAAGAGATTTACAATGGGTATGTGGATGGGTCATACAATGTGCCCAAGCCGGAGAAGTATCGTGGTGGAGTGCTTTCTCAGCTTCTGAAGCTTCACAAGCAGTCAGAGTTGGGAGGCATGCGAGATCTGATGCAAACTCCGCCAACTCCTGGCCATCGCAAAACTGGATCCGAGTCTTCCGTCTCTGCCTCTGGGACGAGCACACCTGGTCGAAGGAAGTGGTATGAACAGAACGAGCAGTCTCGGGACACTCTGGCAACTCTCATCGGAGCCTCCAACAGCTTGGCCACGCCGGCAGGACCAAAGGTTGATGGCAGAGTACCACGACCAAAGAAGAAGCGGGATTCGAGCATGGCGCATCGTCTGAGTGCATTCTTCAAACAAGAAGAAACGCAAGTCAAGATGCATATATCTGGTATTCTTGCCCGACAGGAATTCATACTCAAGATGTGTCGAGCACTGATGTTGTATGGTGCACCGACTCATCGACTGGAAGAGTATTTGACTATGACTGCACGAGCCCTGGAGATCGAAGCTCAGTTCTTGTACATTCCTGGCTGCATGATCATCTCTTTCGACGACGCGACAACGCACACCACGGAAGTGAAGCTGGTTCGTCTTGCGCAAGGTATCGATCTTGGAAAGCTCAAGGACGTCCACCGCGTCTACAAGGAGGTCATTCACGATGTGACGAGCGTTGAAGAAGGTACGGGCCAACTGGACGAACTCATGGCTAGGAAGCCACAATTCCATCCCTGGTTCCGTGTTTTTGTGTTCGGTATGACCAGTGTGACGGCCGCTCCTTTCTCGTTCAACGCGCGCTTGATCGACCTTCCACTTTGCTTCTTCTTCGGCTGTCTGGTTGGAGCTCTCCAGCTTATTGTGGCGCCCATGTCGCCTCTGTACAGCAACGTGTTCGAAGTGAGCGCGACTGTGCTCGTCAGCTTCTTGGCTCGTGCGTTTGGCACGATTCGAGGTGGCAGTCTCTTCTGCTTTTCTGCTCTGGCACAAGGTGGCATTGTCATGCTGTTACCTGGATACATGTTCTTGTCTTCGTCGCTGGAGTTACAAGCACGAGCTATCGTTCCTGGGTCGATCCGAATCGTCTACGGAGTGGTCTATTCTTTGCTCCTCGGATTTGGCATCACCATCGGGTCAGCTTTATACGGTCTCATCGACAAGAACGCTACTTCCGATCTCGAATGCCGGAATCCACTTCCGTCTGAATATGGATTTGCCTTCGTTCCATTCTTTGTGATCTGCATCAGCATTCTCTACCAAGCAAAATGGAAGCAGATGCCGATCATGGTGATCGTGGCTTGCGCTGGCTATGTTGTCAACTACTACAGCAGCTTGCGCTTTGCGAAGAGTCCGCAGATCGCGAGTACTTTGGGCGCATTCGCTGTAGGTGCTTTGGCAAACTTGTACTCGCGCTTCCGTCATGGCGTAGCGGCGGCCATCCTCGTTCCAGCCATCTTCACGCAGGTTCCTGGTGGGCTCGCGAGTACTGGCGGATTACTGAGCGGTCTCCGTGTCGCAAATGAGATCAACAACTCGACTTCCACGATCAATGGCGCAAGTGGATATGAGAAGATTGGTGCCGTCACTGGGGCAAGCTCGAATGAGCTGGTGTTTAATGTTGCGGGTTCCATGATTCAAATTGCAGTTGGTATCACTGTTGGATTGTTCTTGAGCGCTTTGGTAATTTATCCTCTTGGAAAGCGAAGGAGTGGGCTTTTCAGCTTCTAAAAAAGTTATAGAGAATAGATCACAAAGGATAGAGATACAGCGGATCGGGAGGGCGATCTGCTTGATGACACTTATGAAATGTGTACGATAAAAATGGAAGAGAAAAGTAATGATATGATCTGACGCGGGCAACATTGAGCCCCACGCCAAGCACAAAGCCCCCACTTCGTCGATGAAGCCTTCCATCACTTCTAGTTAGCCTCTTCTCCTCCTTGCGACATCGACTTCATCGTCAGAGCATGATCGGAGGAACAGTAAAGGCACTCCGACCAGTAAGCCTCATCAACAAATTTGGGAGACGCGTGACGACGATGACCAACGCCTCAATGGCTACAAGACTTCACACGTTCAACAAGCTCGTGCCCGAGCTCGAAAATGGCCTGAAGGCCTTCCAGAGCTTAGAGGCGAAGTTCCAAGTACTCAAGACCATAACTCCATCACATGAGGAAGCGCAGAGTCCATCTTCGCCAACTGCAGACCAGTCGCCAAAGACGCTGTTTATCCTAGATTCGTCCTTCAATCCGCCATCGATCGCCCACAGAACACTTGCGCAATCCGCATTGGAGCGAGCTTCTTCTGCTCAACATGCCAAGCCTCATCGTCTACTACTACTCTTTGCAATCATGAACGCAGACAAGGCTCCTTCGCCTGCTTCCTTCGAACAACGCCTCGCTCTAATGACAGTCTTTGCGCGGGATCTACAAGACTCTTTCCAGCAAGAACCCGACAAGTACGACCCTTTAGCTATTGATATCGGCGTCACAAAACTTCCGTACTACACAGACAAGTCGAAGGCGATTGAGACAGAAGGTCAGGAATGGTATCCGGATAAGCCGCATCACATTCATCTAGTCGGCTTTGATACCTTGACGAGGTTCTTTGGCGCGAAGTACTACAAGGACTTCGACCCACCATTTGCAGCTCTGAACCCATATTTTGATGCTCGGCATCGACTGCGAGTCACACTTCGTCCTGACGATGACTACGGTATGGTTGAGGAGCAGAAGGCCTTTGCGAAGAAGCTTGAGAATGGAGAAATGGTAAAGGATGGCGGCAAGCCGGAATGGGCGAAGCAAGTTGAGCTCGTGGCCCCGAATCCGAAGGCCGGTGTAAGCAGTACGAGAATTCGGAAGGCTGCCAAAGCCCAAGATTGGGAGACGATCAAGCAATTGTGCACTCCAACAGTCGCAGAATGGGTCCAGCAACAGGAGTTGTATCGAGATGATGACAGAGGTGCAAAGATGGCATGAGAGAGGACTAGCTACCTACAAGCCTTCGAATTGTCGACACGAATTGCAGACTGCTCACCTGGAGCTCTCTCGCCGCGCTAACCCAAACCGGCAATTCCCTTGCCACGTAGGAGCTTGCCTACACCGGAATCACGCGAGCTGAGCTCTTTGTGCCATACGAGCCAATAAGAGCTTCGAAGGCTCCCACTTCATGTTGTATAACAGCATACACGTCGGAAGCCCGATCTGCTTACCATGCACATTTGTCCAGATTACTAGAAGTAGCTCTTCAAGCTTCCTCGATTTGCAGCTAAACGACCAGACCACCACTGTATGCCAAGTTCCGGACCAGAGGAAGCAGATATACAGTCGCGAACTGCTGCCGCCACATGGCAAGCTGGGTCTGCACAGGATGTCTAGAAAAGAACCCCGGCGTCCCCATGCACTGCTGGAGCTGCGACGCCCTAACATGTTCCGACTGCCTCCTCACAAACGGCGGACATTGGTTCAACTTTTTCCGAGGACCCCTCTCACAACAATACATCCAAGCTCAACAACGAAATCTCATAGCCCCAGCTCTCTGGTCCGAAAAGTTTCCTCCGCCTACAAACGCGGAGCAAATCATGGAGCTTGCGGAAGATTATTGGTTTGGGCTGGAGCAGAAACAAGGGGATAGTTTTGGGGCGCATCGGAGAATTTGTGCGGATCGGGCGTTTGCTGAGGCGTTTGGGTATGAGGATGATGAGTATAAGTGGATTGCTGGAGGGCAGTGGCAGAGTGCTTTGGTGTTGGTGTGGTATTTTGCTGATGCGGAGAATGTTGCGGTTGTGGATGATGAGGATGATGTGCCATTTGAGGATGCGTGGTGGGATGAGATGGAGGAGGATGAGTTGCAAACTAGTGGGGCGGAGGTTATGGGGAGGTAGGGTCTTCGAGGGGTCAAGGCAGGCGCGTGGTGGAGAGGATTTCTCTACTCCATTATTTTCGAGGTCGTGCTGTGGGAGTTTGAATGAGGCTAGAGCAGCATAGATCGATCTCATCTCTCGTGACACCAATATCCGATGATCGCACCTCTCGATCTGATTCTCTTTGCTCTTTCTGATCTCGGCAAGCGTAGTACAAAAAGATTCTCCTTCCCTCCAGCTTGTTGATATTCCCCATTACCGAATGCATTCTACAGTCGCAACAAAGCCAACCATGTCTCAACACCCACGAACTTCTGATCCAGTTCCAAAATCTCACGCCGACTGCTGTCACGGGTCGAGCACTTTACCGTCACGAGAATGTTACGAGGTGTTCACGGATCCTTTCGGCGTACGACACGTCGTTTGTGCGGAATGTGACTGGCAAGGCTGTGCGATTCATCATTTGCTTCATGACTGTGCTAGGAGTGGGGAGAGATTGTCTGACAATGGCGAGGGCGAGGGCATGCCGGAATGACGCCCACTAATCACTGAAGATGACCGTGGGACGAGTTGGAAGTGGCGATGAGCAAATGAGGACTTATGAGTGAGGGTCCGCGCTGCAGCGCCGAGAGTCCAGAGGTTGCCTAGTAGTACAGTCCATCAATGAGCACATGTATGAGCCGACGAGTGTTCCAAGTCTATAGTGTGGACAATCATTGCTATCAAGACTCAGTCATGTTCGAAGCGCTCCGCTGTCCCTTGTGAGCATGCGTAGCAGCGTTGCGGAGCGTTCGGCCCTCCTCCAGACGGCCATCATTCGAAAATGCTGTATGTACACTCTGCTTCACCTTCCTTAACATGAATTAGAATGTGCTCGGTGATTGGCACACTCTGCTGGAGCTGTGATGTTGTCCACACGGAGGAGCTGAGAATTGAGCCAGACTAATCGTCCTGGGTGAGGTCCACGACTTCTGGTTGCTTTCGCGGGGCCAGGTGAGCTGTCGATGTCTGGCGTGTTCCGTGATCGTCGATCGTGTACTGGACATCGCCTGCGGCAGCAAAATTCCGGGCGCGTTTGTTGGTGCCTGGCGGTGGTTCTTCGCTGCGCTCGCGTTTCACCTCGCGCTTCACAGTGGTCGCATTCGCCTGTCATGATCAGCGTCAAGACTCAATACACATCCTTTGATCGGGACAACATGTCATACCTTCAACTCTCGGTTCTGTCGCTGCAGCTCTCGGATCTCCTCTAGCGTCAAGTGGTCTTTCTCTTCGAGTGGTTGCGGGGGAGGCGGGCGTGGGATGATCATCTCGGCCTGAAGACTCTCGTACGATCGGTATTTGAAGACTATCTTGGCGGCAACAGGTTCATTTTCGCGTACCAATCTGGTTTCGTATCGAGTTTGTTTGTTTCCGATGGTTGCGTTGTCAAAAGCCACACCATGTGAAAGTGCACGGCCTTTCAGTGCCTTCTCAGAGACTATACCAACGCCAGATATCGCGTTGTTCGACCGATCGGAGGCTTGAAACTGATACCTGTGGCTCGCAACAATTTCTATGGTGCCGAGGCTCGGGGCCAGATCGACTTCACCTTGGAAAATCTTGCCGTCCGAGACCTGTTCTAGAGATTCGAAGCGGAATGGCTGGACGATACTGGGCGAAAGATAATGGCCTCGGACGATGCGTGTGTGGCTGCGGTCACAGACATTGTACCAGTCGACAAGAGGGTCATGGGCTAACTTGCCGTCCACGTATATCTCGAAAACCAGGCAGTGGCCTTTCATGCGAGTGCCCTTGGCCAGCTTGATGCGAACTGCGAACTTCTGATCGGACTTGGCCTGCACGTAGCGGGTGACGGTCTTCGACTCCTCTTTGAAGCCAGCTTCGATGTGCTCGTGGAGGGGTTCGTCATCGACGGTGATGTCCACCTCGACCCCAGGCAGCGCCTCGTTGATCGCCATGACGGCTGAAGTTCCGCGCGCGAAAGTCTTACTGTTGTTCGTGAGCTTCTGTAGGTAGAGTGTGGGGCTCTGGTGATGCGGGTCGACAGACACTGTAGCAAGCGCTCAAATACGCGGACATCTCGATTGGGATGCGACTGTCTGATGTGCGCGTAGTTGTGGCATGTGCGCTCATGTGTGTATGCAGGGTCTCGCCGCGCCTGCATGTGAGGGAATGGAAGCTCGCAAACATAAGTCAAGGCGGACGGACGTCACGAGAGCTGGAAGGTACGACTCACGTGTGTGTATCACTAGCTAACGCGGATGACTCTAGTCTACTTGAGCTGATGGTCTTCAAGCGAAGTGTGCGAGGAGTGATGGCAGCAATTGGAACACAGACCACAGACGACTCTTCACTTCTACACACACATCGTTCTTCGCCCTTCGCAGTCCCAATTTGGCCATCAAGTGCTCTTGTAAGGTCATCGATCACGTTCCAACCACTGAGACCGTTCAACACTACTGCTGTTTTGCCGCATCTTCAGACAGCTCTTTCTATGCCTCCCTTCCTTGGGCTTATGCATATAGCTCTTCATTTTCAGATAGCGTGGAACGTCAAGCACAGTGCCACACGGGTCGCGGACCGCTCGAGCGCTTGGTAAACCAGATCGCACGCACAAGCCGGATCGCTGTGAGGGGCATCGTCTCGCTTCGATTGAGGATCTGGATCGCACGATGCATGGAAAATAGTCAATTGAGCCATGGAGAACCAAAGACCTGCGATATATGTGACGATCTTTAATTTGGAAAGACGCCTGATTTGACTCTTGCGATAATGATGAACGTAGCGGACCGATCGGCAAATCAATGTTGTGCAGGAAGCGAAACGAGGAGGTGAGGGTTGCAGTGGTAACTAGCTACAAGGGAGCAATGCGGCTCTGCGCGGGAACTTCCGTTCACTCCTTCCGAAAGATCACCGTCACCAGCGAAGGTCGAAGCATAGCAACATCACCACGATCTCACTCTGCACTCTCACCACCGCGACGAGCCACGCCACCACAGTACGATCTCTGTTCGGACGCCTCAGACTCTGCTAACATCGCTCCAAGATGCTCGCCCAATCCCGTGTCATCGCGCGCCGCGCACCAACTGCCGCTCTTCGCCGCAACTTCACAACAACCCGCCCACAGTTCGGCTCGCCATACCACTACCCAGAGGGACCACGAAGCAACATCCCATTCAACCCTCTTACCAGGTTCTTTGCCTTCCGATACTGGGCATTTATGGGTGGGTCATGGAAGAGCAGAAGCAGGGAGAATGGAGACACTGACGAGAGGAACAGCTACTGGATTTGGACTTCCCTTCGGCATTGCTGGTAAGTACAGGAACATTCTGCGCTGAATGCTGGGGACAGTACTGGTAGTCAGGCACTGACAAGAAATACAGTCTGGCAAACGTACAAGAACCAATAGACGAGCGGAAGTGGGAAGAAAGTAGTGAGCTACTGTGTATTCAAGCGCATCGAGGAGTGGCTGGAAAGCAGGAAGTTAGAAACAATGGCATTGTACAGATACTTCTAGAGCCATTTCATATGTCAATGGATGACGACCAAGCAGCAATGCGCTTCCTCTTGCTCCCACCTATCTGACACTTTTGCGAGTCGTAATTGGCTGCGGCCCGGGCTCCGTAACTTCAGAACTTCAATTCGTGCATGTGAACTTTTTGTGAAATGTCCAACCACTCTCCAACTTGACATGATGCGATGAGATCCACGACTGCACGACTTTCAAACACATTCTCTTCTGACCAGCCAACATGAGGAACCTTCGCAACATCTCGCACGCCATTTTTCACTTTCCCGCCTCTGACTCCGAATCTCCACTCACAGCAACAGCCTGGGACGGCCCTTCAAATCTCATCTGCGCCTTTGGCCCGACGGCTACAAATCCAGCCATAACCTTGAAGCGCTACACCAAGACTCAAAACACCGCCTCATCCGATGGCGCTCTCATCGCATCCTGGGATGCTCCTTCCCCAAACCCAGATCTTCCATATGACAGAATCCTAAACATCCACAGCCACCCGGACCAAGGCACCATCTCTCTCATCCTCGCAGGTGGAGACATCATCGTCGTCAGCGAAGACCCTCAAGATGGGCAAGATCTCATCGAAATTGTCGGATCCGTAGACGTGGGCATTTCTGCCGCAGAATGGTCGCCAGATGAAGAACTACTAGTCATCGTCACGAAAGCTGACACCATTTTGTTCATGAATCGGGAGTTTGAGAGTACGACTGACGGATCTGCGATTGAATTGCGTCCAGAAGATGTTTTGCACAGCGCGAATTTGCATGTGGATGTGGGGTGGGGAAAGAAGGAAACGCAGTTCTTGGGTCCTGGTGCGAGGGCGAAGGGATTGAAGGATCCAACTGTGAAGGATGTTGTGGATCGTGGTATTTTAAGCCAGTATGATGACGGAGAGAGTGTTGCCGTTAGCTGGAGAGGCGATGGCGAATTTGTGGCTGTGAATTCGGTCGTTGAAGTGGATGGCCGAGAGGGTGGGGAGAAGTTGAAGCGGAGAGTTGTGCGGGTCTACTCGAGAGAGGGAGTGCTGGACTCTGCCTCCGAGCCTGTCGATGGCTTGGAGAGTGCTGTCGCTTGGAAGCCCAGTGGGCAGATTGTTGCTGGTGTGCAGAGACGAGAGACAGAAGGGCGAATCGATGTTGTTTTCTTCGAGAGGAACGGTCTACGACACGGCGAATTCGAATTGAGGCTATCCAAGGACGAATGCGATACTGTTGGGCAAAAGATCGACCTGCAGTGGAATTCAGACTCTAGCGTCCTGGCTGTGAGTATGAAGGACAGAGTACAGCTATGGACGATGGGCAACTACCACTACTACCTCAAGCAGGAGATCTCGATAACGCCATCGGGAGACGATGCAGTGAAGACGAACTGGCATTCCGAAAAGCCCTTGCAGCTGGCGTCTCATACTGGTCAGGATCTTAGATGGCTCAATTACTCCTTCGAGGTATCCAGAGGAAGTGTCAAGCCACCTTTTGATTACGGTGTCGCGGCTGTAATTGATGGCAAAAAGCTGAAGATAACGCCGCTGCGGACTGCCAACGTACCTCCACCAATGGCGTTTGACGAGATTGACCTGCCCGATAACGCGATAGATGTGGCTATTGACCCGAGCGGCATGCGGATAGGAGTGCTGCACTCGAATAAGATCTCAGTACTGAACTGCAATTATAGCTCGAAGCCCGCTAGGAAAGCCAAGATACTAGAGTCTCTGCACTTGGATCTGCCACCTGGCACAGCAGGAAGACAGCTCTGCTTCGATGCGGATGACGGTATAGTTGTGGCCTCCTCGACACCGGCCGAAGAAGGCACGCGTATCAGCACTGTCTCGGACTTCGGTACGTCAGATATGCGGATCGAGACGGAGGTGGTCTCGTTGTTTAGACCTACTAATCACGATCGGATACTGTTCGAGAATAGCAAAGGAGCTGTTCATGACTTTCAGACGAAAGAGATTGTCGGTACGCTCCCAAATGCCTGCCCACAGGTGGAAGTGTGGCACGGCGACGATGGCGACATCCTTTTCGGTCTTACAGCGGGCGGGTTGCTGCACGTCCAGAGCAACCTGCAGAAATTGAGAATCACCGGGTGCACCTCGTTTGCTGTAACTCATACGCATCTTGTATACACGACCAGCAACCATCTGCTGAAGTTTGTGCATTTGCAAAACCACAGTGAGCTCGAGGTGCCGCCTGATGAGCCAGAAAAAGACGAAAGATGCAGAAACATTGAGAGAGGCGCGAAGCTGGTCACGGTCATGCCAAGCGCATATTCCCTCGTTCTGCAGATGCCACGAGGCAACCTCGAGACCATTTACCCTCGAGCCTTGGTGCTAGCGGGCATCCGGCATGAGATCAGCAAGAGAGAGTACAAGAAGGCGTTCCTCATCTGCCGGACACAGAGAGTGGATATGAATATCTTGCACGACTATGCTCCTGAGCAGTTCATGACTGATGTTGAGCTTTTCATCAAGCAAGTGAAGAAAGTCGAGTACATCGATCTTTTCCTCAGCTCGCTGTCCGAGGAGGACGTCAGCCAGACGATTTATAAGGAGACTTTGAAGTCGCAGGCCTCACCATCAGACATGAATGCGCTAACGAACGGCAATATCGCGCAACCGACAGTATCGACAACGTCGAAGGTTAACGAGGTGTGCGATGCTTTCCTCAAAGCACTTTCGAACCAAGAAGAGACGTATCTGCAGTCGATAATCACAGCGCATGTCTGTAAAGATCCTCCAGATCTTCCTGCCGGTCTTGCGCTTGTCTCGACGCTTCGCAAAGAGGGCAAGCAGGATCAGCTGGAGCAAGCTGTAGATCATATTTGCTTCCTGGCGGATGCGAACAGGCTCTACGATACGGCACTGGGTATCTACGATTTGGAGGTTACACTACTTGTGGCACAGCAGTCGCAGAAAGACCCTCGAGAATACTTACCATATCTACAATCGCTGAAGGACATGGAGCCTCTGCGTCAGCAATTCGCCATTGATAATGACTTGAAGCGTCACGTCAAAGCGCTAGGCCACCTGCATGCTCTTGAGGCTTTCGACGAAGTCAAGGCTTACGCTGCAAAGCACGAGCTGTACAGTCAAGCGATCGAGCTTTACCGCTACGATACCGCGAGACTGACGGAGCTGATGCGGATATATGCCGACTTCCTGCTCTCACGTAATCGATACAAGGAAGCTGGTATCGCGTTCGAGTACATCGGCAACTATACTGCCGCATTCGAAGCATACCGCAGTGTCGGTTCCTTGTGGCGAGAATGCTTGTCATGCACAGCCGATATGCCTGAAGAGCAGGTCCTCGCCGCAGCACGCGACCTTGCAGAAGGCTGCGAGGAGTCCAAAGACTACACTTCAGCTGCAACAATCCACCTCGAATACCTCAACGATCTCAATGAGACCTGCAGACTCCTATGCAAAGCCTATGCTTTCGCAGAGGCTATTCGCCTGGTGACCCAACGCAAACAACTCGACTTGCTCAAATCCGTCATCGATCCTGGTCTTATCGAAACCTCCGCAACGACAACAGAGCTCCTCGCAGAGATGAAGACTCAGCTTCAACACCAACTCCCGCGCCTTCGCGATCTCCGCCAAAAGAAACAGGAAGACCCAATGGCATTCCTCGATGGCTCTGGCGCAGCAGCGAATGTGGATATCCCAGATGACATCTCACTCGCTCCCACAGACGCCACCACGAGCGCTGGAACATTCATGACGCGGTATACTGGGAACAAGAGTAATCTGCTCGGGTCCGTCGCAACGGATGCTACGAGGAAAACGTCTAAGAACCGCAGAAAGGAGGAGAGGAAGCGGGCAAGAGGGAAGAAAGGAACGGTGTATGAGGAGGAGTATCTGGTCAATTCGATCGAGAGATTGATTGAGAGGCTGAACGAGACGGGCTCCGATGTCAGTCGACTTGTGGAGGGGTTGATGAGGAGGTGTATGCGGGAACGAGCTGTTGCTGTGGAGTCAGCATTCGCAGATGTGGAGGCGGCGTGTAGGAGCTGCTTGGATGAAGTCTTTGTTATCGAGAACGGTGCTCAGCAGCAGGCTCAGCCTCTGCAGGAGCAAGAGCAGCCCGGACAGTCCGGCCTGGGCCCGGAGATGCATCGTCCGTGGGGTGGCGAGGGTGTCTTGTTCGAGGCGTTGACTGCGAAGAGGAAGGAGAAGCCTGTCATCAAGAGTTTTGAGAAGTTGGGACTGCTGGAGAGGTAGTGTTAAAATACGACTATAGCACGAATAACAACGTGGCGATTTGTGCTCCATTTACTGCAACGGCTGGTCTGCAGATAAGAGGAATCATATTGAGGGTCAAAATCGCCCAGGCGAAATGGAAGACGCTCAACAGGTTTCGATGATACAGCGCACACATACATACACAGATACATTCATGGATACAAAAACATCTGGCGGCTTTGCATCCATTCTTTGTCGCCGGAAACACTTGCAGCAAAGACAAGACCCGAATTCGGTAGCAACATCACAGCTTCGCCTTGCCTTCCTTCTCCTCCGCCTTGACCCTCTCCTTCAACACTCTCCTCAAAATCTTCCCGCTCGGACTCTTCGGCACTTCTTCAATGAATCGGATGCCACCTCTCAGCTTCTTGTGATGCGCAACCTTCTTACCCAGCCACTCAATAATCTCCTCTGCATCTTTGGCTGCTTTGTCCGTCGGTTTGCCCGTCTTCGGGTCGCCCGCGTCCTTTCCGAGTTTGTTGTGCACGATGTACGCGCGAGGGACTTCGGTATGCTGAGATTTGTCCTCGACGCCAATGACAGCGACGTCGTCGACCAGAGGGTGATCCAGGAGTTTGCCTTCGAGTTCGGCGGGGGCGACCTACATTTTACATCTGATCAGTACATGCACGGACGCCAAATCAAGGAGAAGGGGAAGGGCGAATTTACCTGGAAACCCTTATACTTGATCAATTCCTTCACACGATCTGTGATGTAGAAATTGTGCTTGTCATCCTGGAATCCGACGTCTCCCGTCTTGAACCATCGGTGTCCGTCAACGACTTCAATGCAATCCTTCGTCGCGGCATCGTTCTTCCAGTATCCTTGGAAAATGTTCGGACCCGCCATCCACAACTCTCCAGTCTCTCCCGGACCCAATTCTTTCCCTTCAGCACTGACGTAACGTGCAAGCATATTCGGAGCGATCTTTCCCACGGACCCGATAGAAGAATACCACTCCTCCCAAGGCTGGACATGTGACAGGGGACTGGATTCAGAAAGGCCGTAAGCTTGGTTAATCTTGATTTTGTACTTTTCGTGCACCGTCTCAACCAGTTCGCGGGTTAGCGGGGCGGCGCCGGAAGTCATCATGCGAAGACTGCTAATGTCATAGTTCTTGACAGTATCATCTCGGGCGAGTCTCACGATGACTGGTGGCGCTACGTAAATGTAGGTGATCTTGTGCTTTTGGATAGATTCGAGGAATATTTTGAGGTCGAAGCCTGGCATTACTACCAGCTCAATGCCGCGGTGAAGAGGTTGCTGGACGAGCATTGTGAGACCGTACTAAGGAGAGGCAAGGTTAGTAATTCTCTACATCTCACTTCAGCATAGCTACAGACTTACAATGTGAAAGAAAGGTAACACGCCCAGGATCTTGTCTTCGCCGCTCTTGTAGTTCTTGCCCGACATGACGTTGGCCTGGTTCAGATTGGCGACAATGTTCGAGTGCGAGAGCATGACACCTTTCGGAAGACCTGTAGTGCCTGAGGAGTACACAAGGTAAGCCAAGTCCTTACTTGGATCCTTGACCTTTCGTCGCTTGTAGCGCTGCGCTCCTGATGTCTTGCGGATATTCATCCAGTGCTTGACACGATGCGTGTCATCTTTCTCCTCGCCGAGGATAATGATACGATCTTGGTCAATTCCTGCTGCTTTGGCGGCCTTGAACGCTGTAGGTAGGAATGCCTTGGTAGTGACGATGGCTTTGCTTTCGGAATTCTTGAGCTGAAAGGCAAGTTCGTCTGCAGAGTAGCCTGGGTTTGCGGGAGACACGATGCCTCCAGCGAAGAAGACGCCGAATATAATTGGTCCGACATCAATGTCATTCGGTGCATAGATGTTGAGTGTGTCGCCACGCTGCCAATCCCAAAGGTTGCATAGGCCTTCTCCAAATGCTGTGGCCAGAGCCTTGACGTCGGCGAACGTGTACGCCCTGTTGGTGTTTAGGGCAGATCGATAAATGACTGCTTCAAGTTAGCATGTGATTTCAAACAGCTCTGTTCAGCGCATACCTTGGTCATCTCCAAAGTCTCGATCTTTGCGATCAAACATAAGCCCCCAGATGTCTACATTTGGCACGGTGACATCAGCGTATGAAGACTTGGTCGGCATCTTGATGGATTCTTCTGGATCGGTCCTGCAACGCTCCGTATGTGGTACAACCCGGCAACAAACTAGCTATGCAATAGCAATGATGAAAAGGACATGTCAGCACTGCGGCTCTCCCCACCTCTGTGAGGTGCCAACGATATTCGGCCATAGCGCGTAAAGATGAGTGATGGGCCTCGGTTAGCGAGTAATCGAATAGGAAAGCATACATCATAGTCGCCAAGATCGGCATTTCCTTTTTCCGAATTCGGGCCAGCAGTGAGCATCGTCACTTCTTCTCTCCCTTACACTGTGCTTATGTACTTCTGTAGTCTTTCTTCGACAGTCAGACTAGATTTTGTCAAGGCTAAAAGACGGAAATCACCTACAAGCATGATGCTGCCTACAGTTTTGACTCTTGTCTCGACGTCACCTAGGATCCCAATCAACATGTCGGATGGCGCTTCCAATTGCCTCGACGACCAAGCGGGATATGGTACTGCACCTCGAGGCGCATCTTCGGCATTTGCATCAAACATGCGGCCCCAACCTCGACCAATCTCCAACAAGAACTGAACGCGGAGGACTCAGAAAACAAGACCACTTTCCCCATGGTGAACTCAGTAGCACAGGCCACCGTTGCCGAACATCTTCCTTGATAGGCACGGAGCATGAAGTCGAAACTCTTGTACGCTTGCGGGATGCCGATGAAGAATCTTTACGCGCCCAACGTGCCCCGTGAGGGTTACACAACCCACACTTCTCCATCAATTGCCCCATATCGACCAGGGTTCGCCATGTGGGCGAACGTGGGCAGGCCGATGATGCGGGTGAATACGCGATAGACATAAAAGTACAGGTAGGAGTGCTATCCCGGTTTTCTGGCTCTTGCACGCTCGACAGTATTGAACATCATGCCTTTGTCTGGCCGCCTTCTCAACTGGGCCATTACGGCCGTGGCCGGTTCCGGTTTCCTTCTTTTCGGTTATGATCAAGGTAGGAAGATAGGATTTGGTCGAGATGCGTGTCCACTGACGCAACGAAGGTGTTATGTCTGGCCTGTTGACAGGCGTCGCATTCACAAAACAATTCCCAGAAATTGACACCACGGATACCGGCACCGGATCTTCGTCCCTCCAAGGCACAGTCGTAGCCATTTACGAAATTGGTTGTTTCTTCGGCAGTATCTTCTGTCTCTTATTTGGAGAAAAGCTTGGGCGAAGAAATTGCATATGGCTGGGCTGCTTTGTTCTAAGCATTGGTGCTGCTCTCCAGGCTGCTTCTTATGGCATTCCACAAATGATCGTCGGTCGCATCGTGGCTGGGCTTGGGAATGGTATCAACACGAGTACAATTCGTAGGTTCATGGACGCTCAATAGCAAAAAACAATACTGACCACTTCCAGCTGTGTGGCACTCCGAACTCATGAAGGCAGAGAAGCGAGGCAAAGGATTGTCCATTGAGCTTGCAATCAACATCTTTGGTGTTGCCACTGCTTACTGGGTCGACTACGGGATGAGCTTTGTCGAGAATGAATCGCAATTCCGTTTCCCCTTGGCTCTCCAGATCTTGTTTGCTCTGGTCACAGCTGCGGGGCTCTTCGCGTGCCCGGAATCACCCAGATGGTCAGTCATGGTCCTTCATCAGCCAGGTCGTATCACTGACGAATTTTCAGGCTCATTGCGCACGATCGATTCGAAGAGGCTCGCGACGTTCTTTCACGCCTTCGTCTTTCCTCCGAGAACCAAGATACCGTGAACCACGAAATGGCGGATATCAAACATGCTGTGGATGAAGAACGTGCTGCAGCAGCTGGCAATGGCTTCCGAGCTTTGACCAAAGACGGCGGGCAGCGCTTCAGGTACCGCACTCTGTTGGGTATTGGAGGGCAATTCATGCAGCAACTCAGCGGCATCAGTAAGACATACTTGACACATTCTCATTTGCGTAATGCTTACAGCAATACAGATCTCATCACCTACTACGCCCCTGTTATCTTTCAGCAGTCGGTTGGTCTATCTCATTCGCTCTCACTGCTCCTCGCTGGCTTCAACGGAATTGCGTATTTCTTCTCTTCACTTCCTCCGATCTGGGTTCTGGACAGACTCGGCCGCCGAAAACTCATGCTCTTCGCCTGTGCTGGACAAGCATGCTGCATGGCCATCCTTGCTGGAACAGTCTGGGATGGCTCTACTTCCTCTGGTATTGTTGCGACGATCATGCTCTTCTTGTTCAATTTCTTTTTTGCTGTGGGTCTACTTGCTATCCCATGGCTGCTGCCCGCAGAGTACGCTCCGCTGGCCATTCGAACAAAGGCTGCCAGTTTGGCGAGTGCCAGCAACTGGATCTTTACGTTTCTGGTCGTCGAGATCACGCCTGTCAGTATCAAGAGTATTGGGTACAAAACTTACAGTAAGCAAAGTCCATGATGATGTGCCCGTGAGCAACACCACTGACGAGCAACAGTCTATTTTGCCATCTTCAACGCATGCTTCTTGCCGTTGATCTACTTCTTCTACCCAGAGACGCGCAACTTGTCGCTTGAACAAATCGATCGTTTGTTCACTGGGCCCAAGGTTGTTCTTCACATCAAGGATGCTATTGGAGGCGCTGATATCGTTGCGCCTGATACTGCTGCAAACGGCGACACCAAGGAGATGGTTGTGGATCGTTTGGACAGGGTTGATTGAGCGGCAGTTTGCGTATAGTGTTCAGGTCGCTTGAAGGTCTTTTTATATGAAAGCATTCTTATCTTCAGCATTCTTCCTCAGGCCCACACAGATCCTGTCGTCGTCCTCGTTCTCTCAATATCTTCAGCGAAGCGCTTACTCTACTGCCATCAACGCGAGAGATAACCTCCTTCAACAGGAAGTGTATGCTTATCACAAAGTCAGTGCAGGTCATATTGTGCTAAGATGCCACCACTCACCCCAGTCACCCACTGCGCATCCTCACTAGCCAAGAACACAGCAGCCTTTGCAAGATCCTCAGGCTGGCCCAGCCCACGGAAAGGATGCTTCTCCACCAATTTAGCCTTTGCAACAGGATCAGCCCACAAAGGTCCCGTCATTGACGACTGTGTATAACCAGGCGCGAGCCCGTTGACGTGTATCCGATGAGGAGCACAATCTATCGCGGCAGCCCTCGTGAAATTCAGTACAGCGCCTTTACTCGCACAATAAGCCGCGGTATGCTCTGCAGCAACATAACCGAGGATAGAAGAAGTATTAATGATCCAACCTCGATCACCACTAGAATGAGGTTCCTGCTTCAACATTTGTTGCACAGCATACTTCGTCCCAAAGAACACGCCCGTTGAATTCACGTCTTGTGTTCCTTGCCAAATATCGGTCTCGATCTCCCACACAGGACGGAAATTCTTTGCTTCGAGGGAAACGCCCGCATTGTTGACCATAATGTCAAGTCTGCCGAATTGCTTGACTGCAGATTGGATCAGGCTTTCGACGGATTCTGGTTTGGTTACGTCGACAGGGCTGAAAATTGCTTGACCGCCGAGGGCTTTTACTTGTTCTACTGTCGTGCCATTTTCTTCGCTGCTGCCTTTGTAGCGAGTGGTTTCTCGAATATCAGCACATACGATTTTGGCGCCTTCTTTTGTGTATGCGAGGGCTGTTGCTCGGCCTATGCCTGATGCTCCGCCGGTGATCTGTTGAGCGATCTTAGTACATTTCCTTGGATGGAATGCGTCGACGTACTATAGCAACTTTGCCAGCAAGTCGTCCAATGGAAGCCATTTTTCTCTATGAAATAACGATCAAGAGCTGGTGAGGTGAGTTGTCTGCTGATGTTGGTTATGTATCAGAAGCTGGAAGTACTGAATGGGTAATCCGATCATAGACCATGACCAGAACAGGACCTGCATTCCAGTAGCGAGGCTTCATAATGAGCAGCTATAGCGAGGCCGTGGAGCGGATCTGGAAGCTCTAGCTCCCACGAGTCGCTTTCATGTTCGAGCTCATGCGGGGTATGGAAGGTAAGGCGATGTTGAGTACTGCTTTGGATAGGGCGATGTGCTCTTGCCTCAACTCTGCACACAAGGAAAGTGTTGTGAGGGCGGACAAATTTTGCAATTTCAACATGATATCTCAACGGAGTACTTCCCGACATGAATTAAAGAGAACTCCATTCCAAGTATTCGATGACATTGTTCGGTGCTGTATGAAGCACTACTGTCTGCTTCGACTGGGTCATATTTGAACCGTGTGCCACGAGACGTGGCATGCACGTCCGTCTCGCGGCTAAATGTATGGTCGTTCTTAACGACGTATATATAATTGAGACTCTGCTGTACAAGTGTCTGGGAACGAGAAATGGAGTTTGCAGGCTCTCCATGGCGCATAATGTGGCTGCGAATGTTGTATTGACATGGTAGCGAAGGTTGTGGAAGAGAAGTGCCAAGTCTTCACTTGGCGCACGGATCACGCACTTCCCAAAATTTCCGATAAATCCCCACGCATTACCCAGCCAAAGAGATTGCAATGGTTGAAGGCTAGTTTTGTGCTATCTTCGTTTTGTGGAAGTATCATATTCAATAATTCCTGCTCCACTAACATCCAATCATACGGTGAGATGGCCGAGCGGTCTGTGAGTATTCACCTCCAACTCCTTCACCTACGAACATTCGCTGACAACCGCCAAGAAGGCGCTAGCTTAAGGAAATCATTCAGTTGGTTTCAATCCGCTAGTCCGAAAGGGCGTGGGTTCGAATCGTAAGCTCTACCAAAGAGGTCAATTCCAAAACCACGAACTAACAAGACTAGCCACTCTCATCAACATTCAGATTGTCTTTTTTGCTTTCCTCCTGCGAAGAAAGACCATTTTTCTTGTTCGGTAGCTTGTTGCTTATGGGCAGGAATGAGAAATGCCTTTTGCAATTTTGTGGACATCATTCACTTGGGATTTTTCTTTCACCATTTCGTATCGGACTACCCTGAACTTTCAAGTTTGATCTCAAACTGCTAACAAGGACTTCGAAGTCTGTGAAAAGCAAGCTTACCAGGCCGCTTGGATCATGCACCTGCAACAGTATATGTCTAAGAGTCGATTTGAGGCATCAATTCTTTTTTGTATTGACGATTCAACTTTTACGGTGCTATCAGCAAGAGTTCATTACGAGTTGACTTGGTGGTGAGCAATCCGTTGATGCGAGCAGGGGCCATGCTTGATTATAAAATATGGTTGCACAAAACAAGAAGCAGACCATTGGCAGAAGGCGTCTCAACTCGTTTATGAGCGGTCCACCCTAGTCCAGAACACGGGAACAGCAGCGATGTACAGACCATCGAACACTCTGAGATCCACACAGTGATATTTCCTATCGGATGCAAGCTCAGGAAATGGCCACTCTCGGTTTGCCGAACGGCTTGATATCAGACGGTAACATGCTGCTTGTGACACAATTGAGATACATCCACTGTACCGCAAAGGCACTGGCGGGCCAGTGTCGTCAGCCAAACTCGATTACAAAGGTATGCACACTGCTGGTCTGGCGGCCAGCGCCAGTAGCAGGGCAGCCGGTGACCTGTAAATTTCATGCCGTGAAATATTCTTCCCCCACTGAAACCCGATAACATGTGAAAGTAGTCCGCTGGCCAGGAAGGGTGTATTTTCGTGTTGTGGGAACATGGGATGTTGCGGTGAGCAGGAGGTAAAGTCGTCGCTCAAAGCACAGACACTCCATGAGAAGGAAAGAGCACCCAAGTGGCAACGACAAACTCAACACACCTTAACAGCGCGTCTACATCGGCCATGAACTCCCAGTGACCGATACCAATTCAGACAGGACGTGCAGCGAGAATCGAACAAGAGCGGGAAGACATTCAGCCAGCAGCGACACGGCTGAGCCACAAGGACTTGGTGAAGACCAAGCGGATTCTTCCTTCGCAGCAGCTCAAGTCAACTCAAGTCGGTAATGCGTCCAGCGATTCGAGAAACTCGTCCCGAACCGATGGCGGAAATGCGACCACATTCCACGCCCCCGTGCTTGTTGACTCGTCAGCAACATCATCAGAAACATCCAAAAGCACATCCGCCTTCCGTTGACTACAACAAACCTCCGAAACACAAAGAAGAACCTCAAGACCAGCTCATTACAATCATCTCAATATTCTGCTTCTGATTACCAGTTCCTATACGTCCGGAAATATCCACAAGAGAATGTGAGGGATCGCCCCCCTTCCTTATCGTCATTTCAACTTTTCTCCTTCTATGATGTCGCGGCCATTTCGACCTTTCGACACCTCTCAAAATGCAATCTCGTCTCATCAATATGTTCCCATCCGATCTATTTCCAAGCATTTCGCCTGTCCATGCAGCCTTCCAATGATGTCAATTCCGTTCTCCCATCATTACGCTCAAATTGCAGCAAAACAAAATCAGAAAATCCAAGGATGGATCTGTCGTCTCTTTCTGGCAGGACAATCAAGATCTAGCTCTTAGAAATTGCTCGCCGTGTTCACACTTCCAGGATTTACGACACCCGGGTTGTTGTGTGGCTGCTGGTATCTCTCCAATCCCGTCCCACTGGCAAGTTGTGGCGAACTCTTCCTCACGCTGTCATTCTGGGAATCGCCACCTCCACCATAGAATGGATCCATTGCGGCTTCTTTCTGTGCCTTCTTCTTTCCCCAGATTCTCCAGGCCACGAGCGCAACGCCGCCAACCAGTATGGCTCCTCCGATACCACCAACGACTCCTCCGATGATCTTTTGCGAGCTGGACGATAATCCGCCACCTCCGCCACCGGAACCACCGTCTTGAATTGAAGGCGCGATCGTGGACGTCGCAAAGCCAGTAGTGCTGGCAATGACACGCTGAGTGGTGCCTGTGGTTGTGAAAGCCGAGCCATCTGATGTGAAGACTGATGTGTAGGTCGAAAGTTCGGTTCGAGATGTGACGAGCGGTGCGGTGACTACGGTGGCGCTGGAGAGAGTGGAGCGATTAATCGTCGTGCTGCCCAAGTCGACAACTTCGCTCGATGCTGTGGTCGGTACCACTGCCGTTGATGTCGCGATTCGCGAAGTCACAGTCGAGCCATCGGCGTTCGTGGTGGTGACATCGACTGAAGTCGGCACGTTCGTCGTTGAAGGCGCTGCCTCTGTCGTCGGCGTCGTTTCTGCTGTCGGCGTGGTCTCTGGCTGCGTCGTGGGAGTCGTCTCTGCTGGAGCGGAGCTCGTCGTCTCCTCCGGCGGGGCGCTGCTCGTTTGGCTCGACATTTCTGATTCTGACGATGTTGTTTCGGCGGCGCTGGAAGTGACTCCTGTTCCGACGACCTGTCTCTTATTGGGAACGATACCGCCAGGAAGTTCGTCTGCTCCAATTTGGGCGAATCCAAGGAACAGTCCGAGCATGATGGATGCTGGGAAGGCCTGGTAGGGTTGTTGGGGTGTCATATGCCAAGCAATTCTGGTCTTCAACAGACTCTAGTCAGGAAGATCACGATTGGCCGCAAGCTCAAAATTACGAACGCCGACGGGTCTTCCGGGCGGAGCTGACGTAGGCTTCAGGCGGTGATCAAGTGTGATGAGTGATGGTCAAGCGAAGGTGAGTCTTGTGTTTCTCTCAAAACTACAAGATGAATTTCAAGCGAGTGAATGTGAGATGGTTGTCGGTGGGTCGGTGATGAGAAGACAGAAAGGAATGGTCGTGGATGCATCAGCTCGTGAAGAGAAAACCCGCAGGGCGCCACCTTTGGGGCAGCATCTTGCTGGGTTGTTCGGGCTCGTACTTCCGCTCAGCATCTATTTTAGACTTTTTGTCGCGTGCCGCGCCCGTGCCACTGGACTGGAGCGTCGTCCGGTGGGTCTTCAAGCACTTTGAATACGAATCTGCTCTGCTGCTGACATCACAGAAACCTGATTTCGATTTACCATCACAGCACTTGTCTCCATACACCAAAGACCCTACAGAGTGCCTTCTGATGATACTGAGAGAGACGAGCTGAGCGCGCTTGCAACGACCACCCAATGGGCTGCGCGAGACATGGGACAAAGCAGGGACCAGCAGTTGTCAAACGCGCAACGCGCAATCCTCCAGCAGGGATGCTTCACGACACGAGCCCAATCCAGATCTTTCTGGCAAATCCCCCATCACCATCAAAGAGACCGTTTCAGGAGTAGCGAAAGCAGGATTCACACCCTCTTCTCTGGCACATCCAATCTTCTCATTTTTCCTGTGCACACTCTGCTAATTTCTGGCCTGTGGTCGTGGCAGTTGACCTACAAATTCGACCGAGCTCGTGTTTCCATGGCGTCCATTCGAAACGCTGACCAAGCGCGCGGTGGGGCTTTGCGCGCGTACGACTCGTCTCGGCGAATATTGTAGAAACACAAGCTCTGGCAGATGTAGCAGCTGTGTGCATGAATCTCGCTCCAGCTCGGAGTACGCGCAGCGCATCATTCGGGTGCACAGAAAATGCACAACGCGTTCGAGTGCCACCCAAGAATGTGTCATGCTCAACTGAGACAGGGGCGCTTCATGCGATGTTCGATTTCTTCATTTTGGTCCACCGGGCGCTTCAACACCCGCGCCGGCTCCACGCAACAGGCAGCATTATTATTCGGAGGCAATTGTGACAATGACAGCCTCATCATCTTGTCACGCCGTTCTTCAGCCAAGACCGAACCACACCGCCCGGCTCGCCGGTGCTATCGACGACGCGTTGCGGGTCTTATGAAATTCTGAGCGGGCACGCGAATCGCAGATTGTTGCTTTCAAATGCATCGGAGCCAAGTCTTCAAACATGCCGCCGTTGATGATCGTAGTCACAGAATTGACTGCACTCACAGGGTCTTGCAACAGCTGATTCAACATATCACCGATATCACCCTGCTCGTGTCACAACAGCTATATGGCAGCTTCAAAGGCTTCATCGCACAATTGTGCTACCTGGTCAATCTGATCTTAAAGCTGTCGCGGAGAAATTGCGTGAAGTCGATCAGTTCTCGAATATTCCAATGAATGTTGCTTCGTCTGGCGACGGCGAAACGAATCCGAGTTCCGCACGAGCACCGTGAATGACCAATGTTGATATGCTGCATTGGATACTCCCAAGGGATCTTCAAACTGATAGCAGTTTCTGCTGGCTGAACTTGCCCTATCGTGGTGGACACTTCCGTCGGACTTGGTCATTTTAATGGTCACCTGCTTCGTGAGACCTGATCTGCTCTGCTCATATCTTCTACGAGCGAGTCAACTCCGACACTATGGGCTGCTCCCTTGGAGGGCAGAGTTGCACAGAAGACACTAAACAATGTTGCTGCACTCATACTTGGAGCTAGCCCCTGGTCGCCGCCGTGCATGTAGTAGAATATACCATTGCCATCGCGCATTCACCACAGCAGTCAATCCACTTACAAAAGCTGTGCCATGGCTGCAGATAAGTCCTTGACGATAACCAGGAATCGTCAGCTCACAGCAGTGCCATCCTCAAACAGATCGGCATCCGACAATAAGAAGACACGATCAAGACCTCAGAACAACACAAGACCACAATGTGCTCTTCCGCAGATGTGGACGACTTCATCGCATGCACCAAACGAATCGACCTTGTAATCGAGCATGGACTCACGACAGATCCTGACCTTTCCACGTCCCTCGCCAAACTTCCTAGCCATATCCTCATCGACATCATCGAACACTGCAAAGCCCACCTTTACGAAGCCGAGGAAACCAATGCAAAACTTTACAGCAAACTGAACGATTCGCATCCTGAAATCGACCTGTCCGAATATAACCCTTCACGGCCTGACCACATTACAATCTCCAACACTTGCACACTCTCCGGATCGTCAGACCCTCAAAGCCTGAGGTGATACATCCTCAGTCACCTTCTTCCCCTGATCCAGTCTGTCACAACTCTGAATCGCTGCCTCTACCACTATTGCATACTTCGCACCACTCAGACGGCTCTACCCGATCATCCAACGACTTAAATCCAAGACTGGCCTCTTTCGATTGCGTACTCAAAATCTAAAACCCTCCCTCGGCTTTTCTTTTCTACCACAAAATCCCCCAAACACATCCTCCCGCAACCTCAAAGTTGATGCTCTCGACAGTTCCCATAAACAAAACAAACTGCCCGACAAAACTCTCATCAGAGCAGCACCACATCGTATGAGCAATGCGATATTCCCGAAAAAAGTCTGCAAAGGGGCCCCCATCGAAAAGAGCCAACACACAGCACGATCGCGAAAACTAGCACAATGCATCGAGAAGGTGTTCGCCCAAACCTGCAAATTACGGTAGGTTTGGAAGATCGAATGAAGAATGTTGGGAAATGCATTGAAGAATTTGATTTGGTCGTTCGATTGTTCCTGTGTAACCCGATAAGAACGACGAAAGCTCTCCCTTCCCATCCACCTCCCTCCGATCCAGCAAAGCCACCATATCCCACACCTGCAACCACTCTCTCCACCATCCGTTCCGATAAGTGACCCGTTCAGACATTCTTTCTCTGTACAGCAACCCGGGCAATAGAAGCAAAAAACGATCGCTCAAACAGAAGTCGCTCGCTCGCTGAACAGCAATTTCAACGAAAATGTCAAATTTCTCTCATACCATCATACTCCGTCTTCTACTCGCCATCCGCGAGCCATGCCCGACAGTCGTAGCAGCAGCTGCCCCAGCATTCGCATTCGCATTGGCACTCGCACTCTTGACTGCGGCAGCAGTAACCGTAGCTGCCGGCGTAGCTTTTGGCACACTGCTATGCCGTCTGTGTGCCGCAATCACCCTTCCGCCGACCTTGCCACTCGTCGATGACGAATCGTCCACACTTGCTGGAGAGCTGGACTCTTTGAAGTCGTACAGGTCGAGCTCTTCCAGCCTCTTAGTCGCAGCGTCAACCTGGTCCGGGGGCGGACTGATTCTCTTATCTAAAGCTTCGCGTCTTTTCCTAGAATTCGCGAGTAGAGTCGAGATGGAATCCGCTGTGGATGAGCGTGGTGAGCGCGGGATGACATCGATGGACTCCCCAATGTCGCCCAGGAGACCAGCCGAAGATCGGGCAGGCGATGCACGAGGCGAAGGGCGTGGAGAAATGTGCGGTCGATCGTCAGTCGTGAGATGTCGGAGTGGCGAGCCCATGCTCTCTCTGCTGAGGCTGCTAGTATGCGGGAGGCCGCCCCATGACGAGTCGTCTGCGGCTTCTTCTTTGATCTTCACAACACCCGAGCCAGTTCTCTTGGTCGTAGTTGATGTGCTCATGACTCGTCGCGGGTCTTGCAAGCCAGATATGGCGTCTGCCATCTTCTTGTCAGGTCGACGCATCTTCGCCACGAGCGACGGCTCGGCGTAATTTACTGCTGATCGTGCCCGCCGCGAGGGTCGCTGGCTGCCTTCTGTGGTGTTGCTGATCGATGAGAGATCTGCCGGTGGAGGTGTATCGCGGCCTCCATTCTTCTCAGACGGCTGGGACGTAGCGGGCGAGAAGACATCGAAATTAGCCGGGGTCTCGGGTACGACTTCAGTAGACGAAGGTCGAGATGGAGCAACTTCTGCTAATGCTGGAGCGTCGTCGTCATGAGGAGCAGGCACGGGAATCGCTGACATGGAAGACAGTCGTCGGCTGCTGCGTGATGGTGCACGCTCACGCTCAATGGTAGGCTTGGAGTCGACTGGCTTCTTCAACTCCTCTTGCACTGGCTCGATCGCTTTGCGAGTAGTCTTGACAGGCGACATATTGGTGCTCTTGTCGCCAAGAACCCTCCTCCCTGGCTTCGTGGGCGACGATGGCCTCTCAATGTACTCCACGGGTGGTTTAATCGCAACAGCCGGTATTTCTGTCTCCTCGGATGCTGGTTGCGTCGCGGAAGGCTTTCTGCTAAAGGTGAAGTCTCCCTGCGCAGGCGGCTTTATCGGCTTGTCATTATCGCGATCAGACAGTTTCCTCTTGGCACCTGTCTTCAGTATCGTAGTTGGGGCATCGTCGGTCTTGTCGGGACTATGTGCCAGAATTGAAGACCTCCTTGATTCCCGTGGTTGAGATGGATCCTTTCTCTTCCGGCGTGTTTCGAGGTTGATAGACGGAAGAAGCTCCTCCACTTGGTTGCTACTATCTTCTGGCTCCACAGGGTCTTCCTGGCTCAGCTTTGGTAGGTCGTCAAAATGTGCAACAGGCGGTGGGCCCAGATCTGGACTCCCACTCGCGGTACTGCCTCCGCTAAGACGGATCTCCCTGATCTCCAGCTCCTCGAGAGTCCGTCTTGGAAACATCTTGTTCTCGGTGATAGTCGGCATTTGCGTATCTTGCATGAGCTCGGCCAAGGGTTGTCTCTCGCGATACTGTTGTCTGCTCGGGCTGAGAATGCGAGCTTTTTCAGGCATGTCTCTTTCCTCGACCGCATCATCACCCTCGTCGATGCCTTCTATGAGCCCGCTGAGTTCCGCCAGCTTCGCCTTCAGGTCCTGCTTGACTCTCCTGGCCGCAGCGCTGCTCGCCTGCATTCGCGCATCGTACAACTCATTCTGTAGGCTGAGCACCTGTTCCCGCAAATCCAAATTGTCGCTCAGCAGCTTGCTGACTTCCAGCTCCAAGCTTCGGATGCGGAGGGATTGCGTCGAATTGTTCTTTGCGAGTTCGCGGTTCTGTCGAATAAATCTACGTTTTACTTCGGCCAAATCAGCTGCTGGCGGCAAGTTGTGCGGTTTCGATTTCGTGCGCATTTCATCGCGTTGAAATGTGTGTGGCTGGGGCGTCAGCACGACGAGGATGACTTACAGACTTCAACACTCTCTGCTCCTGCAGCACCAACGCCCGCGACCAGACTCGTCGCTGTCGTCGGAGCAGGTGCAATGGGCGGCTCGTTCAACCGCGCCATGCACGAAACTTGCGCGTGCGCCCGCGCGTATGAGATGATCGATTGTGCGAAATTCGATATCGGTAGTAGTGATAGTGGTGCGCAAGGTCGCTAGAGGTCCTCGGGTGGGTATCCAGACTTCCAGAGGAATACGACAGGCGCAGCAATCGCAAATTGTGTATCGAGTCCTCGTGTAACCTTATCGTGCAGCTCCTGCCGTGTAAACAGATGCGCGTTGTGAGGAGAAACAGGAAGCTTTCTCGCTAGCTGCGGCTCTGCCCGCCCGAGACGAAACGCTCAGCACTCGAACGCGTTCCTGGGCGCAAACGCGGGGAGGGTCTTCCATGCACCCACTTCGACACAACGCGCCGGTACGCAACGATGTCATACGCGCCACGACCGACGTCCGGCATGATGCGCCCGTCCTCGGGCTTGGGCGGGCACGGGTCGACGAACTCGCAGTCCTCCGTCATTCAATCGCGCATCAACGAGAAGAAGTTGGAATTGGAAAGTCTGAAGCAGCTACGCGATCTTTCCGCTGGTCTGGCAGGACAAATGCAGCAATTGGAAGAGAAGCTGGCCACGCTGAGCAATGGCACGGAAGCTGTGGCTGCGGTGATGGCGAACTGGAACACTGTGCTCAGAGCGATACACATGGCTAGTGGTATGCAGCCTCTCTCGTATTTCTATCTATTCATGTGTTGCTGACACTGCCGTAGCTGCTATTCCGAAGCCAAAAGAAGCCGACGAGCAACAGCAGACCGAACCGAACGCAGAGCCGCAGCTCCCACAGACGTTGGTCCGCATCCCGATTGAGCAGGCCGAAGATGCGAAGAAAGCGATGCAGGAAAGCCAGGCCGGTGGATGAACTGCTGCGGCGCCGAACGAACTGATATCTTCTGTCCTCGACTTTTTCCACCTACGCTCGGCCAGCCTTTCTCAGCAATCGAATCCGAGGTAGTGATGTTACCTGCTGCTGCTGCGCAATGACCCAGACCATGTTCGAGAAGCACACAACCACGCTGCCGAAAAAGCTGAATGGTGCTACCACCTAGCCCAGACATATCGAGAAGCGCGAGAAGCCAGCGTCCTGGTCTGCAAAATCTACAGGCTGGTAGAAGTACCAGTCTCGTGTCTTGCACGAACCCCTCGGGCAGCTCCGAGGCGTATATGTTACGATGCCACGCCCGTGTGGACAGACTGCCTTAGCAAGTCGATTGCCTTGGTAATGATGTCCGGATAATCTCATAGAAGATGACCAGAATAAAGAGGATATCCTCCGAATGAAAACCTCATCCTCAGCCCTCGCTCTTGTTCTTTCCCTTTCCTTTGTATTTCGGCTGCCTCTCGTACGCGTTCGGGCTCGGCTTCCTATCTTTCGCACTCCCTTCTCCCTTTTCATGATCATGATCGTGCTTGCCTTTCCTCCCTCCTTTGCCACCCTCTCCAGCTCTCCTCGCTCTGCTCAAATCGGGTTCGGAGTCGCTATCATCGTCCGAGCTGGAGGAGGAATCACTGTCACTGTCGCCAGGTTCGTGAGGTTTGTGGTAGATACAGCAAACTTTGGAGCTCTTCTTGCCCATGCCTTCGTTGTCAATGACATCTTCAGCCCATTGTACGCGTGGGCCTGTCCCAGATGCGGGTGACGCGCCTCGAAGGCGAAGTGTAGCAGACGGCTGCGAGCTGGAAGTTGCGGTGATCGTTTGGCTGCCCGGTGTAGGTGTCGCTGTGCCAGACCGAGAGCCTGCAGCGGCGAGATGTGTTTGGGGATGGGGAGCCATGTTTGGATGTATCTCGCGATTACTGTGTGTCCTGATTGGTATTACGAGCACACACACGTTCTGAGGTCGTAGGTAGACATGAGCAGGCTGTGCTCGCGCAATGTCGGATAGATGATGTAGGCAGGAGGGAACCTTTGTTCGCAGCAAAAGTGACGCCGTTGCTGCAGGGCACGTGGAAGAGCAAACCCCGCCGCCAAATCGAATCGACTAGAGCCGCCTTGGGACAGCCACCTGCAGCAGACAACCAAGCTCGCCCTCCCAGCAACACCGACAACACCGCGCTGCTGCTTCTGCGACTGCTGAGAGTGTTACGGCGGGTCTTTGCACAATCTATTCGGCTTCGAGTCGGCCGCTTTGTCATCGTGGCAGCGCGCGCAGTGACGCTTTCCACTCCTCTCCACGCACGCTAGCACGCGGCACCCGCCACTTTGGCCAGCCAGAGCACAAACACGCCCACCTCTCTTGCACACTAACAGTGCAGAGCTTTCCACTCAACACCGCTCCCACCACCGACAGGCTCCTCTCCTTCACGTGCACCATCACCGCAATTCACTATCCCGCCCGCCGCTGTCACCGCTGCATGAACCCCGCCTAGCCACCCTCCAAGCGGTCTGCGCGTTCATCTTTTCAGAGCACCCGCCTGCTTGCGAGACACCCAACACCGAACTCGAGTGGTGACCACCACACCCGGCTACAAACATGGCGACCACAATCGAAGAGCTCGACGCCACGGTGCGCGCCTTCTACGAGGGTCGTGGTGACCAGCAAAAGGCGGCACAAGCCTCACTCAATCAATTCAAAGAGAACCCCGATGCCTGGCTCATGGTCGACCAGATCCTCGAAAAGGCGCAATACCCTCAGACTAAGTACCTTGGGCTGCAGGTGCTCGACAACGTGATCATGACGCGGTGGAAGGTGCTGCCGCGAGACCAGTGCATGGGCATCCGGAATTTCGTCGTCAACGTGATCATCCAACAGAGCAGCTCGGAGGAGAGCCTGAAGAAGGAGCGCGCATTGCTCAACAAGCTCAACCTGACACTGGTCAGCATTCTCAAGCAAGAGTGGCCGCACAACTGGCCCACCTTCATCAACGAAATCGTCACATCATGCCGCAGCAGCCTTCCCATATGCGAGAACAACATGGCCATTCTGCGACTGTTGTCAGAGGAAGTATTCGACTTCTCAGCGGAGCAGATGACGAGTACCAAGACGCGCCAGCTCAAGCAGAGCATGTGCGACGAGTTTACCAGCATCTACCAGCTCTGCTCTGAGATTCTACGGACTGCAGACCAACCGAGTCTGATCAAGGCCACACTCGAGACGCTATTGCGCTTTTTGAACTGGATTCCACTCGGCTACATCTTCGAGACCCCGCCCGGTACTCAAATGTCGCTGATCGAGCTCTTGCGCAGCCGTTTCCTCGAGGTGCCTGAGTTCCGCAACATCACTCTCAAGTGCTTGACCGAGATTGGCAGCCTGCAGACCGAGCAAAACTGGAACGAAAAGCTGGTGGAAATGTTTACTGAGACGCTTACCACCATCTCCAAGATCATTCCTCTTACGTTAGACCTCAAACAGACATACGCTTCTTCAAACGGCAGAGACCAAGAGTTTGTCCAGAATCTCGCACTCTTCTTGTGCAATTTCTTCAGCAACCACCTCAGCCTCATCGAGGCGTTACCGAATCGAGACTTCTTGATCCATGGCCACTTCTACCTCATTCGGATAAGTCAGATTGATGATCGCGAGATCTTCAAGATCTGTCTCGAGTACTGGACGAAGTTGGTGTGTGAGCTGTACGACGAAATGCAGCAGATCCCCATCACAGAGATGAACCCACTCATCAACATGAGTGGAATGGCGAATGGAGGCGGTGCGATGAACCCACAAATCCTGGCTAATTACCCACTTCGCAAGCACAAGTACACCGATGTGCTCTCCAACCTGCGACAAGTCATGATCGAGAAGATGGTCCGCCCTGAGGAGGTGCTCATTGTGGAGAACGATGAAGGAGAGATTGTGCGTGAGTTCGTCAAGGAGTCGGACACGATCCAGCTCTACAAGACGACGAGAGAATGTCTAGTGTTCCTGACACATCTTGACGTCGTCGACACCGAGCAGATCATGTCCGAGAAGTTGGCGCGCCAAGTCGATGGCACAGAGTGGAGCTGGGCCAACTGCAACACGCTCTGCTGGGCTATTGGTTCGATCTCTGGTGCCATGAACGAAGAAACCGAGAAGCGTTTCCTGGTCACTGTCATTAAAGACCTGCTGGGACTTACGGAAATGAAGCGTGGCAAGGACAACAAGGCTGTTGTGGCATCCAACATCATGTACATTGTTGGACAGTACCCACGATTCTTGAAGGCGCACTGGAAGTTCCTCAAGACTGTCGTCAATAAGCTTTTCGAGTTCATGCACGAGACGCACGAGGGTGTGCAGGATATGGCTTGCGATACGTTCATTAAGATTGCCAACAAGTGCAAGCGGCATTTCGTCATCCAACAGCCTGGCGAGACAGAACCGTTCATCGACGAGATTGTCAAGACCATGCGCAAGATCACCTGCGATCTGTCTCCACAGCAGGTCCATACCTTCTACGAGGCATGTGGTTACATGATCAGTGCACAGGGCCACAAGAACACTCAGGAGCGCCTGATCGGTGAGTTGATGAGCTTGCCCAACGCTGCCTGGGACCAGATCATCCAGTCAGCCCACCAGGACCCGAGCATATTGCAGAATGCCGAGACGATCAAGGTCGTCGGCAATATCATGAAGACGAATGTCGCAGCTTGCAGCAGCATCGGAGCGTACTTCTATCCACAAATTGGCCGGATCTACATGGACATGCTCACCATGTACCGCGCATCATCACAACTCATCGACGAGGCCGTGCAGCGCGATGGCAACATCGCCACCAAGATGCCCAAAGTGCGAGGTCTGAGGACCATCAAGAAGGAGATCCTGAAGCTCATCACGACCTACGTCGAGAAGGCAGACGATTTGGAGATGGTACATACAACGCTGGTGCCTCAACTGCTTGAAGCCATCCTCCTCGATTACAAGAACAACGTGCCAGATGCACGCGAAGCGGAAGTCCTGGCAGTCATTACTGTCTTGATCACGAAACTTCAGGTACGTTGGACCCAGGCTACTAGCAACTACATGATCGTACGCGCACTCGCGACGACAGGTAAGCTCGACGACGCTGACATGACCCCACAGGGCATGATGACCGAACAAGTGCCTGCGATTCTCGACAATTGCTTTGAATGCACTCTCGACATGATCAACAAGGACTTCTCCGAATACCCAGAACATCGTGTTGAGTTCTTCAAGCTGCTGCGTGCGATCAACCAGCGTTGCTTCCCAGCCCTCATCAAGCTCGACCAGGCTCACTTCAAGCTCGTCATTGACAGCTGCATGTGGGCTTCTAAGCACGACAATCGCGCTGTCGAGGGCGAAGGTCTCAACATGTGTATCGAGTTGGTTGAAAACATGGCGAATCACACTGACCAGCAGACGTGCGACGCTTTCTTCCAGAGCTTCTACACCACTATCTTGCAAGACGTCTTCTTCGTGCTCACTGATTCCGACCACAAGGCTGGTTTCAAGTACCAGTCGATGCTGCTTGCCCGACTCTTCTGGCTCGTTGGTGCCAACAAGATTTCTCAGCCAATCTATACTCCAGACCAAGCTACCGCCGGCACTACCAACAAGGACTTCTTGCAGAACTTTGTCGCATCTTTGCTCAGCAATGCTTTCCCGAATCTGCAGGCCGCACAGATCACGAACTTTATCAAGCAGCTTTTCGACAGCACAGAAGACCTGCCCAAGTTCAAGCTGATCCTTCGTGACTTCCTCATTCAGCTCAAGGAGTTTGCCGGTGACAATGCCGAGCTCTTCCAGGAGGACCGCGAGAAGGCAATTCGCGACGCCAAGGACGCCGAGCGCGAGCGCATGTCGAAGGTCGGCGGTCTCCTCAAGCCTTCGGAACTTGACGAAGACGACTTGTGACTGGACCAAGAAGTGGAGTTGAGCAAAGGGCGGAGTATAGACGCGGAAAATGATGCATTGGAACAATTGGGCTGGGTTGCTTAAATTGTTCGATACCTTTCATACATTCAATTGTGGAAAAAGAGCTCGAGAGAGCGAGGGCAGACACGCATGAGACGGCTGCACACGACGAGTGCGGTCAGAGGTAGGCTTGCGTGGTCCGAAAACTGCTCCTTGGGAAAGCTCTGGAGAGTGTGAAATGATGGCGCGCAGGCGAATCGAAGGGATGATACGAGATACATGCGCGCGAAACGGCCGAACTATAAGATCAAAAGAAGAAAAGATTTTGACGAAAGAGCATGAGACTACTGTAGCTGCCATTGAAAGTGACAAGCTGCAGAAGATGTAGAGAGACAGTGGTAGATTTCCAACAAACAAAAAATAGCATAGCGCGTCGATCGCGGAGAAATGGAAAGATTGAAAGTGAAATACTTTTGCATTCGTGCTAAATTCGTGTAGTAGAGTTTCGTCGGGGACGGTTTCGGACTTCCCAGCAGATGGGTAAGTAGTAGCAGAGAACACGTTAGGGGAGTTATAATCGCCGTATGCCTTGGCCCACTGCTTGTCCTAAAGCTCCACATTCTTCGCAATGCATGCTGTTCGAAATTGTTGCGTATCTGCCAATATGCCTGGGCGACCGCGTCGTTGTTTTCGCAAATCTTAGTCCTAATATTTTGTACAAAACATAGCCAGTTGGTCTCGCAGAGGGCTTTGCAAGGAGTTTAGAATGTCCTGGCGAATCTGCTCCAAAGGCATCCTCGTATATACTTCAGCATTGAATTTCGACTAAACATCAGAGGAAGTCCAGTAGTTCGTGGTAGTACCATCATTGCTTTTAATCCTGCTAGCTGGTTTTGGCTTCTTTTTCCCTTCTCTACTCGCCTCCTATCTTGCAAGTCGGTCTGCTATGTTTTGCGCATCCTGTTCGGCGCTAGACCTAACGGACACTTCCTTAATCGATATAGCAGCTTCTTTCTTCTGCTACGTCTTGTTCGTGCCGGTTATTGCTTCTGTAAAGAAGCGATATGCGGCAGCCTTCTTCCCACTGTCGATCATCAGTTCGGTCTCATCTCCTTCCTCTTTGGTTTCATCGTCTGACGCTGCATCATCGGCCTTCGCGGGCTTTACATTTGCGCTTCGAGGAGTAATAGTGTTGCCGACAGATGGACTAGAGGGATTGACAGAAGAAGCACCAAGATTGTTGCCAGAAACGAGCGCGTTTGAGTCATTGTTGCCATCAAGATTGTCGTCGATACTATCATTCAGTAGCTTCTTCACTCGACAGGCAGCAGTGATTCGATGTGTAGATACATCAAAATCTGCGGTATTGCGGCATACTTGGTCAATCTTTATCTCCCGAGTCAGACCTGTAGTTGCTACGCGTTCGTGGTTTTGAGGTACTTGTATAGTGCCTGCTGTCCGTGCAGCGGGGAGTACGACTAGTTTCTGGCAATTTGTACGCACAAGAACTTGTCTGAGAGCCACACAGATTGGCTCGGCCTATGACCGTCTCGTGGAGTTAAGGGACCGCTTGAAGGTATCTCTGAATATTGTTATCGTCGCCACAGGGCCCTTAGCTCGCTCTGAAAGCGTGGTACCCATCAGTGGTATGGAGAGAGAAGAGAGGGACGGGATGTCTCTGACGATACGTGCCTCGGGCAGGCTGGACGAGATGGACGTACGGTGTCATGCAGAGCTGAAGTCATGGAGAGAGAAGAGAAGAACCCAGATGTTCCTGACCAGTCGCAGATCGCGTAGCTCGGAGGAGATGGAAACACAGTGGCACGCAAACGTCAAGTTGCGCGGAGAAAGGGGTAGAAACGAAATGCTTCACAAATGATATGATCTGCATAGTGCGGAGCGTCTGGTCACTCGGTAGCATTCATCGCTCGAGTTGCGTGGAGTCATAGGCTCAGCACTTATCGTCTCCGTGTTCGTCGTCAGGAGCTTCCAGTTCCCTGTCGGGAGACCAAGCAGCTCAGAATATTTCCAAAATATGGAGTCACGAAAAGTATTGTCATAGTCACGAGAGCGAGCTAAATCCACTGCAGGCCATCACCAATGAGACGGGATAGCCAAGCGTGGGTTTGTCACATTCTTTCATTTAGAAGCTATCTCTGATCAGCTGTACTTCGCCTCGCGCTTTGCTTTATTACCTCGAACGGCGCAGTTAGTACAAGACGCGCGGAAGCAGAGCTGTAGGTGAAGTTCCCCTGCAAGCCATCGCTTTAGGATAGCCAGGCAGGTTGACCAACTTCAGCTGAATACAAGATCGTGAGCGCGAGAATTTCACTTGATGTCAGTAGCCCTTGTGTCGCGACTTACTGCCTCCAGCCCCAATCTAATCGTCAGTGGGATGCGTCTTGTGTTCTGGTGGCGTCGTCGCTTCTGTCCAGGCAGAGGTCGTCTTGTAATTAGTATCACCACTGCAGGCCAATCTCCAAATACGGGATAGCCAGGCAGTGCGCGCGTCAATCTGAGGGTCAAATACGCTCCCTCGAAACGGCGGTCAATACGCTCCGCTGCGTTTCCAGTCGTTCACGTGTTCCAGAGTCGGCCTGTTTCTTGTCCTAGCACCACGGTCGGTGTCGTTCGGCGAGAGAAAGGTCCAGTTCGAGGGTCAAATACGCTCCCTCGAAACAGCTGTCAATACGCTCCGCTGCATTTCCGGTTCGTGAAGAATTCCAGAGTCGATCCATGTCTTGTACTAGCGCCACTATCGGCGTCGTTCGGCCAGAGAATGATCCAGTTAAGAGGGTCAAGTACGCTCCCTCAGAACAGCAGTCAATACGCTCTGCTGTGTTTCCGCTCCATGAAGAAACCCGGATTCGATCCGTTTCTTGTCCTGATACCACGGTCGGTATGGTTCATTCGGAAATGGATCTGTGATGTGTCACACCTCTGCAGGCCATCGCTTAATATGGGATAGCCAGACAGGGTGATCAAGAGTTAGTGATCGGGATGCTCGTATGTATGCATCACCGATGAAACGTCAATTCCGCCCACGGGATCTGCCTCTGCGCTAGCGCCAAGCTCCAGGTCGACTCGTCGGTATGTCCAGTGGCTGTGATGACCAGCCACGCACAGAGCCACGATGGCAGCTTTCGATTACCCGAAAGGCCTGCCTCCGAGCCCGTGCGCGTTGGTGACCCAAGCGACAGGGAGCTTCTTCAGGTTGGCGTCCCCGTAGTGCTGAGGAGTCTTCCAGAGTTTCCGGTCACCACCTTGGGCGACACAATCCTGGGCTGCTTGCATGTGAGCGGCAGCAACAGGACGAGAGGTTCCAGCCAGCTCGAAGAAATGGTCTCCGTCTTTCCAGCGGAGGCCATATTGCTTAGCCCAGTCGTGCACAGCTTTCTTGGAGTAGGCTGTCTTTTGCTTGTCCCGAACCATGTCTCTGTTCCACTTGCAAAGCTTCGTGATCTGCTTTACCATGCGCTGGGGGCCCTGCTGGTAGCGACTCTTCTGAAGCTGGCGCGTCACCTCCCCCGGAGTCTTCTGGGCAAGTGTCCTCCGTGGCGCCCGCGTCGTCGCTCCACCGGTTGCCTGGGCGGGAGCTGCAGCTGCCGGAGTGGCCAAAGGACCCACCCCTTGGTGACCGTACTCACCCCACTGTCCTGTAGGAACGTACTGAGCGTTCACCTGCGCCACATCACCCTCTCCACCGAACGTCTCAGCTGCCTGAGGACCCGTATAGAAACCTGGTACCTCGGCGGCAGGTCGTCCAGGGCGAGGGCCAGAGAAACCAGCAGCATTGTCTCCACCAGGCGCAAAAGTGGCCTCCTGCTGTGCATTGACCGGTTGTGGCTCGGTCAGATTGGCGAGGGCGGAGCGATCCTGAAAGTTTGCTCCTTGGACAATGGGAGCATTGACCTGCTGGGTTGCAGGTAAGCTTGGCGTGACCAGGGCTCTGAGGTCAGCAACATTTCCGTCGAAGGCAGGATAGTTTTGCCTTTGCATCGGCGGTTGCATTGGCGCGGCTGCCTGGTCGAAATCGAAGTCGCCAAGCGGAAGTTGAGGAAGGCACCATTCACATGGCGCGCGGGTAACGTCCGACAACTCCCTCATGCAATTCCAGCAGCAGGGGTTGACGTCTGCGAAAAAGTCCATCTCTGCTAACATTTTGTGAGGTTCTGACTACCTCGATCCGACTTGCTTGGCGTGGTGTTGGTTGAAGCCTTGGAGAGTGTGTTGAAAAGAGCTGTGGTGTTCGCTTATTCAACGTGGTCGGCTTCAGAAATCTGACTGTAATTCGACTGCCAGAGGGCGGGGGGACTGTAGCATATATTGTTGCAATGCGTCCGACCTACTGTGTCTTTTTCGAAAATTTGGTACTCTCCAAGAGGTGAGCGAAAAAGGGATCCACTCTCTCCCAAGCGACAATGATAGCGATGTCACATTACGAAGGCTTACAATATGGGTATGTGCAGATAGCTACGCTTCAGCACTCCAAGCTCGTGTTCTCAGCATCTCCATGCGACACCGACGACGTCGGCGGCGGCGTCGTGAAGCAAAATGAGGCCGTCGACGTGAAATTTTCAGTAAGGGTTCCATGGAACGCTTCTTCTGTTACTCGAATGTAGCTGCGCCTCCCTGTCCGACTTCGCTCCAGAAATACATGCAACATGACTTTGAGAAAGCTGTGCATCTGAGGATACTGTGATGTAGAGCAGAGCCGCGCGATCATCCTCCCGTTTCTCCGGGAGCCGTACGACGCATAAACGTTGCGCTATAGCTGTTCGGAGCTGACCGTGTGCCGAAGCTAAAGGCGTACGAGCCGACCGCTTGGCCAAGCGTTCCAAGATCTTTATGCAGGAGCAGCTTGGGCATGCACCCTGCGGTAGAGATGGCCCATGTTCAAATCATAACTTCCAGCCCAGTGGCTGCTTTGGGTAATCGCAGTCGAGGTCGAGGCCAGGAGCGGTATCCAAGTAGCTCTTTCTTCCCCATCCGCTCAACACTGATAGCCGAAGAGTCAGTCAGCATGTGCTGCACTGCAAGTGCTATGCAGTAGGCTACAAGGGTGGGAAACAGAACCGTTTTGCATGATAAGTCCGTAGACATCGCAGGAGGGCCTGATCGATGCACAGCAGGCTCGCCATTCACTTGCACTCGCACCTCTTTCTGCTCCAGATGGCCCGCGATACCACACTGGGCACGTGTTTGACAGGACTTCCCAGTTTGACAGAACTCATCGACGGCGGCTTTTGCGCGGCTAGCGCTCCGACAGAACTTACGGGAATTCCTTCTGCTTCAGAGATCGGTCTAACCATGTGCCTCCAACGCCCTCGAGACAGCCTTCGCGCAACAGCAGTGCGCGCAATACGACAACATGCACCAGCATCACTGCAGAGATGCAGCCCGCAGTGGGCAGGTACCTACAGCTGCCGACGATTGGGTCCAGCCCACTGCTCTCATAACGCTGGCCAGCGAGGACACAGCCTCGGAGACCGGTATTCGCATGCGCGCGCAGCAGGCCGCTCACGAGCACTGAGACACGTGAAGAAAGAGAAGCTACAATGCGCGAGCTTTTTCGTGGACCATACACTTCTCCTACTTCATACCACGGCGAAGGCGTGAAACCCGTTCCGCGGTCGACGGATGGCTGCATGGAATGGGGTCCGTCGCAAGGACGAGAGGGCATGAATTCCTGCAACAACCTCTCGCCAGGCGCTTTGAAGATCGGATCCGAGGGGGGCTTTGGGGCATGGACTGTGCCCAAGAGAAGAGGCTTGATACCTGCGCGTGGCCAATAGTTGAAGTTTTCTGGACTGCACACCGCGCCGCTGCGGCTTCGAAGAGATCACATCCAGTCTCCTCGACATAAGCATAGCGATGTTGCAAAGCCGTATTTGCTCAGCATCTCAGCAATCTACGCACTAATTCACAGACACGAAAGGCATCGAAGACATATCAGAGCCGACAAAGTCGTCGAAGAATGCAGCATATGCTGAGCATATTCTAATAATCGGGCTCGTCACACATGTCATCAACGAAACTTCAGCGCTGTGAACTATTGCGATCATCAATGCCAATCATTGCATCCTGCCAAGCTCAGAAGCAGCTTGAGACCGAGACCTGGCAACATAGCTCTTCCTTTACCACCAGAGTTCGCCTATGTCCGGCCGGCAAAAGTCCTGAGTGGTCCATACGAAGATCAGGCGAGCATATGATCGACGCTGATAACTCCAATACCATGATGCCTTTTGCAGAACTGCGATCAAGGCCGCACGAAAAGAGAGGGCCACGACAGCACATCTCCACCGTCCCAGCTCCCTTAAGCAGCCAATACCAGCAATACAGCTGCTGTAGTGTTACATCGTTGTCATCGACAACAAGCATGTGTCGGATGGCTGAAGTGTTGATCCAGCTCAACCCGAAGGAAATCTACTCTTCGTTGCATCATGAGCCGCCAATGGCGAGACAAGATGAGGTTTCCCTCCGCGAATCTGCCAGCCGCCAGCTCATGAAGGGACGTAACGCTCCAACATAGTAGCATCCGGTAGGTAAGCTCTAAAGCTCGCAGCTCTCCAGTCTTTCGGCCTCGGGTGATTCGTTCATTTTTGGATTTTTCAGGACGGCCTCCTTTCTGCAGATTTCTCATTTCTGGAGTGCCGCATCTCAGCTTTCATTGCTCTCTCTCCAGTCCGGAAAATCTGGCACACCGAATCTTCTCATGTGTCGCCTCGTTTGGCCTTGCCGCATCTTGACGTCGACCTTGTTGTTCTTTCCCATCATTTTTGGGAGTTGTGCAAAAGGTGGGAGTCGCGTTAAGCTTCGCTAGCGCCTTGGCAATGCAGCGAGTCGCGGTCTTCAAATCCTGGTTCGGCCCTCACGTCCCGCAGATGCACATCGTCTCGGCAGACAACACATCTCATCGCCTTCGACAACACTTGACCGAGCATTGCAACGAGTACTTTGGGCCTCTTGGAATCGACGCGCGCCGCAAACCTCAGAGGAGACCGACGCAGAAGCCTTGTCGCCTACGGATTGAGCCCGCCGCCCACATTGCGACTGGTGGCGGCAATTGGCCTTTCATAAAGTGTTAGCCAGCCCCAGTCATCGAGACTGGGGTCGCATCAAGATGTCTGTCATCCTCTGTACTGGTAGGTCGGCGGCGTCGTGCGAGCATCTGCTTCGATTTGTAGGCTGATTGGGAATGCCAGCTGGGTACGATCACACCATCCGGTAAGCAATCGCATTGTCCTGGCTTGCATTTCTTCATTCCGAGACGCGTCGCAAATGGTGTCCAGTCCGGGCCAATATGCAAGAACACTCGTTGTGCGCTGGACCGTTATCTCGAAGGCAGAAGGCCGTGCAAATTCGAACGGAGGCTCTGATTAAGTACACTGCGCAAAGACGAATATTACCGGAGGGCACCGAACTCTACGTCCTTACTATAGGCCTCGACCTTTTCTGCACTCCAATTGAGGACATGGTCCTATGCGAAGGCTCAAGAGGGTAGCAGCAAGAGCGCTCTCTCGTACGAAATGGTTCGGCTGACACCTTCGACGCAGCTTCTGGGAAGCCCTCAGTGGAATTTGCTCGCGTACCATTCCGCATCCCGACTCGCAAGTCAACAGATTATGCATATCTCCAGACAAACGCTTCCTCGCCGCTGCTGGACACCATACTGTCAAGCTCTACGATATCAAGTCCACAAATCCCGCCGCAGTACTCACATTTGAGGGCCACACAGGCAACATCACCGGGGTTGCGTTCCACTGTGAGGGCAAATGGATGGTAACATCCTCAGAAGACGGTAAGTGACCGACTCACATGCTATCAGCTGTCTCTAATGACATGTGATAGGCACTGTGAAGATTTGGGATACTCGCAGTGGCCACATACAGCGCAACTACTCACATGGCGTCCCCGTGAACGACGTCGTTATTCACCCGAATCAAGGCGAGCTCATCTCCTGTGACCGTGGAGGTAACCTCCGGATCTGGGATCTATCAGAGAACAAGTGCAGCCATCAGCTAGTGCCAGAGGAAGACAAAAGTATTGCTTCAGTCACTGTGGCCACCGACGCTTCACTTCTTTGCGCCGCTGTCAGCTCAAGCACGAATGGCGCTGTGTTCGTATGGCGACTTGTCACTGTCAAAGACATGACTACCCTCATTCCGATCACGAAATTCAAAGCGCACGGCACATATATCACAAGAGTTCTGCTGTCACCAGACGTTCGCAAGCTCGCCACTTGCTCTGCCGACCACACCGCGAGAATCTGGACTGTTGATCTGGAGAAGGCCGCATCGCCAGAAGAGACGACAGATGAAGATGGTGCCGTCGTGTCCGCTTCTGGCGAGGACAATACTGGAGCGTTCCCACTCGAGAATGAATTGGACGGCCACCAACGCTGGGTGTGGGACTGCGCTTTCTCGGCAGATTCTGCATACCTCGTCACCGCTTGTAGTGACCACTATGCAAGGCTGTGGGAGTTGGCGAGTAAGAAAATCATTCGACAGTACAATGGGCATCATCGCGGCGCTGTTTGTGTTGCGTTGAACGACTATTCTGAGACAAGGTGATGTGACTCGTGGAGCTTGTGGCGCATGCGACAACAATGCATGGGAAGGGGAAGGAGTATTACGGCGTTGATTAGACTGCTCTGACAACGAATTTGCAAATGGACAATGCACCAACAAGTCACTGCTGCGACACTGTGCGGTGGTGGGTACAACCCATTTCCGACATCAGTGCGAACCCGCAGTAACGTCAGATCTGGATTGGGATATGTGCCTTGATTTCCAACTGTATTTCACCAATACGGACGTTGCTACGACTATCAGAAAGAGCCAAACCGTGAGCTGTTGCTCTTTCTCCAATCTTCTATGCTCTTGCCACGCGCCATCTTGTCTCTAGCACTTCTCAGCAAAACCGAAGTCCCCAAGCCACTGATGACCATAACTGTCCCAATCACAATCGTCCCCATTAAGAGAAAGTTTCCGGCCACACCTCTTGATACGTTCCTTAAAGATCCCCTTATGCGTATTCTTCCTCCCCTGACACGTCCTCTGCCACTCCTCGCTCTGCGAATCATAAGTCTTATTGACATTCTTATCAATCGGCGGCAACAAAAATTGTTGTTGATGACCAGTCGCATTCGCAGGTCCGTACCTGACAATCGCAGTATTCTTCCACTGATCTGTCGCGCCTAGTCCAGCTTTATTGAGACTTTTCAGTTCATCTTTTGAGTAGCAGTCTACAAAGATAGATTTTCCTCCGATCGCGGGAACGCAGACATCGGAGGCTTCGTTGGTCATTTTGACGATTCGGGAGTTGAGTTTACATTTTGGTTCGGAGAAGACTGTGACGTTGCAGCGTTCCATGGGCATGAGGAGATGTTTTTTATTCATGCCGGGGAATTGCCAGTATAGGCCGGAGAAAATGTAATCTTCGGGGTGGTTGGCGCGTTCGACGTCTTCTTTTGTGACGTGGGGTTTGTCTTTGAGCTCGTCGAGCCATCTGTCGCGGCCGTTGTGGGCTGCGTCGAGTTCTGCGTCGAAGGTTATGCAGCGGTCAATTTGGATGTCGCGGGTTTGGAGGTGGGCGTAGTTTGTCATATTGTGACGACAGCCTGTGTAGCGGACTACGCGGACGCGTGGGTATAGTGCGTCTGGCCATGGGTTGCGGCGGAGGAGGCGGTGGTCTTCTTGGAAGTCGGTGTAGTCGCCAACAGGTGTAGGGGTCGCTCTGATACCTGAGACGAAGCTCAGGAAGTGGAGAAGGAATTTGGTGAAATGCATGATGGCTGTTCTTCCCAGTGCTTGTGAGATGGTCTCTTCTCAATCGGTGTCCTGAGAAGTTTCCTGTCCGGAAGTCTGGTGGCTAAGCAAGGTGAATGAAGCCAGGAACCTTGAGGGGCTGCAGCTTATGAGGGTAGCACCTATTTTTTTTTTTTTTTTAATCTTTGGCTCGAAGCTTGTGCCAGCGTTGCTCGACCCACTTCTGCTCTAAATACAGAGGACAACTTTTCTTACGGGCTCTGCGTGGGACCGGGCCACTGGGTGTAAACTGTTCCGGGCACATGCATTCACGTGATAGCGGAAGACTGGTCGCAATACTCGACTCCGAATTAGCTATTGCGGATTTGAGCAGCTGAGAACGAGCGAACTCACACACAAGCATATGTGATCAGCTGCAAGCAAGCAACATCTGACACCAATCCACTCTTGCGACAGCACCTTTTCTTGACCATGTTGCTCTGCGCTTTCTCCTTCTGGTGTGCGACCGGTATGGACTTGGTGTGCTCATCGCAGGGCTGATCAATGCGACGGGGACGTCTTTGGTCTTAGCACCGCAGCAGGGACCGACAGTACTGAACACCACCCAGCGACAGGCCGGAGCCTTCACTCAAGTGAAGTCAAGTATGGCCGGGTCAGGCGACCGCGACATGAAGAACTTATCGCGGCGCCATACCAGAGGTCAATTCTCCGATAAAGAAGCGTTCCTTGCCATGGAGATAGACCTGGCCAATCTCAAGATGGACCCAGAGACCCTAGAAGCCGACTTCTTCAGAGTACCCGAGCCACCCACGATGGAACGACCAGTTATGAGGAGAATGCAGCGATTTCCAGTGATCGCTCTTGCACAGCACAGGCTCCCGAGCATATCCTCCGTCGTTGCCAGTCCGCAGAACTTGGAGAGCAGAATCGAGAAGATGCGCGCCATCATGCGAGATTACACTTTGTCGGCGAAGGAGAGATCGCAAAGAGTTCGGAATTTGACGATTCTGGCTGAGCAAGATTTCGTCGAAGCAATTGGCGCCAACGACAGGCAAAAGGACGATGCAGTGGCCCCCAAACAAGTCAACGATCGAGCAGACCGTGCAAGCCGTGGCGCCCATTCCAGAAAAGACTCCTGCGTCGCCTCGGGGTCTTTCTCAAAGTTGCCGACCATCGCTGAGGAGGAGATAGAGGTTTGCAAAGTGCTCAAATTGGAGCAGACCAAGGAGGGCTTGAGCAATGGGCTGCTCATGAAGTCGCGCACCTCACGATTGCCAAAACCAAGTCCGCGCATCCGAACTCGACGCGATACGGTGAGTGCTGTTGTGTCGGTGACGAAGGAGGAGAACGGTTGGGAGCAGACAGGATTTCCTTCAATGGAAGCGAAGTTGGCGAGCTTGGACGCATTCTTCGACGGCGAGCTGGACCCGTGATGATATGGCCAGACGCAATCCAGGTTGAGAAGACCGGTGGTGGTTGAGGATGAGATCTGAGGCGAAATGTGCTGTCACGTAAACGGGCTGCGATCTAGAGCAAGATGCGTTGGAGTGATGGCATTTCCAGCTGCAATTTCCAGAGAGACACAGACCTTGCAGAGCTTGGAAACACGATGGTAGAATTTTGGCGTCCTAAGTTCAGATCATGCCAATGTAACGAATGATGATTCCCGATTCACAGCCTGGCATTGTTCGCAGTTATGAATGACAGTCATATGCTGCCGGCAATCTTGCTTACTCAGACGAGTTGTCTCGCAAAGCGTCGAATTTCGGCAGACCACATGTATAGAGTGCGGTCGACTTGTCTTTTGCCTGTGCGGCGTGTCAATCTTGAACGCCGCGCGCAGGTCACTGGTTCGAACGCTGGGCGGTACGTTCATTTCCTCCTTCGTTTTTGCTCTTCTTTTTGCCTTTCGTGCTTACTCGAAAAGAACTGGATAGAAGATTCCTGCTTACTCAGACAAGTTGGCGACTCATCGCCGACTTTAGTTCCGGCAGATCCCCATAAACAGGATCGTCGACTTGTCGTTTTGCTGTTTTGACGCGAAGTTCGCGCAGGTCAGGGGTTCGAACCGGCGGTGGCCGTTTTGGGGGCAGTGGACTTTTTTTCTTTTCGAACTGAAAGTACTGCTAATTGCGGAATTCACGCTGTAGCCTTCGAGAATGGCAAAGAGCTCTCCCATGCACGTCGTAGTAGGCGGATGTGAGATGTATGATGGTGAAGGATGAATCGAGGTGAATTGCGCCCTACAGGACCTGCCTCTGTGTGCAAAGACCTGAAATCTCGCGATGCTTTGCAGTATGCTCGTCCTCCCGCTTGTTCTGTAGACATTGGTCATGTCGCGCAGCATATGCTTCTCGAATGGCCATCGCTCAACTGGCGGGCTGGCGTCTGGCCGTTTACAGTGAACATGGTGGAAGGTGAGGCGCCTAGGAATTGAAATGAAGACGCATTCCCTGTATGTGTGTTATCTCGCGTCCACACTGCATGGCGCGTCGAGATGGCGTCGTCCTCGCGATTTGTACTCCACCGAAGATGCTCGTGTGGTGCTGTACCTATCTCTCAGCCATGACGATGTCTGCTCTTCAGCTCTTCACCTGCAAAGCATCTCCATCTCCTAACCATCCATCTCGTCTCTTATTCCCACTCTTGCTCCAACGCGATCTCATGTCAATCGATTCCACGCAGCAGTGAAGTCCACGAATGCACCAGGAGCTCGGGTTCCGCCTACCGTTTCGGTCTTGGCTGTGCGGCCCCTGCCTCAGCTTCGCCCTGCTCGGTCCAGACGCTCATCGACCAAATTTGCTGCCAATGGGCAATCCTGAAGGATGCCACAAAACAACACGAGAGGCCGCGTGAACAGTCCATGTGGTAGCCGGCATGACGTCTGCACAGCCTTGAACAACCAAGCCGCGTGTGAAACCCTGCCGATCGCGCTCTTTCCTCGTGGAGAGATTGACCATGGGCTCAAAATAGCACGAAAAGCAACAGTCTCGGAAATGCTATATAGTGATGCTTTAGAGACGAAGCTGTTGACATATCTCTAGAGCGAAATATCTCAACAACACAAAATTCCATCATCGAAACCTGTGAACCAAAGCGAATGCTGCGTAGTCAGCACAGCTACCTTCAAGCCACCGACTAAGCGAACAAAACACGTGAACGAGCGGCCTCAAGAAGAAGTATACAAAGACTGCGACCGATCTTACAAGCCCTCGGAAAGGTCAATAGCAGATCTTCAGCACCTTCAAAACACTTAGAAACCCAGACTCGAACCCTCCCTCCAAGCTTACAGATATGACCAACCGCAAAGACCCACCGGGCACCATGGCCTCCGGAGGCTCAAGCTGGAACGACTCCGGTTTCGCTTTTGCGCCCAATACCAATACACTCGACGCGCAAGCTATGCCATCTGATCAAGCCGCCGCAGCCCGCATCAAAGCTGCAGAAGTCATGGCTGCGTTGAAGAGCGGCGAACCCGGCGCCGCAGATAAGCTCATGGGAGATAATGAAGGGAAGAGTTCTGGCGGAGGTTTGACAGGTTTGGGAGGTCCGAATGGCTTCTTTCAGAAATTGAGAAAGAAGAAGGCAGAGAAGGAGAGTAAGAAAGCGAGTGATGGGGTGGTGCGATAGATGATGTGCGGAAATGAATTATGAATGACGTGAATGATGGGATGATTTCGGCAGCTTTCATGATCAATCAGTTCTGAATATTTGGTTACATGAAATAATTGAACTCGTTGCGTTCGTAGCCTGCTGAAGTCGACACGCTGGGTGGCAGATCTTCAGGCCTCGTGCCCCAAGTGCTTTCGTTTCGTCCAAGAGTGAGTTCCAGTACGCCACCCTCCAAGAAGAACGAGTGTGAATACCAGTTCTTCGTATAGGGCTCACCATTCAAGTTAGCACTCTGAATGTAGATGTTCTGGTACTCTGGGTCGAAGTTGATGTTCCGGATAGTGGCCTTCTTGCCGGTCAGCTTGTTGGTAACGCTGACCTCTTCGAAGAACGGAGGCGTTATGAAGTAGACATCCTGCCCAGGATTGGGGAACATTCCCATCATAGACAGTGCCACGAAAGATCCCATAGCTCCGCTATCGTCGTTTCCGGGAATGCCATTGATGGTGTCGTTGAATTGCGAGGGGATGTAGAAATGTGCCCTCTCAGCGCTCTTCCCAGGCCGTCCTGCGTAGTGGTACTGATAGACGGGAAGAAAGCCCTGCTCGTCGCCAATGTAGAGCAGACCAGGGAATTCATGAAGGTAGTCAAGACGATCGACAAAAGTCTGGACGCCACCCATCGTTGCGATTAGAGAGGCCTGGTCGTGCGGAACAAAGAACGAATAGAGCCAGGAGCTTCCCTCGTACGTCTCGTGTCCATCTGGATTGAGATAGCAGCTTGTGAAGTTCAAGATGAGGGAGCAAAAAATTGGATCCTGATAGCCAAATGTGCCGTTGAGGAATTTGGGCATCAGGAATCCTTCAAAGCCAGTATCAGTGCCGTTGATGCTGCTGTTCTGATCGGCCTTCCACATGTTTCGCCAGTATTCTGATGATGCGAGATACTTCTCGTAGTCCGCAGTAATGCCCATTCCGCGAGCCATCTCTGCGATGCAATAGTCATCATAGGCATATTCAACAGTCCTACTTATGCTGCGGGTGAAGGGACCCACGCCATACGGGTCATAATCGTCGGTCGGTATGTAGTTCAGAGTCTTCCAACTCAAGAGACCGCCACGGCCTTCCACCGCCCAGTTCTGAGGCTCTTCCTCGGCGTCTTTGACGACAGCCTCGTACGCGGTCTTCCAGTCGACACCATGGTCCGCAGCCAGTTGTCCCAATTTCAGATATGATTCCGCGATGACAACATCGGCATTGGACCCTCCTTGAGTGAAGCCTTTGCACAGCGACATTCGGCAATCCGGAAGCCATCCTTCCTGCCGGTAGATATCGATAAGACTGCGAATCATCTGAATCTGGCTGTACGGATCCAAAATGGTGATCAGAGTGTGGATGCTACGGAAGGAGTCCCAGATGCAGTAGTACGAGTCGTAATAAGGCTCGGTGCTGTTCCATAACGGGTTCTCATTAGTGTAATCCTGAGGCGAGATGGACGCACGATAAAGCCCAGACCAGAGCACAGTCTGCAAGCTTTCGTTGACTCCGCCAGGCTTCACCTCGACCACTCCAAGCGTATCTCGCCAAGCTTCTTGGGCTGCTGCATAGGTGGCATTGAAGTCAAAATTGGGGATCTCTGTTTCGGCGTTGTGGCAAGCTTGACTGATGGAGATAAAACTGACGCCTACTCTTGCCAATATTTGACGATTCTCTGTGGGCGCCTCGAATCTCGTCCAAGCGCCAGCAGGCAGAAGGTCTGGAGAGTTATTCACACCGTCAACCACAACGCTGAGATTCTTGGGCTCGGTGCCAGCGCGGTTGTTCATGAAGACCCCAGTCTCTCGAATGTCGGCACCAACGAAGTCGGCGCAGAAGTGCAGCTCATAGTTGCCGATTCCAAAGCTGGGTGAGAAAACTCCACTTCCGGATATACGACCAGAGCTTGGATCTACAGAGATCGAGCCATTGATTCTCGACCGTGGCAGATCAATCAAGTCCACTAAGATGAGCGGGCTGAGTGTGGAGTTCCTCTCGACAGGTTGCTCTGGAAAGTTGAAGCGATACAGAGCTGTGTGGTTTGTCGCCGTCATTTCCGTATGAATGTTAGTCTGCATAGAGACAGCAAAGTATCCAGGATGGGCTTCCACGGAGTCGTTGATGCGAGGCACCGAGCGCAAGTCGTATGGGAATACGCATTGATTGATATCATCGTCGGGACAGCCGGCCTGTGGGAAAAGTGGAAAGTTCCCTAATGACGGGCTCTGCAACGTATTAGCCAATGCACTCTAACTGGCAGAATAAGGAATGCGGGCATGTATGATATTCATCAGAAATGTTGATACAGCTTGTAAGTTTCATGAAATTTCAATTGGTCTCCAAGAAGTGTTTTATCATCATTTGAATGCGCAAGATGCTGAAAGAAGATGTCACTTACTCCTCCTGTGCCCGAATCATGCATGTGCGAAAATCCCTGTGCCCCGTGGTCAGCCCTTGAAGCATCGGATACTGCTGAGATGTGCATACCGTGATGTTCCCAGTCACATCTCCAGTGCTGAACCCGCCTTGATTCTCAACATTCACATCAGCCCCAGCTTTTGCCATGCCAAATGGCAGCGTTGCGCCAGGAAAGACATGGCCGCCATTAGTCGTTCCTATAAGAGGGTCCACAAAAGACAAGATGTCAACTTGTGCTTGTCCATGAGCGGCGAAGAATGCGCTCGCAAGAGCAGCGAGTTTGACGTTCCGGGAAGCCATCTAGGTAACGACCATGAGAAAGCCAGAGGCACAAACTTCAGGCATCTCGCGGGTCAGAGACTTGGCCATCAAAGGCTTCATGTACCTGACCGCTACCGGGGTTCCCCGCCCTCAATACGGACGGATGCTGTGGAACAGCACCAAGCGCGCATGGTGAGAAGAGCAATGACCGCTGATCTGCCGGCCGGCGGCTGAAGTGCGTCCATGATGGTCGGTGGTGATGTAACGTGAACCCCAGATGGATGTTGAAAGTTCGGAGTGGGAGAAAGAGGAGAGGAGCTTGGACAGAACGGAGCGAAATGCCGCGAGCCGAGGACGGTGCTTGGCGGGTCAGTCTAATGCTTGTTCTTTTCGAGACATCTTCATTTGCGGTCGGTCTTCAAGAACTTCCCAAATCTGCAAGCCGGTCGTGAGTGCTTGATGTCTGCTGGCTGCACAGAAGTTTGAGCGCTGCCACTGCCTCGAGTTACTGACAGGCTTTGTGCACAAGGTAAGAGGCGACCGAAGGCAGAAAGGCAACCTCACCCGGACATACCGCGAGATTCGAGCCTCTGTGCTACCAGTCTTTGGTCAGTGGTCGAACGTTGCAGCACCTGTTCAGCAGCAAACTCCCAAGTATCGGAATTCAGCGTTGAGATGCCATCGTAATGTTGTTATCAGTATCTCAGCTTTGCCACTGCGAGATGCTGCTTTGCGGCCGACATGAACAATCCGTTGTGTGCAGAAGTGGGCGTGAAAGCATTGCACAAGTCCAAAAAGCTCTTATCCCACGGCAGCGGAAGGTATCATGGTAAGGTATCAAGCAGTACTATCATGCGACCACATGAAGTGCTTCCATACACGTCCTCAACTTGAAAGGATTAAAGTTCCAAATTAGGAAAGACTACACACCGGGACTTTATGAACTTCTAAACACCCTTGCAAGCACGCGAAAGGCATGTGCAGAATGGCTAGATAAGCAGTAGAGACTGTTGTACTTCTTTGAACGTCCCTACAACTCCTTCATCAACCACGACAAAATGGCACCAACACTCAAACATTTCGCCGCAGCGGACTACGCCAAGCTTCACCAATACAATGAACACAAGAAAATTCAGATCGGAGACACTCATTCTAGGTACCCCTTCATCCCGCCTTTCTAACCTCACGCCATATCCTCCTAACTTCGCGTCGTCAGCGTCGAACAAGACCCACAAGCCCCTATAACATCCGGCTTCTTCACGCTCGAAAAGGGCTGCAAAGCGACGACGACGTTTGGCTTCTCCGAATACAAATACGTTCTCTCGGGAACTTTTATTGTTTCAGATCAGTCTGGTCAACGCTTCGTCGGGAGGCCTGGAGATGTGATTTATATTCCCAAGGGATCAACTGTCACGTTTGAGACGGAGGAGGGAGGGAAGACATTTTTTGTAAGTTCGTTGCTGTGCTGTCGCTATGATTGTGTATGTGAGTATGATGCTGATGAACGTGGTTGTTGAAGGTGGCGCAGAGGCTTGCGAATGAGAGCCGGAGGGCAGGAGTATTGGCGAAGTTGTAAGGACAAAGTGGACCGTCGATGTTTTGGATGAGAGGGGGGTTGATGACGATGACTTGAGAATGATAGAGAAGAACGCCGATAGACAATGACCATGCCTAAGAAACTCTGGAGCATCATGGTCCAACATTTTGCGTCTTTCAATAATAGTGACATGGTTCGAAGTCTTGCTGTATTTCGATGAACGATCCAAAACGCTATAGCTCATCCAGCTAGCTCTACCAGTGACCCCACTCACGCCGCATCCACATTCGACCTCAAGCACACAAGTCTCTATACACAAGCCCTAAGAAAACACTCGGACAATGTCCACCTTCCCACCCTCTGCTCTACGCCACTGTCCTTCACCACCAAACGGCATAGATTTCCCCACCCACTGGCACCGCTTCACCAACATCTCGAATTTCTGGATCTGCTCCAAATGCTACACAGAGCACATAGCGTCTTCGCCCCTTCTCATCGCTTTATGCAAACAATTCTACGATGATCCACTTCCAGGTACAATATCATATTGCGATTTCAATACCGCGCGAGCCAAACAGCTTCTGCAGAAGACCTTGAGGTCTGGAAATGCCGACGAGCTTCTGGCATTTGCGAAAAGGCGATCCGAGATGCCAATGTGTGAAGGAATAACTGGCTTGCGAGGCGGAAAAGGGTTGAAGTGGTGGGGCATGATAGAAATTGGGAGTTTCGTGGTCTGTGAGGCTTGTTCTGAGGATTGGGTTGGTGCTACGTCTTGGGCGGAACGGTTCTATCTGCGCGATCGAACGGAACATGGTGTTGATGATCTGTGGAATTGCGATTTGGCCGTGCCGTTCATCAGGAGAAGCCTACTGCAATATGCGGCGAGAGATGCGTGGCAAGACTTCGTGGGCGCTTGTCAACGAAGCCTTGCGGCGCCTGCTTGTAGTGGTCTGGTGGTGAGGAGAGGATCGAGGAAATGGTTCAGCCCGGCTAGACCGCAGCGAATTGCAAAGATGCTGGTGTGTGAGAGCTGCTTCTTGAACTACGCTGGGGGCCTGGCTGTTGCCGGGAATTTCGAGGAAGTGAAGACCTTACCACTCGAAACGGAGACAGAATGCACATGTAATTTCAAGCTCCCAGCATTCAAGGCTTGCAGCGACGCACTGCTTGCAAAGAAACACGACCTGTGGCATGAGATTGTCAGCGAGATGATAGCAGAATCAGCATGCTCAACAGGAGCGATTACTGATGTAGACTGGTATGTGTTAACAGATCCAGACGACTCAAGCGTCGAGGTGCAGGAGTTCGATGTATGTGTTGCTTGCTATGCTGGGCTCTTCATGGCCACAGAACTTGGACACGCCTTGCGAAGGAAGCGGTATCCGGTCGGCACAGAGAGGATTTGCGACTTCAGCCCAGTGGCCTCACGATCCCGGCAGTACTTGAAACAATGGCGGAGGATGAATTTCATTGGAGATACCAATGCCTTCGCGCGTTACGTTAAGCGCGTCTCTTTGCTGCCGTCGTGCCCAGATTCCTCACCTGTGAAAGACCGAAGGTGGTACGGGATGGACGATTTCTACTTCTGCGAATCATGTTACGAAGAGCCTGGACGTGGTAGCTTTTTCGCCGCATCCTTTACTATCCAGAACGGAACACAGGCCGAGGCTTACTGCGATATGTATACCGACAACATGCGGAGTCGTTACGTCCTTGCTTGCCGGGGAAGGGATTTGTCCACATTTATCTCGTATTGCAAGCAGAGGGCTCAAGTCTGGAGAATGTGTAGAGACAACCTCGAGGTCTCTGCGCAGATGCAGACCAGCAGCCAGCAGCAGTTGAACGTAGTGGCTCCGATGGGTTTTGTAGGAGATATTGGCACGGAAAGAAGCCAAGGTGATGCATCTTGGCCTCCACTGACTGTAGGCGCGAAGGCGATACATCAGCATGCTCAAGTCCACGGGCAGCTCAACATGGCCAATCCTTCGAATCCCGTTGACCTCGCCATATGGAAGCTGTGGGCAGAGATGGAATAAGATGTTCTCCGTGGACTTGTTTATATCCGGTGTCTTGCATGTCCGTCCTTCACGCCGGCTCGTCGAGTTGTATGTACTCGGTTATAGTATGGATCGCATGTGGTTCCTTTCGATGCCATGGCCGACTTCTGATGTCGATACGATCGGCCTCCGAAGCTCTCACCACTGACTGAGTTGGGGTACCACACTTCAAGCACCCTCATACAGCTATCAGCGTATCGATTCGTCTTGCTAGCGCCGCGAGGTAGCTGATGTGCAGAGCTCACTTGCATCATGCTGTTCAATCTTCGGCTACGAAGCTCTTATCGCGGATAGGTCATCGTATAGCCCACTGCTCTCGCCGCTTTGATCACTCGTGTCGGTAGGAGGGAAGTTGTGTCCCGTCGTGGAACACATCCAGATGTATAGGTGCGAGTTTGTCAGTTGTACCATTCGAATGGCAGAGGCTAAGTTCTGCGGAGCGGCTGGAAACGGCAAGCGCAGAGCACGAGCCACATCCTCGCGGCAAGCTCGATGGTCGATGGTCGTCGTGTGACCGATGACACGCCCGCTGCATCACCAGCCCCGAATGCAGCAAGTGACAAACCAGAGAGCTCGCTTGCCTTGCTTGCGCCATAGTTCAAGCTAAACACACCTGACTGCACTACCGTGATATTCTGCTGCCTTGCACGCTTCCTCCTACTCTCTGCCACCACACCCACACACTGACAGCAGCAGCGGCCACGACAGCACTCACAGCAAACAGATAGTCGACTTCACAGCTTCTATCAGCATGGCACTCTTCAACGCCTTCCTCCAGCTCTGCCTGGCTGCCCTGACATTCGCCGCACCACTCGAGAACAGCGAGCTGCTTCATGCCACCAAGACCGATGCATGGCAATACGGCACTGGTGGTGGTATCATCGGCTTCATTGTGTTGGTGATCGACATCATCATCTGGGGTGAGTAGCCACTACATTCTGCAGCATGGCTTGTCACGATTAAGATGCTAACTATCTCACAGTTGAGCTCTTCCAGTCCAGCCGCCCCGTCTCGCATAAGCTCCTCTGGGCAGTCGTCGTCTTCTTCTTTCCCATCGTTGGTGCCATCATCTACTTCATCTTCAGCAACCGCCAGCAGCACAAGGCTGGAGGATACGAGCCAATCCCTTAGATGATGAGTCAGTGTGAGATGAGCTAGGACGTTGGCGAGCGACCTCTATCAGCAGGAGCTTTGCAGGAGTGCACAGAGCAAAGCAAGACACGCCCCGATGCAGATCATGGTGAGATGGCGCGTTGTAGGATCTGGTAGTATCCATCTGCCTGGTGCATACATTTGGAGCAATGGATGGAGCTGTGGTCACGAGAAAGGGAAACAGCTGCCTTGGATAACGACAGATAAGCTATGAATGATGATTTGATGTTGGTTTTTGGAGTACGGGATCTGACTGCAGTTCTTCCTCGGTGTGAGCGGGCTGGAGCGGCAATGAAACGCCCCCTTTTGTCCGAGTGAACCATCATTTCCATGTGATTGCAGGTGCTTGGGACGATTGAATCATTTTGCTCTAGCCAGCGCCGTACCATGGTGCATGCACGTGGCGAAGACGGCACAGACCATGGTATGTGTCTATGAATATGAACGGACCTGTTTCCGCGCAGATCGCAAAGCCGTCCAAAGCTTCGGCCGCATGCGCTGCTTGGGATCCGCGTGGAATAAAGACTTGCCGCTTTCGTTCGCATGAAACATGTGAAAGCGGATGTTGAGCCCTGGCGCCGACCCAGCAATCTCCAACACGTTACTATGCAGTTTCACGATGACCAAGCAGTAGAAGTGTGGTTTTAGTCATCTGCCGTCGACAGGCTTCCACGAGCTCGTGCAAGCGATTGCCAGGATCACGCAGCTGGAAGGCGTCATTGTGCCAGCCACCCTGCCTCTCCTCAACTCAACTGCCTGCTGACCTGACGACCCGACGACGTCGACCAGTATTCCTACCGGATGGCAGACACCACCATGTCGCATCCCACCGGCGTGGACCGCATACCCGCCGACACCAACATCGACATGGCCGACGACACCGAGACCGATCAAGAGCCTCGACAAGTCTACGCTCCTCCACCTCACATCGCCGCTCGCTTCTACCGCAACCAGCTGACGCGCCGAAAGTCTTCAGCGGCATCTTCTCGGAGGAATTCACTATCATCAGCCCAGTCGCAGGCGCACTCTCACACGTCAGGCCGCTCGCTGCGCCGCAGTTCGACGGGATGCCGGTCTACCACGATTGCCCAGCACCTGCGACGGGCGTCAATCATCGAGTCGAGGAAGGCGCGCCTGGCTGACCGAGCTGCCCATGCCGAGCAAGTGCGACTGCGGGCAGCGCTCGCCAAAGCTGCACCACGAGGCAACAGCACGAGCAGTGAGGAACGCGCCCTTGCCGCGCAAGCCGCCAAAGAGAAGTTGTTAGCAAAGGTTGCAGCACAATGTGCCGAAGAGGTGGCGCGCGCAAAGCGCATTGCAGAAGAGGTTAAGGACCGCAAGCTGGCAGAAGAGACGCGCTTGCGACTGGAAATGGAAGAGCGGCACGCTGAGGTTGAACGGAGGAGGGCAGAGTACCAGCGCAACATCCAGGCACGGAGAGCGAGACGTGCGGATAGTGCCGAGAAGAAACTCGCCGTGCTGGAGGAGGTTGCTGATGTGGAGGAGGATGCTATCGTTGAGGAAATCGCAGAGGTCTTGCTCCTGGACCTCGAGACAGCCGTGAGCCGAATCCAGCGAGCGTGGCGCCTGCACCGGAGGAAGCAGCCTGTCCTTCGTTTTAGAGATCTCGGACTGACCGCTGAAAGGGCCAAGGATACGCCCTTTGAAGAGATGACAGAGTTGGTGGCCAGTCAGCAGGTCATCCAGGCCACGACTGACATGTTAATGCACCTTGGCCTGCAGGACGGGAACGACGCGAATGCTGCGTTGAACACCAGAACTTTCCTGAGCGCGTATATGATCGTTGCTCACCCCATTTCAGTGCTTCTGAACAAGACTGGTGCCCAGGAGTCGGACCTAATCGCAAAAGCTTCTGAGTTGATCAGCCTTTTCGAAGCTTCTGTGGCGAGACTCGCTACGTGGAACAACTTCACTGCCAACGAGACACAGCATGAGACTCTCAATCAGACGTATACCACCTATACCTCCGCGTTTGCTGCCTGGAGGCTCCAAGATTCTAGTGTTCTAATCGAAGGCATGGTGGCCTCCTTTGTCGAGCTTGACGCAATTTGGCAGACTGTCAAGGACGATACTCGAGGCGAGGTCGCCAAAGACTATCGTGAAGGCATTCGTGACAATCAGGTCATGCTTCTGAGTAGAATCAGGAAGCTGGCTGGTCCTGACCGAGCAGATTTCTTAATCAAGAAGGCCATTAGGGAGAGCCGACGCAGAAGACCTAAGAAGCGACCAGCGGCCGAAGTGAGACCACGAGGTGTCGAACCTTCTTCTGAGGCTGCAGTGTCTTCTGAGCAAGCGGTCGAAGATGCTTTCGCACCTGTCCCCATCGGCTCTGGCGAACTCAACAAGCTGTTCACAACGATGCCGAGCAACAGAATCCTAACGCACGAGCTTGCGGTCGACAAGGACTACAAGCTCGAGGACAAGAATAGCGAATTGCGAGAGCAGATGTACCGCAGCATTTGCGAAAGTATGAAGGTCGGTTTCGAGGCTGGGAATGGAGCGCGATGGACTGTGTCTGCCGCGGAGAATATCAAGGAGAAGCTCTTGCGGATGCTTAAGCCTGGTAGCAACATGCATAAGATGCTCTGCGAAGCACTGGACCTGGACAACATCCAACGGCAGTGTCAGCAAGGCGTATTCAGCTATCCTGGATTCTTTGGCTTCATGGCTAATGTCCTACCCAAGCTCTGTGCGCCTTTCCGCGATCAGCAAGTCAAGACGCTGGCTGAAGAGTTGCGCATGGAGAACGACGAGCTTGATGGCATGATTGAGAAGCTCTTCAAGCTGTTGAAGATGGTCGACTGTCTGAGTCTCGACTACACGAATTTCATGATCATGCAATCGGCTCCAACGCTGACGAAAGAAGCCGCTGGCTACGAAGCTCGCATGTTCCGGCGAGACATCGAGGCACATCAGATCACTCTCACGAACACGAAGCGTTGGTGGCACCATTCGCGCCGTGCTCTGGAAGCCGAGTCGGATCGACGAGATCCGGAGAACATTAGAAATCCAGCCGATCGGCCATCACCTCAAAAAATCTACACGCATGCCCTGGTGGAGCTCGCCCTGACCTCGAATGAGCTCGATGACACCGCATGCCCCGAGACGTTGCACCTGGATCTGGAACGTATGCAGAAGCTTCGCACCAAAGCTATCAGGATTGCTGTGATTGGGGCTATCCTTCTCACCACCAAGAACCTCCTTAGGCGTGACGTCCGAAGCCAGTGGAAGAACGAGGCCAATAGACTATGGACTCTTCTCTCCGCGGAACCGTATGAGAGCACGGATACCGACGAGCCCTCAACCGCTCAAAAGGCATTCTCGGTGCTTGAGACAGCGCACAACATGCCTGAGAGCACGAAACGTTCTGTGCAAAGTACCATCAACAAGTTCTTTGCGCAGGCGGCTCAAGTCAGCATTCCCAGCGGCGCACAGCAAGTCAATAGCGTTCGCTTCTCAGATCCGGTCTTGAAGGTCTTGTTCCAGCGACTCAAGACCCATATTCTGTCTCGTCTCTCGGCAGAGAGCAGTGCGGACAGGGTCCGGGCTGCAAGCTCAGCTTCAGAGAAGTTGGCCGCGAGCGGCATGGCGGAGTTCGTCCCGCATGTTGCAGTTATTGTGGATTTGCTGGAGCGGGTCCGGAAGGTGGATTGGGAGAGCCATGGGGTTTGGTATGAGGAGATTGCTGTCGTTCAGGAACAGCAGTGATTGGTTGAAGTGGGTTTCTTTTGAGTCGAGGTTTTCTTACTGGAGGAGGGATTGACATTCATTTCTGGTCGCCTGAGCAGAGGCAATTTTGATGCATGCGCACACTTGCATCGTGGGGTTTTCATGAGGTCCTGGTGTCATGATGTTATGGGGTTGGCGGATTGGGCTCATGAGAATGGCAGAATGAACATGAAACATCATTGAAGTTGTTGTGCACTGTGCCCTTTTCTTTTGCATTTCGTCTGTTTCCGGATTGCTCCTGCTCGCTTGCACAGTATGCATTTCGTGCCTCACAACTCCTTCTTTCTCCCTCCCACACCTGCGGGAGTGTTCGCCGGTATCTTGACCTTCTCTCCTACTTTCCCTTCTCCCTTCTTCAAAGCCAACGCTGCCACGACCAATTCCATTACCATCCCGATCACGCTCCCGCATGCGATTGCCCAGACGTTGACAGATACACCGCCGACGGGCGCGCGAGGGAAGGAGAGCAGCCATTCGGCGTGATATGGTACCCAGCCTTGTGGGAGGTAGAACATGGGTGTTTTGGAGTAGTAGGTGTTGAGTAGGAAGTTCACGCCTTGGGTGCCGAGCCAGCGGAGTTTGGAGACGATGGACATGAAGGTTGAGCGGAAGGAGGTGAGGGAGGATGCTGTTTCGCAAGATCACTTTAGCATGCGACCAAGAAATAGATGTGTACAGTAGAGAGCCTTGTAGTGATATGGGCAAGAGACAAGTGTACGAACCTTCCTGCTCATACTTGGCTTTCGCTTTATCGTGCTGTCTGCGGATTTTGGCCCATTTGGCGAATTCGTCTTGCGCGGAGGTCGCGCGCAGTTCGCGCTCGAGTTGAACGACTTCGCTCCGCAGTTTCAGGTTCTCTTTGGCGGCGCGGGATTGTGGAGTCGGGAGGAGGGTGAAGAGGTACCAGGCGAGGTCGTTGATGGCTTGGGCTCCCACTGTGCTGATGAGCGACAGTAGGAGCTGCACGACGAAGACGACGAGGATGACGGAGGGCATGATGGCGAAGTTGCCGTCGCCACGGCAGAGCTGGAGGAGGAGGCGATGTCAGTGTTGGTGAAGTTTGGTCGATGAAGCTGGTGTAACGCGGCGGTGGTGCTTCACTTCAAAAGTTGGCTTGTGACGCAAGACCAGCCAGGGTCCGTGCGTTGCATGTGTTGTTCGCATGGCGGGGCACTTGCACTATTGCATTGACTTTGGCCCCTTCGCTAGGACTCCACCTCCGAGACACACGCCATCCCTTCATATCTCCCAGCCTGACCGCCCTTATCTGCTGGCGTGCGCGACCGAGAAACGCTACTTCACTTCATGGCGCCATCATAGTACCAATATTTGGCTTCGTCTCTTTCTTCCATACACATAGTGCATCCTTTCACCACGATGCCCCAACGAGATCCCGAAACAGGCTGCGTTGTGCCCGACACCGGCGAATGGCCCGCTCCTCCACAAGAAGACGTGCCCATCAAGGAAGATCGGTTATGGATTGACGGCTGCTTTGACTTCTTCCATCATGGTACTACTGCCTACTTGCCTACATGAACTTCTGCATGATATCCTATCCTCCACAAGAACCGCAAAGAAAAGAATACAAGGCTGATCAGCGGACTCTCTTTGATCAGGCCATGCAGGTGTCATGCTGCAATCGCGCCGCTTCGGCGACGAGCTCCTCGTGGGCCTGCACAACGATGAAGACATTCTCGCGAACAAGGGCCCCACAGTCATGTCCCTCGCCGAACGAACTGCCGCCGTGAACGCCTGCCGCTTCAGCACGAAATGTATTCCGCACGCTCCTTACGTTACTTCGATTCCCTGGATCAGTCATTACGGGTGCAAATATGTCACGCATGGCGATGACATCACTTCAGACGCGAGCGGTGAGGACTGCTATCGTTTTGTGAAGAGAGCAGGGAGAATGAAGATTGTGCCTCGGACGCCGGGAATCAGTACAACAGATCTCGTAGGCAGAATGCTGGATGGGACGAAAGATCACTTCATTAAGAATCTGAGTGACTGTGTGGAGGGGAAAGAAGGGAGGCCGGAGTGGAATGAGGCTGAGAGGAGGCAGCACGGGAAGGACATGCAGAAACGCTTCATCGAATACGCTGCTGCTCCTAATGGGAGAGATCCGTTCGTTGTCGTGTACGCTTTCACGCCAGATAACAGCAGGACAGGGAGTGGGAACTTCACGAGCTTGGTAGCAGGAATACCTCCGCGGCCCGGGCAGAGACTGGTGTACGTGGACGGCGGGTTCGATCTGTTCTCCAGCGGGCACATTGCATTTCTGGAGACTGTCATCAAACTGGAAGAAGAAAATGCGCAAATACGAGGCTGGTACAACGAAGCCGCTGTGCAGCAACGGATCGACCTGACAGGATCTGACTACGCACCTGCGTACGTCATTGCAGGAGTCCACGACGACGAAATCGTTAACTCTCACCGCGGAGCGAACTACCCAATCATGAATATTTTCGAACGAGGCCTCTGTGTGGTGCAATGCACATATGTGCACGGCGTTGTCTTTGGCGCTCCGTACACGCCTAGCGTGGGATTTCTGGAATCTCTACCCTTTAGTCGCAGACCCGATGCGGTATACCATGGACCCACCGCTTTCATGCCGCCGAGCGCGAAAGAAGGCGATCCTTACCGAGACGCAAAAGCTTTAGGCATTTTCGTCGAGACGCCAGAACATGAGTTCCAAGATGTCAACGCGGAGCATATTGTGAAGAGGATTTTAGGGAGAAGAGACGAGTACGAGGAGCGGCAGAGGAAGAAGGGGGTCAAGAGTGTTGGAGAAGCCGAGCAGAGGAGAAAAGAGATGGAAGAAGGAAGGGGTAGTATTCGAGCGTGAATGACATTAGCGTTTCGTTGAGGGTAGCTGAGCGAGGAGTTCTTCAGTGTTGTGTATCTTGCTGTGCGTGTGTGATTCAACAGTGTAGTGTAATATGATACCCCCACTGCAAGTGCGCGAGTGTAGAGTGGAAGAAACGAGGCTGTGGAGGACGAATGCTTCTGTTTTGCATGAGAGGGGTTCGAGCTGGTATTTTGCGCCCTCAAAAGCTTTATTCCTAGCTGTAGGGCAGAGAAGATCGTTGACGGAACAGGAGCAAGCCGTATCAGAGTTCTTTCCGAAAGAATTGGTGGAACGTACCACTTGCTGAATGGAGGCTCAGGCGCTCTGAGACCGAATATGCTACTCGAAACAAGTGCAGACTCTCCCTCAAGATCTACACGTTTTGTTCATTCTTGCCGAGTTGTCCACTCCTGAGCGTGCATGGATGCCAGATCCCAGAGCGATGCTTCTGACTGGTTGTTGGCCGCCTCATTCCCATCTTGCACTGTCTGGTGTGAGAATCGTGCCTTGTAGCACAGACCCATCTCGAGAGGCAAGTGAGAGGGGCGAAATAATGTGTGAGGTGTGATTTTTCCTGACAGTGATGTGAACACTCCAGCGATGTTGGGTCTCATCCGATTAGGCTCATGGACTTTTATTGCCACAGTACTCCATGCATGAGTGAAAGCTTTTTGATGAAGTGGGAAGGCAATGGCACCAGATCGCCATGTTCACCCTGAGAGAAGCGCTGAAAGCGGAGAACCACAACCAATCGTAGCCGCAACGCTTCACATTCGGGAATGGTAAGTTGATTTGGTAGGTTTGCAATCGAATTGGGTAGTTTTATGGTCTATGCGCAAGTGAATGGCAGTTGTCATATGAAATCACAAGAGGCCGAATCTCTGGAAGCAGTAAATTACAGCATGTGATCTTGAAATCTTGGTTCCATATGACCGAGTCTGTATGTGAATGATAGAATGAAGGGTGAATCTGTGGGTTCGTCAATAACAGAAAGGCGCTGCCTCCTTGCAACAAGAAAACTCTGAATCACTGCTCGAATTTTGGCAGAGATAATATTGCGAGAAAATTTGGAAAGTGCTCAGCAGAGGAGAACTGGCAAGTCGTACCTACATTAGATGCTCTCTCGTTGGCCGAATGTTGCTTACTCGAGGTATTCGTGCCTGTGGTGGCGTGGTGAGAGCTCAGCTGAGGAGGGCTTTACTTTTCTGAGGAGCTCCAGGCCCGACCAGGACGCCGCCTCAGGGGCCTCCGCGTCAACTTGAGTGTCCGACATGATGGAGGTCAATCGGTGTCAGTTCTACTGAGTTTTATGCTTGTTGGTAAGGTGAATAATGAGAAGCATCTGACACAGAAGTGAATTTTGAAGAATCAGAAGGCAAGTGATTTATCAGGTGAGTGTTCTTAGAGCGACGCGACCTGCTCGAGGCCCTAGGTTCCTGCTTGTGAAAGTTTGGTGGCCGAGGAGACTTCTCGATTTGGCCAGCAGTGAATTGCTTGAGGCATATGAGATTCGCTAAGATGAATCCAAGTCGATCAAAACTCGCGTGATGAAGCCGTGAAGCATATTGCAAGCATATTGTAAACAGTTCAAAGGGCATGTTATTGTGGTCTCTCTTACTGGCCGATTGAGTAAGCATCTCGGTGTGGCTCTCATTGCCGACAGCGGTCTCAGTTCCGTCCTGACACAACAGGCTCTCCAGCGCAAAGATTGCCTACGCAGATAATCTCGAAATTCCGCAGAGATGTCTGCCGGGACGTCACATATTGAAGCTGACATGGCGTGTCCGGTTCTTCGATTTGCCTCATCTGCTCCAGGGTGAATGCTGACCTGACGCATAGGAGCGACGCAAGCATCGATTCAGACGCCTCTACAGCATTTGATCGTTGGTTTGTTGGAGTCCATCAAGAGGAGGAGGTGAACTCTGCAGCGGAGATGTGGTGGAAGGACTGCGGCACGGCGGAGGGTTCTTCCGATGACCGGCATTGCGTCAGGGTTGACGAATGGGCGCCCGCCAATATCTGACCTGCAGTTCGCCTCAATCTCGAACCACAAAAGTCGACGATACCACCGCTCCACAAAGTGGGAAACATTGCTCAGCTGCTTCCTGTCAGACCGCTTCAGCTCCTTCGCATCTGTCTCGCCATCACACTCCGACGACTACTTCGCCTATACCAGTAGCCTACAGGTCATTCGTTCTACGTAGACCCTCTTCAGCCGCGGCTACGAGCGCAATTGGAATAGACCAAGCATAAGAGGGGTGGTCCCTCTTTGACTTCCTCCGAGTACACAGACAACGACTAAACCACTTGCACGACAACCGCCGTCATGTCTTTCTCCAACTTGGTCAACGATCTGTCCCGGCGCGAACGACCCAACTCGGACAACACAATCATATCTCGCAACTCCCAGCAAGACACCCGATCCACCTACTCGCGAGCACGATCATACGCCTCGACAGCAGCCACGAGTGTCAGCATAAGTGGCGACATCTCCAGTCAGCTCCATGGAGGCTACTCACATCCATTGGCAAGAGCATGGCAAGCAGAGCGGCAATTGACCAAGAGCATGCTCATCTACCCGCTCTTCATCACGGACAACCCAGATGAGATGACCGGCATTCCAAGCCTGCCGAACCAAAAGCGTATGGGTCTGAACAGAGTCGTACCATTCCTACAACCTCTTGTCGCAAAGGGACTGAAGAGCGTGATCCTGTTCGGCGTGCCTCTCGCGCCAACAGCTAAGGATGCTCTGGGCACCGCAGCAGACGATCCGCAAGGACCTGTAATCTCTGCCATTCGCTTGATCAGAAAAGCCTTCCCGCAAATGTTCATCACTGCGGACGTATGTCTTTGCGAATACACATCTCATGGACATTGCGGTATTCTGCACGAGGACGGCTCGCTTAACAACGCTCTCTCCGTCGACCGAGTCTCAGACGTGGCCATCGCATACGCCGAGGCTGGTGCGCATTGCGTGGCGCCTTCCGATATGAATGACGGACGTATCCGAGCAATCAAGCTCAAGCTCATCGAAGCTGGCATTGCGCACCGAATAGTGCTCATGTCATACTCGGCCAAATTCAGCGGCTGTCTGTACGGGCCTTTCAGAGATGCCGCGGGCTCATGTCCCAGCTTTGGCGACAGGAAATGCTACCAATTGCCACCTGGGGGACGAGGACTTGCACGGAGAGCGATCGAGCGAGATATCAGCGAAGGTGCAGACATCATCATGGTGAAGCCGGCAACACAATACTTGGACATCATTTCGGATGCGAAGGAGATTGGCAAGAACATGCCAGTGGCTGCGTACCATGTGAGCGGAGAGTATGCTATGATTCACGCGGCCGCAAAGGCTGGTGTGTTTGACCTGAAGACGATGGCATTCGAGGCTACAGAGGGTATTCTGAGGGCGGGCGCGACGATTGTGGTCTCGTACTTCACGCCCGAGTTTTTGGACTGGCTGGAGACATGAGAGAGTCCGCTACAGCGAAACAGTATGTAGAGCTCTTTCAATTCTAATCGCATTTCCGCTCTTGCCGTTTTGTCTTTGGTGGGTCCTGTCAGAATGTGACGCGAGAGACGCGTTGTGAATGGAAAGGGAAGGAACGGTCACTGCACTTCTGCCTTGAGCGCCTGCCAGGACTTCACTTTCTCAACACAGCCAACCATTCCAACTCTTCGTGCAACCAGCAACACGAAAATATGGCAGTCGAAGAAGTACCTCGCCGTTCTGGTCGAGCTCGCAAACAAGTGAAGACGCTCGCCGAAGAGCAAGCACAGGCGACCGAGCTCGCAGAGGCTGGACAACCACCTCGCAGCAAGAAGCGAAAGGGAAGACCGGGTGTGAAGTCCGGCAACGTCGATGCCCTCGACGAACACAGAGACGAGTTGCACTCCGATGTAGACGCTGCTTTTGGTCAGCATGACGCCCCGTTCGCAGACGATGAGGAAGCTTCACCACCTCCGAAGAAGCGCAAGACCAGCAGCAAGAAGAAAGGCGCAAAGAATGATGGCCGGCAACCATACGGCGCTGCTCCAATAGGCACTATGATCGAGTGGTGAGACTGTGTTGGGAAACTACTCAGGCAACCACTTCACTTTGCTGACCAATGTGTTATTGCTCAGGATCCCCGGACGCATGCGCAAGCAGCCAAAGATCTGGGAGCTATCCAGACCAGAGAAGGGTTCCAAGCCTGACTGGCATGCGGGCGCTGCTGAGAGGCGAGGTGAAGCTCGCATCAGTGCTATCCCGAGACTGAAAGAGGACCAAGAAGAAACTCGGATCCTGCCGTGCGTAAAACTACCGCTTAGTATAATCGTTCTTCTGCTTACACTTGTTAGCGACATCGATGAGAACTCGGACAAGTACCAAAAGGCACGCGAGAAAGCCAGAACTGAGCGCATGGTCGTGCTGGAACGCAGTCGAGATGTCGAAGAAGACTGTCACGCTCATCACGACGACTGTCCCGTCGAAACACTCCTCATCTCTGGCAGCAAGGGAAATGTCTACACCATCCGTGTTTCTCACATTGTCACCTGCAATTGTCCAGTCAGCGTCTTCGAGAAGAAGGGCACTGAGGAGCACTGCAAGCATGCTCTGTACGCGCTACACACGGTACTTCGCATTCCAGTCCACTTGCAATACCGCAACAGCTTTTTGCACTCGGAGTTGAAAGAGATCTTCGCCAACTCGCCTCCACTCCCTGCCCAGGTTGCCGAAGAGAGTGAGAAGGACGGCAATCGAAAGGCAACCGAAGGAGACTGTCCGATATGCTTCATGGAATTCGAAGAGGGCGAAGACCTGGTCTGGTGCAAAGCGTCCTGCGGCAATAATCTTCATGCTCAGTGCTTCAAGCAGTGGGAGAAAGCGAAGCATCCGGTGACATGCCCATACTGCCGTGCCCACTGGCAGGCCGAGAAGGGCAAGGCACAGGAGACCGCAACGATGACCAATGTCACGATGCCAACCGAGCGCGGAAAAGGAGGCTACTACAACGTCGCTGCGCAGTTGGGCTACTAATCGGAGCGGTGATGGTCGGCTCCAGCAGTAGCAACGCTCTCGACGTGCAGAGAGCATTGCCCGAGTCGCTCGCGACGTGAACGCCGAACATGGAATGACCAGCACGCACAGAATGGTATTGTGAGAGACGTGTTCGATGGTAGTTTCAATGGAATCACTGTATTCTTCAGCTCAGCACCAACGCCGAACAGTGTATATTTGCTATGATTCAATAATACATCCTTTCGTGAACATTGATCCTCCCAACATGCTCTACAACTTCGCCTTGCCGCCCTTCAAAATATTCGCATACCGAGTCTTGTCATCATTGCGATACAACACCGGACTATCCGGGTAAGGATCCACAACCTTGGAGTTGAGTGGATTCAGCTGCGCAGCACGATGGAACATATCCTCGTAGACCTTTCCATCATATCTGCCCAGTGAGCTGTTGAGCTGCCAATCCGGGAAATCCCACGCATCAACCAATCGCACAGCATGAGGTCTGATCTCCTCCAACAATTGCATAACAGTCTTTGTTCGTGCAAGCCGGATCTGAGCGACTGTGCATGCGGCCGAAGTGAAGAATTCGGAACTCTCAGACACAAGGGTGTGGAGTGCGTAGAGGCGGAAGAGTTTGTGCAAGAGAGTCAAAGTCTCTGGATCGAGAGTGGTTTCCGAAGAAGAAGATGATGATGAAGCGTGGTGGAGAGTTTCGTAGAAATTCTTCACGACGAGGTATTGCGAGTGGGCGCGGGAGAGGTTATAGAATGCCACAAGAAGAGAATTCCAAGATTTCTTCTCCTCGTCTCGAGCGCGAAGGGCTTCGAAGGTGAAGTATGCGGATCTCCAAGCGAAAGCTGCGACGATGTCGTCGTCTTTGCCGAGGATGTCGAAGGCGGCGCCTGTGTCTTGGCGTTTGAGGTAGAAGGAGAGGATTTCGGTTGTGTCGTTGTTGGGATCGTTGCCTTTGAGGACGCTGCGGGCGGATTTGAGGAGGTAGCGGGCAACTTGTTGGGTCAACATGTAGTTGTCGCCTTCCCAGGTTACTGTTGGGAGGTAGTCGGCGTACCAGCTTCCTACGCCGGCGAAGGCGGAGTAGCCGTGGCCGCCCATGGCGCGGCGGCAGACTTCGAGACCTTCGGCTGCGGTGCTGGAGCAGAGGGATTTGAGACCGCAGGAGGTGCCGTGGAGGTCGGCGAGGAGGTCGGAGCCTGGGGTGGTTTCTTCGGGGCCGGCGGAACGTTTGCTGTTTTGGTCGGTGACCTTCTTTTGCATGTTCTTTTGGTTGGCTTCGTAGAGGTTCATCATGCCCTTGCCTGTGAAGTGAAGGGCGTAGGTGGCGGCGAGGAGAGGCAGGAGACGGGCCTGTACCATGGTGTAGTTGAGGGTTTGGTTCTCGCCCTTCTCCCATTGTGGTGCATCGCGGTCTTGGAACTGGCGGCGGACAGCGAGGTATCGAGTGGCGATGGTGACACCACGAGCGAGAGTGCTGCCAGATTGGAGAACAATGGTGCTGCGGACCCATGTGAGGGTACCGTATACGAGTGCTGGTGAGGCTGGACGGATGTATTTGCTCGTCTTAGGATCGACAGCAGAGAAGCGTGCCAACATGGCATCGTGAGGCACCTTGACCTTGTTGAAGAGCAAGAAACCGTTGTCCATTGTGTTGTAGCCAACCTTGGGACCAATGTCTCCAGCATAGATGTTTGGCAGGAGTTGGTGTGTCTTCAGATCTCTAATTGGGACGATGAACGGGTGAGGTCCGTATGGCTTGCCGTTGATGATGAGCTGTGCCATCACGCAGGCATGGTTGGCAGTTCGTCCGAGAGAGCCGATCCACCACTTTGAAGCCGTAAGGTGCGGCGAGTGGATGGTGAAGGTCTTGTCGTCTGCGTTCCATGTTGCGGTCGTCTCCAATCCACGCACGTTTGAGCCGTGGCCGAGCTCAGTCTGTGCATAACACCCAATGTGTCTGTATGCCTCTGCAGGCTTCAAGTACTTCTCTTGCTGCTCTGGAGTACCTTGGCCACGGAGTGTCACCAAGTACATGCCCTCGTGCAGGCCATATGGCAATGGCTCGCTGATCAGATCATTTGCGACCCGTCTGTCCAAATCATTCCAGTTATTTTGAAATGCGATCGTTGTCAACCTCTTCGACCTCGCCAGGCCCTTCTCCCACTTGTCCACGCGTCCATCGAAGTAGTCGTTGTCCTTGTTGAACACTGGCTCTGCCTGCAGAACCTTCAATATCCGGTTCTTGCGCTCGAGAGCCTCTTTGCCGTGAAGGAATACAGAGAGTTGTGCACTGTTGACCTTGGACTTGTTGCGCTCTTGGGCGAGGAGATCGGTTCCCTGAGGCTCGGACGGCTTCAGGTCCTTGACCCACTGTGGCATTTCTGCGGCCATGATGGATGGATGGTGTGAAGGAAAAGTGAAGATCTAGTGAAAGACTCCCACGCGGGTAAGAACAATGGAGATATTTATTCCCTCTGATGATGAGAAGGCAAGTTCCTCGGCCTTACCGATGCACGAGACAGGGCAATACCCAAGGGCCAAGGCACAGATAGATGAGCCGATGTTTATACAGCTCTTACGGTCGAGAGAACGAGATTCGTAGCCTCGGCTCCCGAAATGGAGCACGTCACTGGCTGGTTGTCTGAGCCACATGCCGCCGGATCATGCCGTAGATAAGATATGATCCGATGACGGTGAAGACGAGCACTTGTCCAAGGCTTGTCTTAGCAGAATCGAAGCATTAACGTGAAGTTCATCTGGAAATATTTTGTGTTACCTGTGTTGTCCGTTGACTTTGACATTCAGTCGAGGACGATCCAATGGCTCCCTTGCCGGAATTGCCGATGCACTGTCCGCGAAGATGAACAGTTTGCATGAAGGGCGGGACGCTGCAGGTGAGAGTGCCTGAGGGCAGCATGATACCGTCCAGATATATGCTGGGCTGCCTCAGACAAAGACTTCTTTTTCCCTCCTTCTCGTTGGGAATCTCTGCCTGGGACGAGGGACTGTTGGCGTGGCCGCCAGCGTCGAGCTTGGCGGCGAGCAGCCCACACTTGCCGACTGCCTCCTTTGTCCTTGATCCACTCACTTTGGTTGGGAAGCAAAATGTGCACGCTTTCTTCGCGCTGAGAACGACGATTTCTGTTCACCACAATGCCGGACTCATATCGGCCAGATTGGCGAGAGCGAGCAGCGCTTCTGACTGGCAAGGTCTAGAACGCCACACCAATTGTACCTGGCGACCACCCCCGCTCGTCATGCAGCGCCCGTCGACCATCGCCGTCTCTGCCCTCGCGCCGCACCTTTGATCTACAGCTAAGTTGCCTCTGCTGAGTATGCGCACTTTTCAAATGGCGCACTGAGAAGCGCCGATGACGCCCTGCGGCCCTACTATATACCCACTGCTGCCCTCGTGCGCCGCTCACCTGTGTCACTTCACCATTGAGATTTCTGACGTACAGCACTGACTCGTCCGCATCCTCACGCCACCACTGCTACAATCGTACGGGCACCGCCATGGCTGCCGACAAGACAGAATCAGACCACGTCGAACAACTAGAGAATCCCGAACATGAAGCCCTCCTCACCGGCGCCTTTGCGCTCGCCAGCTTGTTCAGTAGCTGTGTTGAGGCATTTGGACTGATACATGCAAATCAGAAATGGGACAAAGAAGAGCAGCTACAGTTGACGCGACTGGGACTACAGCAGGCTCGACTGTTGATATGGGGAACAGTGGTGGGAATAGCGTCCCCTCCAGCATCTGTCACAGATCGCAAAGTTCCCAGGCACCCCAGCTTGGCATATCCAGACCTGAAGGAGCCGACGTTCTTCGATGCGCGAGATGCACGGCTGGACGATCCCGAGTTCAGGACACCTATTGAGCAGACCCTCAGCGCCATTGTAGACCGCTCAGCTGCCACCACGCGAGAAGAGATGATGGCCAAGTATGGGTTGAAACCGGCGCGAAAGTTTGGGCCAGTGCTCGAGCAGGCAATGGACATGAACCGGCTGGAAGGCTTTCGAGAGAAATATGCACTGCTCCGAGAGGTGGCCGAGGATGTTGCGCGCATCAACACAAGGCGGAACAACTCGCTGACTTACACGCCTTGGATGCTCGCCGATGTTGGGAAATTTGGCCACTTTATTGACCTCACGCAAGAAAAGGTGGACTCGTTGATCAATTTGCTTGATGTGAAGGAAAAAGTGGACAGAGCCATGCGCATGGATATTCGAATGTTTGGCTGGCATATTATCCCCGACCGAACGAGAACTGCCCAGGACATATCGAAGCTGCGCATGTTGCAAGAAATTTGCAAGACTAGTTACCCCGAGTACCTGGTAGCGACACAGCAAGCCTTGGACAACATCAGCCGCGAGGCGCGAGAGTTTGCTGTCTCTTCTTACATCGTCTCCAAAGAGCAAGCCAAATTTCTCAAGTCAGGCAATGATGCTAATGGCGAGGAAAAGCCAAAGAAGAAACCCGGCCTGTTGAAGCTGTTCAAACCATTTGGCAAGAAGGAACAACACCGCATAGGACACAGTCACAGCATCAGTGGCCCGGCCTCTGCACAAACAGATGACAGTCTCGACCCTCCTCGCTCCATGTCTGATGTCGGACCAAACCTCGGACGTATCCGCAGCAAATCAGTCGGCACTGAGCTGGAGCTTGATGAGGATGTCAGGAACCGTCTCGCGCAGATGGAAACGCACACAAGTGAGGGCGCCAGTGAGTCACCTATGATTGTGGAAACGTTTGGCAAAGCGGTCGACACTCCATTCGCAAGTCCGACCACAGTGCTGCGACCTGCAAAGGAGCCGGGAGTCGTGGAAAGGCACGACATGTACAAAGGCATCGCCAGGACTGAGACGCGAAACTTGCATCAGGCGGACTATTGAGGTGTTTTGCTCGTTGTTTGATATCGTTTTATACCCATTCGTTGTTCGCTGCATTTAACGGAGGAATGTCATGTTCTTGTTCATAGGTTTGTGCACTATAGTAATGAGATTGTTCACCGCCAAGCCTCTCAGGCAATTCGCAGTCACTCACCAATGTAGGAGTTTGGAAAACCAATGCTCCTCCACAGAGTCGGATAAGCTACGCACAGCTCTAAGAAGATACTACCGCTTTGCCGAAGTATTTGAAGCTCTGGACTGATAGCTCCAACAATGTGACGTATGCAATGCTGATCAAAAGCAAAGGTAGAGATACAATAACTTCGATGTTGAATCTTCACATCACTCGAACAAGATGCAACGTACAAAACAGCTAAACGACCACCTCCATCAGCCAAATTCCAAGACACAAGACTCCACCATGGCAGGGATTACCCTCATCAGCGCCACCCCCTCCCCTTTCGCCCGAATGAACCGCATCGCCATGATCGAAAAAGGCATCCCCTTCAACATCCGCAACGAAATTCCCTGGCACAGCGACACAACCGAAACACCAAAGTACAATCCTCTTGAGAAACTCCCCATTCTCCTTTTCGACGACGGCAGAGAACCCGTTTACGACAGCGCTCATATTCAAGAATATATTATACAAAAATACGCAGATAAAGCTCCCTCTCTATTAACAGGAGATCTGGATACTGATTTAAAAGCCCGACAAATCCAGACGCTTTGTGAGGGGATTTTGGATGCTTTTGTTCTTGCGAATTTTGAGAAGGCGAGGGAGAAGGGGAAGCAGTCTGAGTTGTGGTTGGGGAGGCAGGAGAGGAAGATTGATGGGGGGATGAGGGCTTTGGAGGAGTTGGCGAAGAAGAAGAAGAAGAAGAGTGGGAAAGATGGGGGTTATTTGTTGGGAGATGGGAATGTGATGACCATTGCAGATATTGCGGTGGTTTGTACGGTGGGACATATTGAATTTGCGGGAGTGAGGAAGGGGTGGAAGGAGGAGTATCCGGAGTTGGCCAAGTTTTGGGAGGGGTTGGATCAGAGGGAGAGTTTTAGGAGTACGAGGCCGGAGATGTTTGCTTTGAAGACGGAGGTTGTGGTTTGAGTGGAAGTGGACGAGGTAGTTGAGAAAGTGGTGTAGGAAGTTGGTTGAATGAAGGTAGTGAACAATATGGACGAGTACTACCTCCCACACGCATGTGCCTTCACTCAATAGTGGGCATGCTTCGGATGGGCTTTTGCCGCAAGTGCACGATCAAACCTCGAGCTGTTTTGATTGGTCTGATGAGGGGAGTAGGACGTCTATTCCCACGCGACACGCTTGCTTCAAAGGAGACAAGGTGTCTGTGAGTTCGGCGCCATTTGGCCAGATTGGTCCATCAAGCTAAAAAGCCGCCTGCCTCTTTCGGCTGGGTCGACCGAAACACGTGCCGCCTCACGGGCCTGCCTGCATAGATCCAGCAGCACATCGGCACCTGCCTTTATTTTCATCACGACTTCATTTGAACTTAGTCTGCAGCGGCCATCAAGTCCTCTCCCCATCAGAACGTAAGTCATCGTGAACAGGACATGTCGTGCAACATGAGTGGTGGTTGCCAAGTGCAGCATTTCTACGACCGGACTCAGCACCCGTGGAACGGCGCCACTTTACGCTAAGTGTACAATAAAGTTCTACTACAGCTCCTTCAGCGACGGAGGCTGGCTGAATAGCACTCGACTATACGCGAGTCTCCAGTGCGACAGCGCATGTTGGCCATTGTTCTGTGGAAGAAACACTGGGAGCAGAATGCGCAGCTGGAAGAGAATGCGCATGTCGGCTGCATTGCTAGTGCTCAGTTCACGCTCTCTCTCCAAGGTTCGCTGCAGACTGGAGTCTTGTCCCAACGCCATGAGCCGGAGCGTTAAATGATGTGGCGGCGGCACACTCTTGCTGTTCTAGATCCTCTTAAGCCAACAGCCCGTCTTGTGGCTTGCTTGCACCCAGCTGACGATTCATACATGAACTCGATATGCCCCGGTGATAATTGCTGCAGATCCAGCCAAAGTGTACGGTCAGTCTACCTTCGCTGCTGTCTTTGTACAAAATGTTCACACAACTTCTCATCGCAGCCCTCGTTCCGGCCTCGTTAGTTGCCGCCGTTGGCAATAGCAACAACGTGTGCAACAAAAATCCCTACTTGGCTCTCCGTCCACTGTCCAAACTTCCTGCCGTGCAATCGTTCTGCACATCCAAATTTCCGGCAGTCCCTTGCACTAGCACATCGACGACAACCGCAACGGCGACCTCCTTCACAACAGTGTCGACTTCTACGACCACAACCGGTGAGCATGTCGAGGAAAGCACCATCTGGAGTTAGTGCTGACCAGCTGAAGGAACGACAACCAAGACAACAACGGTGCAGATTGATACAGTGCAAAGTGCAACATCCACCTCCACCTGTGAGTAGTTGCCTACATCACATCACAGTGATAAATCCGCTAAACTCAATCGCATAGCTACCGTGTTCACCGGCACGACCACTACAACGACTTTCACCTCAACGAGTACATCGACTACCTTCACTTCAACTGCCACCGTTTGCTCTACTACCAATGTTCGTCAAGGTCGCTGCTAGTACAGAAAGCACCGACTAACACTGTTGCAGGACAAGCGTGACACTCCGGATATCGAGCCAGCTCGCGATGGTTTGCAATACCATACCCTCATCCAACGCCCTAAGCCAGCAGGACGATATGCACCCATTGGCCGTCGTGAGCCCGCAAGAGCCACCCCTTGTCCAACTCCTGATGCGTTGAAGAAGTTGGCAGCTTCTGCAGTCAAGACATTCTGCTCCTGCGTGACGAAAGCTGCACCGTGCGCTGCTGCTACAACCACCGCGACTTCAACGACAACAAGTTCAATCACAGCGACCGTCTCGACACAGGCCACTTCGACCACATCGGTTACCGCCGTCACCACGGAATTTGTCATCAGTACGACCACTATATCGACAGTCACGACTGCCACAACATCCGAAGTCTCCACCACCATCCTCTCCACATCAACTGTCTCACAAGTACCATGTCTGAGCTGCACAAGCGGCACTTTCTGTGACAGTAAGCAAAACAATTCCCTTGTTTCGAGAGATTCTTACGCTAACGAACGTCTTCCTCTTCCCTAAACAGGTGGCTTCAGTTATACGCAAACGTGCGGAATCCGTGCCACTTTCGTGGGCTCAGGGGGGACAACACCCAGAGTGAGCACCCAGGTTTCAGTGGATGCCTGCCGTCAAACGTGCGCGGACCTTGACTTTTGCAATTTTTACACTTTCGATCTCCGCACGGCGACGTGTACTGCGTATGATAATGCCGTTGGTTATGCCTCGACACCGGACTCTGGGTCGGTTATTGGCCAGTTTATAGCTGCTTGTTGAACTCGGCTGGGGATATTGTTTTCGTATCTTTGATGGTAGGATATTATGGAGAATTGAGGGATTGCGAGTGTAACTCTGATAGCATTGAAGTTTCTAGAATAGGGACGTCTCTAGTTGCACAAGTGGGTTACATTCGATGTAAAAGCTTTTGTCACTCCCTCGATCTCGACAGTTGACTCCCTTCGCAGCCCCAAGTTGCCTAGAGTACTTCGAGATGTCAGATCCAAGGCATGTATCTAGGGAGTGCAGAATTGCACACATGATGAAACTCACATGTGTTCCGTCAGGAAAGATCGATGGCTCTGCCATCCGCGCGAGCACCGAGGCCGGGGTTATTAGGTACTCCGCACGAGCATGCCCCCCCTTCTACTTTCCATTCCAAGCCCTGTGATTCGCAGTCGGCTTTGATTGCTTCAGAGCATTGAGCTGCAGCAGAAAGAATGATCGATGGAGAGAGCAGGGCGATGAGAAGAGTACACCACATTTTTTGTGAAGTTTTGGTTTAGGCGGAGTAGGATTAGCGAAGGACAAAGGAATGAGTTGAGACACATTGAGAAGGATAGGGCTTTTATATCCCATTTCTGCAATGTTCGCATGTCTTGGACTCTTGGAGAAAATACTATTCTCGAGCTTCTAATTGTCTTGTCCCGGTGTAGCTCCTGTAACTAAGTCTGGTTAAGGGGTTGCTCAGTGAACGCCAAGTAGAACTAGAGCACCAGTATACGATGTAGCAAGCGAGTTGTCCGATAGCCGGAGTTGAGCTAACGAGCAGTCCGTTCACAACCAATGCCTAGCATCTTTCCCATTCGTTTCGTTTCGTCGTTTGATCTAGCTATACACGGATCAAGCCCTGGTAATCGTGCATCGGCGTGGCGGACAGCGTTTCTAATGACGGCGATGGTAGATACGCATCGCGTCTCCGGCCTTCGTCATCATTGATTAGTGATCGTGCCAGGTGCTAGCGCTTATGGCAGACTTAGCGTTTTCACGGTCTCCTGAAGTACTTCGTAATTCCAGACGGCGAGATTGCGACTTAGCTGACTTTTCCCGGATTACTCTTCCTGATGCGTTCGCCATATCTGAACATGATCCAAGCCATTGGGGTGAAAGCCAGAGCTATGAAGGCCAACAGTGTGTTCCCCCAACCTTGTCCGAGAGCCGCATAAAGTGATGGTCCAGCCAATGGCAAGAATGCTCCAAGGAGTGACCTGAAAATCGTGTTTGCAGCCGCAGCAGATGATGCGTATAGTGTGAATGCATCAATTAGATAGGACTGAACAGGCATGAAGATTGCTAGAGTTCCTAGACCGATCCAGGCTGTACCGATGATAGGGACGATCCAGTGTACGCCAGCTTCTGCGGACCAGCCATACCATACTAATCCGACTGGAACGATCAAGGAGCCGGGAAGAAGTGGTAGAAGTCGAAACTCTGGCTTCCATTCGGTGCCCTTTGAGAAATGGACCACGAGCCGATCTGAAAGTGCTCCCAAGGCAAATAGGCCAATCGCGCAGCCAACACCAAAACCGAGATATGTCAGGCCCACGATACGACCACTGAAGCCGTAGACGGTTTCGAAAGTTCTCTCGAAACTTGTGAATAGCAAATAGGTATAGCCGTACACCAGACCGACATACACCGATGTCAGAAACACGATCGGCGAAGTGAACAGCATGGCCAGGGGTCTTGTGATAGCTCTCTTGAAGATCTCCGCTTTGGTCAGGTTGTTCGAATATTGATGATGTAGCTTCTCATTTCCAGTTTCGGCTTTCAGCTTCTTCGTTATTCGTTCGAGCAAGACTGGAGCATAAGTTTCTTGCTGCAGACACAACGAGACGCAAGTGCCGATGCCGGAAACTATAGTTAGTAGCCAGAAGTTCCATCGCCAGCCGGCAGCTTCACCTAGAAAGCCACCAGCTATTGGGCCAACGACGGGGCCAAGCAGAGGTCCAGCTGTGAAGATCGCGGTGACCTTACCGCGTTTCTCTTTGCGCACACAATCGGCTATTGACCCATTGCCGATTGTGACAGGTGAAGATCCGGCGAGACCGCCGAGAAACCGAAATGCGAGCAAAGCCCCAATATTGGGCGATAGAGCGCACGCTAAGTTCCAGATCGTGAACAAGATACTGTTCGCGTGGTAGACCGGTAGTCGTCCATAGATCTCAGATAGCGGAGCGAGGATCAAAGGACCTATGGCATATCCTAGAATATATATCGAGACCGCAAAGCTACCAATTGTCTCATTGTTCGTGCCAAAGTCGTCGAGTACGAGAGTTATGACGGGCGCCATCATTGAAGATGCGAGCGGTGTGAGGAGTCGAAAGAATGATATTACGCCCAGATTGCACCAGACTTTTGTTGTTGACCAATTCTGGGGATTGCGGGGGTCATTATCAGACCAAGTGACTAGGTCAGGATCTCTGTCTTCCTGCTCGTCTGAATTATCATCGTTTCCCTCGTTCTTTTCGACATCTCTTGTTGATTGTTGCTGCTCGGCCCCATCTTGTGAATGCGTGGAATGTTCCTTTTCATTGAATCTTGATTTGAAATATGTGTTGTTCTCTTCTGAAGTCGATTCGCTGCGTGCATTTTCGAAGTCCGTCTCTTTAGACATGTTGGCGGCGCTGAGAGGAGACGGCAGGCCTGAAACAACGACAAAAGCGAAGAAACGTGAGGTGATGGACGCAACGACGAGACATGCGACCATGTGCAAACACTTGCCTCGAAAGGGCATTCACAGGGTCCCGCCATTATTGTGCACCTTGATCGACGGCATTTAATCGCTAACACTGTTAAGCGTTCTCGGCATATTTGGCCATGTCTGCGAAGTTGAGATGTTCGCGGAAACTCAGTGCTGAGACCTGCCTGTGGCAGCTGCAGCACCGCAACGGCACTTACGCCAGTATACAGTCATTGCTGTCGCTCCGCGTTGAGGCGGCGAATGTTGCACGCAGCGGGGGAAGTAGTCGAACCCAAAGGCCATGAGTTGGGGTCATTTTGCCGATCGGATGACGAGGTGTAAAGCGGCTGCCAAATCTTCCAGCAGCATCGCGCTTTGGTACAGTCGGTGAGTGGTCCGAGATCTGCAGATCAAGCAACGCCGCGAGGCGCGATCCGCTGCTCTGTACATCCATCGCTCTGTTTGGATCGGAGGATCAGCATATTGCCAGCACAGGCACACGACCACTTTCCCAAAATAGGCAAACACAGGTCTGCACGCCTCCTGGGAGATATGTGCGATGTCGATGATGCAAGAGGGGCACTTGCATGTGATATGCGTTGGCGTTTGCGTGTTAGTCACTTTGAAGCGGTTTCTATTGCACCAGCGTTCGAAGGCTTCGTCATTGCGCCAATCACGCACTCCACCGAAGTCTGCGATAACCATTCCTGGCTTGGCTTGTAGGAAAAGCTGTTGGATGCAGTATGGCCGAAGTCAGAGGCATCATATATGTTCGCTTCTCCAGAAACTGGTGTCTGCAGGGTATATTCAGATCCTCTGCTCAAACACCTTTCACGGATAGCAATCATGGGTAGCATTGAAGTGTCCACCCAGGTGGTCGAACGCCCTCCGTCCTGGCAGAAGTCAGTATACGAATACCTCGCCGAAAACGACCTCAAATGCAAAAAGGCAACTCCACTGCAAGGAGGAGCATCTGCTTACATCTGGAAACTGGAAGGTCTCGCATCTGAAAAACCAAGTTCGAGGCCAACACTACCATCCCGCTCCATCTCTCAGGCATGCATCATGAAATATGGCGACGACACAGCCAAAAGTGTAGCAGAGATCAAAATGTCGCCAGATCGGATGTCCAATGAGGCTAAAGCAATGGACTCAGCAACACTTGCACGCGTATGTGCGGAAGAGCCCAGCGTTGAAATCCCACGCCTCGTCAGCAGTACAGATCAAGCGGTCATCATGAGCTGGGCCGGCGAGACAGATCTGAGGTCTGCGTATATTAATGATCAGACATTGGATGCTCGAGATGCTGGATCGCGGATTGGTCGATGGGCTGCTGCAATGCATCGTGCTGGTCGCGGAAATCCAGATGAGGAGCAATGGGATAGCACTACGAGGGACTCCGTCCTCAAGTTGGAAGAAGATCATCTTCGGACCAGACTTTCTGAAGACCCCAGCTTCACATCAGAGGAAATCGAAAGAGCGGCGGCCGCATTTCATGCATCAGAGGAGGTTCGCACTCTGACAGCATACGACTTCCGACCGATGAACACGCTTCTGATGCCAGGCGAGGACACCAGCCGACCGCGAATTACAGTTGTCGATTGGGAGATTGCCGGTTATGGAGACCCAGCCTTCGACCTTCGGATGTGGGTCGCTGAGGCAATCGTGGCCGAAGCAAAATATGGTGGTGAGAGAGGCTTGCTGGAAGGTTTCTTGACTGCCTATCGCCAAAAGATGGGGGAAAATATCACAGATACCGCGCTCTTGTGCAGGGTGGCTATCCTCGTAGGGTCGATGTGGGAATTTCTCATGCCGTGCTCGATCTGGGATTGCACCGAGGATGATGCAGAACATTATCGCAAAACAGGGCGAGAGTACATTCGTGCGGGCATAGATGCTGATCGCGATTGGTTGTCGAAAAGCAGCCTGGCGCCGTTGTTACAGTGATCGGTCTGAAGGCCTCGGACAGGAAGAGGCGTTTGGCGAGGCGAATAGCGAAGGTGCAATGGCACTTGGCATTGCGTTCTAGAAGACAGTCAGCGGGCCTTGTGGTTTTGCTCTGTGTCGGTTCTAGTAATGAATATTCATATCACGTTAGATAACAGCATTTACGGCTAAGCGATGTATGCTGCCTGAGAAAGTGTCAGCTAAGAGCAGTATAAAGTTCCTAAAGATACGACTTACGTTCAAGCGCACGGTCTCTTCAGCCAACGGGTCGTCACTGCGATTGCCAAATCCACTTGCAGCAAGTGCCATCTTGCGCTTCTGATAACCCTGAATCTCCTGCAACAATGTCAGGATTGCTTTTAATGTTTCTTCGTGCTACTTACGCGCTCGACACTGTCTTTGACAATGTATCTGATCACGGTGATGGGTTTGTCCTGGCCTAAGCGGACCACTCGTCCGATTGCCTGATGTTCGACGGAAGGATTCCATTGCGGTTCCAGGAGATGGACGCGTGACGCGGCATTGATGGTAAGACTAAGTCGTGTTAGGCAACGATGCGATCGTCGAGCAGCGATCAGGGCCTTACCCCAAGCCACCAGTACCGATGGTCATGAGCAAGGCAGAGATCGTAGGATCTTCTGCGAATTGCTCCAATTTCTTAGTTCTCTCATAGTGCGGTGTTTTACCATGAACGACCACAGCTCGAATGTTGCTTTGTGAGCATAAGTCTGCCGCAAGATCGATGGTCTTCCTCCAATACGAGAACACGATGCTTGATCGAAACGTCAGCATTAGAAATGGTATCAAAAACAAGCAGCGTACCTCTTGACCGGTGCTTGAGCATTCTGCGACGACAGCAAGTCCTGTACTAGTGCGGCCAATTTGCAAGAGTGCTTCACTCCTTCACTTGATGTGTTTATCGTATCGCTACGCAGATTCACATCTTGTGCTTGAAATATCTGTTTGCATGTCGGACATTCTTTGGTCGATCCATCTGGAGCTTGGCTGTCATAGCATGTAGTGCATAGTATATGAGAACAAGTTCCAAGCATTCCAGAGCCGCCGTCGTCATCGACCTGGTTAATGCCAGTGACTTCCGAATGGCACGAAGCGCAGTGAGCGTCTTCACTTTCCTCCAGTAACGTGAAAAGTTCGTCCGAGTCCAGAGGCTCCGCGTCGACCAGGAATCGATCTTGTCTAAAAGTGCCCTGACTGCAAAAGATACGGAGTTCCAATAACACTTTGAGCATGATGTTAGACTTGCCACCATATCCACTTACTGCCGCGTCTAAGGCTTTCTTGCCCGCCTCGAATATTCGACGATAATGCTTGTCCTCGGCCGGCGAAAATTGAACTTCTCTCTCGACGACCTCTGGATGAGCAAGCCCAATCGTGCCTTTACTCCGCCGCAAACAAATGGGTTTCAGAGTCTCCCTCAGGATGTTGCAGCCGCGCTGAAAAGACTTTCTAGAGGGTTTCGACACATGTTGATGGAAAATGTCTTTATTTCCGAGCAATGGAAGCCGGCAGAAACTCAAAAGCGAGAACAAATCCTCAAATTTTGTTGGAGACAGGGGTACCTGTGAGACACCAATGATGAAAGGCTTCGAGTTCCAGAATGGCGGAGTAGAGCCTGGTTCGTGGTGTTCGGATAATATGCGCTATACATAGTTAGCAGATTAGTCATTCCAGCAAATGATACGACATGCCTTCGTCAAGGACAATCCTGAAAAAGCACATGTGATATAGCACTTCTCGGCTCGGCTTGCTGAATTCCTTTGCGATTGTTCCGTAAGTCGTAATCACAACATCATGGTCTATTAGATCGTTGAAGTGGTGCGCTCTTTCGTGTCCATGATATCGCGATACTCTCAGCTTGCCAGACTGAGTGTGTCTGCCTGATGTCAATGGTGCACCCCTACGCGACTGTCGTTTTCAACATACTGCGTCAGTTGCTTGAACCAGGAATCGATCAGCTCTACGAAAAGTTAGCGCCAATCCAGAAGTGAACACGAGTGGACTTTGAACGCACGGGTGGAAGGGACGGCCACGAGAGTCGCTCTGCTGCGCGATCGTGATTGTGAAAGTCGCGAGGTCCCGTGCCTCGTCTGTTGACTCGCAAAATGGGTTGCTCTATCAAGAGAGCTGACAACAAGTGATATTGCAGTGAGCGTCTTTCCCAGGCCCATCTCGTCGGCAAGAATGCCGCCTTGGGGTTCCATCTGCGACTGTGCCCGTTCGTCGGCTGTGATAATGTGTCGATATCTGATATCCTTTTAAGCGAGATCTCTATGTTGTATCTTACAAGCGTACTCACACTGCGTTCCCGTTCTCGGTCCTATCATGATGCCAAAATCGCATGCTACTCTCTAGATCTGGTCCGCCAAGCTCTCGTTGCCGCATGAAGTCAAGAGCTTCTTTTTGATGCCTGTTCAAGTTCACTTAGCTCCTTAACCGTCAAGCATCAACGACTACGTACGGCAAAAGTGAAGTAGTGACAATTGCGGCATCTACTTCTACCGCATTGGCGTTCAGCGCATGTTGTGACATATCAACCAAAGCGGTATTCCAAGCACTGCCTTGATCTGTCTTGTTGCGCTTCGCGGCCATTTCCATGAACCACTCGTGGACCGCTATCTCAGATTCGGAGACCTCCAGGTCCAACATGTGCGGGTTCAAGTATTTCCTTGTGTCTTCGGTGGATCGAGGATCCTGAAGGTATAGCTCATTCGCCGAGAGTATCTCTCCTACCCGCATAGACGCCAAAATGGGGCCTAGAATATTGACGTCAACGTAGAGAAGGTCTCTGGTCTCACTACTTGCTGCTGGGCACAACAACGAAGTCAACTGACTCCGTTCGACGAACATTTCGCACTTTACGCTGGCAATCATCGTGATCTCGCGCAACACATTTGTGACTTTAGAGTTCAGATATGCCACTTCTTGACAAGACTGAGTGCTCACAATGAACCTGCCGCGCCTCTCTGTAAGATGTAAGCTTAGATAGTCCGTGGCTGGTTCGCTTGCAAGTGCATCGTCCGGAGTCACATTTTCAGTTGTATCCAGCCTCTTGCAGGCAACATGCGGTATCTGTACGAATATTAGCCGACATCATGCTGATGTGCCATCTATGCAGCTGTAAGTACCATTCCAAAGCAAACAAGATCTGCTGGAGGTGGCCTGTCTCCCCTTTCTGCCAGAGGGCCAGTGGTCGTTGACTCAAGCTCCAGCGGACGGGCGCTCGTCGTTGTTGCCGATACAAGCGACCCATTGTTGGCGAAGTCGGATGAATCTGGGCGGGATACTATGTTCTGGTAGTTGTTGCCAGAAGTTGGCGCTGACTTCTGCTGTGTCTCGCTCAGCTGTGCAGCTGGAAGCCAAGCACCATGTTGAGTATTTTGTACAATTTCCTCATTGACGCGAGAATAGCCGCGATAAATGCCCTTTTGTGCAGGCGTAGCGTTCTCCGTGTGGACAGTTGTAAGCGTAGACGTAGGCGTAGGTTTTGTCCGGACAGAGTTGGCAGGGCCAGGGCCATCACACGGGAATTGGACGAGCCGTTGCCGCTTGGCCGGGTACCCATCACCTCTTCCGTGCTCCTCTTCCTCCTCCTCGACAATCTGCATAGGACTTTCACTTTCGCTGACCACACTCATGGTGTCTGTTGACTCCACGCCGAGAGTCTGCTCTAGAAACAATGGGCGAAGTCGGAGGATGCCGCGACGAGGCTGGCGGCTGAGGCTGCACCGCCTCGGAGGCCGCACCCTGCGACCATCTCTCGCAACTCCCACCCGTTTCGCAATGATGCACTTCACACATACTACTGACTATGGCTGAGGACTCACGGACTACTGCAGAGTACACCGCCAGCAACCTCGACGATACAGCAGAGAACGACGTAGACCGCCAACTCAATTCCGCATTTCGACATCCCTCGTGGATAGGGTCGAAGTCGCAGATACGGCTATTGCGCCTCGCAAATCGCAGCAGCAACAACAACAGTGCAATACCTTTTGAAGCTGATCTTGAATTATGCGATGTGTCAGACTTACCGAACACCGAATATGCTGCACTCTCGTACTGCTGGGGCGAAGCTCGATCAGAGGAAGACGTGCGATGGATCGTGGTACACAGTCAACCATTTGCTGTGCGTACAAACCTCTTCGACTTCCTTCAATCAAACATCGCCTCAGCTCTTCGCATACCGATTTACATCGACGCAATATGTTTGAACCAGAGGGACGTGGAAGAGCGAAGCAATCAGGTCAGGCTGATGTCGGAAGTTTACAAAAATGCGTCTAGGACCATTGTCTGGCTAGGCGTCTGTCCGAACAACCAGACGTCGAACCTGGAGTCGCTACAATACCGGCTGGCAGATTCTACCCTCCGATATGGTCACTGGGACACGGCGTCACTTGTTGGGCTAAGTTTCCTCTGTTCCCGGGTTTACTGGCGAAGACTCTGGGTCGTGCAAGAGCTACTGCTCAGTATAGTGGTGGATGTACATTGTGGAGACTTCATGTTTGAACTCAGCGCTTTCATTGAACTGGTATCGCTTCCACGCTCGCAGCAGTTTGTCATCGAATTTCAGGATGCTGGCTGGTGGGACCACTGGAACATTGCCAGGCCCAGGAATTACGTTGAACAGAGCGCCCATGAGGGCGAGATTCGGGATGGCTGGCAGTGGGCTGTTCGACTCATCAACAATCGCTCCCAATGGTTGGCAAGAAATGTGAAGGGCGTTGACGCTCAATCTTACCACCCAGGCCTATCGTTTCATGAAGCACTGCTATCTTTTCAGCACCAGCAATGTAGTGATCGTAGGGACAAAGTCTATGCCCTTCTTGGACTGCTCAACAAAGAGGGTAATTCGATGATGATACCTAATTACAATTGCACCAGGCACGAACTATTCACACAGGCAGTTATCGCATGCCTCGTATCGCGCTGGAGATCGGTTGATGCTTCCGCAAGGAGCGAGAGTCAAACTTACGAAGATCGCCGCTATTGTGAGATTCTTTGCACCATGCTTGCCGTCCAGGACTTGGACGTTGAAACTGAGTTGGCGCACGCTGCGCAGGTTGCACGATCATACATGGTGGAAAGCAATGCTGTTTCTGCCATCGTCGCGACCGACCAACCCGACCACCAACGCAATGAAGCAGATGAGGAGTCCAGCAGACGGCTGCCGCAACCTATACCCAATCGCGCCACTGAAGCCGAGGTCGGTAACGGTCTGTACCTCTTTGACGAGGTCTATCATTTGTTCAAAGACGAGCTGTCCAACGCAGAAATACAGCAATATGCATCGACCGATAAGAAGGCATTGGATCTATCACTTGCGACTATTCAAAAAAGACAGCGCTCAATGGGAGCGATGCGTGATATGAGCAGGTTGCGTGTGTTTCTGCAAGCGACGAGCACGTATGAGGCGCTTGCCAACTCTTGTCTCGGCATGAAAGATGTTGTCGCGTATATTTGGGTATGTGCTATGCATAGTATGGAAATGCAAAAAGGTCTGGGTTAACTTGTGATCAGGCCGCCACCAAATTCCTGATAGAGGTAGGCCACTGACCAGGCTTCGCGCGATGGGTCACAAACACGTGCTCAACATCATCTAGGTCACCCACACGTCCTCGGATGCATTCGATGCGCTTTTGAAAACATATCAAAGGTTAGGAGAAAGCATGCCTGCCTCAAAGTACGTGGAAGCTTTGTCGGACAACGAATCTGAGCAGCGCGATTTTGTCGCGCTACTCTTCCATAGGCTATTCGGCTTCCACAAGCTGGCACTGCAGTTTTTCAAGAAGCCTGGTGAGTGACATGAAGCTTGCCTCATACTATTCAGATCATTCGTTGACCGTACTCAGCTTGGATGCAGCTCTTCAACGCAACTTGGAAGCACCTCGAAAAGCAGTTGAGCTCGTTCATAACCGCCCTAGGAGAGTACAAGGTGCTTGTGCAAGATCGAGTCAACGCCATGGAGTTGGATGCGTATCGGCAACAACGACTGCAGACTAACACGCAACTGTCACAGCTTCAGGAGCAGACCAACCGGGCAAGATTGCGCGCGGAAGAAGCCTTCGAGCAGCTCAGTGCGGACGAGGTCATAAGGCGACGAGGGCACGTAGTCAATTGGCTTTCCGCTCCCGATGCCCTGTCGGATCAAGATCATGGCCGAGCTGCGCGGGAGAACTGTCCTCTGAGCGGAACCTGGCTACTTAAGGATTCCCGTTATTGCAGATGGAACGATCCGCAATCCGGAGAGGCACCTTTACTGTGGATCAATGCTATACCGGGCGCAGGTAAACTCAGTGCCCGCGCGACATTGCACGATGCTGACGGCAAACAGGAAAGTCCGTGCTTGCTTCTCTGGTCGTAGACGAATCGCTTCGAAGTTCAGACATCACCACAATCTACTTCTACTTCAAGCATGAGAATTCAGAAAAGAACACGTTCCTGGCAATGGCGCGTTCTCTTCTAAAACAGCTTTCTCAGAAAGACCACACGTTGTTGCTTTACTTGTTCGACATCGCAACAAAACGTGGTGAAAATGTACTCCGAACGACCAAATTGGCTAAGGAGGTCCTGCTGAATTGTCTCAATGCTACAGGCAAGGTGTGTGCTGTGATAGACGGGATTGATGAATGCGACCCAAAGGAGCAGAAACATATCGCAAACTTCTGGATCAAACATGTCGAAGGCTCTGGTTCTGCATCGAACTCATGCCGTTGTATTATGTTCAGCCAAGACGATGCATCAACGCGGGAGCTATTCACGACGCTGCCTGCCATCCGAATATGTGGAGAAGCCCACAAGGCTGACATTCAGTCCCTATGTATGGTCTGGGGAGAGAAGCTCTGCCACAAGTTCGAACTAAGCCGGCAAGAAATGGGTTCGATTGTGACGAGCACAGCGAGCCGTGCTGGAAGCATGTTCCTGTTCGCTCATCTTGTCATGGACAACCTTTACGAGCAGGTCAATCGCGGAGATCTCTTCTCAGAACTGGAAAATTTCCCAGTTGAACTTGATGATGCGTGAGTATTATCAGCTCCATCACGTGGCGAGGCATTCCTGCTGAATTCATTCCAGGTACACGCGCGTCGTTGAGAGGGTTCTAATCCGTGCCAAGCTTCCGCTCCGACGCACTGCTGATCGGTTGCTATCTTGGGTAGCCTGCGCGATCAGGCCTCTCAAGTGGCGCGAGATACAGGTCGCGGTCTCAATCGATAACGAGAATGAAGTTGTGGATCTGGAAACTCATCGTTTGAGGGTGAATTTGAAACAACTCTGTGGTGCCCTTCTTCAAGAACTACCGAATGGAGACATCGAATTCGTTCATCAAAGTGCACAACAGTACGTTACATACTACGGCCAATGCGAAGATGAGAAATGCTGACCGAGTTGTGCCAGATTCCTGCTCAACAAGGGTTACGTGGACCAAGGCCTCACACATTGCAAAATGACTCAATTATGTCTCAATTACTTCGCTCTTCCATCTCTTTCCGTACAATGCTCTGACGACCAACTGCACGACTATGCGAAAGCAGGCACTTATGGATTTCTGGATTACGCAATGGCTTGCTGGATCTCGCATCTGGAATACGCACTTGAAGGGGCTCGAGTGTCGGAAATACTTGAAGAAGCACTCGAGGACTTCTATGAGCATCACTGGATGAAGCCACGAGTCCGAAAAAGGCCCACCCAGCGGATCGGAAAGGTGTGCGACAACATGACAAGTCTGGAGTTGCGTGCTAAGGTAGAGGAGACGATGTCATCCATGCACTACCTCATGACAACCAACTCGAGTGACTTAAATGCAGTCGAGAATCTGGACTTGTTCCAAGCACTGACGCGCATACGCACTGTGCTGGAAAGCGTCTCAGCGGACACACAAGTCAAGGAGCACTACGGCTGCGCGTTGTTCAAGTGTCCCCGCATCTACTGCAAATGGTTCCACGAGGGCTTCAGTCAAGCTGACCAGCGCAAGTCGCATGTTGAGAAGCATGAACGTGCACATCTCTGTCCACATTCCTCATGCCTACATGCCACCTTTGGCTTCCCTACCGCTAAAGAGCTTGCGCAGCATGCCGAGAAGAAACATGAACAGGTGGTGACAGAAGAAGTCTTCCCAGCCGAACAGATCGAAGTGCCAGATCATTCGAAATCCCCGCTCGAGGAAATGTCGACCGACTCCAGATTGCCCGAAACTCTGCCCAAGCCACTGAAAGATGCCCCTTCATCACAGGCGGGACCTGTACAGCCTGAGCGCACGGGTGAAGCGTCCCGAACAGATGGAACTGTGGTTCAGTGCGGACGCCCCGACACGGAGAGAAAGGTCAAAGAGCACGCGAAGTGCAGCATATGTTCCAAGGTCTTCGCTCGGTCTTACAACCTCCGCCTACACCTCCGCACTCACAACAACGATAGGCCGTTCTCCTGTTCAATCTGCGACAAAGGCTTTTCTAGACAGCATGACCGCGACAGACACGAAAAGCTGCATCGTAGAGAGTATTTTGTATTCAAGGAGCCATTGAATAGTGTTAGGAAACCGTTAGCAGGATCTGCTCGCCGGGTTCGTCCGCATGACTGACCGTATCAGACAGCTTCTGAGGTAAATTGGCAGCTTCGATATTTCGGGCAACATACTCAGTCTGATCAATTCTTCATGGGCACTGCTACACTGAGAAATCCCACCAATGCCATCGGAGAGCTCAGTACGCGCTCTGTTATGTCAGCTTGCAGCCCAAAAAGTCTTGGCAAACAGTCCTGATTCGTTCACTGTCAAAGCAAAGCTATTCCTACAACAAAAGTGGCGGTTATCATGGTTGTGCTGCGGATGTGATTCTCCGCTTGGGTGGTGCTAGAGCTTCATCTCCATGTTCTGTTTACATACGGCTGAGGCAACCACATTTGCTACTAGCAAATCTATGGCATGTGCGACATATTCGCCCACTCATGCTTGACCCAGTCTTGCTGTGCTCACGCAAGGGCGCTGAAGCTACGTAGCAGCACTGCACGCCTGCAAAGGACTTGACCCAAAAAATGTGCTCTAGGGCATCTTTGCACTCCTGGTTGTTACTATCGACCACATTGCTTGGCAGCTTATGGAAGCGTAGCATCATGGAAGTGTAGCATCATCTACAATGACAGTTCGCAAATGCGAGAGCCGTTTACCTCGACCGATCTTCAAACTTCCTGCGGGGCACGCGGAGCGATGAGATGATGACCTATCTCAGCTAGCGCTTTCTTTGCGGTTGCGCTCGAAGCTGTATTGTCAACAAGCAATGCGAACATCTGTAGTAAATTGTGTGGTGAAGGGCGTCGCAGGGCGTTACATTCGGGCTTTCTGGAAGCGTGTTCCTTGGCAGATGCGTCTTAATTGGCTTGTCATTAGAGTACGGCAATTCTTACAGCCTTGCTACTGGTGCCCTCTCAAATCTCAATGGGGCAGGGATGCTGCGGATGTTATCATCCGCTTTCGTAGTGCTCAAGCTTCATCATACTTTCCATGTACATTTGACCTATCTCGTGCCCAGACGCTGCCTTAGGCGCTTGCCAAGGCTCGAATCGCGACGGAAGTGTACCACCTTCAGGAGCGAGTCACGGGTCTGAGCAGGAGATAGCATTTGACTACAGCTATGAAAATGGGCTATGTCGCAGCGTCATGTTGTATCGCTTCCTCCAGACACGTCTTCTTGACACGCGCGCAATCCGACTAAGAATTCGTTCGTGTCAATTCTCACGATACGTCGTTGTTGTCATAAAGTCTTCGCAATTGATATGGGTACTGCACCTGGAACACATAGATAAGACGTGGTGCAGCTGTTAGCACGCACCTGTGTGAGCACATGACGTCAAACTCACGGAGCGCAAAAATGGCGTGTGGATGCTGACGCTAGAACTATTGGTCCGTCCTCAGAGCAGAGCGTTGTCACTGATTTTCTGTTCCCACGGACGCTCAACACAACTGCTGCGGACGTGATATTCCACTTTCGTAGTCACAAAGTGCCACCCCCGCTCACACAGTGAGTTCCTGAGTCAGCATTCTTGGCAGGCTGACGATACACGTCTAGTCTTCCACAAAGACCAACACGGTCGCACAACTTCATTTTTCTTGCACTTTGTATTCCCGGACGCGAGTCTATCAAAAGTTAGGACGTACTCCAGGGAGACTGCTTCTCTCGGATCCAAAGAAAAGGAGTCAACTGCACTTTCAATGACGCTACGCGCCAACGTCGAGTCGCAAGCACTAGATTCGGCATTCACGAGCAGTATCTGTGTGCAGCTAAATCAGTGCCCCGCGGTCGACGCGTGCGGGATCTGGATGTGCTACAAGTACTGCCTCCACCATTCATGACTGGAAGTCTTAAACGGCAGGCTACACGACTTGCCGTCAGAGTTGCAACTCGAATGCATGTCATTCGCGTTCAAATGCACACAGCTCCTAACCCGCTATCAATTGGACAGAGTGAAACTTATCAACAGTCTGCAGAACAGGTCAAAGCGGAGGCGGAGTCCGGTCGTTCCCATTGGCTCATTGCAAGAGTTCACCTTTTCGCGCAGCAGGCGGCCTCCATGAGCTCATTGCGCTCGCTCGACTGCGGATGGTATCTTCCGCTTTTGGGTATCGACAGCAGGCACAAGTATGGAGCCCCATCTCCATCTTTATCTCGTCCCAGATCCTGCCTCAGGCGCAGATCCGAGCTCACGTCATGTGCATGTGCATGTGCATTGCGACGGAAGCGACATTGCTACGCTACACCAACTTCCGAAGCAAGCCACTCAGGTTCGTGGACGGGCACGACTACATTTCCCCTCAGATATCACCTAGTCATCATGGTCCGGCCTTCATTCAATTCCAATCCATGCGCGACCCTTTCACATTTCGCACTGTACAACCTGTCATCCTCGCGACACTCGCCTTGTTGGGGCAGTCGCCGGGACGCGTTGCAATTATGTTGAAGGAAGGCCTTGTGGAAGATCTCAAGAGCTGGCCGAAGAGACTACTGACCATGCTTCAGATGCCACACCATTCGATTTCCATCCTCATGCTACAAGAACAGCTGAGAGCCCGCCTGGCTGTGTCGATGGCTCAGGCTCACTGGTTGACAGTGGCATCAGGACGATGAACTGTATGCATGGCGTAACACCGTGGCTTTCGGCAATGTATTCCATACCTCTGTACGATGGCATTGCGTAAGCAAAACTATGCGTGCGCACGGCAGAATTCATCGGTTCAGCGAGCAGGCACCAGACAATTAGTCAACTGCATGAAAGCTCACCGTCGCCTCACAATTATTGATATTGGTTGATAAAGAATCACTGTGTGGACAGCAAGACAATCCGGAGCCCGCCCCGCCCGCCACGAGGGTCGGGCAAGCAAGTCGCCAAGTACTCTGGGCCGCGCTGTCGCTCAGCAGATCAATTTTGATTGGCTCGTCGTCGAAGTACAGCTTTTCCTGCAGCTTTTAGGTCAATGGTGGGAATCGCTGCGCATGATATCTTCCATTTCCAGCATATGAAAACCTCAGGTGCAGATTGGCTACTCACACCATCTAAATCATTCTGCGCATTCGATTTCAGCCATGTTAATATGCATTCTTGCGGCGTCCTCTGCCGGCGAGAGCTCTCGGCCGACGCTTATCGCCTCAATTAAGCAGGAGATGGAGGAAAAGCGTGCCAGTACGAGATGTATGTCGGCACAGATTCTTTTCGTCGATTGGCATATTCACTTTCGGTAGCCGCGAATAGCTGTAGTGTTCTTGTACCGCCCTTGTATGCCATGCAGCTGAAAAGTGATTGCCATGGGAAAACGACTTGGCAGACGCGTCGTCCAGGCTGAACTTCGATCATCGCTCACTGGTCACCTACATATCTCCATTCCAGAAGTCGCTCTGCTGCCTCACGAGAGCAGGCACGGGAGAGTGTAGTAGAATGCGTTGCGATCCCATCCTGCTAATACCTCATAAGAGACCTCAAGGAGTTCTTCCGCAGAATTTACACGTTACGTGGAGATATCGCATTCGGTAGTCGTCTGACATGCTAATAAAGCAAATGTGACGCTCCATCGAACGGCCCCTGGATCAAATGCGTCGTTCTTGTGGCAAATTGGTTTGATTGGCCCGTTATCAGAGCACAACTTTTCTGTTGCTGCCTTTGGTAGGCTTGTATACTGTGGGCGTTATCTTCCGCTTTCGTCTGGTACTTGCGCTTCACTTCCATGTTGCATCTGAGCATGAACCAAGTGCATGCCATGAGCATTTCACATCCTTCGTGATCGGTGTCCGTGGACCGATTCGCTCCGCGCCTCCCCACTACCACATGCAAATGAAATTGCGTGTTCGACACGTAGCAGCCCAGTGTCATGTGATCTTCTCGACTCTTTGCTTTTGCTTAAAGTTTGAAGATTGCTTGGCTTTCGCGCCTGATGGCTTCATTGGTTTGTTCTGAGAGCACAGCCTTACTCTCGAACAGAGGGCATCGCCAGTGCTGGCGAGTGGCTTGCTGCGGATGTGATATTCCACTTTCATCATCTGTAGTGTCAGAGTCTCAGCACCGCGCAAGACTAGACCCAGTGGACTGATGGCACATCTTCACAGACAATCGGGATACTGTAACCAAGTCCATCGCCTTACCACGCTTTACCGGAGCGCTTCACCTGTCCAGTGCTCAATGTATCCCGTATGAGAATCCCATCCCGCGGGCGTATCATAGGAGACCTCGACAAATCCTCTTGTGGACATATACACGTGGTGAAATGTTGCATCCCCGGCGGTCTAACAGTCGAAGCATGAACTTGACTTTGGAGGGGCATTCTCTTGGCAAGTCGTTCTGGTTGGCTCGTTGCCAGAGTAGAGCTTTTCGCGCAGTCAGCGTTACCCTGTGATAGGTGCTGCGGATGATAATTGCTGTTCCAGTCATCACCGTCGCAGCGCCGACTGCCAGCTCACAACACACACACACACACACACACACACACACACACACACACACACACACACACACACACACACACACACACACACACACACANAACACACACACACACACACACACACACACACACACACACACACACACACACACACACACACACACACACACACACACTCACACACGCTGCTATGGAGCAACTGTGACCGTTGCCGAGGTGGTCACAACAGTTTCTCTGACTCGTGGAAGCACCAGGGTATATGTGTATTGCGCCTGGCGTCTGGCGTTTTTAGAGGCAATGACTTTGGTGCCGGCCTCAACAGCGTGGAAATGGATTCGGCGGAGGGGACCAGAGCACAGCGGCTGTTCTCGTGACAAGTATCTGGAAGGCTTTACTTCGCCGAGACTTTGTTCCTTGCTCAGGAATCACGCTTACCCGTGCATTATTCCCAGAAAAGAAGTCCGAAGAGGAATGAAGCCCCTTCGTGAGAGCAGTGACAGTCGAAGTCGAGACAATGGCCGAGCTGTAAGTGGGTACGAAAGTCGACACAAGTATCGTTGTTCCACATTGATATGGTATCGACGGTATTGCTGCTTGTGAGCAGCCAGAACACAAAAGCACTTTTCGTGATATCGATTTCCTAAGATTATTAGGTCAGACTGCACGACGATCCGCATCGCGTTGGGGTGACTCTATTGGCTCATCGCTAGCATAAGGATACTTTGGCGATCGAGGTAGGTGCTGCGGTGGATTTTTACTGCTTTCGTAGCCATGCGCCTTTCGTTGAATCACTCGTCAGGATACTCCTTGTTATCAAGACACAAGGCGAAATTCTTCTGCGAGTTCATTGTACAGTCAGCCAATTGGCAATGAGTCCTCTCTGAGTCTCGTGTCAGCATATCAGTGGCTGACCAAGGGCAACGAGCCCATATACTGAGCACAAGCTTCAGAAGTGTTGTAAGAGATGACAGACGACGCAGTGCAGCTCTCGCTCTGTCGTCTGCCGACTGAATCGTTGAGGCAGCGGGTGGAGTCAAGATGTGCTGCCGAGATACTTCCATCTGTCAGCGGATTCAGATATCCATCTCCGACTCATATGTTGACTGGTCGTCGCGGGCAGCTGCTCCATCATTTTAGCGACCTATCATGCGTTGCAAAAGCGGTGCTTGTTGATCCAGAGTACGTCGCGAGCCACATTTGTGCCAGAGTGCAATGATTGACTCGAATCGTTTGTCTGTTCTCACGACCTCTGCCAGCCTTGCTTCTGATGCTGCGAGTGGTTGTTTCTGCCTTTGGGGGACTTGCTGCTGTAGGGTTGCGCAGAGCCCGCAGTCGTGGTCGCGTGCAACTTTGCGCTCCTAGCATACAGGGTGATAGTAGCTCAGGCTACGCAGTGTTGGCTGTAATCAAAATGTCCGTGGACCGTAAGTCCTAACGTGACGCTGAGAGGCTGTAAGAGAAAAGAGTGTTCCAGCAGCGAAGACCGCATCGCGACAGCTTGGGCCTTCCACAAGCAGTATATCTTCTCCGCAGCACTGGGTCAAATGGCCCATTTTTCGAGCAAAATTACTGTCTTGACAACGAGCCAATGACGCTTCAGTTTCATGCCGACAGAAACACACACCTCTGCATCACCGCCGCCGCAATGATTGCCAGCCTGAAATATACACCAAGCGGCTCGTCGCGTGGAGAGCTCTCTTTTGAGCTACTACATGCCTCGCTGCCATCGGACGTTGTCGAGATTTGCAAATTCTTTGGACAAGTGAGTTCGGAGGTTGGGTCCGTTGGGAGACATGTCGCGAGCCCGCCGAGACCTAGGTCCTCAGTCACCCCTGCCCTGCCCCTGCCCCGCCTGTCTCAGGTTCCGAGCCCATTCTGCTCAGTGCCAATGGGTCCGTGAGTAGAGTAGACGGAAAAGTCCAAGGTGGTTTGCGGTTCAAAGCCATGGCGAGGTGTTCTTGGCATAAATCGATTGTCATGCGGCACGACAAGGTCGGCCAAGAAATGTGATCGTCGTGAGGCACAGCAAGCTCTCGAGGCTCGAGCCACTGTGCACAAGCGAAGGAAGCTTGGCCATCCAGTAGCGCAGTTCCGGAAGACAAATCCAACAGCGACGGTTTGCTCTCGTATGAAATGTTCTTGGAATCGGATAGCGCTCATGAGATCTGCTGCCAGCAGAAAGAAATCTGCCGCTGGTCAGTATACCACTGCGAAGCTTCATTACTGACCTGCGTCTGCCCAGAGCCATTGAGAAAAGCAATCAATCAGTCTAAGGTCCCGCCAGCCTCCTCGGCACCATCTTCGAGATCGCATCGCACCAAGCCCCGAAAGGCTCACAGCAATCTCTCCGGCACGAAGGTCAGGCCCGGCATGGCTAAAGCCCTTCGCGGCGATAGCAATCGTTCGGATGCTACATACTACAATTTTGTTGAACGCCTCTTTCCCATATCCAGTCCCGGCGGTCTCGTGCTGAAGTGTCCTGTATGTCCGATACGCATTCTACAAGTACAAACTCTGTGCGGCGACGATATCGCGTCTGACCTTGCCCAAGGCACCTTCGAATTTCTTCTCCAGTTCCTCGGAGCCCATGACCTTGGAAGCCTGGGCCATTTGTCGCAGGAGTTCTTCGAGGCGGCGGAACAGTCGGATCAGGGAACCCTCGTAGACGTCGGTCATTTTGCTAGATATTGTTAGCGGGAAACAGCATGGCTCAGGTAGGACTCACCAAATATCGGCGAATGATGCGCCGTTGCACCAGGAGAGCACAACCTCCATTAATTGGTGCTTGAAGCTCTGAAGGTACTCCTCTTCGTTCACTAGTACCTTGCATTCCATCGAGACCTTGGCGATCTGGCGTGCTTGTGCCTGGATTTCTCTGTAAGCCTTAGCCAGCTCCTCCTTGAGTGCTGGGGCCTCATCACTCTTCTCCTCGAAGATGAATGCTGAAAGTGTGGCCGCGCATTGCTCTGGCGTGAGCTCGTTGAAGAAACGATTGAAGAGCAATTCGGAAAGCACCAGCTCGTCACCAGTGGAGATCTCACAAGCGACACGGGCCTTCAGCTGAACGACGTCGGCATCGTTGGTGAAGCCCAGACGACGAAGCACGCGCTTGCGGTTCTTCAATTCGTCAAGCTGAAGAACAGCCATCGCATCCGACATCTTCTTTCGTGCCGCCTTGATCTCATTCGTAATCGCGATCTTGGACGCATACTGGTCGTAGAGTTCGTCCAGTCTCTCACTCTTGTGAAGTGGATGCGAGAGCAACTTGTGCTCAAGCACCTCAATCTTGCGCAGTAGCTTTTTGAAACCATCATCGTTGATGCCCATGTTCTCAATCGGGTCGAGAATCGCCACGCCATCCGGAAAGCGACGAGCCACTTCCTCGAGGGCCTTTCGAACGGTGTTCCGTTGCTCAGTCGTTCTAAGATCGTTAGGCAAGAACACGCGAAGGTGTCCCACGCTGTCAATGATGCCGTTCATGACTGGTACGACTTCCATCTTGCCCTTTTCACCAGGTGCGCAAGGGCGGACTCCAGGTGGCAAATCGTCCTTGAGCTGGCTGGAAGGGACAGACGTACTGTCAGCTGCAACGTTGAGAAGCACATCGACGATGACGGACTGCCCAGCTTGGACATCGTCTTCATTCTGACCTCGGCCTGGCTTGACGCGGACGAAATTAACGACCGCGCCCCAGCCAAAGTCGTAGTTCTTGTATTTCACCTTGACCAGGCGACCAGATTGCAAGAACTTGCACAGATATTGCGGATGGGTAATAACCTGCTTCATCTCAGCAGAATAAGTGTCCAGATTCTGCCTGAGATCGTAGTATTCCTTCACCTGTGGCTCGTCCTCGATGATCACATCTGCACGCTTCTGCTCAAGCTCAATGAGTTGCTTCTCCAAGCCCGAGACAGATGCTGCGTTCTGAAATTGGAAGAAGCAGCGCTCCAGCATGAACTCTGGGCTGATGCCTTCGACGCGCATCAGGTTGAGAATCATGTTGTAACCTAGATGGAATGCCGAATTGAGCTTGTCTTGTTCACCCTTGACAATCTCTTTAGCCACTGGTGGGTCCATCTTTTCGTCAATCATCATGATCACAATACCACGTTCATCGAGACCACGACGACCAGCACGGCCAGACATTTGAATGAACTCCGACGGCGTCACCCACCGCTGCGTGATGCCGTCGAATTTGCGCACAGATGTGAACACAACTGTCTTGGCAGGCATGTTGAGACCGATGGAGAAGGTTTCGGTCGCAAACAGGACTTTGATTAGGCCTTCCTGGAACAGAATCTCGATTGTCTCCTTCAAGATTGGCAAAAGACCGGAGTGATGGATACCAATACCACGGCGGAGAAGTGGCAGGATGTGCTGAATCTGTGGGAGCTGCTTGTCTTCCTCTGACAACATCTCGATCGCCGAGTCAAAGACTTTCGACACCATCGCCTTTTCGGACTCGTCGTTGAACGCCAGCTGAGACATCTGCAGGGCATAGTTCTCACATTCGCGCTTCGAGAAAGAGAAGACGATAACGGGGTTGTAGTTCTTCATCATGATCATCTTGACGATCTTGTAGATGTCAGTCGGGCCATCCTTGCGGCCTCCCTTGTTCGTCTTCTTGTCTTTGCCCTTGCCTTTGCGCTTCGCCATTGGATCGGATCCATCGTCACCTGCCTTCTCTGCGATTGCAGCCATGGCTTTGTTGAAGTTCTCCTCTCTGAATACAGCCTTCTCATCGACAATCAGATGAATACCATCGGCACCAGCTGGGAAGAAGTAGTGCTGAAGGGGTGTAGGTCGGAAGTCGGTGTATACCACGTGGCATGGTTGGTTGTGCGTCTTGGTGATCCACTCGGCGAACTGCATGGCATTGGGAATAGTGGCGGACAGGAAGACGTAGCGGACCTTGTCGGGGAGCAGGATGATTGTCTCTTCCCACACGACACCTCTCGTCTTGTCTCGCATGTAGTGGACCTCATCGAACACTACCCAGGCGACCTCGCGCATGATCTCGCTGCCGCGGTACAACATAGACCTCAGAATCTCAGTGGTCATGACCAAGCAGGTCGCTGTAGGGTTGATCGTAACATCTCCAGTCATCAAACCACAATCGCCGAACTCCGCCTGGAACTCACGATATTTCTGGTTACTGAGCGCCTTGATGGGACTCGTGTAGATGACACGCTGGTTGTTCTTCAGACATTGCGCGATCGCATATTCTGCCACCACAGTCTTTCCTGCTGAAGTGTGTGCCGAGACCAATACACTCTCATTTCGCTCGATAGATGCAATCGAGACCTCCTGGAAAGGATCGAGGGCGAAGGGCCAAACGCGCGCCGGATTCTCTGGCCGCTTGTGTTGTGAAATGGGCACATATTCGCAGTCCGGCGGCAGGGACACTTGATGGCGCACTTGATGCTTGATCGTCACGGCACTGCCCTCTTGTTGTGCCTGCAATCCTGCCGCCGCCGCGACCTCGCGCTGCTGTTCTGTCTCAAACTCATCTGTCACGACCGGCTCTGGTTCGTCCTCCAATCGTGGTCGCTTCTGCCCGCGGGCATCGGTGTCGTCTCCTTTCGGCGTGTCGCCATTGGCGTCTCCAGCGAAGTCTCTCGCGTCGGTCTTCGAACCGACTGCTGCTGGCGACACACTCGATGCGTCGGTCATGCTCGTGTCGCCGCCATTCTGCTTGACATCACCATTCAATGACCTCTTCTTGCCGGCCTTTTTGGTGTTGGCCGCCTGAGGCTTGTCCTCGAACACGTCGAACAAGTCGTCGTCCATCGTCGCGCAGCCTGGTGTCGGTGTGGCAGGGCCGTTGGCTGTGCCAGGTAATGATGTCGTGCTGCAGGTCACTTCATCTTGGATCGGAAAAAGTCCTGAAGCGCACCGCCAAGACCAACAACGGCACATCCCGAACAGACCACCGCGCGAACCTTCGTGCTTGGCTCAGCCTCCGCCATCCCCATCCTCCTCTTCCTCCGATCTTCACTTGCATGCTATAAACAGATATATTGTGAGGCGGAAGCACGTGAGAGGAGGCGCTGTTGATCATGGCCTTTTGGACGCCTCTCAGCCCAGCATCGGCGCCCTCACGGCCTCGTGAACCACCACTGCGTCGCCATGCGAACCAACACATGGAGCGTCGGCGCAGCAGTCAGTGCATATGAAGGAGCCGTAGGAGTCTTATCAGTAGGTTGTTGGGTTTCCTGGTTCTTTTCTTCACCCCTCCAGCATCCTTGTGTAACTGTCGCAGCAATCCTCGTTTCTGCACGCTTATCGCTGTACAGCTGCAAACATGGAGTATGGAGTTGTGGTCGGCATTGCTACTGGCTCCGTAGCCGTAGCTTCACTTATCGTTCTGGCAATTGTCTATCTCATTCGCAAGCGACGTCGACGAAATATCGACAAGAGTCTGGGCACTCAGATGTTCTTTCTACCACCAACAATCAAGGTTGTCAGCGATGAAGACCTTGAAAAACAACGAGACCCTCCCGTGCAAGAAGTGGCTTCGCATCGTCCGCAGATGGGTCACTCGCCGACATTGAAATCGATCAAACCTACAACACGCACTCGCTCTTCGTCTACGGAAAGCCAAGTCATATCGCCACTTTCCCCAAGCACGACGGTCGCGAATACTGCCAGCCTCTCCAGAACATCGACGATCACCAACAACAACGGAGGCTGCAATGGCAATCAAAACAATGCACAATACCAGGCATACACTCCACCCACATCTTCAGTGCCCCAAATCCCAGAGGTTCCACCCCTGCCTTCGAGTCTTGTTCCCGGAAGCAGCACCACTCCCCCGCTGAGTGGCTGGTTGCCGCCATCTCCCACCACCCTGGAAGTCCCATCCCGGAAAGTCTCCCCGCTGTCTCTTTCGAGTGGCAGCAGTTCCCGACGCTTGTCACCTGTGCAGTACCCACCTCCAGCTCGACAAGTATCTCCACTACCCAGCACTCCCGAAGTTCGACAAATTTCGCCATTACCAGGACTTCCACGCCCCACCATTTCACGAAGATCAACGACGGACCCTACCATATCCAATTCGCTCTATAGCATTGCGGAAACTGCGGCGGCTCCTGCGCCTAGGACTCGGTACTACAGCGCGGAAAACAAAACGAGGCAATCACTAATACACATTCCGGATACACAAAATGCTTTGCCCGAGCTCCCAGGCTGCGAGCCGGTTCCTGTGAAGAAGCACAATTCCTGGCATTCGCTTCGTCCGTGAACGCGGCCATTCTCGGACGTATTGCACACCGCCAAGCACGAATACTACCAACCTGCAGCGGATTGTCGGACGTCCGTTGCCCAAGCCAGTGTCACCCTATCCGCGTGGACTGTGCAGAACACAAGGTTCTGCACAGTTGTGTTCTGCACAGTCCATTTCAGACAATTCCATAGTGTTCCACGTGAACATTCCGTTCGGCCTGGACACTTCTCCAGAGAGTGGCTTGCAGGTGGGCGCGTCAGCAGCCACGTGTTTGGAACCAAAACAGGAGATGAAGCTGCGATGTCCGGCGCTGCGAAAGGCGCGTGGATATCCGAAGAAGCAGTGTAGGATAAGTTTGGTCGGGTGGGACTCGCAATGACGCCGACGGGATGTGTCCGAAAGCCGTACGATACTAAGAAAGCCGATTCGATGGTTCGGCCTATCTTTGATGAGAACTCGTGTAGCAATGAGACATTACATGTATGATGATTGCTTGTCTACGCGTCTTTGCGGTGCGGAAGTTCGCTTTCAATAGTCAGCTGAACCCAAGAATAGCAGTTGTAACATGCTAATCATACATCTATTGACTTCACTATCTTCCTGCAGGAAGCTGCTGAGGCGACGGGCCATCAAGCAGAATGTTGATAAATGCCTCCGCCTCCTGTGCCGTTCCTGCAGCATTCATTCTCTTCAACGCATTCCTCTGCGCCTCCAATACCTCCGGCTGCTCAATAACATCCTTCATCACCTCCCCCTCCTTCATCCAATAATCATCCACTCTCCTCCTCAACCCCGCATCCCTCACAACCCCATTCCTAATAACTCCCACCCCCCTCGCCTTAAACAACGTCCCCTCCAAAACCTTCACCTGATCCCTTAACCTCTCTCCAGCAGACCCCCCACCAACCCACGCCCTCCCCGTAGCCTGCGCCCAAACACACCACCCCAACCCCGCATCCACCGCCGCAACCCCAATCCCTCTCCAAACCCTCATCTTCCAAAACAAAAAATCCACATCATTATACCTCACACTCCTCAAATTCCTCGCATCATCATAATTCACCACAAAATAAACCTCCAACACCGCAACAACCAACCCCAAAATCACAGCAATAGTCCTCCACTTCGCTCCTTCAGTTCCACACCACGTGCCACTCGTCGCAATTCCCAACGCGAAAAGATGCGCTAAATGAGGTCCTAGTAATCCAGGCAGCGCATAAAGAAAGAAATTCCTCCCCATATCAATCTCCCCAACTTGACCCAATGTATTCTCAATTAAAACATTCGGTCCATATCTCACATAAAGCAACCTCGCTTCTAATCCTCCGGCATCAAAAACTTCGCGGAGCTTTTGATCTGTCTCTGTAATAGGACGTAAAGCTCCCAATCGAGTCAAGAGGACTCCGCCAGAAGTGTGAAGGCGACTTTGCGTAAGGCGGAAAATGTTCTCCGGAGCGAAGATGGGGAGCGTCGAGAGGAAAGCTACGGCGCCAGAGAAAAAGAGGATTCCGAGTGCGATTGAAGCGCTGGAAGATAAAGGCTTGATTTGAGAGGCATTGGAAGGGCGATTCTTGATGCTGCGGTAGAAAGCTATTGCTTTGGGGAGGATGACTGGTCCGAGGAAGAGGACGAGGGATTGGATTCTGTAAGATTGTAAGTCAGTATTTGCGCATGTTGTAGTTTTGAGATCTTGATTGATTCAACGTACGTCCCCCAAGAAACCATCTTCGCGAATTCGCTTTCGTCAAACTCTTGTTGCTGTCTTGTTTGGACGCGACATGCGAAGGAAGGTAGGAACGGGGTCTGTACGACGACGGCGAAAGTGAACGTAACACTTGGCGCTCGGTTTCGGACGGGCCAGCCGAAAACGCCAGACCAAGTGTCCGATGCAAGCAGATGCGCCCAAGATCAACAAGCGTGATCGACACTGCAAGCAGAACGCGGTGGATCAACAATGCATTTTACTAGCATGTGAAAAGAGAAGATCAGTTGAACCTCACTTCATTTGGAACGAGAAGAGAAAAGTAATCGCAGAACTGCAGAGGGTAGAGTTGTTTCATTTCCGTCCATCAAGCATCTAGCTATCCGTCCAGACTGAGAGCGAGGTTTGAAAAGCTACGCAGCAAAGCGAGCCCCAAAAGAGTCCTCTATCATATATATCACACACACAAGTCGCAGCACACGACGCACACCATTTCCGACATGTATATCGTAACACCAGACATTCCAGAAAGCCATGTCTTCATTCTTAGTTACCACCCATCTTCCGCGATGGGCTCCCAGCAGGCCTGAAACCGTGCAAATCGTTACCAGGCATACTATTCCTCCTAATCATGACACCACGTTCACCCATTTCCACATCATCGACAATATCGAGTTCCATCTGGTCTCCGCAAGTGCGGCCGACAGTCTCCATTGGTGGTCTCACATCAGGCATCTCAATCTGCGGCGCATCCTCCTCGGATATCGAGTGATCGTCATCCTCGTGATCGCTAACCATGCCAGGGTTGCTGTCCGCCGTGTTCGGGCTCAGAGTGGCGGAAGTAAGGTCCTGCGGCGATGACAATTGGCTGTGCAAGTGGAAGTCGCGAGCTGGCGCCGGCGCAATTGGTGCAGGGCGTGGACGCTGTGTGTTGCTGCCAAAGCCTTTGCGACCCTGCTGTTGCCCAAAATAGCCATGGTTACCCATCGGCATGCGTGCACCGGGACCGAATGGAGTAGCCGGCGAATTCGGGTCGGAGATTGTGTCTGGAGACAGCAACTCAACATCGGCGTTCAGATCCACCTTTTCCTTTGCATCTGCAACTGCTTGATCAAGATCAACCTTCATGTTATGCTTCTGGAATAGGGATGATAGCATGGGAGTTTGACCAGATGCCTTGAACGATGCCGATTTGTGGGACGATGGGACCGGAGTTTTGAGATTCGGCACGGCCTTCGCATTTTCCGCTCCATTTGGGCGAGTCGATGGAGAGTTCGAGATGTACGGATGTACAAGGCCATTTGCGATGGGCTGAACCTTGGCAGGAGTTGAAGCTGACGATGCCGACACCCTGCTAACACTTGGCTTCGGGGCGTGGGTCTTCAAAGTCTCAGGTGGCACATTCGCCTTCTCTTCCGCATCCAGCAATTGGCCACAGTCGATTGCAGCTTGATCGTGCGACTTGTAGTCCACCTTGTGTGCTATACGGCAGTGATTGAGGAAACCTTGGATGCTGCTGAAATTTCCGCGATGGCAATTCTTGCAGATGAGCTTGACCAGTTGGCCGTCAGTCGAGCGAGTAAGCACAAGCGGTTGCGACTTGTCCTTGACGGGCGCGGCTGGATAATTGGGCAGACTGTGAAGAGATTCCGAAGATCTGGTCGAGGTGCCAAGAGTCTTACTAGCGGACTTTCGAGGAGCATGGAAGTTGCTAGTGCTGTTGCGAACGGGCCGACCAGAGGCTTGGACACGTGTTTCAGCCAGAGCAAGTGCCTCGGGTGAGACCGAGTCGAACTGCGGATCACGGAGCAGCCACTGCGCATAGTGCTTCGAGTAAGGGCCATCTGTGACACCGTACGGCGCAGGATGCGAAGGAACAGAGTGTCCGGGAAGAGTGGCGATAGCTGGACCTTTACCCTCCGAGACCGCCAATGAAGGCTTCTCAGTGCCAGGATAAGGTCGCAGCTCGCATCGCCTCAGTTGCTCGAGCGCAATCTGGCACTTGGCCAGTTCTTGCTCGATCAAGCGCAGCTCGTTATGCTTCATGAGGATCTGCATATTGAGTTCGGTCTCGATGATCACCTGGGCCTTTGAGAGCTGGGCAGCTTTGTCGACCGGTGCGTCCATAATGATAGGCGTGGTCTCCTTGATCGATAGCGGTGTGGTGGAAGTAGCTGGAGTTGGCAGGGTTGCGGATGGCTGCGTAGCGGCTGGGTGGCTGAGCTCCTTGACCTCCGGTGCGGAAGTTGCGAGTTCGGCGTCAGTCGCAGGAGCAGCCATTGGTTTTGGCAGGAGTGGAGTAGAAGCGAATCGATTCGAAGAGTTGAGTGGATTCTGTGCAGGAGCCTGAAGTGAAGTGGTGCTCGGCGAGAATTGTCGTACAAAGTCCATTTGCTGCTTCTTCGAGATGGGCATCGTTTGTCCGGCAGAGACCGCGTCAGGGCCATCTGAGCGCTTTCTCTTCAAGTCTTGCAGCACTGGTATTTCTACCATGGGCCGCATCTTGTCGAGGCTCGCCTTCTCAGACAGCTTGAGTTGGTGCTCGCTGCACCAGGGCAAACGGAAGATGCTCTGCATGTTGTTGGCGCGCAAGGCTCCAGCGACGGCGCACTGAAAGCCAAGAAGCTGCTGCCTCCAAAGAGCTCTTGTCAATTATGTTTGCGACGGAAAGTCGGCCTTATCGGTGTCGCATGAGTGTGTCGCAAGTGATTGTGCGAGACCGTCGAGGTCTGAGGAGGGTCCAGTCGAGGGTCGGTGACTTATTTCAGTCACGGGTGGGCGTTGACCGGTGGTGGCGGCAGTCCAACGTCGCGTTCCAAGCTCTGGCGAGGTCGGGCGTGAGGTCGGGGCGGAGATCAGGCCGGGGCGATGAAGCTCGGAGGTCGTCAGAGCGCGGCCACGAGGTGGTAAAGTATTAGAAGTAGTCGCTATTAACACAAGACAATTCTATGAATCGCAAAAGTAGAAAGGAGGAAGTCTAGAAGGAGATTCGCGCCGCCAAACGGTGTTGCGACAAAGTCGAAGGTGTTGGACGTTTGTCCCAGAGGTGGTGAGAAACGACGCAAGTCGTGGGAGGAAGCACACAAGGCGACAGTCGACACGACAGAAGCTCGACGCTAGGCTGCTCTCAGCCTAGCTGCCGTTGCTTTGAGATCATAGACTCCAGCATGGACGCGAGGGAGCACACGCCGCCGGCCAGTAGGAGGCGATTCCACTGCCGGGGGGGCTGCGCCAGGCCGCGAAGCTGGATTTCTTCGGGCGGAGCGGCGATGGGGCTGAGCTGCCTCGGACGGTCGATAACCACCTATTTCCCCCTGACCACCGTCGCCGAATGTTCTGTCGTGCTTCCAAGCCGATCGCCAAGCGGCGCTCGTAAGCAAGGCCCGCGTTGTTGCAGCGACAAACGACGCAGCAGTGCGGAAAGAGTCGTGTTTGTTTGCGCGATGGGCCGGGGTCGAGATGTTGTGACTCGTCGCTCTCGTTGGAATGGACAACCTGCGCCGTGTCGTCGCAAGCTGGGGTGTCTGCCTTTCACGTCAGCCAGCTCGCTCTTCCGGCTTCTCGCCTATCGCCTTTAGCTCGGTCTGAGCACAACATTGAGTTATCGACTGGCGCGGAAGCCATAGGAAGCCATCAACATCGAACTGGCAAATTTCCGCGATTTCATTCACATGCGACAGCTTTCCTGTTTGTTATTGCGCCCGTCACGTGCTCGCTCCAGGCCATAAGTGCACCACTATTCCGGAATACCGGATCCAGCACGCGGTGGTGGTTGACGCGACTCTGAGCAGGTAACTCTCCTCCGCGGCTGGGCAGGAGTCCTTTCTTTGGCTCTGCACTCCGACTCGCGCGCCAGGCTTCCAATCTCGAGAGCTCCCAGCAGTCAGAGTTTCAAACTCTCCCCAACGCCGCGTAGCTCGCAACACCCCGACTTGCTGTTGCTAGGCAGGCAGGCTGGACGAAAGACTTTGAAGCAACATGGCGTTTGAAGAGTCGTCGTTGCAGGGCAAGTATGCCCTGGAGAAGTTTGGGGTAGCATCAGGAACCCAAATTTCGAGCCGCACTTCGGCCGTGGTTGGAAAGCTGGTCATCATGACCGCACGCCAGGATGACACTACCGCTGCCGCACTGCCCGCCGTAGTTGCGATCACAGCTACCTCTCCCAAAGCAGCAGGCAAGCTGGTGAGTATTGTTGAAATCGCCAAGCGCGATCTGGTGGCTAGAGGGGTACCTGTGTACCAATATTCCGCTCTGAGCTCCAGGTTGGATGACATCCCGAGACGCGGGAATAATGGCGACAATAAGACCAAGCGAGGTGAGAGGGGTGCCAGTGCAACCGCTGGTGGTGGCGGCGAGCAAGACGACGAGTCCTCCGACGACGCGTTTGAGGTGATGGGCCAGGCTCAGGGAAGTGAAACCAAAAAGAGGAACGTACCGGTGCTCACAGTGTACCTCTCCACAGTCTCGGTGAAAGAGCTCAAAGTTGCGTTTGGGTAAGTTGTTGACTTTTCGAGCAGCTGGGTTATGGTTCGTTGACAAGATTTTAGGGAGCAACAGACGTGAAGATGAGAAGGTGAGGTCGAGCTCCGGCTACTGCCAGTCGGTGCAGACGCAGATGGCAATCACGACACGGAGAATAGCAGCTACGCTCCCCTCTCTTCACTACTTTGGCTCAACCCCATGTCGCAACACCCAACGAGCGCACAGAAAGATCTCCTCGAAAAGTGCTGAATACCAGCGCGATACACAATGCTCGGAAGCACGAGGCGCCATGCGCTCTTTCCTCGTGGATCGTGCCTGTGTACTGCTGTCTGAGGGCAAGTCAGCTCTACGACACCCAAACGGTCGCTCCCTTCCTTGCTGCGCAGAACGAGTGCATCTGGAAACTCTCTTGGCTGTGGTAACGCACAAGGACAGGACGCGTCAAAGCAAGCAGCCTTGTGATCGAAAGGAGAAATTGCACTCGCATAGTTATCCAAGATCTAGAATTACGTGTCTGGCGACTCTCGAGGAAGCAGTAGGAAGCAGTGATCGAAGGCCAAGATGATCAGAATTGAATCAACACGGGTATACTCTCAAACCTGCCGGAACCTCATCCTACCAAGCACAAAATATGTAACAGGCCATTGCCGCCAAAAGATTCGTGCTCTTGAAGACACCAAGTTCAAGCTCCGATTCCCACGTCAAAATCGCAAGGCAGCTTTTCAGGAAACGTTACTCGCGCTTCATGGTTCAAATCTGATGACTTGAATCCCGAATATCAAAATTATTGCGCTCTTGGGCTTTCATGCTTCCTGAGATTGATACTGCTAGTCGTCCCACAGGCTCTAAAACCCCATCGTTGTCGATCCCTGACGCTTCTGTTTCCAGAGCCGTCAGCCTTAAAGGCAACGGACATCTGTTATGATCCAGATGAAAGACAAGTGCATCCGATTCGTATTAATTACTCCTTACCAGAGCATCTTTGATCACTAATGGTTGCGTTTAGCGCTCATGAGCAGTAGCCCCTAGTCTTGACGCTTACAACTCAACAGACCATCCAGCAGGAGCATCACGCCCCGTCCACAACGATTGCGCTGCAAGCTGCACCACCATCAATAAATCCCCGCCTTTCCCTCTAAGTCTTCAAGAGTAGTCTACATTTCAACATAAAATCTCAAAGCATCATCCCACCAAATACGCAAAATTCTCCGGCCGAACATACCTCCTTTGCCCATTGAACCCTCGCCCCGAAAGAACGAACACAATGCGATCAACACTTCTCCTCATCCTGCTCCCCCTCACAGTCCAATCCATCACCCTACCTCAACCCGCAAACAACGACATAAACAACAACGACCACCTCCTCGTCAAGCGATGGAACTGTTTCAAATGCGGCTACTTGACCTTAGGCGGAGCCTGTATCAAAGGATCACCGGCTTGGAAACACTGCGTAAGCTTCACTCACATCCGTGCTTTTGGAAAGTCTTCCAGGAAAGAGAAGCGGACAACGACTCGACAAGCACTAACATCGAAGGTGGTGGGGAAAATTAGTCTCACTGCTGCTGATACAAAAGAGGAGAGATTTTTGTATATTTTTGGCAAAAGATACAGAAGATGGAAAGAGGATCCGAAGAGTAGTCAGAATAATATCATCTCACGGCTTTCAATACCAAAAAAAAAAACCAACCAAAAAATCTGCATACCAAATTTCCTTCATGCGTTCATATATTTTCGCTCCCAACCCAAGAATGATCCCATTTCGCCATTCAAATGCACTTTTTCATTCAAAAACCAAGGCCATCAGCACTAAGCTCCAAGGTAGCTCACTAATCAAAACCACAACACATCACTTCACTTCACCAAAACCCCCCACTCATGCTCCTCCTTGCCATACATAATATTCACCAACCAACTCTTAATCGCCTTCGCATAAGCGCCCGTCTCGCCCTCACTCATTGGAATCTCCAAATCCTTATTCCTGAAATGAATCAATCCAATCGGCGCAACGAAAAACGCAGTCCCCGCAGCAAAAGCCTCAATTAATCTGCCTTCCTTCTCGGCTTCCAGGACATCATCCATTGTGAATCTCTGCTCCACAACTTCGACTTCTTCAAGATCGCCAATTGATTTGCTGAGGCGGGATTTTGCGAGTTCGAGAATAGACGCGCGAGTGACACCTTCGAGAATGATACGTTCTTCGAGCGGTGCTGTGACGAGTTGAAGTTTTCCTGATTCGCGGTTTCGCCAGACGAGGAAGAAGTTTGACGCGCCGGCTTCGGTGACGTAGCATTCTTTGCCAAAGAGCCATAGGACTTGGTCGAAGCCGCGGGAACGGGCTTCACCTTGAGCGACGAGGGAAGGACCATAGTTGGCTCCGAGTTTGGCGTAACCGAAACCACCAGGCCATGCACGAATGGTATCTTCGTTGCTAGCGAGGAGTTTGAGACCAGGCTTAGCCTGTGTGCCGTTTGCGGATCCGTTGAGGGCGGGTGGGATGCTCTTGCTCATATCTGGGAAACAGGCGATTATGACATAGAGGAGCGCTTCGCGAGGACGTTGCACACCCAGAGCGGCGTCTGTTGCGATGAGGGTGGGGCGGATGTAGAGGAAGTGTCCTGCTCGTTCGTTAGGGAGCCATTTGTCTCCATCTGTGGCACAGAGTGCGATGATCATTTTCTCCAACTCTTTTGGATCGAAGTCTGGGAGGGCGATGCGGCGGGCACTCTTGAGCATTCGTTGGCAGTTTCGTGAGACGCGGAAGAGGCGAAGGCGGCCGTCGAAGCCACGGTAGAGTTTGAGGCCTTCGAAGCATTCGGTTGCGTAGTGGAGGACGCTGGCGCTGGGCATGATGGCGAGGGGGCCGTATGGCTTGAGTTCAGGTGCATCCCAGCCGTGTTCGATGGTCCATCGTGCGGAGACCATGTGGTCGGTGCATGTCTTCTGGGCTTTGGTCTCTGCTGAGTCTGGTTCGGGGACGGTTCGTGGTGTTGATGTGTAGGTGTAGGTCATGAGGGACGTGTCGAGGGGTTGTTGCTGTTCTGAGCCATTGGCGGCGGCGCTGCCATTGAGAGCATGCTTGATGCCGGCCTGGGTGAGGGCAGAGGCAGAGGTCGACGTGGGCGTCGATGTGCCCGACTGATCGGGAGTGAGAGCGACTGGTGCCATGATGCTGGTGTCTTGCTGGGTCGCGCTGTGAGGAATGCTTTTGAGTGGACTGTAGGCCGCCCGGTGGTGAAGTCTAGGCTTCCTTGAAAAGGCAAATGGTTCGCTGGAAAGTGCAACTGAGCAGTGGTGAAAAGGCGGCAGTGCACAATAAGAGGGCGGGCAGACAGCGGAGGGCGCTTGACGTATGGACAGACAAAGGCGAGCTGGCAGCGGGCGGTTCACGGTCTTACCTATAAACCCCCCGCAAGGGGAGTCATAACACGCATTTCTCGTCTTGCTTTTCGAAGCGACTCTGATGTTATTTGCGCCCTACCGCCTGATTCCGCGCCTGTTTGCGGTTTGGCTGCAGCGATATCGCTGCCCTCGCGCCGTGGTCCACGCCGACGCAGACATAATCGTCGTATGCAGTGCGCGGCATAACGTTGTGCGAGGCGCTGCTGATAACCCGTTCCATTCGGCTTTGCGAGTGCTGAGTGGCATTGGAAAATTTTGGTCATGGTTGGCCGTGGATTCGGCGTCCGTGCCAATCATGTGCCCTTCTGCCAGGCGGGACAAGCGCAGAGCGGTGGTTTAAGCCGAGCGGATGCAAAGGCGCGAGGCCGAGTTGCCGTGGAGAGTTGCTTAAGCCGAGCAGTGCTTACAGCATATACCACACACTGCGGATGAGGTGCAGGTGAAGTGCGGAGCGATGATGCACAGAGCTCGACGCGCTCGTCACACGTGTGCAAAATGCGCAAAATCCGTACCTGCAGCTGACCTGGTTGTGCCACGAAGAGCTGTCCGCCGCCAGCTGTGGTACACGCTGCTGGGTACGTCGGTACATGTACATGCTGGGCAATGAGGCAACCTGTGCACTTTCTCTCGTAATCTTCACTGGACACTGAGCGCGAAGAGAGGCCGCAATTGCAATCATCGAGATTGAAGTGAACGAAGAATATGTGCATTATGTTTATCAGTTTACAAGAGTCCTCCTCTACGTGCCCAGCCTCTACCCGCACTTCCGTGCGTCGACCACATGCGGCTGCTATCGCAATAAACTCCCACGTCGTTGCCGACTCCCTCAGACGCCTGTGTGCAGATAGAAATGAAAAGGGGGTATCACATCCAGTATTACACAGCCATGGCCATTCCCAGCGAATCCACCTGGCCGAGTTTCCGTGTCATAGTCGTCGTTCCAATATATCCGTGGTCGTGTCCATTGCGCAAAATCTCAAACATCCCTGTGCAGTGCCGCTGACAGCCTTTCTTCCTGCTGCTCTGCGTTCTCCTCCACTTCATATTCCTCCTCCCCTTTCTCCATCATTAATACCAACTGACGCTCGCAACCCATGTCCTACATGAGACCACCGAGCGTCAGTTTGCCCAGCCCCGCAATCTCGCTTTTCACGCCCGCTCTCGTCGTATCCTCAAACTCTCGCGCCACATTCGCCACCATGATCTTCCTGATCGCCTTGTCTGCTTTCGAAAAGGCGTCAATGAGTGTCGGATTACAATGTTCGGGCCCAGAAACGAGATCCATGAGTTTTCCGTATACATCCATCAGAGTATCGCACAGCGTGCCGAGCGTCGTGCTGAAATCTGGCTCGAATGGTATATGCGGTGTAAGGAGGAACTGAAATTCGTGCCCTGTAGGGTTGATAGTCGAGGACATGTCGGAAGGAGAGTGTGGGTTGGCATCTTTGTGCGCGATTCCAAGAAGATCTGGCTTCGTCTCGAGGGAGAGGTCAAGAGGGGCGATCGCGGTACTAGAACGACGGCCCTTGCTGCCTCGTATTCCACTCTTGAACATTCCGCCCATACGGCTGTTCTTAACCACGTTTCCACTCGCATCCCACCCGCATAAGGATTGATAGGTCTCAAATTCGGTGAGAAGAGCAGACAGCGCTCGCAAATACTCCAATGGTGTGTTAGAGTTCAGATCCAGTAACGCAGGCAGACTGTGGCCGAGCAAGAAGTAATTCGTCGCTCTCCGTCCTAGCTTGTACGCGTGCATCGAAGGCATACCATGCAGCGCTGATTGCGAGTAGTGAATCGTGCCGAAGTAAAATATATCCCCCTCGTGAAGCTTCCGCATGTAGTCTATCGTCGCGATGCGCTTCGCTGACGTCTCGTGTATTTGCGTGTAGATTGTACTGGGGTTGAGCGGTCCTGCTGCTGCCATACCCTGGGGCAGGCTCGGAACCGGCTGTAGAGGCGCGCCATTGCTATGCGAGGATGAAATGTCCCGCGTGAAGCTGGCCTGAGGCTGTAGGCCAGGTCGGTTCTGATCGGAGTTCTTCCTGCCCAGAGGGGCATGGGCAGGCTGTGTAGAGACCAGCATGGAGGCGCGAGGGTCGGATTTAGGCGGTGAGAAAGGAGCGGCAGTTTGGGCGCTGTGGAGACGGTGGAGGTTCTCGGTTGACTTAAATTTGTGGGAGAGGCCTCTAGCGGTGAGGGAGATCTTCCGCTTGACGATGGGAGGCGCGGGCGGCGCGTGTGAGGGAGGAGACAAGGCCTTGTCCTCGCCTTCGGGTTGCTCAATCGTGGTATCCGGTGTCAATGGCGTAAAGGACTGGTGTGTTGTGATTATGCTCGGACTCCTCGCGGTGCTATTGCCCAGGGACGAGCCGCTGGTGCTGCCGTTGGTGCGGTGGGATCGCAGGCTCACGCTCCGTCGCACATTGGCGCCGAAGCCTTTGGCGCTGTCGGTGACGCTGGTGGTCAGGCTGAGGATGCTGCTGTCGCGGCGGTGCGGGTGGTGGTGGGCGGTGCGCGGCGCTCGCTCGTGCTGGATGAGCTTGCCGCCTCTCCACTCCACTGGCCCGTCGTCGGCATCCACACTGAGGTTGGTCACGCTCTTGTTGGCATGGCTGCTGCCGCTGTTGCTCTGCTGTCTCTTGAAGCGCGCAAAGACCGAGGTGGTGGTGGAGGATGAAGACGCGGCCGACGAGGAGCCCGCCAGCTGCGGCATGGCAGGAACAAGATTCCGCTCCGGTTCAGATTGCGAAACGGCGCTTCTCCAGACCGCCGTTGCTCCTTGGCCCACAGCCGCTTCCCTGGGACTGTCGCTGTATGCGCGCTGAAACAACGTCTTCCGAATGGCCCAAACCAGCAACAACGGTTCCCCGATTGAGGGGAGCGACGGTGATAATTTATTCCAATATACTGCCGGACAGGCGAGGTGATTGGGCCCCAATGCCGACTCTGCCCCTGGACCACGCACAGAGCCCTGCACTAGCTTCCTGCACGCCATGACTAGAGACGACATCTCCTCCTGACTGGTCGGACGAAGCTGTCAAACCTCTTCGACACGTGCCGATGGCGTCTGTCAGAACCGGGAATGCCTCACTACTGCTCATATATCGTGCAAAGTCCGTTCAGAGCGGCCTGAACTCAGCTTTCCAGCTTGCGTTGCTCGAATAGAGGAATACGAGGCGGAAAAAGCATCATCTCGATGTTACACAAGAGAGTAATCATGATCATGCCATTAATTTGACACCAGTAACGCGAACGTTGCCAAAGTTGAACCGGTCTTCGAGCAACAGCAAGAACTCCAAAGGCCATACCCATAACACTCGATTACACCCAAGCTCCCTGTCCAATACATGTCCAAGCTCCGCGGCAAGATAGAGTGCTTACACCGACCCACCAGCTCACAGATACCACGATCTCATCCGATCTCCATTCGATTCGACCGACATTCGCATTCCGACTTCACATCCTGCGCTCCATATTCAAACTCACGCCAATGATGCGGAGAATCTGCAGGAAGTGGTGGTGCATACAGCGACCTCCTCAAGCACCACAGATCTAATCATTTCGGCAGTGTTTTCTTCTGTCGTCTTCTTCGCTTTTGTTTCTCTTACTTGGCCCATCCTCACGCCAGAAATGTGCAAGTCCGCGGGACGTGGTGGTGCTTACAGCGACCTCCTCGAGTGGCCACAGACATGATACTTCCGGTCGTGTTTTTGTTGTTTTTCTTCATTTTCTCGCATTCAAGCCAAGCTTCAGACCAGGGTCACCGAACGCTTGCGAGTAGTGGTGCTTCTTACAGCGACCTCCTCAAGCCCTACAGGTACTTTCTGGCGTACTTTTTGTCTCCAGGTACATCTGCACGCCTAGAATACTGGAACTCTGCAGTTAGTGGTGGTGCTTAGAGCGACCTCCTCAAACGGCCACAGACATGATTTTCCCGATCGTGTTTTTATCATTTTGTTCATTTTCTCACATTCAAGTCAAGTTTCCGATCAGGGATACCGAACACCTGCGGGTCGTGGTGGTGCATACAGCGACCTCCTCCAGTCCAGCAGACATTGTACTTTGCGTGTGGTTTTAACGTGTGGTAGCCAGCAATCAGGATATCTCCCGCATCAGCCTGGGCCTCGGATGCCATCGTTGTGCAGGGTGGCAAGTCGTCGTTCAGATCAGCGGCATCGATCGGCTTCGTTTCGCATGAGCTTCTGGCGACATTCATTCATCAACCAAGCCTCACGCCGGCACGACCGTGGACCGCACTCTCGCCAATCCGGCCTCGAAATCAAGCAGCGTACCGCGTTTCACGCATGCTCTCGCCTCTCATCTTGGCAGCGCCTCTGATGCGGAGACCGATGTCATTCTCATTGGCCCTGCTCGGTCCGGCATTTCGACGTGTTGGGCGGTCGGCACCTCTCGCGCCAGCCCGGCGTTGAGCATCTGCTGCCATCCGTTGACGCGCATAATCTTCGCGGTCGAGGGTGTGCTGGGTTGACGGCGTGGTGCTCAGGCTGCGCTGCGGGCGATAATGTTGCTGAGCGCCTCGGCGACCAGAGTCCGAGAAGTTGGTGTCTCTCATCCGAAGTGGTTGGCGGTTCGGTGCGGTTCTGGTGTGGCTCATGATAGCATTGTACTGGCGATCGACGAATTGGCGATCAACGAATTGGCGATGGTCACGGGCGCGATTGTTCTGCCGTCGTGGAAGTTGAGACGGAGCGGCTGAGGCATCGGGCATGTCAATATTGCCATAGCGGTCTTCAGCTTGAGGTCGGCCTCGACCATGACGGGCTGGTGCTTGTCTAGTGGACGGTGCATCATCGATCATGTCGATATCGCCACCCCTATCTCCTGGACAGTGAGCCGGCCTCCGGAAGTACTGCTCCTGACCTATTGATCGTGCCTTCCATGACTCTTGGACGAACTGATGGCGGTGGCTGCTGTTGTTGCTGTCGCGTGGACCGATGGGCGCTGCAAAGAACAGGCTCTTACGCACCTGGACATTCTGTTGCGGTGCCGTATGCTCTACACCACTCATTACCTCCTCCTCCTCCTCCTCCTCCTCCTCCACTTGCGTATCAGTGTCAGACATTACCATATCTTGATCCTGGTCGCTGATGAGGCTGTCCACTCCACTGTCAGGTCCTTGGTATACTTGGTGCATCGCACTTAGCCCAGTTGCTGCTGGAGGCAACATCTCATCGAATGCCTCAAAGGTCGAGACTGCATTCATGGACCCTTCACGCTGCGGAACGTAATGGCCGCCACTGCTCTGATTTCTCGGTCCAGTTGGTGCATTGGCTGGCGCAGAATCCATTGCGCTCAGGTCCATCAGATCCTCGTCATCTTCGGTGGCGTTCTGCTGAGTCTCGCCATTAGCTATTCTCTTGCTGACTGCAGCGTTGGAAAGTTGGACATTTCGTGCGAACTCCATGGCCGACTCTGACACGGAGGTGCCTCTGCCGACAAGAGGGATCACAGGCTCAACTCCAGGCTGTATCTTCTCAGCTCCCTCAGCATCGACAGGAATTCTAGCCTGGCGGCTGTACAATGGAATGGACGATGCCCTCTTTGGGTGTCGATTGTAGCAGACATGAGGCTGATCGTATGTCCGCTTACCACAGTTGACGCAGTCGCCCTTTTGGTTCGCGGCTCTTTTAGTCGAGGATGTGATCTTCTTTTTCTCCTTCTTCTGACGCCAATAAGGACCATGGCCATCCTCGACAGTGGCCGTCTCCTCCTCCTGTGGGGCTCCTCCATTGGAACTGACTACGTCTAACGTTCCTTCGTCTGGCCGCTCCTCTTCTGAGGTGGCTTCGACTTCTTCGACGTGCTCTTCTTCCGAGGCGCCTTTGGCCTCTTCGTGGGGAACGATGGTGGTTTCAATTTCTTGACGCTCTGGTTCAACAGTGATTTCGACTTCTTCGACCTGGACGATACTACCAGCCTCACCACGCTCTTTTACCGGGGTGGTCTTGACTTCTTTGAGGGACACGGCAGCGGCGTCAACCTCATCACGATCTTCTCCGGAAGTTGTTTCGACTTTCTCGAAGAGAACAAAGGCGGGATCACCTCCATCACGCTCTTCTGGCGAGGTTTGTCTGCTTTCTTCGCCGTGGAAAACAGCGCTTTCGATGTCATTACGTTCCTCGTTCCGATACTCTGCGGGCAATTCATCGGCAAACTGGTGGTCTCCGGTGCACTGGAATGCATGTTTCGCGGTGAGCTGGCGCTTGCGTGATTCTTCAAGCTCGCAGTCGACGAGTAAAGGCCGCTTGCGAACTTCTGGCAAGGCCTCAAAAGCCTCAGCTTCCACCATTCCATTGCCTTGGACTTGGACCTTAACCCATGCACGGGTGCCGTCGGTATACAAGACTCGCTGGAAGACTTGGCGAGATACTGCTGGAAAGGTCGCGGCCAACGTTGAGCCGACGATGATTTGCTTCTTCACTTTTTTGACCTTCGATGGAAATGACAACGGCGGACACTGAGCAACTTCTTGATTCTTGTCTCCTACCTGGCCCACCTCGACTTGTTCTGCTTGCTGTGCCTCACTTGCTTGGATGTGATCAGCCTCCTGAGCTACGACTTGCTCGTTTGGTGGATGTTGGGTGTCGTGAGTCTCCTGAGGCGCGGCACCGATCGAGCTCACTCTCTTGCTCTCTACTGGAAGCTGTTGGCCGTGCTCGACATTTGTGAATGCATGGGCGACTTTGGCAGCGGCAGCCTTCGAAGCGTCCTCGCTGGCTCTCCTCGCTTCTGGAGAGAATACGAAATCCCACTGCCATTTCTTCTCCTGCTCGCGTCTCTGCTTGTTTTCTTGGAACATCGCCTCAGACTCGGCATCCTTGCGCGCTTGGTGTTGTGCCGTCCGCTCGAGCTTGTCTAAATATGACGCGGATCCATGTAGGGGAGCCGCCGACGAGTAGGTCGTATTGAGCACACCACCCAAGGGGCGAAATTGCTGTCGTCTAGCCTGCCTCTGGATGGGGTGATATTGGGTTGAGCTTTGAGGCGTGGAGGCGCTGTAGCTCGAGGTCATTGAGGCATGATGCTGGATGGTATTGGAGGTACTGGTGGTCGAACTCGAGCTGCGAGAAGCATATGGTGCGGCGCTCGATCTCTTGCCGACTCTGGGCTGCATGAGGGTGGTACGAAAATTGGCAACTCGTTCCAGAAGGATCCGGTCTGCTTGCTCAATCCGATACGCACGAACTTCGCGCTCGTTCGGCTTGGCGCTCGAGTTGGTGCGGTAGTTGGTCTGGTTTGGACGAGCCATGACTTCGGTCTTCTTGGATAGGAGGTCGTAAAGTGGTGTAGGAAGACTAGCGCAGCTGAGTGCAAGTCGATGTCGAAGGTCGATGAGGTTTTCTGAACTCAGATGCGATGAATGTGTCGCCTCGAGTCTGCAATGTTGCAATTGTCGACAAGAAGAAACGCTGATGCTGAGTTACAGCGCTAGAATCGATGCTCTGGCGAGAATGATGGTAGCCTTGTACCTACAGTTTCTGACAGTGTCGAGGTTGAAGACGAGCAAGTGTCGAGCGAGCAGTCGGCAAACAGCAGAGGCTGGGGAGCAAGAGTGGTCACTGTCTTGCCCGCAAGCGCGTGACTAGCGTTGCCGGAATAATCGTCGGACCGACGCCGCCAAGAAATGAACGAAGTGAATGAAGCGTGGGGCGGCCGAATCTTGTTCCGATACAGAACGGGCGCTGTCGTGGAAGTATACACATGGTTGGGAAGATATACTGGTGTTCTGAGACTCCAGCGCGTACCGACTGCCGTACAGCACTTCATTCGACACAGTTCTATGCAGCGCCAGCAAAGGCTGATGTGGAAGACGGAACAAAGAGCTTCACCACAGTGACTATCGCCGCTCAACATCTCTCCCGGAAACTGACCTACTAGAACATACCAGTGATGCATAGCATCGTGCAAGCTAGATTCATCAAACATCGCCTAGCAACTTCTGCGACACTGTCTAGTCGACTGGAAATTGCTGCCATGAGACATTATTTGCTCTGTCTGCATGTTTCAACTTGACCACCATGGCCTTGTCCTGCGGAGCTTCAAGGTGTACAGCTGACGACTTCCTGCGTTCGCTCAGCTTTTACAACACCGTTGGACGACCCGGCCTACGCGCTGGACCTCAAAACCTCTCGTTATGCATTGATTCATGTAATTACATATTTCAATCTAGGAATCTGATCGCAACCACCTCCAAGCCGCTAGTAATTGCTCGTGTACGCGAGCTTGAAAGTCCAGACATACTTATCGCCATTGATGATAGCATCATTCAGCTGCAACACCAAATTATTGCCCGACTTCGCGGCCTGCACCACTTTACCATTCTGCGAACCACCGAGAACAGTGACAGTATCGCCCGGCAACCACGGGACTGGATCCGTGATGGTGATAGTCGAACCCGGCTTCGTCAAGTAGTGAATATAGAAAGCGTCCTTCGTTGTAGTATACCGGAAATTGCCCGTTCCAGGAGTGACGCTCCAGTACCTCGTATCATAGATGGATTCTCCATGCGGGATGATCCAGCTTCCGGCATCTTTGAGGCCTTTCTGCATGATTTCTGGAATGCTTCCGTCGTGCTTGGGTCCAATATCAAGGAGGAAATTGCCATTCTTGCTAACAATATCGACGAGGCTTTGAACGATGTCGTTTCCGGTAAGGTACTCGCTGTCAGGTGTCTTGTAGTTGTAGCCGAAGGAGAAAGGATCCATTCCGCGATTGCTTTCCCATTTGGCGACGACGGTGTCCGTATTAGTGGCATATTCGGGTGTCTGGAAGTCACCTCCAATTCCACATCGATTGTTGAATGTCACTTGTCGTCCTTGATCACGAGCCCAGTTGAGCCATTTAGATGCGAAAATGGTTGCGTTGTTTGCTCCTCCAATGTCACACCACATGAGCTCAGTTTCGTAGTTGTATGCCAACTCATTCATCTGTGGCAGCTGGAGGCCGGTCACATAGTCGTTCACCTGGACGTGGCCAGTGTACTCAAGTGGAGCTTTGGTGTATGGGTTGACATTATCAGCTCCGAAGCAACCGCCTGCCCAACTGGGGTCTGGGTTCTTGTACTGAGCATACTGAGGGTTGTACCATTCTGGCATACTGAAGTAGGTTCCTGAAGATACCATTAGCGACTGGTTTGGATGTAGCTCGGCACACACTGCTAGGACATACCTCGTCGAATCTGTGGCTGGTATTGCTTGGCTGCTGCAAGCAGAGGGCCGATGAGATCCTTCTTTGGCCCGTAATACATGGACGAGCGTCTGCTGACCTGGGGCGATGTGTTGAAAAGTGCAAAGCCGTCATGATGTTTCGTAACAGGAACCTTCGAGCGTTAGTTCTGGTTTAGAACAGAAAGATACCTTCCACCAGCCTCGCTTACCATATATCGAGCACCAGCTGCTGCAAATAGGTTGACCCATGCTACAGGATCGTAGCCAGTATCTGTGAAGTTTGCCATGAATTGATCGTAGTTGAAGTCTTTGCCATAAGTCTTCTCGTGATATTGATATGTCTTTGTTCTGTAGTTTGGATCGTGCTGGCGACACCAGTACCATTCGGAGTAGTCTTCAACAGGCGTCGCGTTGCCGAACGCCGGCGCTGAGTACAGTCCCCAGTGAATAAAGATACCGAACTTTACATTGTTGTACCTTCAGAATCAGTAGTCAGCTTATTGTATCTCGGAAATCACAGATTGGAGCTCGTTCTATCAGTAGGCACGACCTGAATTCGATTTACGTACCAGTCAGGATTCCAGTGATGACTGAGACTGCCAGTATCTGCAGTATAGTCTGGTATGCCACAAATTCCGGTTATCGTCTGATCTCTGGTGATTACAGGCCCGTATCCTTGTCCGTATGTCGCAACAATCGTGCCGCTGCATGTAGAGCCGGCAGGTGTGTTGGGCAAATTGCGAACGCCGAGCTGCACCACGGCAGCCTGCTTTGGTGCCAAGCGTGTGAGGGTTGCAGATTGGACCAATTCTAGGTTATTCGACTTCATAGTGATATTCAAAGTGTCCGCGAGAGTGAGCGAGTTGGCCGGGTGGTTATTAGTCACCACGAATTCGACGATTTGTGTGTATTTTGTCCCTTCGATCCATTTTGATGTAAGCACTCCACCGCTGATGGCAAGATCCGGGGCATAGCCGCCTGTATGTAGTCCGTTAGCCAGGTCTCCTCGCCGACATCGCATTGAACGTACGTGCGGAACGTGCACTGATACTCAGTGTATCGCCTATTGAATACAGCGAGGCTGAAACGTGTGTGGCGAGGCCGAGGATGCTGAGCGTGGGAAGATGCATCTCGAGGAACTTGATAATCCGGATCAAGTTGGCGACATGTCTTATGCTATATATCTCAAAGCAGGTTCATATACTGGTTCCTCGGATGCGCTAATGGTTCAATGGCTTGCTCGTCCATCGTGGCTATTCTCCACCAGCACGAGGCTGTCGTTGAACCGGACAATTTCTCATTGCTTTGGATGCATACTTGCGTGCGGAGGCGGGAAGTGAAAGAGGTTTGCCACCAATTGGCAGCAATGAATCGCTGTTGATCTGGATTTCTACCCCATACTACCCCAGATTCCACCACTTGGGAAGAGTGGTGTTCGTGTGGCATAGACTTTCCAGTTAAGCTTGACGGAAATGCGGCTTAACGCTCTTAAGCTTGCATGGCTGGGCTTGTGATGATACAAAGTTCGCCTTACTGGGTATGCGTCCGAGTTGAACAAGCAAGACCGAAGTCGTTGACAAATCCGAGGCCACGTTGCAGCGAGCTTGCGTGTCGCATGCTGTATAGGCGCTCGGGTAGACCGAGCGGAACGAGCGCTCCACAATATCAGCTAGACCTGCACACGAGTTTAGTGCTCAGACTCGTGCTGTCGCCTTCCGGAACGATGGTAGCTCTCGGGATTATCAGGACATTCGGGTAAACCTGTTTTGCCGGTTCACTCCATGAACGACCACGCTACAGACGCATGTGCTCGCATTGAGGCGGTCAAGGCGTGGTATTTTGTTCTCGCGCACTAGAAACAACCAATGTGATCTCATTCCGAGTCTTCCTACTTCCTGCATCTCGCCAATTTGCTTCCGGCATTCGGGAGAAACCCGGAGTGTAGGAAACAAAGAATGTGTAACGATGATTCTGAGAACATTCGGCAAGATGGCCCGACTCTGCGATGCGAGAGATAGATGTGGGCTACGAAGAAAGATTGAGGCGAAAGAAGTGAGGTTGTTCGACCTCTTGGCATCTGATCCGTGCATGACCAAGTTGGGAAGCCGCCCTCCCGCAATCTCCTTCTTTCCACCAACCGTCAATCACTTCCGCCGTCAACAACTTGCGGAGTGCCTGTCTGTGCACTTCGCGCTATGGCTGCGATGGCTGCGATGCCCACGTAGCTTTGTACCTGTCTTCCACAATGGCCTGTCTTCCAGGCCGAGCCTGCAGATCGAAATCGAAAGACTTTGGTTGGACCTAGACATACTGGTCAGCATCGGCGCAGACTGACGTGCAGCGAGTCCTCAAAGAGACACCTACGTTGAAGCCCGTCACATAGTCATACTCCGGCGGCAAGATAGGATTTCCTCGCTCGTCAGTCCTTGGCTGTATTGAGCTTGACCATGCTATGCGCGCGATGAGGATGTACAACGACCGCTCTGCGATGTGCATGCCAGGACAAATTCGCCTTCCAAAGCCGAAGGCAGAGTAGTTCTGCAAGTTTGGGAACTTGTCAAGCGGCTCTCGAAAGGTTGGCCATTCTGATTCCAGCCAGCGCCCAGGACGAAAGGCCTCGGGATCTGGGTAAAGCTTCTCCTCGCGATGAATAGACCATTGAACCGGATGTACAGCTGTGCCAGCACGAAGAAAGACTCGTTTACCATCAGGCATTTGATATGTATCATTCTGAGTAAGCATGTGCGGAAGGCCTCCGGCAGTCACTGGCCGCCAGCGAAGGACCTCTTTCGCCACTGCACGCACTCTTGGTAACTTGGGAATGTCCTCGAAGCTCGGTAGGCGATCCGGACCAACGGCTGCATCTATGTCGTCTTGCAACAACTTGTATTCTTTGCCGTGAAGAGTCATCGCGAGCAGGAACGAGCACACAGCAGCTGCTGTCGTGCCTGCGCCGGCCTCGAACAAAGTGCCAATCACATAGGCGACATGATCTTCCGACAGATCATACGCCTTGCGGTTGTTGTGCCATTTTGTGCAGAAATTGTCGCCACCGCTATCGATGCCTTCTTTGAGCAGGTCCCGAAACAATGATATTTCTTCATTGTGGAGTCTATTGCCTTCCCGCTTGAAAGGTGCCAAAGATGATGGGAGCTTCATCAGTATGGGAAAGGTGTCTACCAAATAGGCGCCTGGACTGGCCACGCGCTCTACGGTATGCATCACAGCGAGGATTCTGCGCACAAACGACTCTTCGCCAGTGACCACCGGTTTCGAATAGGCCAAGCGGAGGATCAGGCCCGCGGAATACCGTTCTAGCCATGTCTCGTACTTTCTTGGCTCCCGGAGAAGGTCGCGCACGACGCGCACGCTTTCTTGTTCCTGGAGTGATTGATACGAAGCAGCGACGGTGACATTGGTCAAGGTTGCCATCAATTTTCTGTTTTGACGAAACGTCTCGCCGTAAGGGATCAAAAGTGGACGCAAGTGACGGCTCAACAGCTCCGATGCCATGGGTAGATGCACGCGAGAGCTGTAGATGTTTCCGCGTTCACGGAGCAGATCGTTGGCGATACTTTCCGTGGAGACGATAACATGATCTTGCCCGGCCAAATTGAGACGATACAGCGGGCCATACTTCTTGCTCCAGTCGAAGAACTTTAGCCAGCTGTGGTAAGGAGGTACGTCGAGCAAGTTGCCTAATAGTGGGTTTCCCGGCGGACCAGCTGGTTCCTCTGTCCCAGATGGAATATCGGGTGATTTGCGTCGACGTAGAAACAGTAAAGACACTAGCGCAATGACAAACCCGAGAAGAAATATCGATAGTTGCATCCTGGCCACTGTTCAATGCGATTTGATACTGCAAGGCATGTATACTGTCAATCGAACACCCACGCCGACAATAAATGTTTGGTGTGAATGCGCTATGTTTCCGCTCTCGAATTCGTAAGCACCAGATCGGATCCCGTGTGCCTGGAAACAGCTGCACGCAGATGATCTTCAGCGGGGAAGACGAGCTGTAGGCTGAACATGCTCTGTGTGGGGATCCCGCGGCGCCTCCACTCCTCTTGTCTACTTAACGAAGCACTCATGGACTATCCTCTATCTCCGCCTCGATGCCTCGCTTTGTAGAAGAGACCACTGCACAGGCGAAACGTTGCCCGCTGATGAGACTTCTCGGGCTCGTTGGAACGTGATAACGCTGCGGACGCATGATTAAAGCCTTACGCAATGGGCAAGCAACCTGTGGTATATGCAAGAACGTATATTGCTCCAGGAATCCGTGAATCGAAGATAGTCGGTGGCGATGTTCGAGAGTGTTATTTGTCCGTACAACTTGGGCTATGGTTATCTCCATGCGTGTTCAATGATTTGGTGTCGTGACTCGCTTTTCACACTCGAATGTAGTAAATGCATAGCTTTTGTGCTGTCTGTGGGCTGCATTTTCGACGCGAAGTTGAGATGGCGCTCTATGGCGGCCGAGACGTGTGGTTGTTGATGAGATCGAGACAGGCGCCATTTGCACTTGCTGCAGCGGAGCCAAGTCCGCTCACCAGGCCAGATGCGGTTAGGCTAATCGCGGTCGTTGCTTCAATCACGAACCGCGACCTCCAACTTCTCTCGCCCTTTGATCATGAGCCACCACATCACCACCGCCCGACATCACGGGGATGACCACAAGATTTACTAGAACTCGAAGTTAGCGACACAAGAACAACTTGCATCACTGAAGAGCGACAAAATGCCACGTTACCTCGACATGGAGCCGCCAAAGAGCGTGGCCGCTCAAACGTGGCATACGCTGTTCAAAAAGGCCATTCTCAAGCGCTACCGACCTGAGGAGCTTGCAAAGGCTTTCAGAGAACTGCAGATGCGATATCGAACCCGGCCGGGCGACATCGCGACCACTTTGCTCGGATTTCGAGCTGCGAACGGCAGCCCTGATGATGTGCTTGTGTTCAAGTACGCCGAATTTCTGCTCAAGAACGACTACTTCACCGCGAGTGACCTACTTTCTGCGCTCCTCAAATCTTCGAATTACGTCCGTTCCAAGACCTCACCCAACACGAGATTCAGCATGCCGACCTGCGAGGAGAGAATTTTCATGATTGTTACCCAGTTTCACATCACAAGCGATCTGCCTTCATCCGCCGTCGCACTACAGGACCTGGTATTTGTTATCTACCGGTGGCTGAAAGTGGTTGGTGAAGATGTTGTCGGCAAACAACTTTCCGGCCTGCAGACCATGGACGCGCAATTGAATGGCATATATGAGGCGCTCGCACAACTCACCTTGGCTACACTCGGAAACAAAGGAATGCGAAAGGTTACACAGTACCGATGGTGGAAAGAACGCCGGGCCACAGTTGTCAATGAGATGCAGAACTACGACGTGAATGTACTCCAGTGGATGAACTCACAACTCGCCGGGCGACTGCGAGCGTTGCTCAATGTACCACCGTACTTGGAAATGGATGCGGACGGAAAGTACAAGTTCTCCGACGAGCAAATTCTGGCGCAAGTTGAAGAGCTGCCCGTCGTGCGATCTCGCGCTGGCATCTTTGTGTGGCTCAACGCTGCACTGGCTGCTCGACCTCTGACGGACGACATGACAATACTCACGTACATACAAGGGCGCTCCTCTGACAACCCTCAATCCATCGTCGTCGATCTACTTGTTGCGGCATTCGACGTCCTCACAAATTTCATGTTGACCAAAGAACCTCGCCAAAATGCAAAGGTGGTCCGTTCCTTCATTTGCAACAAACTGCCAGTCTTGATCGCAATCCTGGCGAATAACATGCAGCCAGCGATCTCTGCGGATGCCTGCATACAAATGGCGCTCATGCCGGGCGGTATGATCTCTATGGACCCTCTACCTCCAATCTCTGCAGGTGCGACAGATGTTCGGGACAGTCTGAAGACTACCAGACTGGAGTTCCTGCAAGCCTGCGTGTTGCACGGACTCGTGAACGAGCAGACAGTAGCCTTGATCCTACAGGAATCAGTGGCACTACCGAGGGTCATCAAGCTCAACAAGGACAGCCTGGTAGCGCAGTGCGCAAATAATGTTAGCAAGCTCGCTGAGCACATCGAAGAGCTGGCTGGTATGCAAGGCAATGTTGGAGCGATTGCAGGATGCGTCGTGGAGACAGTCAACAATATGTGCATGAGCAAAGACACAATGTCACTCAAGTCAGTGTGTGACAAGCTGATCAGGAGGATACCGTACATGGACTTCGTCATGCAATATACGCAGCCTGGTATGCTACTGCTGCCCCTCTGCAACCTTCTTAATGACTGGACGCACGACCAAGACCAAAGCGAGTTCACTCCTGCGTATGAAGAGTTCGCTTCAATACTACTATTCACCCTGGCCGTCATCTATCGTTACGACCTATCCTTCGCCGACATTGGTATTCTTGGAGACAGCTTCGTTGCTAAGCTACTAGAAGATATGACTGTTAGCAAACCACCCGGTGAGCTCCAGCCGGAGCAAGCATCGCAGCTCACCCAGTGGATTGAGGGCCTCTTTGCCGTAGATGAACATGGGGATACGAGTGGAATTGGTGACGACGTTATGCGACAGTGCTCGCCCCAATCATTCTACACCCTCGTTCCTACGCTGTTTGAGCAGAGCATCCTGGCTTGTCGATCCCAGGTCTTGTCGATGAACACATTCAAGTCTGGACTGGAACTCCTCCTCGAGCCATTCTTGCTGCCATCTCTAGTGATGGGCCTGGGGTGGCTGGCCAAGCACTCTTGGGAAGATCACAATGACGCCGACGTCCTCATACAAGTCCTCGAGAAATTGTTGAAACCATCAAGTAATGCGCCAGAGACACAAGCTATGCATCGCGCCGTCCTTGCCATGGTCGCAACACCGCTATACTGCTCGTTGGAGGAATATTGCGGCAAACAGCCAAACAAAAAAGCGAATGAGCTGCTGGAGCTTCTGAAACCTCATCTCAACCAGCGACGCTCGCTGCACTCTCGCCAAAGCGAGCTAGACCAATGGCAGCAGGAGGAAAAGGGCCTACAAGGCCGCGTGCAACAAGCGATCCGGGATCTTATCACTTGGTCTTCCACTTCCACAAGCCCACCAAATCCGCCACCGCATTACACGCACAGGACATTCGCAATAGCTTGTCAGTTACTCGACAGCCAGACGCTGTTGGATGCTATTATCGCAGAGGTCAACAAGACTGAGTACAACAACGTTCCTATCGCTCTCGATGTCTGCACATCTCTGATTTGTGCGCCTGCTCCGGTCCCAATGGGCGCGCAACAGGCTACTCACTGGACTTCACCTACGGGTCAATTGCGCTCACGCGTACGTATCGCTAGCGCTGATTCTCAAGCCATCCTAGACCTCGCAAAGTCTTACGCCGAGACTCTGGTTCGCCTCGGCCGACGAGTTCAAGCTCAAATGTCGTTCGCAGCGCAGATGCCAGCGATAGCCATGCCCATGCCCATGCAAGATCAAAGCACCGATCAGATGATGCAGGATTTAGGCCTCGCATTAGACAACAACACAGGCGCTTCCAACGTGGATGCGACAATGGCCACCAATGCTTCTGCCATGGCCTCGAATGCCGAAATGTCAGGCATGGATCAGCCAATCGATTTGACAAATCTCAACAACGCATCTGCTGACGAGTTGGCTAAATTGACTGTCGACGGCGATGCGATGAACCTGGACCAAAACAATCAGTTCCTTGCAGATTTCGGCATGGGCGTAGGCGATGCACAAAGCAATGCACAGAGCAATGCAATGACCAATCAGGATGACGATATCTTTGCAGGCTTGAATATGGACATGGGGGAGCTCGATGATTTTACATTTGACTAGTCGGGCGATGCAGAATCAACTGTTTCACACAGCACGCTCCCGCCACAAGCAGAATCGCTGGCCCCAACACCAATTGATATGGAGCTTGGACCAGGTCAACAGCCCACGCGCGAGTATTATCGAAGAATTCAGGACCAGCTTGTTGCCGAGGCAGCAAAGGCACAGGTTCGCATGCAAAGACAGCAGCAGCGACAACAAGATGCAGAGCGCCAGTGACTTTACGGGCAGCAGGGTGAACGAGCAGCCTCGTCAAAATTAGGGTGTTGATGTTGGGATGTGGACTTTGACTTGAAGAGGCTTGCAACTTCGCAATTGACGTTATTCTTGATGGAGAAGGTTCGTGACATATTCTTTGATCGACAAGGTATGATTATGCAACATTGACATGAGTTTTTGTTGTACACATTCTCTTCTGCGTCTGCGCGCCCTTGCGTCGTGAGATACTTGCTCCTATGCGCCACTACTGCGTCGCCAAATCTAAACCATTACAGCAGCGCCCAGCATAGCCAACAATGCCCAAGCCGAATCTGCAGAAAGCGCAACACCCGAGTTGCCATCCGCAGCTGGGGCGGAGCTCTGGCTCGCTCCTCCGCTCATTGTCTCGGCAGGCGAAGTCCCAGTCGTCGAAGCACCGCTCTCCATTGCCGTCGTCTCGGCGGAGCCTCCGCCACCTGTGGTCATGCTCTCAGATGCGCTCTCGGTCATCGTTGGCATGGCGCTTTCACTGTTTGAGCCTCCACTGCCGCTTGCACCTACGGCTTCGAGTTGCACATTGGAAGTTGGTGTCCCGTTTTGGTCGACTCCGACGCATTCTCTGTGCGTATTTGGTCAGACACTTCATGGTATACCTTCTGTTCAATGGTGCTCTTACATTGTGGTTTCTGAGAGTGCTTCGCAAACGGAGTAGCTTGTCGGTGGGTTGGAAAGGTCGACATCGTCGGTCACACGATACTGGTCGCCGGCTGCTGTACAGACGAGCGAACCATCTTGAACTTGGCAGTTGGTCGCTGCGAAAGATGCAGAAGCGGATTGAGCTGCTGCCCCAGCTGCAAGCAGGGGTAAGATGGAAGCGGAGATTATTTTGGCAGACATGCTGAACAATAAAAGTCGCAAATGATGATGGATGTCAATTGTAGAGTGAAGACACCTTTTTCCAGCATCTGGAAGCTGGCACCAGTATCAAAATATACCACTGCCAAGGCAGGAATCTACAAACAAGATGAACAAGGCGATCTTCAGCTTCCTACACGTCGTACTTCCGAATGTGGTATGTGTGGATAGGATCTGCGAGGCTGAGTGCAGCCTGAGGTTGACATTTATATCAGAGTTCACTGGTCGTGTGTTGTTGATCGAGCTTGGCATGGCTGGTCATGTTCCGTTGTTATAGGGTGCGGCTTCGTGGCAGTGTCCAATCGCCACGATTGAAGTGCTGCTCCTTTTATACATCCAGGAACAGCAGGGACTCTTTGTTATGCGTGTTGTTGCTTGGAGTTTTGATCGGCAGCGACGCGGTCATGACTGCTGGGTCTGGCCATTTCAGCCTTCTGCGCCTGACGCGAATTCCAGATCTTCAATTCCATTGCTAGGACTGCAATTGATATTCCAGCAGATCATGCGGTGGTCTTTGCGTAATCACGAAACGTGAAGCATATAGGCAAATGTTGAAGCACAAGGTGATGTTCCCAGGTTGTTTCCGACGCATCCTCGGCCAAGGTTGTTATTGCCGAAGCTTGTGCCACGCGGGGTGACTCTTACTTCACTTCATGCTGACTGACCCTAGCATAAACAGTGCCTTCTAGCTATTGAGGCGCAGACTAATAACAACAGACAAAAACAATATGCCATACTCACTGAAGCTGAGAAACGTGTTGATCACAGGAGGCTCGAGGCATGCATGCACTACACAGCGAGTTTACAGCTGAGCAGATCTAACATCTACATAGAGGACTTGGTGCAGAAGTTGCTCGGAAATTCGCGGCAGAGGGCAGCAATGTTACGATCAATTACCACAGTCAAGAAGCTCCAGCTCAGGAACTTGCCAAAGAGATCGAATCGAAGTACAATGTCAAAACTCTGGTCATCCAAGGAGACGGCGGCGTAGTCGAGGATATCAAGAAGTGCGTCCGGGAAACCGTGAAAGCATTCGGAGGTCTCGACATCATCATTGGCAACGCCGGCTGGACGAGATTTTCAAAGTTCGATGACTTGGAATCAATGTCCTACGAAGAATGGGACAAATGCTGGAACACTAATGTCAAAGGCAATCTTGCTCTGCTGAGAGAGGCAATGCCCATCTTTCAGAAAAATCCAGATGGAGGCGTCTTCATCATGACTTCTAGTGTTGCCGGAAAATCTCTGAGTGGAAGCAGCATGCCGTATAGCGTCACCAAGGCCGCACAGATACACATGATGAAGTGTATGGCTAACACGCAAGGGCCGAAGAGCGGCGGCAAAGTCAGGATTAATGCTGTTTTGCCTGGACTTTTGCTGACGGACTGGGGAAACAAGTATGGAGATGAAAGGATCAAGGCTTTGACGGAAGCTTCGGCGCTGAAGCAGGAGACGAAGCTGGACGATTGTGCGCAGGCGTTTGTTGATGTCGCGAAGAACACGAGCTGGACTGGTCAAGCTATACATATTGGTGAGTTGCTGGGGATTCAGTTGAGCGATTTCGGTCACTAATTCATTACAGATTCCGGGTTGGTCGTTGGGCACATGTGAGGCGCTGCACTGGGAACTGGAAGCCAGCTGCATCATCCTCGAATGTTGCGGTCCGATCTCTGCGTGTAACGTCAAAGAAAAACAGTCTCAGACTAATATAGCCAAAATTGTAATAGTCCTACAACAGGCAAGACATACACATTTGCTCCTGAGACAGCTTCACGGGCCAAGAGCGGCAATGCAACAACGAGTGCGACATTTGAATGGCTAGGGAAAGCCACTTCAACCACGAATACGACTCTAGGAGCTAGCAAAATCGTGAATCTTCTTCAACGCGAGGACTGTTTCGGCATGACCATGTGTTGATGCTAGTTTGAGGCAGGTCTCAGGCGACAACGTGATCTTTCCGTGATCGAGAACAGGTAACGCGTGTGTCTGAGCTGAATGTATATCAGTCCCTTTTGCTCCCCGATTTCTCACAATTTCCTCCCAGGCAGGCCTCACAGCAAAACACAACATTCACTTCAAGAATCCCAAACGTTTTCACTCGTCAAATCTGAACCACCATCCTAGCAAGCACTAGACTCAAGCCAGCTCTGCACTACCATGTCTGACTTGATTCCAAGCAAAGGCAATCCTTCGCGCTTGATCAGACAAGCAGCAGCATTCCAAGCTTTTCCCACTTGTGATGTTTCGCCAACAATTGAAGAACCTGTCGATGCAATCGAACAGGAAACTATGAGCAACGCTTCAAGCAACGAGGAGCCATCTCGCACAAGACCATCATCCGAGAAATCGTCCGACGAGAAGTCATCGCGCACGGACTCATCTAACGAAAGCTCGTCGACAAAGAACCAACAACACGACAACCTGTCCGTTGAAGAGGACCCCGAAGAGGCGCAACTGTCCTATAAGAAGAAAGCACGGTTCCATCCAAAGAAGTCCCACAGAATCGATAAAGCCAGTCGACGCTTGAAGTCGGCCAGTCCCATCAGAAAACGAACACGAGACAGGAAGCGAGCAGATAGTGAGAAGGACCAATTGGCTAGGGCCACCAGAGAGATTGCGGAAGATGACAAGGAAGCCGTGGGACTGAAACGCAAAAGAGAATCGTACATCTTTGATCAGGAGGAATGAAAAAGCTCTGAATGTGTTCGATGCGGGGACATGGCTCGATGGGTCGCTAGCTGGTCTAGCGATACCGAAGTTGAGTCAATGTGCGCTGTAATCAGTCTGGAGCTTGAGTTGAAACGATGCGATTCCGAGCGGCTCGTCGCCACGTAATAGAATGCAGCGAACATCGAAGAAGCTCGAAGGAAGTCTTGTTTGCTGATTCCACATTCACAAATATCGTTACCACTAACTTGAATGACATGTTTCTTTGACCGTTGAGCATCCCTTGTGACAAGCATTGCTACATATAATCGTGACTGGGTCATCAGTCTTACATTCCTCTGACTGACATCAAAGCTGCACGTCTCAGTTTCGGGGGCAACAATCGATCATTGTTGCATTCGATGGGTAACCAGCAACTCAGCGAAAAGGCCATAGCCTCTCCGAAGTCAAGTCCAAAGATCTTGACACCGCTCACTGATGACGACAGCGAGGCCGACGGGTCCATGACTGGAGAGCCCAATCTGAGTGAATTGAGATTGAACGAGAGCATTCCAGTCCAGCAGGCGGACACACCAACACACAAACCACGAACAAGAAGATCCATGGCAGAAAATCAAGAGAGCAAGGATACGGCAAAGCCATTCGACCTCACGAACCATACTCTCCGGCACCATCAGACATACGAACAGTCATCATTCTTCCGAGCAGTACCGCCTCCACTATCAATGGAACGTTTTCAGAACCAACAACGAAGACCAGAGCCTACGCACAAGAATTTCATCCCCACAAGCCTCCCTCCTTTACCACCAAACCCTTTCGCGCCCGTCTCAGCTCCACACCCTCCGCCCACGATTCCCCTCCCACCACTTCCCACCAGCAGCAACCCATCACCAATCACCCCCCTCCACACTCTCCTCACAAACCTCACAACAACCAAACTCGTCCGCTCAATCCACGCCCGCCTCCTCATAAGCCCCGACACCTTCGGTGCTCAGATCCTCACACCTCTCCAAACCCTCTCCCACCCTAACATCCATCAAGCCCTCCACCTCCTAAACACTTTCCCCCTCCACGAAGGCGAAAAACTCCGCGCCCTCAGCGATCGCCAAAAACGTCTCGAAAGCCAGATCTGCTTGTCTCAAGTTCTAGGATTCCTCGAGATTATGAAGACCCTTCCAGCTGTCAGTCAAGGGATGAGTTTTGTGGTGGCGAAAGTGGAAAGGGAAGTGGGAGATGTTTTGGTGAGGATGTGTGAGAATGATGCACAGGAGAGGTCGAAGGAGGATATTTTGGCGATACAGGAGTATTTGAAGAGGGAGATGGAGGAGGAGAGGCAGAAGCAGGAGGGAACAGATGGTACGAAGATGGAGGGAATGGAGCGCGGTGCCTCGTCGAAGGTCATGGTGGATGAGCCTTCGATATTGAGTGCGAGGGAGGAAGAAATGGGTGCGGAGAATAGCCATGCTTGAGTCTTTGCAGCAGGATTATGACCACCTCGACTATCGAAATAAGAAATGGCAATTACGAGAGTCTCGAAAACCAGCAGAAGCAGTTAGCAGAGTCTGGCATCATCGCGAAGCAAGTCGATTGAGGAAGAGGCAAATGCAGTAAACATGATTTATTGTATATCCTGATTCAGTAGCAGCACAGCATGCCAACGATTAGCGGCAGCGATCACAAACAACACCCAAACGATCCATATTCAGAGTCCATCAGTCATTCCATCATGCGCCATCCCATGAACAAACAATGCAACAAAAGTCGTGACATCCACAATCGTCCCCGTCTAACCACTGCACATGAGGCATGCCTCTGGGTTTTCTATGCTGCAAGCCAACACGGCCTCGGCATAAATGTCACCCTCGCGAGGATCCTTCTTCTCCTCTTCTTGACCGTCGGTCTTGACTGCTGGCTCAGGAAGTTGCTCCTGCTTGGGAACAGCATCGAGACCATCGGTGGCGAGTGTCTCCGGGCTGTCTCCATCGTCGAGGTCAGCAGGGAAAGGTGGGTTGACAACAGCAGAAGATGTGCGGCCGAAAGTTCTCTTCTTTGGTTGAGGTCGCTCGCTCTCTGGTGGGGGTGTCGCAGCAGGGGTGACAACGTCTTCAGGTGCGATGGGCGACTTCTGTGGCTCCTTGTTCTCGTACATTGGCTTTGGCACCGCAGGCTTCGGCGAACTGACTGCATTATACGCACCAGTTCCGATACGCTTCTTGGCACCACCAGTGCGGGAGATGTTCGTGTCTGCGACCTTGAGCATCTCTTGATCGACAGTGAACTGAATCGGAGCAGACGCGGCTTGTGTACGGAGGTAGTACATGCCGGTCTTGAGGCCAAGCTTCCAGCCAGTAAAGTGCATGCTGGTGATCTTGCCCATGGTGGGCTCCTTCAAGTGAATGTTCAAGCTTTGAGATTGATCGATGAAGGCACCGCGGTCGGCGGCCATTTGAACAATGTTGCGCTGACTGATCTCCCAGACAGTCTTGTATAAAGCCTTGAGGTCGTCTGGAATGTTTGGAATGCGTTGCACGGAACCGCCGTCGGCGATGATGCGGTTCTTCATGTTCTCAGACCACAATCCGCGGTCGACGAGGTCCTTCAGCAGCCATGGGTTGACGACCTGGAACTCTCCAGCAAGCACACGACGAGAGTAGATGTTGCTGGTGTATGGCTCGAAGCACTCGTTGAAACCCATGATCTGCGATGTGGATGCAGTAGGCATTGGCGCGACAAGAAGGGAGTTGCGGACACCGTGCTGAGCGATCTTGGCCTTGAGCGCGTCCCAGTCCCAGAGGTCTGAGGGTGTGACGCCCCACATCTCGTACTGAAGTTCGCCCTTAGAAACTGGAGAGCCCTCGTATGTCTCGTATGGACCAAGCTTGCTGGCAAGGTCGCAAGATGCGGTGAGTGCAGCGTGGTAGATGGTCTCGAAGATCTGAACGTTCAGGTGACGGGCCTCTGGAGATTCGAAAGGCATGCGTAGAGCCAGGAAAGCATCAGCAAGACCGCTGACACCGAGACCGATTGGCCTGTGGCGCATGTTGCTCTTCTTCGCCTCTGGCACTGGGTAGTGGTTGACTTCGATGATCTTGTTCAAGTTCTTGGTGACGACTTGCACAACCTCGTGGAGCTTCTCGAAGTCGAAACGCTCGTTCTCAAGATCGACGTAGGTTGGCAGAGCGAGAGACGCAAGGTTGCACACGGCGACCTCGTCTGGTGCGGTGTATTCGATGATCTCAGTGCACAAGTTGGAGCTCTTGATCGTTCCGAGGTTCTTCTGGTTGCTCTTGCGGTTCGCAGCATCCTTGTAGAGCATGAACGGTCCACCAGTCTCGGTCTGGGCTTCCAAGATAGCATACCAGACCTTTTGAGCGCGAACAGTCTCACGTCCGCGGCCTTCTCTCTCGTAGCGGGTGTACAGCTCCTCGAACTCGTCACCGTAGACATCAGCGAGACCAGGGCACTCGTTGGGGCACATGAGAGTCCACTCTGCGTTGGCTTCGACACGCTTCATGAACAGATCTGGAATCCACAGAGCGAAGAAGAGATCGCGGGCACGTACTTCTTCCTTTCCGTGGTTCTTGCGGAGATCCATGAAGGAGATGACATCTGCGTGCCATGGCTCGAGGTAGATGGCGAATGCACCAGGACGCTTGTTGCCACCTTGGTCGACATAGCGGGCAGTGTTATTGTAGACACGCAACATCGGGATGAGGCCATTGGATGTGCCGTTTGTGCCTGCAATGTATGACCCAGTAGCACGGATCTTGTGGCAGTTCAGGCCAATACCACCAGCATTCTTCGAGATCATGGCGCAAGTCTTCAGTGTGTCGTAGATACCCTCAATGCTGTCATCCTTCATGTCGATCAAGAAGCATGAAGCCAGCTGTGCATTCGGCGTACCAGCGCTGAACAGTGTAGGCGAAGCGTGTGTAAAGTATTTGTTCGACATGTAGTTGTAGGTCTCAATGGCGGCCTCGATGTCGTCGCCGTGAATTCCAACAGCCACGCGCATGATCATGTGCTGTGGTCTCTCGGCAACTTTGCCATCAATGCGGAGCAAGTATGAGCGTTCCAGCGTCTTGAATCCAAAGTATTGGTAGTTGAAATCTCTGTCGTAGACAATGGCAGAGTTCAGCTCGTCCGCGTGTTCCATCACGACCTTGTATGTGTAGTCTGAGATCATAGGCGATGCCTTTTTGTTCTTTGGGTTGACATAGTGATACAGGTCCGAGACCACGGCAGAGAACTGCTTTTTCGTCTGCTTGTGAAGGTTGGAGACGGCGATACGTGCGGCGAGGATGGCGTAGTCTGGGTGTGTGGTGGTCATGTATGCCGCTGTCTCGGCCGCCTGGAGGTCTTCATTAGCCATGCACAGTGGTGGGATGGAATCGCGTCACGTACCAAGTCGTCAAGCTGGATGGTGGTGACACCTTGATATACGCCATTGATCACCTTCATGGTGATGGCGGTGGAGTCGACATGCTCAGGGTCGAGGCCATAACAGAGCCTCGACACACGAGCTGTGATCTTGTCGAACTGAACACGCTCTTTGCGGCCATCTGGAAACCGCGTCAGCTAGGTGTTCCTCGAGCCTGATGGCGGGCTTTGTTCGTTGGTCGTGGCGAAGCATCCTGCTGTCTGCCCTCCATACCCCCGCTCCATGCAGGTGGGAATGTGGTATACATACCGCGCTTGTAGACGAACATGGTCGTCAACGGCAACGAGGTCTGGCCTCGAGTGTAATGGGGATATTCCGAAAGAAGCGTCCAACCAAGAAGTGTAAAGTGGTTGGCGAGGAAGTTTGAGCCTCTCAAGCAGGTATCTGATGCTTGAGGAGGGGGTGGAAGAGAGGTGGGAGGACGGTGTTCGTGCAAGAAGAACGAGACGACAAAGTGGGAGAAGATATAGCGGAGGTCCGTCGCGCCTGCCACAAACATGGAGCGCGTTGAACGCGTGCAGCACGCGACGCCTGCCTCCGCTAGCGCGCTTTGTAAGCGAGGCTTGGCGCGAAAAGATCGTGATGAAATTCTCGTCTCACACGCGCTTCTTCTCATCTCCGACATCGTCTTCCCACGCAACAACAGTACGCAATGCCGGCTCAGATCGTGCTGTCGTACAGAATGGTACGATTGTCGTCATGAAGCTCTGCATGCCTGCGTATACTTCGACGACCTGCTTTCAGCGATACTCGTCGTAGTGGACCCGATCAACGGCCTCTTTGGCCTAGCAACTCCTTCCCTCATACCTCAGCAATAACTGCTCAGGATTGCATTCTTCCTTCCACCGAAAGGAAACCATCTGGCTCATTCGAAGGCTCGGCGACATCGCATTCACCACAGTCACGAGTTCAAATTTCGTAGCCTAAAGCAACCGCAAAGGTCTGCCAAGACCATCTCACTCGTGTTGCAGAATCTGAGCATCGGCTCTGAGGATTTTGCGTCTAATTGCTGAGATACATCTCCATAAGTGATCGAAATTGTCTGTATCGTGTCAATGTCTGGTCGTACGCGAGAGATGCAAGATGCACGATTTCGCTGATCCTGCGTCGGTTAAGCAGAACAGCAGCTTATGCTGGAGCACTTTAGACGAAGCGTGATGCCATTGACTGTTGTTGCTCATTGATCATCTCATTCTATTCTCACAGGCTTTTATATATGCCCAGCACACAGGATATATTATGTCTCAAAACTCCTCTCTCACACAGTTGTGCGCCGCTACGCCATACAAAGTATCCAAGCCATTCTCGTACAATGCGACAATCTTCTTCGCCATTCCCGTCATCGCAATTCATACGGTTCTGTCCACCTCCCCCTTAACTCCCACCTCACAACCTAATCTTCACCCCCAGCCCCTGTCCCATATACCACAACTCCTCCCTCCACCTCCCAAGCCTTACCCCAACATCCGCCCTCGCCGCCAACTTCAACTCTCCACCAAGCGCCTTCCTTACCGCCCCATACCCCACACTGCCCAATCGCCACTCAACCGGCAACTTCGGCGTCAAATATCCCTTCCCATCTGGCGTCTCTTTAACAGGTGGAATCGCAATCGGGACATCATACAAAATATTCCCCACCGGATCGCCAAAAGAATCCGGATTCGAAGCTGGGTCATCATTATAGAATGCTGTAGCGTTGAGATCCGTGATGACGAGAGTAGAATGTTGGAGAGGAGATAAGAGGAGGAATGTAGCGGAAGAGGAAAGGAGATGCATTGTGGCGTCGCGGATGAAATGGGGACCAGAGGGGGATTTACGTTTCTTGCTGTCGCCATTGTCTTCATCGTCGCCGTCGGGATTCCATGGGTCATCGGGAGGTTGTTCCGGATCTTTGTCTCCGTCATCATCGCCGTCGTCTGGAGGTGCTACGTCACCGAGCCTGGGAGCTTGCACTTCGATTGGAAAACGCGACAGAGCTCGGCTCAATTTGGGGTTGGCGGGAATGGACTTCTCGTGCATTTGTAATGTGATCGTAGTATTCCAGCCAGAGATGTATTGAGATATGAGTTCGCGACCTACGGCTCTTGCTTCGGGGCCGCTGATGTCGAGTGGGGCGTACACAGCTTCGACTGAGAGGCCTGCGTTGAGACCGGTCGTGATGGATAGGTTCCGCGCTGTGGCGTGCCCTAGCAGTGAACCATTTTTGATGATGTGAATGTCGATATACGGAATGCTTGCGGTATAGTTGGTAGGGTTAGTGACGTTGGCACCAGCAACGATAGTCAATGACGTTCTTGTCGTATTGACGATGTTGAGATCAGTAATTTTGGGGTCGAGACCTCCAATGAGATCTTGCCCGCCATGCTTGGGAGGTTTATGGCCATCGGGAGGAGGTTGTGGTCGCGAGACAGCTATAGCATACTTAGCCTATCTACTCTTCTAAGAACGTACAGTCGTAGCATCATGATGCTGTACACAATGTGCAATATATGGCGAGGTTAAGACCTACGCTTGATGGGAACTGAGCCTTCCGCGGGTATCTTCCGAATTGCAAAATCTCCCAACGCCGTGTCAACGCCGACATCAACTTCGGCTTTGATGGTCATGACCACTGTCTTTGTGCCAAACATGAGAGCTTGGATCACATCTGTGAAGACGTCCTCGTCTTGAATCTGAAGCGGAGCATCTTTCACAGCACTCTGTACCAGAAGAGTCGGGCCTTCGTCGTCGCGGGCATCAATACGAGTGCTGTTGGCGTCTTGCCATTTGCTGAGGTCGAGGCGACCGAGTTTCTTCTTTTTGTAGAACACATCTGCGTCGGCGCGGACCTTGTTCACGTCTATGCTGAAGTTCATCTCTTCTGGAAGAGAGATGGTTGCGAGGACGTTGGCGCTGATGCGAGGGTTGCTTGCTGGAGTGCCCGGCTCCGCCCACGGGTCAGGCAAGCTGAAATGTGTGTCTGTCAAGGAAAAGTTCTTGATCAAATGACCAAAAGTGCGGCCTGGCACAGGCACAGGCACTGTGATGTCTCGCATCAGATCTGTGATCCAGCCCGGCGTATCGAGCGAAGGTGAATCTGAGCCGCGCACATAGACAGTGGCAGTTTTGCCGTGGATATAACGCCCAAGGAACATATCGAGCGGAGACATGGACGTCCCTGGGCAATCTTGTGTCAAGACAGAAGGCAGCTCACGTACGGTTCCAGTTGCGTTGGCCACGACATTCTTCTTCGGCTGAATGTGGATCTGCTCGGTAATGGCATCTGCGAGCATGATGTATGGATCGCTCTTTTCGCAGTTGTCTACGAGAATCCCGAAACCCAGCGGCGGTACAGTGAAGTCGATAGGGAAGTCGTTCTGCACCTTGATTGATACATCTGCGGCCATACCCTTGCCAGTGGGAATATTAACTTCCCGGAAGTTCAGCTTCTTAATATCGTATGCGGGTATTGAAGGGATCTCGTCGCCGCTGAAAGTCATCTCTTGTTGGACGAGTTGCTGGCCAAGGCTGATCAGCCCGCTCTTCAATGGGACCTGAGCTCTGCCCACGACGCGTAATGATCCTAACCGGCCATCGATCCAGTCGTTGGCAATGGCTCTGATTCCGTCGACATCACCCGGCTCGAGATCAGTCAAGAAATCGATACCGGTGATGTGCTGATCACGAATATATGCTTTGATTGGAGGCAGATGCGCAACGCCCAGCAGCACGTTTCCATACTCTGGTAGCGATACGGCCATGTTGCCCTCTCCGGTCTCAACCTCCTCGGCGATGTATGTGCATAGCTTCCCGAGCCTTCGCACTGAGGCTTGCTTGACTCTTGTCGAATCAAGCTTGAAGTTTCCCTGCACTCTTGCACGCACTCCTGTCGCGGTGAAGGAGTCGATGGATAGGCTCGTGGGCTCGAATACGATAGCCTCGGCAGCATATTGCTGAACTGCTGTCGGTGCCACAAAGGCGAAGATGATGATCAATGCAGCGACAATGCATAGTATCAGCAAGGCGATCAGGCTCGGCCATCGTAGCTTCTTCTTGCGGCCACCTTTGCTGCCTTGAATGCCTCGTAGTAGCGATGAGGCTGAGGAGTCGTTTTGCGGTCGGCTCTGTTCGGTGCTTTCTGTTTGACCCCCGGCCAGCAGTGGTGTATTCTCTGACGCTCCAAAGTCGCTCTCGTGCTGCCGGGCCTCTTCGTCCTCGCGACGCGAATCGGCCATGGTGGTTAACGTGCTCGTATCGTGGTCGGGCTGATCGCTACGTCACCAGCGTGCGACGCTTGTCGAGGAGGCCTTCATGCGATGGAGGCGAGGATGCCGGCGACAGGAAGGAACAAAGAAAGTACGAGGATGGGTATGGGCAATGGAAGCGTAGGAGATGTGTGACCGGGTCAGGTGATGGTTCGCATCAACGACTAGACTGCTAGGCTGCTCGACTGCGGCTGCGGTTGGATCATGCTGGGCGACGACGAATCATGTCAAGGCGGGGAGACGATCGGCGGAGGGAGTCAGAAGCGCCAAGCGCGGCGTGCAGCTCAAGTACCGCGCTGCATTGGAGCTCGACGCTGCAGCTCCAATTAATTTTCTACTGCATAGCACAATGGCTCCCACACGACTCTGCCGACCCTCCACCCTGCGCAGTGCGGCCAATGCCTGCAAGCGTTACTACTCCTCGCCCGCCCAGCCCTCACAATCGCCGTTCGCGCCTCGACACTTCCTCTCTATCAGCGATGTGACACCGCAGGAATTGACGACGCTCGTTCGAAATGCCGCCAAATACAAGGCATCAGTCAAGTCGGGGAGCATTCCTGCTCACCTTCAGAACAAGCTGGTTGCCCAAACGGTAGCCCTCATGTTCACCAAGCGATCCACCCGAACCCGCGTCTCGACGGAATCTGCTGTACAAATGCTCGGCGGACATCCCATGTTCCTTGGATCGAATGACATTCAGCTGGGTGTGAACGAGTCACTCTACGACACCTCCCTCGTCATCAGCAGCATGGTTTCTGCTATCGTAGCACGAGTCAACGCCCATGCCGATGTGGCAGACCTGGCCAAGCACAGTAGCAAGCCCGTTATCAATGCTCTGTCAGATCTCTACCACCCTCTCCAGACCATCGCCGATTTCCAGACCCTTGTAGAGGCATTTGGTAGCAAGAGCAAGAGCTGGAATCAGGAGAGCCTAGGCTTGGAAGGCATGAAGCTCGCATGGATTGGTGATGCGAACAACGTGCTGTTCGATCTTGCCATTGGTGCCGCCAAGCTGGGCGTAGAGGTCAGCGTGGCTACACCAAAAGGATACGAGATCCCAGCCTTCATGCGGGATATCATCAAGAGCACCAACCCCAACTTCAAGCTCACGGAAACGAATGTTCCCGAGGAAGCCGTCAAGAATGCTGATGTGCTGGTCACAGATACTTGGGTCAGCATGGGTCAAGAGGCCGAGACGAAGAAGAGGCTTGCCGATTTTGCCGGCTTCCAGATCACAAAAGACCTCGCTGTGCGTGGTGGGGCCAAGCAAGATTGGCGATTCATGCACTGCCTTCCTCGACATCAGGAAGAAGTCGCGGACGAGGTCTTCTACTCGCCCGCTTCACTCGTCTTCCAGGAGGCGGAAAACAGGCTTTGGGCAGCAACTTCTGCGCTGGAGGCTTTCGTCGTGAATAAAGGAAACATCAAGTCCTCGTCTTGAAGACGATGATTTCATACGGGCTACAACAAGTGCCATGGCTGACCGGTGCACTATTTGGAATTGAGCACCCGTCTGGCGTGGGCCTGAGGTTCTGGCATACTGGCCGAAGCCGTAAGTATTGGCGGCAATCCGTAGAGTACGGAACCTGATACAGATGGCGAAAGATCCCGTGGCTTCGCGAAGCATCAACGAGAAGATTCTTGGACGGCTGCCGCCTATGACTTTTTGAACTTGACTGGTCTCATGGAGGTCGTCGGCGGGCGAAATGGTATGGTCACTGGATTTGTTGCCGTCACGCGTAGAGTTTGTGGCGTATTAGCGTGTGTAAAAAAGTTCAATGTTCCTATACACTTCGAACCGCCTACCGGCACCGATCAACCGCGACTGTGCCCCATGACGATTCTGGAAGCAATAGCTAATGCAGTATCAGCAAACGGACGGTGCGAGCGACGTATTTCAAGACTCCTAACCGTTCGCTCTTCTTGAACGCCGCCTCGCATCCGCCGACCACTGACTCCTGGCTAGCACCTCGAACGAAAGCACCTGTACTACTGTTGCTCGCTGCGCCTGCAAGCGATGTCCTGGAGGAAGTCAGACTCTACGCAGCACGTCCACAACGGTCGCGCGCGATCCTCGTCGCCAGAAGATGAAGTCCTTTTCGAAGGACGTGGCAACCCAGCTCGCGCGACTGCACGGTCACCGCAGCAGCCATCACTGACAGACAATCACTCTCTCCCTAGACCTGCAACCGCGACCGAGGTCTTCACCGCGCCAGCAGCCTCGAGCTCCACTTCCAGTCAACCGCCGGTTCAACACAGCATTTTCCTCTTCTCGCCACAAGCCACGCCATTCTCGCCACAGCACGGCAGCCTTAGCAGTAACGACAAATGTGCTTCTGCGCAATCCTCTCAACTACCTCCGGAGCACCAAGTGCACCCACGTCCAAATGTTTCAAAGGAGCAAAGCTCCGGAGCAGACGCAGAGCTGCTAGCCCTTTTCCGTGCTCAGCTTCGGCGCCGTGATGCCAGAGGCCAGGCATCACATGAGCATTCGAAAGACACGACGCCCGTCGCATCATCGCAGAGTGGAAGTCCTGTCGATGAAGATGACCAGCCGGCGCCCAGAAAACAGCCTCGTTACATTCTTCTCAAAGAAAAAGAACTCAAACAACAGCAATTCGACGATCCGTCGCCGACCTACACCTGGGCTCGCATCTCTCCATTCGACAGACAGGTCCTCCCAGTCGATGCGCCGTGGGAACCAGATCTCACTCGTTCGCGGAAATCAAGCTCGAAAGCGAGCTGGTCGAACCCTGCCAAATCTACTAATTCCACACACTCGAAGGCCAGCACGTCATCGAGTGCGCAACGAACGCAGCAACAAACGCCCAGCTCTGAGGGAGAAGATGATGATGAGCCCATGACATGGGAAAAGCTTCCTCGGACAGAAGATCTTCCAATCCATATGCGGTTTGGGAAGAAGATGCTGGAGAAGAATGGATGGAAAGAAGGAGAAGGTTTGGGCAAGAGAGGGGAGGGGAGAAATAAGGCTCTCGATCTGAGGTCGAGTGGACAGGCGAGAGGATATGGGGAGAGAGGCGGTGTGGGGAGTTGAGTGCGAACGACGAAGTCAAGTGCATGTGTCAGTGTACGAGCGTGAAATTGAAGGCTGCGGGTCGAGGAATTAAGAACGTAGAATGACGTGGCTGGCATAGGAACAACAAGAGCGAGTTCGTTCAAAGCGGCCGATCAACTGAGCGCAGAGGTAGAAATACTTGAGCGGAATGATCGAGAGCGAATGGGATGAACATGGTGCAGAGATCATAATTTGAACCTGCAGAAGCAACCTTGTGTTGATGACAAGATCAGAGATGTCATCATGCTCGCTAGAAAAAGTACAATCAAGATAATAGTGTCCAAAACAATTGGGTATATCCTCCACTCCATTCCCTCCCGCTCCATCTCCAAACCATCTACCACCACGGCAACCTAACCTTACTGTTCCAATCCACAACCCCCTCCTTCATCTCAATCCTCTCCCCCGCCGTCCCAAAAACCACATCCCAAACCCTCGTCTGCTTCCCATAATTCCGACTCTTCTTCCACCCCTGTCGATGATGCAAATCATGGTCCTCGGTACAAAGTTCCATTCCAAAATAACTCAACAACCACCCATTCGTACTCGGCGGGCTAGTCCAAACTCTCAATCCCGAATGTCCGAACAATTCCGTGAATACAATGTATTGATGACATAACCACCAATCGGAAAATCCCATAGGAAAGCGGAAAACGTATTTGAGAGTGATGTATGTGAGGAAAGGGATAATAGCGATATCGAAGATCTCTTGTTCGGTGTCGGCGTATAATGTGAGGAGCGGGTTGGGGTGTTTGGTCAAATGGTGTGTTCGGTGGAATTTCCAGAGGAAATTGGATTCGTGCATGAGGCGGTGGTACCAGTAGAAGAAGAAGTCGAGGACGATGCCATAGAGTCCGAGTTCCAGCGGAAGGTACACAAGACTTAAAGAGTCCCAGGGACTGGAGGCAGTGCGGTAGGCGAGGAAAACCGTCATGAAGGGACGGAAGGTTGAGGTGGATGAGAGGGAGCGGAAGACCTTTTTTACGCCGTGGTCGGGGACTTCGTCGCGGGCGTGTTTATCGCCGTCGAGGAAGCCGTAGGTGTGACCGAGGTTGCGCATCATGTTGATTTCGTGGATGGCGTTGATTTTGTAGGCGACGGAGTAAAAGATGAAGGCAGGTATCCAGTGGAGTGGTTTGCTGAAGTACCATGTGTAGAGTTGGTGAAGTGCTAGAGGCCACAGGGCATGTGGAAGGACCCATTTGTGAGCTTCGAATTCGGGAATGTAGGGCATCTTGTCAGATTTTTGGTGGACTGGTGTTGCGCGATCCAGATCACTGGGGTTCATGGACAGCCAGTTGTAGAGGTAGTGGTGGAAGGACCAGCCTTTCTTTTCTGGATCGGAGCGCCATGTGGACTTCATGGAGTCCTTGGGATTTCGTTCGACGACCATCTTGACCGTGACTGTGTGTGATGTCGATAGAGATTAATGATATGGAAAGCAAACGAAGTCAGTCTCACTTAAGTACCATCGCCACATGTCGTTCTCGGGATTGCGACACCACGCTGGGTGCATGTGATTTTGAGGGACGTCCGAAGGCATCCAGATTCTTGCGGACACTTCCGCTGTAGGGCTAGCCAGTGGGCGGTGCCATGAGGTGCAAATAGAGTCGACAGAACGCCACATTGAGCCGAGTTGGGGTAAAGATCAGCGCTAGAAGGAGCGAAGGGACGAATGGAGGATGTTTGGACCAACCAAACAACGTCAGAGAGAGAAACGTGGTTGTGCCGAGGCTAGACGGAAAGAATGTGAAGACTCAGGTACCTGCATCTCTCCACCGCACAACGGTATGGGTATGGCTTTGAGACTCATTCTACGCGGGGTTCTCCGTCGGCAGATTTCAGGCACCAAGATAAGATCCTTGAACGGTTCTTGTCTGGGGAGGCCAGAAACGCCTATGCAGAGCCACGCGCATGGATCCGAGCAGTACGATCTGTTGCACGTCATACTGCGTACTGCTGAGTGTGCTGCCGGGCCAGCCTGGTAGGCTTGAGTGAGATTCAATGTAGCTCTGCCGAATCGAAGTGAATCCATTACGTCCATGTACAGCAGTTCCAGCTTGTTGAGGCCTCTGTGGGACAAACCCTGAACATTCAGTATTGTACACCCAAACACCGCTGCTAACCAATGCATGAGCCTGTCTTCCATCCGTTCCCATGACCAGAATATGACGGAGATGTGGAAAGATTCCAAAAAGAAGCCAATGTTGCAGTGTCCAACTTCGCCTATGAAGGAGGAAGTGCGGCAGCATCCATGACTTCTTCTACTTCCTTCGTCTGTTCGCTCTCGCCGCCTTCAAGCGGAGATCGAGGCAATGCCATGAGACCTGCAAGCAGTCAGCTTCCTGCATAGAACAATGCTCCTTTGACGACGATTTTACTGACCTGTTCGTGCCGATTCGAGAATGCCAAACGGCGAGATGAGTTTCATATACGAGTCGATCCTATTCGGCTTGGCACTGAGCTCAATAATGCAGTTGTTTGTGGAGATATCGAGCACTTTTCCGCCGAATTGGTGAGTCAGATAGGTGATGGTCTCGAGATGCTGGTGCTTCATTCGGAGGGCCTCGGATGGGGCCAAGTTTCGTGGATGAAAGTCAATGTCCTAATGTCGCAGTCAGTGCCCAGCTCGAATAGTGTTGCCCCATCGCATGCGCTACACGACTGCTTCGGGCGCAATGGGCCTCGCTGCATTGGGCAGACTCACCGATGCAACATCCACGCCTTCCTCAAAAGATGGTGAAGTTGCGGTAGCCTCTGGCTGGCCATCGATATTGCCAAGGTCCCCACCGCCAATGGCTGCGGAGTCCACGCTTCCGTATGTCGCATCGCCCGTCATCTCCCTGTGGTGAGCCAGAAGCTCCTCAAAGTACTCTGGTCCAAGGATGCTAATCTTGGCCAGCAGCAATTCTCTCTGCACAAGTGGTGCTTGAGTGTAATCCAGCACAGCCCACACCGGGACCAAATCCTCCAGCTGCCTCCTGGCCTGCTCGACAACGCCGTCCTGACCTTGCAGCACAATTGTCATACGCGACAGATCTGCGACTTCCGTGCTACATACGACAAGGGAGTCGATGTTGAAACCACGTGCTGCGAGAATCCCCGAGACACGGGAGAGCACACCGGGCTCATTTTGGACGAGGCAGTTGAGGACGTGTCTCTTGGGAGGAGCCTTGTCAGGGAGAGGGGTCTCGTAGAGGATGGACGAGACTGCAGCGGCAGGCGAAATGCTGGAGGAGCCCGGCTGGCCAGCAGTGGGTAGCGGAGCGATGCGGCGATGGAGGGCTTTGTATGCGATTGCGGACGTCGATGAGGACTGATGACGGACTTGCGATGCGGCGATTTGACGGGCAGGAGTAGCCTGTAGCTGGCGTGTGAGCAGCTGAACAGCACGTTTTGAGGCCATTGTGAGGGCGTTGAGGCGCGGTGATGTGTCAATGGCTGACTGGCTGTGCTACTACAACTCGCCAGACACTCTTTCACGCCAGACTTTCGGCGTGCGGAGAGCTGCAAGCTTGCAGAGTCACAGCCAGGCCGACAGGGAAGGTGGGCCGAACTCCGGCTGCACGATCCGAAATCTCGAGGAAAGCTCGAGCATCACTCTACTTTCTGCCTTTCCATCTCTCCACCGCCCTGCCATGCGCCGTTCCGCCTCCTCTTGACAGCATCCACTTGACGACAACTGCTCAGATTGGCGAAAACACCTCCACCATGTCGGAGGAACCTCGCAAGCGGTCCCGCTTCGACCAGGCGCCCAGCGAAGAGCCGCCGCGCAAATCGCGTTTTGACCGCCGCTCGCGCAGCCCCTCGACTAAGGATCCAGAGGCCTCCGCACGCGAGCGCAGTCCTGTGAAGAGCGTGGAGTCGCCAGCTGCCGGCGAGAAGAAGGACGAGGCCAAAGATCCGGCCGCGATTGCTGCAGCCGCAGCTGCCCGCATTAGTGCCTCATTGCAAAAGAGCAAAGGCATTCAGCAGGTCGAAGTGCCGCCGATCCGCAAGGTAAGGACGACGATGGCAGTGTTCATATGCCAGTTGAGGAGACGTGCTCGCATATTATGGCTTCCGGAATCCATCTGCGCCATGTAGTAGTCATGCAGCATGGCCCAGGACGTGTTCTTGCGCGACCAGCTTGTAGCGTCTTACTTGGACCCTCTCTTTTCCATGTCTGATCGATTTGGACAGATTGACAGCAGGCAGGGCATTGTTTATAAAAGTACACACTGACGCATCGCAGCCATCTACAGCCGAAGCCGGTGCTTCCAAGTCGCCATCAGCCCCCGCAGCAGGCTCTTCTCTGAGCAACGACATTTACCAGCAAGATGGTGACTTTATCAAGGATATCGAGGTCAATGATCTGCGCAATCGCTACACGTTGACTAAAGGCAGCACTCAGAAGATGGTAAATACTCACTTGATCCCACTGATACTCCTAGGCACAGCCTGCTTTCCCCTCCTTCACCTCAAGACCAACAGCATTGGGTTTGTAACAAACAAACGTTAGAGGAGAAGCACTTTGACTTACTCTTAGCGCAACACAGCCACGGACGGCCACCCCCATTTGCATCTGCTGACCTCAATGTGACATCTAGATTAAAGAGGAAACTGGCGCCGGTACGCTCCCACACGCACGAAACGCTTTTTTGACTTTACAGGTTCCCAGACTGATCGCATAAAGATGTCACTACTCGTGGAAATTACTATCCCGATAAGAGCATGGCTACGGCAGCGGTGAGTTTTGGCGATTGAGCGCAAGTGGCTCTGCTTGTTGGGCGGTACTAACATGGGGACCAGAACCCACCACTTTACCTGCACGTTACGAGCACGACCAAGGATGGCTTGGAGCAAGCTGTGAAGAAGATCGAAGAGCTCATGCAGCAGGAGCTGCCGAACCTGATCGACGAACGTCGCTTCCGTCGCCGCGAGGAGCCTCGAGAACAGCCCGATCGTGACCACCTAGGCCGCCGCAAATGGCCCGAGAAGCAAATTCCCATCGACCTCGAACCGATTCCAGGATTCAACTTGCGCGCGCAAGTGGTAGGCTCCGGAGGCAGTTATGTGAAGCACATTCAGCAAGAGACGAGATGCCGTGTGCAGATCAAAGGCCGTGGAAGTGGTTTCATGGAACACGATACCGGCCGCGAGAGTGATGAACAGATGTACTTGCACGTCGCAGGTCCAGAGCAGGCCATGGTTGATTCAGCCGAGGAGATGTGTAAATCACTGCTCGATTCCGTGCGCCAGCAATATCAAGAATTCAAGGAGCGTCCTGCGCGAGGTCCTGGAGGCGGACGTGGTGGATATGGCGGAGACGATCGTGGCGGATACCATGGCCGTGGTGGCGACCGCCAGAACTCGGGTTCATACGGAGGCGGCAGCGCTTACGGGAATGGCGGAGGCAGCGCCTACGGGGGCGCATACGGTGCTACCGGCCAGCCAGATCCTTATGCGCAGGCGAACCCATACGACCAGTATGCTCAAGCAGCTACACAAGGCTATGGTAGCGCACAATCCCCAACAGCAGCACAGCAGGGTACCGCAGCAGCAACGCCAACAGATCCGGCTGAGCAGCAGAAGCAGTACGAGGCCTGGGCTGCATACTATGCTGCAAACCCGCAAGCCGATCCTTACGCTGCTTACGGTGGTTATGCCGCAGTCATGGCTCAGTACATGCAGCCAGGTGCCGCAGCCGCTGCTGCACAGTACCAAGGTTGGTCCACCTCTTGCGTTGCAACACGCTCACAAAATGCTGACATGCCATAGGATATGGTCAGCCATCTCAGACACCTGTCGACTACAGCAATGGAGTGCCTCCTCCGCCACCTCAGGATGGTCAGCAGGCTGCATCAGGACCTCCAGGCGCATACAACCCCTACAGTGCTGTAAGCACGAACGACGAGATTTACACGAACATGGCTGACATGCATCAGGTCCCTCCTCCACCGGGTATGTAGTGCAACTCGGGGCATGTCACATATGGTTAGGATACCCAGAGCATATTGTGTGGAATTGGGAAAAAGCAATCCTCAGCTGCGTGCTTCTATTTGAAGAGCACATTGTCCAGATATGGGCAACAGGAGTTGAAATTTGCTCCAAGCATCAGCGCTGGAAAGTTGGCACATTGCAATGTTCTACAGCCTCCGAAAAGTCAAAGAAATGCCTCTGAACCCTGATATCTCTGTTCTCATGTATTTGGCGTGCTATCGCGTTGTTCCACCTTCCTCTGCCTTGAATGCCTTGTAACGGCAGAATCAGCCAAGCCGTGTGTCGAAATCGCGCCGAGAAGCGGTCTTTCCCTTTCGCTCGGCCCATCGGCGCCTCCTCTGATCTTTCATCTCCGACAGCATGTCCCAACAACCTCGTTGTGTTTCTCTTTGTTGCTGTGCTTTGTTGCAAACAATGAATCGGAGAACGTGACGTTCGAAATGGATCTGCTGTCTGGCTGGATAATGCTGCGACGGGAGCCAGTGGATGTTCTCTCTGGTCCGATGCGCCCGTTCCGCTGTGTGCTTGCGGTTGCGGTTGCGGGCCTTGCTCCCGAGACAGCCTTTGTGCGACGGCAGCAGGAGCGCTGTGGTATGGGTGCGGGATGGGCGGTTTTGAGTGAGGAGAAGAGCTGTGTGTGATGGATCTGTCGGTGAGGGACTGCGATGCGGAGGGTCGGGGGAGTGGGAGCGGTGGTGATCACTGAGCGGCCGGCCAGCAGAGAGGAGTCTATCGCCGGTTGCTGGAAGAGTCGAGGTCGTCTAGAAGGAGCCTTCATCATCGGTCAGCGATTGCCAGCTCGTGTGTCGAATGTCAGGTGCTCAGGAACTGGCGATTCCGCCCACCACCAGCTTTGGCCACTGTAGCACATGAACACTGGCTCGCAAAGCGCAAACATAGATGCTCACCGCTCTTGAAGACCTGGACTCTTGGTCAAGACTCTGTCGAAGAAGGTCGCCTCTTCTCCGTATGATCGCACCTGCGATCATGACGATGAAAAGATTAAAAAAATGGTTTGGTTCAAAAAATTGAGTGCCTGAGCTACCTCTGCCATGAAGGCTGAGTGTAGTCAGTGGTGCTGCCTCAGCCATCAAGGCTAGCGCAGTCAGTGGTGCTGCCTCTGCCATGAAGGCTGAATGCAGTCAGTGGTGCTGCTCGACTGTTGTGCCAAACCACGGGAGTGACCCGGGTTTGATCACGAACAAGAAGAGAGCGAACGACGACCCAAGCAGTCGGCCAACCGAATGGGCAGAAATCTTTCCGGTGCTCGCGAGTCTTCGCAGCTCGTTGCCTTGGCAGACACCGAGAGTTGAAGTTGTGAAATCGCGATCTCTCAGGCGGTTGTGTTGAGACAAAGGCCTTCTTCGAGCGGCGGTCGGTTTTGGCTGCCAGCGTATACGAACGACCGAGAGAGGTGCGGAAGTGCAATGATGGTCACCCGTCTCTTCCAGGCACGCTGACAGTGGAGTTCTCTTCTCTCGTCAACATCCGAAGATGTGATGAGCGCGCGTGAAGCACGTTGAAAGTCCCTCGTATCCTCGACTGACCGCAGACCTTTCAGGTTCTGATCGTGTGTGTTGTAAAGCCCTCAGTACCCAACAGAAAGCCCCCAGTGCCCAATCAAAAAGCCCTCAGTACCCGACAAGAAGCCCTCAGTGAACGAACAAGCAGTTGCCAGGCTGCTACCCTCTTGGAATTTGCTGATGACCCATGGGAACTCGACTGCAGGCGGACCATCCTGCAGAACTTTTAAAGAGCCTCACCACTCGGAAGGATTGGACTTCGTCTTCGTGGCACGCCGTTGACCTCTGATAGGAATCTGGGCTCGCCTCTGGTAGAAACCAATGGGAGCGGTTCGCGGGGCTCGCATTAGGACAGACAGTGGAGGCCACAATGAAGATTGGCCGCTGGACGTACTCTCCTGCCCGGCACCACTTGTGCGCCGGCACCAAAGGTCAAGGGGGCAGGGGGTCCGGCAAGATTCAGCAAGAGGGTTGGTTGGTTGTTGGTGGAAAGAAGAGAGTGACATGAGAGAGAGTAGCAGAGATTTATGGCAAACAAGAGGCTGCTGAGTCATGCTTTCGCGCACGTCACGAGCGAGAGCTCTGAAACGCGCTAACGCACATTCACCTTCACTTGCGCAGGCATATGCCAAGACTTTCGCGCTTCACGAGAGGCTGTGGCCAGAATGCAGCACTGCGAGCCATCATTAAGCAGTGCACGTTGCGCGCTCCGTGGTTTGGAACGCGCCGCAGCGTAGTCGCCGCGCGAAGCTCGCGTCGTGAAGGCTGCGAAGTGAAGGTCAAGTGAAGCGCAGCCTTCACTGTTGATCACATGCATCCAAAGACACCTGAGCCCCAGTGCAGCCCCACTTACACATGCGAAGCCACCATTCACCAATCTGGGGTGCCATTGATAAAGCTCTTTCCACTTCGCACTCCCGTCCATCTCCTTGACACTCCATCCGCCTGACAACAACAACAGCAGGCCGCGCCAACAAGATGGCAACTTCGCAACCACCCATCACCGCCACCGCTGTACCTGGAGGCGGAGATCACCACGCCGACAGCTACGCAGCCGACGAGCTTCCACCCATCTCCCACGACCGCGTAGTCACCCCTGACTTCGATGGAGTCTCCACTCGAGAGGTTGTTTGGTACAACAAAATGGAGGCTTTGTACTATGCCGACGTCTTCCGACTGCGCGAGGTCGCCGCTTCGTCGCTCAAGAACAACGAGCCATCGGAAGCGCTGCAAGAGGGTTGGACCGTGTACGTTCTGTTTGAGCACCCAAATGAGGCCGAACGTGTCGGCGAATTCAGAACCGAAGCAAGCATCCTCACAGTTAGTACCTCTCGAGCCATCACTTCAACAACGTAACTGACCATCACTAGGGACCACACCGAGACGAGCTACTCGCCCTGAGGCCTCCGAAACCCACGAACTTCAAGCCCGAAATGCTGGTGTTGGCCAAGGGTGATCATCAGTACTATTACCCGGCCGAAATCTTCAAGATTGAGGCGCGTGGCCGCCAGCGTTCCAACCGCTACCACGTACGCTTCCTTGCTCGTCGCTTCCATCATTTGGAATATGACAAGGAGGTGGGATATGACAATTTGGTGCCTCTGAGTAGCGCCTCCGGGCTGAGAGTCGGGGGCAGTAAGGATACCGGATATTGGAGTTACTTGCCGACCGCCAAGAAGTTGCGAGACGACTTGGACCTGGGCGACATCAAGCCGTTGTCACGCAGCGTAGGCAAGCCTACCCCGAAGAAGTCTGCGTCGAAGAAGAAGAAGAAGAACAAGGTAGCGATGGAGGATAAGGTTGTGAAGAAGAAGGCTTCAACGGGCAAGAAGGCTGCTAAGAAGGGCGACAATACTGATGTCTGAACTGAGGCGATAATGCTAGCAACAGACTAGCTTTTCACGCGTTTTGAGAAGGCTGCGACATAGCGCCTAGAGCTTGGCTAGCAACGAACTTCTAGCAAAACTAGCTTGACGCAGTATTTGACGCAGCAGCGCTCCTAGCATTTGCATAAGAAAATGGACTTTAGTGTTCCAAAACTGACTTTCCCGTGCCTCTATGTCCTAGTTTTTGCTTCTAGAACGCTCCTAGTGCCTGTCACCTAGCCTTGTTGCCTGACTAGAACTGTCTATAGAAGCGTTTCTAGAGGCAGAAACTCTATTCAATCACGTGCCTGTCCTGAAGATTTCACTCTTTATCAGCCAAAATGACGGTGATTCGATGCAAATGCAGCATTGGGTGCTGCCAGGGGTCAAAAAGGTCAGGCGACAGAGCTTTGCGCTTCCCGAGAGACTGCGAGCCGAGCGAGATTGAGAAGAGAATACACGGTCAAATTAGTCGAATTTGGCTAAGTCTTGCGTCCTCCTCCAACTTTTTCCGTCGTTCTCTGACAAGCTGCAGCGTTGAACGCTGCCAGGAATTGAAAGAGCTAGGAGAAAGGCCGTTGCCGTTCACAAGAGACTGCGAGCCGAGAGAGATTGAGAAGGGAATCCACCGTCGATTGTGCCAATTTTGGCTAAGTATCGCGTCCTCCTCTAGCTTTTCTCGTCATTCTCTGCATCAAAGCAGCATTGAATGCAACCAGGGGTCGTGAATCCCAGGCGATAGGCACTTGCCATTCGCGAGAGACTGCAATTAATGAGACATTGAGAAAACAATACACCGTCAAATGAGCTGAATTTGGCTAAGTACCGCGTCCTCCGTTAGCTTCTCTCGTCATTTCTGCAAACTTGCAGCATTCAATGCAGCCAGGGGTAGCAACCTCCAAGCGACAGGCTTTCGCCATGCACGAGAGACTGCGAACGGCGAGACATTGCAAAGAGAATACACCGTGAAATGCATCGAATTCGACTAAGTCTCGCGTCCTCCTCCAGCTTGTTTCGTTACTCTCTGGAAATGCATGCTACTATAAGCCATTCAATATGCCGACGATCAAGATCAGACAAACACCTGTTGTCAGAGATTGCCTGTTTGGTCAAAAGAGAATACCAAATTCGCGTCACTCTCTGAAACTCCACGCTGCTGTAGGCCGTTTCGCATGCAGATGATAAAGATCAGACACATATATAGTGTCAGAGATAGCCAGTCATAGCTAGTTGTAGCCATGGAAAGGACTAAAATGTCATTACTCTCTGACATTTCATGCTGCTGTGAGTCGTTTGATATACAGCCTATCCACAAAAGACGAGTATTTACTGTCAGAGAGGGCCAGTTATAGCTATTAAAAGGGTCAAATTCTCGTCATTCTCTGAGATATCATGCTGCTGTAAGCCGTTTGGTATACAGATGACTCAGGAGAGACGAGCATTTCACTGTCAGAGATTGCCGGTTAAAACTATCAAAAGGGTTAAACTCTCGTTACTCTCATAGATATGTTGCTACTGTAAGCCGCTCGCTATACAGACGATCCAGAACAGGCGAGTATTTACTATCGGAGATGACCGGTTACGGCTGTCAAACAGAGCTCGTTCTCGTCAGTCTCTAGAACAATGTAGTGCTTCGGACTATCAAGTCTGCAGACTGTCGGGAGCAGGCGAGAGATTTACGGCGGAGAAACCAGCTATGGACGTTCGAAAAGGCCAGATCCTCGCGCGTCTCTGGAAATCTTCGCTGCTGCGGGCCATTTGATATGCAGACGGCCAAAAAGAGACAGATATCACTGTTAGAGATAGACATTTATGCCCTATCAAAAAGACCAGCTTCTCATTACTCTCTGCAAGTACATGCTACTTCGAGCCATCCGATATGTATACCGTCAGGAAGAGCTGACGATTTCACGGCAGAAAAATTAGCTAGGGACGTTCAAAATGTGCAGGTTCTGGTGCTCCTCTGAAACATTGTGCTGCAGCAGGCCACCTGGTCTGCAGACTGTCAGGAACTCACGGTCGCGAATTGACAGAGATGACAGTGTGGAGACGTTCAAAAGATTCATACTCCAGCATATTCCAATGGCATTCACGTATCTGAGCCTTCCCACATGCAGATGGTCAGGGAGGGACAAAGAACGATCAATGGAGGGACCATCAAAACGGTCATTTTGCGCTATTCTCTGATTTCCTGCACGGCCCTGAGCCATTGTATCTGCAGACGGTCAAGGACAGAGAGATAATGCTTGGCGGAGATGACTTGTCACGATCGATTGGAACGGTCAGATTCTCGCCTCTCTCCAGGAAATAGCACATCTCAAAGCCATCCATTGTGCAAACCGCCAGGGACCGACAGAGAAATACCAATGGAGGGACGGTCAAAAGGGTCACATTTCTGGTTTTTTCCAATGCGTTGCACGTCTCTGAGCCGTCTCATTTGCTGACGGTCAAGAAGCGACGATGCAAATTTGACGGAGAGCATCCCTTCGGCCATTCAGGAAGCTTGAATTTTCATCTTTCTCCGAGTCCCAACATTTTACAGAGCCATTAGATATCCCAAAGCACGAGACTGAGCGTGGAAAAGGTATGAGAGAGTGTCAAATTTCCCTTTGTTTCCGAGGTCTTGCACGTTCTTGAGCCATCCGATTTACAGACCGTCAAGAAGAAACAGTCGATGTTCGACAGAGCGCAGCGGTCAGAAACGCTCAAAAAGGCCAAATTTTCGCTTTTCTCTATACCATGAACCTTACCTGAGCCGTTTAACGTCGGGTCGCGCAGGAATACGGCGAGTAAATCACGATAGACAGTGAAAAAATTCTCGGTTGTCTCGAAATTATAGCTGTTCCCTGAGCCATTCCATGTTGGGATACGTGGAACGACCAGGATAAAAGATGATAGAGAGCGGCAAATTGTCGTTCGCTCCCGATCTACAACGCCTCCCTGAGCCACGTAGAGTCTCGATGCAAGAGAGTGAATAGTCAGAAACATGACTGAGAACAACAAACTTTCGTTTCACTCCGACCCACAACGCTGCCCTGAGCTGCCAGATGTTCGGATATGCAAGATCGAACGGTTGAGAGATCCATGGAGAGTGACAGATTCTGGTCTCGCTCTGAGCTATGAGATTCTCCTAAGCCATCTGAAATCCAGCTTTGCGAGACGTTCGTTACAGAAGAATGTTGGAAACCAAAAGGTACTGGGACTTTGTCGTGATTCGAAGAGTCGTATTTCTTTTGTCTCTGAGCTATAATACTTCTCTGGGCCATCCGATGTTCGGATACACAAGATCGAACGTATGGGGAAATGGCAGAGATTGACAGATTCCCACTTCTCTCCGAACAGGAACACCCTCCTGAGCCATCAAATGTTTGGAAGCGCGAGATTTTTGAGACCGAGAAACGTTGGGAAGCGACGGGAATTGGGACTTACTCATGATTGGAGAGTCAGATTCCATTTGCCTCCGAGCTGCAACACTGTCCTAAGCCATCGAGTGTCCGGATGCTGTAGGACAGATCAGGAAATCGACGGCAGAGACGAAAAGAACGAGGGACTTAGTCGCAATGTGAATAGTCTAATCTTGTTCTTCATGCTATACTTCATTCCTTAGCCGCCTCATGTCCAGATACGTGAGAACGGTCAGAGAAGGAATTGAGAGAAAGTGACAAGAATTGTGGATTTGGGAGTATTTTCCAACAGCGAAGTCTCTGTTGCTTCGAAACTAAGGTGCCCTCCTGGGCCATCTAATATGCGGATAGTGAGAATGAACAGGGAATCAAGCACCGAGAGAGTGAACAGAATTGGAAGTCAGGCAGGAACTAAAAGACTTGATGTTGAGTGACTCCAATCAATTCATATTTTCTGATCTAATAGATGTTCGAACGGTTTGGGAAAGGACGAATTATAAGTGGCAGAAGCCGATGGAAGGTATGACTTGGGCGTGAAAGCAACGATCAGAGTCACCGTCATCTCCAATTTATTCCACTTCCTTGAGCCACTTAATCTACATCTAGCGGAGAAGAACTAGAGAACAAGCCGCAGAGAGCACCGGTCAGCCTCCGAGAGCCTCGGCAAGATCTAACCTGTCTCGAGTTCATTCGGCTTCATTGAGCCGTTGAATGTGGGAAAGGGGCGACAAGCGACGGGAAACAAGTGGCAGAGAACAGCAGCGAGCGAGAATTAAGTGTAAGTCTCATCTTCAGATCTTCATTTTCTCCAATCCAATCCAGTGTCTCGAGTCATTCCACGTTGATGTACCCCGAGAAAGCCAGAGGACGAATCGCAGAGAGGATTGATGATCCTCAACAATTTCAGTCAGACTCGTGCCTGCTCGCAATATATTTCAGATCTCTGGAGCATCCAGTCTCCATATGCCCGATAACAGCGGAAGAACGAACAATGGGGGGTCTCAGTTGCACTTTGGGATCTAGGGATTCAAGGTAGGATCTTGCCTCTCCCCCATGGTATCCAGTTGTCTGAGCCATCGAGCTTCCAGATAGTTGGTAACTGAACGGCAAAGAGTCATTGAACGACCGATTAGCCTCAATTGCACTTGTGACAACTTTGCTCGTTCCCCAATTCATTAGAGTCCCTGAGCCATTGAAGCTCCAAATGCTCGAGGACAGACTGTGCACGAATGATGGAAACTCTTGGCCAGACGTGTTAGTAATGGTCAGACCTGGATTGTCTCCAATCAATTACACATTTCTGAGCCATTGAGCATTCATATACCCAAGCTTTGATGGAGGGAGATCGATAGACGCAACGTTCAAAATTGACTGAAGCAGTTGAATTCTCTTGATTCTTCTCAGGTCTTCAACAAACTGCTTTATGTCTAAGGATGTTTTCGTCAGCCGTAGAGACAGCAATCGCTTATTCCTATACGGTCTTTCTTCTCTCCGAGAGTATCTGCCAACTCCATGTCCATGATCAACACAGCCCGACTTAAGAGCTGCTCACGACCAATGAGCCCAGCCATCAACCTGAAATTCAGCCTGATCGTCAGCCTTTCAATGACGAGCAGCGAACAAGATGCCACTATACACCGCCTCGGTCGTCGCAGGAACACGTTGCATCAGATCCTTCGTAAAAGCCACGATCAACAACGTTTTCACTCACTTTGTTCGCTTTTGATAATACTGCCGCGTGCAGTGGGTTAGAAAGGAACAGCAGTGCGAGTCGAGGCAGGGCAAAGATCTGCAGATGACACCTGCGGCGAGCCAGGACGCTTGGTCTAGATGGTAGCCAGAAATAAGGATAGAGGATCCGCAAGGCTGAGCAGCCTCGCCGCAGATCTTTAGCAATTACACGAGGCTGAGCAGTTCCGACCCGGATTCTTGAGTTGCTCGAGCGTGTTGACCGTTCAGCACCGAGCTGGAGTCAGCACATCCTGCTGTCTTTATGCAATTGTTTATGAAGCTGTAATTATTGTATGGAGAGCCGTGACAGTGATCAATCTGTCATGATGATCTGGAGTATGCAGATCGAGACTCAGCCTATTAGCTCGCAGATATGCGATGTAACTGCAGCAAGGCTGAACCACTAATTCAACGATCCTACATTAGCAAGCTGAACAACAAAAAAGCGACGGAGGATTTACCTCAACGCGATCTGATCCGAGCAATTGGCAATGCACGCCCCTCGCCAGGCTTGACGGAAAGGTGTTGCTGAACGTGGCAATGTTCGGATCTGATCCGCGGTTGGTTCGAGGCTTACGCCTTCGTTCCTTTATTCCCACGCTTCTCTCAGGATCTTTCATCCTTGTTGTTTCGTCTTCGTTGTTGGCAACAATATCGCTGGAGCACGCTGCAGACGGATGATGGCTTTTCCTAACATCTTCGCTCTGCTGCTGGCAAGCGCTGCCCTGGTCAATGCGCAAAATGGAGCAACAGGACCCAACAACGGCACAGGCGATCGTATCTTTATGGAAGACGAAATCACCGTCCACTTGGTCACAGTCGGGAAAGTCAGCCATGAATTTGTGCCCAATCTGGTCGTCGCCAGTCCAGGCGACAAGATCATGTTCGAGTTCTCCTCTGGAAATCACTCTGTGATACAATCACTTTACGAATGGCCATGCGTCGCAAGCGGAGCTGTCGATGGACGAACAGGATTTGCCTCACCGCCGCAAGCAGAGGCTACCGATGAACTCCCAACATACTGGAACTTGACTATCAACAATACGGACCCTGTGTTCTATTATTGCGGTGCGCCTGGTTCTTGTGTTACTTGGGGCATGGTAAGTTGATCGCGGTGGACTGTCATTGTCGGGTCACTTGAGAACAGATGGTTGGACTCCGGGCCTGCGTTTGCGATGCCGGTCTTCAAGCTGCAATTTTGGAACGTGACACTGTTCTGGAGCTTGTTTAACTAACGGATTCGTGTTCTTTAGCTCGGTGTCATTAATCCTACGAGGGAGACGAACCTTACCGCACAAATCGAAATGGCCAAAGAGGCACAGTATGTTCTGTACCCGGACGCAACTCTACCAGCATCGGCTTCTGCATCATTGTCAGCTGTCGCAGCAAGTATCCTCGCCAATTCAAGCCCCGAACCAACCGCAACATCGAGTGCTTCACCTACCGCCTCAGCGAGCGCTGCTGCTTCTTCTGACGACTCCGGTCCTGCTCTATCTACTGGCGCGATCGTCGGCATCGCAATAGCTAGTGTGGCAATCGTCGCGATAATTGGTGCTCTCATCTTCTACTTCGGTCGGAACCGCGGTCAAATGAAAGCCCTTCGAGAATCGATGCACCGAACACAAGGCGACAACGCAGCTCACAGGCAGAGCCACGCACCACACGAGATGACAGTCGACGGAATCACATATGTTCCAGCACACGAATCTCGTGTGATGAGCATGAAGCCAGGAGGATTTCTTCCACCTTACGGTGCGGAGTCGAGGTCCAAGTCACCGGATACTGTCTCTACCACGCCAATCGCGGCGACGTATCAGCCGTTTTCGCCTCCTGGGTTGAACGCGCGGAACAGCAATTTGTAAGTCTTTCTTTGACCGTGACAAATGCGATTGAGAACCGTACTGACTCTGAGAGAAAGGGCGTCCGACCATTCTGACTTTTACGCCCCTGTACCACGACATGAATTGCATGCGCAGCCAAATGTGCCTCAGAATGATGAGAGTGATGTTAATAGGGGGTCGAGATACCTATAGGCATTGTCGGGGGAAGCCTGGGCGTTGAAAGACTTTTCTCGTTGATCAGTACGGTATATACTTACCACTTGAGCTGATCCTACCTTTGCTCGCCCTTTTGTGCTTTCCAGACTCATTGATTTTGATGTTGCACTATGTGCTTCGCGGTTCGATCTCCAGATGACAGAGACCAAGTTGAGAGTTGCCAGGGGTAATGACCTGGTCGATAGCAACAGCAAAGACTGTCGAATATATCCTCTCCATGGACGACATGGAGTCTCCGCCAGCAGCTCAGTGTCAATGAAGAATACTTAGTTAGCTCGAATGGAAGGGGCCTTTGCGGCAAGGTTGATTTGCGTGGCGTAAGGAAAGGACTTGGCATTGTGTGCCCACTGTGACCGTCGATTTGACGCTTTTCCAACACCCACAGAGCCGGTGAGCCCGTACATCTTTCGGGCGCGAAGGGCTGGCGATGTTCTTGCTCGGAAAGAACTCCGCACTCCAGCATCAGTCGGGAAGGGCTTAGGGATGATTCTTGGCAATACATGGCTTACAGGACATGTGCTGTTCGCTACACAAGAGCCTCATGGACCGTCCAGCCCTAGAGTCTCTCAGGCTTCGGTCAAAGTTGCCGAGCCGTTGGGGCTCCAGGTTAGCGAGAGTTGGAAGGAGGGTGTAGGTTGAGAGGACAGCGAAGCAGAGGAGTGCCAAGACATGCAAGCCACCTCGTGGCTTTTTGGCTTTGTGGTCTGGAAGCTTTGCTGGAAGGCCAGCACATGACACTCTTCTCCCATTGCTTCACAACTTCACAAACGTCAACTCTTGCGACCGATGTGCGACTTGACTGTATACACAGTCTGGAAGGACAAGGTCGCACGACTGCACGAATACAGATGCTGCACTGCGACTGCCTCGACCCAGCGACGACTGCCACACAAGATCGGGGCAGGATGAGCTGATATGCATCGAACACCACGTACCAGTACATCCTCAATTTGACTTTGCATCCGGAGTCCAGTCGCCAATCTCTGCCTTCAGCCACGATTTGGCAAGCCAACACAACAACACTTCTCGTGGTCGTCCATTCACCCTTCGGAGGCATAGCACCCTCAAGGACTGCAGCCACCATGTTTCGACTCATCAATATCTGCCAGTCATGCTGCTTGCAGCCGACCTCTCGACAAGAATTGTGGCGTTCATACAGACGAGACCGTAAGTTCTATCTACGAGACATGCCTAGATTTCGTATAATCCGCATATCTCGGTCCCGTGGCAATTTATAAGAATGTGTCTGTGATCACAAGGCCCAAGAATTGTATCAGAACATCGAGACCGATCAGCTACTGCCATGAAGGTCTCCCATGCTTCGCTCTTGGCGGCTCTCGCGAGCTCTGCATTGGGTGATGATGCTGTCTTCGCCCGGCAGACCACGCCGATATGCGGCATCACAGGCACGAAATCTCAAATTCCATTCTCGGTCTCAGTGCTGCGGGCGCAAAGAACTCCCACTGGCTGCATGAACTACTGCAAGAGGTTCCGAGCCTGCCGGAGCTTTGCTGTCAGCTCTACATTCTGTTGGCTGTTCAATAACGCTGGCGGCGTCAACTTCAGATACAATGCGACCAGCAATTACAAAGTTTGGGATGTTGGCTGCACAATATCGGCAAACACACCTGGAGCCACGACACCAAGTACTACCACGACCACTACGACCACTTCTGCCAGTGATCCCGTTGTCGAAGTTCAACCAACACAGGAACCAGAGCCTGGAGATTCTCCGGACGTCACAGATATCGGTGGCGATGGCATCTTCCCGACTGACGATGCGGAGTTCTCGGTCACTTACACATATACTCAGTACCAGCTGCCGACTGTCTCAATCATGGGCTCTCCACCAGCCAGTGCAGGTTTCCCGCAACCAACTGCCAACAACGCACCATGTATGATTGATCCAACCAAGAAGACTGAGCAGTTCAACTTGCTGGATTCCGAATTCATGCCCATCGTCGCTTCGGGCACAACAACCTTGATTCCATTGGCAGCGCCAACCTCAGAAGCACAAGCCAATGCAATGGGCGACGCAAGCAAGTATCCGCTGCCCGTGTATTACTTCGAGAAGCCGGCCAATGCACCGGAAGGGTAAGTCAAGCCAGTTTGTAACTCCTCAATGCAGGTTATTAACGAAGTGCAGCGTCTACGACATCGTCATGCTTGTCGGATCGACTCCAAGATATCTTGCCAAATTGAACAATGGCCGCGTTGTCTTGACCACATCTTCAACTGGCGCACGGGTTCAGACTCGCCAGGGCCAACAAATGCAGACCACAGTCTTCAAGGTGGACTGCATGTCGAAGATCACTGCTGTTCAGAATGGTCAGGCGTATTATTTTGACAAGTCAGGAAGGAACGTCCAATTGACTGCCGGAACTGCCACCAAAGGCATGATTGCGCATTCGCTGAAGGCTGCCACCAAGGCTCGCCGCAAACGACGGAGCTTGTATAACGAAGGGCTCCAACCACGATGTGGAAAGTATCCAGAGCAATTGACAGCCAAAGCTAGAAAGAACGCACCTCCTGCAACGTCGAACGGATGCAGTGGTCTAGGTTACTGGGCACCAGACTTCACCTTCGGCTCTTCATGCAACAAGCATGATCTATGCTATGAGAACTGCGAGAGTGGAACATGGGATAACTGTAACCAAGACTTCTTCGACGATATGATTAATGAAGGATGCCTGAGCAAGAAGCATTGGTATATGTGGCTGGTAGGTCCGACGCTTTTCATTCGCGAAAGTGGTGAGCTAATAGCAGCCAGATTTGGGGAGCATGCAACAAAGCAGCTGAAGCTTACGCCCTTGCCGCCGCAACATGGCCAGGAGCGAAAGCTTTCGTCGAGTCAGGCGCCAAACGTTGCGAATGTTCTTGCCCTTCTCCGCAATGGATATGCGGTGCAGACGGATCCGACAAATCATACTGCGCCAACATCTTCAGCAACGAGCAAACAAACTGCGGAGCATGTGGACGAACATGTCCAGAAGGTAGTAAATGGTACGTCAGAAATCCTCACAATCGATCAAATACGCCCCCAAACACAGACACTGACCCCTCCCCAGCAAAGGAGGGAACTGCGTCTGCCCCATCGACCAATGCGGCAAAACCTGCCTCGACCTCCGCCAAAACCCCTTCCACTGCGGAAAATGCAACAACGCCTGCTCCGACGACAAACCCTACTGCCTAAAAGGAACCTGCATCGCCGCTCCCAAAGAATGCGTCGCCGGCCTGCCCAACCCCAACTTCGAAGGCAACTGGCGATTAGACTGGCCAACCAGCGTCTGGGCCGACACAATCTTCGGTAATACCCCCACAACAGGCTACAACGAAGCCTTCGACCACCCGGGTCAATACCACTTCTACATCCTCACCCCCAGAGGCGGAGGCATCACAACCAACACATTCTCCACAACAATCACAGCATGCCCGAATAAAAGATACAAACTCGGGTTTGGATATTATAAAGATCAAGGATCGGATATTTGTACGATTGAAGTTTTGGCTGCGGGGCAAACGGTTTTTAGTTCGACGATTGGGAGGTGGGATCAGAATCCTTCGCAACAACTCGAAATGAAAGAAGCGCAACTCGGTCCTTTTACGCCTGGAGGTGAGGTGGTGAAGAATGGGCTTTCGTTGAATGTTCCGGTGACGTGGAAGATGGTTTGTCCCGGGGATTGGCAGAACAATGATGATAAGTCGCAGACGAGGTTTGGACGTTTTACGCTTACGCCTGTGTGAGGATATGAGTCTGAAGAAGATCGAGTTGTATGCTGTTGGGTCGTCTGGAATTGTCTGTCTTTGGGAGGACCGGTGGGAGCGATTCGTTTGAAGTCGTGCTTTTTGAGCAATGTTGTAGCTTACTCGTTGATTTGTGCAAATAATTGCAGCATCTGAGTTGGTCCCAGGCAATGCTTCATGGTAATCTTGTCGCCTGTCGTTTCTAGAGTCCACATAGCACAGATGTTGCCGTGGCGAGTAAAGTCGGCGACCAGGACGAGAGTCTCTACAGATCGAAGCTCTGTGAGGCCGTCTCAACACCACTCTTCGTGAGTGACTGCATTGGAGTACACCGTAAAGCTGACCAGTGCGAAGATGGCAAAGACTGCGCAGCCTTGGTGCTTCAAAAGTATCATGTTTCAAGCGCATTACTCTCATTATGTGGCTTAACCAGGCACTCTACTCATCGTGGCAGCACAGGCGTCGAGTCCAATTCAACAGCCCTCGGCGTACCCGGACTTGTCCCGTCACTGTGTTTCCGATGCCTGAAATCCAATTTCAACATTCCACTTCTCGGACTTTCTGCTTTACCCTGGTCACTGTTCGTCCGCACGCCATGTTTGAGGAAGCCTAGCATCGAGCTGCGTCTTCGACCATCTGGCACCACGAGCTGAGGCGGAGGTTGATGTGAGCCTGCTGAAGCTGTTGAAGGCTGGCGCTCGGATTCAGCACCAGACTGACTGTCATCGGAGAAGTGGCTCAATCTTGTAATATCTTGTGAGGACGCGCGTGAATGACTTGGTGAGTAGCCAGGATATCCGATAACTGGAGGCTGTAAAGAATGCGGCGACCTTTGCGGTGGTATTGGACTGGTGCCTCCGGTGGCATTGAACGTCGCGAGTCTCTGCTTCAGAAAAGCCACTGTTGTCTGCTGGCCGTATTCTGCCACTTGCAAAAGTGAAGCGTAGTCGTTGAAATTGGAATTCCTCGCAGCTTGACTGAGAGGTCGAAACAGCCCACTATACAGTTGCCTCGATGTGCGCTGGAGATGACTGACTGCGGCGTCCTCTGCAGCATCGAATGAAGGCCCGAACAAGGCCAGGCCACGCTGTCGTAACTTCTCGATCTCAGGCGGCGCATCAGCGACAGCGAACGACAGAAGTGGTGATGGTGGGGGTCGCAAAGACTGCGCAGCTTGTTGCGCGAGATCGTTCAAGATGGCATGCGCATCGGCATAGATTTGGACGATATCGTTTAGGCAGGCAGTAATGCTCTCATCGGCAGAGGCTGAGAGACTTGACCGAGAGAAAGCCTGCTGCATCTGTATCACTGGTTCCTGTGGCCGCAACTCCGATCGTGGTGGTATTTCAGGTGCATACACTTCTTTCGAATGCTCAGACCATTGGTCTTGATCAGGAGCTATGCCCTGGCTCCCCAAACTCGTTTGACGAGGTTGATGCGCGGGCCCAGCTGACGATGCTTCGGCCCATGGGTTCGCGTCTGCCTCATCCCATGCGCTACTTCCCGCCTGCTGCGGTGCCAAAGGATTGAGGGCAGGGTTGATAGATTTGTAGCGCGGTGAAGGTGCGAAAAGCTGATCTGCGCGAGCAGACATAGACGCGCCTGCGATTCCATCTGATTCTTCATCCTTGTCTGACTCGTCTTCTGCATCCGCGGGTTTGGGATTACTGCGGTGATGGCTGTGCTTGGAGTCCATTGTGCCCTGTCTTGGCCTGATACTGCGATCAAGATAATCATCAGAGAGCCACTGTGAAACTTTCGAATGGTCGCCATCATTGGCGGGCCAGAGATTGATGTCGAACTCTTCCCGATCATCTGCGATCCTATTGCTCACGCAGCGAGTCTTGTATTGCACCACGGGGTGCATTTCCTGTCCTCTATGCACACCATTAATGTGATCAAGATAAGCATCCATTCCCGCGTAGACTGCGGGCTCTGGTGCGCTCAGGTAGACGCAAAAGATGCATTTGTAGGCATGCATATTGTGCATCACAGTGCGCTGCGGTACGTGTGACTTGGCAAGAAAGGTCCATCGTATTTTCATGCCTCGTTCAGGAAACGCGAGAACCTTGGTGCGTATCAGATCGGGATCTGGGCTCACAATGTTGCTCCGGAAGGCGCATCTTTGTTCTCGACACTTTTGAAAGTAGGCATTCGTTTGCTTGGTCGAGGAGCCACTTCGTGAATAAGCTCCACCTTCCTTGGCCTTCTGTAATGAGGCTTCTCGATCGCCATTCTGCAAGTTGTAGGCGCCGCGGCAGAAGCCGAGGAAGTCGTTATCAGGCCGGGCTTCGGGAATTAAAGCCATGGCAGCGCAGTGTTCGGGAGCAGCATGTCTATTCTCGGGCTGTTGGGCTTGAGGTTCCAAGCCGATGTGCTGCTGCTGGGCCGAGCGCGATGTGTAGCTCGAGACTGAGGATTTTAGCGAAGCAGAGGCTGGAGATATCGTGGCGAGTGTGGGAGATAAGGCGCTGCAGGTGGCTATGCGCGCGGCGTCTACGATCAGTGATTGCAAGGTCTTGTTCTGTGTGCCCGGACTGCTGGAATATTCTCCTCGCGCTGCAAGTGACTTCCAAGGACGTTGGGACGAGCGACTCTGCGATGTGCTGGATTCGGGAGCGGCAGGCGGAGTGAAGCAGCCTTGCGCCGAGCCACTAGACGGAGGAGGAGCTGCAGCCATGGCATGCTTCGCTAGATGCCAATTGCACAGGGCGGTATATCGATTGGGGGCACATGTTGTGGGAGAACATGGGTGTTTATCTGCATATCAGTACACACGAGCGAGCAGAGTCGCAGCGAGACACAGCCATCACCAGAGCAGAGCAGCGCGACGATCGCAGCACAGCCCAAACCTACCGTCTCTGCCTCGAGGCCGCACAGCTCGCGACTGTGGCTGCAGGAGCGGCTGCAGATACTCGCTTTGCAGTGTCACTGTCGTGCGACGTGTCCCAGAGAAGTCTTGATTTTTCGATGTTGACACATCCATCTCGATATCATGCTCGATGATGCCGCGAAGGGAAATGGCGACAGTGTCAGCGTAGAAGCGAAGTCGTCGCGAGGATGAAAGAGAGATCTGTGCCCGCAGCACGTGCAGGCGCGAGCCCTGCAGGCCGTGGGGTCCATGCGCCCAGAGTACCAAGCCCCTTTCGCCGTCTCTTGGTGCAGAAGATCACAACCAAACGACGTAACGACCACTTCACTACTATACCCGCCATACACACTCCCAGCATTTGTGCTGCCATTCCTTAACCCACGTTCCTTACGATCCTCTTCGATTGCGCCTGCCATTCCTTTCAGGTCGCACCTACTCCGAACCTTGAGCTCACGAGACGAAACACCACCCTTCGAACCTACTAGGACGACGCGATAATCGGCAAACATGTTTGTCAAGTCCAGCGCAGTCCTTGCCCTTCTGTCTGTTGCCGCGCAGGTCGCGGTTGCAGCACAGCCTCCAGCATGCGTGATTGCAGCAGTCAAGTAAGCGCAACCCTGGGGAGATTGGAAGAGAGTGGGATATCAGTATCGGGCGAGGAGACGCGCGTAGAATGTCGCGAAAGGACTACAAGGCCATAGGAGAGAAGAGACATGGACTAATGCTTTCTACAGCACGGAGTCTGACCCGTCAGACTTCAAGACCATCTGCAGCTCTGAGAAAGCCCTCTCATACCTTTCCGACAACTGCGGGGACAACCTCAAGACCGCACAGGACTACTTTGCGGATATCTGCAAGACGAATGGCGAAGAGGTTACATTCCCCGATAAAGACGACGACGACAAGGACTCCACCTCGACTGAGTCCTCGTCGCCTACTGCGACCAGATCTGGCAGTGGCAGCTCCGCTTCAGAGACTGGCGGCAGCGGAAGCAGCACCACATATGGTGAGTTTGCAGAACGAACCTCAATCTTGGCATGACTCGCTCGACTAACATGTATGCTTTCTTCCAGGCTCAAACGCCAACAATCCATCTGCCACCAACAGCGGCAGCACTGCTGAGTCCACAGGCGCTGCTTCGAGCGTGAGATTGGGCATGGATGTGCTCGGCATGAGCGCCCTCCTCGCCTTCGGCGCGATGCTAGCTATTTGAGTCACCAAGGTAGAAATACCATCGGCCTCAAATCGACTTGGAAGCATTGCGTTGCGGCGCATGGGGGAATCTTTTCATGGGGGGCTATCTCTGATGGGGCTTTACCATGAAATCTTGGGAGAACTATGTGGAGATTCGGGCGAATTCAATCTGAATGCATAACGGGCGTAGGTAAATCGATGTCTCCACGAAAGAGCCAATTCGTGTCACGTCCAAGTCGCGCCTCGTCGAGAACGAAACGCTCGTATTGTGATAATCTGCTGCAAGTCATAGATACCCTGTCACACCCAAACCAGCAAAAGGTCAAACTTCGTGCCAACAGTGCCAACAAGGCCAACCCCGACAGCACATTGTGTACAAGCTCACAACACTGAACCATGCATACAACGCAACAAGCAGAAACAGCCACTGTACATAAAACCGACTCATCCCTCCCCACATCCTCCCCACAGACATTCTCCGGTACCAAAAACCACAAAACGCACCTCACCGCCGGGCAGACGCCGAACTGCAAGCAAGGCGTGAAAGCAAAGCAAGCGCGCATGCATACAATCTCTTGGCCCCCAAGAGCTCGTGTGTATACCAACATGAGATGACCATACCATGACCAAGAAGTTGCTCTCCACTCCTCTCGTTGTCGTCGGCGGTATCCGCAAACTACACGCTGCAGCACGCCTGATATGCAGCAACTGTAGCATTGGCTGAGCAGCAGCACAAGCAGTTGCAGCGAAGGTAGCAGCAAGCAGCAGCAGGACTTCCATGCACGTCAGAGAGCTCACCGACTGCCCAATTCAGTATGCAGTTCGCAGCTTATACATCTGACACGAAAAAGCCAGCCATCCTGCTATAACACTTGCGTCGGACAACGGTGATATGGAAACAACAAAGGCCCCGAAACTGCGTGCTCACGCATCTATGCATTGTTCTGCTTGCTTGCCTTGCTTACGTACATCTACCCATCACCCGTGTAACCCAAACCCTTCCTTCGTGCCTCCACCCGTTCACGCGAGCGAGAGAAAGTCTCATCGATCCTCCCGCTTCGAAACGTAAGCACTAAGGCAGCAGCAGCAATCCTGATGGCCAAAGCAACGACGCCAGAGGTCCTCCTCCTCCTCCTCTACCGCTCCAGTACGCCGTCGACCCACGTATAGTATGATTGCATTGCGCGAAAGATCAGCCGCCACAAAGGCTACCCAAACTTGTATCCCCAAATCTCGTGGATACGAGCAAGGATCCTTGGTGCAGGCTGTGGCTGCAAATCCGCTCGTCCTCTGGACGATGCAGGTCAGCCTGCCAAGAGCGGCTGACGGCATCGCAGTGCGTGTCCGCCGCGACGCTCTCGCAATTGACGACGGAAACTGCCATCGTGAGCCAATTTTTGAGCTCACGGTTACAAGCTGCTGGCGACTCGAGCACTTGTGACCATAATGGATGTGGGCAAGCTCCCGATCGTGGGACTGAGGCGCTTGACTTCGCAGCTGATTCGCCCCACGAGTTCGAGCTATAGAGGTCTGTTCTGTTGTTCGGTCCTATCACTTTACCCGAGCAAAGTAGAGCTCGTACTTGAGTGAGCTCTCGGAGTGGCAGACAGACTATACGCGATCATCCGAAAACTTGCTCGTGGTGATGATCTCGTGGTCAAGGCTGGCTTGCTGCTGCAAGGACCTTCGAATCTCAAGTGTTTCATTCAATCGGCGTGGTGTTGTGTGTACTTCAGCTTGGTTCCACGGACGCCACTCCTGTCGTATTGGCTGGCTGAGTGCTAGGCGGGCTGCCATTCGCAGAGACCAGCACCGCGGGCGGCGCAGCCTGGCTGGATTGCGTAACACGCTTCTCGGGGAGCGGTTCGTCTTTCATACATGCCAGCTCGAGCATGTTTGTCCATTTCCCTGTGACCGTTAGCGCTGGTTGTGTTGAAGTGACAAGTCGATACACACCTGAGGTGCCTTGGTGGCTGTGCTTCAAATGTTGTCGGAAATGGTCAGCCTGAATATGTCAGTTCAGCCGGTCAGTACCAGGATACCAATCTACTTACCCGGAAGAACTTCTTCGCCTGGTTGCACTCGCCAAATTTGTGCACATGGTTGAGATGCTCGGCCCGCAGATCCCACTGTGGTGGATTGGGAAATTCCTCGCCACAGTATCCGCACACATCATGTCCGCTGCCAGCGGACGAGGCGTGAAAGGCCGCCTCGACACCGGCGAGAGCAGCACACGACCAACTGTGACGTCGCAGGTGCAGGGAGTTCTGATGTCTTTCCGCTTCGTTCTTGTTTTTGAACCTGGCGAATCACAAGTCAGCAATCCTGTACATTGAGCTTGTCTGGGCCATCTCACCTGTTCGGACAGTAAGCACATGTGTACTGTTTTTCCGATTCATGCAAGCGTAGCTCGTCTTCCGTGTCGAACTTCTTCGGCTTTTTCGGACAGCATTCGCAAATGTATACTCCGTGGATTTGAGACACCGAATGATGGCGTGATTGGGGTGCACTGTCAGCTGAGGCGATCGGTTGTGGACCTTGCGAGCTTTGCGAAAGTGTTCTCTGATGAGGAGCAGCAATGGCTGAGTTCGGACTGAGCCCTTTGAACTGTGCACTGAACCTGGAATCGGTGGGGTCAAAAGCAGGAGACAGCCCACCCGGCGAAATGCGGCCTGAGGAGTAGCTAGTCGCAGCAGTGCTTGGTATGCTGAGTCCACCAAGGGATGATCCTAGAGAACCATGCCTTGGGCCATACGATGAGGCGGAGGATATTGACGAGTTATTCGGATGAAGTCTGGAGATGGGCGATATTCGTGGCTGGTGAAACAAGTTTCGCCGCTGAGCAGCCTCACTGTGCGTAGAAGCACTGCTCACCGAAGAGCGATCTTCCCGGGAGAGGTCTCGCGGTGGTGATGATGCACGACGTTTTTGTCCGCGTGCATCGGACCCGGGACTTCGATCAAGACGGTCCTGGATGTGGAGATCGCGCATGTGGCTATCTTCCACAAAGTCTTCTTGTGCATACATAGCCGCATCGTAGCTCCCTCGTTGCGATATGCTGTCCTCGAATGTGATACTGCTATGTCGTGAAGGCTGGAAACGGCTGTGCTCTGTCGGGCCACCCTCAGGCCAGAAGCCGGTGAACCCTGGAGACACTGCGCCGGAGGATGGCCAACGCGAGCTAGCGGGGGAATCCAACGAACTCTGTTGCTGCTGCCGTTCGGGCATGGAGAGCGGACGCAGCAGCTGAGAATTTCGACGCTCGCTCTCTGCGTGGGCTAGCTGTGCAGTCTCCTGTGCATTTCCGCTAGAGTAGGAGAGCGAGGTCCGCTTCGGTGTCGGCGGGCCATTGGGGCCTCCAATGCGGCTCAGTAGCTGCTTGTCATAAGTGTTTGAGGATGCTTCCAGCGTGCGCTGCTCGAGGTGTCTCTCGCCATGGAGCCTGTAGTTGTCGAACATTAGCATTGTGCCGTGCGAGAGTGACTGAAGGAGGCAGAAGACGTTGCAATAGAAACTTTGGTGACATGCAAAGAAAGCATCGTCCAGTCAGCTGCAGTCGATCCGTTCTTGGTATGTGGTTGGTTTCCACGATTCGAGGCTTCGGCTGTGCCGTCGCACCCAGAGCCAAGCACATTTGTTCAACATCCAGATTCGGCGACGCCGCATCCAAGATCTCCGCCCAGTCCTAGTGCGAATGCGCTTCTTCGATCGCCACCACCCGTGGCTGCGTCGGAACCGCACTGCAAATTGACGTTGCAACGAAGCAGCCGCGTGGCGAGCGATGCCACCAGTTTCACTGGCTCGTTGGACGGTGACCGTGTTGTGCATGGAAATGAAACATGGTTGTCAAGCACATAGGGCTGGAGAAGCTCGAGACAAAAAAGACTGGGTCAGGTCACGGCGGATGCACCAGCCTCTTCCCCAGAACGCATGCAACGCGTGAATAAAGAGAAGACGAACGAACGCACCTGTAGTTTGACGTTGGCCGTGACATGCTGCCATCGTCGCTGGGCGTCAAGCTCCCACTTTCTGCCATGTCGTTGATGTTGCCCGTAACGGTCGAGGTGGTCGCCGTTGAGATGGAGCTTCCGCGACGTGCCCAATCGATATTGTGGTGGTATGCAGCATCGTTCTCTTTCTCCGCCCTGCCACCAAACGTCCTCGCCGGCGCCCCACCTAGCAGACTGCTGCCGGGCTTGACTGAAGCTGGTCGTCCAAAGTCAGAGCCATTCGGATCGTTGCCCCACTGCCAGCCTGGGTCGTGGTTGGGCGAGATGGAGAGGAAGGATGGCGGAGGCAATGGCGGCGGGACGTGCTGCTCTTGCGCTCGCGGGATTGCCATGGGCGCTGGAGCGCGGTGGAAGCGTGGCGGGCTGTGGAAGCGTTCGTGGTTGAGGTGAATGTCCGGTATGCCAGACATGTTGATCTGACAGGTGCGGGCTCATGGGCGGCACACGCTGCTAGCACCCAAGCTCCACCATCCGTGGGATCGTGGGTTGTCGAGGGTCAGGTCAGGTCAGGTCAGGCCTTCAAATGCACCGACGGCAGTGCGTGTGGCAAGTGGCGTCCTGTCAAGCGCGTGCACGCCGTCACAGCTCGGAGCGGCTTGCAACGAGCAATGGGCCACAGTGCAACGTGCAAAATGCCGGCCGGGCGTGCGAGCTGAGCAGCAGCAGCGCAGCAGCAGCAGCAGCAGCAGCAGCAGCAGCAGGTGCAAAGGGCCGATGCGATGCGGCAGGAGCGCCAGCGGTTGGAGCGCGCACTGATTCGCTCCGTCAGCCCTACCGCGAGTCCCAAGCCATGCGCGATGAAGGGATGAGTGGTCTGCTGAGTGGATGCCCGCCTTGCTGCTGACCGTCTCGAAATACCCTCAGCACAGCCACAAGTGCTCCCCCGTTGGAGCTGCGGCTACTGTAGCCTGGACCAGGGCCGCCAGGCAAGGAAGACGCCTCCCGCACAGCTCTGCTTCGCTGGTGCAATGCCCTCTCTGCGCTGAGGGAGTCGCTGGCAAAAGGTCGTCGTGCTCGTCGGCCCGGAGCGGGAGATGCTGTACAGGCTGCTCGTCAGGTCACACAGGAAGAGGGTGATGGGCAGCACGGGCACGGCTGTACGCCGACGCCTTAAGGAATTGCAGCGCACGAACAAGGTGGGAGCTAGGCCCTGCAGGCCCTGTTCCGGCCAAAGCAAGAAGACGCCCTACGCGGCTAGGGAAGTGTATACTGCAGAGCATCCGAGCGCTGTCCAAATCGCGCGTCTGCTGCGTGACGCTGCGCAAGCACACTACTCGACGTGTGCTTTCTGGTGGGACAATTCTCGATCCACCAGGGACCCTGCTGCCGGCAAAGCGACATGGCCGCCGTCGCTGCATGCAGTCCACACGTCTTGCTTGAGCCGCATGCAACGCGGGATGTTTACCGCCTGTTCGCTGCTCGCCGCCTGCACGTACGAAATAGGGCTGTCGGCGGCCCAGCAAGGTTTGCTACTGTATTGTTGCGGGCCTCGATGCCACCGTTGCTGCATACGCTCGTAACCATCGCGAAGCAGCACGGAAAAATGGATGAACTGGTGATATAGGGTGCAGCACCTAACTTTAGTTGCTGCTCGCAAACTTCGACTACTGTATCCGCCAGCTGAGGCTTGGTCTTAGACCCGGCTATTGAATCTACGCAGAACATGCCAAATGCTTGCACCGAATCTGCCGAGGGTTGGCGCCGCGTGCGCTGGACTCTGCTCTCACTGGCAGCAGTGCACTGCAGGGGGGTCTTATACCAGCAGAGTACAGTAGTGGGGAGCACATCACTGCCTCTGATGAGATGGCTGGTCGACGGCTCCGTGATCCACTCCTACTGCAGCGACAACTGTAGCCAGTAGTGAGCTTGGCATTAACCGCGGACGCGGCCGCCTGTGAGCATGTATGTATGTAGCTTGGTGCCACATGCAAGTCCTCCGGCAGCAGCGATGCATCCACCGGACCCGAGGCCTTTGGCTGTGCGTGAACGTGGGGAAGGAAAAGGAAAAAGGCATGTGTGCGATCAACAGCTGCTCAGCTCTGCCAAAGACGCACATGCTCTGTTGTATTGCTGACAGTGTGTATCTGCCACTGTCCTTGGCGGGACGCCGTACGGTCTGCCCTCTGTAGCACTGTTGTCATTTCTCATCTCATCTTGCTCGCTCTTCACCTCTCAGCCCTATGAGGACTAGCGTCATCGATCAAAACTTTTAGCCGCCACATCCTTGTCCAGCAGCGTCGTTGCACACTGTCCACCACCACACCACCAAGGTCGCCCATCTCCGATTCACATACAGCACCGCCGCCAAGATGCCGCTTCTCGACAAAGTGCATGGCGATCTCGAGTTGTACATTGGCGGGTGCGTCCACAGCTCCTGCCGCGCGCCCGCCGTCTGCGTCGCCACGTCTAGACTCTGATCTGTGCCAGGCTCTTCACTCTACGCCGCAAAGAAGCGCTACAGGCATCGAACATCACGCACGTCCTCTCTGTACTCCGACTACCGCTGGAGGAATCTCTCTTCGAGGACTATGAGCACAAGGTAGTAGAGGTCGACGATGTCGACGACGAAAACTTGCTGGAGCATTTCGAAGACTGCAACAAGTTCATTCAGGCTGGACTCGATGCAGGTGGAGGCGTGCTCGTGCATTGGTAAGTTCCATCCTTTGCCGCTCCATTCTTCAGTAGTCCACCTTCCGCATCAAGAGCAAGCAAGGTTTGTGGCTGAGTGCAGCGCTCGTACAACATGATTCTCATGTACCACTTCGCTGGCTCGACGCAGTCACGCATGAACGTGCCACATGCGGCACGCTCTCATCCTACTCTCAGAAACATCCCACGCAATGTCATTCATACTGACACCTGGTGATGCAGTGCAATGGGCAAGTCCCGTTCTGCAACATGCGTATGTGCTTACCTCATGCACAAGTACGGACTCAGTCCGGATGAGGCCTTGGCACAGCTGCGTGTGAGCAGACCGCTTTGTGAGCCGAACGATGGCTTTTGGCAACAGCTGCAGCTTTACCACGATATGGGAAGACCAGAAAATGTAGAAGAAGTCCCGGCCTATCAACGTTGGCTGTATCTGCAGGAGGTCGCCTTGAGTCGAGCATGCGGTCAAGCTCCCGAAGCAGAAAAGATTCGTTTCGAGGACGAGCACTCTTCGGGGACTGGTACTTCAGACTTTGAGATGAGGTGCAAAAAGTGCAGGTGAGTGAGCAGGAACCCAATCCTGGTGCTAGAGGTATTAACCGGAACAGACGAACTTTGGCCACTTCGCAATACATTGTCAGTCACAAACCACAGCAAGATCAGCAATCTGGGACGCCACCCGATCGAATGACCACATCGACAGCTTGCGCACACTACTTCCTGGACCCACTATCCTGGATGAGGCCAGAGCTAGAGCAGGGTAAACTGGATGGACGCCTCGAGTGTCCCAAGTGCAAGACCAACGTGGGCAAGTATGCATGGCAAGGTATGCAGTGCAGCTGCGGCGACTGGGTAGTACCTGGCATCAGCCTTGCAAAGGGTAGAATCGATGAGGTGAAGTCAAGGCCTCAGCAAGGGTATGGCATCCGCATGCCTCCTCCAGCGGCGGGCAGGAAACCAGGTCAAGGCCAAGGCAACTTGTGAAAGGTGCACGTCATCTATTCCTGCCTGCTGAAGAAGCTGCTCCGGAAGCCCCCTTTGTGCGACAATGGACTCGGGCTGCTGTTTTGCTACGAGTGACCTGTCCCCGGCATGCTTAACAATGCTTGGGTGTATCTCAGAGCACAGGCCAACGGGTTGCCGTACTCTAGTGGCAACGTTGCGCAGTGTCGCTATCAGCACAGCAGCTTCGGCTTACGAAGAAGCTCATCGTCGAGACCGTGCAGAGCGAGCAGCTCACCGGCCACCTCTCACTCTGCCGCCAAGTCTCGGAAAGGCGTCCTCCTTCAGGTGAATGATGGCCTCTTCCAGCGAAACAGACTTCTGCCCACCTGACTGTGTCGACGCTCCCTCGGATGCAATCGATGATCAAGTCATAGACTCAGCTAGCCACTCAGCTCACAGACGCCTCTCCCTCGCGATGCAAATACGGTTTACACCAGCACTGCGTCGCTCGCCAGTTTTCACCCGCTTTCAGCTCAGCGGAGAGGCTTTGACAACGTGCTTCTGCTTCTGCAGATATGCAGCCTACACCACGCGACGCCTGCCTCATTACTTTATCGGGTTAGACTGGGCGCACTTACCGAAGGTCCGCGGGAGCTTGCACGACCTGATGCCTCGGACCACATAATCGCGTCGTCTGAACAGAAGCTTGACCCAACAGCCACGACTTATGAAGAAAGCAGAGCTGGCGAACATTTACATGTGATGATAGGACCAGATTGTTGCTTGGCATGCCTAGCGGCAGATGGCAGAATCCCCAGAAGGATTACGCGAATCGATAGTAATCCATAATTGCTCCTCGTCAAACAGCTCCACAACGGTGAACAGAACTTCAGCGACAATCATATGGACAGCGCTTTCCAATGGTCTCCGAACATCAACCTATCGTCTGCATGGCAGGAAATGCGCAGAAGCCCGAAACCAAAAAGCCGAAGCTGATAAAGCACACAACGGAACCAACTTCAAAGATCCCAGCCACACTAGCATTCTCCACTCTCCAAGTCCAAGGACGATGTAACCTCCCCGCAGGCCAAAGGAAGAAACGGACCTCCACATTCTTCGGCGATTCCCGCATGAACTTCGCCGTCTCTACGCAGCCGTGGCAGCTCATGGAGGCCCACTATCAAATCCTCTTCGAGACCAACACCATCCATCTTCTGCACGCTGACGGGCATAACTCCTACTCCGCGTCACCTTCCTGTTCGAGTTTGGCGTGCTCGATCCCAGCTACCAGAGAAAGTCGAGTTACACAGCAGATTGTTCGTCTTCTTGCCGCATCCCCTGCACCGCAACGAGGACGAGCCGTGACGAGATTTTCATCAAAGCAGAGGCGAGCATACGATACGGCACAGTATGTAGACAACAATGACTTCAACTCCAAGAAACTCCCGAAAGAACTCCAGTCCTGAAACAAGCCCAGCCTCTACTCGCCCTACCATTCCCAACTCTCCAAAGATCGCCAAAAGATCATACGACATTTCACAATTTCAGCCTGAAAAGAGTGCCCACTTCAATCCCCTTGTCTAGCACAACCAACACACCAACAGGTAGTCGCCAGCACAGCCACACCTAATGTAAACGACAGGCCAAATCCAAGGTCACAAAATATATTGAAACTTGACCCAATTCTGCATGCACAAGCGGATGCACGATCACAATCCTGGGTCTCCTGCTACGCCGAACGCGTGCTGAAGACGTATGATCGAACGAGACAGTTGACAATACCAACAACAACAGACAGCAATTTCCCACGCGGAAGATTTGCAGTCCATGTATGCGGTTGTCGTGTAATCGATGCGGTGAGTAGTAAGCTATAGTATAGTATATGCAAGGCGGCCCTACAGGCTGTGAGGCAGCAGCCGACAAGCACGCGCTGCAGTTCCGATGATCCACTACCAGTCGTGCTTCTTCTGGTCTTGTCACATGCATATACCCCCAGCTGCGTTCGAGCAGGCACAGGTGCAAAACGCATTTCGACAGAAACCGTTCAGACAACAGTCAAATGCTGGCAGCAGAGTAGCGAGTATGCTAGGAGGTAATTCTGGGTGCGGGATGAGCTATCGCGTTCCAGTCTCTGTGGCGTATTCTCTCGCAACAAAGGTCTTCATCGCTAAAGCTTGTTGTGAGAGGAGGCGCAGCACACATGCTGCAATGCCAAAAGGCTCACGATCATTCCTCTTCACAATTGAACACAGGAGAACAACAATAGCAGCGATAGTAGCAGTAGCAGTATCATTGAGATGTATACTCATTCAACTATCCACTTCATTTCCATCTCTGAAACCAAGCGACTTTCTTTTACCCTTGCGGCAGCAGCGCGGCACGGTGCCGTTCCGTATTCTTTCTCTAATGCAAAATTACCCATATCGAGGGAGGCGAAATTCTTTTCTCACACTGTACCACCAGCGCCTTCGCTAAATCCAAAAAGCCGAAACCCCCATCAAGCTCTCCGTTCTCCGTGGGAGCATAGAGGAGCGACTGAGCCCAAGTGAACAAAGGAAATATTCTGATTATTTTGGTCACTGCCAAGAGAAACACAGCCCACTCGATCCTGTCGCTCGGTCATTCAAGGAGAGTGCGCGTAGCCTCGTTGGGACCGTGTTGAGGATCCTGAATATCGGAAAGGTGCTCGTCCCTCGAGATCGACTGGCAGGAGGTCGCAATCAAAGCAGTTCGAAGGAGGCTCAGCTATCGAGTCCAGCGAAGCGGCCAAAGAGCTCTCCTATGAGCGGCCTCGAATCGCGATAGGAGGAGTTGTGGCAGATGTGGTGACGATATTGACATCTTCAGTGTCCGAACATCGCCCGCTGTCGCCACTTGCGATCAGTAACATGTCTGTCAGATCGTCGTCTCCATCGAGCCCAGGAACCACGATACCAGAATTACGGTCGCTCGAGTTTAGCTGAAAGCTTGAACTGACATCCTGTCCATCCCCACCAGCCTGAACCATCTTCTCACTCGGTAAATACCGGCTTGCCATAAGCAAAGGTCCATCGGATTTGTCGCTGAACGCACTTGTCTCACTCGAGTCGCTGCTGCAAATCGAAGCAGTATTATGCGAAGGTAGAGAGCTAGCCAATTCGTAGACGCTATTAAATGAATCAACGCGCTCTCTACTGTCCTTCTTGAAGCCCTTTAGGAGACCGTGCCGCCGACCGTAGTGATGAACGAGCTCCGGGTCGAAGCTCTTGATCAGTTCAATGTCGCCATCGCGCGGTTTGGGGTCGGCGTAAGTCCTGTATTCAAGGAGAATTTCGTCCATCGGCCACTGCTGAATCTTGCGGATGCAAGCGACGACACAACCTGTGCGGTGGCGGCCTTGGTTGCAATGGATATAAACTGGGTGGTGCATTGGATTCAGGGCGAACAGTACGGCGTCGCAGAGAGTGTCGAAGTTGGTCTTAACTTTGCCCTCCTTGTTCGGTTCGACATCGAGTATCTTTCTGTTGATGCCGTGTTGCCAAACAAATTGGTCGTAGTGCTCACAGGACTCCGTCTTGGTGACAAGGGTGAGTATCGATTTGAGCTTTAACGTCTCCATGAACTCGATGTTGCGAGCTTGTGGGAATGCACTGCGGTACATGGTGTTGTCGACCACAGTGCCATAGTTGGGTGCTGGCACGAGGGGTAGTAGCCGCACAGGACATGGCATCAAAGTCACTCGAGGCGTTGGCGAGCGCGACTCTGGTGGTGTCGGTGGTTGTGATGAGGTAGTTGGAACACCATCCCATGCCTTGCCTGTACCGTCTACCTCTCCATTGACTAGGCACGTGGCAGAAGAGTTCTCCTTTGTGACGCTCATCTTGGAGCTGTCGTGTTTTGAAGACTGTTCCGAGGCACACGCCGTTGCTGCGAGATCCACCGCGCTGAGAAAGCTGTCGCGCAGATATGGCATGTCTTGGTATTGGGGTGTCGGTCTTGCCGATGGAGCGAACGTTTGGCAGACGGCGATTTCGTTCGGGCAGGTCGAGTGCTCGGTGTCTTATACCGCGGGATCGTTGGCTTTAGTGTATGCGGTTTCTGATGAATGGATGTGGTATATGTATGCGCGAGGTGACTGTTTGAGGACACTTGAGGTCAAGGTCTCAAAAGGTCGGTTGATGCCGCCCTGTGAGGACAATCAGTAACGCGGTTCGCTGAAGGCCACACGTCCATCGCCATTCACCACCGTTCACCCACCCCCGCCCCGCCGAGCGATCAATGAGAGGCGGGCACGTGTCGAGTGGAACAAGTCCGCGACTCACCTTCGGGAGCTGTGGTCAAGCTATAGGAAGAGCCATGATGACGAGAGTTATTGTGGTGTGTACGCGAGGCGTCCCTTCACCGAGTTGTCGAGTTGGAGATGTATGAGGCTCGCGTGATGCCGTCGAGGCAGGGAAGCGACGGCGGTGGTATCGGTGGTCGATGGAGACGAGGCGGAGGAGCGAAGGAGGAAGGCGAAGGGCTGCTCCAGCACTTTCTGCTGTGCGCAGGCGGTCGAAATGGCAGTCTGGTGCGTGTGTGCTGCGTTCCTGGCGCGCGGTGCACGTAGACTTTGCGATGTCGTCCACTCGCGACTGTGGTAATGCGTTTTTCGGAGTGAGCCGTGCGGTGGGCGCCTTTGCGGACTAGTCGCCCGCTACCAACCCGCGCGGTAGTAGTGAATCAATCTGTTATGCCACTACCACCGCTAGCCCGCTCACCCACTGCTGATTACTGAAGGCACGCTCTTGCGCGAGTGTCGTCAGGGAAGGTTCCAGGATGTCGCCTGAAATTTCACTTCAGCTTGACTTTCGAACGTCAATGTAGCTCGGTCGCGTGCAAGGCAGCAAAAGGCAATCGCCCGGTCGAAGCAGTTTGTCGCGACGAACAAGATCTGGTCGAAGCAGGAAATACGCGATGGACGATCCACTTTCTTGGTCCCTTTGACGCAATCCGAGGAAGCGGTCGTATGGACGTCAATGCCAGATGCGTCGCGGACGCGGAAGCGTGCGGATTTTGCAGAGCAAGTCGGCTTTCACAAGCAGGATCACCGATGCCCTGTGTACGGGACGGTGTGATGCTGGCAACCCTTCTTCACGGCCGCGTGGTTGTCTTCCCTCGCTCCGCGGCTGGCGCTCCCACGAATCGATGGATCCGAAAGCCTGCTTCTGAGCGACTCCCGCTCTAGAACGTCCGGAGTGTCTCAGCCCTACGAGCTCACCGTACCTGATCGTGGAGTGATTAGTTTTGGGTTCGATGAGTGTCATGCGTTCCGCCAGGCTTGTTGACGCAAGACAGCGTGACAGCGAGAGTTGCGTGACTATCAGGCAAGCGTTCGACTTTGCTTCGATGCTGTCGTCGGCAGAAGAACGAGGTCTTTGTCCAGGTGCTCGCCGTCCGGCATTGAAGGATTCGCTCGCATATACACTGTTGCAGCATGTGATCAAGCGCTGCATGCAGTTGTATTCATTGAGATGGTATTGCCAGACTAATTGCTATAGCAAAGAAACATGTTCAGGCACGGCCTGGGTGGTAAAACGATTTATTTGAGGGCCTCATTAAGCTCACTGCCTGTTCAACTGATCAAGCACGCGGCAGCTTTCAAGAAAGCATGTGCTTGCTCTGACCACAAATGAGTGCGATTGTGTCCGAAACATACACTTTCTCTTTCCACACAACGAGCTGCAGACGCGGACTGGGTCTCAGAACGTGCTCTGCTGTGCCCGTCTTATTCGCCTGTCACTTCAGGTCTGTCAAAGAACGCGCGGAAAGTGCGCTTGTTCCTTGTGCACATGATCAGATCCTCCACTTTGCCTGAGTCAAGCAAAACGTGGGATCTGATCTCATCATCTGCTCCCTCCAATACGTGAATCTCTGATTAGTGGTGATGACATGAAAGTAAGAGGACGCTGTCAGTGGTAGAAAACAGCATTCAATTTCCCTGCTAGTAATGCCAGCACAGTATTGCCATGATATGACTCTAAAGAACAAGAGAGAAAGGCACCTCAAGAGAACTCCCGCTGCTGACCTGTAAACGAGGGTTCGGCCAGCTGAACTGCCCGCTCCCCCGGGCCCTTTACACGTCCTGTTCGCTTGCTCCAGGGCCCTCGCTCCAAGCGTCATCTACGCAACATGTGTGCTCCGGCCTACCGTCCGTCGACAGGGCTCATCAAAATAGACACTCTCCTCCATGCGTTCGCGCTCGCTCGCTTCTCTTGTGGTCGTTTCTGCAGATTATAAAGGCCGAGTAATGCAGCTGCAATTTGCCGTCGTTTCTCTCGAGGTATCAGGGTAGGTAAGACAGTTCGGAAGACAGTGGTTCGGCTGGGTATGGCAATGTGGTGAGTAGTTTACAAGATGGAGCACTTCTTCTCCTTCTTCTTTCGTGTAAGGAGAGCAGCGCGTGTGGCGTGCTCGAAGACTTCCCTGACGCCTTCGTTGGTCTTGGCAGAGCATTCAAGGTACTTCTGAGCACCAATCTTCTTGCGGACATCCTCAGCCTGGAGTGGGTTGTGTCAGTGTGGGTCGCCGCTATTCGTTTCTCCTTGCATCGCTTACCTGCTCGGGTGTCACTGGTTTTTGCGACGTCTTGTGCAGCTCTTCAATTGTCTTCTGGTCGTATCGGAGATCCTTCTTGCAGCCAACGAGGATGATGGGCAGGCCCTGGCAGAAGTGCAGGACCTCTGAGATCCACTGTAGATTGCAGCCAATCAGCATACATGTTCGCAGTGCGAGGCACGTGAGTCGCCGCATACCTTCTCTTGGACGTTGTCGAGCGAATCTGGGGAGTCGATGGCGAAGCAGATGAGAATGACATGCGAGTCTGGGTATGACAGAGGTCGGAGACGGTCGTAGTCTTCTTGGCCCGCAGTATCCCAAAGTGCTAGTTCAACGTGTTTGCCGTCCACTTCGACATCGGCGACATAGTTCTCGAAGACAGTTGGGACGTAGACCTAGAAGCTGCCGTGTCAGTATATGCATCGGTCGGAAAGGATGTCGTAGCTCTGGCGGAGATGGTGGCCCTTATCGGCAGAGATGACGCGGTCGGCGATTAGGGGTCGGGATGGGGGTTGTGGACGAACCTCTGGGAAGGTACCCTTGGAGAAGACGCTGGCGCGGTCGTCAGTATGCTGGCGGTAGGATGGAGCAGCGGTGGCATGCTGGAGACTCACATGAGGAGACAGGTCTTTCCACAGGCACCGTCACCAACGATGACGAGCTTGCGACGGATTTCCGCCATTTGCGCGACGGATCAAGGAGCGCGCCGGGCGGCTAGCAGTGGACAGTGAGGTCGAGAGCGGAGCGCTGTGGTGGCGATGATGGAGAGTGGTGTTGTTGGGGGCGGTGGACGGGGAGGGCGTGAGGGAGGGAAGTCGCAAATGGATTGATGAGACCTGCCCTCAACTTGTCGCCGCGGGTACTAGCGCCCGCCTGGCCTCTGCTCCTGCTGCTGGGCTGTGTTTGCGAGACACAACTTGCACACCGCACTCGAGCGGTTGTCCGGCGGGCGTGGATGGCGGCAGTGATGCTCTGCACTGGAACGACAATACGATGCTTCGATGCTCTTGTTGTTGCCACAAGTGTACGAGTCGCTGGAAGAAGGTGTGTTGCTGGCGAAGAGCACCATAGCAACAGCGAAAGCCTCGTCGGCTTGAAAGCACGTTGCAGTACCAAGATCCTGGTCACGAGCCACGCCGCGCGGAGCGAGCACGCTTCCCACAACAGCCTGTTTCCAGCTCACGTCTCACGTCCACTCACACTCGTCGCCGCCGTCTCCGCCATTGAGGCCGCCACTCGTGCGACGCAGCACCGTGCACATCTTCATCTCGAACAGGCTGCGCTGCTCGTCCTCTAGCTTCTGCCGCGCCACAATCATGACCCCAGTCTAGCTGAGACTCGTCAGCCCACTACTCGTATCGCCTCAGGCACACGACCACACATCTGCCGTGCTTCAACCGCAGACCACTGCTTCATGCAAAAAGGCTACCGTCGCAGATGTGCATCTATATGCAAGTCAATAAACGCTTGTTCGCTCATCCCAGAGGTTCTTTCTCTATGAGCATTGGTCCTCAGCGAACATCACGGGCTCGGATACGATACTCTGCGAGTCTAAGCTCGTACAAACAAGCCACCATAAGTCAATGCAATACGTGCTAAACCGATTTGTTCATCCTGGCATCCAAGACCAGAGACAAATACGGGATCCCTCGGTGTCTGACTTCTACATAGTACTTCTACAGACCACGAGCCCCAAGACTTCGATCATACCCGCAACAATCTGCTACGACCCAAATTTCGTGCAAAGTGGTATAATTGCAAGCATCGCATTTCCCCGAGAGAGGGCCGCACCGCGTGGTCAGCAGTGATCAACTTGCATCCACAGTAGTTATCATGGAACATGCGGATCACAAGCAGCAGCTTGATCCAGCGCCAGCACGAGTCGAACGGTCACATTGATCATCGTGGATCGTTACTACAACGCCTCGAACGACGAAAGCGAGTGCAAATACTGCGTCGCCTGCGGCCGTCTAGCAAGAAGACACTGCAGTGGCGGATGTTGAGTTTTTCGTTATCGCCTTGAAAACTCCCCAGAGAATTTCATTCCTACTTCGTGATAAAGGCCAGTGCATCTCAAGACGCATATCGTCTGTTCAGCGCCGAGTTGGGAAGGTAGTAGTCTTGAATGTAGAGCTTGTTACAGGCAGTGTAGTTACAGGCAGCATATATTATTTTGAACGGATGCCTAAGCAGATCTGCACTCAGTAACGCACTTGCGTGCAGCCCATCGCGTGTCTCTAACGCACTTTCCTCCCGTACCATCTCATGAGTGATCGCAAATCAGCAATGAGCCGACGTGCATCACAAGATCATATCGTCGTGGTTAGCTCTCGCCCAAATTTCCAAGTTTGGCTTCGCGGGCCTCGGCTTGGGCTTGTGAAAGCAGCATCTCCAGATGTGTGGGGAGAGATCCCTGCATGATTGCAGCATTGCTCTTGGACCAACACTTCGCATGTAACCCGTAGCAGTGAGAACGCAGAACACGGTCAGCATGGCCTCAGGAGCCAGCACACCGCGATCTCATTCGCGAGCCAAAAGATCAACAACCAATCTCGCCAACCTTCGACTCGCACCCCTCTCAACCAAATACGAAGCTTCTAAAGGCGAACTGCCTGTCAAAAGCCCTCTCAGAACGCCCTACGATGCCGAGAGCGAAGCAGAATATGTCCGGAAGCACCCGAGCTATCTACAAGGACAATCTGCGCCCACCACGCCCGGCATATTGAGCAGGAGCAACAGCAAGAGACATCTAGGTGGTGGGCTGAGCAGAAGAGGCAGTCTCTACGATACCGGTGAAGACGCAGATGTGGAGAGTGATGTCCCAAACTATGCTTCTGGCTCAGGCAGAGATACTCTACGCGTCGACATTGGCTCTGGACAGATTCCCAAAGCCAAAAGTGAAGCTGCTCTACATGGCCAACAACATGATCGCGATGCACGGAAAGCTGCACATCGCCTGTCCGGTCCAGGCGTACCTCTACATCCGCAGCAAAGAAACAACAGATACAACCCTCGCGGTCGCAGAAGTGGAGCTGCTACACCCACACAGAAACGCCATGACACCGATTTATCCGCCGATAGCTGGCTCACGCATACCAGTGCCATGGCTAGTGCTTTAGTCCGTGAAGACAAAGGTCAAATTTGGATGACAACGCGGCAGACCTCTACATCTCTTGCTCCGCCTACGGACTCAGAGGACGATGACGATGATGACAATTACGAGGAAATGGCCGCTCTTGCAGCAAGTACAGCGAAGATGAAGCAACAGAGCTCTTCATATGGACACTCCGGCTACGCATACGAAGGAGGGAGCCCTGTGTCCACTAGACAAAGTCGCAGTGCATGGGGCAGTCGCTACGGTTCTCGGCCTGCTAGTAACAGGACAAGTCGATTAGCAAGCCCTGTGGGCACGAGAACGCCAAGGAGATTCTCGTCTGATCGTCCTCAGAATGCAGGGTATTTTGACAATTATGCGGGTGGGGGTGCTATGGCAGAGGAGGATGAGCAGCCAGGATTTGTGAAGAGAGAGGACACGCGTGGCGAAGAGACAGAGGAGGAAGAGAAGGAGATTGCGAGGTTAAGCCAGACGGAAGGGTTTGGCTTGGGCAACGTTGTTGACAAGGTTATGAACTTCAATTTATTTGGTGGAAACGAAGGAGCGGAGACGACAGACGATGATATTGACGCCGATGCTGCCAGGAGACCTGAGACGGACGGTGCGGTGGGTGAGACGCCAGAAGAGGCGAAGAGGAGGATGGAAGCAGAAAAGGAAAGGAGGAAAGAGGAGAAAGATAAGTTGACGAAACAGCGTGCTCCTGCGCTGCTGGGCGAAGATGGCAAAAATTCTGCAGGAGAAGTGAGTGCTGGCTGGCAGGATGCGAGTTGGCTATTGAGCGTGGCAGCGAAGGCATTGTTTTGAGCGGTTTGGCAAGTCCGATGAGAGACAACATATCGGCGCAAGTCAGGAAGTGGCGGATCCGTCAATGTGGAAAATCATTCCCAGCTTATGATAACATTAATCTTGAACTACGACTTGAGTACGACACTGCCTGATTGTGCAGCGTCTATCGAATGAAATTCTGATGAACTATCGATCTACCGGGTTCTTGGTGCGCACGGCTGGGTCTTCGTCAAATCCACTTCAGCCTCATTCTGGGGACTTTGAGGAGCGCGATAATCGATCAGTGAGCGGATGCTCCAGCTAAGATGCAGGCAAATGGAAGACAGCATCGCGACGTGTACACCTCCAGTACTCGATGTGTTTGGAGGATCGTCATCGGGCAAGAACGCCAAATCCCACGCGGCTTCCGCCGACCTCGGATTCCGCTGTCCGCGTGTTCGGCATCAATGCCAAAAACAACTTTTTTAGACACCATCACGCGATTGCGACATAACGACTAGATAAGGAAATTGGTAGTGTGCCGGCGCAGTAGGAAGAAGGTTTCTTTATTTCCTATATTCACTCTTTTCCCATCATACATCACAGACTCCTCACACCATGTCCACGTTATCCAACGCCTTTTCCAGCACGTCCACCGCGACGGCCGTTGTGGTGCCCGGACCACCCGTTCAAGAGATCAGCTACCAGAAGCTCTACGCCGATGTCTTGTCTTTCCAGAAGAAGCTTGCGAAGTTAGGGATTACGCCTGGTGCTGCTGTTTCGATTGCGATTCCGAATAATTATGCCTTCATTGTTTCGTTCCTGGCTTCGGCGTGGCAGAGAGGGATTGCTGCGCCTCTGAACCCGGCATACAAGCAGAGCGAGTTCGAGTTCTACATCGATGATCTGTCGTCAGCGCTGGTGTTGGTTCCTCAGGGTCAGGCAGATGGGCCTGCGGTGAAGGCTGCGAAGAGATATAACGCTGCGGTTGCAGAGTGCTATCAAGATGTGAAGACGGGGGAGATCGTGCTGGATATCAAGGACAATGGTAAGCTTGCTGGAAAAGGAAATGTCACATTGGAGAAGGCTCAGCCGGAAGATACTGCGCTTGTGCTACATACGTCGGGCACGACAGGCCGGCCGAAGGTCTGGCGTTCGAGATCCTATGGGCAAAGGAATGATTGCTGACACAAAGACAGGCTGTTCCTCTCTCACATCGCAACCTGACCAGAACCATGCTTAATATCAAGAACACCTACGAACTCTCTCCGACCGATCGCACGATGCTCGTCATGCCACTTTTCCACGTCCACGGTCTCCTAGCAGGCTTCCTTGCTCCCCTCGCCTCAGGTGGCTCTGTCATCGTCCCAGGCGCCTTCTCCGCCAGCACATTTTGGAATCAGTTCGTCACTCACAAGGCCAATTGGTACACAGCCGTTCCGACAATTCACCAAATCCTCCTTAAAACTCCTTCTGCCTGGCCCAACCCTATGCCAAACATCCGCTTCATCCGCAGCTGCAGCAGCCCTCTCAGCCCCAAAGTCTTCCACGACCTCGAAGCAGCCTTCAAAGCACCCGTCCTCGAAGCCTACGCCATGACCGAAGCCTCCCACCAAATGACATCCAACCCACTCCCCAGCAAGGGCAAACGCAAGCCGGGCTCCGTCGGCATCGGCCAAGGCGTCGAGGTCGTCATTCTCGACGCTGAAGGCAAGAAGCTTCCTCGTGGCCAGCAAGGCGAAATCTCCATCAAAGGCACCAACGTCACAAAAGGCTACATCAACAACGAAAAAGCCAACCAAGAAGCTTTCACTCCCGATGGCTACTTCCGAACCGGCGATCAAGGCTATCTCGATGAAGACGGATACGTTATCATCACAGGCCGCATCAAGGAGCTGATCAACAAAGGAGGCGAGAAGATCAGCCCAATCGAATTGGATAACACCTTGGCGCAAAATCCCAAAGTCGCCGAGGCGGTATCTTTTGCGATTCCGGACGACCTGTATGGGCAGGATGTGGGTGTTGCCATCGTTGTGAAGGAAGGACAGAACTTGTCAGCAGATGAGCTGATTCAGTACATGAAAGAGAAAGTGGCCAAATTCAAGGTACCAAAGAAGGTGTTCTTCGTGAAGGTTATGCCGAAGACAGCGACGGGCAAGATCCAAAGGCAGAATATTGCGGATGCGATGTTGAAATCTGAGGGACAGGTCAAGGCGAAGTTGTAAGGATATCGTTCGGAATTTGTGATGAGAACGCATTCAGGTCTCGTCCTACAGCAGAGCAGAGCTGCGAAGCTCCTCCTTTATTTCATTGGCATCCTAATGGCGCTTTGGAAGGGGAAGATTTGCATCTAGTTTTTCAGAAAGACATTGTTATTAGCATAGGAGTAAAGCGCAGCCTCATAAACACCACTTCACAAATGAACTTACCTTCTCAGCGTTCCATACTCCCTCTTTGTAGTACACATCACTCTTCACCAACTCCATAATCTCCTCTTTTGTCTCTGCTACAGCCAGAAAAGCACTTCCATTCATTTTCGGGTTCTCGCCTTCTTTTGTTGGTTCCTCGAGTGAGGCGCCTCCGAAGACGACTACTCCGTCTTGGATCTTTTGCTTGATGCCTTCGAGATGGTTACTATGGAGAGGTTCAGCGGTCCGATCTGAGTGTGATAGTGTTGCCTGCTTGCTGGGAGGATGCTCACGGTCTGATGCGAAGTCGATTCTCGAGAGAGTTGGGGTGGTCGGGGATTATGACCTGGAGTTATTTTAGTCAGTGGACCGCACTGGGTTCGTAGTGTGGTGAATGGCTTGCCATCCATTCTGTTTTGCCCATCCTGTCTATTGGTCTGGGTGATAGTCTGCTATGTGCTTTACTCAAGTAAGATGTGCTGTGAGAAGGATGACTTTCAGGAAGTTGAGAGGAGTCAAGGAGAGGTCAAGGATCGTTCAATAGACTACATATTTACCGCGTTGCTATGGGTGTGCCTTGTCAAGAACTCTCGGTTTAAGCAACGCTGTACTGCGAAGTGGGGGCAATGTTGGTCAATGCCGCCAGGCTAAACGATCAACCGCGTCTATGCGCACAATACATAGGGCGTATGAGGGCAGCATCAGTATCAATTTGCCGAATGCAACATGCTCATCTTTGTAAATGTGGTGTACGCATGACTATGATCGCTCTTCATGCCCGGGTGTTTTCAACAGCGGTCGCAAAGACTTCCGTGGTCTATCGCGGCTTCCGTGGAACCCACGAACGAGTCAACGCAGGGATGCGATGGAGGTCATTGAATATTTCTTCTTGTTGCTCTTCTGCTTCTGTCTTCCTGCATGAGGGCCTTCAATCTTCTGTGTGGGCTTGATGGAGCAACGGCAAGTGGCTCATGGTAGCACAGGCCGTCTGGAAGTCAACAAATCCAGTTCGAGAAGACCCGATGCATGCGAAGAGCTTTGGCAGATGCTCAACGAACCGGCTCCTGAACTGGCGATGCATCTTCGTATTATGGACGAAGTGGCGTCGATACAAGTGAGCAGTGCAGCATAAGCACCGTGCTGGATGTCATAGCCCGGTCAAAAATCCGGTGCGAACGTCGCGCTAGAAGAGCAGCTTGACGAGTCCATGATGGTATTGGCAGTGCTTCCTTATACCACATAGGACAGCACAGCGTTTCAGGGTGCTTGCTGGCAGCGTGTGACAACGAAGGATGCAAGCCTTTTACATGAGGCTTGTCTCAGGCCGCGAAAAGGCTGAATATTCTCCGACATCTGTCACAGATCTTGTTGCAAAAAGTTGTCGACCAGAGAATATCCTGCATCAAGCTGCTGCATAGCACAGTCAGCGCGGATGGATGAGATGACAGGTGGCGAGTCGTTTTTCTGATGCTATTTTCACGGAGGCTTCGTACCCACCCAACCACCCGCGCCAGCGTCTGCACACGCGGAAAGCTATCGGTGGCCGCATCGAAGCTTTTCTGGGCAGTGTTACGCGTTGCAGGAGAATTACTTCTCAATCTGTGACAGAGCATCAGCGCTGCTGAGGGCGGCGGAAATTTCCTTGCGCAATGGCAAGAGTATCAGCGGACGTAGAGCCGGGGGTGGAGGGTGTGGTGCAGCTTCTAGAATGCGTAATCGTGGTGCAGCTGAGTGTCTGTGTGCGGAGCGATGGCGACACGGCCGCGAATGAAGCTGAAAGCGCCAAGCACAACGCCCGTGCCTGCGCTTTCCCATCGTCTCGAACCCCTACTGTACTGTGCTCTGGACGCCATGCAAGAAGCACCACTCGCCGCTCGTTAAACTCCATCACCCATTGACCACCGCTCACCCTCGCACTCCCATCCCGATCTCACCCTCTCCGCTCTCCACATCAGCCGAAGCGTGCCGTCTGACATCCTCCATCGTGGCTGAACCGACTGTCCGCCAGCGAAGCAGCAGCGTACGCGGAGTGTCGACGCCGCTAGGCGCTCAGCTTCCAGCGCCCGCAATGCTGCTCCCCAAGGGCGGTGGTGGCATGACATGGAAGAGTGCGCGCGCAAGACTCCCTCCCACCCGAGCGATATGGAACTTCTTGACCCGGACGCGATTTCTGCTCTTCGTAGCCATTGCGGGGATAATTATATTAATATGGAACGGCGTTAGGGGGACGGCTGGTGACTTTCAAAAGTACGTGTGGTGGAACAGTCGATGGGAATACAGCCTCAGGGCGTACACGCCGCACGCCACGAGCAGGCGCTAATCGCTGTGGCAGGTTCTATTGCTTTGGTCCCGCAAAATCGCCCATGCAGATGTCACCGAACGAACAGGCGCAATGGGCGGGACATTTGCAGACACCGGTCATTTTCAATCACCACGAGCCCATCGAGATCAACAGCTCGAGCATACAACATGTCGACCTGAATCCCATCGAATCTACGCCAAAAGCTGTTGCGAACGAGGAGCGAGTCCTCATCTTGACACCTCTACGGAACGCTGCTCCGTACATTGAGCAACATTTCGACCTTCTCTCCCAGCTGACGTATCCTCACAAACTCATCGATCTGGCATTCCTCGTAGGCGATAGTACAGATGATACGTTGGCTGTGTTGAGCATGGAGCTGGAAAGGATACAATCGCGGACAGACAACATGCCATTCAGGAGTGCAATGATTGTCTCCAAGGACTTTGGCGTGGCAGTGGGTCAAGATGTTGAGAACAGACATGGTTTCGCAGCACAAGGACCACGAAGAAAAGCTATGGGCAAAGCCAGGAATTATCTCTTGTCCGCTGCCTTGAAACCGGAGCACAGCTGGGTGTACTGGCGTGATGTGGATATCAAGGACAGCCCAAGCAGGATCATTGAGGATTTTGTCGCGCACGATCGCGACATTCTTGTGCCCAGTACGTCCAATGGAACTGGTTACGCTGCAAGATCAAAGAGCTAACAGATGGCAGATATCTGGTTCCATCGATACGAAAATGGACGCGACATCGAGGGTCGATTTGATTACAACTCCTGGCAAGAGTCAGAACAGGGCCTTAAGCTGGCCAAGTCCTTACCAAAGGACGTCGTGCTCGCTGAAGGTGCGTTGAGAATCATTTAGCCTCATCACGTGATCGTCCACTGACACTGTCTCAGGCTACAAGGAGTACGCCACCGGCCGGAAGTACATGGCCCGCATGGGCGACTGGCGGGATAACAAGGATGTTGAGATTCCCCTTGATGGTATCGGAGGCGTCAATATCTTGGTGAAAGCTGATGTTCACCGATCAGGTATGTACATGAATATTGAAGTCTCCGCAGGTGTTGTGCTAACTGCGTCTCAGGCATCAACTTCCCCTGCTATGCTTTCGAGAACCAAGCCGAGACGGAAGGTTTCGCAAAGATGGCAAAGGCAGCCGGATATGGCGTCTACGGTCTACCGAACTACGTTGTCTGGCACATCGATACCGAAGAGAAGCCCGGCAACGCATGAACAGGATGAACGAAAGCAAAGTTAATATGTCGATTTTTTCCTACTGTGTACACTCACACACAACCCGTCTTCTCGTCAGCACTGTTAGACCTGCTTCTTCGTTTTTTCTCGACAAACCTCTTTGCATCTCGCGAAGCACAGCCCGTCCAAGTGTTGGAGGTTCAGACGCAGCGAATGATCATGCATGCGTGGCGCCTGAGGAGTTACTGTTGTTGATGTTTATTTGCCTCGCCGGCTGGTTGGATTAGGGGCGTCCATGTATCTTCGGCGATTCGTTATGATGGATGGAGCTGAAGGATAGGCAGAGTGGTACGATCTGGGCCTCAAATTATCGACTTTACTCGACGGGGCCGCGCGGGAGAATAGAAGCAGATTCTGAGCCAAAGTGGGTTGGGTGGAAGGCCTGAAGTTGAACTATCCTGGTTGAAGCACGGCGAGGACTTCAATGATCAGCTACGCTGGAGAAGAGAAAGAGTAGGGTGTATATATGTCCGGCGCAAGGTCCAGCGCTGTGTGGAGGCGGAGGTGAGTTCTTCTCTTACTCTGCTGGAGAGCGCTGAAAGCTGATGGCGGACCTGAGGATAGTAGGCTCTCTTTATTACAGCTTCATATTGGGCAAGGATACATTTACCTCAACTACATCGGACTCTACTCTCCATGCCGAGCTGCTGCTGCGCTGCCTTTGTACCGCACGGCGATCTATCCGGCTTGTCTTGACTGCATGGCAAGCAATACTGCGCGCCTGCCTTTTTCTCAGATCTTCCTGAGATGGCCACTTCCGTGTGCAGTCGTGCATCACCGTCGCTTCCATTTCGTGACCTCCACTTGATCGCAGGTACCTCAGAGTCTTTCTTTCAAGATCATCGCGACAGTCTCGACACCACACTACGGCACAACACAGTACAATGTGCTGACCGAGGCTCTGTGAAGAAGACAGCTGAGCGCTAAAGAACCTCCCAGGACCCGGACAGCACTTCTGTGGACGATGTTCCAGCGTCAAGAGGCGGTTGAGCCGACAGATTTCTGCTTCCGAACACCGCCATATTCATTTTCGACCTGCGGATTACCCCTCATCGATATTTTCACCAGCCCAGCTCCCAGGACGGCACACAATGCATAGCTGCCCACCCAATACACAGAGACCCGTACAAAGACCTGCAATATCCCACGTGCGACCAGCGCCAGCGCGGCCGGTACTCTCCCCCACGCATTGTGCAAGACAATGTTGATGCGGACCCGCATTTGAAATATCGTTCGCGCCCAACACGAATGCAGGAACAGGAGTTGGGTGCGCTCCCTGTAGCCATACCCACGGAAGTACGAAAGCGATCCTTGTTCCAGCTCGCGGCTCGTGCAGAACCGAGTGACAGGGTAAAGAATTGACAGCTCGAGCTGCAAGCCGCAGCCACATTTCCAAGCGATTGATATGCGGGCATGCGCACCTGATCTGCCACATTATGCAGTAGATTGCGCACATATGCGGTACCGACGTCCTCCATGATACAGCACAGCTCAAAACAAGATCTGACTGCTTTGCTGAAATACAGTATCAGCTCCGACACTTTTGAAGGATCGTCCACTGGTCCCTCGCGTGTACCCGCAGCTCGTGCGCAGTTCGGGCCTGCACGAGCAGGGCTGTTCGAGGCTGGAGAAGAGAACAATGGCATCTTCTGTAACACATCCCGCGGCCACGTACTCTGTACCAAACGGATAGCCGCAGAACCAACGTGTTCACGATATCACAACATCAGCGCCCGGAACCAACGAATAATTCGTATTCAAACTCGTCACTTTTTCGCTTCTTTGTTGGATGCATTGATCTCGAGAGAGTTCTGAGACACATGACGAGAAGGTAGACGTTTCTCATGTGCCTCTCATGCTCGGATTTCTTCCTCGCGAGTACCAGACGGAGATCCGCATCAGCTAGAAGTTGTACTCGTCAACACGGTCAGGCTCACACGGGATGCGGTTCCATCCAATGAAGAATGACATGATACGGGAATGTCAGCTGCTATCTGGTCCAGACCGAGCTCATCACATCCTTTCAAAACTCTTAGCAGAGATCGCTGAAAGTCACTAAACCTGCTCGAGCACCACCAGCATCGGAACTGCCGAGTGATGTGATGTCTTCACTTCAAGTCTCCACAAACCTTCAAGACTAACTACCGGCCCGTGTGCCGGCATCCTTCAAGCCATGAGGCGTCCACGACCACGCGCGTGGAAGCCATTCCATTCTTCCAGAGGGCTCGATCTCACACTTCTCTTTCTCGTTTGTTTCAGCCGGACTTCGGAACCGCTTCCACCTCTGACAAACGATTCTTGACCCCACTTCCCACCCACGCGCGTGCGTGCGTACGAAACGACCACTAGGGCCAGTCTGATGATGATATTGCTGCAGTAGTTCATGACCTCCAGCACATTTTCTCAACCAAAGTCGTCATCCACATGTGCATCCGCATACGCATGTGCATGACATGCCACGAACCTACCGTACCTACGCAAAAGACGCATGTCCATTCCCGTCCAACATTTCACAGAACCACAGTCCTCACCTCGTGGCGAAGACATCCGAAACCAGGTCCACGCCAACGATGACTTTCTAGAACTCACCCACGAGTTCATTCCCTGAGGCAATCATACATCTTCGTCCTCCTTCCCAAAACAGCATCTCGCAGCCCCCACATCTCATCGGAAGGATCTCCTGCGGCCGCACGAGCGCGCCGATTTCTCTTGCTCACAAGACACAAAAAGAGCAAGAACCAGATCCTCTAGCTACATAATCCCTAGTTAGCGCTCGCACTAATTCGCGGCCCGACGAGAAAGATGCTAGTCTAGCGTTCGGATGCGAATAGGCATGTAGCTGCTAGCCTACGAGGGCAGAGACGACAGTTCCTTTTGGCGATACGCTCGTTCTCCGCGCGCGAAGAAGCTAGAACAAATCACATTTCTGTTCGATGCGCTGTCAGCAGTAACTCGCTTCCCTGCAAAGCTCAACACTCAACCAGGAAGGGGAAGAAGACAGGAACCGAGCCCAAGCATGTACCAGATACAAAATGGTATTTTCGCATTATCGCGCTGCGTGTGAGAAAATGTCGTGGTAGGCTGTTCCTGCAGCCAGCCAAACAAGACAGCACTCTGTTGCTCGCCTGACCATGCGCTGCAGGAACAACTTTCCCGCCATCCACTCGACCAGACAATCGATGTCTGTCATATACGTCGCCCATCCGATTCCTTCATCTGCCGGAAGTGGCTCCTCTCAGCCGCCGAATTACAATCGCTTCGTCTTCGTCTTCGTCATCGTCTGTCGTGATCATCGTGAAATATGTCCTCCAATAGCTCCTTCCTATGATACATGAATTATTCCTGCTTGCCCATCCCCATCATCGTCGTCGTATATACTTTGTGACCTGTCCAAAAATTCTGTGCTGTACCATCCCACGCTCCCAACCGAGGACAAGTTCGAAATGCTAATGAATACATGTGTAATGCAGCTCGCCGCCCAAGGGTATCAGCACCGAGAAAAGTGGTGACTTTTTTGTTTCGAGATCCGCAAAGGAATCTCCCACGCTTGCTAGCCTCCCATGAAATGTGAAATCGCTTGCTTGAATCCGCTCAAATGAATGTGTCACAGACTGGTCGCCGCACGGGCCTCAGCGGCGGAAGGAAGTGCTGGGCTGCTGAGCGCTACCGTTAATGTGAAGGCTCGATGTTCGTGACGCTAGGTTGTTCAGTGCTGACGGACGACGTGTGGGTGCGGTAGCTCTCAGCTGCGACGACCCGAGCTGAGAGCCCCAGAGGGCCTGTTGGCGTGTGATACCAAGTGAGGCGAGGTAGGCATCTTCGTTGCGCCTCATGATCGCCGCCGCACGGGTCTTGCGGCATTCGCGCCAGTCAGGATGGTCATGTGCAGAGCACCTCTTCGACTTGGTTTCTTCGTGGCTGCAGGGTACTTCTCCTGGAGGCAGCTCCAGAAAGGTATCGTGACCGGGTCTGTAATCTGGCTCTAGAGCGGCATCGGCAGCACTCTGTATCTCCGCCTCGAAGCTCGCCAGAGTTCCAGATCGAATGGCAAGGCAACGGGCAGCGTGTATAACTTTGAGTGCAATGGCCTCTTGAGCACGAAGGACGTTGATCTTGTTGCCGTTCAACCCGGCACTGTTACCATTACCACCGCTCTGCTCATTCCTGGCCCAGCCGCAGTACTGCTCCAGCATGTCCTCCATGCGGTACATGACCGCAGCTTGGTTGCTGCGGTTGATCTGCTCCTTCTTGGTCTTCTTGATTTTCTTTCCTTGGTCGTCGAGCAGTGACTCGGGAGAATGCCGACGTTGACGGCGAACTGCCTTGACGTCTGCACGCGAGGTTCTTCGTGATCCATGGTGCGGTTGGAAAACCGAAGACGCTCTGCTGGAGTTGGGTGTGAACATGATCTCCGAAGGGTCACTCTCTGAAGCAGCCGATGAAGAGCATGATGATACAGGGGCTTTACGTGTGTCAGACCATTCCATCGGAGAGCTCATAGAGTGATTGGAGTTGATCGAATCATGGCGACTGGTACGCTGTGTTGGTTGAGTGATCGTGCAATGGACCTCGTGCGCACGGAGTTGGTTGTGGTCTGGAAACCTGTAGCTACAACGGTGGCATGGAAAGTAGCTTCTCAACTCCATCAATGATCCTATTGGAGGTAGAGTAGGGTTGCTTATACTGGTCAGCTAACATCGAGTAGCGAATGGTGGTGTGAGCCACGACATACACGCTGGGTTGTGAAAGGTACGGATTGAAAGAGGATGCCATGGCTTCTAGCAGAATCCGCAAGGGATATTGGGAGGTGGTGTGGTGAAGTGTCGGTCTGCGTTGGATTGAATTGTTGACGAATCTTGCGTGCTTGAGCAAAGGACAGTGTGCAGGAATGAACTTTGTCGAAGTTGCAGCGAATGAGTGAAGCGACAACAGACAGACGCAGTATTTAAGTTGCGTGACGAACCCATGTTGTTGCTGTCCAGCATTCTGTGAGGCGCATCCGGGTCGGCAGACAGCTGTCGTCGAGACCAGAAGTGGAGAACATCTTTACGGGCCGGACGCTGAGTTACAACAGTAGCGCAAGATACCAGGATGTGGCTGTAAGGTCGAGCCCACTGACGTGACGCATTCAGAGAGACAGGAAGTGAGGAGGCGCTCACTCGCAACCGAAAGAGTACTGTCGGAGAAAGAACCCGGTTCAAGTCACGATTGGTTGCGATGTCGCCCCGTAAACACCTTGCATGAACAGCGATGAGAGCTGCTGTCTCGGAAGATCCTCCCACGGGCCGTGATTAGTTTGATCTGCTCTGCTTGCCGAGACGAGTGCATTGAGAATGGTTTGCGGGTCGTTCAGCTTGCCCAGCCTGTCAACATCGTTGGGGGCTCCAACAATCTGCCTGGCTGGCCGCTCTTGCACACCGCAAGAACGATATGTGCCCATCTTGCTCTAGTCTCTTCCCCATATCTGCGGAAGCAGTGGTACAGCTGCTTTTCGATGCGCTGGATGTGGAGAATGGGTTCTGGATCAAAGATCTCAGACGATACTGTCCCGCGATGATCTGATCGTTCTCCCGGATTCATCCAGCCATGCCTCGTTCACGCTGCTTTCCGCGTGCCAGGTCGCTGCTGGTAGTGACATGCGCGTGCATGTGATCCTTCCGCTTCTGAACAACCACGCGCTTAGCGGCAATGCATTTCGCTGAGTTATGAAGGCTCGTCGACGAGGATTCAATGCTGTGCGAGTCTCGCGGCAGTCTGGAAGAAGACGTCCTGGTGTCACAGCGCCAGGTGAGCTGCCGAAGGCGATACCTGTCTCTGCTGTCGTGCGCGCAGGAGCGGAGCCCGACCTGCACATGCGCCCCGTCCTCGTCCCACTCACGTATGACAGAGTCGAAATTTGGTCAGCAGGGGAAGAATCAATTCTTGCACAAGCCGGCAGGCGAGTGGGCACCATCGCGTCCGGTCCAGGTCCACGCGCGCGCAAGTCCTGTACGACTTCAGCTGGCCACCAATTTTTAATGCTTGTAGATGCAGCGGCAGCAAGGTCGCAGGCGCTTTCCGGTCGGCGCTCTGCATGACAACGCACGATGAGCTGATGGTGATGGCATTCCGAACGACGTCCTCCCAGCTGAGCAATTTGGTCGAGCTTGCGAAATGTGATCGATTGCATGAAGTCGCCGAGAAGAAGATGCGCTGGCCGGGATGCTGGTGCCTAGCGGGCAGCTCTTGCGCCATTAGCCCGCACATCCGCTGCTTCCAGGCGCTGGCGACGATGCCCCGCTGCTTCCTACCGCGCGCCTCTGGCCGTCCTGCAAGGGCGGACGGCAAGGGAATTCTGTAGTCTGTAGTTGAGAATAGCTGGTCAGGAGATCATGCATGAGCACCTAGTCCACTACCGGGCTCAAGCGTCTTTCGTCGACGGTCATTCTCGGGAGGCGTGATGCAGTGGTGATGTAGCCAGAAACGAGGTGAAGTTCACTTTGGCACGGCGACAGCTGCAGGGACACAAACTCTATCCAGCGTTGGCAACAGACATGTCGCTCCTGGTGCTCTTTACGACGAAGGGTGGTGACAGTGCGTCAATGAAAACCATGTATTAATCTACTCGTGTGCACCGTAAAGGACAGTTGCGATGTCACTGAACATTGGACCGCGCGAACTCCATACCCAAGCGCAGCCATCTTGTGAACTAGCTGGCTATCATATCTTTCCATCCACCACGATTACTCTTAGTTGTAAGTTCGTCCATCGTTCCGTTTCGCAACAGCCTGGGTCTTCAAGGTACATCTTTTGCTTTTCTGTGCCGTGCTACACATGCTCGCTGAAGAAACAAGTCATCGGGTCGTGAGAGAGTGGTGACGTGTATGCAGTATCGTGTTATGGGTGCGTAAACGATACGATTAGTCTATGCAATGCAGGCCGAACTGTTCAAATGAGCCCCAAGGAGCGATACCACGCTACAACGCCGCCTCTAAGCAGAAAACAAATCTTGCCAGTTATGATGGGCGTCGCGCTTAGAGCAGGCCAAAGATGGCAGCGACGACACCGAGGACACCAGTAGCACCTGGAATGAGGAGCGGGCTGGCGGCGCTGTCCGAAGAGCTGCTGCCAGAGCCAGAGCCGGTCGCACTGCCGTCCTTGGGATCTGTGTTACCTCTGCAGGTGAAAGTACCCTTGATGGCCCTAGCGCTGCCAGCTTGACCTTGGAAGTTGGAGCACACCTCCTGGATGTCTTGGTTGGACAGGAGAGTGAAGGCACCACGGACATCCTCGAGTGCAGGAATCTCGACACTGCGGCAAAGTCAGCGAGTGAAATATACTCTTACAGAACAATCAGACTTACCCAGAGAAAGATCCAGTGAAGTCAAGAGCACCTCCAACAGTGGCGAGCTTAGGGAAGCCGTTGATGTTCTCCAAGTTGGTGTTGTTGGCAATCTGGAAGCCTCCGCTGATAGTGGTCAACTCTGGCAGAGTGATGTTGTTGAGCTGGTCGTTGCTGACGAAAGCAAGCGATCCACCAACGCTGGTGAGGTTTGGAGAAGAGAAGTTCTCGAATGTGTTGCCGTAGAAGCCGAGAGAACCGTTCACGGATGCGAGAGATGGCATGGACACGGAGGACAGGTTGCGGATGGTGATGTTGTTGGCCCACTCCAGGTTGGGGAATTCGGCAACAAGGTCCTCACCGTTGTTGGTGAAGGTCATGGCCTCAGTGACGTTTCCGAGTTGCATGTTGACAGAGTTGAGGAAGCGGTTGTTGGCGATGTAGATGGTGTCGGCGACCTGGAGGTTGATACCGTCAAGGGATCCGAGCTCGGTGTTGTCAATTCGGAGCATGTTGACTTCTTGCACACCGGTTTGCGAGAAGGTGAGGCCTTGGAGAGCAGGCAGAGCGATCCAGTTGATGGTGTCAACCTTGGCCAGTCTTGGGAAGCTGAGGGTAGACAGAATTGTCAAACCATTGAGGTCGAAACGCTCGCCAATCTCCTCCAAGTCGGAAGCACCCAGCTGCACAATGCCGGTAACGTTGTCGGCGATGAGGGAGCCATCGATGCGCGAAATGCCGGCCAAGTCAATGTTGTCGGTCGTGCTGGTGGAGATGGCGATGCTGCCAGAGTAGGTCGAGCAGCCGGACAGGCCGGTCGCGTCGGCAGCGCTCTGGATGGTGGTGGTGGCGCCCTCCTCTCCGCATTGTGCTGTTGCGCGTCGTTAGCCGTACTGCGCTGAGATTGCAGCAGCTGAATTGTCCAAACCCACCGAACGCGCTGCCTGCAACGGCCAAAGCCGGCACGATGTACCTGAAGGCCATTGTGTGTGTGATGTACCGCGGTGCGGAAGACTGTGGCTGTTTTGTGAGCGTCGTTGCCCGATGGCGAGTGATGGGCGCGTGAGGTGGGAGGTCGTGGAGGAGCGGACGAGGGCAGTCGGCGCTGGCGCTGTGGGCGAGGCGGACGGGGAGTTTGCTGCTGGCGATGCATGCAGGCCTGGTCGGGACTCACCTCGGACGTGTTACTGCTGCTGGTGGTGAAACGCGGACGGGTGGGAAGAAATGTAAGTCAACAAATCCGCTCGCGTTGTCAATGGATGTTGACGCGGTGGAGCTTGCAAGCGAGTGTGAGAAGGGGTGGAAGCACGACGCACGATGCGGCAACGAGAGAAGGTGCGCGGTGAGGGCAGTAGTAGTGTCCAAGAAGAGAGAGCAACAAGCAACGCAGAGGTTGGCAAGAATCTGGTGGAATAAAGGGGAGGCCACTACCCGGCGTGCAGGAGCCGCGTGTCGGTCCAACCTACAGCGCCGTTATGAAACCATCCCAGTCGATCGCGCCGCTCGTGATTGGCCGCGCGCCCAGCAACGCCCATGCCAAGGTTGCAAGACGCAGACGATGGTGACAATGATACCTCCATATGCTTCCCGCGCTGCGTCGACGAGCAGGAAAAAAGCTGGCGGCGGGCTGCGAGTACACAAATCTCGACCAACGCGCTGCCGCATCTCGTCGCGCCTCCTCCGGCCCGCCATGACCTTCCCGCCGTGACCTCCGCGGCGCCACCGCGTCCGCGTCGACGCGAGCGAGCGAGCGGCTCTGTGGATGTGGATCAAGCCGTTGTAGCAGAATTGCGAGCAGCTGCGCTCCCTGTCAAACATCATCTCCAGCGGCCGTGGACGTGCTGGCGAACTGCTCCACCATGTCGCTCACTCTGCACTCCTCCGCAACTCTGAGCTGGCATGTGAACTCTGCGCGTGCAGCTGTCCTGGAAGCTACGGTATCCTCACCAGCTTCGCCGCCGTGGCGACGACGCGCGTTGAGCTGTACAGGTACTGTAGCACAAACCTTCCGCCACCTTACATAGCCAAACCACGCTCCACCAAGCCGCGAATACGCTGGGACGATATGCTGCATCGGGAAGCCTGCCGCAAGGGCTCTGGCTGTGGTTTATCGACACAGTACTTCGCGGCCCACTCTCTTATCGAACCGCTCGCGTGAACAGTGGTGGCGAACGCCAGGCGAATCCGCTGCAATGGACAGATTCAACGCTGGCCAAGGATGCTGAGGGAGACTTCTTGTTCGAGCTTAATAACGTGCAGGCATCTTCAATGCCTCTCCACGTTCCCGAAATTACCGAACGTCAGTTACATCACTTGAACAGCACGTCAAAATGCCTTCACTCGCTTCGGCGTCGCATCATCTCAATCGTCGAGCGCGCAGTTTGTACCAATGGCTGGCTGTCTCAACATATCAAACGTGTTGAGCTGTGGGGACGGAGTTTGGCGTGTTGCAGCTCGCGCCGAGGTGAAGACGTGGAGCTCCACCAAAAACTCGAGATCCGTGATCGAGCATGCAGCCAAGACTACCTGACCTGTGGACCTGACTCCGGCTTGTGGACTATCGCCACTTCACTCAATCCCCAGAGCATTTCAAAAGCAACACCACCGTGACGGTGACTCACAAGACAAACGAAATGCGCACAATTGAATTGTGAAAGTATGTCTGATCATATTTGGCCAGGCACCGAAGCGATGCAGCTGCGGTCTAATGGGTTGTCGTTTACTTAAACGGAACATTTGAGCTGCTGGTATGAAGTGCAGAACTCGTCTCAAGCGGAGGCTCCTGAGATGGCAAACCCACGAATCGCTTATCGATTCCTCCACACTATCTGCTTAGGGAAAGAAGTCACTTGGGATCAAACTTCTTGTAGGCTGAGCTAGAGAACGTCAGTAATGCTCAAGACAAGGACAGGACTGTTCCACTTACAAGACGGACCACTGCAATACGTCGCGCAGCCAGTGAATTTCCGCGGAGTTGAACGTCTGCTCGTATGGACGCACGGAAAGCACGGGTTTCTGAAAACGTTCCAACTTTGACAGTAGGTTCTTGCCTCGTCGGATGGACTTGCCCTCGTAGTTGATTTCCCGGGTCGTACGAAGTGTCTGATAGGAGCACCAGGCCATCACTTTGCCTGCACTAGACAGCATGTCCCTCATGGAGCCGTCCATGACATATATCAGGATCCGGTCGAGTCGGGCGCGCGCTCCACTCCACTTCCACGACAATGTATGCAGGAACTGAGATGTCTGGAAGCAAGGTCGCAGCTTTGCCTTCGTGAGGTCGTCGCCCACTTGGTATTTGTCGTTGACGAAGTAGAACCTCAGCTCGAATGTCGCCAACTTGTGGAATATTGGAAGGGCTTCCGTCCGAAATAGCTTGCACGCCCTCGTGATCGGAGGTTGTGTAGGACAGAATAATCTCTCAAGAAGTGAACTGATGTGGAACTGGTAGATCCGCTCGCGCAACTCTGGAGGCAGATCGACGAACTTGTCGAAATGAAGAGCCTCATCCGCCCCCAGGAGAACAGAAACCATGGCCTTTCGTGTCGAGGCGACTGGCTTGGGAAGTCCACGGTCTTTGATGAAGCGACGTAGTTCTTTGTCGGCGATGCGCTTGTCCTGGTAGTGAAGTAGGCCGCAGTCAAGGCGTTGCTGCACTTCGACCAGGTCGGCCTTGCGAATGTCGGCTCGGAATGTAAAGCCTTTACCTTCGAGATTCTTCAATAGCTCCGACTTTGTACCGTTCTGGTACGTGTTCAGTGCCCAATAATTGTCATATTGAGGCGCACTCGGCGAGTTCAAAGTCGCGGTTCTGCTGCTTGCCATGTCGTTGGCGGATCGGTTGTCTTGAAGGCGTTGTAGTTGTAGTTGTAGACGAGTAGAAGTGGGTTTGCGGTGGATGGATGAGAGGTCGGAGCAAGAAGACGTCGAGAAAAAGACAACAGAGTGGAGTCAGGCTGCAATGTCAGTTGCTGTTCAGTTCACTTTGGCAGTTGTACCCACCTCAATTCCTCACTTTCACCAGCTTTTCTGCATGTGCATCCCCACATGCGCCGAGCGCCATTCATTGACGCCTTATGAAGCTTCACAGCGTTCGCGCGCATGCAGCCCAACGGTAGCCATGAGTGTGTGATTGAATGTGAGTGGGAACCATGACTGCTGAAAGAGAATAAGTAAGAGTTGCAATCGATATGATCGGGTCTCTGAAAAAACGTTATGTAAAAGCTGCGGGACGCAATCATGGACCAACAGCCATGAAGGGAGAAACCGAGGTGGACAGCACGGAAGCCGGACTTGTCGAGATTCCGCCGTTGTCATGACAGGATCTGATGTAGAATTCGAGTGAAGTGGAGTATCTCCGTTGATCACTTCTTCGCAAACTGCAGCCCTTTGCTCGGATCCCACGTCTGCGCTGCTTTGCCTTGTGCTGCTCCAGATCCTCCCCCAAACACGATCGGCATGTTCTCGTTCCACGTCTGATTCGCCGGAACGGCGTGCACCGGGCTCTGTACATTGGCCACAGGAGGCGGTTGCGCAGACACACGCTGTGGTATCGGGGCCGGAATAGCGTCTTCAGGTGGATGAGGCTGTACACTACCGCGTCGTGACGCAGCCTCGGCAGCTCTCTCCTGCAACAAACTGGCTTGCGTGCTCTGCTGTAACTGCAGACCGGCAAGAGCATCGGAGACATCAGACTCCAAGTTCGATGCCTCGCTCCGCCGTTGCGCGAAGAAGGATCGGCATTCGTCTCTAAACTTCATGGTAATACCACTGAGGTCGTTGTAGAATTTCCGTCCCACTTCAAGGTTCTTCATAATTTCCTTGTATGCAGTGTAGGCATTCTCCAAATTCTGAAGAGCTTCTTCTCGTTCTTTGGAACTGCTATCGCCTCGCTTGGCGTTCTGGAAGGACTGATTCGCATCTTTGACGCGCTGAAGTAGAACATCTTGCTCCCGCTCCTCCGTCTTCAAGGATGATTGGTCGACATCGTACATCTTGAGTCGCTCGTCGAACAGGCTTTCAAACTGTGAGGCTTGAATCGGCATCATCGGAAATTCGCGCTCCAGTTTGTTAGACTCTGCGCGAAGCTCTGGCTGGACATCATCTTCTTTGACTTTCACTCGCAAAGCCTCAACCTTCTTTCTTCGCCTTGACTCCAGCCGGGAAACCTCATTCAGTGTTGCTCGTAGTGCGTTCGCTTCTCGCTCGACCTTTGCTGTCATGGTGGCTCGACGCGAGGAGGGCACATAGTCCTCAAGATCACGATTGCTGCCGCCGAGAAGTCGTATCAGGCTTTCGTTTTCGCGAAGCCTGTTGAGTACGGTACGATCTGTAGTATCAGCAGCTTTGAGCCAGCCATCTATAGCATTGATCTGATCGTAGAGCTTCTTCCCAGCCTCGCTGCCCGCCGGACGAGCCCATCGATCTGTTCCGTATTTCCTCCTCGCGGCTTCGTCTTCACTTGCTTCGGTGCGCAACAAATCAATGCCTTCTTGATAAAGTGCTCGGTTGTTGGCTTTCAGCTTTTCTGTGTCTGCGATGGTACTGTGCAATCGATGCACACCTCCAAATTGTCGCACTTCATCAGCATGGCTTGCTAGTGCTGGTGGCAGCCCAAGAGGCTTTTCAAGTGCTTGCAACGACCCTGGGAGGTTCAAGCTTGAAAGCAACTCGTGGATCCTCAAAGTTAATGCATCCAGCTCCGCGATGATCGTATTGTTCACCAATCGATCTCGCCGGTCCGAGTATATTGAGGCAGCAACGTGTACGGCATAGGGCACCAACTTCGAGAACAGCGGCTTGCCAAGCTCGCTCTTCTCGCCTAGCATCTCCTGCGAATTCGACACTTCCTTAGGTACGCGTGATTGCACCATGCTGGCGCGATCCAGAGGCCTGAGCTCGCTTTTTGGTGGCTCGGGGATCAGATAGATGGTGTCGTTATCCTTTTCGGCTCGCTTGAAGTCTTCTGACACCCTGTTCTTCAAGCCGTTCAGATCTGCAAGCACCAGCTTGTTCACCCACTTGGATTCGTTCATGGCAATGTTGACGCAGTTCAGGCTGTCGCGTAGCCGTGCCACCTCTTCTCCATATTTTCTCTTCTCCAAACAGTCGCAAGCTGCACGATACTGTGCGGCAGCAGCAAAATGGTGATGCTTCGCATTCATATGATGTATCCACTCGCTGCGTATGTTGTTGGTCTTCAAGCTCCACTCGTTCGCATCGCTGTATAGATCGCTGACTTTTGCTGCCAGTTTGGCGATGATCGCATCTTTCATGCCATCTTTGACTGCCTTTTGCCAAAAGCATTCCTGAGCCTGGGCTGACATCAAGGCCTCCAGTGCCTCAAGCGTGACAGTGTCCATGTCCTCCGGAGGCGCAGTCTTCATGTCTGGTATCACGTTCTCTTTGAGATGGCGAAAGACGCCAGCAGCAAAACAAAAGCTGTTCGCCGCACTTTTCAGCCCATCTTGCGTGGCACGATTCGAGGCAAGTCCTATCTGCGAGTACATGGCAGCGAGGTTGAACAGCACGTTGGCGAGCTCGAAGCGGATATTGTTTTCGGTATGGGATCGATTTGTGTCGTAACCTAGGGAAGGATACCAGGTGAAATTCGCACCCATCTACTTACCTATCAGCCTATGCTCTTACTGCGAATGAGCATTCTTCTTAGCATACATCGACTGGGAACTTGCCGCCCAGCCATACAAGCTGGGCAGCGTACGCTTGCAGCTTCTTGATACCACTACTGTGCGGCTCGAGTGCATTGACGGCATCTTTGCGCAGCTGGTCGACGATCTCCAGATCGCGTGTGAACAAGTCAGGATGTTGGTCAAACTTGTTGCCAATCTGGACCTTGATTGCGTCTGACAGCTGTGTAGCATGCGTCCGTCGGAACGGGACCTGAAGTATGTTGCTGGTCGACATGGCGATGTGGGCGTGTGTGCTATCGTTCTCGCATGATCGTGAGAGGCCGTCTGCAGACTTTCTGTTTACCTCGTCTCGAAAGTGAAGTCATCGCTGCGCGGCGCTACAGCCCCGCCAAGCGCGTGCTTCACGTGCGCACGTGCTGGTGGGTCGTCGGCTCTTTCCAGCGAAGCCAAAGTCTGGTGAGACGACTTCACGACTTGCCTTCATCTTGTGCACCGTGTAACCGTCGACTCTCTGTGAGATGAAAAGAGGGAAGCACGTACCCCGCTTGACTGCAGCAATCTGATCATGACAATACGAAAGTTTTCAAGCAGCCGAACGTTCCCTCGCAGCATTGAACCACCGCCGATGAGGCAATGCAGTTGCACATCGCCAGAGTCGACGTTGGAGCAACGCGGTCATATCGCTGATGCAAAGCGCCCTTGGATCACGCTCCTGCACAACCCCTCCAACGCAAGTGCATTGTCCAGATCGGGCGAAGGTGCTTGTTTGGAGCGGTGCGGGCCATTGAAAGCAGGACCGGAGTAGCCGAGCTGCACAGGTTGACTTTGGGCCCAGGATCCATTTGGACTTTTGGCACGAATAATCGCACCGTGTACATGCAAGATCGTCGACCTCCGGCGATGCACAAGTAGCTTCTGGTTTTCACATGCAAAGCAGCAGTTCGCGTTCGTCGCGTCACGCGTGCGTCGTGCCCCTGTTCCCCACCTGCAAGTACATGCAGGCTAGCCTGCAGACGTTGAGAGTCTTCACACTTGCTATACAGGTCTGGCCGCCATTTGCCAGATACCTCAAGTCCCCGTGGGTGAGCTCGTAATGGTGCAACATGCACTGTGAAAAGAGGCATATCATTCTACTGTTTACACCAACCCCTGCCAAACCGCCACTTGCCGTTTCAATTTTATGCACTGTAGCAGTACTGAAGAGGTACGGATCTGAAACTTAAGGCTTCTTATAAAACTGCTGGGATAGATCTTGCGAACAAGCGGCAAACAACAACCGTGGCACGTGCTCGTTGTGAGTTTTCAAGCAGAGGCTCCATCGTCTGCGGAGCTTTTAATAGAAGTTCAAGGTAGGTCATCTTTCGCTTTGGAGCCCAACACCTGGGCTCTCCTGGTCGCGCCTTCGTCTGAACCGGGATTCAAGAGCTACAACGTTGCTCAGTGCCTCTTTAGGTAATCTGTATGCGCATCACCTCGCCAGCGGAGGATTTGGAGATCTTGGGTCAGACATTCCCCGAGACTAGGATCAGGAGCTACAACACGTGCTGGATTCGCTACATTCGACTATCTCCACACTTGACAGAGGATCACAGACGATATAACCTAGTCGGGCAATGGCACGAATTCCTATGCTGGCTCAAGCACTGAAGAAGCAACCAAGTCGATCGACTTGAGAAGGCAGAAGTCCGAGTCGATGAAAAAGGGAGATCCAAAGCCACTGCAAAGATTGTCAAGGCCGTGGTGGCACGTAACAAGGCCTGAGGATCTTTGCGCATGGAGGACCAATGCCCGATGCATACTGTCCACAATACTCTGCTCCGACTGCAAGCTTATGAGGGGTCGTTGCAGGAAAGCAGACTCGGTGCATGAACGCAATGAAGCCACGACATGATGTCCATCTTGGGAAGTAGCTTCTTTGTATTGACTAAAGCCATCATGCAGACGACAGCAATCACCGGTGCGCATGGAAACGGCAGACTGTGCCTCCTGGGTCCCGTCGCTCTCACTCGCATGTCTCCACCCCCTCCTGCTACAGCATGCAAACGGAGAGCTATTACCATCGGTTGGCGATCTTGTGCAGGTCAACGCAGAGCTGTATGAGCGCTGTGGTCTATGAAATTACTAAAGGCAAGCCGGGTTTCCATTGGCCTGTCGTGTGGTGGGTAATGCACGAGTTCGGAAACCGCACAAAGGGACCAGAGTTCTGGGTTGCTGATCCACACAATAACTGAAAGCTCCATCCAGGCTCAAGATACAAAGCATCAAGCGATTCACTGTAGATACGAGCAACAGCTACATTCATGCAAGCAGATTGAAAGCTCTGCTGCAGCTTGCAGCAGAACGGAGACACGGAAATCGATACAAACAACGACGCAGCTACACCGACGCAAGCCGGAACCGAAAGCGCTGGCATGGGCGATTGAGTGGCAATAAATCCGCCGAAGCAGCGCCCCTCAGCGGCACTTGCGTTGACAGCACGTGTATAAATGATGCTGCCTTCCCTTGCTGGCTCCTTGACTCCATCCACACACCTTCGACACGCAAACCAGAAACGTTCCAAAGAAAGTCCAATCACTGTTGTTTCGCACATTGATCAACAATCAACATGTCCGACTGGATCGATGCAAACACCTATCGCATCGAAAACTACGTTGATAGACGTGCCGCCGTCACTTTATTCGCTTGAGGCAAGGCTGATGGCACCAAAGTCGTCATCTGGTGATCTTTCTCGACTGTAGATTGTTCAAGAAGCTGACAGAATCTGTAGGAACGACGACACGGCCGGGAATGACCAATTTGAATTCGTCTACGCCGGTGTCGGCCAGTCTGGAAAAGATGAATATCATATCATCAATGTTAACAGTGGTACTTTCGTGACTTACACTGGTTCGTGGCCTGATTTCAAGTCTTCTGCTGTCATCGCTGATACTCGCGTAGAGGGGGCACAGAACGATTTTCTCTATGGCAATACCCTTTCGCCACGATCGAGCCGCACCAGGTGGTGTGTAGTTCCTACTCGGAACAGGACTGGTACTTATTGGTGAGGATGCATAGATTCAGACGGTCATCTGTGATTTGTAGATCCGAGCTGACACGGGTACAGGATTGTTGCGGCTGCCAATCCCAAGATGAAGATGGTACCAAGCAGCCACAAGATCGCTAACGGCAGCGTTGTCGATATCTATAGTGGCTCAGTGGATGATCAGTACTGCTGGTGGTACCTGAGACTTGTCGAAGATGCCACCCTTCAGTGCCCTGACGTTGGTCGCGCTGCTGTGCCCAAATTGTAGTTTCAAAACCTGTCCATTGTCAATCACAGTGCTAGGCAGCTGTGACCAAGTCACGCGTGTTTCATTCAACTTAGTCCGGAAAGAGCACAACACTCGTTTGAATAGGAGTGAATGTTTCGAGGTTAGCTAAGAAGCACAAATTGCAATTGTTTTCCGCGATGTTGTCAAAGGAGGTATGGATTCACGTTCCCTCTGGTCCTCTGCATGTGACAGCGCTCGGACCAAGCATCGGCCCGTTTTGTTCCGGCTCGAATCAGGCTTAGGCTGTGTTTCGTGCTTTCCCCTCGCAACGCCACCTCTGCCGGCAGTCCAAGGGTCAGCCAAATTTAAGCCGTACCGATGAGCACGTTTCCAACCAAAGCAGTAATAGCCAACTAATACGGGATTTGCGCCTGTATCAGATAGGCAAGAGGACAAGTTGTGGTAGTGTCGGTCAGCACGCCATCTGTTCCTCCAATTGAAGCATTAAACCAGCGACTCGCACTTGCTCCGACCACTTCTCGCTTTGTCTCATCCCGCATTACCAATCCGCTCCAGCCCACATCTCACGCGTAACTCTTTTACTCCACACCTCGAACATCCATTGAACAACACACAATCGCTATACACCATGGCTGAGCACAAGTACAAGTTCAACGTCTCCATGTCGTGCGGTGGCTGCTCCGGTGCCGTGGAGAGAGTTCTCAAGAAGCTCGACGGTACGCGCTCTCCCGCTTCGCTTTCCCGACACAGCACTGACATGGGATACTCATAGGTGTCAAGGAGTACAACGTCTCTCTCGAAACGCAAACCGCCGAGATCACCGCAGACGAATCCCTCAGCTACGCTCAAGTCCTCGAGAAGATCAGCAAGACTGGCAAGAAAGTCAACTCAGGCGAAGCCGATGGTGTGCCCCAGTCTGTGGAGTTGACAGCATAGAAAGCACAACTGAAGGCTGAGAAGAAATTGAAGAGGAAGAAACGACACGAGGTGATCTTGGGCAAAGTCGAGAAGGCCACGCGATGGATCCCGACTGTTGGCGGCGCGGGTGGAGGAGCGGGCGGTGCTTGATCGAGACACGTGAAGGGCAATGGGGAGAAGACTAAGCGATAGCCTGCGGGAAATTACCTAGATCACTGGCTACGAACGATATGAATCAATCTTTCAGTACACTCTGCGAAGGACCTCAAGCAACGGTGAGTTTGAGAGGGAGCGCACTCGCTCGTGCTAACAATGTCACGACTTTCCAGTAACTGGAGACCAGCAGAATGAGATGAAAGGCATAGGCCACGAAGACAAGTCTGCACGAGTCAGCAGCACTAGCTGGCTCCAGATGATAGACATCGTTTCAACAGGCAGCTACACCGATCAACGATTAAGGCAGCATTGTGAGCCAGCTCTCTGAGCATTGAAGGAGGCCAATGTATGAGCTTTTCGCGCTCAACTTCGCTGTCGCGACTCGAGCGTTGAAGGCTGTGGCTGCACCTGCCTCCAACATTCGATCGCGCGCGATCCCTGCCGCGCTTCGCACTAGCCAAACATTTCTGCTCCTCCAAGGTTCTTGACCACGACATTGTTCCCCTCTACTCGTCACCTGCGCGGTGAGCCCAGCACCAGCGCGTCGAGATGGCTTGTTCCAGCACTGAACCGCCAGATACTGACATCCATGGACTCGCCACGCAACCTCCAATGGACCAGCACCTGCGCGGCAAAGAGCTGTTCAAGCACGATGTTGGCAACACCTTGCAGCACAGGCTCAGTAGTAACCCGCCATCTGAGACCATCGATAGTCTTACCGAGATACTCTGGGCCGCGCAGACCGCCGATGCTAAGAAGTGGTGGTCGCTCGCAGTCGACCAGACCAACATGCAACAATGTGCGGTGGCGGCCGTTCTTGTGTTCATGAGGACCTATCGAACTTCCATTATGGGCTATATCAGTAGCGTGGACGAGCCCGCGACAGCTGATCCTGGCGACACATCAGTTGAATCAGTAGCTACTGGTGCTGAGGTAGACGAGATGAATGTTCAGGACGACGAGAGAAACGGAAATGGGGCTCGGGATCCGATGCTGATTGTTGATGGCATCCAGAAGCCGGACGGCGAACTCATCGTGCTGGACCGCGGCAACGAAGAAACCGACGCTGAGGTCTCTCAGGCAGACAACAGCGACAGTCATGACGCTGCCGACCTCGTAACTGTCAAGCTTGGGTCAAGCGACGCCAACGACTCCCATCTCCTGAAGAATGCAACGAATGACTGCACTTCCAAGCCTCCACTTCCAGCAGGTCGCCCAAGCAAAGCTGAACTGTGGTTTGTCGAACTTCTAGTACCAGCGATCTGCGAGGACCGCGGCGCGTCAACCCCGCTAGGTCACAAGGCGGCACAAGTAGCAGCAAGAGAGGTGTGGCAGGCGCAATCAGCAGGGCAGAAACGCAAATTTGAAGCCGGGGTTCTCGAGATTATCTGCCGCGCAAGAAACCCTTGGCAATCAGAGAAATCGAAGAACCACATGGCGCAGTGTATTGAGTCTTACCGGAAACGAGCCATCAGAGCGTACACATCAATGGAGCATGGTGAAGCAGTCAGCGCCCCCTTCGTCAGGGCTTTTCTGGACAAGAACGCACCTGTTCCCGATTATGTGAACGAGGCTCTTGTGAACTCGGTCATCACTGGCATGAAGAAGAGGAAAGCTTCTTATCCACAATTCAAATTCACGGGCTGGGACGCTGATGGCTCGTGGCTGGATTTCGATCCTGGTGCGTAGACATAGTGCCCATCAAGCCAATTCATCAGTGACTGTTCAGCTAACGACCAGCAGATTCGCAGGGACCTCACAGCTTCGGCAAAAAATGCAAACGCATTGCTAGCGCCAAAAACTTCGTCGAGAAGCTAGACCAGATGCTATGTTCTCTCATCAGGCTGAACCGCCAGGCTTTCCTAGACATTCCAGCGGACGTGTTGACTATGAAGCCGCTGCGCTCGAGGCCACCAAAACGCAAACGCAATTGAAAACGCTGCAACAAAGCACCACGGAACACAGCTGTGTTGCCATTCAGCACAGCCAAGATTGCATGCTGGCAGCGGAGTACTCGTTGAGTGGGGAAAGTGAAAAAGTTGGGAAGGAAGGCGACGCGGATGGACGATGGCGCTCCAAGTCCAAGGATGGATTGCGAGATACCCGAGGCGTCGTAAAAGAATCAAGATAAATACAGAATACCATCGATCTTCACAGTGTGCTGTCTCGCGGTGCCATTGACGGCCCATATGATGCATGTGCTACCACTGTGAGAGTGAGCACGAAGTACGAAATGTGAGGCAGATGGCAGTGCGGCTCCTCCCGCGCCAAGCCTGAGCACTCGCACCTTTCGCTCGAAATCCTCTGCCGCCAACGACTTGACTTGAGCCAGCGCCCATCGACATCTGCCACTCGACACAACAACACCGGTAAGTCGACACAATCCCGCGCATCGGACGAGCACCAGCACCAGCGAACTATTCGACGTCGCATTGCGCACACGACCGCCCCGAACACCGCACGCATCCGCCACAAAATCTCGAACAATCTTCTTGGCCAACAACAACTAACAGATATTCGCAGCCAACATGGGTAAGGGAAAGCCAAGAGGTCTTTTGGCCGCGCGCAAGCTCCGCAACCACCGCCGTGAGCAGCAGTGGGCAGATCTCCACTACAAGAAGAGACTGTTGGGTACCGCATACAAGTCTTCGCCATTCGGAGTACGTACCACCCCACGAATAGATGCAGGAAACAGAGATGCAGAGGAGGCGGACAAGTGAAATGGAGAATGGATGGGCGTAGTTTGAAGTACGGACAAACACTGACAAGAATTGAAGGGTTCTTCCCACGCCAAGGGCATTGTCCTCGAAAAGGTCGGTGTTGAGGCCAAGCAGCCAAACTCCGCCATCAGAAAGTGCGTGCGTGTGCAGCTCATCAAGAACGGCAAGAAGGTCACTGCTTTCGGTACGATATATCACAATCCGAAAATGTAGATACACTGCTAACAAGCGCAGTGCCAAATGACGGTTGCTTGAACTTCGTCGACGAGAACGACGAGGTCCTGCTCGCTGGTTTCGGTCGTAAGGGCAAGGCCAAGGGTGATATTCCTGGTGTGCGTTTCAAGGTCGTCAAGGTGTCTGGTGTCGGTCTCAGCGCCCTGTGGAAGGAGAAGAAGGAGAAGCCACGTTCATAGACGACTGAAATGCATGGGCACGGCTTGCGGGTATCATCGGGCGTTTTGAAGAGCGGCATCATCATGAAAGACAATGGTGTACTTTCTAGCTTGGCCTTTTGCTGGACTTCTGCTTCACGCACCGCAGAGGCTGACGGCGACACCTAGAGCTACGCGATACGGAATGAGAAAACTGAACTTCATTGCCGGGCGTCAGTCAAAGATCGTTCTTCGATACAAACAGTACCACATGATACCCAGCACGTTCGTGTCCGAGAAATGTCCAAGTAAATGTCGAGATTCTCTGATGCATAGAGACATTGCGATAGGACCCGAGTATGATCACCGCTCTCGGCGCCAATCAGCAAATGCCAATATGGTACAACATTGAAGGGCGCTGATCAACATGAAGTCACTAGCAAAGGTGCGCCATTTGAAGCGTATTCGAGCCGTGGCATTGAAATTGTGCTTGATACAGTAGCTACACAAAGCGGCAAATGCGGCAAAATAGCCATGCTTGCATGGGCGAGTTCCTGCAGTGAGGATGACATCGACAACCTCGGCCTGCGGCTCAGCCAAAGTCCCCAGCTTTATCCCCGCCACGCCCGTGTTCATCAGCCTAGCACGACGAGTATCTTTCGAGTCGACTGCAAAATCTATTTAGCAAAGTGCTCACCATCTCATTCCTGGCGACAATTCTCTTGCGAGAAACTTACAGACATCCACAAGCACCACAAACGCAACCATGGCCGCCAAAGCAGCAAAGAACAAGCCTCCGGTATGTTGTGTTTTCTTGCATCTTTACTCATTGCTGGAATGTGCTGACATCATCTCTCTAGGTCTACGTCTTGGGCGTGGGCATGACCAAGTTCATCAAGCCCAGAGGAAAGGTCGACTATACTGGTAAGAACTGTTTCCCATGCAAAGAAAGAGCCATCCATTGATGCCTTTTGTCAAACAGAGCTGGGCTACGAGGCAGGCATCAAAGCACTTGTAGACGCACAAACGAACTACGATGACATCGACGCTGGCGTTGCATGCTACTGCTATGGCGACTCCACCTGCGGACAGCGAGTCTTCTACCAATTCGGCATGACACAAATCCCCATCTACAACGTCAACAACAACTGCTCTACTGGCTCCACGGGCCTGCACCTCGGCCGCACCATGATCGCAGGCGGCATGGCCGATGCAGTCCTCGTCGTGGGCTTCGAGAAGATGAACCCAGGCTCTCTTCAATCCTACTTCCGTGATCGTGCCAACCCAACCGGCACCACAGGCCTCATGATGCAAGCAACCCGCGGACGTACCAACGCCCCCGAAGCCGCTCAATTCTTCGGTAACGCTGGCCGCGAGTACATGGAGAAGTACGGTGCAAAGACAGAAGACTTCGCTGAGATCGGCCGCATCAACCACGAACACTCAAAACGCAACCCATACTCCCAGTTCATGGACGAATACTCCCTCGACCAAGTCATGAAATCCACCATGATCCACGAACCCCTCACAAAACTCCAATGCTGCCCAACCAGCGACGGCGGCGCCGCCGCAGTCCTCGTCTCCGAGAAATACCTCAACGAGCGCCCCCACCTCCGCGAGCAAGCGATCCTCATCGCTGGCCAAACCCTCGCAACCGACGCTCCAAGCCTCTTCTCCCGCTCCTCCATCGACCTCATGGGCTTCGACATGACCGCCTACGCCGCCAAAACCGCCATGGAAGAAGCCGGCGTCAAGCCCTCCGACGTCAAAGTCTGCGAACTCCACGACTGCTTCTCCGCCAACGAAATGATCACAATCGATGCAATGAAATTATGCCCAACAGGTAAAGCCCACGAAATGGTCCGGAACGGAGACATCACCTACGGCGGAAAAATGGTCATCAACCCCTCCGGAGGTCTCATCTCCAAGGGTCACCCTCTAGGCGCAACAGGTATCGCTCAATGTGCCGAACTCGTCTGGCACTTGCGAGGCTGGGCCAATAACCGTCTCGTACCAGACACTACCGTTGCTCTGCAACATAACCTTGGATTGGGAGGTGCCGTCGTCGTCACAGTTTACAAGAGAGCAGATGGCGCTGCACCAAAGAAGGTCAGCGATGAGGAGGTTGCACAGAAGACTAAGATTGGATATAACCCTGCTACGCAAGCGAGGGGTTTCACGAAGAAGCAGGCGGATGAGGTCAGGAGTAAGAGGATGAGGAGTGATTGGGCACTGCAGGATATTGAGAAGAAGGTTGAGTCGCGGTTTTAGATTGATGACTACTTTATATGTGTGAAGGAAGGTTTTCAGCTATATGATGTATGATCACAGAAATGAGAAAAAAGCTTCTTGATTGAACAGTATGAAGTGTCCCTTGGGTGCTCATTTTCTACGATTTGTGTACAGACATGGCTTCCACGAGTTGCATTCCTCCATCGGCATCGACGGTCATCTATGCGGACAGTGTCACGAATTGTTTAGATCAAGAAACTTCCCTCTTCAACAATAGAAAATGAGGCACTTTGGTGGCGAATCGAAAATCATATATTCGCGCGAAAAGCTCCATGGCTTTGCGGACTATTCATAGTATGCCATGATGTATTCCCCCTTCAGCAGGATCGTGCTTATTCGTAACCTTTTTCGTCAGAACGATCATGCATATCTTTTCTCCTCCATCATCCTAATAATACACTGCTTGCACCTTCTGGCCACTCGGCTCTAGCACTCTCAGTGGCACCCCTTGCGGCCCATCTCATCGAAGCCAGCGCTACAGCCGCCTGGGTCGTATCTTGATTGTTGCGGAGCTGTTGGATTTCGGCGTCTCGCGTGGCGACTTCTCTCCATGCTTGCTGAGCTCGCTCTTCAGCCATATGAGCATCTTGCACGCATTCGTACAAGCCCCACGCAAGGCTCATGCTCGTGCGTCGCATTCCTGCGAATTGCTCGAGAAGCTCGGAAGCTCGATCCACAACGGCCTCAGCATAATTCATGAGTGTCTGTCGCGCCGCGGTCTCGTCGGAGAGCTCCGATCTCGCGACAAGACTTTCCAGCCGGGCTTCGATAGCTTGTCTCCTGCATAGCACAGCTTGCTCACTAGCATCGAGCAGACTCCACTATAGCCTCGCACTTCCGCGCTCTGCTGTTGTCCTGCCTACGCGACCAGCGCGCACTCTGCTTTCAGAAACGCTGTTGTCACCAACCCTGCCGATTGAGCGACGAGGCGCGCGTGGTCTGGAGCGTGACAGATTGAGACCCATGCTCATCCACCACTCCTCCGGCACATCGTCTCGTGCAGCGAGCCGTTCCACAATCCTGCGCATCGAGTCCAGATCCTGAACATCGCCAGTCAGAAGTGCTTCAGAGACCTCTCGCTCTGAACGAGCAGCTGGCGGCGAAACAGGGTGAGCTTCAGGTTCGTCCTGCGAAACCTGTGCCGACTGTGTAGAATCATCCTGCTGAATGGTATAAAGAGCGCGCATTTCAGCGGCAGCTTCATCCGAATCGTAACCGTCGGAGAGAGGACCATCCACTGGCCGTGCTTGGTACTGGGGTGGAGGCGAGCGGTTGCGTTGGCTGTTTTGCACCGATGCAAGTGTATCTGCCGTGAAGCGACGAAAGTAGTCATTGACTTGGCTCCTCGTCTCGTTGGCAGTGTCGCGGATAACCTGCCCGTAATGGCGCCGACCAGACGGCTCTGTGTCATCTTGATCTTGTCCGTCACGACTTTCACGCAGCTGTCGCTCACGCACCCGCCTCGTGGTCTCAAGCATGTCACGAAAGTGCCTGCGATCTTCCTCGGAGTGGTGTCGCGTGGTCAGCACACGCGTCCTGCCTTCCTCCGACTCCAGAGCCTCCTCGATCAGCCGGAAACCAATATCAACACGAGCGGGTTCTGTAGCCAAAGCAAAGCGATTGCCATCCCGGTCGCGTATGCGCTGATGACGAGCTATGCGTTGACGACCTTCTGGGGTGCGCATCTCGTGGAAATAAATATCCTCGGCAAAAGCTTCTGTGGTGATCGCTTCTGCTTCCGTGGAAACCATCTCATCCTCTTCGATGTCTTCGCAGCCCTCGCCAGAATTCTCCTGGTTCTCGTCTCCACTCTCCGGATCGGTGATTTGTGTGCTGCTGCTCGAAGTGTTGAAGGATCTGCTGGCAGCAGCACTGGCGAAGCTGCTCTCCGCACTCGGCAAGGACTCGTCTGGGGTGATGGTTGTCCGTATGATCTCCCAGCCATCGCCGGGTGTTGGGCTGCGTATCCGATCTCCAAGTCCATCGACCGGCGAGTCGGGTCGCCAAGCATGGCTGAGAGGGTGCGCACGGCGGAGTGAGGGTCGGTTGACGGTGATGGTGTCTGACTCTGGCACGAACAAGCTGTCGTCTCCTGACGCTTCCAAAGGTGGCGTGGGAAGATTCCTTCGACGTGCCTCTTCTGTGTCGTTCCGATGTATTGGCTCCGGGGAGCGCAAGATGCGCAATGGCTCATTTGGGTCCAACACTATAGTGTGGATGGGCTGAGAGAAGCCGTCGTGGTCTGCGGTAGGAGTCGACGAGATTCGCTCCTCGCCAGATTCAGTGCTTTCAGAGGCATGCACTGTGAGCAGTTCTCTGTTGCCGCGCAGACGTCCTGTCAGCATGGTCTGTCGCATGCGCAGCTGGCGTCGCCGTTGGCGTTCGCGCTCGGCGCCAATCTCCATGTACTCATTGTATCGACGACGCGCGGTATTCGGGTTGGCATCTCCTCCCCAGTAGTTGCGCGACTCGGGCACCGGGGGCGGAGGTGGCTCAGATCTTGCTTGACTGGAGTTCTGCTCAGCAGCTTCGAGGAGGCTCGAGATAGGCGGCACACGTCGGTCGTCACGGCGTCGCGGATCGTGCAGTCCATTAAAGCCGACGGACGGTGGAGGCGATCGCTCGAATCGTGGCGGAAGTCCTGAAGGCTCGCGGCGCAGGCTGGCGCGATTCACCCTGCGGCCATGGACCGAAGGCCGCCTGCGGATTGTTGAGCGCGCAAGAGTCGGCGGCCAGAAGTCGTTCTGTTTGGGTCTATTGCTGGCGCATTTCTCGTCGGGATCGCGCCAGATGCTACACGTTGCGTGGTGACATTAGCCTCAGGTTCGCGTTGTGGCGTGGCTCATGCGCGGCAAAACTGGGTCGCGACCAGCACGCGCCCAGCGCGAGCGCATGAGCGCAAGAGGTGGAGTTTGTGTTTGGAGGGGACGTACGGAAGACCCATGGCGGGGCGGAGGGCGCGAGAGACGGAGTGGAGCGGTGCGAGCGGTGCACGCGATCAGACTGCGCTCGTGAAAATAATGCAGCGGGGTGGAGGGGAGAGGTGGTGATGGGGTGCGTGGTGTTTGTGAGCGAGGCGAGACTTGCGAGCTGCGGCTGGGGGATGCGAAAGATGTGGAGAATGGAGATCTTGGCTGTGCAAGCTGCTCCTGCCTGCTGCGCGACATGCTGCAGTAGGCTGCCGCACCGCACATCACCTTCCGCGCGCTGCAGTTACCCGACCCTGCCGGCTCCTCTCTTTGCATTGTCTTTTGCAAAGCACCGCGCTATGCTCATCGTAATGCTTCCCACGGCAACACTGGTCAGGATGTACGCTGAGTCTCCGGTAGGTTGTGCTGTGAATGCGCCCAGGAGAAGCGGGCTTTTGCCACCATGATTGAGCTGGGCCTGGAGCGCATATCCAAGCTGCTGTCGACAACAGCATTGTCATGGCGAGCCGTGCATGTCGCGGGAACCAATGGCAAAGGCACCGTCTGCCATCTCACGTCCGCTCTGTTGAATGCGTACAACCACTCGTCGTACCGCGAGAGCCGATCGCAGCCACCCATCAAGCATGCGAGATTCACGAGCCCACACTTGGTGGACCGCTGGGATGGCATTGCCTTCAGTGATGCGAAACGACCAGTCATGAATGTCGTATCGAGAGACCTGTTTCTGGAGCGTGAAAATGCTGTCAAGGCATTCAACAACGAGCACAGCATCAATGCTACCGAGTTCGAATTGCTCACCGCCACCGCATTCCAACTTTTCCAACAAGAAGCAGTCGATGTAGCAGTCGTCGAAGTTGGCTTGGGCGGCCGTCTCGACTCCACAAACGTGATAGGAGAGCCTGTGTCCGGCTCCACGGAAACAAAACTCATTCGCAGACGTTTCAATCCTGCCAAATGGCGCCCAAAACCTCTCATCACTACCATCACACAAATTGGACTAGATCATCAGGCCATGCTTGGCAACACGCGGCAAGAAATCGCAACGCAGAAGGCCGGAATCATGAAGGGTGGTGTGCCTGTTACCTGGGCCGCAGACCAGGAGCTTGATTCTCTATTTCACGCCCGAGCCAAGGAGCTCAATGCTCCTGTTGTCACGTACAAAGATCTGCCTGTCGAGACTGTACACTTGGACACCCCAGCCGCGAGAAGGGTCAACGGTGAGCTCGCCATCGCCTCATCATGGACTGCGTTGTCGGGACTGGGTAGACTGGATGAGGCAGAGGAAGCAAGGCGGTCAGGGACCCCACTCCACTCCTTGATCTGTGACTGGCACGAAATTGTTCGAAGTTACGTGTTTCCTGGTCGACAGGAGACTGTTTCTCTTGAGCCTATCATCGGACGACCGAGAGAGGCTCTCCTCGATGGCGCTCACAATGAAGATGGAGTGGCTTCATTGGCAGGTAAGGTCGCTTCGCAGCTTCGATCACAGGGCGGTCCGATCGTATGGGTGGTTGCGCTCTCCGAGTCCGCGGATCGACAACCTGAAAAAATGTTGAAGCCTCTGTTGCAACAAGGCGATCGCGTGGTCGCAGTCGAGTTTGGTCCTGTCGACGGTATGCCTTGGGTTACGCCCAAGCAAGGAGAAGTGATTGCGAAAGCTGCGCAGAGCATTATTCCAGATATTGATCCGAAGAGTTTCGGCACTGATGTGAGTGCTGCGCTGAACACGGCAAGCCAACTCGCAGACCAAATCGAAGGGCATGTGGCGATATGTGGAAGTTTATATCTCGCCGGAGATGTGCATCGATTGCTGCGAGGGGCGTAGGAGGCATAAGCTCACAAAGTGTCCGAAAATTGAAGGTGATGATTAGATCGAGATGTTCTCATCCGCAATCTCCATGCCTTCATCGCAAAGCAATTGGAAAAGATCAAGCCTTCATACTGACCAGCTCCTTGGCTCGTCACAGCTGCAGCATGCTCACATAACCAGCATCCGCCTGAAACTTTTTCCAGAAACATACTGACGCCTCGCATTTCCGGGCATCGGTGGTTGAGCTCGACTAACCACCACTACTAACCGGCTTCAAACCCGTCATCCTTTCCTCCAACCTCACATGGATGCCTTGAACCCTTCTACGCAAGCACAGCCACAAGTGCTTCAACGAGTCAGCGCACAACCGAGTAAGTCCGAAAAAGAGCACCCAGCACGATGGCACTCAAACAAGCCAAACCGATTGCGGGTTGCGCGACTCGTCAACCTTTCTCACCTTCCGAAGCACAGTCCTTGAACCCTGTCCCGAAGTTGCGGATTCTCCCCATATCTGCTCGAACTATATAGAGTCATGGTTCGCGCAGGACGGGACAGTGATGAAAGGAGAGAAAACACGGGGGACAAGAAACGAAGTCGTCGAGAGTACACGGCACGGCAGAAGAGCCGCAGTAATGATACAACAGACATGTACTTCTATATGTCGGAAGCACACTATCAGATATGAGACACCTGTCTGATGAGAGAATATCTTCAAAAGTGGTCGATTCTCATGCCATGTCGCTCGCAACTGCAATTTGCGATCCAAGAGAAACTGCATATTTCAACGACTGCACTGCTGCGCAGAAGATAACAAGCAACATCCTACACCCTCACTATATCCAAAACGACCACCAGGCTGAACTAACTGGTTGATGCCAAGCAAAAAAAACAGCGATTCATGCACACAAACTTCCATGTAGCTCAGCTGGCAGGTAAGAGGGGAACTGAAATAGTAATAAATAGGTGAAACCCAAAAAACTTGCAGTGCTCCCATCACGGCGGCAACGATTCAATCGCTGTCGCGACATCCAACGGTCGTCGATGCTTGACGCAACCGTCGTAACATGTGCAAACGACATCTCGTTTGAACTTAGGCAGGGTCTACTCTTACGCACGAGAGATGGCAACAGCAGTGTCACCATTCGTATAATGATATGGATGGAAGAATGCAAGACAGAGTGCGCATTCATGTATACAAAAACTCTTCGAAGCATTCATTCACTCTTTCTCTCTCCTATTGTTATACATTCCCAAAGAGCACGCATACTGCCTGCCTCTAACCTCCTCTCTACCCATCCATCCATCCATGCCTTCCCCTCTATGTGGCAGATCCCGATGAACATGTCCCCGTCTCCCTCTCCCCACGTAGGTTCGATGCAATGCAGATAGAGTGCAAAACTGGAAATGATGCATCTGGGAATAATCACTCTCTCCTCCCTCGTCTTCCTGTAAAAACTTGTTTCTTCTTTTACAAGTAACACCTCGTTGCTTTGTAATGCATAAAGTTACTCCATCAACGCCATCGCTCATAACAATAAAGCAAAAGCACGTATACTATACAGTTTCTCCAAAATAGTGACACAAAGCTCGTTGATGCGCAGCCGCCATCGCAGTGTTGATGCAAAATCGACAACAAATAAAAACTGCTGCGGCACTGGGGGATGTCGTTACTCGGTAATGGTGTTCATGAAGGTCTTGGGTTTCATGCTCTGCTGCTTCTTTTCTTGCTCCTGCTGAGCTCTCTCTTGTTCTGCAATCACGCCACCCTACGGCTGTTGTTGTTCTGCAGTGAGCGAGCTCAGCCCAAGCATGCTGGAGACTGGTTTTCGCTTCGTCTTCGCCTGTTGTAACCTCGGTGCCCCTTGAATACTGCGGGGCTCTTTCATCAATGTCGGGTCCAGTTTGCCTGGTGTTCGCCCGGTGACTGTTTTGAAATCTCCAGGAAATCTGCCTGTTGGTGGTGCCGCCGATGCTGAGCGCCACAAGTGGTCCGAGGTGTCGCTGAGGAAGCTCGTACTGGATTTCGAAAAGAAGCTCCTGTGCCCACGATTGCGTTTGGAGAGAATGATCTCGTCGAAAAGCTTGATGCTCGGATCTTCAGCGCGCGTCGCCTCCCGCTCGTGAATGAACTCATTGAATGCCTGCGTCTGTCGCAGCATGTTCATATACTCGCTGTCGCCATGTGGTACACTCTTCAAGAATTGGTCCATGTTGAAATGGTAGATGAGTCCTTGCTTTTTCCGCTCGCCAGAGGCAGGGTGCATATAGCGTCGGTAAGTGTAGAGCAGTGACGCGAAGCACCTCACGAACGCTGCACGAACTTGATCTGCACGGAACGCCACAGGGCATACAACGCAGACTGATGGTGCACAGCGAGCGTGGATCGTAATCCCGCAGCCTGGAAAAGGGTTAACTATTGCTCCATACGACAAGCAGGGAGACCACTCACCATTGCACCTGAACAGTTCGTCATCGCACCTCTCGTCGCAAATCGTACAAAGGGTCCGTCGGTCGGCCTGTCTCCGTTGCAGGCAGTGACCTTCCACCCACTTGGTCATGTCGGTGTCTCGGACGGTCTGTGTCATTGTCGGTTGCATGATGGTGCTTGCCGCGAGCGTGCTCTGAGCGTACACACTCGGCGCGTAGCTGGAGCCCGACAGGCCACCTCCTAGGGTGGATGTGGACATGCTTGATTGGTGACCAAGAACTTGTGGGGCTGGTCCATGACCAAGGATTGGTGCGCTAGGTCTGCGGACTGTGTTCATGCGATCCATGCCAAACTGATCCGGTATGTTAGTCCTATCCGCTAGAGGATTTCGAGCATGAAAGAGAGAATGTACCGTAGAGTTTCGCCTGCCCGTACTATCGGCAAAGTGACCTGAGCGCTTCTCGCGTAGCGAAGCCTGCAGGGCAAAGCCGCTGTCGTTTCTCGAGACTGGTGTGCTCGGAAAGTTCATCGACACAGGCGATGGTGCTGTAGTCGGCGAGGGTGGCGAAGCTCCAGAAGAGTTGCTCTTAGCACCGGTGGAGCTGGTTGAAGGCCGGTCGCTACCAGGTCCTGAGCCAGGCCTCTGCACGAGGAAGGCATTGCATACTGTTGCCCTTGAGGTGGAGTCTAAGCTTGATGCATCGCCGAATGTCGTCGAGCTCTCGCTGACGTAGTTTGCCAATGTGGAAGGGGTCGGTCTTGAATTGAAGACTTGCGGGTTCTCGGAAGAAAAGGAATCGTGCGGGAACGTCTCGATTGCGTACGCTGGAGGGCCGATCGGTACACCAAAGCGGGTGTGATGTGGAGCTGCGGCCTGTAGCAGTGCTTGGAGTTTCCGTCTCTGTGGTCGTGGAAGTTGAGTCTGATAATCAGTGCTAGTGATGGTATTCTCGTCAAGATCCACCAGGCAGTAGTCATCATCTGGAATCTCAAGCTTCTCATACCGCTTTTCCACGCCAGCAATATAAGGACATGGTGCTTCAAGAGCCTGAATCAACCTGTACGGGAGCACCGGAATAAGCACTCCGGTCCACTTGAGGGGGTAGAGCAGACTTTGCAGCGCTGAGCATGCCAGTTGCAGCATCGCAGTATGCGACGAAAGCAGAATGATCCTAGATTCTGCAAGTGCATACTCGAAAAGAGCGATGATGTTCGGGATGGATAGGCAGCGGAAGAGCGCGTAGAGGTCGGTGTTTCGTGACCCAGGAAGTTCGTTGATCGCTTCCTTCCTCGCGTAAAGCCGCAGGTCTCTGACGGCAACTTCAACCTGGGTAATGGATGTGATGGGACTCAGAGCTTCAATGCATAGATTGCACACATAGCGCTCGAGTGGCTGCCACAAGCCAACTTTCGGAGAACTGGGTGGAACACGCAGAATGGCGCCGTTCGTCATCGGCACAATGACTGCCTTGAGCCATTCCTTCCAAAAGCTCGTAAGGCCCCCATCACGTCCAAGGACGCCATAAGCGCGGGGAATCCAGAACCCAGTGTCGCCCTCTGTGAGACCGTCGATTTTCGAGGCAGCTCCGTGTCGTACAGGCCTCAGAAGGTCAGTCATAAGGCCAATCTTTTCTTCCACAGCACTAATGTCCTCTTCAAGTTTCTCCCGCTCCGCTGAGCCCAACTCGTAATTTGGAAGATCTGATAAAAGCCGACTGAGCTTGGCTCTCTCAGAAGATAGACGTTCCCCAAGACTTGCTGCCAACTCGCGCTCTTCTTCACTCATATTTGCTTTTCTCCACTCATCACACTCCTTCTCGAGTCCCTCAGATGCTGAGTCACTGAGTGGCACCCACATAGTCACGCAGATGCCATGAAGCTTGCTGTTGTCCGAATTTGTCATTGTGAAACCATGCCATGTGGATCTAGGCCTCTCATCTGAGGAAACCACAGTGACATCGTTCGGGAACACAAACATTGGTACATAGTCCGGGAAGGGTGTGCGTCGTTTTGATTCGTCAAACATGGTCTTCGTGGGATAGCGATCGAGGAGCACCGGCTCGTATCTTCGCTTGAGTGGGTGCATGTCTGCGGGCGTTTGAAATGGCTGCGGCGTAGGTATTACTGAGTTATACCCGCTCAGTCTTTTGGACTGTCTCGCGGAGTTTTTGCTCATCACGGACGACGCCCGTTTCATGCTGTTCATCGTCGACAATCGCCTTCTCAAACTTCCCACGCCACTCTTAAGGCTCGTGTGAGGAGTCTCATCTTGTGTAATGCGCACCGTCTTCGGTCGTTGGACCTTTGCTCTCGCCGGAGGATCCCTGATCACGGCACCTGCTGCAACGTGGATATCCTCGAGGAAGCTGTCTCGCTCCGAAGCGAACTTCTTAAGCGCCTCTTCGAAAGCGTCGTCGCTCAATCCCGACCCTCCTATGGTGCCTGCCTTGATCGTCGTACTACTGCGATTGCTGGCCGGTAATCGTTCCTCCGTCACATTGATGATGCTGCCCACGCTCTTTCTCGCTTCGAAGCTGTATCGCGAACGTCTCTGCGTGTCATTGGGTGACCCTGGCGTCGTCGGTCGTCCTGAGCCATGTTCGATGGCGAGCTCGAGATCCTCATCGATCGTTTCTTCTACCGGGGCAGCGGGAGCTACCGCAGCGAACTTCTCGTCAAACACTTGCGCCGACTCGATGCCCGCAATGAAAAAGTAGTCGGCGAGCGGGGCGGAGGTGTCGCCATTGGGGGAGCCTTTGCTCGAGGCGTCCTTGTGCGATTTGGCGGCGGGAGCCATGGAGTGAGGAATGCTGCACGCGTGATCGAAGGAGCGGACGTGCAAGAAGTGCACAGGGTGGTGGGTGGAAGGCGTCGAGTGTTGGTGGTGCTAGTGCTGGTCCGGCACGCAGTCGGCTACCTCATGGAGCGGTGTCGCCAGGAAATATCGTGCGCTGCAGCATGTGGTTGTTACACAAGCGCCAGGTGGAATGGCTGCGCGGACCCGCTCGACAGCCGGCTGGTATCACGTAGGAGCCGGGTGGGCTTTTGATTGCTGTGGGCGTTGACCTGCAGCGCCGTCGATGCTGGCTTTCTATGCCCGTTCTGTCGCTCACACGTGCCTGGACTGGCGGAAGAGCGAAGTGGAAGAAGTGTTGCTGGCTTATCTGCGGAACCAACGGTCGACCGCTCGGCAACTGAGCGCTCGTTCGTATCGCGCTGCTGGGCGACGTCCAGAGCAGCCCAAACAACGTGGGCGGGGCGTCAGCAGTTACACCGACCGGGACAGGCCAGTGGCAGCGGAGGATGTTGGCGGAGGAGAGCTGTCAGTGTGATTCCTGCTGTCCGGGCTGGTGATCCGGGCGATGCTGAGGTCTGTCGCTGGGAGGGTGCTGGGTGCAATATGCCTCTGTCTGTGCAGTCGACAGCGCGCTTCCTACAATACTACTGCTGCTCCGGCGTCCGAGGGACCACTTGAGCAGGGGCTTCAGGGCAAGATAGCCGCAGCAGATGCCTGAAGTGCAATGGGTATCCTGGACACGCTGCAGAAGTAGTTCCCGGCCGCTGCTCCACTCGGTCTGCGGTGTGGCTCAAGCTGTCCTCCTCGATCAAGACTGCGTGGCGGGCCTGCCCACGACTGACTCTGACGCTCGCGGCAATATTATCGAAGGGCTGGCGGTCCGACTAATGGGTGGATGGGTCGTGGAACAGGACGGCAGCAGGAGGCAACAACGGTAGCAAACGACGACGACTTCAAAGGGATGATAGCCACGGGATAACTCGTCAATCATCAACCACAGCTAGCAGTTGCTCGCGGCGCTAACGCTGGCGGGCTCTCAGCGATCCCAATCCTTTGACGCGATGTCTAGCGCCTCTGCAGCCATACGATTGCTGCTCCTCGCCAAGCCAGTACACACGGTATGCTTTGCAGTCCAGGTACGTACACCGTCCCCCCCCCCCTCCACTCCGTTGCCATCGCTAGCCACGACGCGACGCTGCTGATCGCCTGGGCACACCTCGTCCTCGCTTGGAGCAGAGAGCATCATATCGCTGCCGCGCACGCAGGGGCTGCTCTGTTCACTCGAGTCGTTGTCTTGTGTGAAGAAGAAACACGCGCCTTCTGTACGCCACAAATGTCTCACACACGCACAGCAACAACGCCGAGTCACGTTTGTGCATTTTGCCAGACCAAACGAGTCTATTTCCGATGCTATACTTTAACGAATCCCAAGCGTCCACCGCGCCGACCGGCATGCTGGACGATTCTTTCTCTCTCGATGTGAACACCAGCATGCCACATCCACATCTGGTCAGGGCTATCGGCCGCCCTTTCCAGCTTAGCTGATCCTGCTAGCCCAAAGTCTTTCCTACACCATGCCGGGGCTCGTGGTTCGGCGAAGGCTTGTCCACGTCGCTTCTCCTGTCAACCGGCCCTCGGCACCCAGCACTTGATTGCACAGCAGCCGCTGTTCCTGCACAAGCGCCTCGTCCGCTGCATGCCATGCACGGCATGTGCAACGTCCGCGCCAAAATCCACCCAACGGCAGTGGTTCGCTGCAATCAAGTTTTCAGGACAGTGAACACCAGCATGGCAGACCGTTCATCACAATTGGCAAACATACGGTGTGTGTAGTAGCGCACTCCTCCATTGGTGGCATGGGCAAGGGTGGCCCTTCTTTCGCCATCTTCTCCACCTCTTAGCCTCTGTCACCCCAGCAGAACATCCTGGAGCGGCACATGTTCTTAACGTCTTGTGTTCCACTCTGCTACAGGCACAAAGATCACAAAAAAGTGAAATGCGACATCATGTTTCAGTAATCACGGCCATCCATGGCGAACTTCTGATCTCTGCCTCTCTTGGACAGCAGTATTTGAAAAACCATCCATCATGTATCTTCACGATGAACACGACCAAGCCCCGCGGACGCGTCGAAGCGAAGTTTAGTCGAGCCCGTGACGGCCGAAAAGAGCATGGCCGTCGCCGATCTCAGATTCTTCATTATCTCGAACAGGAAAGACATGGGCTTGTAACTTTCCAGCTTTGAGTTGCACGTTGTCAGCGCAATGCGGGCTCAGTTTGCCTGATCCCCGTCAAGAGGACATGTGGCACAGAAAACCTCCGCTAGCAACATCGACCCTCAAACTGTTTCGAAAGGCGTGTGTCGACACCCACAACCACATCCTTGAATCTGGCAGCAATATTTAGGAGGTGATACGAGGCCAGCTCACTAATCGACGCGGCAGCGGCCGAACCCGAGACTGCACAAAATCACTGTGCCGCAATGTGCACTGTGCTCGTAAACAATCAATCAACGGCTCGCTGGAGAAACATGCGCTACGGAGCAGCTGAAACATTCGGACCCTTTTGTGGCTCAAATCAAGAAGCTTCGAGGGGAAGCTTGCGCCATATCAAATATCGGATACGCTTTGATGCGCTGTCAACTCACAGACTCTGTGAGACCGTAAAATGAACACGGGAGAGCGACATCCAGCATGACGTTCAATATATCACGGCTGAGACGGAGAAACTCTCCATCGAAAAAAGCTTTCCATCCTGATCCCTCTCACACGCGTGCGCGCTGCGCAACACGAGAGTTGAGAGAGCAAAAGTTCCAAAAAATCACCCCCCCACAAAGCCACCACGCGACGCCACACTCCTGAACCATTGGCCACCGAGAGTTCACGTTACATGGCAAGTGCCAATACCATACGGGATTTCTATCGTCCCCACCGCCGCACGTTCGGCAGCAGCAAGCCGAAGGATGCAACTCCGACGCACGCTACACAACAGCAGCATTTTCTAGCTTCTTCCTTGCGGTGGCTCCTGCGCACCAGCTGTGGATACGATAAAACCGGAGCAAAAGTGAAAGAAAGGTAAACGAACAGGCACAGGAAAACGCCACGTTCATGGTCAACGCTTCCTTTTCTCGTAAGCGTGAACCCGCTCGCTCAGCATCCATTGACAGAGGGCCCGAATATGGGACCGAAAAGTGTCCCGTCGCGTCGGCATTGTCACATCCACGGCGTTGCATCCGCCGTCTGGCTCACGAGAGGAACGATAGATATGAATTCGCATGTTCAACTTCATGCGCAAACTGCTTGATCAACCCCAGGGACGGCGAAATTCACCTCACAATCTGCGAAACTCTGCAGAAATGCAGATCACATTCTATGCAGATTAGTCGTAGATATCAGTTTCGAGTACATGATTCTCCACTCTTCAAGGAAAAAGCTCCGGAGTCCCTGACTCCCTGATCTTCTCACGTGGAGACCAATTGCATCGTCGTCTCCGCATCTTGAGAGTATTATATCATGTGGAGTCATCAAAGATCAAAATACTGGAGCATCGAATGATGCGCACGAAATTGTGATTTGTTTCCGCGCCAAGACAAGCCGAGTGTCCATCTTCAGGGAAGAAGCTGCTGACGGCGTGGACCGTGGGCGGCGGTCAGTCGTAACTGTATGCTATTGTTGCTGGTCCGTGGCAGATGGTTGCCTCATCGTCGTTGGAGGTATGGAGATCTTGATGTAAAGGCCAATCGCATGCCGTATACGATGTGCTGGTGCGAGACTATCGCGCACAGTCGACTCTCCTGTAGCTCATGAGCATCGCACCATAAATGGATGATGTGAACGTGATCCGCAAGGTCTTTCCCTTGGGGTTATCGAGAGCGTTGGCTGTTGGTGCTGATCGTGTGCCGGTAAAGTCTCTGGTCCACACCGTTCGGCGATGCGAATCATAGATCAATCGAAGAGCGCACATGCCCAGTAGGGTAAGGATTTGCTCTTCTTTTCAACGGTACAGTTACAGCAGTGAACATTCTGTGCGTTGTAGCATGTCTCCAGTGCCACGTGTAGGTCTAGAGCCCCAGCTCTTGTTTGGTAGCGAGTATTCTTGCCCGATGAGACCACTGGGGAGCCTTGTCTAGCAACGAACGCGGATCGTCGATATCAACACAGATCACTGGCGAACTCATGGTACCTGCAGAGACATTCATCATGTGCAAGCTCATGCTTGACACCACCTTCAGCCGATTGGGGGTTCGGACACGTCCCTGCGTTGCTTCGAAGTGAGATGAGTGTTCCAGACCACCGGCTCTGAGGCGTCACATTGGGTCACTTCGCAGCGCCATGACGTGTTGTGCAGAGATGAGCTCCAACTGCACTCCAAAAAATACGTGTGGCTTGATCCAGCACATTTCACAGCCAGACTCGCGTCACTCGCCAAATTTGCGAGAGCTGAGCTTCTGAGACCTCCTGTTCCGCTCGGTCATTGTGCCTCGTTGCCCATCTCCTCGCTGTGCAGTGTCTTCACGAAGGCATGCTCAACTCATCGTCCTCTACTTGACAACCAACCAGTAGTCAAGCTTCCTGGCTCGCCCATCGCGTTTCTCCAGTCGATGTTCAACAGTCCTAGGGGCACCTTACTGCCCAGATCCTCGCTCTTATCTTTTTCGGTCACCAAAAACATGACCTGCTCTACATCTTGCGGTTTCAATACTACCGCCTCTTTTCCCTCTTCTTCGCCATTCATCGCTTTCCCGCTCACGCGGTTGCTTTCTTTTAACCAAATCTTCTCCAACACGATACTTGACTCTCCCACATTCTCCAATTGAGCTTCCAGCACCCACTGTCGTGGGGCATCTTTTTCCCGAATCTTGCGTTCTGTGACTTTTGACCGCACAGCGAGAAGTTGTTGCGAGACGAATTGGTATAGTTTGCGGAATGTGCGAGCTCGTCCCCCGCTCGCTGCTGCTCCATCTGGAGTGTGAAGCGTTTCGGTGTAGCTGATTGTCACCGCGAGGACGTACTGTCCTTCATCTTTGAGCTCGTGACGCAATGTGCGCTGGAGTGTATTTCCTGGCTCGATGTGCTCCTCCTCTTCTGCTGATGCTTTGCTGTCCTTGTTTCCGCTTTCTAGCTCGAGAGCGATGCCTGTAGGCTGAATGGGTGTCTGAAGCTCGGCGAGGATCTTGATCCCGCTGACAGTCTTGCGTCCGGCGCCTTCTCCAGCCGGGAGCTCGTTGTTGACGCAGAGAGTGCACGTGAAGGTCTCGCCAACGTAGGCTGCGCCAAAGGCGGAGGGAAGCGTGAGAGCTGTGGTCAGTGGGAAGGTAGAGTTCTCATCGGCACTGGGGTAGGCCAGCGAGGCATTGGGAGGGATGTCGAGCCCATTGCCAAAGGAAGTATGTGGCAGCGGCGTCTGCGCAGCGAGGGTTGGACGCGAGAGTCGCAGGACCTTGAGCGAGAGACTGTGAGGCCCAGACACAGTGCCCGATCTCCCTCGGGCGTGCTGGGGAGCATGCGGTGGTGCCGCCATATCGGAAGGTTGTGGATGTCGTTGAGGAAGTCGAGGCCTCTGTGCGTTGCTGCTACGTCGTCATCGTCGTGATGCTCATCGCCGCTCCGGCGCGGTATCACCAGATTCACCAGGCGAAGTCGATGGCAGCAGGGATATCACAAATGACGCTGGAGACGAAGCCAATTACGTTCCAGGGTCGAGGCATCGGCATCGGGTCCGAATAGCAGCCATCGCGATTTTCTCTCCCACTCGTCGATCTCTGCTCCTACGTCAGAGCTATACCGGTGACGAAACGCCTCATTTTTGCGGACAAGCATATGCCCACGGCAACAAGCCCGGCCACCCACGAGATGGCGCATGATCAACAAAATCATCATGCTGGCATCGTCGATGGTGGTGGCAAAAATGATTATATTCTTCTCCAGCGCTTCCCACATTTGCATTTAGCTAGCAATACCCCAAAAGGTAGGCCTAAAAAGGCGATGATCCCAACATCATCTGTCTGCGTGAAGCATTCTTCCCCAGCCTTCGGAATCGTGTTAACAGAGTTGACTAGGACGAGGCGTCGTTGCGGGGGCACCCATCCCCGCTGGGACGGTCATCGATGTCTCGCCGGTGCTTGTGCTGGGCATAGTGGAGAATATCGAGCACATAGAGCAGACGCAGTTGTTCAACTACACCTATAACTGGCCGTCCAAGAATTCCATAGGAGAGCCGAGGACCGCGCAGGCCGTTGTCTTTGGTCTCGGATCGATGTTCAATCACTCTGCCGAGGAACAGAATGTGGGCTGGAAGCGGGACCTGGAACGACGAGTTATCGTTTACCAAGCCTTGAGAGATATCCAGGAGGGAGAGGAGCTCTGTATATCATACGGAGATCACCTCACTTTTGTCGACGCGGACGGCCCAAGAAGTCCGGTGACAGAAGAAGGCAGTGAGGTCCTCGGAAGGATCTCCGTGGAAATGTGACCGGCTCCGGAACCAAGATGATGAAGCTCGTTTCTGGGCAATGTTATGAGACCACGGCACCAGATATCCGGATACTACAGGAGTGGGTGATTATTTCTGTCAGAGGGAGGAACCAGTAGACGGATTTCACCTGCGAAGCATTCTTCCAGCATCGGAGCTGCGGAGGCGGTGGTCACAGTCCGGCTCCGAGAAATGTACTGTTGCATACTGTACAGATTGTCTTAGCATCTAAGGTGGCAGCATCAACGTTAGCAGTCATATTTCATCATTCACGGATTACGAGAGCAGTCTACTCCCTTCGCTTGCAGTGCGAGAACCGCAGGCAGGACTAAGCCATGTCGAAAGCACTTCAGGAGAGCATTTCGCCAAATCTTAGCGCTTGAGAAAGAACTCAACATTCTCACTGGGCCCTTAACTGACGGACATAGGCTTCTTTGGGCGATCATGGACTGAAATGGCTCCCAGGCAAGCCTCCAATGCACCAGGGTCGACTGCCTTTGGGGTCGTTGAAACCGACGGCGGGCGACAGGTCACAGCGAGGCCCCAAGAAGGCCATACATGCTAGCAATCGATCAAGCGATAATTGTGATGCATTAAAGGACCGATCAAGAGATCTCCTGAAGTCTTTTCCCTGCGCGAGGTTCGTCAGCTGTAGAACCCTCAACGAAGGCTTCACGTGTAGGAATTTCACAAGCTAGCCTACTCCAATGGGTATATGCTGGTCCCGAATTCACAAAGCAACATTTCTGGAGACTTAACATCGTGAAAAGTGTCTGCACACAAAAGTTACTGACACATCGCGATAAGCACAAAGGGCAACGCAAGAGCATTTTTCGTGATCACATATCTCCCGCCAAGCACTGACGTTGACGACCCATACCGGCATATTAACGGATCGGCGCCCAACGACGCGTCGATGAACAGATCCATGTGGATCGCTATACCATGATCGATCAAGAAGCACTGGACACGAAAGCGGAACTTCCGAGACCCGTGGACACACAGGCCTGATAAGCCGGACCTCAGGAAGCAGGGGGACGTTCTCTCGTATCGTACTCACAGCCAACAGACTTTCGTGCTTTCTACCATTCCTACTTGGCATCTGTCTGTTACACACTCCACCATCCTTCCTCGCTCCCCTCTCACAACAAGTACCTATACGTCGGACTCAGATCGCCCAGCTCGGTCTTCTCGTGCTCCGTCAAACCAACATCCGTGACCGACTTGTCCCTCTGTCGATTCTGCGACCAGCACGCGAAGCCATAGATGATACACGAAATGATGCTCAGAATCGTGAAAGCGATGCAGATCGAGTAGCCCGTCACGTACTTAGGCGCATCTTTCTTGAGGAAAGCAAAGACGGCGATGATACCGCCGATGTTGCCGAAACCAACTTGCCATGCAGATCCGACAGAGCGGCGATGGTGGCCTCCGAGATTCATGTTGAACCAGCAGACGATGACAGGCATGGCGGAGTAGGTGCCCATGGTGACGAGGAAGAGAGCCGCTGGAAATAAAATGTTAGTGATGTGATCCCTGCAAAAATGTCATACAGTCACAGGCCGTGTAATGCTTACCATATTGAACAGTATTGTTATTGTGAACGCTGATCAGAATCGCGAATCCAGCAATGCTGATGCATATACTAAAGACAGCGAAACCGAATCGATGTTTCGTTGCGTCCGAGAGAACAGCGAGCAACATTGCATATCCGAATGCTGCGGCCCACGGTGGTACGGAGTGAAGTTGCGTCTGAATAGGATCGTAGCCATAGCTTTGAATGATTCCAGGAGCGAAGTAAGCGTATCCGTAAGCTGGAACAATGAGACCAAAGTACATGAAGCCAGCGACAATGACCTTGTAGTCCTTGAAGACATTGCCGACGTCCTTGGTGGTGATGGATCGCTCGACGGCCGAGCGACCCTGATCCTTCTGAAGTCGAGCTGCGACATAGGCCTTCTCGTCGTCGCCGAGCCATTTGGCGTCTTCTGGGAAGCTAGGGATGAGGAAGAAGAACAGGAAGGAGACGGCGACTGTGAGCGCGCCTTCGAGGATGACTGTGGATGTACTTAGTGTCCATTACTGCAACGGAATGTTGAAGAGTACTTACAGATCCATCTCCATCCTTGATAGCCTTGCAATCTGTGTTCGACAAATGTTAGTATTCACTCGTGAGCGCGCCAATCTGAAACAAAGCTCTGACCACGTAAGCCGAGCTCTGACTTCACTTACCCGTCCATCTTTCCAATAGCCGCCGCCAGCAACCCACCAAATGCACCAGCCAGAGTCGTAGACGAGAAGAAGAACGTGTATCGCTTCTGCGCCTCATGTCTCCGGTACCACATTCCGATCAAGTAAAAGCAACCCGGAAACATGCCCGTTTCGAAGAGTCCAAGGAAGAATCTGGTAACCAGCAAAGATTCATAGTTCTTCACGAGACCTTGCATGATGGTGACGAAGCCGAAGAGGAACATGTTCAAGCTCAGCCAGACATTTGGTCGGAACTTCTTGAGGAGAATGTTGCTTGGGATTTCGAAGCTAAGAGGACTTATGTTAGCAGTGCATCTTTCGATCGAGAGTGGAGTAGATCAACGTACAGCACGTAAGGCACGAAGAAGATCACGAGCGCCGTATTGTACTCATTTCCTTCGAGCCCCAGTTCCTTGGAAAGTCCGAGTACATTAGCATTGGCGATATTGACTCGGTCCAAGAAAGCCAGAAGGTACAGAATACACAAGACCGGAATAATGTGAATATCGATTCGGGCTACCAGCTTGCGCTCTGTAGTATGCGGCGGACATTCGACATGCAAGTCTTCATCGTAGCCTTGCGGTTGATAGGTGATGTCGTTGGGCTGCTCGAAACGTTCCGATGAAGTCGGCGAATGAGCAACCTTCTCGTCGGTTGAGCCGAACGGTAGCCGCATCTTTGATTATGCGTCGATCTGTTGAGCTGGAGTCCAGGAGAGAAGCAGGAAGCCGAAGTTGGACTTGATGAGTCGCAGCAGTAGTGCAGGATATGTCAGCAGAGTCACAGAAACGAGGCTGAACGAACAAGCTCGCGCAAGCCCGTCCAAGCGATTTCGAAGACTTCGATGGTGGCGTATTTTCAGCCGTGCGAGACACAAGAGATGAACCAGACCTCAGAACATCCGAAATTCAGAGTGTCAGAAAATCATGAAATGTTGAAAGACTCAGCAGAAAAGTCGCTGAGACCTTCTTCGGCCGGCGAGACGACGTGCATGTTCTTTCGCTCGCGTGGCACGCATGTAACCGTAACCGTGGCAGCACTTCACGCTTGGTGCTGGCGGAAGAGCAGATCCTCTCCTCATTCTGGCGCCGACAAGCGAGATTGTGGAGAAGAAGGGCGGAGGATGCTGCACCTCATTCGCCGACGTCGGAGCTTAGGGCTTCGTTCCCTCGTGTCGTTTCCTCGCGGGACGTTTGCTTCGGCTTAAAGATGGCCATCGGTGTCGGATCCGGGAGGCGTAGAGACGTTCACAAAGCCGTACTTTTAGTGCTGTCAGCTGAAGGAGAGTCTTGATGGTTTGCATGGGATATGGTCAGCAGGATGATGTGGGGCTATACCAAGAGCAAGGTAAGCGGCAGGCTCCACACAATGCCTACCAGTTGGCAGTCGCGTTCAGAGAAGGTCACTATTTACAACGCACTTAGCGTTGCACATTTCTGGAAGGTGAGGAGAAAGAAAGTGTCGTATTTTCCTGTCCGAGGCCATGATTTGCGCTAAGGCGAATGCGAAAGCATAAATCGACCAGATACCAACCAGGGTCACTCGTTGTGTCTTCAATGGACGCGAGCGATTGTCATTGACTCCCAATATAGCCAACGAGGGCCACCTCTCCTTGTTTTCGACCCTTGCCACTACTTGATTCTCTCCGCAGTTGCCCAATAAACATCCTCCACTGTTCTCACCAGCCCCGTCAAATCCGCCATCTTGAGCTCGCTAGACACGATTGTTAGACTTCATGCGCCCCCCAAACATCCTGGAAATAGTGCGTGCGGGTAATCTGATGGTGGAGATCTTGGGGGCAGAAATCAAGGAAGCATGCAGCAGAGAACAACAAAAATGTGTTGGGGCAATCATGTACTCACCCTGACCTGATAGGGATCAAAATCTGACCGATCGCCGCCTCCACGTCCTGCAGCAATTGGTCTTGACAAGCTCGAAGTCGCTGGAATTGTCGTTCTGTCATGGAAGAGAGTTCCAGCAATGGCACAATACAGCCATGCCTTCGACTCTGATACCTCGCTGGGTTACCATTGTTCCGGAGAGTCACATCGATGGTCGCCCAACGAAACTTGGATGTACGATTGGGAGAGCTGAAATCGAGATGCAGATTGCGGAGACGCGCGAGGTCTATCTTGCTCAGGTTGTAGAGGAAAAGGAGGGTTTCCGGTGCCATGGTGAGTGTGGACTTGGCATTGAGAGTTGCGGGAGGTTGAAAGATGAAGCTCAACTCGAAACGCCTGGTTGTATAGAAGTGCCCCAGAACTTCCTTCCTCATTTCTCTACTTATCCTAGACAGACATCAGGAGTTTTGCAGAGAAAAGGACATAAGGTGCTTTATTTGGACTTACCTCGCCAATGGCGGTTGAGTGGGCCGACAGACGACGTCCGGGAAGCTGGCGAAGTACAAATCATATACTTTAAGCCTCAACTCGGGAGGGAGGTCCATGAGCTTGTGAAACTGAGGGGAAGCGTCGGCGCTATAGAGCATTTCCTTGAGCTATAGAATACCGGTCAGCATTGGGCAAGACCTTCGATCCCTGTACGAGAATGGCGATGTACCTCTTTCAGCGATGCCTCCTCCCACCCCAGCAGTTTACGACCTTGGGCAAACTTTCGTAGTGTCTTCTTGTCCAACGAGCGATAGTCAGGCCGCGAGGTCCATGCATTCTTGGCAACCTCGAGCATTCGGGCTTTGGTCCACGATTGAGGACAGTGATATCCAAGTCTGCGAAGGTGATCGCCGAGTTCAAAATGGCCGTAATGATCGTAAGCGGTAAAGCGCCAGTACGAATCGTCAGCGCGCTCCATGTTCTCGTCCGAGGCGATGTCGATTGATCGTGTCAAGTAGATATGAGTATGTGTTCTGCGTCAGTTGATGCTGTCGGGCTGTATTTGTAGGCTCGTGCTTTCGTTGTTTTGGGAGAGAGTCGAGCTGGGCCACGCCTTTGCGAAGAGCCTCTGTGGTATCGGCGTAGAAATAGTTGGTAACGCGAGATCGAAGATTGAACTAAGAGAAGTGGCCGTCTGACAAGCAATCAATGTTGTCAGATCGATGTTCCACCCGGACAAGCGATACATGGAGTGTTGATAGGGCTCAGACCGGTAAGACTTAGAGACAACCATGTCTTACGTGGAATCTCAGCGCGCGGTTCGTTTATGATTAAGCCCAAAGTCTTCGACCGAGAACCGAACACGGTGCCAAAAAGAGGATTTGTTTGTTTGCTGGAAGGTCTGTCTCACTAGTCCGCAGTGAATGTAAGCCGCAGGTTCAAGAAGCTTCACACTGCTGAAACACGCTGAGATGGCGTCCCATCATGCGTTGGGAGAAGTTCATAGTAGTATAATCTAGCAAGCCCTGAGTTTGGAACCAACAATCGCTCAGAGACCGTGAATTTGGAATGAGCCTGCGCTTCAGGTCAGCACCACGCTGTAAGTAAGGCAACGCTATGAGAATCAAACTCAACACCAGCATATATCAGGGTTTCCACACTGCCCCTTCCCGCATGTAAAACGCGGAGATCGTGCATGATCTCCATGGAAATCATGTCGACTCAGCATCCACGATCTTCGCAGTCCTCAAGGCACGACGCATCATCCTTCGCTTAACAGCTTCGACTCTTGCACACCTGCGAGCGTATTTATCGAAGCTCGAATCTCGCGCATAGTGCAGGGCTCTCCAAATCGCATATCCGATATGATTCATGTCCTGTGCAACCAACTTCCACTTTCCCTCTCTGTCCACGATCTTCTGGCATATTTTTCTAGCGTCGCGCAGAGCATCTACTTGCGATGAATGCAGATGGTTAATGGACACTTGTTTTCCAGCTCCGTCAGAAGCAAAGTCGACGCTGTAGTCAGATCCATCTTGGCTAAAATTGATATCAATCGGCGGTATCAACCGGGATTTCTGGTTGGTAGCGCCGATGTTCTTCGTGTTCCAGTCTGCGACTACGACTTGTAGTTTGGTGATGCAGCCGATGAGTTCGGGGGATGTGCGGGTGAAATATGTTTCCATCTGCGGCCCCATCGCCAACATGGAGCAGGGCAGAGAGTCACGCACCGGGTCTCCAAGCCAGAGTAGCAGGCGGAACGTGCATTCGCTATAGAAAAGCTTCAACGTCTCGGCGCGAAGTTGCTTACTGGCACACGCAATCGCTGGTTGCTTGGGCGCATACAGCGGTTCCTTGAAGTCCGCGAAGTACAGAGCATAGATATGGTTGCGCAATTCTCTTGGCAGCAAGAAGAATGTGGTGAACGTCCGCTGGTCGTCCGCTCGCTCAAGAGCCTCAATGAGCCCCCCTCGGGCGTGCTCTTTCGCCGCTGATTCGTTCCTGGGCATCGTAAGACCTCTGGCTCCGAGAAAGCTTCGCAGTTCGTCATCACTACAATGAGCGTATTCGAGTAAACCGAGCTCAGAGGGTGACAAGTGCTTGCGGAGTTGCTGAGCGCTTGCATCAGATGCGATTTGTGCTCCAGGTTCGTTTGGCACGTTCTCGACTTGGTCTACCGCCGCGGCGGAGTCGTGTGGGACTTCCCAGTAATTATGATAGATGCCCGCTTGGTCTGCCATGATGAGCAGCGATACTTGTGATCGGCAATGCAGTTGGTGATGGCTAGGAGGTTGTTGCGCATGAGGCTGCGAAGAAAGAGGCGCGCAGCGATCGAGATAGTATGATGTCAGGCGACCATAATCGAGGAACTTGCAGCCAAGTACGTGTGCACTCACTTCCGTATTGACAGCTGAAAGTGAGGCACCCGTTCAACGTGAAGATTGATAGTAATACGTACGCATATTCACTGACTGCGCCTTCGCAATCATTCTCGACCACTCCTCAACGCCATGCTGTAGAAACGCCGCTCTCAATGCTGCGCAGGTGGAGTGTATCGTCTACCACATCCGAAATAATAAATGCCGCTGTGTTATGCAAGGCCGCCCGTATGTGCACATCGTTTTCCAACCACATAATGACGCCCATTCCAGTCGTGCCGTCCTCGCTTCACTATACTCTCTCAGCTGCTCTCCTCCTGTAGCGCCCTCCCTTCTTCCTGTAGCTTGCCAATTGCAGCTTTGATTGACTCGAAAGTCAGCATCGTCGTCATTGCAGCAGGAACTGCTCGAATCATGTTTGTTCCCATGCCGTTGTAAAATGCCCGCCATCCTTCCTCCTTTAGTATGATGCGAAATGTGTCCAGCACGCCTCGATAACGCGGCTGATACGGCACGCCGTCAGTATTCGCAATTCTCCTCGAACCGGATATACTCTGACTGTGTCTACCTACACCATTGTGCGCGTACTCCGGGTGCAGCCTCTGCTGGGTCTGCAGTCGTGTGCGGAGTACTTCGTGGGGATATGTCGCGGATGTGGCGCAGACCTTACTAAGAAAGGTTGCAGCCAAAATGCCAAATGTGTTTTGTGCTTCCGATGCAGATGTAGGAGAAGCCCCCATTTCGACACCTGTGAACTGTTGTTTGAAGTACTCGTACAATGGGAATTGAATCGCAACGTGGGTAAGTCCGAGGAGGGCCGGTGCAAGTCCCGAGTAAAATGCTGCCAGACCTTCAGACCTGTACATCTGTCGGGCAGCGTCCAGCGTGCTGGAGTAGTGCCAGGGTGTTCGGTGGCCGTCAGAGGCCGTGCGTGATATTTGCGACATTAGTCGAGTCTTGATCACCCAGATAGGATTCGTCGTGATGGTACTGCATGCTCCAGCTGTGACCGATGCATAAACTCGGGCCAGCCATTTGTCTCTATTCGTTTCGCCGTAGCCATGTGCGTAGAAATATTCCCGGCTGCTGTCATATACGGCCATATAGACAGCCCAAGTTGGCAGATACCCAAGCAGCATTGGTCCCAGTCCGCGGTACATGCCTTTCACTCCATCTTGCCGAATGATAGCTCTCGCGGTTCCAATCATACCACGGTATACTGCACTGGCAGGCGGACCTTTTGATTGCAAGTTCGGGTTCAGGAAGGAGCCTTGTGCCTGCAATTTCGTCTTGATCACGTCCAGTGGACATGTCACAATACCGCTCGCCATGCCGGCCATTGCCCCCGAGAACGAGTTGATGCTCGCATTGGAGAGCCTCGTTGACCATATTGCAAGCTTCGGGTACGGCGAACGCTGCACCAATGTGGATCTTGTGTATTGGCCGCCATCGGATTGCGAAGACATGGCAGAACTCGGCGGGTCCTGCATAGCCCGGAGAGGGCACTATCGTAGGGAGTATATCCTCACGATCATACTCGAGGCGATGTGTTCCAGGTGAAGGAAGAGCAGCGGTTGCACAATATTCTGTTGAGTGGGCGATCGGGTCGTTATCGTGCGAGCGGCGGGGTCGGATGGAACGATGGGCAGTCCCGTGATCACAGGCGAGTAGCTGAGGGTTGGTCGCACAATGCAGTCGTAGTCTTAGGCGTCAGAGGGGAAAGGATGGTGTGTATGTGTCGGTGTCGGCAGAGCGGGCAGAGTGAGAGTGGTCGCGAGGGTGGAGACTCGGCCTTCTTGCGAGCTGTGACGTTCGGGTTTGGTGCTTTGTTGCTCACCTCAAGCTTTCGTCCGCCGGCGAATGCCCTGACGCCGTGAGCCGAACCGTGCGAGCCAATCAGCGCAAGCAATTCCTCTTACACTCAATGTCGAGAAAGTCTGGCTTCATATCATCATCCAACAGCACGACATCCCCACCACCGCACGACCTCCACGCCGCTCGCAATCATGTCGGTCCCTTCGCTCGCCCCCTATATCATGAAGCGGCCATGGCTGCACAAGTGGATGAAGCCATTGAGCCAGTGGTACTTTGACAACGCCGGATACAGGAAGCTGGGTTTGAGGTAGGGCGCCACGGAGAAGAGGAGAAAGAGAGCAGATCGGACACAGAGAGGCGCAGAAGGGAGTGTAGCACATGTGGCTAATGTATGGGCTACTACAGGGCCGATGATCTGATTCCGGAGGAGAGCCCAGAGGCACAGCTTGCGCTCAAGCGTCTTTCACCTAAGGAGGCATACGACCGTGTCTTCCGCATGCGAAGAGCATTTCAGGTAATATAGGAGCATGAACTCGAGATTATGGAGGACAGAAGGGCTGACATATGGACAGTGCTCGCTCGCGCATCAACTTCTCCCTAAGGAGGAATGGACCAAGCCAGAAGATGTATGTGCAGACCGCATACCGTGCAAGCGCATTGGCTGTTATCGCCAGCATTGAGACCCAGAGTGCTGACTTGTGTGCAGGATTACCCATACCTATCGCCAATCTTGAAGCAGATTGAGATGGAGACCACGGAGCGCGAGGACCTCGAGAACCTGCAGATTACCAAGCCTAAGGCCAAGTAGAGAACCTGTATACTGGTGGCAGAAGTAACACGAGGTACGGAGCAAGACAACATGTGTATATATTGCAGCGCGCAGAAGTTCACAGCCTCGCTTTTGCTCAGGCTGGCATAGAGCAGAGGAATGATTGTATCAACACTACAACGACCCGTGTCACGTCAGCAGCTTTACTCTCTGCGAGCAATGCGGCTGCATGTCTTGTGCTTCCTTGCAACATGATGTCGCATGGGCGCTGTCGATGACATTTCTTCCCATTTTGGCCACAGCGCACATGACTTCGCGTTCGGACGCGCCGATCTGCGTCATTAGGCTGCAATGCGCATCTCCTTTTGCAATCTCACTCGTACATTGCTGCGCAACTCATCAACTCTGGCTCATGTTGAGACTTTCTGCAATAGAATAATTCTGGCTCAGTTGTGCTTGTGTTGGCGCATAGCAACGCTTCAGTTGGTCGGTGCGTCCGTGCCCGCCAGTCGACGATTCACATTACCTCGCCTGTCGAGGACAGGGACTGAGAGAACCATCACAATGTCTTTAAGAAGATCAACCCGTGTTTCGAGCAAAGCAATTCCCGACGGAGTTCCTAATGGCAAGCATGACCCGTTGCCCGCGTCGATGCCAGCCAAGCGAGGGCGCAAGCGCAAGTCCACAGAAGAACAGGTAGAGTCCGCAATCCAAGCGATTGCGAACACTACTAAGACCGCGAAGGACGTGAAACCAATGCTTCCGCCTCCCGCGACCCCAAAGAGCAAGCGTAGAAAAGTGGCCCAAGATGCCGACGTCAAGCCACCACCTTTTACTCCTACCCCTTCAGCAATAGGTCTCATGACGAGCAACAGCACCCAAGGCCAGAACTACAGCACAGGCGACATCGATGACCCAGCCCCTCCTGCTACTAGACCAGTACATAAACACCACACAAACGCAACCCTGGTAACACCCGGTGGAACGCAGCTCCAACCAGCATACTCCAACTTCGAAGAAGCATCGCCCTCCAAACCCGAAACCCATAAACCCACCTCCAAAACCCTCCTAGACACAGCCTGCGCCCACCTAATCAAAATCGATTCCACCCTAACCAAAAAACTCAAACCCGTAATCGAACAACACCACTGCCACGTCTTCTCCCCCGAGGGTCTCGCCGAGAAAATCGACCCCTTCCGAAGTCTCTCAAGCGGGATAATGGCCCAACAAGTCTCCGGCGCAGCAGCCTCCTCCATCAAAAACAAATTCATCGCTCTCTTCCCTCCTGAATCCTGTCCTAATGGCTTTCCTCCACCTGCTCTTGTCGCAGCCACGGATCTTGCCACGCTTCGTACCGCGGGTCTCAGTCAACGTAAAGCGGAATATATCCAAGGTCTTGCGCAGAAATTTGATTCTGGGGAGATTACTACGCAACAGCTCATGACGGGATCAGATGAGGAAGTCATGAAGACTTTGGTCGCGGTGAGGGGTTTGGGAGCGTGGTCAGTGGAAATGTTCATGTGTTTCGGACTCAAACGTCTAGATGTGTTCAGCACAGGCGATTTGGGCGTGCAGAGGGGAATGGCAGCTTACATTGGTAAAGACGTCGGGAAACTCAAGGCTAAAGGTGGTGGGAAATGGAAGTATATGAGTGAGAAGGATATGTTGGAGCTTGCGGAGCATTTCAGGCCGTATAGGTATGTTGTTGTCCCTTCATTTTCTCAATCATATCCTGGCTTGAGAGTTTCGAAGCCTCGAGGCTTCGAAGTCTCGAGATGGGAAAGTAGAGCGCATACTGACAGAGGGAAACAGGAGCCTGTTCATGTGGTACATGTGGCGAATCGAAAATGTGTCGACAGCAGCGATTGAGGATAATGCCGAGGAGTAGCAATGCGTTTACAGCTGCTGGAGGAGTAAATGGTAGACGACTACAACAACCAGATTATAGTTCCGTCTACAGCTCTTGTTAGAGAGAAAAGGCTTCTTTGCAGTGCATTTTTCGCATTCGTAGTACTTGAACAGCGGACCGACGTTCGTGCAACAACAGGACCGCCCTTCAGCACACTGGTCCGCTTCGCCCGATCGCACGCTCAGTAGCACGAGAAGGACGAACATTTGAGCTTTGGTCAAAAATTTCCCACGCCATATCGACGCTGTTCTAATACAATGTAAATACATATCGCAATAACAGTCCTGCAGAGCGCCTCGAGCAATGCAAGCAAAAGACATCGCGCACGAGCTCTTTTCTGCGTGAAGGTCGTCATAAAAATCTCTCTATCTGGTTCTGATTGCATTTGTCTCCACATCTCTAAAGTCCCTTCCAGCTGCCGTTCAACTTAGGCGTTCGCTGGAGAGTCCTTTCCAATCGTCGGGTTGTTGCCCGAGTTCATTGGTACATCCGAATCGAGGATCTCGCTGGGTTTGTCTGTGTTCGAGTGGTCAGCATTGATTCTCTCGGTTTTCCGAGTCGGTTGTGCAACTCACCATGTCTAGCATAAAGATGATACTCCTCATCTTCGTACTTTCCAACCTTCCCTTCCTCGACTTCCTTCCTTGTCAAAACTTGCTTGGACTTTGGCAGACCCATAGAGACCAAGAATGACATGGTATCCTTCCATTCTCGCTCTCTTCTTGTCTTGTTCCACTTGAGCTCTTCGCCCATGATGTCGATGACTTGTGGTAGAGCCTCGACGGCAGCTTGTGCGTTGAGGAAAGCCAATCTTGTCCTTCGTGCGAGGACATCGACAGCAGACTGGGCGTACTCGTGGCGGACAGCGTAACGGATCTCGCCGTCGACGTAAGGGTAAAGCTCAGAGATACGGGTACCTCGGACGGGGAAGCGGTTCTCGGTAGGGGCACAGAGGGCGGCAACGGTCCAGGCTCTGTCACCGTAATCGATGCACAAGTGCTTCGCCACTTCGGTCTCGAGGCCGTAGTGCTGGATGACGTTGATGAAGAGTGTCTTGGAGAAGCCGTGAGCACCAATCAAGCGAAGAGCATGTGTTTTGCAACCTCCATCAAGTTCGAGGTTCTCGTGGAAGCCTTCCACGCCAGAGACAAGAGGTGGGTTGGCAACGCCCTTTGGCTTGAGGCCGAATTGCGTAATCGCTTCATCGACAGCCTCCTCAGCCATTTGACGGTACGTGGTCCACTTGCCACCAGAGATGGTGAGCAGGCCGGATTCGGAAGTGGTGACCAAGTGGTTGCGCACAAGACCTTCAGACTTGGCCTTGTTAGGATCGCGGACGAGAGGACGAATACCAGACCAAGCGGCAAGAACATCACCGCGGCGGACGTTGATCTCAGGTTGCAGGTAGTTTTGGACTTCCTTCAAAATCCAGTCAATCTCCTTCTCTTGTGCAACTGGGTTGGGCTCGATTGGGCAAGGCGCATCAGTGGTACCGGCAATGGTGTTTCCTTGCCATGGCAAGAAGAAGATCACACGGCCGTCGGAGGTGCGAGGATCGATGAGACCCATATTCGAAGGCGAGTAGTATCCGGGCAGAATGACGTGAACACCAGAGCTGGGAGCAACGATCTCAGGAACTTGCTGGTCGTCCATCTTGCGAAGAGAATCGGTAAAGGGTCCAGTTGCATTGATGATACCCTTTGCCTTGATCGAGAATTCCTCAGGAGTCTTGCCATCCTTGTCCTGAACGAGATCCTTGACTCTTGCGCCACAAAGCTTGCCGTTGGCATCTTTTTCGAGACCAGTGACCTCCATGTGGTTCACAAGAGTAGCGCCGTAGAGAGCAGCAGTCATAGCCAGAGAGATATTCATGCGAGAGTCGTTGTGTGCACCATCGTAGTAGACCAGAGCACCCCAGAGGTTCTCCCTCTTGAGCATGGGGAAGGCATCCAGCGCCTTACTCTTGGTCAAGAAGTACGAGGTTTCAATGTTTTCGGAGCCAGCGAGGAAGTCGTAGAACTTGGTTCCAGCCCAGAAGTAAGGTGCTTGCCACCACTTGTTGACGGGAATCATGATCGGGAGCCATTGCGACAGATGAGGAGCGGTGTCCAGGAAGTATCTTCGCTCGCGGAGAGCTTCCTTGACCAGTTTGTATTGATTATAGTCCAGTTCGAAGACAGCCTTCTCGAGATACCGCACGCCTCCGTGGACGAGCTTGGTACTCTTACTGCTTGTCCCCGCAGCGAAATCATCCTTTTCGACCAGCGCGACCTTCAGTCCTCGGGAGGCAGCATCCAGCGCGATACCAGTTCCCGTAGCACCGCCTCCGACGACCAGAAGATCATACTCTGAGCCGCCTTCGCTGTTTGTCTGCAGCTCTTGCCCCAAAGCTTCTTTGACCTTGTTCTTGGCCTGGGTGAATGCAGCACCCGCGCTGGCTTTCAGATCCTCAATCTGCTCGCTCCTGCTCTTCACGCGCGGGAAGCTTGGTGGGCGGAAGACTCCTCCCTCGCCATATGTCGGTGGTGGTACAGCCGCAGCTTCTAGGCCGGGCACGTCTCGAGGTCGGTAGACAAAGTAGAGCGTGCCGGCGCCGACGGCACCAACACCGGCGGCTGCGCCAGCATAGCGCAGCAACGTGCGTCCTCGACTCCGGGCTGCCATGCTCTATGGCTCAGAGAAAGGGGAGCAGAAAGAGCGAGAGGAGTGGTATATGCGACTCGGGAAGTGGTCTGGCTCCTCCGAGCGCTCCACCGCAGTCAGCTCCACCGTTACGGCGTGATGATGAATTGGGCGACGATGATCTCTGGGGTGTCACTTCGGGATTGCTGCGGTCAATTCATTGTTGGCGGAGAAGAATGGGTGCGTGATGCAATGGGGGCGCGCGTGGTGGTCCCCCAACGACAGCAGAACAAGTTCTTTTTGCTCGTACACTGATCCTGTCTACGCGAGCCTCTCTCCCCCATTGCGCTGCTCTGCGTCACCTTGCCGAAGCTGCATTCTGCCGAGCTCCGCTGTCACATGCAAGGGTCGCACGTGCAAGACTTGAGCCTCATCAGAAATGCTGCCCATCGTCAATTGACAGGTCACCAGGAGTCGAAGATTCTGCTTCATCAAAGCCAAGACGTGCACTGTGTAGAGGGCAGACTGATCCCTCCATGTCGGCATCATCGAGATGCAGACCCGCGCTAGGCTTCGTCTCGCCGGATTGCCCAATCGAGTGTTGCCAGCATCGACAGCGAGCATGGACTCCTGGACGCCGCCAACAACCTCACCTGCTGTTCTTATGCTGTTCTTCTACACGCCAGCAGCCGAATAGAAGCGACTATATCAACCAGGACACCTGCACATGTCAGCTCTGCCCGATCGTGACCGGTAACCGGATGTCTCATTTTCCGGCATGGCAGCAGCCCCCAAATTCTTGTGCGACAAACGCTTTTCCAGGGCGCATTCTGTCCAATGTAGGCGATTCCTGCTCTCATCACAATCACAATCATCAATGCCAGCATCAATGTACAACCCTCAAATCCTTCCGCCAAATCATTAACCCGAAGCTCCGCTCTCCGCCACCTTCACGAGAGAAAAGGTGCGACCGCATCACACTCTACTGATCAAGCTCCCAAGCCGCGAAGGAAGGCGCATACCAAGACGCTTAACCTCCTCTCCTCACCCCTCCCCAAATTAGCGTTCCATCCGCCCCCAGCTTCATTTCCCGGTCAACAACACCGATCAAGACTTCTGGGCATTCAATTGAGGCTTGCAGCACTGCTCCTTGGCAAAACAGTTGGCGGCATGTACACAGTGACTCGCGCGTCACCCGCGTTCTTTGCCTCCTCCTCCTCCGCGGCGGACCGTGTACGAGGAGAATCCTTGCATCACAGATCACGAATCTGGAAAGCTGTGCTGCTTTGCTCGCTGCGCCAGGATTATGATCTTTGAATTGCGATGTGCTGTGCGGGGAGAGGTCAGATTCCCTCTTCCCTGTCGCGGTTTGTTCGCTGCAGACACAATCCAATGGTACCTTCAACGGTAAGCTCTTTCTTATCACTCGTCGTGTATGTGCCACAACATCGTTCGTTACCCAGTTTTTCGCTTCGACCGATATGCTTCAAGGTTCCCCAAAGATTTCATGCAGGAAACGTGCATACAGTTTTTTTGTGGAGAGCTCTGAGCTCCGCCAAAGGTACCTCACGTCGTGTGAAGGTCTGAACTCTGAAGATCCGTCGCGTGCCGGACACAATGGCGGCGCAACTTGGTAGCGGAAACACAGCAGCAGCAGCAAAGAATTGAATATGATCGCTACAGAATTATTATCCTGCAACGAAGTTATGCAAGAAGCGAAAGAGAGAGCACATCTGTGTGATCGGCGTGGTAGTAATATTTCGTAACCATACATTAAGAACTGAGCGTATCGCCTGTAGCTACGAGCTGGTCTTTTTTGTCGTCGTCGTCCGTCGTCCCAATACACGACCATGCCGGTGGGCCTGTTCATCCTCCACCACACCATCGAGATATAGATACGAAATAGGTATGTCTGCGCAATGATATTGCACATGCTGTACAGCAACATCTCATTTTTCAAACAACAACATCATCCTTGCGACTCCACAACACACGCTAGATCGCAGCGAAGCGTCTAGTATGCGAGCTGGCCACGGACGGCACCAGCAGTAGCGTTGATACCCTGGGCTGGGTCGGCGAAGTTGGTGTGGACATCAGCGTTGAATCCCTTAGGGTTGGCCTCGATCTGAGCGACACGGAAACCAGCACCCTGGTCCTCGCCAGTGGCGTTGTTGGTAAGACCGGTGACGAATGGGCCGGTCAAGCAGCCGACGGAGACGCGGTAGTTCTTGCCAGCAACTGGCTGTGGGTTGGGGAAAGCGATTCTTGGTGGGCCGGACATGCCGCGGGCAGACTCGTGGATGTGAGTGGCGGTCCTGGCTGGGGAGCTGTACTCGCCGCGGATGTTGTAGAGGCGGATGTAGTAGCAGATGGTGTCGAGCTCGCTGTTGATGCCGAGGTCGTAGAAGCCGACGGCACCTGGGAGACCGCCAGTCTTTGCGTTCATCATGTTGACGACCTCCTCTGGGACGGCCTTGACGCGGTAGGTGCTGGTGAATGGGATTGGGAAGCCCTTAGCGCCCTGGAAGGAGGTTAGTCGTGTTCAATGTTGACATTCCAAGAGACTCAGCGCTCACCTTGTAGTATCCATTCTTGTCGCAGTCCTTGTCGTAAGTTGGCTTGCTTGGGGTGCCATTGTACTTCTTGGTGGGCTCTGGGGCGGCAACGGCAAAGCCGGCGAGGAGGGATGCGCAGATCACGGAGGCCTTCATTATGAATTATGTGTGTGGTAAATCGTTTGGATGGGATGTCAACGAGTGTGTTGTTGTGAAATGCGATGCTGCTGGATGAGAGGAGTAGTAGAAGACCAGCAGACGCAAGGTACTTATGCCCGAGATTCGATCTCCTATTACGGTTGCGCCCAAAGTTACGCGGATGCGACTGGTACACGATACCCACACATGGCGCTGTGCAGGCCAAGTCTCCAAGAAACACGATGACGATCGACGCGTGCCCATGGACTGGCTACATTTGGAATTTCTGGGCACAACATCACCACCGCATGCTTGCCGCGATGGAATGCATTTGAGTCCGTCTCATGCGGAAGACTCAGTACCCGGCGGAAGCCTCGACATGCCACAGAATTGGCGTCTTAGGCGCAGAGTCTGTGGCGAGACATCAGCAGAACGGCGAGGATGGTCCAGTATGGCGACGTCGAAGTATGGCAGCCAGGATCGTGCCGCTCACCATGACCAATGCCGCCCAACGCTGCCAATGCCGCCTAAGACGCTATCTGACTGGTTACAGTTTGGTGGAAAGTAGGCTTTGCTGGGACAACGACCAGATGCAGAGGCCAAGACCACCCTATAGGGTAGGCGTGATAGAATAGAGTTTGGAATGGCGTCTCAAACGGGCCTCGCGCCTTGGCCCTAAGCATTCCTCACGCTAGCGCGCGGAGTGACGATAGACCAGAGCCCAGATCGTTGCCAGTGCCGTCTTGTCAGCAACGCTTGGGAGTCAGCCACTGGAACTCATGAACGCCAAGAGGATGCCATTCGATTGACCGGCAGTGCCCTGGTTGTGATCGACGACTTTGTTGATGAGAAATCGTGAGAGCTGAAAGAGTCTCACTTGTTATGCTAGACATATGTCGCAAAACCTATGCTCTGCAACGCAGTTCTGCAGCGTGAGAGTCCAGCCCAAATACGACGGTTGCCGTAATTCGCAATTTACAGGATGGAACAGCCGCCGGGAGGCTGCAGAATGCAGTCCAGATGCCCGCGGAGCGTGGTTCGGATGAAATGACCGAATGTTGAGCATTAGGTGCTTGGGTGCATATACAAGCGCTGACCGTTAAAGAGTAGCTTTGATAGTGGCCGGTGCTTTCGAGCCTGCTCATTGAGCGCCTGTATAGAAACCCTGCTCGGCCGCTTTATCACGCGCTTGAGCGGTACCCAGGATAAATGCGCTAGTCTCAAAAGTTGGGCGAACATCGCTGCTGTCTCGCCCGATAAATGCAGCAGCCCGTCTTGCAATCGCTTCGAATCCGTTGCGACCATGTCGTGGCCGTCATCCTCTCGGACCAACTGACATGCTCGCTAATGCATCAGAGTACATGCCAAGCGCCAAGGCCGCAATGCGATCAGAGACCACAGCTGCAGCTGCAGGGAAGAGCTATAGCTACCTGCAGGTCATCCATCTGACAAGCGCCAAGAGCCTCGAGATGTTGATGATATTCAACGACGACGTACTTCGCCTCAATGGCGCGCACTTGTGTTCATCCGCCAAGAACGATGCGAACGAGCTGGTCGGCCATCGATCGACCGAGTGTGCTGGCGGCTGCCTTCGCCTTCAGAATGCGTGCCGCTTCCTTCAGCACTCGCGCCGCAGCATCAGGGCCAGAGAGGACACCGACACCAGCAAGCTGTGGTCTGCAGCCAGTACTATGGGTGATCCAGCGCTGCGCCAATGACGACTCGAAGCCTTGATCGACGCGGATGCTTTCGTCCGGAGAAGCTCTCTGCGACTCTTCGGCACTCGCGTCACGCTCCGGAGCGACCAGTTTGACCCAGGCCCAGATGTACAACGAGGCGGCGAGGAAGGCTTGGAGGTCACATCTTGGTACGCTTCGCACAGCTCGGAAATGTGAATAAAGCCTGCCAGCATAGAGCAACGTGATCCGAGCCCGGGCCTCATCGCCGGAGAGAATGCCTGTCAGCTCATGGATCGCCTGGCTTTGAGTCTGACGTCCAGGCCTCAAGCCCGAAGCAACGCAAATGTTGCTGAATGGTGTAAAACGAAGGATTGACATCAGGTGGAAGGAGACCTCAAAGTCGCCGCGGGGTCGCGTATGGGCATTCTCTTCGAAGCGTTCCATGTCCGCATCCAGGTATTTGTGAATCACCGAGCCATCACTGCGATCATTGGCGTTGATGCGTGGCTTGATCCATATTGCGTAAGTTTCTGTCAAACGTTTGTGAGCAACTAGCAATGTGAGTAGAACTTGTAAAAACGCTGCATCGCTGAGCTCCTTGACGATAGTCGAGGTCACAGGGCCCTGCGAGATTACGGCTGCGATGCTGGACTGAGAAGTGTGATCTGGACAGTGTTAGAAGAACAGGAGTACGAATGCTGGATGACGAACATACCCTTCTCAAGCTCCTGCTGCCACTCAGCAGCTGTGGAGCACGACCAGAGGCGTTCGTGGCATGGAAAGGTGCTTGTTAGCTCCCCGGTGTCCATTGTCGGTGGCATGTCGAAGGTGACGTATTGCAGACACTCAAAGTTCCAGACCGTGGCGACATATCTTCTCTCCTGTTCAAGCAAGGCCCATTGCTTCCAAGCGCTATCAAGGCTTTGGTCGGGATCGACTGCGGGACGTTTGGCTGTGAGTTTCCGGCACGTGGTGACGAGTAGGGATCGATGATGCTGAAGGAACAGTAAATGGTCTTGTGAACCATCATACAGTAACAAGTGGGAGAATATCAAGACGCTCTGGGTAGTGGAAATGGACTCAATGTTGGGCGAGTAGGTCATCTGGACAAGTTAGTTTCACAAGAGAGAATCAAAGCGGCACAAACTTACTGTGAGAGAGATGGCACGCATCGCGAGGTGCTCAAACATTGCCATTAGCTGGATCGAGCAGAGCTCCGAGTGCTCACATCCGACAGCAGCCACGGCAAGGACTAGATGCCAATGATCCTCGGAAGGCGTGAAGGTGGCTTTGTGGAGCAGAGGCAGTTTCGCATGATGATATTCGAAGTACAACTGAACAAACGCATTCAGGGCATCGATGCTGGGTAAAGCTGCATGAGCCGGAGATCGTACTCGCTGCTCCTCGTAAAAGGCCGTGATCCTGCTATAGGTGGCTGCCGGCAACCGTGGGACGTGTCCAAAATCCTCGGCCGCGATAATGTCGGCATCACTGTGTGGTGGCACATGAAGCTGAAGCGAAGCTCGTCGGGATGAATTCACTGATGGTGTGTTCGCATGCGCAGAACTCAGCCTGTGGCTGTGTGAAGTCGATGTGGCTTGCAAGTCTGACTGGTCGTTGGCCTCGATTGAAGGATATATTGAGGAACCAGGGGCAGGATGTGCATTGACAGCAGCATAGACTTCCGCGATCGATGCTCTCCGTGCTTCTCTTCTGGCTTCCACGAACCGATCGTGATCGTTGTTGAACCAGGTACTGTTCCCAGTTTCGACAGGCTCGGTCTTGGTGCGCATTCTCGGACTTGCTCGTTCTTCCTGCATGCGGTTTCTTTGCGACACAGGCTCGATTGGATCGTCTCGTTCACTGCTATGTGCTGTGATGCCGGGCAGAGCTGCCTCAAGACTGTTCGTCTCTGGGACAGCAGATGTCGACCTTCGACTGCAATCCATCCCTATGATGCAGTCAGAAAATGCCCAGGCCGCGGAGCGCTGTAAGTGCCATCCAATGCGCCACACTTGCGAAAACGATGATTTTAATCGCGCGCCCGAGGCGCGCCGGATGCAACGTAGACATCGCAAACGCCTAAATTTGGACGAATTCTTCCGTACTGGCAAACGCGAAACACACCTTTCTGCCTGCATCGCTGGCACGGGCTGTCCCCATCGCAGCGTTGCTTCGACTTGGCACACGGTCTGCATGCTTTCGCAGTGCGGGCGGCCGTCTCCACACTAGGCAGAGTTGCACCCTGTCTGCCATGCATCGACATGTGCCGTTGCAAGGTGTCGCGACGAGGAAAGGCTTTCCAGCATAGTTGGCATTTGAATGGCTTCTCTCCCGAGTGCCGCAGCATGTGGCGCATGAGGTGCTCTCGTCTCTTGAATTGTTCCGTGCATCCTGGATGTGTGCATTTAAGCTTCGCGTCCTGTGTCGCTCCCTCCGCGGCCTCGTCAGAGGCTGGCTCGGCGTGCCGCACTTCCATTTGCTGCACCGCCAGCGCTCACGCCGCGGTTTGACCTCAAAGAGGAAGTTGTTGGAGTCGGAGTCGTTGTTGGGAAGGTGTTCGGAGGGCGCGGGGGATCGCAAACTCAAGTACGAACGCGAAAGTGCGGGGTACCGGAGGTCCTCCACAAGCCACCAAGTATGAGCCGGCGTTCATCATGCAGAGCTGGTCAGTATGTTTCATTCACTCGACTTGTTCTGAATCACCGACGCATGCACCAAACGATCACATCGCCTCTTCGTCTCCCATCGTCAAGCCAGTGAGTGTTGAAAAATCTCTTGCACTCCTTGTATCGGCTGCCCTCGAGCACTTGCAGCATGGTTGGCTGGAGCTGCTCGAACGCCACGAGATAATGGGGCCACGATCTTTTGGCATCGTTGGTTCCAGATGTAGCTGTTCCAATCGGGTCACTCGTTACAGATATACTGCTGCGGTCCTGCATGTTCTCATCGAGCCATCTCGCAGGGTTTGCGTAGAAGACATCCGCTTCGTCCAAGTAGCTTTCTCTTGCATCGAGGGGTACGTGTATGGGCGGTTCGCATGTGAGGGCCCACGATTCAATTTCTGAGTACACCAAGTGGCTCCTCCACGGAGTGCTGTGACATGGCATCAAGAACCCCACCGACACATTCGTGATACCAGCGCCGGAGGTTTCGCGCCAGGCTTCTTGTCTGTGGCGGAGATAATGCATTACATCGACAACGCCTCGCTGGTGTACAAAGCTGACATAGAAGGCGATGAAAGCATTGATGCCGACGCCAATGACCAAGAGCGAAAGACGGGCTGCCGATCTGGTAGCGAAGATTGAGGCCAGAGGGCGGGCAGCCAAGACGTGCAGAATCGGTAGCAGCGGATAAATGAAGCGCATCTCCTTGTGCGATATGACGGAAAGTGCCGCAACAGTTGCAATGACTGTCACTGCCAGTATCGATGCCGTGCGCTCCCGAACGATGCTCTGCGACGTAAGTGAGACATTCGCGCCGCGCAAGCTGGAGTAGAGCCCGATTGCTGCAAAAGGCAACGCGGCGGTCAACAGCAGAGGCAATCCTTCTGTAAGATAATAGTCGGGTCTATTCCTTCCATAGAAGACAGCCAACGACTGCACAACGTTGAACTGCAAGAAGCGCAACGGCGGAAAGGTCCAAGCCTCATAGTATGTGCGATCCGCCCCAGCGAACGCAGCGACAACGGTGCTGCCAACTACTATAGCTGCTTGAACCAATGCAACAGCTTTCGCAACGCTGCGACTGTACCAAACCAGGCCCGCACTGATGCTCAGCCAGATGATGATGTTGGTGGGCCGCAGGTAGAACGCAGCCGCCGCAGCCGCAAGTGCCGTATACAGACTGGCGGAAGAACTTGCTCCGTCTTGATCGAGCCTCTGCTGGGCCGCATGCCGGTCAATCGACGGCTGCAGAAACCGTCCCCACGGGAAGTAAGTCAACGAAAAGATCGTAAGCGTCGTCTCAAGAGAATTAGAGAACGTCCGAACCGAGCAAAACCACTGCCACGGACTCAGTACCGTTAGCGCCAGCGCCGCGAAAGAAGCCGCATGCCCAGAGCCATAAAGTTTACAGGCCATGCGCCAGGTCAATAAATCCATTCCCGCTGCCCAGAAAGCTTGCAGCAGTCTTGGTGCTGCAAGGAGAGCGGCGGCGCGGAATTGCTCATTTGCTTGGACCAGTTCGCAGATCTGGGCGACGGCTTTGTATGCGGCTGCAAATAGATAGGGGTGCACCGAGGTGCGAAGGCCTTCTCGCCATTCCTGAAGATTTGCTCGTTAGTGTGCTGCTCCTGCCTTGAAGTGAGGTTGTGACTGCGAACCCATGTTATCCATGCACCGCTGTCGGGTCCGAAGGCGATTTGCCATGCTGGCTCGAGAGCTTGGAAGTATTCGTCAGGCTGGAAGAATGTCTGCACCAGTTGCGAGTTGATGATGCGGAAGATCAGGAGGGCAATGAAGACGATCGTCTTGGCTTGGAAGCTGTGCAGTCCGACTGCAGTGGCGGCGGCCATTTTGCGGACAAGACTTTCTGTCAGGCGACTTGAGATGCGGATTGCGAAGCTGACTGTCAAACTGGCATGTCGAGAGACATGATGATGTTGTGCAGGTTGATGAACTCGTGAATGGAACGATGCGTTTCGAGGGGTTTGACTTTACGGTAATCCGAAACCGAGGCTCCACTCCCTGCTCACAGTCGATGCACATCCCCTACCAGAACACTTCTGAAATGCAAGAAAATCCTATGCAATGGCTGAATTGTAGCTTGCAAAGTTAGAACCATCTTCCAGATGCACAACATCTTCAATTCATCAACATACATTACAAACTGTTTCTCATGACTCTCAAACAGTCTTTGCGCTCTCATGATTGAAATCCTCCACTCTTAAACTCCTCCCTGCCTCAGCCTCCTGCTTCCAAATCCTTCTCTCCTCATCAGGATTGACACCAGGTCCATTATATACACTTCCGTATTCGTTTCCGGTCGCATAGTCTTTCCCTTCACCATCCTTCGTCTTCTTCGTGTAGTTTCGCTTGATCCACTTTCCGTAAACGAGCAAATTATACAACCTGAACGCCAAGAACGCAAACTTGTCTCGTTCCAAATCAGCAGGATACTCCGCTCCGAGATCCACTGCGGCAGAGATGCCAGATATACAAGCTGTTTCGTGTGCATTTACAAGAGTCCAGGATGAAGCAAAGCGCGTGTGGCGTTTGCCTTGAAGGAACATCAAGAAGGGCACAACAAAGAGGTAATGAGTCCAAGAGTGGCAGAGTTGATGCCACCAATCTTCTCTAATGATCTTGTCTTTTTGAATTTCGTCCCTGGTCCACAGCTTGCTGTCCCGGTCGTTGTTCAAGAAGATGGTTTGGAAGACGTGCTTGTCGAAGGGCACTTCAGGCGGGAATTGCGGCTGATAGTTGGTGCAATCGAAGCACATCTCGAGCTTTGTAAAGTCTTGAGGATACATTCGAATGAGATACATGGCTTTGAAGTTGTCCTTAGCCCAGTCGTTTCGTTCTTGCATGCTGACGCCATTGATGGAAGAAACAGCAAGCTCTTGGTTGTAGAAGTTTTCGTAGTGTTTCTTCATGTATTCGTGATCCTGGTGAGTGACTGTTATATCATCGGCGAACTTCGCTGAGCCAAGGACTCTCGATTCGAGGCCGGTGATGGTGGGCTTGAGTAGCCGCTTCGCGGTGTCAGTCAAGACGCACAGCACAATCTCGTCGTAATCTTCGACCGTCTCGACTTTGTCTGCATCGGCATTCGAGGCCGCATCGGGCGTCCAGGCAGAATTCGGATTGTGGTTGTCTTTGGCTGGAGTCCGCCCGATGATCTTGACTTTCACGCCGTCCTTGTTGCGCTGTGTGATCTGGGTGACTTCAGTGCTCAGGCGAATGTTGACTCCACGCTTGAGCAAGTTCTTTCGCCATGTCTCATAGAAGTCGCTCAGGTTAGGGAAGACCACCATTGGAGGAATATTCGAAGCCACGCTGTTCTTGTCCGGAGGATACCACATGCCGTATGTTGGACTCGTGCAAAGCCGATCGAGCATTATAGTAGGCACCTCGGGCGCATAATTGCCAGTTCCCAGAAACAGAGCGACCATAGGTAACGCCACGACGTTTGCGAACTCTGTGGAAAACCTGAAGATCTTGACAAGATACTTGATGGGAAGTAGCGCAAAGAAGAGCTCGAACGCGCGAATGATTTTGAGCATGCGGAAGAACCTGATCACTTCTGACTTGTGCTTTTCCAACATCTTGGTGGGATACACGTTGCTCCAGAAATGCTCGCCTTTGCCAAAGGACACCTGGAGTCCGACGGGATCAGCCCAGAAGCCATTTCTGCCGAACATGGCCATTGTGTGATGAAAGATGTACGAGCCTCCCTGCACTCCTTGGTTGAGATATGATGCACCCGTCTTTTGCTTATCCAGTGGTATCGAGAACGCCTGTCCTCCACAGTAGTTGACCGCATCGACCAGAGTCACGTCGAATTTGTCTGGATGCTCGGATAGATGGTGCGCGCAGGACATGCCTAGTCACAATTGTGAGCAATTGGGCAACGCATTGCTCTGCATCTCCTCTTACCAGCAGCACCAGCTCCCACGATGAGCACCTTCTTCCTCCTCTGCCCCTCCATCTTCTGGCTCATGTCGTATCGTGTCTGGGAGCCTTGAGCTTCCAACAGTGGCCTGCCGTCAGTAGGCATGTCAGGAAATGGTGAAAGAAAGGGCTACAACCAGCTCATGCCTACCTCAAAGTGCAGTCGATATGGTACGCGCGAGGCTCGCGTTTGCGAACGTCATGACGGCCTGCGAATGGCTAGACCAACACAAAGACGCCCGTGGCAGCACCACAGCACGCATCATCGTTGACAGGAAGATCGGAAGATCGGCGAGATCGACGCTTTGTCTGCTTTGGGACAATCGGTGGTCTGAGCTGTTGTTGACCTGGCTTCATGGGGGCCTGAGCGTTGAGACAACGATGCTCAACAAGCCACATTTTCCTGCCGTCCGACCTCACCTCTTCATCACCCTATCGGCCATTGTTCACACAGCGGATTAAATGCTATTTGCCCAGCCGATATGAGCTGCACGCAAGAATGCTGCCTCGGGCTCTCCTTTGGGATGGTATAGCGCTGTCCCTCCAGCGCAATCGGCAAAGACGCTCAAAAACCCCTCTGGCTCCGGACCATGTCTCTGCTCATTACTGTCCTCGCCCCTCTTACCATCTTCGAGTTGGTGGTGGTTCGAGTCTTTCAGCTTGTCGTTGTTTATGCAACGAGGTCCTGTACTCAAATCCTCTGTCCTCTCGCCAACCACCGACTTCCAAGCAATGACGCAGTGCTGAAGATCTTCTGAGGCACAGCAAACAAAGTGCGAGAAATCATGCGCATGACCTACTAGCTGACTTCCAAGACTGCAATATTCCCATTGAAGGAGCAGCAAAGTTCGCATCCTTTGCAACTTTCCGCGGCTTTGCACCAGTATCATGCAGATTCATTGCATAAAACACAGGCGATGTCACTGTCGCTATCCGGCTTCGACCCGATGCTTCCTTCTACAGTGCTTGGCAACACATGTGCGGGACGGTCATTGGCTATGCTGGCAGACCGGCCAACTCAAGCCTTGCAAGCTGGAGCGACGTGAATAGAATTACTTATAGGATGAGATCGCCCCAGTCGCGACGTATAAGGACGGGGAAAGTACACGCTTCTTCGCTCGTGCAGTAGCTCTCCTTACACTCTTCACCATGAAAAGACTGATTGCTTTAGCGACCCTGCACTTGGCTGCGCTCAGTGTCTCTGCTCAGCGGACTCAGTTTCCTGACTACAGTATCTTCGGAGTTGGCGAAGCACCTCGCGATGGCTACGACACATACCTGGCCGCATCGCGGTCCCCAATCGCCTCAAATGAAATCATCTACAATCGCACAGACTTGACTGATCTGGGCCAAAACTGGACCTGGACTGTTCAGATGAGCAACGTGTCCATGTCAAACGCAAGTCTCTCAAACTCAGACCCGCCACCAAACGCTCACGTCGCACTCACCACCTACGACTTCGGCTGGCCTGAGGGTGATGATCTCAACGAAGCCGTTCGCCTCAGCAGTCGACCAGTACGTGGCGGAAGTGAAGGCAACCTACCACCGAACAGCACAGGCTGCATCTGGGTGTTGTCCGGTGCCAAGTTCCCTCAAAACGTCTCCGATAAATGGGACTCTTCTTCATCCGATTGCACGAGTGCGCTCGGAGAAGACTGTGTCCAGGCAATAATGTCCGGATTGGGCAACCTCTGCGTTAGCAGCGCTTTCTCAAGCAATATCACTTTCCGCGAAAGTTGCGCGGACTCGTTCGGTGTCCTTGGAACCTGGGGCATCAACGCACAGGGTACGTTCGTCGATACGCTTACATCGTAACGAACCCTTGTGAGACACCCATTGTACTGACCAACCTGTGCGTCAGCCTTTGGCAATTCTAGTGACCGCAATGCGACGGATGTCCTCAAGAAAGGCGAGACTTTCGCCTGGCATCTCAGTAATCCTTATCAAGCCGACAATGACACTGTCTTCGAAGAGGAGAAGCAAAGATTGCATGTCATCGGCCTGAGTGTCAGGGAGCAGGTAAGTGTAACGACAACACTGGGGAGCAGGCAGCTCTTATGCAACCGTGTTAGTGGGAGTGAGTCGGGCGTTGGCTTGCAGAGGAGCAATGTGGCCGCTCTAGGTCTCACGACGGTGCTGGCTGCATTGTATCTGTCCATGTAGCCGCCTAGACAAGCACTTGAAGCCAGAGGCTTTGAAAGCATGAGGTCTGGACAAGTTGGAAGCTACTTCACCATATTGCTCAGCCCAGAGCTTGAAAAGCCTTCACGTTTCTTGACGTTGATATCTGCAGAACAACAATGCAATCGCTCAACATGCTCAATGGCCCACCTTCGGCTACGTCGTCCATTGCCTCACCGCTGATGCCCGAATGCGCTCTCGAAACAACATCTCATGCGATGATGGCCTCCTTCAAAGCGACGCAACAATCAAGTATCCTGACTACACCTGCGACCGACGTCTTTCATCGAGCATGCACACGCTGAGCCTGAATAATTTCCGGTTCCATCGGGTTAGCTGGATCCATCGGCAGAACCACAAGCTGCAACATGTCGACGAAATTCTTCATCTTCTCAGCATCCCAGTCACGAATGGCTTCCTTGACTCCGCGCAACTGAACAATCCGATCTGCCTGGATGCTTGCCTCGCCATTGTTGATAGACGATGGATCGATATCGTGGTCGCGATAGAAGCTCAAGCTATCCGCCGCCACATGCCGTGCTGTGCCATTTTGACCTTGCCATGCAATTGTGACTCCCCGGTCGCCGGCGTAGATTCTGCTGTTGGGGTAGTGGATCGAGGGAGCGATTGGACGCTCGACTAGTTCGTAAGGCATTGGGTGGCGAGCGCTTGTGGATAGGACGATGTAACGCGTCTCTCTATCTTCGCCAGGGAAGAAGTTGGCGGTGTTGGCGGCTGTGTATTTGGTGATCGGAAATGCATCGATGCCCAGGGCAGACTGGGGTCTGTTAGCTCAGCGAAAACGCGTGGGTGTAGGCACAGCGACTTACAATGTCCAGGAGCTCAGCTCCTTCGCTGCCGGGCCAGAACGAGAACTTGCGGGCCACTTCGTCAGGTGTGGTACAGGCTGTCCACATGTCGTTGACGATCTGTCTTGCCTGATCATCCGAGTCCTGAAGAATCTGGTCGACTAGCTCGGTCGGCACGTTTCCAGGTACAATCTTCCCGATGATATTGCGCTGGAACTGGGCTCTGACGTGCGTGCGAGCGCCCTTCAAGTAGCTCTCCTCGGTGACGAGAATGCCGTACAAGTTTACAGTCCAAACGCAGACAGCCATACTGACGATGGAGTGACCAGTGCCTTCGAACTCGACTATGGTGCTGTCGCCGTCTCGTTTGACACCTGTTGTAGACTGTGACTTCGAGAAGGGTGGGGACGGATGAGGTTTCCTGTCTATGGTCTTGTATATTGTTGTAGATGATTGATCGATGTTAAGTTGATAACTCGATAGCCTAGCAATGCCTAGCTCCCGAGCAGTCTTCTCATTCACTTCGTGGTCCCCGAAGAAGGAGCGAAGCGCTTCCATTCACCCCTGACGTAAGTCTATACTCTGCTCAACCCATGTTGATATATGAACGACACATTGCATCGCTTGTTGAAAATGCGAAGTGTGAGGAACTGTGGGCTCTGATCATTCCTCTAGAACTAAGAAAAGCCCATGTAGATATAGTCTGCACAAAGCGTTTGCTGGCCAAACACTGTCAAGCAACAAATAGCCTGAGTATGTCGAGTCCCAGTCACTCACAATTTCCCTACTACGAACACTCCGCTGTGTACCTTCCCCTCCAATCGAGGCAGTCTCTCCCTGACAATGCACATGTTCGAATAGTGCTCGTCAAAGGTCACCTTTGGCAGGCCCTTGATGAGAAAGTCCACCGGATCTGAAGCTTCATCGCCATCTTTAACCCGTCAACTCAGGATTATCTGAAATATGTTGCCAGGCACTGGTACTGCAGAAGTTCCGGCTCGAATGGCTCATCCGCATCGAAAGGCACCACCTCAAGGTCAAGTGCTTCAACCAGCTTCTTGATCAGACCTGCGTCCCAATCCTTGATCGCCGCCTTCACACTCTTCAATCGCAGGAGGCGACTGACGCAGATATCCTCCTTTTCTTCTTCCTCCGACTCTAGCAAGCGAAAGAAAAAGTCCGTGTGCAATTGTGGTCCTGATGTCGTGCTTGCGCAAGACGTGGCCACGCAGGTTTCCGGGCCCACTTCCCAAATGCTGCTAGAAGCGGTCGGGTACCGGGTATGCGGTACAAGAGTTTGCTCTGGAAAGTTGACGGGCTGTATAGCTTGGCCTGGTATCGAAAGATGTACATAGCGGGTCACGCCATCGTGGACATCGTTAGGCGTAGCGAGATTTTGGGGCGCTTTCGAGGCAACTACAGTCGCGTCCACGGCTCGCTCACCCTGTGATGTGTTAGTCGAGTCCCAATTTCTTGGTAGGCTATACGCTTACGATATGGACTCGAATTGCGCCTTGTTCATTCTTTAAGTCATCGTATGAAAACTTGCTCAATCTCTCATCATTAGAGTTGCAAGCATCCCATTTCTTGTTGATGATTGCACGGGCTTGTTCCTGGACTGCCTCGTGCATCAGTTCCAGGAGCTCGGGTGGCACCTTTTCTCCAGCGACAAGCGTAACGAGTTTGCGCTCGTGCTGTGTTTTTGTATAAGTACGAAGACCCTTGAGAAAGCTTTCCTCGGTCACCAGAATGCCGTAGAGCGTGATGGAGAGGATTCCGGTGTGGCAGCTATCATGAGCAGCAACAGGTTGGGTCGAGATGTTCCGAGGTGTCTATATGAAGAGCAACACGATTCGACAGAAGTCCTGGGAAGTATAAGGTATGTTGCGTTCACGTAAATCGTAAGTGAAGTGCTGTAGTGTTGTTCTTGTTTGACAGCAGCCATCATTCACCTCGTGCATTCACCTTTGGTTGCTAAGCGGATAAATTCCCACATGTTGTCTTCACAACACCTTTTTCCCGCGATCTCGCTCTTTCCACGTTTCACGTTTCCGGCTTGTTCTCCTTCACTCATGAACACGCTGATACTGCAAGATCTCCGGCTCGAAAGGCATCCCAGCATCGAAAGGCACGACCTCAAGCTCCATAAAATTCACAAGATTCTTGATCAGCTCTCCATCCCAGTTCTTGATCGCCTCCTTAATGCCGCCAAGTTGCACGAGGCGATGCGTATGCGGGTCAGAATGGCTGGTCGGAAGATCATGAGGATCTTCTAGGTACATCAGCATGTCTGTGGTGATCTCCGGGCTCATTTGTTCGTTCCCCTGCTTGCCGACAACGAAGCTCTTTGCATTCCCCCAAAAGACGCCTTGCTGGTTGGGGAAAACCGGATGGAAGCTAGTCGCCTGACCAGCGAACTCTTTTAGTTCGGGATGCTTCTCTGCGGTAGACAGGTGGATGTAGTATGCGATCGGGTTGTTCGTATCGGTCGGCGTAGCAGTGTTGACTGCTGTGCTAAGCCCCACAGAAGTCGCGTTGATGGTGCGATCAAGCTAGATTCTGGTCAGCCTGGCCGTCTTTGGCTCATTTCTATGACTTACGAATCTGATCGAAGACTCCTTTGCTGTGCCAGGAAAGTCGGCTTCCACAGCGAATTTGTGAAGTTTTTCGTCTCGTGTGCTGCAAGAAGCCCATTTCTCTTCAACATTTCGCCGCGTATGCTCGCCCACCTCGTCATATATCTGGTCTGCCAGCTCTGTCGGTACCTTGTCTGGAATTACAGCGGACGCAACTCTATGCCCGAGGCTCGTTCTTTCACACCTGCGCAGTCCCTTGAGGAAGCTGTCCTCCGTGACCAGAATCCCGTAAAGTGTGATCTGGCAAATGCCAATGATGGCGGCATGTGGGTCGTCGGCCATGGCGCCTGAGCTGAGTGATTATTTTGTATTGCCGCCGATGCAGCACTGCACCTCCAGGCGGTATCTGTATCGGCTGAGAAAGGGTCGGGTGTGCTGGGTCGGTGGAGCCCACGTATACTTCGAAGACCTCGAGAATTTCATCTTTGAATATAAGTGGTGAATGAGGTTGTCAGTGAAAGCCTTCATTCACCGGTGTCCACAATTTATCTCTTGTGTCCACCCTTGTTTGCGAGTTTCGGAGGCTCAGCAAACAGGATCCTTACATTGAGTGTCATGATTGCTGTTCAGCTGGACAATTCTGGGCTCAATGTCAGTCAAACTTCTTTGCTGTAGGCGGTTGCATGTTCAACCAGGCGAGCCTGCACGTCTGCAGCTTGTTATATATGTCGCGTTCGACGATCCAGAGAGTTTGACGACGCCTGTCGTTGGCCGCTGAGGCCATCATACATCCTTCTCATTGCCTTTCTCCATTCTCCCTCTACACCTCCCCTCCCACCTCTCCAAGCTCTCCTCCAATCTCCTCTTCTCCCTCTCCCCACCCTCAACCTCGCAAATCCCTCTCACCCTCCCACACAACTCCAAAATGTCCCCGTACTTCCGATCATAATACATCTCGCCTACCACATATCCCAACAACTGAACTTCCTTCTTTCCCAATTTTACCTTCTCGCCATCCACCTGGGCATTTTGACTCCTAAACTCCAATGCTGGAACATTACTCACCAACTCCTCCAACAAATTCCCCTGATGCACCTTCGCGGAATAACTCGCTTTCTGTTTGTGAAAATCTTCTTCGGACTGGAAAGTGCGGTCTACGACGCTGGGAGCATCGCCTGCTGCTGCTTCGGCATAGTCATCTGCGTCGACGGAGATGGAGAAGAGGTCGTTGGTGTCTTCTGGGTCTTCTTGTTGGGATGTCATGGTTTTGCTTTCGAGATGTGATCGGAAGGTGGCAGGATCCGAGATCATTGGTAGGGTAGGCTTGGGAACTTGGGTCACGCTGTTGGCCATTGATGGAAGGCCTCTACTATCGCTTGCTTGCTTTACGTGCCAATGTTCGCACTTTCCGCCGCTGATGTTCATTCATGATTCTGAGGTAGAGCTTGGCGCAAGCTCATGAAGGTGAGGTCCAAGCCGAATGCGGAGAAGCCGAAACAAGCCGATCTGAAGCGGCTGAGGAAAGAACATGAGAGGAACATCACACACATGATAACATACAGGAATTCGTATCATTTCAGGGAGAAGCCCGTAGCTGAGCATACATAGAACGGAGTAGCTAAAGGAGTTTCTGTGTGTTCGCCATCTCCAACACTTCGATGTGACTTTTGCGCCGAACGCACAACCTCGCTTGCTTCGTCAAGATATTAAACCTCTCGTAGCGTCTGCGCTACACTCTCCATCTACTGGAGGCGAGAGTCCAATGGGTTGGTGCGGGTTCCCCAGTAGGTGAGGAAGAGCGACAGACCGACAGTCTCGAAGACGCGGGCGAGAGCTCCAACGGCGACGGTGTCGAGTGGGCGCTTCTCAGTGGCGATTTGTGCGATGAACTGCGGGCATGTTAGATATTGCGATACTGGAAGCGAGTCGTTTCGATGACTTACCGATGGGGCAGACGAGGCGAAGAAGATCAGACCGCCGAGGTACGCAGCTCCCTTGTAGGACAGAGTACCGGTAGCGTTGATGAGAGCACCAACACCATACGACTGGATGGCAGAGCCGACGAGCGAAGTTCCCCAGGCGGCGCCAGCAGATGCGGCCTCCTTTGACTTGAAGAACTCCTCAGAGCTGTTGGCGGCTTGTGCCTTGCGGTAGGTCTCGCCGAAGACCGGGCCGAGGATGGCGAGCGATGCGACGTGGTTGAAGACGGTGCCGAGGGCGATAGCCGATGGCTTGACTGGTGGGAGGTCTGCGGAGAGTCGTGTGTTAGTTGTGGTGTGCGATGGATGGTATCCTGCTCTGCGCCAAACAAACAAAGGTGTTTGAGAGCTGGCGAGGAAGCAGGGCACGGCAGTGACGTACAGTGCAGAGTGGCCATTGTGAAGGTGGTGTGTGGTATTGAGGTGTTTGGGTGGTGTGATGAGGTTGATTGAAGTGTTTCGGTGGGTTGGATGGATTGTTATTGGGGAGAGGGAGAGAAGATGAAGCAGGCGGTGGTGCAAGTGATGGCGGATGGGCGAGCTCTGGCTGGGCGGCGCGACGTCACCATCACGATCACGATTGTCGCTGTCGCTATGGAAAGCCACGCGATCAAAGCCACAATCTGGTCCGCGCGCTGCCTCCGCCACCCATTTCACTCGTCCTGTGCCGAAGCCAATGATGGTACGATCTCCATCAAATCCACCGCTCCACTGCAATTATCCTGATTTGCATGTCGTGTCTTGCTGAAGACGACATTGCGTGCACGTCTCGCGTTCGCAGCAAGGTGCCGTGGAGCTCTACCCGCCAACCCCTGCCAAAGTCGTCATAGCTCTCTACGCCGGGCTCAAGACCGCAAACAGCCAGCGCATGAGAGGCGTGATGCAGAACGGACCAGAACGTGAAGTGAAGATGGTCTTGTAGATGCTTGATATATAGTTCTCATGAAGAGATGCTCCCATTTAGTCGTACTTGATAAATCCAAGCCATGCCGAATTGGCGCTCCCCAACGCTCTCTGCATCGGCTCCAAGACATCTTTCACCTGCTGCCACGACATGTTGTGTCCCTTTCCCAACCTACCAACCGTGTCAAACAATGCCGCAGCAGTATTTGAAAAGGCTGCTCCAGAATAGTCCTTCTCCACGTTCGGAACCCCAAGACACTTCCTATGATAGTAGTTCTCTAGCCAGAACATCAGATTCGGCCAAAGTTGTCTTTGCTCGGGCACGAAAACTTTCTGGCCTGGACCAGAAAGCGGATCTCGAAAGTGTTCAGGGTGCTGGAGAAGTGGCTCATATATGAGGTTCAACCTTACGTTCGCGGTTAGGCGCTGGGTTGGAGAAGCTTGGCACCAGGATATGTAGGTCCTTGCATCGAGATTACGGATCTCGAAGATGAAATTGTTCTGTTTGTAGTATACCGATAAGGCTTCTGCTCGGATTTGACGATTTACGAAGAGGAGAGGAGGTTCGGAGGGACATTTGTTGAATGTCATGGCGAGTGCCCATGTTTCTGGCGCCATCAGAGTCGCGAGGCGGTAAATCTCGTCGCGCAGCTCAGCGGGTAGACGCAGAAGCGGAGGTATGCTATCAGAGTCCGCCATTTCAGATGTCATATTGTGCTCGAGTGTTGAATTGTAGAAGTGTTGTTCGCGAGTCATGAACACACGGCACAGCGAGAGGCGTTTGTTGGCTCGGAGACAAATCCACCGCGGGATCCCAGCTTGTTTACGTCTTCCCGTCTCGGCAGGAGGATGCGTGCATATCCTCGAATCTTGAAATCAATCGCATTGTTACTCCTCCATTTCCCACAAAGCTATTGTACTTCTTAATGACTTGACGACATCTACGGCCTCTACGAGCACAGATTCCAGCAGGCATCAGCACACGATTACTGATCCCGTAGTATCGATCCGATCTTATGGTTTAGAACGCAACCCTTCCTCCTCCACCGCAACGATGGGCGGCCGTTATAGATCCCTTAGTGGGCGATACGTCGAGCCCGAAAAGACAGAAAAGCCGCGCAAATCTTTCGACTCAGCTATCTCAGACGATGATTACCTTGCTAGCAGTAATGCGCCCATGCTGGGCAAGCATAAATCCAAACCCACATACGCCTACCATCTTCCTCGAAGGCGCTTCACTCGCTACTTTACTCTTGCCATCACCAGTCTGCTAGGGTTATTCGTGTGGTGGCTCGTAAGCTCTTCATACGCTGCACGGGCAGAAGTCGAGCTTGGGCTGCGAAAACCTCCCCCACCACCTGCGTTCGAGGGCTTCCCGTTTCTCAAGAGGTATCATGGCGGGATCAGGAGCTTGGTATCGCGAGCGGAGAATGAAGCGTTCAAGGAGTATCCTGTCAGCGAGGATGAAGAGTTGAAGAGGTTGCAGGATGCGGCGTTGAAGCAGAAGGAGGCAGAGGACAAGGAAGTTGAGAGGAAGAAGGGCTTCAACAAGAGAGAGATCAAGCAAGGTCGACGATTCGATCCTTATTCGAGGGCTGTGGGAAGAGGCATGTATGAAGAGCCGGTGAAGTGCTACATCGATAATACCACGCGAACGACGGTGCCATTGCTTTTGAGCTACGAGGGCGTTCCGAAAGGCTTTCCGGATCCAATCTATGGAAGCTACGAATTGCTAGGGTTAAGATCGGATGTTTGCTTTGAGAGATATGGGAGACTTGGGCCATATGGCTACGGCTACAGCAAGAAATTTGGAGGAAGCGGTGCGGGTATGGAGGGCGAGAAGGAGGGATCTGAACAGGTCTGGGGAGACGAGCTGGAGATCGATTATCGAAACGTGAAATGGGCAGAGGTGCAAGAGAGGTGTCTCCAGGCGAACGCACATCGATACAGAACTGCACCCAAAGCTGGACGTGACTCCTTCACTCAGATGAGTGTCGGTGATGCGCAGAGCCCTGACGCTGCGCAGGAGCAGAAGACTCTGACAGTAAACGGCAAACAATTCGAGAACCGGACTGCTTTCATCATCAGGACATGGTGGGATTACCAATACGACGATGAGGACCTGTTCTACCTTCGAGCGCTGGTAAATGAGCTGTCCATACAGACCGGGGGCGAATACACAGTGCACTTCTTGATCCATGTCAAGGACGACAATATGCAAATCTGGTCTGATGAAGAGACATACCAAAAAGTGTTGCGCGAATCCCTTCCTACAGAATTCCAAGGCATGGGCACACTTTGGTCAGAACGCCAGATGGGTCTGATCTATGGCGGTCTGCACGAATCTTTCTATCGCGATCTTCCCGTTCATGGCGCATACCGGAGCACGTATATGCCTGTACAGTATTTTGCACATATGCATCCCGAGTACGAATTCTTCTGGCATTGGGAAATGGATGTACGATACACGGGTAACTTCTTCCACCTCTTCAAGCAGGTTTCTGAGTGGGCGAAGAAGCAGCCCAGGAAAGGACTGTGGGAACGAAATGGGAGGTTTTACGTTCCGTCCGAGCACGGCAGCTGGGAGGACTTCCGCCATATGGTGCGCGTGCAGATTGAGCATGGAACGGCGCATGGGAGTGGGGCATACAACAAAGCGCCGAAAGACGCAGCGAAGGCCCATCCTCTCGATGAAGCTGCGAGACAGCCTGAAGCGCCAGTTTGGGGACCTCTGCCGCCGACTGGAGAGGGTGATGAGACGGATCGCCCGGAGCTCGATCCAAAGCCGCCGACCACTTACGATGCCGACAAGTACGAATGGGGCGTTGAAGAAGAAGCAGACTTCATTACATTCAACCCTCTGTTCGATCCTCATCAAACGAACTGGATCCTTGCGGAAGATACCACTGGATACAATACGACTGAAGGACAGCCGCCTCGAAGAACCGCGATCATTACAGCTAGCCGATTGAGCAAAAGACTGCTCGAGACGATGCATCGCGAAACGTCATTGAAGCGACACACGATGTTCTCTGAAATGTGGCCTGGCAGTGTCGCCTTGCACCACGGCTACAAAGCCGTCTACGCCCCTCATCCAGTGTACATCGATCGCGCTTGGCCAACGAGCTACCTCGCAGCCATCTTCAACAACGGACGAAACGGCGCCAGCGGAGGTGCAAGGACTTCCGTCTTCAGTGACGAACGGCAAATCAACTTCCTTGGAACTACTTGGTACTATCATGCCGGGCATGCACCAAATCTTTGGAAGAGGTGGCTTGGCTTCAAAGTCGATAATGATGGAGGCGAGGAGTGGGAGAAGGCGAATGAGGGGCGGATGTGTTTGCCTCCCATGTTGCTGCATCCTGTCAAAGATGTGAATTTGATTTATGAACATCGTGAAGGCGAATAATTCTTGGTGTGGATTGTAAGCGATCACAGATTTGCATAGCGAGGTGTTACTTGGGAGATGGCGGTGCTGTAACCGGCTCTTTTTTGTATAGCATGAATGCAGACAGGATAACTATTGCATGCCAGAGAGCTGACATTGCTCGAATTGGTGCATTTAGATGTATATACGACTGTAACATTGTACGACCTGTTCATCCTTCGTTCGCGAAGGCTTGAAACATGCTCAACTTGGGTTGTGGCTCGGACAATGGTTGAGGTGAGACTTGCTCCTCCTCGCTGAGCGAAGATCGGCGCTTTGTTGTTGGACGTACCGCACTCTGAGCAACTCATGGCTGAGACTAGGCTCTGCGTACCTTACATCCACGCAGGTACAGTTCCTGAGACACATGATGCGCGAGCCATGGCAGCATCGCGCTTGTCTCTCGTGGCCGTCACGAGCTGGGATCGTGGGCAATATGGTGACGTTGGCTTGGGAAGGAGCGATCAGTATAACAGAAGCGACGACCACGGCTGGTGGCTCGAGCACTGTCACTCATCGCGGACAGTACAAAAGAACTTACAATGAATCATCATCACAGCACCAATACCGCAAACACCAGCGCCACGGCAATCGGACGCGAAGATACAGCAGCCATCTTCTGCCACGAGCAATTCGCTGACCTCGACGCCGAGCAATTTCCGCGTCTCCCGTCAACAACATACACTCCCCGTCCAAGCAAGAGCTTCGAATCCACCATCGAAGGTCTCGGTTGGGACTCAAGTGCTTTCAAACCTACGATCTTCATCCGTCTTGCCTGGGCAATTCTCCAAGCCAAATACACGAATAACCAAGATGTCCTCTTCGGAGCAGCAACTGGAATTAATGGGACTGCATATCCAAATCGAGTACGACTGGACTACAATGAGACCGTCGAGCAAGCATTGCAAGCTCTACAAGCCCAAAGCGAGAGTCTAGCGGCAGCGGTTTCTACCACTGATAGCGAAGACTTGAGCTCCAGACAAGCTGCATTAGATGCCGAATGCGATTATCAGACGATGCTGGTTCTGACTTCGTCTTCTACGCCTTCTGTGGAGATTGCCCCGCATGTGAGAGAAAGAAGAAGACAATCGCTTATCGACCTTTTCGCTTTGACTCTGGAATGCACAGTCTCGATCACAGGTCTCTGGATTCGATTCGTGTTTGATCCGGCTGTGCTGAGTAGTCAGCAAATTGAGCGTATGAGCGCTCAGTTGAGACATGTGCTCAGTCAGATTTTGATGCAGCCGCAGTCGAGCGTGGCCGAGATTGGGATTGCTTGTGAGGATGATTTGAGGGATATTGAGAAGTGGAATTCGAGCTCGTTGAGTTTGGAGGGCACGAGCAAGACTGTCGTGGAGTTGTTGAAGAAGGCGACTGATCGGGAGGCGTTGGCTGTCGATGCGTGGGATGGCAAGTTCACCTATGCGCAACTGGATGACTTTTCGACGAGACTGGCTTTCCATCTCGCGGAGATGGGGGTTGCTAAAGGTGCCATTGTGCCGATATGTTTGGAGAAGTCGAAGTGGATGAGCGTGGCGATCCTGGGTGTCATCAAGAGTGGCGCGGCGACTCTTTGCCTCAACGCTAATCATCCTGCTGGATATCTACGAAAAATAACATCTGGACGATCCCAGGTCTCAGCGTTGCTGTGCTCGAAGAGCACGAGGGATTTGACAAGCCAGATTGCAGACGGTCGGTCTGTAGTTGTCTTGGGAGACAACTTCTTCGCCACACTTCACATCGAGCCTGTCGAGCCTCTGCCTGCGATCAAACCCGAGGATATGCTATGCGTTCTTTCGACAACTGGCAACTCGCTCGCCGTCTTGACACACGCCAATTTCGCTGTGGGCATCATCAACCAGAGCAAGATCTGCTCCATCACCTCCAAGTCTCGGCTATACGACCTTCACTCCTACAACTCATCTCTCGCCTACCTGAATCACCTCCTATCTTTCACAAACGGCTCTTGCCTCTGCGTTCCCTCCGACTCACAACGCAAACAATCGCTCGCGGACTCGCTTGCCGAATATCAAGCTTCGATTCTCATCACCACGGCCGCATCAGCACAGCATATCGACTTCACAACAGCTGTAGACCTCGAGACTGTGGTAGTCAGTGGAGAATTCACGCCGAAGCTCGAACTTCCGCCACATGTCAAGCTGATCAGTGTTTATGGCGCGCCTGAGTGTAGTATCATGGCTATGTGCGCCACTGAGGATCAAATGTTAGATCGAGAAGGCTGTCTAGGCAGAGGAATGGGAAGCAAAACTTGGATTGTGTCTACTTCGAATTCTGGAACGCTTTGTGGCGTTGATGAAGTCGGAGAGCTCTGGCTTGAGGGTCCACTTGTCGGCGCAGGCTACTTGAAGCATGCTGGAAAGTCCCGTGAGTCTTTCATGGACAATGTTGCGTTCTCCATCAAAGATGCTAGGTCTGCTCCATCAGGGAGAGTCTTCGACACTGGCGATCTGGTGCGATATATGTCCGATGGCTCGATCGTCTTCGTCGGTCACCGAGAGGCACACGTCAAGAAGGTTCGCGGAAAACGTATCGATTTGACCGAGATTGAGGGTCACATGAAGGAGCTTCTAGGCGAAAAGGTCACGGATGTGGTTGCTGAAGTCATCGCAGCCCAAGGACAACCTGAGCCGGTGCTCGCTGCTTTCATTGTCCCTGCTGGCGATCAATTTCTCGATTCATTCCAACTCGGACAGTCTGTGGCACAGCTGGCAGAAGAGCTCGCAACAGATCTGAAGCAGAAGCTGCCTTCCCACATGGTTCCTATTGTCTTCTTGCCGCTACGGACTGTTCCAACGAACAAAAATGGTAGAGTCGACCGAAAGAAGTTACGAGAGACAGCAGAGCGCAAATCACAAGACCCGGAGAACCGAACAGCGGCTCACGCTATTCGTCCAGCACAAGCAATGACTGTGCTTGAAGTGCAACTGCAACAGCTTTGGGCACAAGTCCTTGGCATCAAAGACCGATCGAGCATCACTGCCAACTCTGACTGGATTACACTCGGCGGAGATGAGACCTCTGCTTCCAAGCTTGTCGCAGCTGCCCAGAATTGGGGACTCGCCGTGTCCGTCGCAGACGTGCTTGCTCGCACTCGTCTGGCAGACATGGCAGAATGTGTCAAGCACTTCCATCGTGCCTCTGTGGTTGCACCTGAAGGCATAGATCAGCCTTCATGGTCTGATATGCGAAGAGGCACGTTCCAGTCGAGCTTTGCTTCCGACAAATCGGGATTTGGAGGCTCGAATGGCGTCCGAAACAACAGTGCTGTAACGAAGAATTCTATGGATAGACGTCGATCAAGCATCTTGATCAATGGGAAGGAGGAGACACCGCCAGCTCCAATGGTCTTACTGCCTCTGACGTCGATGCAGAAGAGACTGCTACAGGGTTCGATCGGTGGCCATCATGCTCCTGCTGGGGCAGAATACTATGCTCTCGATCTACCATCGAGACTGGAGCCGTCCAAAGTCATTGAGGGATGTCGAAAGCTCGTGGAGCATTTCGATGTGCTTCGCACAGTCTTTGTACAGGTCGAGAACTCTGTCTTCCAAACCGTCCTGCCCGCTGTGGACGTGCCGATCGAGGTACACCAGATGGACAATGGCCTCGATGAAGCCTCCGATGCCTTCATACGGAAGGATGCCAATATTCCATTAACACTGGGGCGCAGTCTGCTGCGCATGTATGTCCTGCACAAGAGTGGAGAATATATGCGCATAATCTTACGCACCAACCAAGCCTACACAGACGGACAGAGCATTGCCACCCTCGGACTTGCGTTGGCCGATGTGCTTAGCGGCAAAGAACTGAGAGCTGGTCCAACGTTTCACGACTTCGTACAGCACGTGAACAACGAATCGATCAAGAGCCGATCGTACTGGCGGAATCTGCTACTCGGTGCCTCCATGACTTTCGTTCCCAAAGCACCATCCTCGACAGTGGCATCTAAAGATATCGAGACACTGTCCGCAACCAGCATCATGCAGCTTCCCAGCATAGCCTCCTTCACGCCTTCCACAGTCTTCACGGCAGCTTGTGCAGTCCTTCTCGGACGACTCACATCAAATGCCAAGGAAGTACTCTTTGGCCGTCATATCGTGACGCGCAACTCGTCGGCCCACTCTCACCAACAGAGTTCTCTCACAGTCGGTCCATGCACGAACATGGTCCCCGTCCGCGTGCGTCTCGAACCAAAGACTTCAATTCTCAAACAAATCGCAGAGCAATTCGTCGCAGGAATGGAATATGAGAATGCCGCATTTGAGGAGGTCGGCAACGATCGATGTTTGACACTTCTAGGAGATGAAGGACAGGACATTGGAGTGGATTTCGGTATGGTGAGCGAGTTTCATTCTGCTCAAGAGAGGTTCATCAAAGGAAGAGATGGAGTCAAATGGTTGGGTAAGAGGGAGAATGAAGTCTTTAGGAGTAATGTTGTGGTTGTGGAGGGCTGTGAGTTGGGCAATGGAAAGGTAAAGGTTGAGATTCGAGCGAAGACTAATGTACAGTCCGGAGAGAGGTTGACAGAGATGATGGGATTGATGGAGGAGGCTGTCAGAGAGTTGGGTAAAGAGGGAAGGGGAAAGAGAGGGGCTGAGGATTAGTTTTGGGTCGGCACATAATGAGTGCAACACCACGTCTATCCCACCAATGCTCGTGTGCGTGTTCACGCAAGGACTATATCTTCGGGAACCAACGATACAGTTCGCGAAGCCAATGGTTGACCAGTTGGTATCGTCCTTATCTCGACCACTTGCTCCTCTTCCATATGGACCACTGTCCAGGCGCGAACGTGGGGATTCCTGATGCATCAAGCACATATATCGATGCCTAGAGAACTCATGGCAGATCCGTAGACGAGCGAGTTCTTCCGCGTACAAACCAACACCATCTGATGGAGAAATTGATGCACAGCCGTATCGCTTACGCCATCTCCATCGAAGAAGCACTCAGCTTATCGCAGCAATTCTCTAAGCATATATTCCAACAACTCAAACCCTCAGTAACCCCTAGCTCTCGCTATAGCGGCACAGCAGCTGAAGTCACTTCAATCAAAGTGCAAAACAAACTTCACGCCATATCTTCTGCCTCCTTCTATCCCTACCTAAACCCTAAGCCTGACTCGCAAAACCCAGGTCTTCGATCCTGGATCCCAGTCAACCATCTTCATCCGCACGTGGCAAAACGACATGCACTGCAGAGGAGTCTGTGTCATGTCATAGCGGACATTCGGGTCCAACAGAGAACGTCACATGCGAAATACCTGTAGTATCTGCTGACAGCAGTGGAGATGAAGGTACGAGGATACGGTAGCAAAATGATGGTAAGGACCTAGTCCTTGCATGAGTCTGACTTGTGAGATCGGAGAATTCTTTCTAGCAAAGTTCAGAAGACAACGTGAGAGGTACTCGCGCTCTGAGATGAGATCAGATGCAGGAGGAGTGATAGAGTGCTAGCGTGGTAGGTGAAGTGTATAAGTGGAAGTCGGTCAATGCAAAGATCTACAGACCAGAGGGGCTTTGCCGACTCTTCTCATGCTGTCCTGAAGAGGGATATCTGACCCGGTCGCGGATGCGTACTCTTCTTCTCTACACTTGTACGCCGCGAAAGCGCGGATATTGATTTCCAGTGACTATCGATTCCAGTCTCGAGACTTCGCCACCACCAAGCACGAAGCATATCATGAAACCCAGATTACAGGACTAGCATTGCTCAAATTAGAGACTTACGCCAAGAGATTTCTTCACAACGTCTCATGAAACTCAACTACTCCTTGCTCTCGGCAAGAGAAAATTGTAGAGGAAGTCAAATGCCACGATGATGAGTAAATAGCGTCACGATGATGGAACTGACATTGTGCTCTCGACATTCCTAGTCCGTGTCGTTGTGGTTCACTTGCTTCTGATGAGCTTTGTTGTACCTTCCAATGGCTATCCGCTTTGGCTCCGCAGTCATTCGAGATCGTTGTCAAGGTAGACATCTGCTAGGCCGGTAGAAAGCGTGAACGTACAGTAGAACCTATGCCTTGGGGTCCTGCGCTGGTGGCGGAAAGGAAAGGGGCGACAACAGGGTCAGCAGTTCCCTTGGACTGCGGCTGCTCTGGAGCGTTCCGAAGCGTTTCTGCGTGAGCAATGAGCGGAGCGGAGCGGGCAACGATGCTTGTAGGCCGCTATTGACTTGTGAGCCTGTACATGTATACATGACCAGGTACGATTGTGCGAATGAGGATTGGGCCTCCAATGAAGACCTTGACAAGTACCTTTCTCATGTCAGCATTGAAGACTTCCAATTCGTTGGGCCCAATCTCTCAAGAGAGTGTAATACAAACCATGTCAATAGTCTGACCAGTCAACCAACCCGCAATGCCTTGTGGTATCAGCACAAGTCAAATATAGCTGGCAGGCAGATCTCAGACCTCTGCTTGGCATACTTGACAAGCCACGATCTTCACTCCTTGCGATAATCCGTGCGCGCGTATCGCTACGTCAACCAGGCCAGCGTGTAGGCCTGTCATCCGATGTACTCAAGAGCACGTTTCTTGCATGGATACAAGGAAAGGTATGCCTGCTGTCATATGTGGAGGAGTCGGAAAGTCAATTCTTCGAGAGTTCGGATCCTGAACACGCAACGGGACCGAGCCGAAAATGTGGTCTGAGGTTTCCTAGGTTTCCTGCGATCCCTTCCGCGCGCGATGATAGCATAGGGGCGGTGAGATCTTAGTTGGGACGAGACGATGTGTACCGCTGAGTGGTGAAGTCGTCAGCGCCGAGGCTTAGTCGATTTGATTGTGGTGAGCTGAGAGCTGAGTAGAGCACAAGAAGTCGGACCGCAATGGGCTTACTGTTGTCTTCTCCCAATTCTCACACACGCAGATCCGATGACTCTGAGCACAGTATCTACCGTGCTCGTAATCGCTGCTCCGATTTCGACGAGCATCCCAAGCGGCAATTGGGTTTCTCCTACGAGACTTCTCCGAATCACTCAACCAACGCAACACGTTGAGCCACATGCAATCGTGATCCCGGACTCCTGAGCTCGTAAGTTAAGATTCGTCCTTTTCTGACTTCGTCATCTAAAGCATGCTTCCACGTGACAATGGCGGTGAAGTCAGAAGTTAGAAAGAAGCTGCCTGTTCGGCAGAGCAATGGCCCAAAGCAGGAGCCCAAATTACAAACAAGGAAGGGACACGAGTCCACAAACTCTATGCAGAGAGTTGTTCAGGAACTTTGACTGCCCTTTACGGATGATCGGATACTCGTTTGTAATGGTACTTCGATACCAAAGAGTTCCGATCGGCTCGTGCAAATCGCGGGCCCGGAGCGTACCTGGATGATTCGGACGCGAGAGTGAGATTCGGATACGTCTACCTCGGCGCCATAGGAAGAACGTCGTATGGACTGGTACGCAGGAAGTCAAGAAGCCCGTGCAACAAAGTCTGCGACAACAAGAGTCAGAAATTGCTTGCGACCGCAATGGACTTCGTGCCCCGGTAGGTGACGACGCGGTTCAATCTGTCCGATGGGAGAACTCGGGGTCACAGGAAGAACGTCGTATGTATTAGTACACTGGTATTTCATCCGTCTGGAAAAGTCCGCGAGAACCAGAGTCAGAAATTGGCGCGGCCGCGATGTTCCGTTGTCGTGCGTCCTGGCAAGCACGAAGGACTCGACGAAGGTAGCGCGAGGCGCCTACAGTTCAATGCCGTTCTCATACCCCGGGTATCATATCCTACATGCAGTACTGTCCATCCAAGAGTTCAGTTCTATCCTCTTGCGACCCTCTATCGTGATAATCATGCAATCCGTTCAACGTCCCTCGTCCACTACTGCTGTCCAGCACCGACAATGCCATCTTTACAAAGTACCGCCACCTGTTTGAACAGTCTTCTCCACCCCAGGGGATCGCCCTTCAGCTTCAAGAATCTGGTCTCCAGAACCTCCACAGCACCCGCTCCAGTCGCCGTGCCACCAACTCGGATCCTCTCTACAACGACTTGTCCTTGGATCGGCATCTTATTCGCATCCAATGTCTTGACCCATATGCTGACCATATCCTCCTTGCCCTCCATCGCAGAGGCCGCAGGAGGTGCAACAGGGATGTTCAGCCGATGAAGGGCGTCCAGTATCATCGGCAGGAGTTGACCGAATGAAAGCACAGAGATAAAGCGTGCGAGCGAGTGCGACGGCACAATATCCTTGAATTGCCGCGCAGCTTGCGTGAGAGTGAGAGGCACGGAGGGGGTTGCGGAGAACTGACTCATCGAGGGGTCCTCGGAGAACAAGTCATGAAGGTCTGTAGCCATCACTTGCCCGTTTCGTGCCGCAATTGAAGTATGCGCTGCCACAGCTGCAGTCCGGTCGTGATTCGTCTGTGGCTGTGAAGCCGAGATTCCATTGCCAGCGCCGACTCGGGGCGGAGCTTCCCAGTCGAAGGCAGAGGCATCGCCCAAAGGCGTCTCTGGCTGTGTCGAAGCGAATTGGGCCCATCTCGGATCCTGTCTGCTGTCGACATCCATGGCATCCCCTTGACTTGCCGCAGTCTGCCCTCCAGTACCCGGTCTCCTCCTCTGACTGCTCTGCACGTCGGCTGAGAAGTCCACCTTCAATGACTCCATCATCTGAGTGGCCAAACCAATCGGATCTTTCGCCCTTCCCTTCGAGTTCAAATGGTGATTACTCCTCGTGAACCAAGGATGCTTCCTCACCGACTCCAAAGAGAACCTGTCCCCAGGCTCAATATTCAACATACCCCGTACCAAACTCAGTGCCTCCGGAGGGACATTTCCCCATAGTTCATCCGTGGTCCTTCCTTTTGTCGTAACGTATTCGTGATATTCGTAACTGTCCTCCATGACAGGGCTGTCCCAAGGCGTGTTTCCCACCAATAAGACAAACAGCACAATGGCACAAGACCACACATCCGCTATAGCAGGGTCATATCCCACCTTATCCTCTTCCCGATTCTTTCTCTTCTGATTTTGTTTCCCCACATCGATGATCTCCGGTGCAATATATGGTGGACTTCCGCACACCATCCCACAAGTCTTCCGCTTCCCAGTCTTGAGTTCCAGAAACTGCGTCGCGAGTCCAAAATCCGCGAGTTTGAGATCACCTTCTCCACTCAAAAGCATGTTCTCGGGCTTGATGTCTCGATGCGCGACGCCTTTTCCATGACACCATGCGATCGCAGAGATGAGTTGAGTAAAGTAGAAATGCGCCACATCTTCACCCACTCCTGCGTCGGCTTCGATCTTGTCGAATAGGTCGCCGCCTTCGGCGAGCTCGAGCGCCAGCCAGACCCAAGCGGGATCTTCGCCATGGCGGATGTAGCGAATGATGTTTTGATGCGGAGAAACGTGGGCATGGAGGGAAAGCTCGATTTGAAGCTGGCGGGGGCGGAGTCGTCCGGCGCGGAAGGCGTGGTCTTTGTTGATGAACTTGACGGCGATAACAGGCCCGGAGGAGTGTGGTGGGATGGCTTTGCGGATGCTGTTGGCGTGAGAGTCAGAACTTGTGTGTCGCATCTGGCGTCACAAGAATGGGTGGACGTACGAGGCATATGCGCCAGAACCGATGGTCTTGGAGACGATGCGGAATGGTAGATTGGTGGGCAGCGGAACTGCTTGTGACTGAGAAGTGTTAGCGGTTGATTAATCTGGCCTTGCTGCAGAGGAGACGATACTCCTGGAGGGCCACCCATGGCTGTACAAATCCAACGCCAACCGCAATGCAAGATGCTGAAGAAGACCAAGTGCTGTTTAGGCAGACAATTTGTAGTTCGGCAGACACTAGTCAAGTAGAGTGACGCGACGTCAAAGCACGCGCCGACGCGATAAACACCAATGTCCGTGTCGGGGTCGCCTGAGGAACCAATCACGCCGCACTCACAGACCATTAATTCAACACCACAGCGAGCAACACTTCATCAGTAGAAGGGATTCAGAGACAAGTTCAAAGCTATTCCTCAGATCTTTCTAGTTTCGATTCAATTGTTTGGTTGAAGAATTATACTATACAAAAGCTCAATAGAGAGAGCTCGAGAGCGTCCCAGTCGTTGCAGAACCATCTGCTCTATTATCCCAACCTCGTGCTCTGCTCATCCAAAGCCGAGAGAAGTCGTTGCTCCACGTAAAGAGATAAAGAGATCAGGTGCCCATCATATTTCGTTCCCTCCTCGCTAGATTGAAGGACGCCCGTCGCAATGCTTGTCAAACAATAACAGCCTGCGCATTCCCCGGATGCGTTGCTCGTGAGTAGCAATGGTATCTCAGACAATTCCCAAAACGCCGATCGCTTGCGGATTGTAGCCAAAGATGAGAGAGACGTACGAGTGTAATCCAATCCATGTAGTGATCAAAGGCCTAGATCGGTGCAACCGCAGGCAGCCGCATTTTTCATGCAAAACCTGTTGCGCATGCATAGACTTCATTAGTCCAAGCTCCCATCTGGTATAAGATTCCGGATGTTGTGAAAGGTAGATTCTCAGGAGGTTGCCAAATGTGGAGGTAAGCTTTGCGTATGCCACGCAATGCGCAGCCCGGCAAATTCACCCTGTCGTGTGCCAGGATGTGAGGCGACTCCTGCAGCTCGTCATGGCACGTGTCGGGCACGCTGCAGCACGCGGCTGCCCACCCGAGAGCTGACACGCTCGATCCGATGGGAAATGTTCATCGTCATGATGGTCAAGAGTGATCAGATGACCGAGATAGTGGCAATTGCGGATCTTGAGGGCCCAGGACCTATCCGGACACGTTCGCAGCTGCAAATTTGGAGATCATGTGCTCCAAGTTTCGCTCTTTGAGGACTGCGGCATATTTTGGCTCCCGAAAGAATTTAGGTACGGAATCCTGGTCATGTTAGCACGCACTTCTGCCTATACGAAGAACGAAATTCAAACTCACGCTAGCCATCAGCTTGAACACGCTGCTTTGAGCCTGATCGAAGAGATCTGCCACTTCGTCCAGGCTGCGAATCATCTGCTCGTCCTCGCCGACTGCGCGAGTCATGCGAGCAGCGAGTGCATTCCGTAAGTTGTGATCAATGTTGAGCTCGCAGGGTGAACCGGGTGCAAGGAAGGCATTGTAAAGCGAATAGGCCGATGCGAGGGTCTCCCTGATAACGTCAGGCCGTGGTATCGAAGAGCCGCGCTTAGCCCGCTGGTAGTCATCCAGAAAGGACTTGACTTCAGTGTAAAACGACAAATTCTCCTCGCAGTGTGTCTCGCGCAGATACTCTCTGAATAGTAAACGCAGAGCAGGATCGCGGATGATGACCGTCATGCGATTGGTGTTCGAGTCCCGCACCGGCATGCTGGAGCCGTTCGGGCGGGCAGCGCCGGTCGCAGTCTCTCCATGGGAGGACGTCGCTGGAGTTGGTACCCAACCAGCTACTTGCATGCCCTTCAGGGTGACAGCATATTTGACGTGTCTCGATGCTGCGAAGCGGTGACCCGCGCCATTCTGTGCGCCGCGTTCTTCTCCGAACGGCTCCACGAGCCCGGTCGTCATGAACAGGTTGGCAAGAGTGAAGCCTTCACGCTTGTTGACTGTGGTCGTGCAGTCCATTAGCCAGTCGAATGCGGCCTTGCCGGTGAAAGCGTAGTAGGCTGTCTGATCTTTGCGCGAGCTCTTTGCTCGCTCCATCCTCACGCCCACGAGCCCTGTTGCGTAATCGTTCAACGAGTCCGAATCCGATGATGAGTGCTCTGACTTGATGTTTGGTCCTGTATCACCAGCGAATCTTCGGAAGAGGACGTTGATCGTATCGGCATCGTGCACAATCTCGTCCGTCTCGGGATCGCGCTCGAGGATGACAAGGTTCATCACGTTGCGTGGGGAATCCAGAAGTTCGTTGACATGTCGCTGGTGAATGCCATTCCTTTGACAGAAACGCGAGAGAAGGTGCATGCCCTTCGGTGTCAGCTGCCACACCGAACTTCTAGAACTGAAATCTGTCCTGCCATCCACCGACTCGATCATCCTGGCCTCCAAGAACCGTGCACAAGTCGCACGAGCCATCTCGCGTGCCATGGAAAATGTGGTCGTGGTCGTTGTTGTCACTATCCTGTCAGGTGCTTTCGGGTCTGGCATTCGATTCGATTGAGAGAACTTTAGAGACCCCAAATTTGTGATGGCCTCTTCAGTTGTGAAAGTGTGTGGGTATTTTGAAAATCGGACACGGTGTGGTGTCAATGGCAAACTGACAATTAATGTCGCGAATAGATCTTTGAAATCCTGCACGAATGGTAAGCCTTGCATCTTGCAGGCTTGACGTGCTGAACGAGCGTGGTGTAAAAATGAAGTGCGGTGGCAAATGCGGCCCAGGGGAGGCATTGGGTAAACAAATAAATCAACGTGCAAGAAAGCCGCATGGAATAGTGAGAAAACAACATACCCTCGTGTACGGCTGATCGTCGCCCGTCATCTTGAGCAGCTTGGATGATGTTTGATGCATCATGCGTGGACTTCGGCGCAGAATGCGCTCGTATGCTTCGGTGTCTTGATACTCGCTGTCCTCAGACTGTCCTCGCTCTCTCCACGTCGCTACGGACTCACGGCTCGGCCTGTCGTTGGCAGCCTTTATATTCGTCGAGGAATGATCGGTGAGCGCTGTCTCGGACGATGCGTTAGACCGCGTCGATGCGTCGGAACGTCTGTCTTGCGAGCCCGCGTCTGAAGGCGAGACAGGCACTTCTGGGAGTGTCTCGCCTTGTGGCCGAACCTCAATCGGCTGTACGATGCCGAGGAGTCGTTGGCGGCTGAAGGAAGCCAGGCGGGAGTGAGCCTTGCTCTTGACGCTCAAAGGGACGGGTTGTTGCTGTCGAGAATCCACCTTGTCGACAGTCGCAATGGTGCTATCGGTCGTAGGATATGGGACGAACGTCGATGTGCGTTCGCCTGGAGTGGAGAAGCGCCGAATGGGCAGCTCGGTGAATGTCTGTTGTGAGGGCTGCGGGCAGAGTCGCAGGCGACGCAACGGCAGTGCTACGTCAGGAAGGGCGCATGCGAGTGACTCGTGGCGAGCACGTCGTGGGGCTTGGCTGGGTGTGGAATGGGCGTGGTATGGAATGCGGGATATGGCCGGAGGTGTATGTGCGCAGGATATGGCTATGCCGCTGGAGCGGCGGACGGCATGGCAGTCTTGTACGCAGTCGCAGATGAGTGGGCCGGGAGATGGCGACTAGGGTAGGCCGTCGAGCAGCGAAAGCGTGCTTGGTGCTATGACCCCAGTGCTGGCACCAAACCTGGCGCGGTCATCTCGTGCTGATCGCTGCGCACTGGCCGCCCGGCAGCGCCAGGATAACTCGTGGCCAGTGACCAATGCGGTTCCACCGGCCTGCGCCCACCACCGCACCACGAAGGACCAGGGGCGCCGTCTGCGAGTCTGCCGCAAACAACACCTGGGACGAAATCCCCGGCGACTTCGCGAGCGCCTGGTCGGCGGCCAAGCAGTCACTGCCTCTCTCGTGCACTCACTCTCACTACTGATATGCTGATATGCTGATGCCGATGCGGATGATGCTGCTGCTACATGCTGCTGCGCCAGCGACGACCACGCACTCCGCCAGGTCACGCGCGCCGGCGAGTTCGCTCCATTCTTCCGCTGAGTCTGCCTCCTCTGCCTGTCTCACTACTCCTCCACCTCCGCCCACTGCGGCGGGACGGGCGGCAGACCTGCTGCTGAGAGACAGAGACAGCCGCTCTCCTGATCGCGATGCTCGTGACGGCATGTTGTCTGCGGCCAGGCGCCCGTCTCACGCTCACGGCAGCCCCAGCAGCACCGTGCTCAGTCCTGTCTGCCCACGCGTTTCACCATGCGCGCAGGCATTGTTCAGAACTACGTACTCTGGCCATGCGCATGGGGTCCGGCATCCCTCGCCGTCGGCCACGCTGAGCGCTGGGATCCGTCAGCCTTTTCTTTGTCTCACACTCTCACTGCCTGTTCCGTCTGCTCTAGCTGCCCGCTGCCCAAGGCATCTGTTGGACGAAAACATTGGCGCGGCAAGGCTGTGTCCACATGGCGACACATTCCTGATGCACCTGGGCCGTCTGGCACACATGGTTATGCATGTCGCCCAGTGCCAGACACGGGCGACACGTTGTTTGCAAGTGAGATCGCTGCATGATGACTCGCCCTTACGCTCAGGTTGAATCGAACGCATGAGCTTGGGTACTGACAGTGGAATGTGGCACCCATGCCCGAGAGTTTCCATCGGCGAGCTTGTTGCAAATGGTAATTGGAACACTGCCTCGGGAGCTATTACTACGACCTTTTCGCGGTATGACTAACGTCTGCCATTGGGCTCAACTGTCCTGTACAGTGGAAATTCTGGGCCTACCGTAATCTGTGCAAAGTTCACGCTCGTTCAACGTATGTCTTAGTAACTGGAATGGGAGAGCTCACCTCTGCGTGCAGCATCAGTCCCATGGAAACACATTCAGTACGCTGTGAGGGAGCCCTGCTGCGTCGCAGAAAGGAGCAAGTTCTCGACTCCTGTCAATTCCATCATCCCCTCATGGCGTCCAACAGCTTGACACACCGTCGGCAAAGAATACTTTCAATGCGCATGCGTACCGGTAATTCGACTTTTGGCCATGGGCTGTCTAACATTTATGCTTTCGAGGAGGCTTCCACGTGGTACTTCACGCGCTGCAAGCCCGGCGTGGCGTACTCAAAACCGTCATGTCTGCATATTCTGTGTTTGGTCGATCCGACTGCCTTGCGTCGATACCACACTCAACGTAGTCGTCGAACGCGTTCGCTGTCCGGCCAGCATCGCGATCTGCATTCGTTCGAAAACTTGTCAGCCGTCTTGCAATACTGTAGCATCGCCGCTGGCCGACTTAGCCGTGTCGGTGCATGATCGACGCCGCTAGAAGGCCATTCGAATTTGCTGACCTTCTGGGCTAGAAGCCACACTTCCGATATAGATCGCCGTTATGTAACGAGTCAGAAGGATTCTGTTCAAAAAGCTTTCGCTCGACCATGCCGGCGGGACTCCACTTGTGCGCTTGTCGACACGTGAGCCCAGCTTTTGACGTAGCGGCGGCTCATTTCACTACTGCGGCGGATGGCCAAGCGCGGTGAAGGTGGTATTGGTCTTTTCGTCTGCCAAGCTCGCCGTATAGACGGATCGGGAAGGTGAGAATGGTTGTGTGCGTGGTGGCTGTCTGCGATTTGGTTTGCCCGACATCGCACCTTCGCGCACAGGACTGCGCGCGTCTATCGGTGCCTTTCCGGAGCGTGGTCGACAGTTTTGCTCGCACTCATCAGCGGTGTGTCACAACATACGCGGGCATGCTTGCGCCGAGAGGCAAAAGGAAAAATCCCTACGACCTCGTGTCTTCATCAGATTGGGATGCAGCCTCCCGCATCCCGCCATGCGTGCTAAACTTCATCCAGGCAGTCCGAAAGCACCGACAACGTGGAATTTGAAGTCCGACTGGTCACAGCAGCATGACTCGCGGGCGAGCATGTCCGCGAAACTGCAGCAGGACAGCAGCACAACTCCCAAGCTGCCACTGCATTGGTAGCCGGTCGGAAATTTCTCTGCTGCCTGCCCTCGTGCGGTGCAGTTTGCCGGTGGAACATACGATGAAGGCCGTTGCGGTGTAAGGTTCTGCCATCAACCAAAAATAGTGAAACAGACGGCACTTCTGCTCGCCAGACCAGACCAGACATGCCCCCAACGGCAGCAGCAGGGCTGGGAGGATGCCTGCGGCAAAGGCGCTGCAGCTTCGACGGCAGAAGTGTTCGCGTCGGCAACGGTGCTGCTGCTCGTCCTCTTCAACATCGACCCGTCCTCATTCAGCCTGCCGCTGCCGCCAATGGCTCCGGCTCGCGATGCGAGCGCACTTGTTATCGTGCAGAGCGACAGGCATCGGAGGCAGAAAATTCGTCTTGCGCGCGGCTTGCCCCAGTCGTGGCTTGCAGCAGAGTCGAGTCTATCTGACGTCGGCTGTCTATGCCACGTGTCGTCGAAGCGCTACGAGACGCCATCGTCAAGCCAAGGAGTGACCTTAACCAGACGATTGTTCGCTCGCTGAGCGCCATACCGAGGTTGGCAGGTCCTAGCCTGTTCGGTGGACCTGCGAGTGGACCGCGCTGCTGCTGTCCCCGGCCGCAATTCATCACCCTTTGCGATCCTCGCGTCGCAGATTGAATGGAGCCGTGAGATTCTGCCCATGTTCGCCACGTGGTGCTCACGAACAACCCAAACGAGCTCCTGTCCTCCCACCGTCGCTTCCTGCGCGCGGCAACGCTGGTTCGCACTGGACACGCTTTTGCCATGCCAGGCTCAATCGGGCTGACAGTGACATTGCTGCTTCATATTGCCACGGCCGAATCATCCGAATGCCCTGCCTTCGCATCTTGCCGTGCCTGCCCTGCCTGCCGGCAGGTTGCCGAATGCACACCTTTTCGTGAAGCGTCGCGCGCCGCACCACAACGCTCCGGACGAGCGACCAATGTCCATGGAAAACGTGCCGCCACGCAGGCGCACAGCTTTGCACACGCGATTTCACGCGTTTCGAAGACCCTAGCCGAGGCGCCCATTGACGCGAGACAGACATTCGGCAGCCTGTCGCGCTCGCCGGCCCGGCCTTGGACCGAGAAGAAGCATGCAAGCGACCGACTTGATCCCAGCAGGCCACGAGGTGCAGAGTGAGAGATCGCGTCGGCCACATTGCGAAATCTCACCAAGATCTGACTCAAATGCCCTCATACGAACTGCCGCCCGTCACAGAGGTACAACAAGTCACCAGTCTTACATTATACGATGCCGTGGCCGTCCGGCAGCGAAGACTGCCCAATGTGCGGATCGATCATTTGAAATGCCCTGGATGATCCTCCTGTCCATGCCATCTCAGGGTTTGTATACACGAGCTGAACCGGTCAGCTGAGGTTGCTGCGCAGCCGCCGAGGATCATATCACTTTCCAGCTAGCGCTTGCGAGCCGGCCAACAGTCAACCACGCTGGAGAAAGCTTGCACCCACCACATGCTCACCACGCGTCGAAGCGAGATGTCTCGTGATTTGATCAGCTATGTACCTCCCTCGTGGCGGCCAAGAAGAGCAGCAAATCCGAAGCTCGCTACCAGGCAACCTTTTTGTTCCTCTTAGAGCTCTCCGATCTCATTCGGCAGCACGACTACGTGGTGGCTGACTATCATCCGCTTTCTGATATACACCACTTTGCTGCAGCAATGTCTTGGTCGATATATCAATCAAAGTCGCTGCGTGGAACGTGGTCGCAGAGCCAATCAGCATGATGAAACGAACTTGCAGCTGTGAGCTCACTCTATTAGACGTCCGGACCTCACTCTCGCTCCTGCGATATGTCCGAACCCAGTCCCTTTCACCTGCGCTTCACTGGCTTAGAGCGGTTTTCGATCATTCAACGCGTGTTTCATATCTTGCAGCAGGGTTACATTCGCAGCAGCTGAGCAAGAAAGCCCATCTGGAGACTGCTCCGTCGGCACATATGCCTCAAAAGTGCTGCATTGCGAGGCTTGTGACATTGCCCAAGCTTCCCCGTGGTTATGTGGGTCGCGCTCCTGATCCCAGCTTGAAGAAGGACACCAGCGCGCACGCACGCGGCGGAGTAGTGAGAGGGGGAGCTGCCACGCACGTGTGATGCTGCGGCGATTGAACACTCGTATGTGTCTTCTGTCATCACGATTGGCATATGCGGTCACCACAATGACTCAACTGTTTCAAGCATTCTAGGGCATCAATACCGTGGAGCTTCTCCTTGCAGTCGTGGCAGGGGCGACATCCGAAAGGTCAGCGGAAGGCGATCATTGCTCTATCGAGTCTTGGTACCGTCATCAACAAGAAGCAGGAATGGAGCAAAGCGCAGTGGATGTTCATCGGAAGATCCTCCGCAAATAACCAGAGCAGCACAAGTCCTCGAGCACCTTTTCTGCAAGATGCAGACCGGCATGCCGTTGTGACAACGCTGCAGCGACGATCACCGGCCGGCTTGTCAACTCAAATCCACTGAGACTAACAGTTCTGGGCAAGCAGATACGGCTCTGCATCGATGACTTCACTTCTTGTTCAGCACAATCTCACTACTTACGTTACAGCACCACGCGAAGGAGAAACGTGCATGCGTAGAGAGATTGCGTTGATTGAAGTGCTGTGCTGTGCTGACACGAGCAGTGCCTTCATCTACGAAAGTTTAACCAGCAAGCATCGCGCAAGTCAAAAACAACACACGGCACTTAGTTGCAGCAAGGAATTTTGGAGTATTTCCGAGGACACTACCAACATGTTGCTCAGCTCCTTAATATACCGGTGGTATCAGGTGGCAAGCGTTGCATCCCTGTGCGTCCGATCCGGCGTGTAGTACCTCGATCGAATCATGCCATCACAGAACGCACACAGTTCGCGAGCTCGGGAGGACCGAATGTCGGCCATGCGACTGTCCGAGAGATGGAGGCTTCGTCACCTTGCCACCATTATCCTGGTAAACTTATGCCCACGCCTCGGGTGCTCGTAAACGTGGACTTCTGAGAACGTCCTCATTGATTGCTCGGTCGGCGGACGTGCGAAATAAGAACTGCCGAATTGCATGTGACCGCAGCGGAACGAGGGAAAGATCATCACTTATCTTCGTTCCAAAAGTCGAAGCGCGTGCTCAGCACCATTGTCAATGGCTCATTGGAGGTCGCGCCAGGAGGTAGTAACATCACGCAAGTCATTCTACCGTGTGATCCCAGATTTGAGCATGTCACGTCGTCTGAAGTCTTAGTGATTGACAACAGGTCTCGTTACTATCGCAGCAGACTATTCTTGAATAACAGAAGCCTGGCCTGCGCGGGTTCCCAGACCCGATGACCATTTCATGGGCTGGTCATATCAGCGACAGTGTACGGAGCAAATGCCTTTTTGGGAACAGTTTCATTCGAACCTCAAGCGCAATTGATCGAGTGTCATGCTGCCGGTGAGAAGACAGGAGTGAATACTGCGGGCTCCGAAAACACCTGGACATACTTCAATGGTCGTCAAGATTTCAACCGTGTCTCATGCAGCAACGCAAACTGTCGGAAATGACTGCATTGTAACCGAAACTTCCAAATTCAACATGACCAACGCCTGACATTTCCCTCCTCAGCTAAATCAACATACCAGTCTTTGACCTCTCCTCCGTCCCTTCCACCACACCACGGCTTTCACCTCCTCGACATGCCGCTCTCAAATCACCCGGTTCAGATGCACCAGATCATCAATTCCCAAAACCGTCAACGTGGGAGTAAAATCGGACTCTGCAATCCCAATCGTAACATTCTTCAATCCCGCAAGCGAAGCAGAATAACTCGCCGGCAACGTGGCTTTCACCAAATTCGACTGCGTAACTGAGGTTGGCACGAACGTGAACCTCAGCGTGGGGGCTTGCACGCCATTGGCATAGAAGCCCGTCACAGTGATGCTGCAACCCGTTGCAAAGGTGACGAGGGAAGTCGCAGTGTTCCCGATACAGCCAAAGTAGAATGAGATGAGATTGTAGGAGTTGGTGCCGGAGGAGGTGGAAGCGGAGACGGTGCCGAAGGGGCGCAGAGAGACTGGGCCGATCTGGGTCAGAGTTTCGATGAGGCCTGTTGCGGCGATTTTGGGGGCGCTTTGGGGTTTGAGGCCCACGCTGAGGGTTGCGAGACAGAGTCGATCGCCGAGAAGGCAGAGGTTGGAGAGGCCGGGGATTCCGCTTTGCTGTTGTTGAGACGAGAGTGTTAGTGCTGGCGTGCGAGAGAGAGGGACAGAGGGAGAGAGAGAGCCTTGGGTTCATGGGAGATCGGGGGATTGAATGAACTTACGGCTGCGACCCAACCTCTGTAGTCCAGACCGTTGTATGTGGCTACTGCAGAAAGCTGCGGCGCGCCGGGCACAATGGCGAGAGTATCATAATTATCGGTTCTGAGACCGGCGCCTGCTTGGCGAGTATCGAGGGCTGCTGCCAGGACAGAGGTGATAAAGGCGGCCAAAGAGAGGAGACGACACATGGTGACTGACTGCTAGGGACTTCTTGTTCTTCTTGATTAGATGTGATGGTAGGATGGGACTGTCTGTTTCATCTCCATTACAATCAAACGCGCCTTCATATACAGTTTCCCATCGCATCGCCAACCAATGCAGCACAACGGACAATCCACACCGCCGTCGCCCAGCACACCATCTCTGAAGCTCCAATTATCGCCACACATATTGCGGCGATGCTCGGCCACATAAACGCCCCGAGCCACCATTCTTCCTCACTCCCTTTCAGCAAACGACAAATCTCAAGCCACCAGTTCAACCTAGCTATCAGCCTCCACAGTCATGGGCTTATTCAATAGAAAGCCACCACGCCACTTTATCCACCCACACTATGAGCCTCTGCTGGACAGAAAACCACAAATCCGCACTGAACAACAATACAAATACCCACAGAAGAAGACTTCGCTTCTGGACCGCTCAAGTGGTACAAACCGGACCATCGGAGTAACTCCTCCGTGAAGGTGTGGGTGTGGAGAGAATTGCAAATCGGCACCTGTCGTACAACACATCCTTCGAAGATCGCAAAACAGCCATTTTCTTACCTCCCTCCTTCGCTTCTTGCTACGAGGGAGATTCTACATTGGCAACCGCTTCGATCGAGATCTGTAGTTAATGCCAATGATCAACGTCTTGTCAGATTTACATCCATCCGAGGATGTCCTCTTCATTCCCAAGATGAGAGTCTGTGTGCTGAGCTGATCTGATTGAGGCTGAAATCTCGCTAAGGAGAACGGGATGTAAAGGCTTGGCTGCAATATCCCAGCCGGATGGTCGACGGGCTGTAGCAAAGTCAGTAGTATTGTCCATTTCTGTGCAGAGGAGACTGCCTCATTCGAATCGTGAACATCTTGTAAAAGTTTCTATGGACGCCTGAGCTCCACGCCTTACCAAAACATCTTGCATGCTTTTCCGTGTTGTCATCAGGATTCGTGCTGTTGTCCTTCTTTACCGAGTCGTATTGCTGTATCATGAAGCTGCGCCCATTGCGAGGCCAAAGCCCGTTTCTCGAGCGCTCAGGATCGCTGACTGCCCCATCCCACCACCATTTTCAAGGTGGTCGATCTCTTTACCGGCCTGGAACCACGTTCAACACACCACCATCAATCGCCAGGATTTCTCCGTTGACGTAATGGTTGCGTGCAAAGAAGAGCACACCCATTCCGATCTCCTCGTCTCGACCAGCTCGCATCATAGGCACATGACCCGTCTTCTCGATCTTCTCCTGCGGAAAGTCGCTCTTCTGACGATCGTCGGACTTCGTGCCCGCCATTTCCGAAGGGAAGTACCCTGGTGCGATGCTGCAGATTCGCGTCAGCACAAGAGACTATCGAAAATGCGTACAAATGTAAGAGCAATACCTGTTCACCCGAATCTTCGCCTTTTGGAACTCCGCACTCATCAACTTGCTCAAATGCACCGTCGCTCCCTTGGCAGCATTGTACGAGAAGTGGCCTTGAGAATCCCGCATCAATCCTGACATGGACGAGATCGTAATGACACTCGCACTGAAGTCCTCGTACGGCCCTCCCTTCGCCTTCGTGGCAGCCTGCAGTAATGGCAAGAAAGCCACAGCTGTGAAGTAGACCGATGTCACATCCGTCTCAAATGTCCCCTGCCAATCCTCCACAGATTCCTCATTCCAGAGCTTGGCGCTCAAGTCGTCGGCGTCGGAATGCTCAGGCGGGGCCTTAGGCCCTGAGACGCCAGCATTGCAGATGAGGAGGTTGATGTGGGATTCTTTGGATTTGATATCGGAGACGAGTTTTTGGAGGTCTTCTTTCTTCGATACGTCGCAGGGGCCAATTGGGATGATTTGCCCGCCGGTGCGGTCTTGCTCGGGGCTGTGGGCTTTGGCGGCGTTTTCGAGGGCTTCTACGCGGCGGCCGGTGATGTACACTTTTGCTCCGTTGGCGGCGAGGGCTTGGGAGGCCATGAGGCCGATGCCTGTTCCGCCGCCAGTTACGACACAGACATAATCTTTGACTGTGAAGAGGCGGTTGACGTCGAAGTGGTGGGTTTCTGCCATGGTGATTGTCTTGAGTCTTTGTCGATAAGTGGAAGTTTTTGAGTCAGTAGCTTAGAACTTGTCAAGAGAAGTGAGCAGTCGTCGCTGCAGTTTCGTTCTGTAGCACACGACATTGAATTATGACGTAGCGAGTGACATTTTTGTGACGCGAAATGCGACACGAGCGCATGTGACTTGGTGTTTTCAATATTTGCTTCACCTACGGAGGTACCTGCTTTGATCACTGCATACGCAATGTGGGTATTGCTTACCGCTCAAGCATGTACATTTCCGGAGAATACCGTTAGTTCTGGTGATGGGCATTAGCTCCTTAGGTATGGGCTGATTTCCCTCTACTTGTTTGCTACGTATCCAAGTTGGTGTAGCCAACGGAGTTTTAAGGTATTGTACCGAGGACACAGCCTCCGTTACGTTTTGACCCAAAGGTCTTTGATGGTGCCTGTTAGCAGCGCTATCTCGCGGCGCAGGATAGCAGTGGCCTTGAAGAGCATCGAAATCTGATCTGCAGTTTGCAAGGACATTCTTGGTCGAGTGAAGTCGTCTCATGGGCGGCCACTTCCGGTTTCTGGCAATTGCGTAGCTCTTCTTGAACATCTCGAAGTCGTAGCCTCTGATATCGAAGTCGAGGTTGAACAATGACGAGACGGCAGCTCGCTTACATCTCCAGAGCCTTCTTCGCCATCTCAAGGGCTCCATCAAAGGTCTGGTTGCCACCAATGAAGCCTGCAGCATGCACAAATATGCTGCCAGGAACGCCAGAAAGGTTGCTGAGCTCATCATCACGCACTCCTCTCCATGCCTCGGGGAGTCCTTTGCGGTTTTCGAAGCTGCCAGGCTCGAGACTGACAGCACGGATGCGCCACTTGCTATCCTGTTCTCCACTTTCGGCGAAAAGTGCGTACAAGACACTCCCTTGTGCACCGGTCTCCTCCTCGAGCGCGTACAAGTGGTCCATCCACGGAACGCCGCCGTCCTTCCAGGGCACCACGAGGATGCGGCCTTGCGGATCTACTGCGTGCCTGGAGTTGAAGGCTTGCGCGACCACATTACGAGCGGGAAGCCATGCTAGGAACTTGTCGCTGAGTTCAATAGAAAATTGCTCCCCTACGAAAGCGGAAGCACGAGCGAAGCGGGCATCCTCATCAGCCTGATCTGCGGCCTTGCTGGTTTGGATGAAGCCATTGGCGTTGATGTTGTTCGCAGCAGGTGTGACAGGTGCGTGATTGTAGCGGCCGACCACACTGGCAATGCTGAAGCCCTTGTCCGAAGTCTTCTTCTCGATACCAGCCTTTCTGATCTCAGCAGGATCATAGACGGAGATACCATTGTCATTGGCGTCGAATGCCTGCACAAAGTCCTCGTATAGCTTCTGATACAGCAGCTCGTTCTCCGAACTGGCCACGTCCAGCCCTGTCACAGCCGATACAATTCTCTTGCCATAGTGCATCCACACCAGTCCTGCTGATGAAAGCTTGGTGTTCTTGCCAGGGAAAGTAGCTTTGAACTCGCGCTGGTGGTGGTCGTAGCGGAAGATGGCATCGTCGTGCACACCACCCACATCAACGACGATGGTGCATGTCTTGAGCACTTCAGGGTCGCGGGTTCTGATCAACGATGCGGCCTTGTAGTCCGGGAGCAGACGCAGCAGGTAGACCGCTAGCGCTTCGTCGGCGTGGAAGTGGCCATTGTGGGTGCCAATGACTGGGGCCGCGGTGCCGTCGGCCATCTTTTGTCGCTTCGATGAAGGCTCCGAGGTCATTTGCTGCAGCAGAGGTCGGTAGAGGTGGGGGTTGCTGGCCACGAGGCGCTGGAAGATATCGTTGGTGGTCTTGGCCTTGTTTGGGGAGTTGACAGAACGAATGGAAGCTCTGTGCAGAGGCAGACGGAGTGGTGGACGGGAGGGCCGCAGTGGTGACAGGACTAGCCTCTTCATGCAAACGGAGACTGGGAGCTGGCGGCGGGCGGGCGAGAAAATGTCACAAGCTTGGGACGTCGCGACAATCCCTGCAGCTGGCTTTCTGCACGTGCAATTCCGCTGCGGTGCGTCGTGCGTGTGCGTGCTGCTGCATCACCCACTCTCCCGCCAAGCCATGGCCGTCGATGCGATATTCGTCAATCGTTGTTGTGCGACGCGAGAAGCAGGAGTCGCCATGACGCTGCTGGCGGTTGAAGCGACGTGGTAAACCGGTTTGCCGTCGTCGCCGTCTTGCTTTGCGAGAAGGCGAGTGCTGCGCTCTGCGGGGCGCTGGCCCTCGTCGACCATTCCAGCGTGTACCACTAGTACTGCACATCGCACGCGACACCCAGCACCACAGATACTTCACTCGACACGTCTGCACGCAGTCACCTGCGCAGTCACGCCTCCACTCGCTCCCAAACCTCCCCTTCCCCCGCCTGACCGCCCTTCTTCAAATATCGTGTCGCCGCCATTACTGAACCACGGACGCGCTTGCATCGACGACTGTGGAGACCAGCCTGGCTGGACCCTAGTTATCACACTATCTGGCGGTCAACTTTAGCCTAGCGACGAGCACAATTTCAACACTTCCCGCCCACCTTCCTCCACGGCCGCTGTTCCTCCTGCCTCCTCCACCACGCGCTCTTGCTGCGATCCCGCCAGCGTGAGAGGTGAGGAGAGCCAGAATCCTCGTCATCGCCGCATGACCCTCCCACACCCGCCAAACTTCAACCCTCCGCACGACACGGCTCGGCGGTCAAGGTGGCCATGATCCTCCGCTTCATTGGGAGTTCGCTCTTCCTCGCCTCGATCGTTTTCACCATCCCACTCGCTTTCGATGTTGGCGGCCGAACCTGCGGTCTCGCTTTCAGTTTGAGCTTGGCCACGTACTACTTCGTCCTCTCCACGCTACGACTCGCGACGCCAGATCAATCAACATGGAGGAGGGCAGGAGTCAACACGATCGCTGCTATGCAGCCCATCATGATCGCAGGACTGCTGATCTGGAGCTTGAACAAGTTCAGCGTGGACGCCGGTGAAGAGGGAACCTGGGTCAGTCGCGCTTTCTTCAACGCGACGAAGCCACTGCACCAGAGCCCGAGCTTCAAGGAATGGGTGTTTGGACGTGAGGGAATGCTGCAGTATGCCCTGATCGGCGGATGGGACACATTTCTGAGGTACTCCATGCCTGTGTTCCAGCTGGTCGAGGGCTTCTGCAGTCTGCTGGTCATACAAGCGGCCGGACAGGTCACGCGGTATCTGGTCAACAACGACGATGGAGGCGACAGTTGGATGCTGGGGCTCTTGATACCATCTGGCAGCATCATCGCCAGTTCATGCTATTTCATCTGGCGCATGTCGACTTTTCCAGGACTCGACAGCCAGGATGCAGTGCTGATCGGCATTGCCATCACTTGCGCAGTGTTTCTGTGCGCTTGGGGCATTGGAAGTGGACGTGGAAATATTGTGGAGAGCAGCTTGCTTTTCGCATACATCACGCTCTGCATCTACCAGATCTTTACCGATTACCAGCCAAGCCACCCACTGCCAGAGTCTCCTCTACCGAACGATGTCAACGAATTCCCGCCCCTTCCTCCAATCCTGATGGCCAGCTTCTCGACCATCACTCAAGCATTGTCCCAATTACCGAGCACTATTCTGAACGGCTTTGGCTTTATGTTTGCTGCTGTACAGACCGTCACGCCTTCAGTCATCATCTCGCTGATCTACCGGCTTCTGGTCCTCTACGCCGCCGCACGCATCATCCCAGCTGTCCGAGAATCTGGTGCACGTGCTTTGGCACACGATCCGTCGTTCGAAGATTCGGAAGGTGTGCATGGTCTCATGGGAATTCTAACGTACTACAGTCCCAGTATCCTCATCGCGGTGTACACAAGCCTTCTCCTCCAGCACTTTGCGACCGCTTCTGCAGATCATCCGGGAGAATGGTGGACCAGCCAAGGTGGCGAAGGAGGAGGAAACATCAGCCGATGGGCCAACCTGGCCGGCACCATGGCACTCTACGCGGTCGAGCTGTATCTAGGCAAGGATCAGGATGATGCCCTACACTGGAAGCTGGATTGAGAATAGCAAGACAGGATGCGAGAGTGATTTACGAAACTTGTATTTGACCCCAGAGGTCATTTGAAGGAGCGATCTGTGATCGCGAACGGCTGGCCGTGAAGGCTGACATGCACTCCTCTTGAGCAACTATGGCAACGGACAAGGTGCGCTGGAGGGGCATGGGTGTCGTACGTCAGAGGAAGGACGCGTCGTGCACAGCCATATGAGATTGGAAGCATTCTCTTCGCAGCCGACAGGGGCGGCGTACATGTGCACTTGCATTTGGCACAAATCCAACGAGGTCCAGGGAGTGGAGTAGGGAAGGCACATCCCCTTTGTAGCATTGGATGAGAGGAAGAACACGCAGTCGAGGATATAAGAGAACGGTAGTGCAGGAGGACTGAGTGGCACAAGACTGAATGAAATCACTAATTCCACAGAGCGTGGTAAACTACCAGCCTAAGCGATCGACTAGATACCCCAGAACACGTCAATTTGTGCATGCATGTATTCTCGCTCATCGAATAATCGAGAAGCAATCGTGCAGTCCATCGGTGCCTTGCAGGAGGATCAGTAAGCTGCATCTCAGGTATGGAGTCGGTCGGACAAATCGTGGATTGGGGTATAGGTTCGCTATCCCAGAGGTTTTTGTCGTTGCAACCCTAACGATGCTTCGGCGTCAAATTTGACTTCCCAAACACATTGAGAACACTGATTGGCGAGGCGGATGAGATTGTATCATATCATATGAGCTGTGCAGCCGTGCATAGAGGTGAAGTGCTCATGTCGTGCTGCCAACTCCTTGCTTCTGTCGGTCAAATCCTTCTGTCTTGCCGATTGCTTGTTTGAACTTCGTCCGAAGGGACAAGAAATTCGACAGCAACTGCATCGGGAATTTGTACGGCTACTGCAACTGCGCGGCTCTGCCGAAGGGAAGATCGTTTTTTATGCATGACATGGTATCTGTGACGATGGGTTGTGGTTGAGTTTCCCACGCTCTGGTGCCTCGATGCCTCCTCCTTCGTCATGTCGGCTGTACATGTCCAAAGTGCACTTTCCATTTCGGGCAAGAAATACTGCAACTCTTTCCGTTCGTCACGCTGTCGCTCTTTATCCACCGCTGCACCTTTGAGCAAATCAACAGCAGAAACACAACGACGACGTTGAATGCAGCTCATGGTGACGCTTACCACATCCGCTTGCTCAAAAGGTTGCAGGTCCAGACTGCTTGACTACCACCCACAAGGAAAGACACAGATCAGTCAAACCAGTCCAGTCCCTTAGGGTCCTGGAACAGACTTCGTCTTCGCCTCAACGCGTACCGATCGAAAGCATCGAATATGGCGCATTCGTGTTGTGCGCTGTCGCTAGTACTTGGCCAAGTTCCCCAAGCCGATCGCACATATTTGCCGCATAACGTTCGCTGGTAGATCCACTTCTGTGCATTCAACAGAGTCAGACTTCGCTGGCGCGACCCTTGAGGCACTTGGATTGCGACTTTATGCGCGCATTCGCCATGTATACAGATCTTTGGCGTTCTACAGTTTGGCTCCCAGGATGTTTGTCATACTTTATCTGTTGGAGAGGTATAGGTCTACGGATGTGGTCAGAGTACTGGCAGTCAACGGAACGGGCAGCGAAGATAGGCAAGTGAGAATATAGGAAGAGATGGAACATGCTGAGCACGACCTGGAAGCCGCGACTTACTCCACGGAGGAAGAGGAGGAGAAGCACGAGCAACCCACCAGCAACACTTCCACATCACCTGAAGATAGCTCCGCCGCATCAACGAGAGAGCAAATCGCCATTCCACCCAACGTAAAGCAGAAACTGCATTCGAAAGGTCTCGCAACAGACAACTCTGGCCTGGTGCGATGGAAAAGCGGCACTTCTGCCCATCCGAGACGATGGCCTCTATTCCGAAAGTCCTACGACTCTGCCGTGATCATATCCATGGAGTTTATCATGACACTCTTCAGTAACGTTGGAAGTTCCATCGTGCCGTACTCGATCGAACAGCTGGGCACCTCAGAAGAGCTTGGTCTGTTCTACTTCACAACATTATACCTGCTGGGTCAAGCTCTCGGCGGACTCATCTTCCCACCTCTTGCCGAGTCCTTCGGCGGACGAACAATCTACACCACGTGCGCTTTTGGATCCGGGGCCTTCTGTGCGCTCGTCGGTGCTTCGCCAACTGTCCCAGCAGTGGTGATCGGCCGCTTCATATCAGGTTTCGTATCCGCCATGCCTGCTGTGGTGGCGTGCGGTAGTATTGAGAACATGTGGAACATTAAGGCGAGGATCTGGCTGGTGCATATCTGGATCGCGCGCGCTGGCCTTGGCACCTGCGATTGCGGTTGCTGTTAGTGAATCCCCACTTGGCTGGTATGTGCATATACTATAACACACGTGTACGAGACTTACACTAATAACTCACAGGCAATGGCTGTTCTACATCGCAGCTATGCTTGGTGGCCTCATGGGCATCGCATGCCTCTTCATGCAAGAATCTCGGCCCTCGCAACTCCTTCGCCAAAAGGTCCACCGCGTCTCACGTACTACCGACTTCCGCAAGCTCTCAGTCGATCATCAAGACTCCAAGCCATCGCTCTCCACTTTCGTCCAGGAAGGCCTCACCATGCCTATTCGCTTGTTTTTCACAGAGCCTATTGTATTTTTGACCTCAATCATGGCCGCAATCGTTTACGCTGTGATCTACCTCTTCACAGCCGCCTTACCTCAAGTCTACGAAGAATCCTTTGGTTACACGAGATTGCAAGGGTCTTTGGTGTTTGTTTCGATCGCCGTGGGGATATGCTTCACGATCTTGCCAAGGATATACGATATTCGTGTCGCATGTCGGAAAGATGCGCAAGCAATTGAGCCCGAGGACAAGTTGTTCGGCTTCTATGTTGCTGCGCCGGTGCTGACTGTGGGGTTGTGAGTCCTTCCTTCTCTGTCCTGTTTCCTAAACTTGACATGGCTGTTGAATGAGCGTTACTGACTGGGGATTCCAGATGGTGGTTCGCTTTCTCGGTCCCTCCGCTCAATTCTTCGGCTTCGCCCTGGGCTTCCATTTGCTCGCTTGCACTGCTTGGATATAGCATTGTCGAGTTCGACAATGTTTTGAGCGGCTATCTCTGCGATACCTATGCTTCTCGTACGGCTTCGGCGCTTGCACCATTATCGTTTCTCAGAGCGACCCTGTCGGGCACGTTTCCGTTGTTTGGAAGTGCAATGTTCCACAACCTGGGTGCTAACTATGCGATGTAAGTCGTTTGCGAGGGAGACGATCTAGGAAGTGTTTAGGTGCTGACAACTGATGCAGGTTCGTGCTTGCGGGAATTGCGACGGCCTTCTGCGGGGTGGCGGCGGTGTTTGGAGTGTTTGGGAAGAGGATAAGAGAAAGGAGTCCGCTAGCTGAGAGGACGGTCGGGATGGGTGATTGAAAGGACGTATGTTCGAGTTGAGAGACGCTTCGACACATCAAGTCATCCGCGCACAACACTGCCTCAGATGTACGTCGCCCGTCTGGGATGTTTCGCTGTTATAAGCAGCACGGATGCGATTCTTTGTTGAGCTCATTCTCAGCATCAAGAGTGGAAGATTCTCAGTATGGCGACCGAGCGCCTACCTGGAACCCACATGTATTGGAGAGAGTCAACCCCTGAGGCAGTGACCAGCGTCTGACTAAGGGAAAAAGAAAGAGAGGGTCTTGAGCTGGCAATTGCTTCACGACTGGGTCAGGATGAAGCGACAGGTGGTCTTGCGCTGTGGCATGAATATAGACCAGCTCCATACGGGCAATCGTTTAAAGCTGCGGCATTGCGGCGGGCGGAAGGTACAGCTCGACCCATGTGCTAGGTTAAAACAGAGCAATGGGCGGACAAGGCAACATGCTCAGTATTGACAATCACCGTCGCTGGCCTATTGCAGTCTTCACCTTTCAGTCGAGACCTCGTGAGTTGAGTCCATGAAACTTTTGGGCCACCGACTTGCCCGAAAGTACAGTGTCCAGCCGCTTTTCATGTACCTGCCTGCTCGAATGTGACAGAACTCCGTCGAACGCGTCGGAATTCGCGAGATCAAACAATACGTGGTGCTTCCCAACCAGGGTCCACATGAGCGTAGTGAGGTCGATATAGAGTTCGTCGTACCATGGCTCGTAGGTCATGCGTTGTTGATCTCGCGCGTTTTCCGTGGCTTGAAGCCGCCATTGAGGCCACTATTCGCGCTACTTCCGTGACAGGTGTTCGCAAGCAGAGTAGACCAGAGCAGAGATGAAACGACCTTGCAATGTTGTTTATTGTTGATGCTGAGGCGTTGAGTTCTTGGCGTTGTCTGTGCTCGGGTGGAGAAGCCGGTGAAGCGATGTTTACACGGAAGTTGTTTGGTGCAGCTTGCGGTGAGGCCACACTGCAAAGTACTCGGAGGAAGCGACGGAAGTCGATGTGCTCCTGCAGTCGAGGATAATACGTAATGTTCTTCAGTGTCTGTAGACTTTGGGATCTCTGGGATGAGAATCGTCGCGGCTTGGGATCTTGAGGTCGGGAGGACGATGGTGCTGCGATGCGAAGGAAAGCCCAGGAGTAGATACTGCAGTCGTTCTTGCTTGTTCTCACTGGATGACCAAGTCCGGGTAATAACTGCAAGTCAGTGTAAACATCTGTTCTGCCGGCAGGCGGAAGCTAGGTTTTGGCGAAAATTGCCAGCGCGGCGTACAGAGACCACGGAGGGGCGCTGCATTGGTGATGAGAACTTTTAAACAGGTCATGCGTGCAGATGCAAGTGTGCAGAGAATATTCCGTAGAGAAGTGAGGACTGTACCATTGGGACGTTAAAAAGGTGGCGAGGTCGGCCGTGCCCAATCATCGTTCGTGACGGGAGCAGCCGTTTGCGAGCATATAGTCTGCCCTGCCCCCGACCGTTTCCTCCCCATACCAATGCAAACTACATGCAACCAAAACGCGAGCGAACACACGCAACCACGACCCGAAAGCGACAGCAATCGAACCAGACGCACTTGCTGAATCCACGCACGCCTTCTCCTCGCGCGCGGCCGTCACGCCGCTGCGCATAGCGAGTCTCCAGCTAGCTCTTCTACCGCCGCGGCCACCACACCTCTACTCTACCACCTCTACAAACCTCTACACCGCTTCGCATACCTCACAATGGCGAACACTGCTTCCAGCAGCAATGTGGTTGGCGTCCACTACCGTGTCGGCAAGAAGATTGGGTACGGACACACTCTCACTGACGTGCGCGGCGAGCACTCCTAACCTCCGTGCAGAGAAGGCAGTTTCGGTGTCATCTTCGAGGGTACCAACCTCTTGAACAATACCCAGGTCGCCATCAAGTTCGAACCTCGCAAGAGCGACGCACCTCAGCTTCGCGATGAATACCGCACGTACAAGATACTCGTCGGCTGCCGTAAGTGCACCTCCTTTCGGCCTTCACCGCCTGCCCGCCAGACATGCTAACCGAGGACTTGTAGCTGGCATCCCGAACGTGTATTACTTTGGTCAAGAAGGGCTCCACAACATTCTAGTGATAGGTACGTCTCACCCACTCCGCCGCCGCCGCCAGGCACGCGTCTTCAGCCAGCTGCTGGGCTGGCGCTTCGCACGTGACACCAGCTGACATCACCCACGCACAGACCTTCTCGGCCCATCGCTAGAAGACCTGTTCGACCACTGCGGTCGACGCTTCACGATCAAGACTGTCGTAATGGTAGCCAAACAGATGCTCTCACGCGTCCAGACCATCCACGAGAAGAACCTCATCTACCGCGACATCAAACCAGACAACTTCTTGATCGGCCGACCGAACACCAAGGCGCAGAATGTCATTCACGTCGTCGATTTCGGTATGGCGAAGCAATACAGGGACCCAAAGACCAAACAACACATTCCGTACCGCGAGCGCAAGTCATTGTCAGGCACTGCGCGGTACATGTCTATCAACACCCATCTTGGCCGAGAGCAGTCACGACGTGACGATCTCGAAGCTCTTGGCCACGTTTTTATGTACATGCTCCGCGGCGGACTCCCATGGCAGGGTCTGAAGGCTGCGACCAACAAGCAGAAGTACGAGAAGATTGGGGAGAAGAAACAGACAACAGCAATCAAGGACTTGTGTGAGGGCTTCCCAGAGGAGTTCAACAAGTACCTGTCCTACGTCCGCAACTTGGGCTTCGAGGACACCCCAGACTACGACTATCTGCGCGACCTGTTCACCAAGGCGCTGCAGAACACTGGGGAAGTGGAGGATGGGGAGTACGATTGGATGAAACTAAACAACGGAAAGGGCTGGGATGTACCAACCCGCCCATCTGCCGCCGCAGGCCACCGCGAGCAAGGCAACCCATCAAACGCGGATCTTCACCGCAACAACCTCAACAGAGCGTCGAACACGCCACAAATCGACAAGGAGAAGCCACTCCCAAGCAAACCAGGCGCAGTGCGCCAACCCACCAACCAAAGGGCACAGCCAGCCAGGCGCCCACAAAATAGCCAAGACTTAGGGAAGCGTGGCAGCGGAATGCAGATGGACACCGCAGACCACCGTAGCACGGCTGCTCAATTCCAGAACAGCCGCGCCGATTTGACACGAGGGCCCGGCTCATCAGCCGTAGGTGCCCAACCACAAACAGCAACTGCTGCTGCTCAGAGGCCAGCTGCACAGACACAGCAGCCCGAGCAAAAGCCGAGTGCAATCCAGAAACTATTCAAGGCATTATGCTGCGGATAGAGCAAGCAGCACAATATTTTAGATGATATTTTACCCTCGAGGATTGCATCACCAGAGGTCGTCGACAAGGCGATTGCTGTACAGCAGGCAGCGGAGAAGGCCGAGAAAGCAGCGCTAGAGCATATTGCGCCAAAGAAGCAACCACCACTCCGCTACAACTACGAGTACAAGTTCAGCCCTTATGGGCGCTTGGAGAAAGTGCCGCGGAGGAGGCTGTCCAAGGTTCCAACCCATCCAGATTTGCCATTGAACCGACCAAGGACGAGGCCATCGCTGGCTGAAAAGCAGCGGGCGGAGGAGAAGGCTCGCGCAGACGCATTGGCGGCTGCAAGGAAGGCGTACCAGCATGGGTACCCAATGGAGAGGACGAAGAAGAATCTTCCCACTGAGGAGATGATCAAGGCGCGACAGGAAAGAAGGAGACAGCAAGGTCAGCTTTAAGACCACTCCTCGGAGGAATACGTAATGTCTAAACGACCAGCGCGGCGTTAGGGAGTTTTTTGTTTGGGCGTTTTTGTTTTGTAATGGGAAAAGGGGAAAGCATGGGCAGGCTAAAAGCCCACACCTACTGTATGCACACTTGAATAAAGTTCACTTCAGCTCAGTCTTTTGTCTCTCACGAGTGATGTTCTACTGTGCCATTGCATGCTCCAATCAGGACCCGCGTTGTGGTAAGAGCGAAGCGGAAGTGTCTGATGTGACTTCCTGTTTCTCTCAGAACCACTGCGGACCAGGCCACTGGCAGTCCATCTGGGCTCTGTGACATTTCAGCTGAGCTTCAGAGACAGTCAATGCCATCCGGACTTACTTACATCCGGAGCCTTCCAGGAGAGATCTTGACTCCTGCGCTCCCCGAAATAGTTTCTCTGCGTATAACTTGCTTTCCACGCTGGCGCAACTCCAGCTCCGTAAGTGTGACTCCATGACCCATTCGCAGAGACGCATGCGAGTAAAGTCACTTCGCCGAATCAAGAGCTCGCGGAAGATCTACCAGGAGACGTGGTAGCACAAGCAAATCTCGGATACTTGGGCGCAAGGCTTCCGAAACCATCACGTTTGCCGTGCCGAGAGATGCAGGTGACTGCGTGAATGCAAGTGGACATCCGGTGAAAATCTCGGGGCCATGCATGTGAGGTTGCTGTTCACTTCTCCCCGGGATGGCGGAATTCAGGGGCTTTTCTGGTTTCGTCTGATGAAGCTGGGAACAGTGACAATGAGGGAAAAGAGATATGTTGTTTCGTTGCAAAGATAGATGCTCATAGAACGAGTTAGGAGAGGAGCTCGATTGTGGGCTTCTTCGTACTTTTCCGAGTAGAGGCGTAAGCGAAAGACGTGCACCAGTTCTCACCATACTCCCCAGTGCTTATGCTCCTGTCGTTCCAGATGTCGGGCTGTCCGGTCAGAGCTAAGGATCTGGAGAAGACAGCTTGGCCTCGATCCGGGATTCTGTCTCGCAGTCTCGCAGTCTCGTGGGATAGATTGGTGGACGTGTTGTCTGTAGACGGTGGCCAGGCACATCCTACACAATGTCGGCGGGTCCAACCAGGTACAAGGTTGACGATACGAGGCAAGTCAGCAAAGTCCACGTCATCATACTCACCAGAGTCTCCCTCTCACTGTGGCAGCAAGCGCAGTGTGGATTGTTCGATTTGTTTCCATTCATACAGTAGTTGCTTGCCTGGTTCACCGCAATAGCAGTCATCGAGGTCAAGTCAGTATGTACACACTCCTTCGTGGGAGGTCTGCGTCACGCTCCCAAAATCCCCCCCTCTCTTCCCTTCTCCTCCCCTCCCACCTCTCCTTCAGCATCAGGCCACCGGACCTGTTGATAAAAGAGCTCAAAACATTATCGCTTCTATCCCATGACGCCCAGATTGCCTGCTTTCCCGCCCGCCCATCTTTGTAAAAAGTCCCGAGAGGGATGTGTATGCTTTGGCGGACACTGCCGTTTCGTCTAATGCTGTCTCCGTAAAATGAGTGACAAGAAAAGGATTCCAAAAAGTATGTCTGGTGTCTCATGCAGCTGCCGGACTGTGTGTGTATGTGCATGGCAAACCCGGCTGCAGTCGATCGACGCGTAAGTCCAGAAAGAAAGAAGTGTTTGGTGGCTGCGTGCACAACTGAGGCTCTAAAGTCATGATGCGATGGTGATGGTGATGCTTGCGCCAGATTCAGATGCAGGTTTTTAGTTCGTAATGCTCGTAAGTGCCGCCTATGGCAAAAGTCGCTCGCTCACAAAATCGAAGGTTATGCTTTGCTGACCAGGTTCATCTTGGGACGCAGCTGGTTGGCGATATCATCTTTAGTCGTGACCATCTCCTTGGGGATTCGCGATACACGATATGCGCCGTCTCGGACAGCGTGGTGTTGCATGGCAGAGATACCCGAGCGATTGCTGCGGATACTGCCGGCGTCGCTGGGTGAAAGGTTACCCGGATCGCGGATCTTCGAAGGTGGTGCAAAGTCCAACGCAGTAAATGTACCTGATCGCCGCAGATGGTGCGGTGAAGGTAGTACATCCAATGCATCGAAAGATGATGCCAATGGCGTGAAGGCGCGCACACTTGGGCTGTAAGGCCTTTGCACGCCCATAGGCGAATCTGGTCGTCGACCGTTTTGCAGCTCACGGAAAGAGCTTGGTGGCGCAAAGTCGATTGGGTTGAAAACCAAATCATCCTCCTTCAGCTTGTGGGGTGTTGGCAGGCTGGTCAGAGCCTTCGGTGGAGGAAGCATCTTCTTCGCTCCGGGGCGTCCTCGTGGACCACCGCCGGACATCGTTGAATATGCTAGCGACGGACGTCTCGAGTGATATTGGTAGCCGACGGAAGAGTTATCGCTTACTCGAGGGCGAGCACGTGGCGGAGGTGTCATGGCTCTTCGAGCAGGACCTTGTGCCCATGGCTTTGCATGGCTTTGTGCACCTGGAGCATAGAATCCTCCGGTTTCTGGGTCGTAGATGATGCCATCCATGTAGCCATCATCATAGTAGTAGCCAGGATCGGTGTACTGCGCATTTGCTGGCTGAGGCTTGCTGTCATCAAAGTACTCCTTGTAGAACGAGCGAATTCTATTCGCACGGACTTCTGGATTGTCATCTGGCATGTCTGGTGGCAGCGGTCTCAAGCCCATGACTGAGAGTCTCGAGCCAGCGGCGGCGGCGGCATGTGGTGCAGCAAGACTTTGTTTTCGCTGTGGTAGTGCGTTCGGGCTCGGTGGCTCGTCGCCGTACTCGGTGTAGATCATGATTGGATCGATATCATACGGTGCATCATGGTCGGTGACGGTCACTGCGTGGTGTTCTGCCAGTGGTGCGAGCGGTGTAGGTTCTTCATCCCCGTAGTTGCTCGACTCTGGGCGACTTGAGTGGTCTGTGGTGAGCATAGAGTCACCCCTTGAAGGGAGCGAGGAGGTAGTGGTGGTGTCGGAACTTCTTGGAGCTGGTGGCATTTGCTTTGCAACTGGCTCTGGGATAGCAATCTCCTTCGCAAGCGGTGCAGGTGCCTGCGGCTCATCAATGACAATAGATGGCGAATCTCGAGGGCCCACTTCCTTCTCAAGAATTTCAGGCAGGTTCTTGTCAAGACTAGGCTTACGAATCGGTGGCGGCGCAGTTCGGTTGATCGAGCTGTTCATCTGACGCAGAGGGAAGTCGCCGCCCGAGGTAGGTGATGCTGGGTTTTCGGGGGACATGGAGTCGCCTCGCTTGGACCATGTTTGCGACATTGGACGAGCATTGACGAGCAGGCCGGCCTTGTCCTTATCTGCCAATGCTGAGTGATGTCCTGTTGACATGGAGTACAGAGAGCCGTTGTCACCTTGGAATCGACCAGTTCGTATTGAGCCGCCGTCAGTGGAGGGTCGCAATAATGCCACGGATCGGTATGGGTCGTGGTCATCATGGGTTCTAGCCAGGCTGTGTATCGACTCGTGGGACCCGTTCATTCCAGGCGGCAGCATGTAGGGACTGCCAATGTTCATGTCTAATGACAATCCAGGCGTCCGTTTCGGTTTCCCGTGGCCACTGATCTCTTGCACGCTCATTTCAGGTTCTTTTCTGCTCTTGTTTCTCTTCACGTAGGCAGGCTCCACGCCATCCATACCGAAGTCTAAAGACTTATGCGGATCGTGCAAATCCTCCTGTTTCTGCTTTTTACGCAATCGTCGGTGCAACACGGCCAAAATGACAGCAGCAATTAGCAATGGGACGCTAGTCACAATGTCAGTGTACGCGCTCTGCAGTGCCTCTTTCTGCCTAATACTCACACTACGCCCATGGCGATGGCCACATTCTGTATCCCTTGCCGTGCTGAGGGCGTCTCGCAGAGGCCACTGTCGGTGCCCTTGGTACAGCTGCTCGATGACCCGCTGCTGGATCCGGAAGAGTCTCGCTGTGCCAGCACTCGCGTCGCCTCGTCCACAATTTCGCCTGCCGCTCGCTTCATCCTCTCCTTCTGCGCATCGCTCAGATGCATCTCGAGCGGTAACTTCATCCTCCGTTTACACCGCCGACCCGGTGAGCCGTAGTGGTGCCAGGAGGCGGTGGACTGCTTTGGCTACCACAGCACGACGCGTTTCCGATGAAGAAGGCCGGGAGTCTTGTCTGGTGGGGTTGTTCAATGGTGCTGTTTATCGCTGCATTGAGGCGCGTCCGAGGCAGTGCAGTGCAGTAATTACGTTTGGTATACGAAACGCAGTGTTCCAGGGCGGGCGCTGATCGGTAATGAGGGCGTTGGGTGCGCGTAATGGTATGTACAAGGAAGGACTGCGGTCAGACTGTCGTCGTCGTCGGGCTCGGCGGCGTCGGCGGTGGTGGTGGTGGTTGCTGAAGAGCGGTGGTGATGTCGGTTCAAACGAGTGTCGTGGTCGGCGCCATGCAAAGGAATGTGGGAGGGTGTCTCGACCTGGCGAACCGAGTACGAGAGGATCCTTGGGAGCGTGATGGCAGTTCGGTGTGTGTGTGAAAGAGAAAGGAGAGGAATGCGGAGCTTCTGCTGATTCGGACCCACCCACGGCGCGCCGTGATTCGTCGGCACCCTAGACGTTCGGCGGCTCTGACAACATGGGTCTTGATTGAATCGCAATAAAACCACTGCCCCAAACGGCAATTCTGGCCGTCGATTTGTGCCCGCCCACTTCAGCACTGCATTGCCTCTCACCGCTCTGCGAAGGCATCGCGACTACACGGCCATGCCACCACCACCGCTGCCTTCACACAATGCACCATCGACGACCTCTGACGCGGCTATTGACCGCCTCCCGTCGTGACCGTTGCGCTGTGGCTGCAACGAGAGTGCAGCAGCGGTGTTTCGGTCTGCTGGCGCCGAGCCTATTTCCCCTGCCTGTGCTGCAGGAACCCGTGTGGGCGCCGTGGACAGCCAATCACACTCTGTAACCTTATGTGAGACACGCTTTAGTGCTTTTTGCTGGAAATAGTGTAAGCCAAGAATCCAGCCCTTCTCGAAGAGGCTTGATCAATTGGCTACGCGTCTCATGAAGACTTAATTCTCTGGTATAACGAGCTGGGTAACGCTGGGCTCGTGGGTCTTGATCTTTCGTCACCACTAATCGCTATACAGCTCATGCTGTGGCATGTGAAACTGGCAATATCTGTTGTCTGGTCCTGGCTCGCCAGTTCGTTGTTGGGAACTACGATTGCCATCCCAGCAAGATCTTCCGCATGCAATCTCCGGCCGTCACCCACGGTCGCCTCCACGCGAGTCGGATGCACGTGCAAGTTGCGAGGATGACGACTACCCGACAGGAACGAAGCGGTACCGGTACGGTCTTCGGACTGTAAGAACTCTGGACTGTAAGGTGCGATGCTATTGGTCTGGTCTTCCAAAGTGCTTTCGCCCGTGGTTGGTGGTGATAAAGGTGTGGTTCCACGAAACTGATCTGCGAACTGATCATACTCCTGCAACTTCACCTTCGATCCTCCGATGTACCAGCAATACCTCTGATGCTGCCACTAGACGGAGAGCGCAAAATGAATGTCCGGAAACGCAGAATTGCAGTGCTGCTCGTTGCTTATCTTTGGATTCAGAAGCGTTGAGGGTATGGCAACATCAGGCTGCATGCTCTATCCAGTCTCTCACAGTCTGCGATCCGAATCAAGATGTCCGACCACGAAAGAATCAGCACTTCGAGGACAGAAGCTGGTAGTTGGCTGGACAAACATCAAAAGTTGTCAGAAGTCTGACAAGTGCACGAGATCCGCCATGCCGATACTCAAAACACACTCGTAGTCTCCAGCGTACACCTGTAGCCTTCGTAAGAAGTAGATGTCGTCTAGCAGCAGTTTCAGAGTTGCAAACCGGCCTCTAGATCTTTCGACAATGGTCCTGGCCATGAGCAAAAAGAATGGAAACCATATCAGGCGCTGGAACTTGTTAGATGATGTCTCAATTGTAGAAAGCTGCACATTACATACCGATCCCGGGATTGAACCGGGGACCTCCCGCAGCTTGGATGCATTGCTGCTCCCTAAGCGGAAATCTGGACTGACAGTTAGAAGACTGTACAGTTTGGAGAGGCGAAGCTGGAGCTTTTACTAACCATACCACTAGACCAATCGCGCTGACTAAGCATTTCTGAGCGCAGTACAAGTACCTTGTACCGAAGATATCGGAGTAAGGCCGAGGCGAGTGTTGGAACCCGGCGGACAAATGTAGGTGTGCTCACATTCACTGAAGTTCAGTCTCGCGTCCGAAGCCTAAAACCAATTGTTTCGGCGGAATCCGGCCCCGTGGGCAGCAACAGTAGGCTTAAAGCACAATCGAGCAAGTCGTACATTTTAGATCATATCGTAATGACACATACCGGCGCAGGTAGTCAACTTCACTGCAGCTAGATGATGGCCTTGAGGACTCATTCATTAACGGCCACTAGAAGGCGTCTGAACGCAGAAGGACAGGGGTTGTAAAGCATTTGGGAGGCCAGAACCTAGATTGACTTGTACAACTTTGTCCAATGCACGAACATAGACTTGAGATCCGGTCGATGGAAGAATAATGATAACCATCAACACAAGGACGTGAGGATCCCGAATCGCGGAGCAACATGGCTGAAGTCCCAGGGTATCATATGCATTTCCCTATCTTCTGCACCTACGATCTGTGGCGAGAACTAAGCTCAGAACAAACGCCAGCCTCCGACTCCTCTCTCCATTGAAATTTTGGTTGAATGTCCGGATTTTCGCCCTTGATGTGATGATGGTATCTTTGCTTTCATGAAAGAGTCCTCTCAGAATGGATGTCTATTTCTTGGCACCATCGGCAGCCTTCTTGGCCTCAGCTGCGAGAGCGGTTATTAGTCTTGCACGAAAAGTCACCTCAGATACTTTATACATACCAGCAGCCTGTTTCTTTCTCATGATCTCGGCGGCTTCCTCCTTGGCGCGTTGCTGCTCTGTGCCGGAGAGCTTGTTCCCGGATTTCTGGATCTTCGTGTCAGCTTCTTTTATCCCCTCGGAATCAGAACTAGCAGTCGTTCAAGGCTCTGCCTCAGAGGCGTATATGGCTTACCATTCCAGCCAATTTCTTCTGGTTCGCCTCACGAGCCTTGTCACGCTGGTTGCCACGAGCCATTCTTGCGATCCCAGCTGAAGCCTACGGATGAGTGGATTCCGGAAGATGAAACTGGTAATGCCGCGACGGTGCGATGCGGTCTCTCTCGCCAACCTTGCAGGTTCCGCAATCGGATGCTCGTGCTGGGGTGTCTGATATTTTGCTGTATGTGGATGTGAAAGAGAAAAAGCGAACCTGCAGGAGTAGACAAGTCCAGAAGGCAAGAGAAGCCCAAATTTGGGGCACGGGCCAAGTCAGCCGGCCTTTGCGATGTGGTTGGCCGATTGCAGCGGCAAGGGCATCGCAAACCCAACTTCACCCAAGCTTCAACTTCTCATTTCGATGCTTGCAAGGAAGCGTTGTATGCTGGTGCGATCTCTGAACATTGATGCATGTGATGCTACGCAATTGTGACGATACTGATCATTGATTTTGGAAATTTGGAGAATTATACCACCGCGCTGCGCATCAAAACAATACCTAGTGGCAAGACCACGAGCCGGCTGATCGAACAATGTCTGATGACGAATGCAACCTAGAAACACCATCAACAACAAGCCCATTTCTCGCATTAGCTCCAGAACTTCGCAACAGAATTTACGAATACGCTCTGAACCTCAGCCAAGGCTCCGAAAAGCTCGATCTCAACCACTCCTTCCGAGGTTCCAACCCTGTCTTTCGCGAGCCAGGTCTATTGACCACATGTCGGCAAATTCGCCATGAAGCGCTGAAGATCTATCTCTTGTCCAATAACTTCGCTATCAAGGTCTTTGACTGCGAAACATCACAGCTCATCGCTTTCGAACAGAGATGCTCGGCTCTGGACGTGGCGAGAGAAATGAGTGTCTCAATATGGCCTGCGACTAAGTGCGAAGACTTCGACTGGAAAGCGCTGTGGGACTGGGCATTGTATGTTCATGCTGGTACGCCTTGGATCCCCGTGGAAGGGAATCAACGGAGTGCATACAGTCGCAAAGACCGAATCACTTCGACGGTGTTCACGACATTGAGAATCGCGTGGATGATGCAGGATGCACCTATTGGAAAGGCGAAGGATGCGCTGAGAGCGCATTTGTACTCTGCATATCGCATGCTTTGTGCTGGTAAAGGTCAGGAAGGATGGCTGGCGCAGAACGAGGTCTTCGTTTGAAAATGCTATGATGAGGTGCGAGTTTCCTTCGCCATTTTCTGGCATCGAACATGGACATTACTCTCAAATGCAAGACTGCCTGCCAGCAATATGGATATTCGGCCCTCAACCAACGGACCAACCTTCGGCTCCGAACATATTCTTGGCACCCGATTGGCTCTGGAGCACAGCAAGGTGACGTCTCGACGAATCCTCGTGCAACGCGTATGCCACATTCGCAGCTCTCTCTCCAAACAATGTCAAGATATAAGTACGGCCATTGTCAAAATCCATTCAGCGGTAGGAATTAACACAAGCACTTTCTCCCCGGCAACTCAACAAGATCACTTCAAGAACCATGTCCCCTCCGTCGATTCTCATCATTGGCGCTGGCATAGCCGGTCCTCCATTAGCTTCTTTCCTCCTGCTATCCCCTCTTCCAGCATCGCAACTTCCCTCCATAACAATTGTGGAACGCCGTGCAGAAGATGATCAGTCCAAAGGCCAGAACATCGATATTCGCGGGACGGGAATGCAAATCATCCGCAAACTGGGTCTTGAAGCCGCGATTCGAAACGCCACCACAGGCGAAGAAGGATGCCAGTTCGTCGACCATAAGGGACGCGTTTGGGCAAGCTTCGCTGCAGACAAGACTGGCCAAGTTCAGACCGGAACGAGCGATATCGAGATTCTGAGGGGAAGACTAGCGGCGATTTTGTTGGGGAGATTGAAGAGTTTAAGTGATGATGTTAAGGGAAAAGGGGGCAAGGGAGTGGAATTCTTGTTTGGGGACTACGTGGAAGAATTTATCAATGATGGAGAGAAGGGGTTGGAGGTGAAATTTGCGAACTCTGGAGAGAGACGGCAATTCGACGTTGTAATCGCTGCCGATGGATTGCAGAGCCGGACGAGGAGGATGGTGTGGGGTGAGAGTGGAGAACAGGACCGGCTGAAGAAGTTGGGCATGTACGGTGGATTCTTCAGTATGCCGAGCGCGAAGACGGACAGCGAGTGGCGAAGATGGTTCCATACCTCGGGAAGGAGAGGCATCATGGTGAGGCCTAGCGACGACCCGAAGATCACAACGGTGTTTGCGTATGTGATCAACGAGAACGATCGCAGGCTTGAAGACGCCGCTCGAGATGGACGGAAAGGCAGCGCCACCCAACGAGCTTTGTTGAAAGAGTACTATCAGGATGCTGGGTGGGAGTGTGAGAGAATCAATAGGGAGATGGAGATAGCCGACGACTTCTACTTCGATCTGGTGGCTCAGGTAAAGATGCCAAAGTGGAGCAAAGGCCGAGTGGTGCTACTCGGTGATGCTGGATATTGTGCATCGCCAATAAGCGGAATGGGAACGACCTTGGCACTCAACGGAGCGTACAGCCTCGCTGGAGCCCTAACTCGTAATCCGCACGATCACGCTACGGCATTCGAAGAGTACGAGAACAGCATGCGGCCTCTCGTGGACCGCGCTCAAGCATTACCACTCGGTGGCAGAGTGCACTATCTCATCAATCCGGAGTCAGTCTGGGGTGTATGGGTTCTGCATTTGCTGTGCTGGTTCTTCTCCCAGTCTGGCATCGCGATGCTGCTCGCGCGGTTCCAGGGTCCTCCAGCAAATGCCGTGCCTATTCAAGAGTACGGCTTCGCACAAGCATCTGAGTGGCGGGAGTAATCCTGGCAACGGCTGTGTGCAGGACAGCAAATATCGCGAGTTGGTGGGAACGTGCGGCTTCGCTTTCCGCCAAAGCCAGGAGCTGGAGCCATACTACCATTGTTGAGCGAGGTCGAAGAGAGCAAACATGTAGGTTCTGCAACCCATAGAAAGCAGCAGGTGTCTTCAAGCATTAATTCTCCAGTTCCGCTCTCAAGCTCCTTTCAGCTCATATCTTGCCTTCTGCAACTCATCCAGATCCAGCGGCGCGAGCTGTTGCCTCACGAACATGGTGAGGCCCATGATGATAGCAGGCAGGCTCTCTCTCCACGCGTCATCCAGTCTTCCTTGCCTCCAGCTCACGAACGCAGCAAGTTCCAACAGTGCCGCAAGCGCTGCATTCAGATAGACCAGATACTTCTCAACTGGGCTCTTCTCTGCTTCAACTCGATATACCGCTCTCTTCCCTTTTCTCTCCGGCTTCTCAATTGGCATAAAATGCAATATGTAAGCTGTACATGCCAGACTAGAGACTCCAAGAATGGCGATCAGTGGCTGGCGAGCAGTCGATGCTGTAACAAAGGTGTAGAGAAAGACGAGAGACGCGATGATGGGTATGCTGAGAAAGGCTTTGCGGTACAGCTCGTTCTTTGCGGAGTCTTCTGCTTCGAGGTCGGCTATGAGCTTCTCTTGGTGCTCTTCGTCGAGATCTTCGGGCTCGTTGTCGTCGTCTTCGGAAGGGTAGCGGAATGTTCTGCGTAAGCGGGCTGCGGCCATCATGGCCTTGGAGGGAGGACACGCTGCTGTGTGGTTTGGGTGATTGGGATATCGCATTTGAGGTCGACAGTCATGCGCGGCGATGCTTGCCTGGCGGTGGTACAGTTATATCATGGCCAGCTACATCTGGAGTGAGGCACACGTTGGTGGAATTGTTGCCTGTGTCGAGCGTGCAGGTCCCACGCTTGCGTCACAAAGGTGGGTGGTCTTCGGTCATGCAAGCCACCAGCTTGGAACTTTTGGCAGGTGAACTTCACCTTCTTGCAGCTTCATTCGCGTCGGAACATGTCTGCGGCACGGAGAAAGAGCTGAGATGGAAAGATCCTGCCTTCCATCCATTATTAAGGCCAGCATGCTCCATCTCACGCTTGGCCGGTAGTCGGCCGCAGAAGCTGCCTGCAGCTCCATCCCGTAGCCTCCATCTCGCGGCAAACAAGTTCTCGCCTTTGACAAAGCGTAAATACACACAGGATTTGACCTCGTTGGCACATCTATCGCCTTCAGAGGTACCCATATCGCGCTATTCGACGCAGCTACAATCTTGAGAACAACAAGAATGGCTTCGCTCCCCACCAGAGGAGCACCGGACTCGAGCGCTGCTCAAACAAACGCCAGCAAAATTCTCGCCAGCATTCAAGACCAACTCCGCGGCCCAGGAGGCGCCGTGGCTATTGTCAAAGATGGCGAGACTCTTGCCAGGCATACATATGGCTACGCAGATCTCGACCGTCGGATACTTCTCACGCCTCAAATGCACATGCCAATCTGCTCTATCTCGAAGCAAATGGTCTGCTTGATTCTAGTATCTCTGAAGCACGAGCCGACACCGCTGATGGCACAGTTCTCTGGGGATATCTGGGAGCAGCTTGCCGTGGAGTTGCAAAAGGTGCTTCCTCACCTGGTGGAGCGTGGTCTGACAGTGCCCGATCTCTACAACATGCAATCCGGGATTCGTGACTACTGGGCCATGACTACACTTTGGGGCGCTCAACCTGAAGGACAGTTCAGCATCGCCTTGGACGCCCCACAGGCCATTGCACGGACCCAATCTTTCCATTTCGAGCCTGGCACAGAATACTCCTACTCGAACGTCAACTTCCACATTCTTGGGAGCATGATTGAAGCTGTAGCTGGCCAGTCCCTAGGTCAGCTTCTCGATGAGCGAGTCTTCAAGCCTGCTGGAATGAGAAGTGCCGCCTTATGCCCGAACACAGCTGGTCATCCTTTGCCTGTCGTCGGATACGATGGCGATGAGAAACATGGCTACAAGGCCGGAATCAACCAAATCGAGTGGTCTGGAGATGCTGGAATCGTCGCAACGCTAGACGACATGATTGCGTACGAAAACTGGCTCGACAAGACTTATGCTGATGAAGGCAGTCTTTACAACACAATAGCCAAGTCTACAACTTACAGAGATGGCTCAGTCGCAAAATATGGCTACGGACTCGCTCGCGGAGAGACTGCTGGCAAAGCCTGGCTCGGCCATGGAGGTGCTCTCCGAGGCTTTCGATTGTGGCGCATGCATGTGCCTGAAGAACATCTCTCAATCGTGGTGATGTTCAACCACGAGGGAGATTCTGCTGCGCCCGCTGATGCCATTCTGAAACGTCTGCTGAACTGGCAAGAACCTGAGAAAGCCTTGAGCACGGCAGAGTCCAACCTTTTCGGAGCCTATCTGGATGTCGAGACTCAGCTTCTAGTGCGAGTTGAGAAGTCTGATGATGCAGGATATGTCAACGTTACGTATCACATTGCTCCAGAGAAAACCAGGCTGACAAGCGGCACAAGTGTTGAGTCAAAGGGCATGACTGCGAATTTAGAAGCCGATACTTTGCACGTACACCGCTTGCGCGACAACAGAGTCTTGCAAGCGAAGCGCATCATCACTAGAGCAACCGGCGAAGGGTTTTTGCTCAAAGGCGATCAGTACACCGGAAGTTATCACTGCGCGGACTCCGATAACATTTTCCACTGCTTCGGAGCAGGCTCGGTGCTATATGGTTCTTTCGATGGATTTCTCGGCAAAGGCCCAGCATATTTGATGCGACATGTCGGCGAGGACGTTTGGCTGCTTTCGAATCCGCGCGGAATGGATGCTCCTGCACCTGGGGACTGGACTGTTGTATTCAGAGGCGACAGCAGTGGAGTCATCACGAATGCCACGATCGGATGCTGGCTCGCAAGAAGGAATGAGTACACTAGAGTCTCGTGAAGATGATTTATGCCCGAAATGATCTTTACGCCGCATCCTGGCCGCGTCAGGCCGACTATAAAATGTATGCCCATGTGTTCAGCAAGCCCCGGCACATTCATTCGACTCTCATACACTACGCTTATTCCCACCCTGACTTCAGCATGTACTGCGGCTGACGCATGAGAAAACCAAGCTTCATCCACTCGCGACTGCGGTTCACCAAGATTCCCTCTGATTCGCGACCAGCTCATGCCTCCTGGCGAACCTCCAGCTGCTGCTCTCCTTGCGATTGGTCACATTCTACCCCTCATGACCGCTATTTGCGTATCGGGCCATTCTCATCGTACACTCCCTCCTTGCTCGTCATCGCATCTCCATACGTGATCCTCTTCTCCACAAATCTCAAGGCCATCGGATCATTCACCATTCTTGCGTTGATGCCTGTCAGACACTGTCAGCATCAACTTTCAAACCTCTCAAAGACTTCCTCTTTCCAAAGAAACGATCGATCATGCCCAAATTGATCTGTAGAGAAACCGCAGCAGGAACCATGTAAAAGCGAACCATAACGGAAGAACCCACTCACCCATCTGCCCATTTCCTCCTTCCGCAGCCGACTTCTTCGGATACCAGAACATGATGCACCCGCATTTCTCACAAAACACAAACCACTCCGAATCATCTCCCCACGAATACGTTCTTGTTGGAAGCACTAGATATTGAGCTTGTACTTCGAACTTCCCATCTTCGCGCACACGGTATTCGGTGATCGGGACGCCGTTGACTTCTACACCGTGGTCTTTCTTGTCGATGGGGTAGTAAGCCCACTGGGCTCCGTAGCGACGACAGATTGAACATTGACATTCGTTCATGAATTTCGGTGGGGCCTGAGTGGTGAGGGAGATGGCGTTGCAGTGGCAGGAGGTTTTGAGTGGTGGAATGGAAGGCGACATGGTCTTGCAGTCGGGTAGTCAGGGGGTCGTGAAGAAGTGTGAGTTTTGGAAGCTTGTTCTTCAGCTGAGATTGATGTTTACGCAGGAAGCAGTCGTTGCGGGGAGCTGCAACGGTAGACGACATGCAGGGCGCGAGGCGCGCTTTCGCGTCTCTTCACGCATTGTCGTACATGTACCTGGTGCCGGTGCCTGATTGCTTACTAATTCTGCAGACATTGGTCGTATGAGGCAGGTGCGACTCATGCCTTCTATCTTGTGCCACCTGGAGACTGGACTGCCAGCTCTTCTGTCTCTCCACCTCATTCGATCGCATCAAAACATCCTTTTACCCAACGATCTGCAATTCATAGTCAGTGAACATACTTCTGTGGCTTCAGAACGCAACTTTGCTTTCAAAGTACTTACAACAGGATTTAAGAGACCTTGGATCGACGAGGTCTCGTCTCCATTGTCCACATATGTTGGCCCACAGGCCTCAAAGTATGACCCGTCTTCTGCTCCTTCCAGCGTATCGCTGCAGCCCATTGTAGTGCCATTGACACAAAACTGTGCGACATGTCAGCAAAAATCCCACAAAGCAAGTTTGCATGTAGCCTACCGAGATCGGCGTCCAACCCAAGAAGAACATTTGACCTGTCGAGACGGCCACGCCTCTAGTGAGGTTTGTGGAGCTCATCGCGGGGAATTTGCGTCCTTCTGTTGCGTTACTGAGGACGTCGAAGAAACCGTCGTACATGGTTTCTGCAGCAGAGCTGCCGTTGAAAGTTCGGTTGTTCTCGCTCAAGGGAGTCTGGACTTGAAGGTCAAAAGTGCAGAAGTTACCACCCGAGTTAGTGCAGTCGTAGTTGTCGCTGACTTTCTTGCTTCCGTGCACAAGTGACGAGTAAGTTTGGTCAACATCAACAGAGCAGCCGTCGTTGCCATTCTGTCGCTTGACTAGAATGTCAGTTGCAGTGTCCTCCAGATCTCTGAGAGAGTGGACGATAGCGGCTTGCGCGGGTCCGATGAAAACGAATGCGAACAGTAGAGCGGAAATTATCCAGCTGTATCGTGGCATAGATGAGCGGAAGGCGGAGGAGTTGAGAGTCTCTGTGTTGTTCGACATCAGATCTCCTTGACAGAAAGGACCCCATCCATATCCGTTCTCGATGCCTTCGTTCGCACAGCGTGTCCAATCACTCATGGAGTCTGTCGTTTCACAATAGAGCCAGCATTGGTATTCTTGAATCGTGGCAGAGCCGCAGCAGCGTTCAGCTATAGTGCGATTCGTTTGGACGCCGCAGACGCGGGTGCCAGTTGTGTTGGCGACAATAGGAGTACCAAGGATACCCGAGCAGTTGAGAGGCTGTCCTGACACTGGCCAGAGCATTTGTGCATCGCTGTATGAGCCGTCCATGATGGCGAGAGTGAGAGACAGATTACAAAGTAGGGAAGCAAAGTTGCCGGCTTTCGAATCGTGACAGCAAGCGTTGTGGTGAGAACCTGTCCAGAGAATCAAGTGAAGGTCGAAAGCTGTAAATATCACAGAATCAAGTGGCTCTGACGCTGCAATGCATACCGGTCAGGCCAGAGATCTACGTGTATATGAATCCTTCTCTGTTTGTAGAATAGAGGTTGGGGCTCCGCGGTGATCTGCAACACCAATGCCTTGTCTCAGATGCCAAGCTTCCTTCGCGGTTACATTTGGACTGTGCCTCTGCTTATGACGAGCATCCCACAGCCGCGCATCCGAGGAGAACATTGGCATAAATGCTTTTGTAGGCAAATGTGCTGTCATGTGCTGTTGAAATGCTGGGACTCTAATCGAGTCCTCACTCTTGCTCGGTCCTGTCCGGATAGAACTACGGCGACCCAAAGTTTGACATACCACATTTGCCGGAGACAGCGACATGGTGCATCTCTTCAAAGGGTGTTGAGCTCGACACCAAGATCCCGACAGAAAGCTTGCTTTGGATCAACGACTGCGTCTCCTGAGGTTTGCGACTGGCCACTCGAAGTCACATGGGCCAAAGTGTTCATCCTTCCAACAGCATATTTCGTGGTATCGAACGAATGGCTTTGCATATCCAGTAGTCTTCGATAGCGAGCGATTTCAGATGACCAGAACTGTATGTCATCGTCAGAGCTTGAGGAGTGCAGCATAGAGAACATGAAACCTGTATCGCAGAAGTCAGAGCCTTGGATAAAAGGCAATCAGATATTGCAACATAGCTTACCGCCTGCCATCGCTAAGTTGAGCTGCGAGATGGGCGACCACCAGAAAGCCCGCAGTCGAGTCACCTGTAGATTCTCAAGCAACTTGGAGATGGTGATAACACATTGCCTAGACTGAGTGCGAACATGCTCCCAGAGTGGTTCGGTGGGCGGGAGGCACCGCAGCAACGCCCGATACAGTACAACTTCGATGGTGTAAAACGCAAGATCTAATGTGCCTACCTTCGGTAAGTTGTCAAATCTCAGTCGATGCTATGCCAAAGCTTACCAGTAGGGTCGAGAACTAGATCAGCAATGTGTTCCGGCGGTGCGAGGCACCGTGCACGGAGGTCAAGGAGCTGTTGCTCAAAATGAGCCTTCGTTCTTGACAGCTCGGTGGGCGATGTCTTGGTCATTTGTTGCGCAGCTTTCAGTGTGTAGAACGTCGTCAAGACTTCGGCAAGTATCTTCGTCACAGCAACCATGGCCACGAACATTTGCGCACTCGTTCCAGGCAACACAGCTTGATTCACAGTAACAGATGAGATCTCCCCGGGCGTGAGCAAGGCCGTACCGAAAGGAGCTTCGTGTATGAATGGCGGCCGTCCGAGGCCTAATGCTACCCACTGGTCGAAGATGTACGCGGCCGCCCAGATCCTCTTCCGTCGATTGCGATCTGTAGAGGACAAGTTCCACTGTGATGAGTCTACGTGGAGACCCGCATCATAGCACATCGCGACCAGAGTCCCAATCTCTGCATGGAGACCAGCCGTTCCAGGAGAATGACGAACGCGATCACAGCGCTGAAGGAACAGGAGTGCAGCTTCTATGGTGTCAAGTCGTGGCGTCCGGGCTTCAACTGAAAGAGCTTGCGAGACGAATGCATCGATTGATGCAATTGACAGACCCGCAGCCGGGGGACAGAATGGCTGTGCTAAGATATACATTGCCGCCAATAGAAGCAAATCGATCTTGTTGCCTTTGACGAATCGTGCTGGATCTAGCAAGGGAAAGGAAGGGTGCACGACCTCGAAATAGGTTGACAATAAGTCGTGATGCAGCGGGTATGCTGCGTCCAACAGCGAGCTTGGCGGATAGTAAGACGACCTGGGGTTGAGAGCGCTGTCTGGCTGGGCTGTAAAGAGAGACGGAATCCTGCTGTTACGTTGCAGCATCAAGCAAGCCCAGTCTCCACTCTTGTAGTAATCCGATTCGTTGAAGTTGGCGTCCCGCAACACAAAGGGATCTTGGTCGCTGGACAGACCCACGTGTTGTGATATCCATTCAGAAGAATCTTGGCTATTGGTCGGGGGTGGTGGCAATGGTGCTGCTCCACAAGCATCACCTTGATTCGAGCTTGGTTCAGACGTCTCAGCTGGGCGACGTCGCCTGGGCGTGGGTCCTAGATCATAGCTACAGTTCTGTGACTGCATTCGACACAAAGAGCACGCAGCATCGCCAGGCTGGCGAATGCAGCAGACCTTTCGCCTTCTGCATGTATGTCAGTAACAAGAATCTGACCCACAGGGTTTGGTGTGCTACTCGCCTGCACGCATCGCAAGGCCTTTCCTTCCGGCTCTTATACTTTCTACCCTGGGCAGGCGAATGTGCTTGGATTGGAACCTCCATCAGCGATTCGCATCCAGATACAGCCTACCATTGTTTGAACAGGCGTAGAACCAGGTACCAGGCATGTTGACACGAGACATTGTGTTGCCCGTCGCTGGCCGATACTTGTCTCTTGCACTACGTACAGAGCGCGATAAGCAGTAGGAGTAGAGAGATAAGGATGCCGCGGCCTAGCTTGATCGGCGTAGTGTAACCCAGATGGCGCAAGAGGTTGCTGATAAGATATGTACCTCCCGTCACCATTTCGTGCCCTTTGCATTCTTATTCTAACTCGCTGTGCGACTTGCTGATGCTACTGATTGTTGTACGCGTTGTATACACTCCAGTCAGGAGCGAGACCTGCTAGAGACATTATCGAGCGGGCATGATACGATCGTCATTGATCTTCCGAGTGGCATGAGGTTCGGCTGCTGGCCCTCTGACCTAGGACTTGGCCGTCGAGAGAACGAAGCCATCATCATGTAGAACTGACAACAGGACCGCAGATGAGGCATCTGATGAAGATTGTTGTGGAGCGGAAGAGGAAAGAGGAGCTCAGCAGCAGGTGCAAACGCGCCAAGCTTCCAGCCACGCGGCAATCACGGACATCGTGTGCGTCGAGGCAATTGTGAGGCATTGTTCAAGCACAGAATACTTTGTCATTCCAAGCGATCTATCTAGCGGGTATGGTATCGTGATATTCCTCAACTCCTGCATATCCTAGCTCACTCAGCTGCCGCGCCGAGAGCAGGTGGTATCAACGCGCAAAAGACGATGCAGCAGAACAACGAAATGTCGCGCTGAAAAACAAGTCATAGCCGCCCCGTCGTATACTGACGCCAACCATGTGGTCAGAAGAGTGCCTCGCTGCTCCTATCGACCTTCAAAGTCACTCAGATAGTCTCCGGTGGTATTTCCACCGTACGCGCCAAATTGCGACTGATTTTGTTGCTGCTGCATTCCTCCCATGTGGTTCATGCCCATCATGTTCATTTGGTTCATATTCATATTCATTCCGGTCATGTTTTGATCCTGCTGACCAAAGTTGTTTTGTTCGTTTTCCGAGTAGTCCTCGTAGCCGCTGCCCGTTGCATCGAAAGAGCTGCGTCCGCTGTATGCATCCTCGTCCGGTGGCGCGCCTGATGGTATGCTGTTCCAATCAATATGCTGTAGAGCAGGATATTGTGCAAGCAATGCTTGCGGTAGGAAGTTGCCCATGTTCAGCTCCGGTTGTACCATCATAGGCTGAGGTGCAACAAGGCCTTGCGCGACTTGTGCTGCTTGTTGTTCTTCCATGAACGCCTTCTGCCGCTCTGCCGCTTCCTCATCAAGAAGTGGCTTAATACACACTCTACCGGCCTCGGATCTGAAATGACGTCCCAGAGCATCGGCACGCGCGAATCGTCTGCCACAACCCCACTGCGATCCAGTTTGAAGTGTGCCTCGACACACAAACTTCTTTTCGCCGGAATGCAGGCCTTCGTGTCGTTTTCGATCATGCTGTCGTGCGAAGGCTTTCCCGCAGACTGTGCAGACGAATGGCCTCTCGTCGGTATGTGTCCGCAAATGTGACCGCAGATTGTACGCACGAGTGAAGCGTTTCGGGCACAGATTGCATTGGAACGTGGCTGGATGCTTTTGCACACGCTTACTGTCCCCACCTGTGCTAGGCGATCGTGCCGGGTCGGCAAGATCCAGAATGTAGTCGCGCTGGTCCGAAGCATTGCTTGAGCTACGCGCGCGACCTGCCGATCCGCTCCGGCCTCGAGCAGGTGACGAGGACCGCGAGCCATTGCGAGAATCATCGACAGCCAGCAGACTCTCACTGCCCGCTGATGGTGAGCGCCCCCGCCCTCCTAGCAATGCTGGAGAAGGAGATCGAGATCCTGCGTGCGAGTCTGATTTGGCACGCACACGATTTGCTATAACGGATTAGTAAACGCAGACGAACGAAAAACAAACGAGGCTTACTTCGGATTGGAGGGCTCAGCGCATCTGCCGACTTCTCTATGCCCATATTCTCCGTAGGAACTCTTGAGGGAGGCGCGAAGTCGATGTTGATCTCGGGAGGACTCATATGGTCTGCCATCCCACCGCCGGGACTTTGATTGTCGAGATTAGCTGCTGGAAATGCTTCTTGTCCTAAACCTGGGAACATCTCAAGGCCGCCATTCTGAGTGTTAAACTGTCCGTTCATCGTAGATGTCAGTCCAAAATTATTGTCAGCTGTGAATTGCGGCAATGTCTGTTGTGACTGTGGCATAAGATGTGGAGAGTGGCCGGGGCTGTGTCCAGGACTGTAAAACTGCTGCTGCTGCTCATTGAGATTGAAGTTCTCAAAGCCCAAACCAGTGTTAAACGTCGGATCTTGGGCAGGATTGAGCATAGGCGATGGATGCTCAAAAGCGTCCAGCGTACCGATGTGCGGCGACGCTGCATGGTTCGAGGAGATATCTGAAAGGTTGTCTGAGGGTGTCCGCTGGTGCGATCGATATGCGCCCATGTGCTGCCACTCATTACTTCCACCTTGGGGATACCGAGCACTCGATGGATCGAGCGACTCTGAATTCATTCGCGGTCTGTTCATTTGCTGCGCATAGCTCGCTTGCTGGAATCGTGGGGAGGCATGTGGGCTGGGACTGCCTGACGGCCGTCTGCCTTGTTGCTCGGCGAAGAGGTGCGGTGGGGTGGGCGAATGCGACTGTGTCATGGCCGCCATAGGATCGAGCGTTTGGTTGATCGTCGTGTTGGTCCCGGGTTGCTGATTGAGCAGATCTAGCCCGGAGGGATCGAAGCCGTCCAGGACGTTTGGATCGAGACTCGAGCTCGAGCCAAAGTTCGCGTCGAAGGTGGGAAAGGCGCTGCTGACGCCGTTGGGATCCTGAAGGCCTTGCGACTGCAAGTAATTGTGGTTGGACGTGTTGTTGGCCAGCGTCTGCTGTTGCGACTGATCTGGGAAGGCAGTGTAGGTGGGGGCCAGGCCGAATTGCGCCTGAGACGAGAAGTCGGTGGTGAAGGTCGGGTCGCTGAACTGGCCCGACGTTACATTCAGGCCTGTCGCGAAAGCATCGGTAGTGAGGCTGGTGTTCTGGAGGGTGGCACTGTTTGCGGCGCCGTCGAAGGATGATGCCAGAGGGGACGGGTGCGGCGATGCCGAAGTCGAGTGCCTTATATGGTTGCTCGTCTGACCCGCCGAGGGCGAGCGTCCGCGGTGTGCGTCCATCTCTGAGCCCCGGTCGCCTAGCAATGAGGAGAGCTGGGTTCTGGTCGTCGCGGCTAGGAATAGAACAGGCGTGCTTTTGGCAGAGGTGCAGTCAGAGCCAGCACACAGCGCACAAGACCGCCGGCGCTTCTCCCGCCTCTGAAGGATTGCGGCCTAATCTGAACCTGAACTAGGATGTCACAGCTGCAGCAGCTACGCCAGCGCGCAGAAGGGACGACAGGTCGGCAAGAGGGCTGACGCGCTACTGCGATCTGTCGCGGCGTGTCGGTGGGCAGATTGGCGAGGGTCTTTGCTTGGGCGTGGTGGGCGCAGTCGGCGTGTGTGAACCTTGGATTGTGCTCGCTATGGGGCGAAGCACCTGCACCACCGCCCACAGCCTGTCGGCAGGCGCTAGGAGGGAATGCGGCCAGCCGCGTGCATCAAACGTGACCTCCGTGCGACTGCGAACGCGCTGCAAGAGCCTGCCATTCGCGCGCGCACTGCTGTCCTGCATGAACTGACGTCTGACCGCTGCAATCAAGAGCACGACCATAGAGGGCTTGATAGTGGTGGCTTGTCATAGCCGACAGAGCTAATTTTAAACTAGCACATTTCATCTTCACCAACATATCCGGTTTGTGAGCGATAGACAACGAGCGCCATAGCAGCGAGCCAAGCCCGAGCTCGGTCGCGTCGAGTCGAATCCATCTACAGACCGACATTTCCTCATCGCACTTTGCCATAGCCTGTCCGCCGTCACGTCTAGCGGCAGTATAGCCAGATGCCAAACACCCCACAATCACTAACCGAGTTATCCGATATCCGACCTTCTCTGCTCACGCTCACGCTCACGCCAGGCAGCAACATTGCACTTCTCACAAATCTTCACTCGTTAATGCACAACTCCATCATGACGGCATCACGCACATGCCAGGCATTGGAGCTAGTCCCGTCTTCTCGAAGCTATGGCCCGCGCTACTCAGGAACGCTTTCACGCTTCGTTTCATACCTCTAGCACAGCCTCCTTCCTTCCGCGAAATCCTTCGAGGCTGTGTAAGTCTCCCCTGGCCACCAGCGAAGCCGCCAGTCCCACAACGAATGAAAATTAGAAGAAATGGATACAAGCTCGCTAGTGTTGCAAGGTACAGAAGTCATTTCCGCACTTCGCTCGCGGCCAGGCACGAGAATCAGGCAGCAGTGGCTGCACAGTACACACTTCCGTGGCTACTCGGCCTGACAATGTTCACGAGGTACGATTGACAACTGAGTACTCCGGATGTCATGGGAAGTATAACAACGTATCTCTCCTTGGCACCAACAACATCTCCGGCAAACTCAACTCGAAACCCCCATCACGCGAGCAACGCGCAACCCTCAGCTGTTCATGGTCATGGTTCGTATCGAGTGTTGGCACATCGGTATGCAAGCTATGCTCTCACCGAAAGCTGAACCATGCTAGTACAACGACGCCACAAGCATTGGCACTGCAGTCAGGAACAGGCACTTGAGATGAAACACGCGTTTGATGCACTGACGCGTGGCTAGTGATGCGGAAGGCTTGGGATCATCTGATGATTGCTTACTACGAGCTTGAAAGTAAGCCGAATACGGCAGACGAGTTTGCCTCAAGGAGCTGTATCGCGAGCTTCTCCCAACGCAAGAAGTCTGGCAGATTGCACTCACCACTATTGTGAAGAGCACCACTGGCTCGACGCTCCATGTTCAGCCATCGATCTTGTGGCACGCCTCATGGTAGCCACAGTAGCCTCGAGCACACGCTCACCCAGGCTTGTCTCTCATATCATGACGATATGATGCTAGCGCCGGTCCACGACATTGCTCGCTGTTCACTTACCGCTGACGGTCGAGCTTCGAGACTCGTGATGGCCTCACTCCTGGTACTTGTGACCTCATCCACGCCAGGACTACTGTTCCGAATGAAAAAGGCTCCTTCCACACTAGTCAATGAACACCAGCCGATGTGTGCTTCGCATTCGGATCGGATAGCTGGCAACTTTCCGACAGGAAATCTAGATCTTGCTGGTAATAAGCACTAGAGCACAGACCAGCGACTTGCATGAGCCGCCAGAGCCTCCTCTTCCGAAGGAGAGTAACGGCCGGAACGAAATCTTCAAGAATCGCTGAAGTAGACGTTCGCCATGCAAGGCCCAACAGGCCGACGGACAGAGCTTCTCATTCCGATGTTCGCCTCCGGGTAGTTGCCTCCAGGCATCTCTTGTTGGCCCTTGTATAGCGTCTTCGCCGAGCCCACACAACGACGTCAAGGTGAGGTCGCGGTGTCAATGACAAATGGCGTTTCTCTTCCTCATTCGGGCAGTATGGCGTGGACCGCACTTCTCTCCGCTCGCTGGAAGGCTTGTCGGCGTTTCCTGGTCTTGTGAAGACGGTGATCCGCGCGGGTTGTCATTAGCGTATCTTGGGGAAAGAGTGGCATTGGCAATGAGGTCTGATCCGGTAAGGTCGCCAATGCGGAGGTTGTACGCGGCTGACACAAGCTGGGCGTTGAGAAGTCTGATGTCTGAAATAAGTCTTGAGTATAGCATTAGCCTCCACGAAGCGAAGATTTTGCATCGATGATCTGACACAGACATTTCGCTGTGGCAATGCCGGAGTCAAGCCCTTGCAGTGAGAATATGGCCGATTCGAACGCAGAATTTCTGGCAATGTGATCCATTGGAGTAATATGAAGAGTCTATTCTCAAGCTAAGACTAGGCTGGGCGTTCTTTCAGTTACCGTCGTAGATTGTCAACAAGAGCCACTATGACGCTTCCAGTGAAGGAAGAATCACGCCGCGTTTCAGTGCTTGACTCTATGGTTTATCATCATTTGAACGCCCTTGCCATAGCAGCAAGCAGTGTATGTAGTGAATCGAACCCGGCTGCTTCGACACAGCAGAGGCGACAGCTTAGCCATCCCTCGACGGACCCAAAAAGTGTTGTGAACTCCTCGCATCAAGAATAAGCCCCATCGAGTTACCCGACATTCTTTTCGTCTCCACCAGCCCTGAACGAGTGTAGCAGGATGGTGAGGATGAGAGATGTCGAGCAATCGCATATCTATTGACCTTGACGAATGGACTCCTTAACTGACCTTGAACCCAACTTGTCCCTCACCAGGACTCCCATTACCTCCTCCATCCTTCTTGCCAGCCCTCCAGCGAACACCGTCTGAAAGAAGCGCAGACTCATATCCTCGTCTCCCCTCTTGCGAAGGGCACCTTGCGGCGGGCGTACATCCAGGTGCGATGCCGAGTCGAGCAGCCGTCGAAATGGAGTGCGAGCGGTGAAAGGTGGTGAGGGAGGATGGAGGTGCAGGAAGGACTGAGCCGCAAGAAGATGCTTCTATGGCGGCGCTTTTCAGCTTGCCAGTGACGGAGCACTGGAGTTGTCCGGGGACTTTCTCCCAAAGCTGTGTGTACAAGACAGTAGCCCGAAGACCACGTCGGTGTGTGAGCTTTGATTGCGATTTTTTGAGCGAGGAGTTGAGGGAAGAAAAGAGGAAGTGCGAGGCTGCAGAAATTTGGATTTTAGGCACAGCTTGGTTGGTGCCTGATCATGCCTGAGCGCGTCTCTCCGCGTCAAGCAAGTACTTCAGGCGAGCTTCACTTTACCTGCACGGAGCAAACGAGCAGCAACGCGACAAGCCGCTGCAAGTGCGTCAATCGAAGCAAACAGTCTGTTCGGCATATAAGAGGTATTTTCTGCGTTTCCACGAGAGTGCGCAACAGCATCAACTGACCATCATGGCGTCCAGAGGCTTAGCAACATCCATATTCGCGCCGCCCGCACCACCGACAGTCTCGACGAGGCCTAAGACAGCCACCATGTCAGGTCTCTTTGGCTCTGCCGCGTCGAGCAACTCCAACCCGACACAAGGCGACCTCAGCAAAGATGTTCCAGTCGCCAACCCACCCGAAGACAGCATCTCGGCGCTTCGATTCAGTCCCGCATCCGACCATTTGTCAGTCGCGAGTTGGGACAAGAAAGTGCGCATCTATGAGATCGATGCGCAGGGACAAGGGAAGGGTGTGGCCATGTTCGAGCACGAGGGACCAGTACTAGACACTTGCTGGAGCAATGTAGGCATAACACGGGCAGAAAATATTGGGTCTCTCACTGACGGGTGTTACAGGATGGACAAAAGGTATTCGCCGTCGGCGCTGACAAGGCAGCGCGCATGTTGGACCTTGGTGCTGGCCAGACATCAGGAGGAACACAAGTCGCCGCACACGATCAACCCATCAAGTGTGTAAAGGCCTTCAACGCAGGAGGAACCCCCATGCTGGTGACAGGCAGTTGGGACAAGACCATCAAATACTGGGACCTACGGCAACAACAGCCTGCCGCCACCCTCGACGCCAAGGAACGAGTCTACGCTATGGACATTCGAAACGATTCAATGCTAGTGGTTGGGACAGCGGAACGCCAGATCCACGTCATCAACCTCTCGAACCCAACGGCATTCTTCAAGACCATGCAGAGCCCGCTGAAGTGGCAGACAAGGACGGTCAGCACCTTCATCGACGGTTCTGGGTTTGCAGTGGGCTCTATTGAAGGACGATGTGCCATTCAATACGTCGACGAGAAAGACTCTTCCAGCAATTTCTCCTTCAAGTGCCACCGTCAAACCCCACCCGACAACCGCAACATCTCGAACGTCTACGCCGTCAACGCGATCTCGTTCCACCCCCAACACGGCACCTTCTCCACCGCTGGCAGTGACGGCACATTCCACTTCTGGGACAAGGACGCCAAACACCGCCTGAAAGGTTACCCCGAAGTCGGCGGCACCATTTCCGCCACAGAGTTCAACCGATCCGGAAACATCTTCGCCTATGCCGTCTCATACGATTGGAGCAAAGGCTACCAATTCAACACACCACAAACCCCGAACAAGATCATGCTCCATCCGGTCGTCGGGGATGAGTGTAAGCCTCGCCCAAAGACTACGAAGCGGTAGTCTACTTCTCTGCATTTTTGCCTCACTGCGTTTGCTTTACGACACGAGCCCGAACCCAAACACAAGCACAAGCACTGCCCGATCACCTTGAACGAGAAACCCGATGCACATATGCACGCATGCTTCCTGCACATATCTGGTTTTCCCACATGCTCTGCGCGCAGATCGGGTCAATGCAAGGCTAACGGGAACTCGTTGCTCCAAAGGTAACAAATACCAGAAGAAGTAGTAACAGTACACATTTTGCGAGGCTAGGCACTGAAGACGGAGAGGGCGAGCGTATCGAAGACTGATTTGGGAAATATATCAGCGCGGCGTTCTGGGGCGTTTTAATGATGGTCGTGGCGCAAAGCTGGGGGATACGTGTCGAGAATTGTAACATCACGAGCTCAAGGATCGAGGACGGGCGACGCTAGAGCGTCTAGACTCAGAGGAAGAAGTAGATACCATCACCACCACTGCGAATCTAAATGCAAGGTGTCGTATGACGAGCACACTCTTCTCACTTTCTCACGGATGTTCCAGGCTGGCAGGAAGCTTGGTCTGGAATGGTGAGCTACTCACTCCCACATCACTGTTATTACACATGGAATGCAACATGGAAGTGAAATGAGGCAGAAGAGAAAGCACTCAATTTCCTCTCGTCACCTCCCATCCTAATACCACCCCTCCCTCCCATCATCAGCGTCAAATATATACATATGCAGGCAGCTGATTTCCATGCAAGTGTCAATCTATGACCACTTCCTCGCACCCGCTGGCCTAAGCTACCCTGATAGCAAATCACCAACATGCAACGAAGTCCTTCGACCCAGCCAGGGACTGCGTTTACCCGGCGAAGCCGACGAAGAAGAAGTCGAAGACCTTCGCGGAATCTTCTTTCTCCGAATCCTAACACTCGAAGACGAAGGTGAAGAAGAAGATTCCCGACCATTGATGTTACCCGTCTCAATGACAAGTTGCTGTTGCTGTTGTTGTTGCGCCTGCTCCTTTCTACGAAGCAAACTCGCAATCGTCGGTTCCTCGTATCGGTGAGACAGCGGCCGTGCCATGCGGGAGGGAGTATTGTTGTTATGAAGAAGTGAACCGTCATCATCGTGTCCACTACTGTGAAGTGGAAATTTGTTATGTTCTTCATCATGTTCCTCGTAGAACTCATCGTTGTTGTCGTCGCCATAATCGTCAACCTTGACCGTCGTATCTTCCTACGATGCCGCGGCCTCGGAAGAATTTCCCACCTCTTCTTTCGCGTCCACGAACGTTGCGCCTTCGCCGTCCGAGACTGCTTCTTTGTCTTCAGTTGGGGCTTCCAGTGAAGTAGCTACATTGTCAGCTTCGGGTTCGGCGTCAGCTTCATCAGCAGGTTCGGCTTCGCCATTTGCTGCAGCCTCTGCAGCGGCTTCTTCTGCCGCTTGCTTCTCGGCCATGATCCGTCGCCTTTCTTCCATCATGCGGCTTGCTTCTTGGCGGGCTTGTTCCTCTCTGACTTTACGCAGGCGCTCGACTTCCTCGTGCCCTCCTGTCTTTTTCAGCTTGCCTTCTTCGACAAAGTTGCCAAGCTCACGCTGGAACTCGCCGCCTTTGCGGTTCTCCAGCTCCCGTTGGCGTGCCTTCTCCGCGCGCTCGATCGCTTCCAGTCGGGATTCGTGGTTCGGCTGCAGTGCGCGAACTTCGCCGAGCACACTGTCCTTGGCCTCGTGGGGATCTGCGACGGGCTTGAGCGCAATTGTGCGTGATGTCGATCGAACTCCGGTCGGCGCAGTGGCGTCTGGATTCTGCAGATTTTGCTGCCTGGTGGCTTCCTCGACGAGTGCAAAAGTTTGCGAGGCCTTTTCAAGGTCGTCCTCGAGATCGGCTGCAAGCTCCTCTTGCATGGTCAAAAGGTCTCGGTCATCACACACAACTTGCAGCTCCTTCTCCCAAATCTTCGTCCATACAGGTTTCTCACGTCGGAGGAACTCTTGGAGCTTCTTGAGATCGGATGTCGCAGTGCTGATGTCCTTGCTGACAGCTTCCAGCTGGCGAGGTAGAGGTCGCACTCCGCGAGTGACCACATCCTTTCGGAGATCCTCAACCAGGTCTTGAAGGTCATCGACCTTATTGACGATCTTCTCACTGTCCGCAGAGAGTGACTTCTTGCCGTTGTTGACATACGAGCGGCCTGTGTTGTTGTCCATCTCGGGAATGGCCGTGTCTGCTGCTGCCTTCTTGACCTGGGATGCCTTCGTGCGGACAGTATTCATGGAAGCCTGCATGTCCTGGACGAAAGAATTGTATGTCTGACGAACCACAGCAAGATCACGTCGAAGACTTTGTACCTCCTTGAGCTGTCCTGTCATGTCCTTGCTACCAGTGACTGTTACACTTGCTGTTGACGCGACTGGCGCGGGAGGTGGAGCTGCGGCTATGCTCGCAATCTCTTTCGCTGTCTCTTGCTGTCTGTCGGATACTCTTTGGATCGATGATTTCTGCTCATCAACGCTGGATTTGATGTCTTCTACGACTCGCCGCAGACCACCGAGGCCATCATCAAAGTGTCGTTTGACCTCGTCGAGCGCTTCGACATTGAGGACAAGAACAGAACGTTCCTTGACATCATTCAAATCCTCGAGCTCGTGCCTAACACCCGAAATAGGATCCTGGATGTAGATCTCAGGCAAGTCGACACCATTGTTGTGTGTATTCCAGGCGAATTTCTCGATGAAAGCCAGCTGGAGTCGGGCTAAACTGAGGTCTCCACCATCTGGCAATATGAATTTTTTGATCTTGCTCTTGTATTGCAGAAACAACGTGAGCGGTACGCCCGGCTGAGGTGATCCCTCTGGAACATACTGAGAGGCGGGTGGAGTGTACTCTCTTCCCTGTCGTATAGATTCACGTTGAGGCCGTTTGATCGTGGGCGCACGCGAAGGGGCAATGTAATCGCCGTTAGGAGCAAATGGCTCATCAATAGGGCCATTCAGCGTTGCACTTGGCTTTTCGGTGTCAGTAGGAAATGAGGGACCAAGCTTGTCGTCAGGCGTCTTCACAATCTCGTCGTTGATGTCCTCCGCGAAAGGTTTGTTGGGTGGTTCCAAGTCATCTTGCAGCTGCGAAGAACTTTCTTCCGATATCCGCCTCACATCATTTTCTCGATTGGGCGAGGAATCAAACTGCGTTCGCTGCGACCGGGACTTGACGCGACTGTGCATAAAACTTCCGCGTGACCGCACCGCATTCAAGGACTCCCGCACATCTCGACCTCTATTCGGGATGGGTGAATTCTGAGCGGGTGGAATGGCAGGGATGCCATTAATCGATGTTCCCAAATGCTTTTGTATTTGGTATGCCGAGAAACGTCTTGATGCCCTCCTCTCAAGCTCTCCGCCACGTTGCAATGCCGACAATGCATCGTTGGCCTTTGGAGGTGGTCGCGGTGGTTCAGGAGAGGGTTCCCTTTCAGCAGCATTGTTCGTTGGTATCGTGTCAGTTTCTGGATATGGCGCAATGACCGGCATATTTTGCATCGTGTCGCTAGACATGGAGGATCCGGAGGCCGTAGAGCGCGCGTCCTGCTCATTAGGCCTGTGATGGATGCTGTTCTGCGGACTGAGAGCGTTGCGTTTCGGTGACCGCTGTCCACCTGCTACGCTCGTGGTACGAGGTGGCAGATCTGGTCCTGACAACTCTCCACTCCCCTGTCGTGGCGCTGTGGTCTTGCCGCTCGAAAATCTTGTGGGTATATCTTCCAACTGTTCAGTCAACGTTGTGCCCGAACTCACGTTGCTCGCGGTCGACCCAGTCCTTGGGGGCCTGCTACTTGACTCGCCCCCCTCTCTTGTACCGCGCTGTCGTAACCTCTGCTGTTTCTTCTTAAGTCCGTGTAAGAGATTGATGATGATATCCCGTATGCGCGGCAGATATTTCTCCAAGCTTTGCTGGCTCGCGTCCTGGCTCAGCGTCTCTTCCAATATTGTGCGCAAGAGATCTGGTACAGGTCCCAGATCTGACGTGTCCACGCCGATGGCATTAAAAGCGCGACAAGCGATGTTGAATTCATAGCCCAAGCGCACATATACGTCCGACACTTCGCCCTCAGTCGCGCGACCAGTCGACCACATCGTCAGCGTTTCCAGCAACTGCTTCGTCGCGACCAACAGATGGGTCACCGATTTCTCGATCGTCGATAGCTGCTGCTGGGGCTTTGTCTGTCAGTTAGCACCAGTGTCTTGTCACCCCGCCCATCACCTCCGCCCATCACCTCCACCGCCGCTTCGCTAAAAAGATATGATGCATCACCTACATTCTGTCTTGACCGACTGCTGCCCGCAGATCGTGTCGAGCCTCCACTGCCTCGCTGCCCATTCGCGCCGTCTTCAGGGCCCGCAGGCATGGCCGCCGTGGGCTGTGTCCCGTTCATCTTGTCACCTGCGTGCGCTCAGCTGGCGCGGTTTACGCGATGTGCGTAGAATACGGTCGACGCGTGAATGCCGTTGTGTGATATCGGGCGCGCGTGGCAGATGTCGTCAGAGCTGATGTGGTTGGCTGCGAGCTGGGAGCGCAGAGCTGGTAGGGGCAGGCTGGCCAAAAACGGGCTGTCAAAGAAGATGGAAGGGTTTCGGAGATGACGCGAGGCGTGCACCGAGTCCGAGCTGCTCGAAGGAGTGCGTGAGAGCGCAGGAAGCGTTAGTGCAGTCTCCAGGCGTGTGTGAAGTGACAGGCGTGCACCGGTGATCGACAACGCGCTGGCCGCCCGGCCTGACAGGGACGACAAGAGGCTGCTGCTTGCGAGCTAGCGCGGCAGGGCGTGGACGTGGACAGAGAGAGAGGAGCTAGTCGACGCCTCGCTGCATCTCAAACACGACTGCCAGCGTCGACATCTCCTGGCTGCTACTATTGCTGCATCTTGCACACTCATTGAACGGCAGCTGGGCGAGTGCGGTGCATGGCCTTCGCCGACCAGTACATTGATTGAATCGACAGGGAAGCACACTGCTCCCTCCCGCCTTGCACCCACACTTCTGTTCTGCACCAAGTCGCAACGCAACCTTCTCTCCGCTGCACACGCTCACCAACGCACACACGACCTTCCGCGCACCCTCCCCCTTCCTCCCTCCCGCCGTCGTTCACGCATTCGGGGGCGTACGGCGTTGTGTGCGGCCTGGCAGTGCCCACCGAATTGTCAGCTCCACGCTGTTGCTGAGAGCTGCTGCTGCTTCGACTCCGCGCTCTAGCCTGCCTGCCTGGCACCACCGTACCCCGATTCCTCGCACCAACGACTTGGCCGCCCACGCATCGCGCCGCTCCTGTCCTCCACCACTAGAGGCGCCGCCATGTCGGCTGCCTTCGCCAGCGGCGGCGATGCCGTCAAGTCCGCTGCCGGCCACTCGTCTAGCGGCTCGAAGCAGCTCAAGAGCAATGTCAGCGGCAAGACGCTGGACACCACCCGCAAGCAAGCTGGAAGTCCCGTTGACGGGCCAACAAAGTAAGCCACACCCATTGGCACCTCTGCACACCTCATTCCTGCCCTGCGATCGTTATGCCATTGTTGGCAGCCCTGCACGTGCGCTCCGTCCCACTGCATTGCGCTGATCCAGCTCCATCACGCCGTCTCAACACTGCCCGCCATCAAAAAATGCACACATGCGAACAGGCACTAACACAACTCTCAACAGGAAGAAAGCATGGGACAACACGAACGCCTCCATCAGAAATGCAAACGGCAGCGCGAAGCCCCCGTCTCCAGCACCATCGCAAATGCAGAATAAGCAGCTGCACGACCGGACTGTCTTTCTATACTCTCAATTGATCGTAAGTAACGAACAATCACAAAGCTTCCATATAAGAGCACGCCGGGTCCACTTCCATGCTCCACCCGGATGCGTTGCCTTGGCTGCATGAATACGACCGAGCGTGGCTACATAAAGCAGCTCCTGTTTCCTCGTTGAGCGAATCTCACTGCTCGCTTTGGTCTAGCTACGGACTTCACAAAAGGATACAGCCTGACTAATACTCCGTGCGCAGGGCCAAGATGTGACAGTGTCACTCACATCCGGCGAGCAATTCACTGGCGTGTATAGCGGGACCTCGGACGGTTATGAGCATCACATTATCAAAATGACCAGACAGACAAGGCATGCAGGCCAGTCGCAGGCCAATGGCAACTCAGCATCTGACTTCACGGGAACTGGTCCCGACCACGAGCTAACCGTCCATATCGACGATGTTGCTGACATTGCTGTGCCGAATGTGAAGCTCGCTGCGGCTGTCACCGCTCAGCAGAATGGTACGTTCCTTGTGACGAAGTGCACCCTGCTAGCATAGGCTAATCCGCCCACAGGCTCCGCAGGATTTCGCACAGACACTCAGATCTCGGGGCAGGACTCACACTTGTTCCGTGAGCGTGAGCTGCAGCCGTGGCAAGCCGACCCGAGCACGGATGTTGATCTGTCGCTGGAAGTGACCAGCGGTGGGGAATGGGACCAATTTGCAGCCAACAAGCGGTTGTACGGCGTCGATACCGACTACAACGAGGATATATACACCACCTCCATCGACCGCAGCAACCCGGAGTATCGAAGGCGAGAATTGGAGGCTGAGCGCATAGCCGCAGAGATTGAAAGATCGGCGCCAGCCAATGCACATATTGCTGAAGAACGGAGAAGAGACGCACAACGCGATGATGCTGGGGGTGATGAGGAAGACAAATACTCGGGCGTCAGAAGAGATGGGAGTGCCCTGCCCAAGCGCACTGCTGGTGCGTATGTGCCTCCCTCACAGAGACCTATCACTGGAGCGCCCACTGTGCCTGGAGCGCCATTCGATCCGGCCATTATCTCAAGCGAGATCAAGATTAAAACACCCACGCCAGCAATCGTGGCACCACCAGCCGAGGCGGCTCAGCCGGCGAGCAAACCTGTCGCGCCAGAACCGCAAGCACCTGCGGCAGTACCGGTCGGTGCGGCGAACCACGGACCAGAATATCATGTCTCGGCAGCACGGGACGCGTTCAAGCATTTCGCCAACACCGAAAAGCTTCGCATCAAGCAGGCGCAGGAGGCCAAGCGCAATAATGTTCGACAGGAAAAGAACGTGAAGCTGAATGATCTGAAGAAGTTTGCCGCCAACTTCAAGCTGAACAGCAGAGTACCCGACGATCTTGTGCCCATCCTAGCCAAAGATCCAGGCAAGCAGGTCGAGATCCAGACGAAGGCCGAGCAAGCTGCCAAGGAGGCCGAATTGAGATCCAAAGAACGGTCCGCTAGCAAAGCATCGAGCGCGGCCTCACCGGCCGCATCTTCAAACTTATCACAAGCGGCTCTCGCTTCGACGACTTTACCAACATCATCAAATCAGCCAAATCGCAAGGGCGTGCCCCAACTACACACTGGAGTGCAGCCTGGACAGAATCAATCGCCCCGTGGTCAATTGAACGCGCAGTTCCCATCTCGGCAGCAGATCCGCGGTCAGCCCCCAGCACCGAACCTTCGCATGCCCAGCGGACCACAAGGCGCGCCGTCCGAGATGCCACTCAGTCCAGCCTCAGCCACAAGCTCGCGAGCACTGAACGTGAAGGCGCAAGAGTTCGTTTACAGGCCAGGTGCGCAGTCGTTCGCGCCAAATGCATCTCCAAGCCCTGCCCACACCACCAGCGGTGTAGGACCCTCGCCGAGCACACCGAACCAGCCAATCCCCTCATTCTTTGACTCGAAAAAGACTAAGGAGACCATTCCACTGTCGGAGTGCTTTGACGCTATCACATTCCTTGCTGGAGCGGACTACACTGAAGAGCAGAAGAAGAAGTATGCTCCTAATGGAGGTGTTCCATACAGTTATAACACACCTGTAACCTGGAGCACTACCAAGGAGAACGAAGGGAAGTCCATCGACGAGTTGTACCAGAAGTTGTACCCTCCATCACGAACTGCAAGTCAAGGGCCTTCACCGATGCAGACTCCTCTGCCTGGACAAATGCCTCAGCAGCTGCCTCCACATGGTATGCCCGTCCAAGTGATGCCGGTGCCCAACCAGCGCCAGCCCTACTACGGTCCTCAGTCTGGACACATGCCCGGATACCCGGGCCCTAACATGCCTGCACATTTCCAGCAACAGCATAGCGTTCAGAATTCGCCTCGTGTGCAACCTATGGGACCTTTCAATGGACAAGTTCCGATGCAGCCATTTCAAGGCCAAGGCATTCCTGGCTACGGAGCGAGCCCTTCGATGGGCCACCGCCAGCCCATGCCACCAGGAGGAATGATGCCATATCAGCCAGGACAGAGTAAGTCGAATGTGCGCCCATTTCGTCAATCGCCGCTGACACCATCGAAAGTGATCCCACAACCGCGCCCTGGCTATCCTGGCCATGGCTTCCCGCCGCAGCAAATGGGCGGACACATGATGATGCCCAACCCATCCGCTGGTGGATACAGTGGTCCAGTGCCGGGCTTCTCGCCCATGCCACACCAGGCACAACCACACATGCCATATCCTCAGCACGGCCCTGGCGGGTTCATGGCGGGTAGCCCCAGACCGCACCCGATGTCGCAGCAGGGATCGCAACAGGGGTATCAGCCTCACCCTCCGCCTGGTGGTCAACATCCAATGCATTTCCAACGCACCATGTCTGGCGGCTACCATCAGATGACGCCTCGCCAGCAAGCAGCCATGCCTCACCATGGCAGTCCGGGCATGGGACCTGCTCAGGGCGACGAAGTGAAATGAGAAGCTACCTCGGCATCGCGCACCATTCTTAATACCTTTGGAGGCTCTTCTATTCGTTTGCCATTCTGAGACCCTCGATTAGGTCTCGTATGCTGCGAAGCCAACGACGACATCCTCCAGGCTTCGTCTATATTGTATGGCGACACTGCCCCGCGATTCAAGACACATCACTTGGATAGCGCGTACGTTCCACTACTCGTCCGATGCTTGCGAGGCTCAACATCCCCTCTGAGCAGGACCTGAGCGCCTTGCCGACGCTATTCTGACTGTGCTGCATTTGGCGCGCACTCAGAAGAGGAAGCAAAGCATTCGTAAGGCTCTCCAGGCCACTCCCACCCGCGGTTTAGTCGAGCGTATCCCGGCCGCTGGAGTCAAAGCAACGCTCAGTCGTGGAAGGATCATTGGTCACCGGACAAGTATCAAAAGAGCACGATCCTTGCCTCAGTGCATGCTCTGCTGGCTCGGCCAGAATGTGACGGGGAAGAGAGCAAAGACCTTGGGCATGTGAGGAGAAGACTATGGCCACAGAGGTAAGGCTTGTGTGAAGAAAGTCTCTGTTCTGATCATCACGGCGAGATGTATGTGCAAAGAGTGAGGTAGAAAGTGGACATTTAAGACATTTGAAAAATGACCTCATGTTCTGCCTATATCTGACGCTCTATGTGACTTCTCTCGGACTGCATGTCTAGGGTAAGCATGCGATGTGCGTCGGGCATCGCTCCTGTAGCGTGCGAATCTTCAAATCCAACTAACCATCTGTATACTAGGTGTACATTGCTCATCACGTCCTCATGAACCACGACATCTTCACGATCCTTGTCATTTCGTCCAGCTTTATGTTACGGGCTCGGTCTGCGTAGACATCTACAGTTTCGGCTTCCTCAATCCCTATCTGCATTTGCAAGGCTTTTCCACGTTTCCTCTTCCGCTTCAAAAGCATCTCTCGTAAATCCGATTCTTACCCCACGTCTTCCTCGCCCTTTCACGCCCCTGTAAACCTCAACACGAAATTTACCACAACCGCACCCAGCAATGCCACAGCCAGAACTGTTGGTCCAAAGCGATCGTCGAAACCTCCACTCCCTCGCATGCGAATACTCTTTGCTCGCCAATGGAAGGTAACGAGTGCATAGGCCATGGCGGCCAGGGCGACGAGCACGAAGAGGATTGCGGAGATTTGGCCAATCCGATCACCGAAATTGAGAAGGCCCATAGCCAGGCCGCCGAGGATTACGCTGAAGTTCAGCCATGAGAGGAAGGTACGTTCGTTGGCGAAGAAGACTTTGGGTTCGAGGCGGGTGGGGAGGGCGATGCGTTTGCCTGGGTGCGGACATTGAGGTTAGCGATATTGCGGTCACAGGAGGAACAAGAAGGAATTAGAGGAGGATCATACCTGGAGCTGTCTGGAGGAGTGGTTGGGTGGACATGATTGCAGTGTTTGTGTGTTGTTGTGTAACTGGTACCGGGGTCTGTAGCGGTCGAGGTGGTTGCGAGATGGTGTGGGCGGGAGAGAGGTCCGATGTGCTGCTCCGAAGCTGTAGAAGGATCGTGTGTGGACAAGCTCTCCGGCTGCGAAGTACAATGCTTGTTAGGCGACTGTGTAACAGAAAGGAAGCAGCTGTGTCTACGTGCAGTGATGCGGTTTCTCTGCTCAGATCTCACGTTTCTCGCTCCTGCCTTTGATTGGAGGGCGCAAGAAGTCAAGTGCGGGCGCGGAGCTTGTTTTGGCCGGGCATCGTAGCTGCCGTCGCTACGTGCATGTGCCCAGGCCGCTAAAATCCGCTAAGGGAAAGCACGACCCAGGATGCGATGCTGGGTAGCTCTCACTCTTGACAGGCGCCAACTCGCAATTCTCCCCGATTACTTCTCTAGACCCGACCGACCAATCCTCTCCACACACCTCAACATCATCATCAACGAAAGACGGCTGCTGGGAAGCGTTTCTGCTCTCTTGCACTTTGGTGTTTCACTTGTTGCCCTTCTGCTAAATTGCTGCTTCATCCCCTTCGATAGACGACCGCCGCCGGGCCACCGAACAGAACACGCGACGACCACCACGAGACCCCGCCAGAACCATTACCAATCGGCACAACCACCACAACCACAACCACCGAATCAACAATGGCCTCCAACTGCGTCAGTCTATCCTTCCACCACTCCATCGCCTCCTTCATCGTCGCCGCCGCCGCAACAAGACTAATATTCGCCTAGCCAATCCCCACTACTCGCCTCCGACAAATCTGCTCCGACGCCTGCTCCTCCACCATCAGCACCACGACGTCATACGAGCACTCTCAAACCCAAGCATGGAACAACGCCATCATCGGTAGCATCCTCCAGCAACTCATCTCCGAGTCCCAGAAGCCCGAGGATAAGGGCCAACCACCAAAGTACAAATTCATTGTCAACACCACCATCATTCAGCACCTCTCTGATCCTCGAGGCGGAGGAAGCGCCGAGGAAGGCGCTGTGGCCGTCGCAGGCGAGGGCACGAAGAAGGTGGGACGAAGGGGCATGCACTCCGCCAGCGGCGCGTTCTGGAACAACGAGAAGGACGGCATGTGGTCATACAAGTACGAAGGGGGCGAGGGTAAGGGGATGGACATCGTGGTCAGCGTGATGTGGGTGGCGGTATAGGATGCTGAGGCGACGGTGACGGGCTAGCAGCTGCTGGGTTGCATGCTGGTCTTTGTCGCGCTGGTGGCATGGGATTGGTTACGATGGATCTGATGGAACGCGCTGACTACTGTACGATGAACGTGGGCACGCCGTATATTGGTCATGTTTTTGCACATTGGAGCAAGCAAGGCGTTTGGCGGAGTTGGTTCAATGCTCTGTTTGCAGCATGCATGAGATGCGCCCGATCTGCTTGTACTCTGAGGAGGAGGATACTGGTGGCCATCTCGTTTCGTGTGTCTACGTATGTTGTATACCCAGAAAACGAATCAAATGACATTGACTCTCCCAACCTCCTTCTTCTGGCCTCTCAATTCGAAACGCGGACATACTTTACGGAGCTCCTGTTTTTCGAAGCGACCGGTGAAGTGACACCAATGCGCGCACGCACACGACACCCTCCATCAATCTGCAATCAACCGTGCAGCTTGCGCTTCTTCGCTCCACACACACATCTACCCACCTCCACATCGGACGAGACATCACAACACCCGCACCGCAACCGGCCGCCTTGCTATTTCCCCGGAAGACATTCCATGACATCGGACATCCAAACACGAGCTCTCAGAAAGTAAAGATTGATCGGCAATGCGGGCGGCCCTTATCTCATGTGGCCCAATTGAAATTCTGAAGTGTGACATCAGATTTGACGTAACGGAATTCTGCGCCTTTCACATGCTTTGCATGTGCTCGCCGCCACCAGAGTTTTGAGGTTTGCGGAGAAGGTTTGAGGGTGCAGGTGTAATTTTGCAGACTTGCATTTGGAGGTATTTTGGGTGATGCCAAGGGAATGCGACAGCTGTATGGAGCTGTTTGGAGAGATGGCAGGCAGATGATGTGGTTTCGTGTCGTAGGTGCATAAGACAGGATATTGATTGAGAAGGGAGAGGTCCGAGAAGAGACTGGCTTAGTGGGAGTGACCGGCTTTCGTGGACAGGCTTGCTGGGTCACGATGATATGCATCACTACTACATGATGGAATGCGCGCATTTCTAGTGTAGCCTTGAAAACAAATCTTGTCAACTGACACTGACTTTTCACAAGTGGTATCGATGTTCATCGACAGTGATCATAGCTTGAGTATTCTGACAACTCCGCATGCTCTGTCAACATATCAATAGCTTTCTGATCCCGCTCATCCCATGGCCGATGCGTTTTGACGAAACTTGAGAGGATATTAGCCGAATAACGATAAATGGAATCCCGCTACTCACATCGTCTCATACGGATGCAAAGTACTGCCTTCGTAAAGTCCAGAATACAGAATATCGTCTCCTCCTGTCAGATTACACGTCAGCCATTTGTCTCTTCCTCTCTGAGCGCTCATGTAACATGTTTTCGTCACGCAAACTCACCTCTCCCTGCCGTCTCTGGGGTATCGATGCACCACTCCAGAAATGCCGTGGTGTGCTTTCCCGTTGCGCCAGCATGTGCCGCAAAGCGGCCTTCCATTGCATACACATCAAACCCTGCCTCTGTGACCATTCCAGAAATCTTCGTCTCCCCATTCGTCACAGCATCGCTCATGTTTTCGTAGCATTTCATGTTCGGTAACAAGAGTTGAAGCGTTTCGCGGTCAAATGCTAGAATCATGCTTTGCAAATGAGGCGGGTAGTTGGCTCCGTTCGCGCAGTTCCAACTCATGCCTTGCGAAAGTCACTTCAGCTAGAGCGACAGAGGCCGTATGTAGTGTACTTACCAGCCAATTTCGTCCTCTGGTCCAGTTTATCCCAGTATGCATCACTCCAGCAAGTCTTCTCCGCCCATGAAGGAAAGAATGGTCCTCTGATGGAATCATTCACAAACATGTAACGCTTATACGCCGCCTGTAAAGCAGTATCATTCGTGTGGACTTCGTGGTAGGCACCCAAATCAAAACAGCGGTTCTCTCGTTGGATCATTCGCACGTTTGGCAGCTCTGCCGAAGCTGACAGATTTTGTGTATGTTCGCCATTGATGATGAAGATGAAATCGGCTTTTGCGTGTAGGGCGTGTTTGAGGAAGAACTGGAGGTTCTTTGCTGCGGCTTCTGTCTCGTGGAAGGAGAAGAGTATGAGGTCTTTATTCGGCTTTAACCTTGAGGCTTGCTCGGTCCTGTTCGAGCCTTGTGATGATGGATCTGTGGTGAGTAGAGCGAGGGCTTTTTGAGCTTTGTCGAGCTTGTCGGTGTGGAATGTTTCGCGCCAGTAGACGACAATTATCATGAAGACTAGAGCGCAAATCAGTACGCCCTGATATGGGCTATTCTTCGTAGGTAGCATGGTGGTGCATGGTCCATTTCATCCGCTGTGGCTAAGCATCCTAGTGTGATGCAGCGAAGATCGCGAAGAGAAAAGACGCCAGTGACGTGCAAAGGGATTGTATGCTGCGCAAGGGATTTACATGCCACCTGCTCGTATGCTGGCGAGAACTTCGACTGGCAGACTTCGCAGCAGCGAATCGCAACAATACGTACTGTTAGCATCCTTCTGAAACTCTGCTTCTTGCCTGTCGTGCTGCTAGGATTCTACAATGCTTCTCCAGTTGGAAATCGAGGCACGACCGCGATGCAACGCGATGTCCACTTGTTCTTTCCAGAATTCGAGAACACCTGGTTTTCACATTAGGCGGTCAAGTGTATACTCGCATCTTCAATTCTGCATGGTACTACTAAAGGAGCAGCGGAGATGTGGAGCGCTCACACCAGCGAATCGAGGAAATTGTGGTGCTGCCAATGACTTTCTTGAATCAGTCAGCTCATTGTATAGAAGTCGAGCTTTGCAAGAGCAGAAAGGGCGAGATATAGGTGAAGAAGATAGGTAGAAATGGCGTGATGAGATCGTCGTTGGCAAGCCACGCCACGGCGGGTGCGCGTCCTCACGTGCAAACATCCATCTTTGCGGCCATTTTCCGTCGAGACTTCCCTGTTCACCACAATGTCCACATCCTGCAGCCCTTCCTCACACCCATCAGATTTCATGGCCATCAACGATCTGCAAGCCTCGCCTCAGCGCCTCGTCTCGGTGTGTCACTTCAGAGATTCTCAAGCATGACCGAAAACCATGTAACCTAACCACCGAGAAGACATCAATCCTGATCCTGTAGCTTCGTCGCCCAGCCGACCATCGCACGAAGACATCCCGCAATTCAGCACTTCATGTGCAGGATCAAGGCCATGCACCCTTCGGAACCCTCTCCTCGTTCAGCTGGTTCCTTCCCCAGATCTTGTTGAGCTTGTTATCAAAGGCCACCATTGTATCTCGGTGCCGAGCGAACCAAGGATCCTGGATCATGCTGTACTCTTCCATGTAAGTCGTCCTGGCCACGGCTATCAGAAATGCGAACGAACTTTTAGCCATTCCGCCGAACACCGAGCAGCGTTTCAAGATCTCCAGGTCCACCAGCGCTTGCTGATCCCAGTGCATGGCTTGCAATGCGTCTCCTTCTGCCTCCGACAGAAGATCCCACTTGTTCAATACCGTGAGAGGTGGACTGTTCGCGGCAGCTACCTGCTTGAAGTGCTCGACCTCAGATGTATTTCCCGATGCCGCGAAGATGATCGAGAGTCCGTGCGCGACCGCTGCTTGCATATAGGAGGAGGTCTGGATTGTGAAGTTGAGCCCGAATTCCGTGTCCGAAGGCGGTGCTTGCCAGCCAGCGGATATCGTATCCGCCTCCGTGCGCAGGTGGGCGCCATAGAACGCTTTCTTATGGATGCGGTCTGATGGAAAAAGATCTGGGGATTCGTTCTTAGCCATGTTGAACATGGCGATGGCTGCATAGTGACGAACGTCAGGACGGACGTGCAACAACATCCCCAAAACACGCCGAAAAGCGGGTCGCTCTCCTCTGGTGTTCGTCTCCCACATGGTGTGCTCGATGGTAACCACAGCTGGTGCATCAGTGGTGATTTTTCGGTCTGCAAGCCAGGCCTCTGTTTGCTGAGCCCATTGTCCCTTCGAGGAGTCTTTGCGCGATCCTGGAACTCTTGGATCGTACGTCTGCCCTTCCTTCCTCCAGCCGGTCCCTAGCTCTTCTGCGGTTCCGTATATCTTCATCTGCGGGCACGCTTCGCTCATGGCCTCGCGAAACCAGACCTCGTCAAACATATTGCTGAAATTAGCTCGCCCGGCTCCCCAGACATCAAACAAATCATCCTCACGCCGTACAGCCATACTCGGCAGCACAATTGACGCTCCAGATTCGATAGCATAGAACAAGAAATCCAGGAACTCGGCTCGGATATTTCCCACGCCGCCATTGGCACCGGCAAGGTCGAATACCAGATTCGAGTTCCATCTTGTCTCATTGCACTTCACCTGGATTGGGAGAGGGTCCCAAGGTTGTAGTAGGTCAGTATTGAGCCATTGCTGCTGCCACTCGGTTCTGTTTAGTATGTTTGGTGTTATCGCAGAGCGATGCGACTCGTTGGATCGAGAGTGAAGCTTGTAGGAGGCGTAGTACAGTGGTGCAAGTGTCAATATTAGCGTCGCGATCTTGAAGTGCGCTGACGAATTCGCAGCTTTCGCCCACATATCTGAAGAGGCCTTCAGTTGCCACTGCGCTCAGTCATTGGAGTGCTCGCGACCTTCTCAAGTAAAGATGACAGCATGCGCGTTTCCATGTTCTGGACCTGGCTTCGCAAATCTGAAGCAAGGGATTTCCTGTCGCAGGCACCGCTTGACACTTCACTTCAGTATCCTTTGAAGGAGATAAAAGATGTCGCAGCAAATGCGCTTGCAGAATCATCATCATATGGCGATTGAACCAAGTGAGAAGGCAATATTTCTCCGTATAACGCTGCAAATAGGGGTTTCCTGCATCAAGTAAGTTCGGAAATCTCTGAGTTGCCGCGTTCAGGACCGCGCAAAGTTCGCGGTCCTATGCAAGTGATGACTCTGCCATGCAAGAGGCACAGTGTGATAACGTTGACAAACGCTTCACTTATCTTCGGCTCACTTAGCTGTCACAGCTGACTGCCTAGCAAACAATAACTACCCGTCACCCACGTCCACTCTGACCTCTCCAACTTCTCTTGCATCAACAATTGCCTCCGACTTCGAAGCAAATCTTCTTCACTTCTCTCATTCCTGATACAACACCACAGTACAGCAGCTCGGAATCATAGTCCAGCCCCGCCCAAGATGCCTCGCAGTAAAACTCGCGGGGCTCGCAAAGAGGATACCAATGATGAATCAACTATGGTGATCGATACCGCCTTCCTAGACGGACTTCAGAACGAAGACGTCCGCAAAAGCCTTGAAGTTGTCAACGAACTTCAGACATGCGGTCTGGGAGATCTGCTGAAGCTTCCGGAGATTGTGGTCTGTGGCGATCAGTCGGCTGGCAAAAGTTCGCTACTTGCAAGACTCACCCAAGTGCCCTTCCCGCAGGCGGAAGGTGTCTGCACTCGGTTTGCAACCCAAATCACTTTGCGCAATGCGGAGTTCGAATCCATTACCGTCAAGATCATGCCCGGGCGCAAGAGCACCCCAGCGCAGCGCACGAAGCTTGCGAATTTCAATAAGGAGCTCAAGGACTTCAAGGACTTTCAGCAACTGATCGATGAGGCGACTATATGTATGGGCTTGAAGAAATTAGGCGACGCCCACAACGCCTTTTCAGCACACAGATTATGCATAGAGATCACTGGCCCAACGCGAGGTCACTTCTCCCTGCTCGATCTGCCAGGCCTGATCCGCACGACCACTGATGTTCACACCAAGGAAGACCTCAAGTTCGTTAGAAACCTGCACGACGAGGTCCTCGCCAATAAACGCGCGATCATTCTCGCCGTGATGCCTGCCACTGTCGACCTGGCCGTGCATGAGATTTTGTACATCTGCAAGGAGCACGACCCAACGGGAGCACGTACACTCGGCATAATCACGAAACCTGATAGACTTACATCAGGCTCAGAGCACGAGAAGGCGTATCTCGACCTCTTCGCAGGCAAAGGCATCAAACTCGAGCTAGGTTGGTATGTGGTAATGAATCAACCCATACCTGGTAATGAGGAAGACTTTGAGCTGCGCTGCTCTCAGGAGCAGACTTTTACCAGCACTGGTCGCTGGGAGAACATTCCATCTGACAGAAAGGGAATCAGCGCACTTCGTGATCGGGTATCGAAATTGAGGGTCGAGCAGCACAAACGCGACCTCCCTGAACTGCGAGACGAGACCAAGAGGCTGCTTCGGAAGACTCTGGATGAACTGCAGGAGCTCGGAGGCAAGCGTACCGATGTCGATCAACAACGAAAGATCCTCAGAGACGTCAGCTTCAAGGTTTTCAACGTTGTGCGTGACGCAGTGGCCGGCAACTTTCACGACGAGTTCTTTCGCCCAACTGTTATGAGTGGCTTGGAGATTGAACCAAGACACCTTTCTGCAGTCGTTGCGGATCTACAGGATCGCTTCGCTGCCCAGATCGGAATCTTTGGCCACAAATACCATTTCGCCCAGGACATGATGGCTTCTGGCACTGACACTTTAAGCAAGCACGACTGGAGCAAAGCTGATGGCATCGAAAAGAGAAAGAATGACATGGATCGTAAGGAAGCCATTGACTGGATCGCAAAGCTACACAAGCGCACGCGTGGCCCTGAGCTTCCAGGAACACCGAGTACGTCACTGGTGTGGGATGCCTTCCACGAGCAGTCTGAGCCGTGGGAGAGGCTCGCCGAACAGCACATCGTCCGAGTCGAAAGCGCTTGTACCGTCCTTGTGAAGGAGGTCATCCACGCGATAGCTCCGCCTGATCTTGTCAACAAGATCCTGGACTTCACAGATGACGACTTGCAGCGCCGTTTCGAATTGGCCCAGAACCAGCTTTGTGAGCTCGTCAAAGACAAGAACACCTCGAACACGATGTGCGATCCGTCGTACCTGGCTAATGTGACGAAGCTTGCCAACTACAAGCTCGATAAAGAGCTTGCTGCCACCGAGACTTCGTCATACTCGGACCGCAACATGCATGTGGCGGCGCTGAGTGTCCGTCTCGGCTTGAATGACAATGTCCGCAGCACTGCAGAGAACGCTCTGGATCATCTCCTGGCTCTCTACGAGGTATGTGTCTCGGGTTCCACATCTCCACCTTTCACTAACAAAATCTTAGAGCAAGCGCACTGCTTTCATCATGAACGTCACAGAGCAGGTGGTCAATCGTCATCTCATTCGAGACCTCGCTGAAGATACCTTCTCTCCCAAAGCTGTGGACAATTTGTCCGACGAGCAGGTCACCGCCATTGCAGCAGAGCCAGTCAGCGTCACGAATCGGCGGAACGAGTTGGAGCGCAAGAAGGAGATCCTGGTGAACTCTCGGAACGTCTTCCAAGGTCTGCTGCATCCCCACAAGCGCCCTGCAGAGGACTTCGATGCTGCCAATGCTGGCGGCGCAAAGAAGCGCATGGCTCGCAAGACCCTCCTGGACATCAGTCGTTGAGGTATTCAGTGTCATCGGACCTGAATATCAGCAATTCATGCTGCTGGAGTCATGAGGTTGAATAAGCTCATGCTCCTTCTTGTTGTGCAGTATCGAATTGTATCCCGTCTAGAAATACAGACAGTCTCTACATCGAGCTACGCTGTTCTACGACGCACAGAATGCTTTCTAGAGCAATTGTAGATTTCAAAGAAGAAATTCGCTGCAGCTCAGGTAGATCTGGCTACTAGATTCAGCGGAGTCTAGTACAGAGAAAAGTTCTTGATTGTTGTTCCCGTTACAGGTCTTCCTTCCTTATAAGCTTCATCTCCGTCGCCAACAAAGCAAGTGATCAATCAAGAAGTCTGCTTATTAACTTCACAGAGAACATCGCATCAGATTGCCTTTATCTTCTGTCATTCTCGCCAGGTGCTATTTGGCCGGCTGAATTCCGAGTGTGTCACGAGCAACGGCTCTCCGTGGACCAATATGACTCGCGTCTTATTAAATGCGTTTGCAATTCTTCTCAGGCGGCTTGGAAACGTCGAGAGCGCGGCGAGGACCAAAATTCTGTGCGACTTTTGGCACACGTAGGTAGTTCAGTATAGCCTACTTAATTACTTTCCTTGCATACCTTCCCGGACCAAATGCTAACCAATAAAACTGTTTCCGGTGAGTGCACCAAATCGTGAATTCCCCCGCGCTTTCTTCATCTCAATATACTGAGACCGGTCAGAGAAGAACTGCATATGAATCGGGAGGAAGATCACTCACCAGACTTGGATTAATGCCCTTACGCTCAAGCCGCTTTAATTCTTTCTCACTTAAGCAGCTTGTGTCGACATCGCTGCTGTGCCAGTTCCCTTGCTTATCATAAGTTCCGCTGCTGGTCTCAGAGCCTGTTTTGTAGGTAGTGGTGCTTCCTCCAGCCTCACTGCCGTGCTCACTATACTGTTCCACTTCAGTTTTCTTAAGAATACTCTTAATCGGAACTACCGGTTGAAGGCTTCCAGATCTTTGGGTACTTCCAGATCTATCGGTGGTGATGGTGTCACCATCGCTACTGTGGCTCGTGCTGAGTTTGGAACTGCTGCTTGTACTGCTGTTCTTGCGAATGCCCAATCCTGGGTGCCGCTGTTCCTCTATCCGAGAAGGCAGTCTCCGTCGGGACACCATCTCACCGCGCTCCTCATCCCAGGCTAGTTCCTGAGTTTCGACACGTCTCAGGTGACCGCTATCACCAAGAGCCTGATTAAGGCCGGGATCTGAGTCCAGGGAGAAACGCGGTTCCTCGGGCCAGGTCGGCAGGACGGATTCGGGTTCATAGTAAGCTTGTACTGCTTTGACGTGGCGTTCTTCGGAGTGGCGTTCCTGTGCGTAGACTACTCCAGCAGAAGACCGAGCAACAACAGGGCGGGAGAAGTTGACGTGTTTTTTGAACATTTCCTTGTGCATTGAGCGGCTGCTTCTTCGCTGGAGCGCTGGGTTTCCGAGTGTTGGAGAGTCCATCGCACCCTGAGATCTCCACTTTGGCCGTTGGATAGTAGCTAGCTCGGGCAGGCTTGGTTCTTGGTATCCAATAAAGGCAGTTCAGACGAGATGTGGTGCTGTGGCTGGGCTATGGCTTCCCGCTATGTCAGCCAGGCACCGCCCACTACGTAGCGATTAGATCTCTTCGACATGTCCTCCCTCACGTTTCTCTACAGCAGGACAAGGAATGTGCTGCACCTGTCAATATTATGTGTGCAGCGTGCAGAGTGCTGCTCCGGCCAACGGCGACGTCACACGCTGAGCCGGACGAATGGGAAGCTTCATCCCTTCCTTCCGTACCATATTCCGTCTGTCTGGCTAGTGCCCAGGGCTCTGTTTGACTTCACCTCTGATCTCTGCTGAGGGTAGATCGATATCATGCTGTCCAATCAATGGACCCTGGCAAGCGCGAGGAGTGAGATTTCAGCTGGGAACAAACCACCAAGTACCTTTGCTCGCCTGATAGCGATTTTTCCCGACCCACCAGGTAGTACATTTGCTGCTTTAGCAATGCTGTGCTTTGCTCCGTAGAGCTGCAGTGCGTGCGCCTACAGCGTGCTGACTTTTGGCCTCAATTCTTGCATCAAGTCGTGCCCATAGTGATTGCGCGCGAAGTATTGTTTCATCCGCAACACTTTGCTTGTGGTTTGAGAAGCAAAGATGAACAAAGACCGGCCGTCCCTCCCACTGCATTCCATCAGACCATAGATTCCGAGAGGCGGCTACAGCGGTTAGGGTAGTCTTCACAAAAACTGGAGGGCGGTAGCAATTCCGAAGAACGAAATAACGTGAAAGGTCTGCCACTGCCACCCGACCTCTTGCCCGTGGTCTCCTGATGGATGCGGACCCTTCAGTCTTCTGGGACAATGCATAATGCTTGCCTGGTCGCGACACCACAGATGTCATGGCCAGGATATGCCAGGTCCCGCACCACAGAAGACTCATTCTCCGCGTTGGAGGCCTGTATAAGGTATGCGGACTGCAAAGCCTATTTGGTAGTCCATGCACATTCGAAGGCCTTATACCATGTCTGAGCCTGGTGAGGAAGCTTCGCCGACCGTTGCTGATACATCGACATCCCAGAGCATGGAAGCAAAGTAAGGTCAGCCTTGCTTGGTGCAATGCCCAAGCTGACCACAACCTCGGAAGATCAGCCTATAAGAGGGCGACTGTCAACTCGACTTCCTAGCTGTAACTTCTGCAGCGTGTGGTATGACCAGCTAATCGTTGAAGACAATGGAGGGGTTGACTCGGCCTGATTTGACGATTTGCTACGGCCGTAAATGCGAATAGCGCATTTTCAGTCCAGGTGAGTCCAATTTGCCTATGACTTTTGGCTCGTGGCGCTGATCTTTGGACGTCGCTCATCAGCGCAAGAGCTGCAGCGTATGTGTGTGTTTGGCATGATTGATTAGTACTGTAGAAGTCCTGTCAGCGCTGCGACCGACATTATTCACATAGCCTTTTTGAGCATCCCATGCTAGGGCTGAACCGTGGCTGGCTATCCTGGTCATTGGCAAAGCCAGTCTTCCGGGCTTCTCCTTTCGATAGCATGCACGACATTGCCAGTGTTAGGCTCTGACTTTCGTGGTCTGAGAATTCTGCTGAATAGCGCCCTGTATACCAGCAGCTTGGGTCGGAACCGAATGCCCTTTTGTCGAAAAGCGCAATCTGCAGCGCGCGGGATTTACGTGGGTGAATGTGTAAGCCTGTGTTCTCTGCTTTCGTACACGATTGCGAGTATGTTGATGTGAAGCCAAGAGGCTTGTCTTGGTAGCCGTAGATGTGCCCAGCTATAGCGGAACGCGGCACTTCGTGCTTGCCACCAACAGGCCTGGGAGCTGACTCGCCTTGTCGCCGTCAATACCAGGTCTTAATAATGCCTGTCCATACCAAGTCAACTTGCTTGCCAATGTCAGAGTCGCGACCTGTGAGATACCAAGACTGAAGTCTAGACCTTCGAAGACTTGTCAATGCAGAGCAGAAAGCAAGAGGAAAAGTCAAAGAGCTGAGAAGAATTTGTTGGTGAGCCTCAAAAAGTCTCAAATCATTTGTATTGACCTCTCGGACTGCATGTTACCGAGGACTTTCACGGCACGCTGATACGTACCCAATCCTCCGGGACAACCACGTCCATGCCGCCGAGTGGTGTATGCATACACTAAAATTTGATAAAATGCCGCTTCCGAACAAATATCATCATCAGGTATCTTTACTCATTCATGCTCGTCAAGTCACACCAGACCGCGCCGGGCCAGGTGCGTGCTGTGCCATTCGCAAAGCATATCAGGACCAAACGCCATCAAACTCTCTAAATTCGCGGGCCAGAAGTCGCGGCAGATCCTGGCTGTCATCAAAAACGTGAACGCTGGCACACCCGGGCAAATTCTATGCGAAGGCGTGCTGCTGCTCAAATACTCTGGGAAACGCCTTGTATGATGTTCTGCGACGGTAGCTTTCCCCTTCGCAAGGCCTTGACCCGTGTGTTCGGAGACGTGCACCAATCGCGCAGGGAACGAAACTTTTCTTCCACATTTCATGCGGGCCGCTTCACTCTTCTGGAGTGCTCAGACCGCCGTGACTTTTCTTCTTGCCAACCTTCATCCCACTCAGGCGGCCGAGCTTTTTCCACATGCCAGAGTCACGCTTTGGACTTTGTGAATCACTCAAAGGCGGACTGACAGGCGATGTCATTGGGCTGTCGGCCGTCGGGCTGCCCGTGCTGCCGCTATCGTCTGTCGCACCAGCCCCACTGACTGCTCCCAAACCGGACAGTGTAGCATCAGATCCGGATTCAGTCATTTGCGAGGTCGTGCTGCTTGAGGACGGCTGGGAGGTGGTAGGCAAAAGTTTCATGGAGAAGCGCGACTTGTGTGGCGATGTCAGCGGGAGAGGCGCAGATTGCCGGGTTCGTGTACCAGGTGAGTAAGAGTGGGCATGTGGTTCGACTGCAGACTGGGGATAGGTCTGGGGTGGCGGTGAATTTCGCTGCCCTTGTCGTGATCGCCGGGTGTACATGGATCGATCCTCGTACGTCCTGGATAGCATGGACATGCTATCTTCCGATGTGTTGTATGGGCATGAGTTGACGGCAGCGACGGCAGTCTGTGGATATACGCTATTGAGGAAGGGCACCAGCACGGACTCTTCCATCAATTCGTAGATCTTCGCCACGGCCGGGTCCAGTGTTTCGGGCGAAGGTGGCATTTCCTTGGGCTTCAAATTGATGATGGGATCCCGAACAGCGGAGGGCAAATTCACTTCGCGTGAGCCGTTGGGCTGAATGTATGCCTCCACCAAGCGTTGCCAGAGCGCCTGAACATATTCGCGGTCCTTCGCGGGCGGTAACCCGTCTCCCTGCGCTCTAGACATCATCTTCGCGTAGTGCTTTTTGTAGCGTCCGGCGTCCATTGTGAATTCCAGCGTTTCCAGGCAGTGGTTATTCGAAAGATATGCCATGAAGGCGGCCAAAGTCCATGGCGGCGGTGATGTGTTGGCCAGTATTTCTCTCAGATTCGGTCTGCGTGGGCAGTATGGGCCGTGGGCGCCCATGCCGGGTATCGCAACAGACAGCGGTCGGCCTGGAGCGTCCCCACCAGACATTGCGTCGTAGTCGTCGGCGCCGTACTCCACGGTGCTCACCGACGAGCTCGTGGAATACTTGCTGGACGATGTCGACGACGCGGAGGTAGACGACGAGGAAGTGTAGTGTGAAGAGCTCCTTCCCGATCGGCCAAGCATACTCTTTCCTCTTCTTCCACCAGTCAGACAAGCCTGCCGAAACGGCGCCTGTATCGACGCCAGTTTGGATTGGTGAGACGTGCTGTCTCACGGTCGTGTGTCGTTCGTCGACAATGTTGGTGTTGTGCCCGTGCCGCCGTCTCGATTGCCGGTGGGCCGCTTCTGCCCAGCGCTGTTCGTCGCGGTGCAAATCAACAGCCGAACGCCCACTGCAGCGTTGCACGAGCCGGCCCCAAGCAGCGGCGTGCAGGCCAGACCTCAAGGAGAAAGCGTCTCAAAGGCGTCCACGGCGTCGGCCACAGAAGTTTCACTGCGACACCGGATCGATGGTAGTAGCCGCGGGCAGTCGGCGGAATTGCTGGATCGTGCAGTGCCCGAGCAGACGAAGTGGGTGAATGCGATCGGTCGGTGTTAGTGCGCGGTGTGCTTGCCCCGCCGGTGCGTGTGTGGTGTCGAATTTGTTATGAGCGGAATGTGAAGTCGCATCGAGGGCTCGTTGGGCAAGGCTGCGGCTCTATCTCGCACCAAGGAAGGCTTGGAGTGGCGTGCGAGAGCGGCCTGCTGACAGCACCTGGTCGCTGTCGACGATGGTACAGCAGTACATGAGACGGGCTCCAGGGTCAGCGAAAGGAGGGCAGGGGCAGAGGGTGAACTCTGCCGTCTATTGCGCGCAGTGTACGTATCGTATAGGCCTGGGGGGAGGACTGAGAGACGCCCGACTAAAACAAGCAGCAGAGAGGCAGCGGTCACTTGGTCGCAGGGAATGGAAACGCTAGAACGTCTTCGCACCTTCGACAATGCTTGGGCGTGGACGGCGGCCAATGACATCTTCACTTGTGAGCGGCACTAGACGACGCTAGAGCGCTGGCCCCGCTTGCCCCATCCGCCCCTCGCTGATTCGCTTGGGAGCGATCGAAGCTGGGTTGCACATCAAGGCTTCCATTCCTTCTCGAACAGTATGCGTCTCACATTGCCAGGCGGGCACACCGTGTCAGTGCTGCTTGCAAATGCTGAACGCCGCCTGCCACGCCCTCATGCGCGCATTGTCTATTCGGCCCTGCCGAGCCATCTTTGTCGGCCAGAGCCGCACTCAAAGCCGATCGGCGATGAGGACAGCACGAAAGAGCCGCACCGCTCTCACGCAAGCAGAGCAAACGGGCAGGGGAGGGCCCACCCTGCTTGCATCATGGTCCCATGCAAGGCTCGAGCTTCTTCGTGGACAGGCTGCCCCTAGCAGCGGTTCCATGCAGATGGTGTACCACAGCGTGCCTTCGCGAGCGACACACGTGCGTCGACAAAGAATGCGAATCAATCGCGGTGGGCGAGAGCATGCAGTCATTCCCGTTGCTGGAGCTGCACCAGACAACGCGCTTGCCGTCAGCCTCGCGCGCAACGTATCCGCAGGCTCACTCGCGGGAGCAGTGCAAGGATCGCAAGCCGCAAACAGGGTGCTGCCGCGGCGACTGGTGAGAGTCCGTGAGACGGCCGCGTTGCATGGAGGCTTCGATTGATTGTTCGAGAAGCCTGCCTCAATCGTTTAGCATGTCCCCCTCTGCACTCCTCCGTAGGCGCACAAGTCCCTGCCGCTTGGGCATTCCACTATCCGGCGGGACAAGAGGGACAAGAGATTTGCTTGTCTTGCTTTGGACAATGCGTCCGCGGTGCGCAAGCACCTGGGACGCCTGTCTCAGAGAGGAAGCTCACGGCGTTCGAGCAACGCCGACCAGACGAAGGATCTGTTTTTCCGTCTTGGGCTAATTCAAAATGCCTTGCGTCCCGACTTCACCTGGTCCTGCGCCAGAGGGCCGCGAGGGCTCTGCACGATCCCTATTGACCATGAGCGTCGCCGTCGGTCCTGTTTGGCGACGGACGTCGCACCGTTGAGCCTGAGATCCACCTCAATGGAACACTTCGTCTCGAAAACCTGCCTCAAGAAGAAATCTTCGCGCGCCTCGGCCGATTTCTCGGTGTTCTGACTCGGTGTTCAACACCAGCTGTTCATACTGCGGACATTGCGTCCGAGCCCGGCTATTGCGCAACACGCAACGGCGTGAGCGCTATGGCGACGAGCCGAACTCCGCTCTGCACTAGGAAACGGGGCCACTCCAGCTCGCGGCTTTCATCATGGCAGCATGCGAAAGTGACTCAGATTGATGAAGAGCCGCGACAGCCTCGCAAAGATCTGGCCAGCGCGCACGATAGCGACGCACTTTCTCACCTGACATCTGGGAATGGGGACACTCGGCTTGCATCGCACACGGCGAGTCAGAAGGAATGGGTATTGCGGCAGACATCCGCACGCAAATATGTGAACATGTCAACACGTCCAGATGAATCGCGGCAAAGATGCTTGGGGAATAGAGGACATCCACGTCTAGTAGCTCTCTAGCTGGCATTTCGTCCCGATTGCGTTGTGAATACCACGGCCTCATTCTGCACCTACCAGGTTTGGCATGTTCTTGCCCGCGCCCCAACTACGGCACACCAAGATCCTGCAAATCATCCTAGTGTAGACGGCAATACTGCATCAACAACGGATAATTTGCCCACTTGTTGCGGGTATTTGGCAAGAGATATGCTGCCTGACATCTTCCATGCATTGCACGCGGTCATGCAGCTGAGGGGAGACGTTTTGCCTGTACAGCAGCCAACAGCTTTTGCCGGCTGATGACAAGGTCTCTGGACCCAATAGTGTGGCACGCCAGTTCGGACAAAAGAGTGTCTCGGCAGCAAACGAATGCCCGCATCCGAGCGTTGCGAGGACGAACCGCCAGCGCGAGATGATGGGCTCTTTCTCACATCATCACTACACCTTGCTATGAGACTACTAGACTGCTAGACCGCCTCCCTGTGGATCGATGATCTCAAACGCTTGTTAAAGGCAGCGGGCCGACCGAGGTTGTATCCAGGCGGTCGGCACCATTGGAGGTAGGCAAGCACGTAAGAAATCGGGACGCCATGTATCGGCATTTGCTCTCACGCCTGACGGGAGCTGGACTTTTTTCGCGATCGTGTCGTCCTTGCTTGTATTACACGAGCGGCATGTCAACGCTTGCATTTGCTGTTGTGCATCACAGCGCGATCGACAACGAAGCTCTCGTCATTGCCTGGTGAGAAGTTTGCTGGCGTGGCTGGGCTGGATGTGCGGCTGCACACATATTATTGAAGCGGGAGCTATCTCTACTGCTGTGCAACGTGTGACACAATCCGCGCCATTCCAACGTGCCGTCCCGTGAGCTATCAGGCCATTGGTGATGATTGATCATATCAACGACATGTGAAAGCCTTCATGAATCGTGTAACTTCAATGGCGATGCTATATCCGTCACGTACACAGTCGCGTGAGCCCGACACCACATCCATGCTCCACTCGCATATCACTCATACCAAAGAAGGAAGTCAGATACGAACGTGCTTTGAGACCTCGTAACGATCTTTCACGCCCAGAAGCCGAGACAAACAACGACAACCAACAAGGCGCCTGCCGGCCCCGAGAGTCCGCTGGACAAGTTGACGTGCAGCTACGCTAGCCAGCAACATCCCGAACGAAATGAACCTAGGCGTGGATGCCAGCTCGGCCCCGCGGTGTACATATTCACGGCTTCTGTGTGTATAACGATTCTCCATTATGGCAGTAGTGGTGTCAGTTTTTTGAAGGATCAAGACGAGTGCAATAGCCATTTGAGGAAGATCATCGAGCAACAGTGCATTAGTGCGCAGACTTCCATGTCATTCACAGATCTTGCGGGCTTACGCCGACAGGCTGATCTCCAATTGTGATACTACGTGTAGACATCGAAGCCTTGGCGAGTTTTGCTGGTATGACTTTCTCCCTTCCAATTGCCACTGTCAACCGGGCGCTGCCAAAAATCGTGCGTCGAGATCAAAGACAACTATCGTTCATCGGCTGATCTGCGGGCATTTTCGAAGATGTTTCGACAAGGAATATGGCTGTCGGGCCTCATGTCAGTTCGTGATCGATACTCGTTCCGGACCGAGCTTGTTGAGTCTGGACGCGATCTCTTCGGTCGCGGTGGTCTAGGTTCGGTGGTCGCGCTGCAAGAATGCCGCGAGACCATCTACAAGATTCAATAGAAGGACTGGGCTTTCATTCCCACGCATCGCCCCAATCATCATTGTCTTCTTCTACTGGCTTAGGCTTGGGCTTGGGGGCTGCGAGCGGTCTCGCAGTTGCTGTGTTGGGCCTCGAATTTGCCGGGCTTGAGGCCTTGCTGCTGTTCGATGTTGACTTCGGAGTGAGCACCGACTTTTTCGATAGTCCTTTCGGCAGCGGTGCTTTGCTGACTTTCTTCGCTTGCGCTTGCGCATTGAGCCAGCCCTCGAAATCAGGCTCCCCGCCATCATCGTAGGAAATGCTGGGTTTCGACGCAGGCGGCTCGGCCCATGGATCTTCTTCAGTGGCTGTGGTGTCGTCCATATCGCCCCATCCCGAGGCATCAAAATCTTCCTCAGCAGCTGGCGGTACCGACGATGTTCGCAGACCCGACGACACCTTGGGAACTTCGGGCGCCGATGCGGTTGTACTGTATGCAGGCCGAGCAGTGCTGCCGGCAGGCGTCACTACTTCTGCAGCAGTAGGTTTCGCTCCGGTGCCGTTGGGTTGAATCTCACCAGTCGCAGTTCCCAATTTATTCGTGAATGACGAAATCGCCCATCCTGCCCACCCGCTGCCTGCTTGCTGTCCGGGCTGTGGTGTGCTCATCCTAGTTGCACCGGCGGAAGCGGCCTCGGGAGGCGGTAGAACGGTGTCTGGCATCGTTGCCTGATGCTTGCGTACGCGATCGAGGTATATATTGAGGGTCTTGTTCGCCTGGTCACGTATCATCTTCTCCTTGTCGACCAATGAAGGACATAATGCGGGCAGCATCTTGGTCGCACAGTCGTCTTCACTGAACACATCCGCAGTAGCAGCGAGCGCCATCAATGCAGCGTTACGCGCATGCACGAAAGGGTCTCGCAGAGCGCGAGAGAAGGCTGCGGCAAGGACTTTCGCGCGAGACCCGACGCCGAGATTTCTGGCGATTTTGCCGAGACAAATAGTGGTGTTGGTCCTGATGCCAGGCTGCTCATCGTTCGCAGTCTTCGCCAGATGTCGAAGAAGCTCGCCATTGATGATACGGTCCGACAGCTTGGGTACTACCACCAGTACAGCCTTGACTGTTTGTTCGCGAACCAACGGTGCCAAATCACCAAATCCTGTTACCATCTGAGGGAAGATCTTGTCACTGACGACCTTCTGGCTCAGGTGATCAATCATGTGCGGAAGATTGTCGAGTAGGCAAACCCGTAACGCTCGATCTGAACTTGTGAACAGTCGGATGATGATCGGAGTGATTTTGGAGTTGTATTCGTCCTCGGGAAGCTTCGGAGCTATGCGCATTGCCAGAGCGAATGGCCGTGGGCCACCACCACCAAACTCAACCGACTTTAGCAGCTCTGGCAGGACCTTCACCATAAAGAATTCTTCTGGAAATTGATTGGAATCAACTAGTTGTTCCAGCTCGCTGCACATGCGTGAGTTCACCACTACGATTTTTTTTTTCGAAAGTGCTCACCTGAACAAAACATCTTTCTCGTGGTCGCTTTTGAGCCCCATATTGTCGATGCCATCAGTGAGTTGTATGAGGGGAGTGTCGAAGAAGCCACCATGTCGTGTCCCCTGATCCAGAAAGTGGGCTATGCTGAGTCGCATCTTCGGCGCTGCATGTGTAAGTCTTTTGTAGCTGTTCTGCATGTTGGTCGGGATGTTCTTCGTCGACCCAATTTGGTCCGTTCCAGAGAACCCTCCATTGAAGACTTCGGTGACTAGAATGCCGTAGCAATATGAATCAACCGCATGCGTCGGACCCGATCGCACGCTGTCCCAACCATTCTTCACAATCTCGGGTGGAGAATAGCGCCCAATATCAGGGACTAGACTCCCTTGAGTGAAGATTACTGCGTCGTCTTCCTTCATAGAACTGAGCAGTTCTAGGCCGCCGAGCTTCCATTCCCCGCTCTCACTTGTGAAGATTGAGCTTGCTCGAACATTGCCATGAACAGAGGCCGCCTCGTCGTTGATGAATTTCAGTGTTTTGGCAACATTGTGAAGTCCCCATTTTATGCTCTCTTCACTCAGCGCCTTCCGCCTCGTTGACCAAGTCAAGGGTGTAATGCGCTCTGTGGCAATGTAAATCACTGAGTCTGTCTACCTTGTTGTCTGGTAAGCCCGTGTCTTTTGATCCGCTCCAACCAGCAGCACCCACCTCGACCGTATCCAGCACTTTCACCACGCCGGGATGTCGTATCGTCTTAAACTTGCGTACCGTGTTCCGAGCGATGGGCAGTCGTGATCGATTCGCAGTGATGTCGAAGGTGAAGATGCTGCACTTGGAGCCATCTTCCTGCCCAAAGTCAGTCTCTCTGTTGCAGCCCCGTCAAAGAGTACCATCGCGCTCACTCGTTTGGTCCCGTTCTGTAGAGTCCAGATGGACTGGTCGATGTCCACGCGATCGCCGAAGGTGTAGGGAAATGCTGGGCCTTGGGCGATCGAGGCCACGGCCGACTTGAGAAAGTTCATGGTATCAGCTCCGCCAGGCGACGGATCTGTCCAAGCTGCGCGCACCACTGTCGCCGAAGATGAGTTCGGCAGCGACGAGAGTACAGCTGGTGGAAGTCGTTCGGAGTATTCCGCCAAGACGTCAGTCCCGCGCTAGTGGGAACCCCTGTCAAAGGCCCAAATAAACTGCTCCTGCCGACGCGACTTCAGATTGCGGTTGCTCGCCACACACAATATGACATGAACCTCCGCACGAGGCGGATGCACGCCGATACTGCCCCTTTCACGCTGATTCCAGGACTATCTCGCTGGAACTTTCACTCGTTATTGCTCGAGCCTTCCCGACGCGTTCGAGATCGCTGGAGTAATGCGGCACGTACTTCTCATATCTTGACGCGGGGCTCCCACTGGGCAACACACTCCGCCGTCCCATTGACACGCATAACGACGACAGCACTCGAATGGCTGGGCCGGAAGCTCACCCCTTTGAGCGGCAGCATGCAGGCGCCCAAGCCACGGTGGTACATGTAAGTCACCCGAATTGCTCATTAGACACATGCAAAGATGAGAATCATGGTAAAAGGTCTGAAGGCGGTCGCTGTGAGGTTCTGGCTATGCACTCAACCCCAGTAACCCGGCATTGACGACTGTTCAAAAGCTGAAAAGAGCTGAGCGAAGCGGAACCTTGTCATCACGAAAGAGCACATTGAGGAAGTCCACCACTAAAGACAGCACGCAGGCTGGCGAGGACCGAGAAGAACTCTTCCCTGGTCGCAAAGTGAAATATCCAGAAGCGCGACCGCTTGCACATCCTTCGGTTCACAATGATCAACGTGCACAGGCGACCCAGGGCCATGCCCTACCGCGAAGTTTCGACGATCGCGAGCCACCAGCTAATGTGCGGCATTCCTTTCGACGTGAGCGCAATGACTCCAGCCCAGATTATACGAGAGGTCGGCAAGATGAGTGGCCAGGCATTCACCATGGTCAAGTGGGAAGCTCATATTCCGCGAGGCGGCCGTCACCACCCCTCCGTACGAGCTCGAAGGACTACCCGGTCTTCGACGACTACACGCGCCCTCCAAGGACCGTCTTTCCTCTGTCAAAGAAATTTCCATTCAAAGATACAAGTCGTCCTCTGATCCCTCGGAACCCGTCGTGGACAAGACAAGATCAAACACCGCTTGCTACCACAGCCACGATTCCTGCATCAGTTCATCCGAATGGCATGCAGAGGGCTTCCTCTGAGCATTCCGACAGCGCAGATTTGCACTCGCATCGTCCAGAGCCACATGTGTTTATTGCAGCAGCAGACTTGCCCACGAAACCTTACATGATTAGGCATCTCAAGGGTTTCTTCCGTAGATTCGGCTGCCAGACTGTGTCGATGGATTCTGCGGGGTTCTATATTACATTCTTGGACACAAGCGCTGGGGTGCAGCAGCTAGTAAGGTGCGCGAAGAGCACTGTCCACGACACTCTGTTCGATCAATACCGTCTGCACCCGAAGCCCTACTATAAGTGCCAACGTGTCACAGACCTCGACCAGCTCAGCGCGACCCCTGCTGCGGTACGTTCTCGATCATCGTCCCCTGGAATATCTATCCTCGGTCGGGCGGCAGGGCCAGTCGCATCTACGATTCAGCACGGCTATGACGATGTGGCAAACGAGGTGGCGCCATCAATCACCTTGCGACCATTGAGTGCAAGCCCCGAAATTCAAGCTGGGACGTTACCGAATGATCACGGCAAGACCTCATATGACTTGCAAAGCGTTATTGCAGAGGTCGGTTTCAACTCCGTGCCACTACCTTCCGCTGATCCGCTGCCCAAGAATGCTGGCCAACCACGTAGCGATGATAACGCATCCATGATCAGCGGCACGACTTCCTCGAGTCGCTCCAGACTTACAAAGTGCCACGTCTGTCGTGGCTTGGGAGGATCTATGTCAAGATGCGGGACATGCTCGTCCCACTACCACAAACATTGCCGTCCAAAGGGGTTCAAACCTGAAACTGCACAATTGCATTGGCAGTGCGAAAGATGTGTTCGGAAAGGCAAAGATCCATCGGTCAAGGTCATTAGCAGCGAGCCAAACAAGACAAATGAAGTTGAAAAGAGGACCCCAAAGCCACAGACTGCGCAGCAGGAGATTCCAGAGGCGACCGTCGACCTGGATACAGTTGACATGCGCGATGTAACTGCAGATACTGGTGGCGGCTTGAAGCAAGTGCGAGTTCGTTTGCCCGCAGAGAAAGACAATGAGACCGCTGAACAGGGCAGAGAAAATCTCAAGCGAGATGCCGCGGCCATGCAAGCAGAAGACATGACGGCCTATGATGACAGCAACGAGCCCAATCCTAAAAAGAGGGCTCGCACGGAAACGCCAGGGCACTTACCGCAGGATGTTGCTGAGCGATCACTAGCGCCCATGGATATCGATGAGCCCTTGCTTCCTCTCGCGCCAGACCATCTCGACTTCCCACCCGGCACCGTCGAGACAGCCACTACGGAAGTCAATCAGCCCGCTCCAGCTCCAGCTTCTGTTCACAGCGTCGAACAGCCAGCACAAGAGGATAGCGGTGAGCTCGAGCTTGAGCTGTCGGAAGAAGCACAATTGCTAGTGGAAAAGAGCTTCGCAACAACACCTGCATGTGCAAGTAACGTTGCGCCCACTAACAAGCTCAAATTCACGCGCGTCAAGCTATCAGAAGTGCAGCCAAAAGCCTCACACGCCGCTACCGAGAACGAGCCCTCTGGCCTCACGCAGACAAGTCAGCAAGACAAGACTGTCACGGATAAGGCTTCTGATCACGCACGCAAGGCAAGCCCCGCAGAGCCAGAAGCAGATCTGCTGGGCTTATGGAAGGATGATCGATCAGGTTCAGGAGCTCTCGAAATCACCGAAGCAATCTCTGGAACGGCTTCATTGCTGCAGACACGAGAAGACACTTCCAGTGCAGCCTCGCCGGCCGACAGCGTGATACAGGCTGTGGCTGTGAAGTCGACGGGCCCACCCAAAGCACGTCGATCAAGGTTGACAGCAATGAGATGCAGTGGCTGTGGCAAGAAAATACCTTTTCATCCATCTGGAAATTGTTCTTCATGCAGAAGCCAGGCTGCCGAAGAATCACTCCAAGCTGACGTGTCCAATGCGCAAGGTGAGCATGAGCAGTCGCTAGCATGCATGGAAACAGCGGCAGAGCAAGTGGCGGAGCCTGAAGTAGTACACATTTCTGGTTTCACTACTGACCAAGATGAGCGTGGACAACCGATACCCGCGGACACTGGAGCAAAACATGGACGATCAACGGCACAGCCACGAATCACATCAGGACTAGACGCAATAACTCCGGCAGTCGCCCCATCCGACTTTGCACAAGACCACATCACTCAACCCGTAATTGAGCCAACCGGTGTTTCTAAGAGCGGAGAAATATTAGCCAAGCATTCAAACACCCCATCGCGGGAAGTAGCACGGTCCAAATCGCCTTCTGCCGATGTCGAGCGCATCGACAGCCCTGAAAATGTCGAAGATGGCTTGACTAATGGAAACATCATGAAGCCGAGGAAGTATGGGCAGCGTCAAACTCAGAGAACAAAGGCGTCCGACGAGCATGATCTAGGAAACTCCTTGCACCGGCCGAAGAACACATACATGCGCCTTGTTGGGATGGCACTATGCGCTGCAGAAGAGCACGCAGCTACCCCAAAATGGGTCACGAATTGGGTCGCCAACAACATCCCCAATTATCATCTCAGTGAAGGAGACTGGGCGAAGCACATGGAAGCTGTTATGTGTCTAAATGCTACAGGACGGAGTGGCAAAATCATATTGACGTCGGCAGAAGCGCAAATCGTAGAAGGAGGCAAACCCAAAACTAGGAAAATGTACAGCTTGCTCCCCGGATTGGAGGATCAGCTGGAACACTGGGACGAGGTACTACAGCAACCCAGATCGCCTATAACGTCGCGCAAGCAAGACATCACGGACCTTGCTACCACAGCGGTCAACGGCAGTGGTGTTCCGCAAGAACAGCGTCCTGTCGAAAAGCTGCCATCTCTCAAGCTCAGAGCGAATGCATCATCTCATGTGCTGGAGGCCAATGCAATGGATATACGTGACCGCGACACCGCAGACGCTGCATTCTCAGAAGCGCACAGCTCAGATTCCGACACTGTTCATCGCACACGGATTCGGCCAAGAAAGGCCACGTCGGCGACCGTTACTGAGACCCACGAGCTAGACGATGGGAGCTCGGAACACGATGTACCACTCATGAGTCGGCAGGGACATCATTCCCCGTCTGAGCAGTTGCCTTCTGCAGCGAATGCCCCAGCCAAGCGCGTTAATCGGTCCATCACTCCCACTCCATCTACTACTATGCAAGAGCACGGGTATGTCGCTCCTGCAGTGGCTGCTGCTGACCGCCAAGAATCAGAAGCTCCATTCCTCCATGAGGAAGAAGAACTGGCCCTGCTACAGATGATCGACAACGACAACAAGAACCGCATACACTCCTCTCTATCCCTGTTTGCTGACCGTCCTCAATACGATCCGAGCAGCGAAGACAAGCGACGAGCCAAAATGGCGGAAATCGCGCAGCGTCCACGTCGAAAGGGGATCTTCGGCAAGTCCGCTGGACACTCTGTCCTTGGGTTCACGCCTCTTTTCACGCAGTGGTCTCGTCCTCCATCTGCTCTTGGTAGCGAGAGCGATGCCGGTTCGTTCAGCAAGAGAAATGTCAACAACGGAAAACCAAAGTCTCGACTTCGAGAGCCGCGCCCGGATGGAACCCAGATTGAAGAATTTGCGACTCTGGAGGACTTTCTGAATGTCCCTGACGATCTCGTTCCTGCGATTGTTGATAAGCAGCTGGTGTATCGACACCGTTCGGGCATGTCGAGGACGATGTACAAGACTGGCGTTTGAGTTTTGTGCATGTTTTTCTGTTTTTTGTTGTTTTTTGGGGATTTCCTGTTTGCGGCGTTTACTTTTATGCACAGCGTTATAAGCGAGCATCGGGATAACGGGATATGTTGCATGGAATGGCGTTCATGATGAATGACACATGCGGTCATGAAAAGGCGTGAGCCCAGCCACGCTTGTTAGGCTGTAGAAAGGCGAAGGGCACGTCTGGAATTAGCATAATACGATAATGAACAAGCAGCACGAGGCTCCCAGCATCTTCACACTGATCAACCATCTTCACGCTCCTCCGCCTGTTCTCTCGGCCTGAATCTCACTTTGACGCCCGTCAACATGGCCATGAAGTAATACTTTATTTCCTCCTCGTTAGGCATCTCCACCTCAATATCAAACTCCCGAAACAACGTCGCTACCACCTTGTACAGAATCAACTGCGCCAGGTTCTTTCCCGGACAAGTCCTCGCTCCGCCACCCCAGGTGAGGTTGTATCGCTCCATTTCTCGGACAGATTTACTATCTGCGAGCCACCGTTCGGGAATGAAGTCTTCGGCGTCAGACCCGAAGATGTCTGGATTGCGGTGCAGAGACACTGGATTACAGCCTACGCGGGTGCCGGGCGGAATATGGAAGGAGTGGATGTGAAGGCCACCGGCTTCGGTGGAAGGCACTGTGCGGGAGGGACTCATGCCGAGAACTGGATAGAGGCGTTGAGCTTCTTTGATCGCGGCTTGCGTGTATGAGAGATCGATAACTTCGGAGTATGGGATCGATTCTTTCGATTCTTGTTCACGTGTTTCGGCCTCGATCCTTTCTCGGACCACGGAATGCGAAGCTATCATCGCAATGGAAGAAATGAGTGCCGAAGTCGTCGTTTCGTGCCCAGCGCCAAAGTTGGTCATGGCCATACGTTTCAGATACGTCAGCGGGAATTCTGGCTTCTCTTTATGCAACTCGATCAAATCTGCGATCAGGTCTTGTCTGTCATCCTTGGGAGGTTTTGGCTGTAAAGCTGTTGCGATACGTTTCGTAATCTTGGAATAGACCGGCGTGAAGAAAGGTTTGAAAGGCGCGGGAGTGACGAAGGTGACTCTCCAGAGACGGGCGAAGAGCCTTCCAGCGGCTTTTGAATAGCTTTCTGCTAGCACAGCCCAGGTGAAGAGACCAAAGACGGACTTCCGTCGCCAGTTCATGTATGCGTGGCTGGAAGAACCAAAGTCGTTCTGTGCTTTCAGATAGCCTGGGGAATAGGAAAGTACGATTGCGGAAAGGCATTCGACAGTGATGATGTGCATCCACATCTTGAGATCGACTTGAGAACCTTTTAGATTTTTTAATTGTGCGATGACTTTGATGAGCACGTGGTCGACGGCTTTTTCGTATCTTTGCACGTTGTGCATCGAGTACAGGGGTCCAATAAGTCGACGCTGAAGTCTATAACGATCCATGTCTCTTTCGGAAAGGAGATCGAGAGTATCGAGAGATTGAAGAGTGAAAGAAGAGGGATCGAATTTGGGACGATTGAGAGAAGTGGCTACTACTCTGTTGTCAGAGCCGCATCGCGATGCAGAGCCAGGATGGACAATGCTATGAGAAGCTCTGGATCACTTACAATAGAAATTTGACTTATCGTAGCCTTGAGTGGCGCCTATAGTTCAGCATGAGCCACGCTACTCTCCCAGATCATCGCCGTTCCTTCCTCCTTCATCATCGCAACTTACTGTAGATTTGTGCAAAGGCCTCTTTGTTGTCAAACCAGATCTCGTTTGGTCCAACTCTCACCGCATGACCATATTTGCGATGGAGTGTCTTGCCCAGACGCAACATGTCGCCATTGCGGGCGTGATATGCATACCAGACATTCGATATTGCGGCGAGTCTAGGTCCTGGAACTTTCGCCAACGGGTGGAAGAGGAGGCGATAGATCACGAGAGAAGTGACAGAGAAGGTCAGGGACAGGATTGACTGCCAAAGGACTTTGAGGAGTCCGATGAGGTAGTTCGGGAACATGTAGGTGGAGGTGAAGGCCCGTCGCTCATGTTTGATGGTTCCATGATCATCGGCAGGCTCGACGAAGCATAGGAGAGGAAGTTGCGTTTAACGCGCCAAGAGCCGTTTCTGCCTAAGGTTGCAGCAACTTACACTCGCGCTCGCGCTCGCGCTGAAGTCACCTCTGGAGGTTATGTTCGCCAGGGGAGTCTTCAGATGAACGTGCACAATACAGAAGCCTCTCATGGAAGTCCAAGAGCGTGACTTTGCTGCTGTCTTGGATGACGCGCAGTACAGAGACACGAAGCCTGAACGTATTGCATGCTATCTCAACCAAAGCAACAGGCGCTGGCTCCGCAGCACCCACGATCGGCAGGGGTGGACGTGGAGGACAAGATAGCCTAATAGGGAGTGCAAAGCGTCAGCAACACAGTGCTGCGTCACATTGGCGAGACCGATATGCGAACACGGTGTGACTCCTACTCTCGGGCTGTTCCGTCTGCTGTCGTGTGATGGTATTTTGGGGGACCTCTCAACCAGCAGTCAACGAGAGATGGTGACATTTCAACAAAACCATTGATGTTTCCCAATGCACCGAGTGTCGGCGTCAACAGCAGCTCAGCGCAGTGTGCGGTATGCACATCGAACCATTGCGTGTCTCACATTCGCGAATGCGCGTTTCCCCAATGCGAGAACGAGCAGCAGCAGACCCTGGCACGTGTGAATTATCGGGATTGCCCAAAATTAGCTTTATCATTAGATCCCGCCAAGTCGACGTCGGACTTTGATAGAGGATCGGTTGCTCCTCATGGATGGCCTCATTCACACGCATGGCGGTATGTTGACTGCGATGAGATGCGACAGCGGTAGCAGAGCTTCCCACCAGCTGGGAAATGTGACCAGTAGACTGGAGAAAGAGCCGGAGCTTCACGCATGATGGTGGATGGGGGGACGACGGACAAGCTCCGACGATCCCTCTTCGGGCTTGAACTTGCTGCTTGTTTTGCGGGGAAGAACGTCCTCAACACTCTCACGTGTGCACAACGAGGGACGTCTGGCCCAGCGGCGGCGTCGTGCCATTGGACGGTGATCCCATGTACACCGCCATACTGCGTGCTTATCAAGGATGACAGCGGTCGTGCGCAGAAACAAGGCGCGCGGCTCCCGGGTTCCGCCAGCGAGCTCCCACCAGCCCGCGACATGCTGCATTGCGCGCCCTGGCCTGCCACGTCGGAATGATCAGGAAGTGGCTTGACGAGCTACAAGAACCGTCGCAAGTCGTTGTACTGTCAAGTCGTACCCTTTCTGCATTTCCATCCTCCCGAAACATCACTTCCTCTCACTCACATCCCTCGCTGACTGCTCCCCCAACTGCACTGGTCGTGCCTACCTCATTCCCGCCAAGCATACCTCTGGTCACAACCTCACCACCTCATCTACAAACCACCCGCGGTCCACCTTGATCCCAATCTCATCATGGCGGCACCAAGAGCAACTCAGTTCATTGCCCTGCGCAACTTGACCCGCGGCACTCAACAAGTCCGCCATCTGTCAATGACCGGACCCAAGACATATGCTTCGCCGATCTTGGAGCGCCCGGTCTTCAACCCTCCTGCCATCGCTAAAATCGAGCGTCCTACCATTGAGCATGAGTCCAAATCCAAGCCAGCGACCCGCCACTTCAACACCTCGCGTGAATTGAAGGCAGTCAAGGACACCTCCACCATCGACTTCGCCTACTTGCCAGACCTGATGTCGCCCGAGAATGTCGACATCTACGCACAAGTCCGCGTCCCCATCATCCCCACCGGAGCCGAAGCAGCACCCAAAGTGATTGAACAAGAAACCGTGGTCATGAAACCACAAATCAACGTCATGTCCGCCGACGCCGTCTACTTGCCCATGTCAGAGTCAAGTGACGGCCACGCCATGAACATCGACTTCCACGCCATGGCCGAAAAGGTCGCGGCCAATTTACGCAGAATTAAAGTCCCAGTCGAGGAGCAAGCTGGTATTGCTAAACAGATCTGGGGAGATATGATTGACGACATGATGGGACTGAAGAAACACGGCACTGCGGCATAGAGGCCGACACTTTAATGATTCGCGCAAGTTTGCCAACTTTTACTCTCGATGCCAGACTGTATTATTGGAATTTGCACGTGTCAAGATGGCTTGAAGCGCTCAAACCATCTGAGCATGAAATGAATTGAAGCGGACAATTCAGATGAGAGATCTTTCGACGGCCTAGAACAAGGTGGCAACATATTGAATCGTAGTAGCTTTACTCGTTACTACAGCAGCTGAAGAAGCTGGCTAATGAGATTTCCTTCTAATTCTCAATACTTATATGTTGCATCCAGTTTTCCTCCGTCCAGCGAGCAGATCGCTTATACCATTACTCACCCACGGCTCTCCATCAACGAGTAGCATTTTTCCGAAGCATCGCTTTCCGAGACCTGATTGCAGAACACGTCCGCAATGGTCCAATTGGAAGTCCTCCAGAATCCCGAATGCAAGGGCTCGCACGCGCATGCAGCTACATACATATGGCTCGTCGCTATCGCTTCCCGCCACGTGCCTATTTGAGTGAACGGACATCCAAAACTCTCCTCAAATTGCATCCGAACGGCTGATATCTTGGCCTTATCAGCATTGTGAGACAGGAGAAGATGTGGTTGTACTGAAAAATAAAATCACGTTGTTCTCTTGTGATCATACAAGCAATCTAATGTATTACTACTTCATCTTCGAGTCTGATCAGTCTCCATCGAGACGGCATCGCAAAAATGACGAACCTCTTTCTCAAATCTCTGGATACCTTACGCACGCAACAGCAACATCGCATGCTTGCTGTAGCTACTGCTGCAGCTGCGGGATCGCGTATTATATGCAATAGCTCCAACGATGTTTTACGTTCACGCTCGCTTGACCAAGGATTACAACCAAAGTTGAAGAAAATCAAAGGACCTCGATTATCATCTCAACATCACAGTACAGCCAGGTTGAAGAACGTTGCCAGCACTCTCGAGAGGAACCATGTTGCTAAAAGCAATGGCAGTCGATCGCTGTTGCTGAGTATGGTATCAGTTTAGTTGGCCTTGAGGCTCAGGAGTGAACAGTCTATCAAATGGAGCGAGAAGAATTGTGTTTCGCGAGTGCAACGTCACGTTCGTTCAGACAACCTATCAGAAAGACAGACCCCATTTTCGAAAGAAGCTGTAACGCTCAGGAACTTGGCAAATGTAGCTGCAGCATGCATGCAGCGCAGGAAGAGCAGAAGCGGTGTGGGTGTTATCAGATCTTGCTTCCCCAGACAAAGGGAGAAGCTTAGCTGTAGCTCTGAGTGCATATGCCATGTTGGGTCTATCGCATCGCAGCAGGCGTTTAATGAATGGGCGCATAGTCGGATTTTGCGACGCGCTCAACGCCTTCTACGGTATATGTAAATTACAACACGGGCGCAACTCCCTAAACAGCCCGCCGCAGGCGCAAAGAAAAAAAAAAAGCTCCACGCAGTGGCCGCCGGAGGCAAAGTAAACTCGAACTTCACACAACACGGGCGCAACTTCTTCATCACACAGCCCGCCGCAGGCGCAAAGAAAAAAGCTCCACGCAGTGGCCCCCGGAGGGTCCTCGAAGAGCCGCCGGAGGCATGCATGCGAAACGTGTCACACGTTCCATTTTGAATTTTGGTAGTAAGAGAGACTGCCGCTACTAAACTTGACTAAGAAGGACTGCTCTCTCTCTGTCTTATGCTCCTACGATAGCCTTGTGTAGCTTCGGCAAGTCGGGCTTCTCGCCATCTTTGCAGATCGAAGCTATCGGTATAGACGTCCACTAGTAAAGAGGACGCGCAAGGGGCTAGTGGGCAAGTCAGATTTGATGACAGCTACATACATAGTTGCAAATCGAATTTTCATGTAAGCAATATCGACAAAAATACAGCAAAAACACAGCTGCTCATGATATCGCAACATCTACTTACGCCTTGGACAGCCAGGTCCTTCGAAACTTCTCAGCGAGAGTCAAAATACTGGCCTGCAAAGAATTCCACATCCGCAATAGTACTGCTCGCAACACCACCAGAAACTGTGATGAATACGGGTTCCACACGTTTCCAAACCGCCTTCGGATTCGAATCATCCCTCTCCGCACCAGCAATAGCCTCTGAATACCATCTCGTAGCCTTGGTCTCGACCCTCGTCGGCGGAATCTTGTTGACCCGCGTGATGCATCTGGCTTTCGTGGTACCACCAGGCGCACAAGTGACCTCGTTGGCAACTCCGACCTTGATCTCAGTCGTGACAGCATTTTCTCGCGTCTTGGTCTTTTGATTCTCGTAGCCGAGCTCCAGTGAAAGAGTGAATTTGGCTTCGGCGACGCCGGGAATACCGCCTCCTCCTTCCTGCGAAGCGGTGACTTTGACGCTCGTGGTGTGAGTTTCGCTGGTGGAGACTGTCAGCGTCTCGGATATGGTCTTTTCTGCACTCAGCGTCATTTTCTGATCTGAGCCACTTCTATTGGACTGGGCGACTTCGTTGCTGATGGCCTCGGAGCCCGCCGAGGTGTCGACTTTGATTGTGACAGGCTCGATGATTTCTTTCTATGGAATGACGGGATACCATTCGAATGCGCTGACGTTGTCGTTGAAGTCATGGTCGGGAAGGTAGCCTGCTTCTTTCATGCTGCTCCATCCCAAGGCGCGATCGAAGGAACGCCCACCGTCCGGGTGCTCAAAGAGTTTAATCGATAGACGATCCGGTAGGCCATGCCATTTCAGCGAAGTCATACTGTCGTTCATATGCCAGCCTACGATGGAATGCTGGACATTGGGAGCCCATTCCGCGAGAAGTACCGTAGTCCGAATGCCGGTGAAGTTTGGATGCTCGAACATTTCAAAAGCACCATATCTCAGATCTACAGCGCGCCAGAACATGGTCGCGACAAGATCATTCAAATGAACACTGTTCAAGTCGGTACTCTCAGGATTTCCGGTGCTCACGAGGTCGACAGCACCGCCGAGACCCTCGAGGTCTGCGACGCTCTTTGTGCCATTTCTATCCCATGATCGATGGTGGTCGCAAAGCGTTACAACAGTTCCGACAGGTAGGTTCCATGCCACCCACGTGGCATTGTCGCGACCGCGGCCTTCCAGTAAATGACGATCCTTTTCGCTGTACTGATCGATGTCGATGTCAAATCTGGGGCTGTTCCAGTCGGCGTGTTCGAAGAGTGACACTCTACCGCTGGGCAGATCCTCTGGTGTGTGACCGAGCGGGTTTGGCTTGGTGAGCTTGGATGTGATACCATATGGGTCAGCTGACTTAGCTGCCTCAGCTGAGCGGCGCATGAGCTTGGAGAAGAAACCAAATGGGCCAGCTGAATCGGCCATTTCGGCAAGAATCACTGGAGAAGAAGTGGGTAGTGGTGTAGAACAATTCTTGAGATACTAAGTGATGCTGGTTGAGATTTCCAGGACCTGAGAAAAGGTCGCATCTTATATCCTTGCTTGTTCAGCTCGCTCGAGAGCGCAACCACGGCAATCGCTGCTGGCTTGTATCAGGTCATCGGGCACTCCGAGAAGTTGCTTTGCTTATCCATTATCCGACTTCGGTAAAGCTAGACATTGGAACTCTTCACCTGCTGCTATGTAGCTAACGCCATGTGGCAGCCACGCGGTAAGGCTGTGTCCAAAGCTAGAGCTACAGCAGCAAGAGCAGATCAGTATAAGAATCAAGAGCGTCTGTGCGGCATGAAGGCTGGTGTACGCAGTCCTAGGTGCAGTGCAGTGCAGTCGAGTTCGAGGCACGACTGCGAGATGGAGTCAACTGGGATCCCTGTCTCAACGGAACATGCTCATATCAGTCGAGCTCAGTGCCTCTGCAGGTGTCCTTCGGTGCTCGTATGAAGACTGTCGAGGGGTGTCTGTAGCCGGTGGCGTGCTCCACGTGGTAGACCCGGATCAAACGGTCAAAGCCATATGGCTGTCTGGCGACGTGCTCGCTCCAATGAGCCCTCCTCGTATATATGGTACAAGAGTGCATCTTGATGCAGCCATCGCGTGATCTTGATCGCGCTTCAATCTGTTCACTGGGAGAGAACTGCCGAGTCGGTGATGAGCGAGAGTGAAGTTGTCCACGTCTTGAGAGGTCAGAGTCCAAGACATGGCAGAATACGTTCAGAAGTCAAGCGTAGGGGCAGAGCACCGCGAAGGTGTACAGGTGATAGTATCAGAGTCACTCCCGACACATGGCGCATTGCATTGTAGACCTTCGAGCCGAGCCCGAGTGAAGTCCAAGTTCTGGAAGCTTGAGTTACTGCCTAAGGCCTGGAATTTTCAGCCTGGTAGCATTGTCGCCTGATCCGGCTTGATCCAGTGTACAAGTGCGTGTCCTGATCAACGTGAATACAGCTTGCCATCCGAGGATTCTTCACGCGGTTTCGTTGCGATGCCTGTCGTAGCAAGAAAGATGGGAAGGAAAGGCCAGAGGTGCGAGGTGGAAGCTACGACATAGGTTTTTGGGTTGCGTTGGCTGCTGCAAAGACGGTGTCGCAGCCTGAGGCCAACACACCCGGAGAGACTCACAGTCACGGCTCTTCCAGTTTGACGACCACAGCGGCACTGCACAGTCCGCGCCATCCCCAGAATCCTCACAATATCATTGTTGAGCTCTCCGCAAGGACCTGGCTATGCTGCTGGACCTGATGGTGCTCCGATTACAAGTTGTGAACGGAATAGAAGAGCAGCAGTGGTGGTTCCGCACGCACACCTACGTGTACGTGCTGTGCTCTCAACCATCCGAAAGCAACTTTCAGCGGCACCCGCTACACCTTTCCGCAATTAGGTATCGCGATAACGAGAGCGGTGAGGATGTCTGACCTGCTTCCCCAGACGCCACAAGCTGCTATTGCTTGTTGCTGTTCCCGCTACACATGCATCTGCATATGCACATGCAACTGTAACTGCACCGCACACACTCGTACAGAGGTACCGACGCCTGTGTACCATTTCTCCCTGACTGTTTTCGTGGCACAGCGTGATGATTGCTGCTTATGGCTTATTCGTGTCAGCAAGCCATTGTATGGAACCCCGATGAATCCCGCATGAGCCGCTTCGGACATCGGACGGGATATGAGTGAGACAGAGGTTCGCTTGTGAGGTCTTGTTCCTAACTTCAGCTCTTTTCCGGATTCTTGAGACTCGTGGGTTGATCTAGAAATTGCTACAGATTCGAGAACCATCGTTCTCCGCCACTGTCAGACCTGTCTCCGAGGTCAGCGTATAACACCACCGGGACTACACAAGCAATAACTGGGGAACACAACTCTCTTGAAGCAGAATCAAGTATCTGTCAAGAAAAAAAACGAGAATGTCCACCGCCTTGCTCCTCAGCCAATCCTTCCGCGGCTTCAACTTCACCAAGACATTGATCGGCATATCCGCCTTCTCTGCTCCATTCATTGCCCTGGGAGTCTTCGTCGGACAGAATGTGAAGCCTCAGAGTAAACGCGAAGAAAGCTTGAATAGGTTCGTGGAATGGAGGAGTGGTGGAGAACGGTATATGAGGTTTGGAAGTAGTTGATTGTGGAGGACTCTGGGCATTAGAATTGTGGGTCGAGTGCTACGAGGGAATGATGAGTGGCTTGACAGGGCAATAATTTCCGGAGAAAGGGAGAGAGATCAGAGGTCCAGGAGTGTATCTCCGATTTTTAAAAGTCTTATCTGTGGCTGCCTCTTCGACACCTGGCGGCATGCAAACCATCATACATTCGGATCCAGGCAGGGGAAATACGAAACTATGACAGATCCTGATTTCAGTACTACTTATTTGTGGCTAGCTACTTGCCACATAGTGGCATACAAGCCTTCACAAAATCAGAGAAAGGAAGAGGAAAATCAAATGGAAGACTGTCTCCATTTCCATACCACGGATTTGCGGCTGCCTGTTTCACATGCATCGGCATGCAACCCGCCGTCCATTGAAGGGAAAGGGATCAAATTTATGAACTAGATGCCCATCTCTAGTCCCACCAATTTTAGCCTGTCCCTACCTTACTGACACATTGTGGCATGCAGCTAGTCATGCATTGAGAGAAAGGAAGTGGAATCAAACAACAGAAAGACATTTCCAGTGTCAAGATATATCTGCTGTTGCTGCCTGTCTGACATATGGTGGCAACGAAATGTTCATGCTTCCAGAGAAATCATCACGCAGTATCCTGCTTCCTGATCTTCGCTCGCATTGTCAGAGTGGAGACGAGGTGCCGTCTTTGTTGTAATACACCCCGAGAAACAGAAATTGCCATGCCCTCTCCAGCCATATCTTGTGCCACTCGAGTAGCTGAGGCTAGATGGCAATGTCGAGGGCCAGAAATTCAGAGAAAAGGAAAAGATTCGTTCATCCCCAAAAACCATTCGACTCGACCTCGTCAGCTGGTTGATATCAGGTGGCATAGGCATCCGGTCATTTTCAGAGTGACATGCGAATCGACAGGCCTCTCCATTTCTCTCTGTTGCCGTATTTCGAGGGGGTGGATCTCTAGTCGGCACTGAAGAGCGCAGGAAAGTCGAAAGAGACCATCTTCTCTCAAAGTCGTGGCCGGCCGTTATGGTACCTCGTCAGAGCCTTCCAATCTTTTGCTTCAATCAGGTTGACCAAACGGTCAAAGTTGTCCTCTTCGAACCGAATCTCTTGGTCCTTGCCATTACCGTCTCGATAGCGCAAGAGCGTGGGAGTACCGCATTGCATCTCCTCGCCTCTATTCGCCTGACCCTTCACACTTGCCGTGCCATTCTTGTGTGTACTTCCAGAACCCACCGTCTGGGCTCCATATCTGCCACCGTTCATATACGGTGCGCCATTAACGGGAGGGTAGCCATTCACATACGGCCTTGGAGCAACACCAGCAGCAGGAGAGCCAGGAGGACCGGCTGGGCCACCAGATGATCCCGGACGACTTGAGCTTAACTCAGACTCTGATGTATCGCCATAATCGAAATGCTCCGGAACAGTCCCATCCTCTCTCGCAGTCTCCAATCTGATACTACACTCTTGCATCTCAGCACCCAGCTCCGTTCGCGGGTATTGCCACCAATTCTTCGAGCAACATCTGGAATCGTGCGTATCGGCCATTGAGCAGGAGTCAAAATTTCCTCTAACACATTGGTCTGCTTTGAAGAAATTGACCATTTGGTGATTGTTTTGTAGGTTGCGAGCTTCCATTGTTCCGCACCAGCGCGGGCCCCGGGTGTTCGTGCAGCAGAAATTGGGTGTGACGTCGTCACAGCAATAGGAGAATTGGAGGGGGCTGCAGAGATCCAGATGGCTTTTGGGGTAGAAGCAGAGATCGACGCCGGTGTTGATAGCCTTGGTCTGGAGAGGGAGGAGCAGGAAGGAGAGGAGAACGAGTAGTGCCTTCGACGGATTTGTGACCCCCATGGTGCCTTGGCTCTGTGGCGACACGAGAGCTTGTTCTTGTGTGAGGGTAGATGAGTTGGCGTCGTACTCGAGAGCTTGTGCGAGATGCTACTTGGTGAATGGACTTGACTTGTGCTTGTGTGTGAGCTTGGTGTTCGAACGATATCTGGGAAGGGAAGAAGAAGCGGTGGAACCGAGGGCTTCGTTATATCTATTCCTGAGACCAGAGTTCGTGTTGATTGCTCCTGCTTGCGTGTCAGCTTTCAAGTCATACTTGTTTGTTGTCCCCATGCCTCGATGACACATGAAGCTCAGCCATGGGGAAATGACGAGCGCAAACAGTTCTAGTCATCTGGAGAATGGTGACCCGACCAATGCTGAATATGTGCCATTCGATGGATCCCAGACCACGCGATGTCCAGCCACGCGCGGATGCCGAAAGCAGAGGGCTGCAGCCATTGCGAGGACATCACGAGAGGAAAAGTCATAAGAGTTTGCCCCCGGCCCCAGTGTCAGGCAGACAAATTCTCCTGCTGATCGAGGAAATCGCATGCTCAACTGGGCTGAAATACGCTGCGCAAATGTTCGTGATCGTGGTAAGGTCATGCAGTCTCCCCTCGATCATGTTAGAGAGTCTCCTGCGGCTATCACGAGCATGTCCGAGGCCTACCATATCACCTTCATCTTCCTCTCTCCCCGAGCCCCTTCTGTTCCTTCACAGTACCACGTCAACAAACCACACTCATATCTCTCCATCCTCATTCATAACATCACGCCAACTCGTCAGCCTCTCCACAGAGACAGCAAGCTCTTGTGCTCATCAGAAGCAAGCCATCATGGTGGTTACCACCCTTTTTGCTTCTCTGGCCTTCATCCTACTTCTTATGTCCTCATTCTTCACTCCTGCCACCTCCATGCCTGGAGGAGTCGGCTCCAACGTCTGCTTCTACGCCAAGAATCCGGGCACCGCCCCCTGCGACCAAGAAACCGAATACTTCTGTTGTCAGAACCTAGCACCAAACGACTGCTGCAGCAATGACGGTCCCTGGCAATACTGCGATACCATGGGTGGCGATCTACTCCAATTGCAATACAGAGTCAATTTCTTCAAGAAGACGGAGTGCTCGCGTGGCAATTTTGGACAGTGTACTGCGGCCGGTCCCCGAGGAACGCATTGCTGCTCGAAGCGTTGGTACGAGTATGGTGGAGAGCTGACTGGCGAGATGCAAGAGTGTAGTATACGGTTGGAGGTCGGGACTGATTATCCACCGAACGCACGCGTCATTGATAAGAGGTCAGCAGATGCGAGCGGCAATGTGACAGACAGTGTCGAGAGGAAGGAGGAGAGGAAGAGAAGTGTATGCCGGAGACCGAATGCTATTGGGTATCGTGATGGGGCTGGTGTCTTCCATCACAGAGTGTTTGCCGAAAGTCAGTTCGAATATGTCCTGGCTTTGAAGGAGTGTGGGAGCTGGTCGGGTCTGGCGAGGTTTACGGGGGTCCTGCCGCCTCGTCGTTATGGGGCATGAATAATTTTGATCGAGCCTGAATTCTCTCGGAATGTGCCCGGCCCGTGGCATTTGGTCTCCCGTGATGGCACTGGAGCGCCTTGTACGGCAACCAGAGACATCAATGTTTTGTCTCATCTCTCTCGAAATCCTGCACCGATTGAGCCACCTGATCTCCAACAGCTGATCAGATCGGCATAAGTGGCGATTAGCAGAGCGATTTCTTGTTTTCTCTTTTTATTTTTCTGACTTTGATCGAGAGGCGAGACGTCGGGTCTTCCTCTCGTGGGCTTGGCTGTTTGACATATTGTTGGGAGACAAGAAGCAGTTGCTTTCTCTGAATTTATTGGATGTACGACGGCATGCGGTTGGACTTTCCTGAGTGGTAGCTCTCTGTAAAATAGAGAGAAAATCATGTTCCCATCTTGATATCTTGACGTCTCTCTGTATTCATGAGATCTTTCATGCCATCGCATGTGGTAAAGCAGCGAACAGCCATTTCCACGTGCCGAGAAATCCAGTGATAGCTTTCTCTGAGTTTCTTGAATGTTCGAAGGCATCCAGCATGCCTTTTCCTGGAGCAACTCCCAAAAATATAGGTAGAGAACCAAGTCGAGATCTCTCCGAATCCATGAATCATTTCATGCCATCAAATGTCGGAGAGCCATCCAACAAGCTTCAGCATTTGTGCTGAAAATTGATCCATTTTCAGATCTCTTCAGATTCATGAAACCCTTCCATGCCATCAAATATTGAAAAGCCATCCAACAATCATGACAAAATGTGCTGGAGATCAATCAATCACCATCCTTTCCCCCCTCCCCCAATCTCCTCTTCTCATCCTCCTCGCATGATCTAATTTGACTCTTCGGCAGACATCTCTCGTATATCCCCAAATCGCGGCATTGTGAAGTTTCTCATGCACTTTACGACACAATGCTGACAACTTACCAGATTCTCTCGCCTGACTGAATGAATAATGTTGGACAAACCGCCACTCTTCGGGAGAACTGGTGGAAATATGTATGGGAGATACATCGGCTGGCGAAAGACTTGGAATTGCTTTGCTTTTTGGGCTTAGAGGTATGTCGCTTGCGGGCCGTTGGAAGTTGTTGTGATGGGTTGTCCAGCCGGGTGGAGGCCAATCTGATGTGCTGTGGATCGAAGTGGCCGGTGTGCTGGCAGCTGAGGAACTGGCAGAAGCAATTCCAGCCTGTTGTCTGCTTTTGCGAGCACTCGGATACGATGTGGTGCTAGAGGAAGGGGACCGGTTTGTGGGTGTAGCAGGGTGCCGCGCACCGGAAGTGCTTACAGTAGTCGAGGCGAGTACTTCCTGAGAAGGCGATCGCGCTGTAGGCTGAGGTGGATATCGAAGGCCGGCGCAATTCGCGGGTGAGGGTGTGCGTGGTATTTGAGGTGGTCTTTCTGTAGATGCTGGTTGAGGTGGTGACACTATTCGGTTCTTTAGAATCGACTTCAGTACCACTGGCTTGGCTTTCGGAGGAGGGCCAGGACGTAGACCCCGAGGAACTGCTGAAGCGATCACGCTCTTGCCATTTGCAGCAGGAAAGCGAGATTCCTGACGCTGTGTCGCGTCACTGGCGGACTCCAAGCCACTTTGTAGTGCTTTTACTTCCATCTGCCGGCGTCTGTCAAATTCCTTGACATAGTATTCAGCGTCCTGCTCAAAGATAGTCGGTGTGAAGGGCCCGTGGCGTGCAATGTATGGTAGTGTATAGTCAGTCTCAGGTGCTGCTCTGCTTTCCACACGTCGGTTCTCCTCGCATCCTTGGGGCGGCGGACTCTGATTGCGCGAAGCTCCTGCCAATTGCCTTGATGTGGCAGATAAAAGGCCCTTCACAGAGTCACGTTCTCGAGGTTCTGACATGATAATCGACGTGTTCAAAAAGGGTTCTGCTGTCTCGTGGGTAGTAGGCATCTTGCCAGAGGATTTAAGTGTCCGATGTAAATACAATGTGGTGGTGACGTGCGCAACTCATCGCTGTACTTATGCAGTCTGCTGGTTCGTAGCTGTCCGTTCGTTCGTCTCACTGAAACATGCATGTCGTTTGCTTGTTGACTGTCCATTCTACAGTTTGCATGCAGTCTACATGGCATGCCAGACAGTCTCGTATGCATGTGTCCGGCCCTGCTTCTACGTCAGCGCGTAATGTTGATTGTGCGTATGGCCTGATCAACGCATAGCGTGCTGGAGATGATCTGTATCGTTCACTCTATTCATGTCTGTAGCATCACTCGCTCTTGCTGCTCTGCTGCTGCGCTGCACCCAGCATCAGCTCGTCCGCCCTCTTTCGTGTCTGTAATGCCCTATGCGTTCTTCCGAAAGGACACCTTTTCGACTCCCACGTTCTCGTTCCCCTCGGCATCCTTCTTTAGCTGGTATACATAGAGCACCAGAACATCACCTTGTACATCCATCAGCACGAATGAAGGAGTATTGGCGTCGTCTTCATCATCTCCGCCTAGTGTTTCGTCTGACCAGGACACCGCCCCAGTTGCGCTTCCCGGATTGACGAAGAACTTGCCCTCCATCTCGTATGCTTCGAATTTGCATGTGCCGCCCCAACATAGCACATCGACATCCATCTGTCGTGCGGCAATGAGCAGGGCATCGGGGTCTCCGGGCGGAATGATACTGTCGCCGTGTGTGAAGCCGATTCGCAAGCTGCCGTGCGTGACGACTTTGCTCAACGCGGTGGGAATGGGGAAGCCAGCGCCTGGCGCTGCATTGGGTCCATCTTGCGCGCTCGTGGATGCGAGGGGAATATCAAAGTCGCCCTTTACGAGTTGGAGATCGGGTGCGAGGTTGCGGAGGAAGTGGTAGACGGAGGGCGAGGTCAGGTTTCCGAGGCAGAGAATCTGCGAGATCTTGCCAGGCGTCAAAAGTTTCTTGAACTGTGTGCCGTTCACATCAGCAGGCGGTTCGCGTATCAATGGCTACGAGAGGCGTATACCTTTGCGGGAATGTCCTAGCAGCCTGTCAGCCAGGCCACACGCATCGCCTTCATGGCAGCGTTGTCAAGCTCACGATTGCGCGGTCGGGAATAAACAGGTCGCCAAGGACCAGAACTAATCGCGAGGCCATGTTGAAGTTGTGTGGATTGACTCTGTCTACGCTCTCTGCCTAGCTGTGCCTACCTGCAGTGTCGCTGATGCTCGGCCGACTTGCCGCGTCTGCCTTCCGCGCTGTGTCCGATGCCGGGCTCCGAATGCAAATACTCTCTGCCCACTGCCATTGATGACACGCGATACTGCCCCAAACCGCCTCTCCCGTTGCCATCACACGCTCTACTCGCCCTGTATCCCATCTGCACGCCTCGTCCGCGACACTGCGACCCCCTCAGCTGTGTTTTCTTCACGAGAATCATCTTCGATAATTGACCGGAGCGCGGTGAACTGCGCTTCAGGGGCTGGCCTGCACCTGTTCCGACGTCGAGAGCATCCCGAAACGCCAGCGGAGGTCATATACCGCGTCCACGTCGACCGCCATCTCTTGCTGCACCGGGAGACGTGTTCTCCAGGCAGACGGGAGAAAGTCGCGAAGGAAGTGGAAGAAGCTCCAGCAGCAGCACTCACGCGAGCCATTGGGCGCTCCCAGGCCGTTCGCCGGCCGACTGAAGCTGCGTCATCCTGGCTGCCCCACGTCTGCTCTTCCGCTCCGCAATACCCCTCGTCGGCATAGGACTCCGTCATACAACAAAACGAATCATGCCGCCCAAGCATCGCCTAGCTCAGCTCTCCAGACATTTTTCCCATTCACCTGCTCACGATATTCCCCTCAACACCCCCTTCTCCATTCAGAGCAAGATCGTTGACGACTTTGCTTCGACGGGATCCGGAGAAACATTCAACAAGCCCGAACAGCGTCGAGACTTGTCCCAATCCGCAGTGTCACAAGAGGAAGAAGGCAAGCGATCCAAGCCTGCCGCAGCCAAAATGTCCAACCAACCACCTCACCCGACCCTCCTTATCCCGGGGCCCATCGAGTTCGACGATGCCGTCCTTCAATCCATGTCCCACTACTCCGAATCCCACGTTGGTCAGCCATTCGTCAACTGCTTTGGCGATGTGCTGTCAATGCTGCGGAAGCTCTTCATCTCCACCGATCCCAATGCACAACCCTTTGTCATCTCAGGCTCAGGGACACTAGGCTGGGATCAAGTCGCTGCCAACTTGACAGAGCCTGGCGATGATGCCCTCGTCCTCCACACCGGCTATTTCGCGGACAGCTTTGCCGACTGCTTCGAGACATACGGAGTCAAGGCTACACAACTCAAGGCTCCTATTGGAGACCGACCACAGCTCGACGAGATTGAGAAGGCATTGAAGGAGAAGAAGTACAAGGTCATCACTGTCACACACACCGACACCTCAACTGGTGTCCTTTCCGAGATCGAACCTCTGTCCAAGCTCGTGAAGAAAGTGTCTCCCGAGACCCTTCTCATCGTCGACGGTGTCTGCTCCGTCGGTTGTGAAGAGATCCGCTTCGACGAATGGGGCGTCGACGCCGTCATTACCGCCTCCCAAAAAGCCATTGGCTGTCCTGCCGGTCTCTCCATCGTCTTCGCATCCGGCCGCGCCATTCAGACATTCAAGAACCGCAAGACCCCTCCCAACTCATACTTCGGCTCATGGAAGAACTGGCTACCGATCATGCAGAACTATGAAGCCAAGAAGCCATCCTACTTCGCCACACCTTCTCCTCAATTGATTCACGCCCTCCATACATCACTCACACAGATCCTTTCGATCCCACTCGAACAGCGCTTCCAACGACACAAGGAAGTCAGCCAAAAGATTAAGAAGGCTGTTGCAGACCTTGGATTGAAGCAATTGGCTAGCAAGCCGGAGAACCAGGCCAATGGTATGACGGCGATATATCTGCCCAATGACCTCAAGCCTCCGGAGATTCTGCCCAACTTGTTGAAGAAGGGCGTCATCTTCGCCGGTGGTCTGCACAAGGAGATCGCGACCAAGTACATTCGTTTTGGACATATGGGCGTTTCGATTATGGATCCACAAAGAGACGACGTGGACCGCGCATTGCAGAGTTTGAAGGATGCGCTTGGAGAGGTAGGATACAAGGCGCCTTGAGTGGAACAGATTTGAACCGGGGGACTATGTAGATGGATTGATGGATATATCAGCGCCGCAACGCGCGTAAGTGATTTATTGATTCTCTTTCCAATGGCATCAATGATATACATATACCCATATGCAGCATACATGAAGACATCTTCACCTTCATCCGCTTTGATATTATATGGATGAAAAGCTGACTGACATTGATCATGAAGAAGCTACGCTGAACAAACTCTTGCAACGAGAGCCGTCGGCATAGCTCCATTTCCATTTGATCAAGGCACCGTGAAATGCCTCAACTCGAAGCCCCGAGCTGCTTCGATCGAAACGGCTAATGAAAGAGACATCGCACGACGCACAAATGATCTATCGTAGAGCTGCTGGAGGATGATGTTGCATTCAATCTCGCAGACGAACACATTGATGATCAAAATAGTACAATTTTACAACAACATCCCATCCCATCTGAATCAGCAAGAAAACAGACAATCGTCAACTGAGTCGTTGTTCAAGAAACCAAACACAACTCCCCCGCCTCCTCCTCCCAAGTCCTCGGTCTCGTTGCAATTTCAACTTCTCGTCTCCGATTCACTTCATCCACTTCCTTCCTCATCAACACTCTCAATCTCATCGCGATGAGAACTTTCCATGCGAGTTGTTTTCTTCGTTGGATCAAGTCGCGCCAGTGGGAGAGGACGAGTTTTTGGAGGAGGGTGCTGTGGTAGAGGGCTGTTGAGGAGGTTGGCGATGTTGAAGGTTGTTGCGAAGATGTGGTTGTTGAGTGGAGGAGTTGGGCGTATTGGGCGATTGCGCCGGATTTGCGGACTGGTGGGGATGAGGGGAGAGAGGGGGCTGGGCTTTGGGAATATGGGGAGGAGGAGAGGATTGTGCGTTCGGGGATGTAGCGGTAGCGGGTTGCCATTTTGAATTCTTGTTTCTTGATTTGGTTGATGGGTTGGTCTTGTGGTGTTGGTCTTGGGGTGTTGGCTATCGTTGGTTCTGAAAGATTGGTGTTGTCCGTGAAGGATTGAGTGACTTGAGATTGATGTTGTTGTGTTGAGTTATGGGGAAGATTGTTGGTTGATATCTTGTGTGGAATGATGTGATTCGCTTGTGTTGTCGTGGATTGGAGAGAAGCGTGCTTTACGCTTCCTAAGCGTTCGACTTGGCAAAGGTATCGCTTCGATGATTGTTCGTTGAGCGGTGTATTGAGGTTGTAACTTGGTGTTTGTACTACCACTTGAGTTGGAAGATGAGTTGATTGATATCGTCCATCTAGCAGGCGCAGAAGCACGCCTATATCTCTCTTCGAACGACTCTCCGATCACGCAGTCATCTCGATCTCTCGTAGAGCAACGTTCCGACATCTCGCGACCACACAAGTACAGCTACATGGGAAGACACGGAACATGAACGAAAGCTATGGGTTCTGGCCTGAGGTTGTTGTGCAAACCGCGAATGTACCGTCGTTCTCGCAGCGCCACAGGAGCCACGAGTCCTTCAATCAAAATGCCTGTGAACACAAGGATGACGGAACTGATATACTCTGAAAGTTTCGAGAAGTACATACGGTGGCTATTCTACAAGTAAATCCGCAATACATCCGATCATCGCCATTGTCATCCCGCAACCCTACCATTTCCATCGCAACTTCGCAATGAACACCAACTCATGCCATCCCTCGTACTGATGCCATCGAGGTACTTGAAGACTACCCCAGGTACCCCGTGCCTCCGACATATTGTCGTCACCTCTGCCTTCCACACTGCCCTCCGGAACACTCCCTCGCCTGTGCCACCCACCACTACTTCCCCAGACTCGCCTGCTGCTGAGGCCTAACAGCTCCCGGAATCACCCCACGGGGAAGCGTGGCCCAGTGCGGAGAAGGCGCGGACCTCATTTCTTGCGTGGGAGGTCGCACGATCCCATCGGACCAATGCTCAGTTTGACGCCAAGTGCTGAAGGTGTCTTTTGCGGAGACTGATGATGAGGAGCAAGCAGTAGCATTCTGCTGCGCGTTGCTCGACTGCGTGGAAGCGGACTTGCTGATTTCGACAGCTTTGGCTTTGAGTGCTGTTGTGGCGATTTTGTCGAGATTATTGCTTGTTGCCGTAGTTGTGAGAGGTTTGGAGGTGGTATTGGGTACCACTGCTCTGCGGCCTAGCAGGAATGGGAGGTCGCTTTGGAGGGAGATGACAGAGGAGTGGAGAGCGCGATTTGATGGCATTTTATTGATGTTTTTGTTTGAAACTTTGCTGTTTGTGTGCAATATGTTACGTCGAGGTCAGTGGAGTACATCATCTTGCGCTTGTGTGGTCTGCAATGATATAAGACGTGAGCTCGTCCATGGATCGTAATCGAGCCGTTGATCCGAACAGCAGGAAGACAAAGTCCACGCATCGCTTCGATCATCTGTCACGGGCACATCCGGCATACTAGCCAGGTCGCATACACTTCAAAAGTGCGTTCGTGGATCGCAAAATGATAGTGATGTAGCTCTCGCAGTGTTTGCGGATCTTAGCTATCCTTACCTCGCAAAGCTCCCATGCAAAGTCAGTCAGATGGAGAGTGCCATTGGTCTACGGACTGTCTTGCAGGTGGAGCTTTCCCGATCATTCCAGGGCATGTGGTTGTCCTGTAGTCCAGTGGTTTTATTCGCTGGAGTGAGAGGTGAAGTCCGTATAGGGCGCTATCGTAGCTCCCGAAGACCGGGTGGAATAGCAACAAGTGACAGGGGTGACCCGATGTCTTCCGTCATTACTTCCATGCATTGTCGTGGGGAATTGCAGCATCCTCACTGTCGCGACGAAGTAACGGCCTTGATGAAGTGATGCTCATCGCTCAGCCTGTGGAGTCGCAACACGCACATGGTGTCAGAAACGGCTAGATGGAGCAGCGTGAGCTTCGCAGAGTCGACCCCGGTAATCCAATCAAGTCATCGCGCCGAAGCCTGTCCTGTCAACTGTGTCGTTCGCGGCGTGTAACACCGACACAAATGTGTACTTCGTCTTTGGACATATTCTTGTGCACGTGTGTCGCAAAAACTGCAGAAGAGAGCTCCATTCTTTCCGTTCACGGCTGACTAAAAATGACTCCTTGTACAGCGGCAGCGGCGAGAGAACGGCAAAGAGCTTGAAGACACGATGCTCGAAGGACTGTCGCAATTGTTTGTCTGGGGAAGTGTTCGTCAGCTGATTATACATTTGAGCTTACAGAGCACTATGCTTGGATTCCCAAGCGATGCAATAGCAACCGCAAAGCTATGCCGCAGTCTCACGCAACGCTCGACTGCATGACCCTTTTACGACGTCAATGACCAGCTTGTGATAGTTAGCGTCGCCTCGAATGTGGTAGGCATTCGATGCCCGCAGACGCTCAATATAAGATGAAGAGGCGACATTGTGCTGCCGCGAATTGTCGCAAAGGTGCTCAGAACGAATGCCCAGCGCTGGCGCGATGGGTGCAAGCGACTTCCTCGCGTGTTCGCGTCTGGCTCAGGGATCCCAGTTGTTCTTCTATCATTCGGGCTGTATATGGCGCCATTTGAGCTGTCCCAGGCCTGTGCAACGCCATCCGGAGGGTGTTCAGGAAGTGAAGTCCTCATCATCTCCTGCTCGGCTTACGCGACGAATGTGGTAGTCAGCGTTTTGAAGTATGAGTTCTTTGGGCAGGTTGCAGGGTCGATTTCTGCACGATCTGGGCATCAGCCACGATAGTCATGCCTTGCTGTCGAGACTCGTCTGAGGTCCCGTCAAGCATCGGAGCATGTGTTTTAGAGCTTCGGTAGTGACGGCACACAGTGGCGATCGCGCCTTCTGAACTTTCGTGAGTGCCAAGTCAGGAGGTGTCTGCAGCGAAAGGCTTCGCGGCGATGGCGGACACGCGCGCGCAAGGCAAGGTGGAATGTGACGCCAGCTTGCTGGTTCCGACCACGTTGTGCGATTCAACAAGCCGCGTCTCTCAGCACCATGTCCATGTCCTGGGCACGCACGTGACGGGCGGAGGACCGCGCCCCATCTCACCTCACCGCCACCACGCCTCATCTGCGACGCTCCTGAGCAGCGCGCGAGCTGCCTGTTGAGCTCTAGCCGGGCAATCTGCGAGCGGCGACGAGGGAGATTGAGAGAGATGCTGGGTGTTATGATTGTCCGAGACGGCGTCGGCGGCGCTCGTGCGTTGCTTCGATAAGTCGCCCGCTTGCCAGCAACGAGATTGCATCAGAAGGCTCGCCGCCGCCGCAGCCGTTGGAAGGAGCGACGCTTGAGCGTTTGTGGAATATCGCTCAACTTCCAATGCCAATCGCGAGCGCCGAGGCTCGACAAACGTGACCGCACTAACGACAGCCCGAATTAGCACGAAACACGAGGCGGCGGAGGCTGAACGCGACAATGCGAGGACAGAGTCGGCAGCATCGCGACATGTGGCCGCCATCACGAGTACCAAGCACGAGAGACGAGAACACGACGTGCTGAAGAGGCCGAAGTGCTGGCGCGCACCCGAGGCGTGCAGAGTGATGCGATGCCAGCATCGACGGCGGAGATGCATCATCGCGACAGAGCACGGCAGACGGCGTGAGCGGTAACGCAGCTCACCGCAAGGCACGCCGCTCCGATCTCCACAATGCACGGCGTGCAATTTATGCCGTCGACTACCCTCTCTAGGCGAGCAAGCGACGCGAGATTGACACACGCGCGATGGAGCCAGTTGGGCCCGCAGGCAGAGGAGAGAGCAGCAGCAGCAGCAGGCGCAGATTGTACTCAAACCAACGCGCTCCGCCAGGACAGTCCGCCAGGCCATATCGCGCGCGCAGTGGAAGACAGCTGAATGCACAGCGGCGACGATGAGCAGCGAATACCAGGCCGTTGCTGGGCGCAAGCAGAGTCTGGTACCTGCAGCGGGCGGCTGCTGCCCGCCCAAAACAGCTTAGGAGCTACCTCTGGCCTCAGCCTCTTCTCGGGAACATGTCAGGCACAGGCCAATCACGCCGCCCGCTGCCCATCTTGGACAACATAGACTTTGTGACCGTTTAGTCAAACTAAATTGCGCCTGGCCACGACGGACATGAATCGACGACCAGGGGCATTGCCGGCGCCTGTGCCCTCCCACGGCCTCCACTACATACATACTGCCCTCGCGTTGACTCGTCGCTCTTTCTCACGAACATCTTCTGTTTCGCGACAACACGCTCTCTTGTCTTTCGGGACCCTTACGCTCTTTAGCACTTCCAGTCACTCTTTTCACCCGTGTTGCCTCCGGCAGGGTCGATTCCTCGCCGCTAACTTCACTTCCGTCGCATATTCTTTTATAGAAAACAGATCCCATTCGAAACGATGTTCACCAAGGCCACTCTCTTCGCCGCCTTGTTGGCTGGCGCCTCTGCCAACACCCCACCAAGCTACGGTGGTGGTGAGCAGCCAAAGGGCTACGACTACCCAGTCGACAGCAGCACCTACCCAGCTGAGCCAACCCACGATGCTACCTATCCCGCTGTTTACCCAACGGAATCGAAGCATGCTGAGTACCCGACCGAGTCGAAGCCTTACGTCTACCCAACTGCTTCGTACCCAACCGAGGAGCACCCAACATACACCAAGCCTGCTGAGGACAAGCCTACCTACCCAGCAACTTACCCGGCTCACGAGGACAAGCCAACCGAGCCAGCGAAGCCATACCTCCCAGAGACCTACTCCTCGGCCAAGCCATCGAAGTTCACCAAGACTTCTGATGACTACGTCTACGCTACTCTCACCAAGACCGACTACGTGACCATCACCAAGGATGGCAAGCCATACGTCACAACCACTGAGTCTGTGTACACTACCTACTGCCCAGAGTCTGAGAAGACCAAGTCTGTCTACCAGCCAGAGAAGCCAAAGGAGACCTACCCAGCAGAGAAGCCAAAGGTACGTGCAATCCTGGATTGATTCTGTTCGTTTCGAAGCTTCCATCGAAGTGCACCCTCTTCGTTCCGAAGCTTCAATCGAAGTGCACCCTCTTCGTTCCGAAGCTTCGATCGAAGTGCAATCCCTTCGTTTCGGAGCTTCCATCGCAGTGCAATCTCTTCGTTTCGAAGCTTCCATCGTACTGCTTACTGACAAGTTTCGACAGGAGACCAAGCCTGTCTATCCTGAGCAACCAAAGGAGAGCAAGCCTGTCTATCCTAACAAGCCATACGGAACTGGCTACCCAGGGAAGAAGCCAGTCCCTTCTGGCTACCAGAGCAAGTCTGAGGTTGTCTACGACAAGACTCTGACCTACACTCAAGGCTACGGTGCTTCCACCACTGTCATCACCACCACTGTCAAATCCACCTCTACCGTCTACCTCACCGAGACCAAGTACGCTCAAAAGCCAACTCAGCCTGCAAACAAGCCAACTTCGCCTGCTTCGCCAGAGCAGCCAAAGGTGTGTTCTACCGCTGAAGGAATTACGTCTTGGAAAAACGTGTTCCCTGACTGCAGATGTCGTCGATCAAATCGCTAACTGCTTCCAATAGCAAACTTACCCAGCCAAGCCTGAGCAACCAAAGTCGTACACAACTGTCAAGACCACCTCCACCATCACCAACTACGTTACCGTGTACCCAACTCAGACTGCTGAGAAAGATTGCAAGTACGCAACCGTTACCGTGACCCAGAAGGAGACCGTCTACGTCGACCAGCCAAAGCCAACTCAGCCAGCCAAGAAGCCTGAGCAACCCAAGCAGCCTGAGCAGCCAAAGCAGACCTACCCAGCCAAGCCAAACCAGCCTGAGGCTCCTAAGTACCCAACTGGTGGAAAGCCATCTTCTGGCTACGCCAAGCCAACTGGATTCCAGACCAAGACCAAGTCGGCTACCTACCCTGCCGCTTACCCAACACACACCAAGTCTGAGTCCAAGGCCACGTACCCAGCCACTGAGTCCAAGGCGACCTACCCAGCTACCTACCCAGCTGAGTCGAAGCCAACCTACCCAGCCACTGAGTCCAAGGCTACCTACCCTGCTGAGAGCAAGCCCACCTACCCTGCAACTTACCCGGCTAAGGAGTCTGTGACAACTGCCTACGTCAGCCCTGTCCCAAGCCACCCAGCTGGATACGGTGGTGAGGCACCAAAGGGCTATGCCATGTAAATTTTCTATACCCACAGTACTTTGCAAAGGAACAGGATTAGAGAAACAGAGACATGAGTCGCAGCGCCAGACTTCACGAATTTGACGAGTAGTCGGAAAGAAAGATGGAAGGGACTTCTAAATATCAGACATTTTTGTGTGTATTGTTTACTATTTGGACTTTGAGATAGCAGCAGCAGGGCTGATGTGGGGAGGAGGAGAAGAAGAGATAATTCTTGTGTAGTTGTGAATCATCATCAAGTGTTCTTTGATAATTGTATATCTTAATTGTTCGTTTCGATTCTTGTCTATGGTAATGACTTGCATGTCTGTGTCGTGATGTGCCTGTGACGTACCCGACTCTAGTGGCTTGAAGGGTGAGGCTCAGGTGGTTGGAGGGTGAGGCTCAGGTGGTTTGAAGTGTGAGACTCAGGTGGTCTGAAAGGTGAGGCTCGGGTGGTTTGGAGGGTAAGCTGTCGCTGTGTATGTGGACTGGCTTACGTTCCTACGCAGCTGCATAAGTCACCTTGAGCATCAGCAGGCCTTTCGGTTGGGTATTAGCAGGCTTGAAGGGTTGGACGAGTAGGCTTGAAAGGGGGGTATCAATAGGCTTGAGAGGTCAAATACCTGTGCTGTTCTGTAGGGCTATTGGGCTAGGCAGGCGGGCTTGGACATTTGGACGCATTGACTTCTCTTCTGCGGAATAGCTGAATGGGTAAGTTTGCTCTCAACGATTGGCTTCGCAGGGTATGTGGAACTTCTTTGCAGTTGGGTAATTCGACGAATACGTTGACATGTGGTCAGCTGGCTTATTGGGTTGTTTTATCCCTTGCTTTGCTGGATAGGTTGGCTTATCCTCACTTGGGCATATCAGATGGCCAAGGAGACTTTCCCTGCCGGATAGGTTGGCCTGTCCTCAGTTGAGCATATCAGAGGGCTAATGAGGCTTGCTCTACGAGAAGCACTGGCTCATCCTCAGTGTGGCATGTCAGATGGCTAATCGGGCTTGCTCTGCTAGGTAGGTCTAGTGGTTTTGCTCTCAACTTGACCTCTGCTGGGTACAAAGCGTCGCTCTGGGCGCTGGCTTCGTTGGGGAAGATGACTTCTTGCCAACAGGCAAGCTTTAGCGCTGTCTCTTCGCTCATCGGATGGGTCTATTATCAGCTGAGCTTGTGGACTTATCTTGGATTCAGTAGTCTAAGTACATGATACTAGCGTCCTGTCTTGTCCTTGTTGTTGGTGGTGACATATGCTGTGATTTGTCCATTGGTGACGGGTTCCATCTGTGACTGGGGACCAGCGTGGGTGTTGAGGTTGTATACACACGCTACTGGCAGAAATGTTGAACGTGATTCGCGGCTATTGGTAATGACGATTCTATGCGTGCGATGCTCTTTTTGTTCTTGTCAGACGTGCTCCTCCATGTTGTCCTGCTTGGATGAAGCCACAAGAGCAAGTAGTTGTGTTGATGAACATCTCCTATAGTATTGCTTGTACGCGATTGGTGGCAAGAATAACCATCGAGTTGGAAGAACGCATCGTCAGATTGTGGTGTGGTGAGGTCAAACTTGATCTGCCTTGGTAAGTTGCTGCATGCATTACGAGGGGTCACCAGTCGTGCGTGTGGCTTGTCTTTAGCTCAGTCTTGGGATTGCCTCCATTTGGCACAAGTGAGAGCACCGCAGACTGACATCACGAATACAGTACTGCAGTGAAGCAGATCGATTGTCAAGTCACGAATCCTGCTTCTTTTGCCGCGGCTTCGCCAGCAGTGTGACGTTGACCTGCGACCATTTACAGTCAATCAGGATCTGGTTGGCGGCAAAACTCATCTATTGCAGTCTGATGAACTCTTTCTGGTCATCCAGAACAATCAGATCTACAGGAAGATTCTCCAATTAGCACGGGATCTCTCAATGCCTTTCGAATCAAGCTTCGCCTGACGATCCGGATGACATGACTCCGTAGATCATGCTCCGGATCTGTTTCGGTATGTGTCGATCACGAGATGGATCTCCGTCTCGGTGCGAGATGACCCAGGTGTCAGCAGGCAAGTTGAGGAATTCTTCGGGTTTCTTCACGTCCTGTTGGTGGAATTGCTTCAAGGCTGGATGCCGGATTCCTCTTACGAGAATTGTTGAATCTTGAGGATTTGTGGCGTCATTGTTGTTCATCTAGATCAAACGTCTGTCTTCTGACACAGGGAAAGCGACTCTGTTGAGTGGGCTGGATTGATAGGTTACGACGTTGTATCACTTGGTCTTTCCAGGTTGGGAGTGTCCGCGATATCGTGGTTGCCGAAAGCGATTGGATGTCCCACCGTGGCTGCCGGACTTGTGCATTCAGCGGCATCCTACACTTTGAGAAGACGTTCTTCATCCTCTACTGAATGAAGCGTGTCCATTACAGTCCAGCGCAACGACTTCTCAATACGTTCATCGTCGGAATTTATGCCGTCCATTGAGGCAAGGCAGAAGTGACGGCTTCAAACTTTAGAGCGAAGTGGAGCCGAGGCTTGGCGGGGAAATGAGGGGACTGGTCGGCGATCCTCCTCCTTGATTCGTGGACGTATTCTTCCTAGCACCACCACCTCTTTAGCCGGCGATGGCCACGAGCACTACACTTCGGTCGTGCAGCTCATCGCCATGCAGCTCCGCCACGACCAAGATCACCTCAGGCCAGTGCCTGCGGCATTCTTTTTGATACAGCGCTTGATCCTAATTCTTCCTTATCGCTGCCGACATCCATCGAGCAGTTCAATCTCGGGACAATTAAGCGGCAGCATCTGCAGTATAACACTGCTCCCATCCAGTTCCACTCTGGTGGACACAATTCACATTGCAGACACACCATGTGTGTTTGGTTGACTGACGCCCAGCTTGTCCGACCAACCCAGAGTACCCACCTAGGTGAGTGCCATTCTCAGTATGCTGTCACCATGTTCGCGGAGCTGACCTGATCACAGGCCACGGTGCGAGCGATATCTCCATTCGGTGACCTGCAGTCGCGAGGGCAAACAGAAATCAACTATCTTCTCAATGGCAGTAGGTCCCATGCCTGCTGTCATGTACAAAGCCAATGGAGTGATGAAGATTGAAGAAATCATCCATAATGAGCCCCCGCGACTGCTCGTCATCTTCGACAAGGACCAAGAGGAGATTACGCGCATCGTCGCAGACGTGTTGGGACATGCCTACCGTCTGGTCGATGGCCTAGAGGGTGCTCGAGGGTGGTCGGATGAGGCTGTGGTAGGATTGGACAAGGATTTCATTACGGCGCCGGCGTCTTTGCGGAGTTTGGACAGGACGATTATTATGACCCATTGCGTCGACGGACGAGATTCAAGCATCGGACGCCTGACCGAGTATTGCGATTACGAGTATCTTTATTCCAAAACGACACCCATTCGCCGGGATGTGGCAAGGTTCTTGGCCTTTGTGTTGGGCCAGTCCAAGCCTCACGAAGACCTCAGAGGAAAGCCAAGGACGACGATGCTCTGTATGACATTCTCCGACATTCGCGCGGCTCTGCCAAATCTGGATATACTGTCGGTCGGTGCTGATGCAGTCGAACTTCGCGTGGACCTTTTGCGTGATCCGGAGACTGAGCATAACTTTGGATCTGTGCCAAGCTTGAAGTATGTTGGTGAACAGCTCATGCTGCTCCGGCAACGAACCGAGCTGCCCATTATATTCACGACGCGCTGCACAAGCGAAAATGGGCGTTTCCCTATGGATGACCCAGAGTTGTATTACACCTACCTGCGCAAAGCTATGCAATGGGGCTGCGAATATATTGACGTGGAGTTGTGGCTTCCAGTGGAGATCAGACGAAGACTCGCCGCCGAGAAAGGGCATAGCAAGATCATATCCGCCTGGCACGACTTTTCCGGGCGATTCAAGTGGACCTCGCCACAAGCTCAGCAGATCTTTCAGGAAAGTGCGCTGTACAGCGACGTGATTAAGATGATCGCACTCGTCAGCAGCATGGAAGACAACTACGAGCTGGAGTACTTTCGATCGACAGTCCAAGGTCAATCGCACCCACCATTCTCGGGCTTGAACATGGGAGTGGCTGGTCAGCTGTCCAGGACGCTGAACAAAGTCTTCACACCAATCACTCATCCACTGATGCCACTCATCGCGGCACCTGGTCAGCTTAGCGCTGCTGAGATCAACTCAATGCTCCACTCTATGGGTCAGATGCCAGAGCTAGACATTCATGCGATTGGACGCGTGCGCACAAATGGCCACGCCATGTTCCTTGAGAAGTGTCTCAACGAGCTCAGCCTGCCTCATCGCCTAATATGTGTTGAGCAACCCCCGAGTAGTTCGTTGCAGCCATACCTCGCTAGAGCGCAATTTGGGGGTGCCTACATCAATCCTCCGGTGGGGGTCGAAAACGCAACATACCTGCCAACTCTCACTGAGTCTGCATCTGCGATTGGGCAAGTCGACACTGTTGCTGTACGACAAACCAAAAGTGGCAACACACTTGTCGCTGACAATGTCGCGTGGAAAGGCATTCGAGCGACTTTGACTCGGGATTTCGTTCCGAGCGCCTACGCTGGCCGAGCTGCGATTGTCATTGCAAACAACGAGGGTCAGGCTGCAGCTGCAATATATGCACTTACTAGCTTGGATATTGGGGCTCTGTACACCATCGGCTTCCAGTCATCAGGTCACAAGCAGCTGCAAGGTCTCGGCGACCTTGATGCCATCGAGGCGCCATTTGCGGTTATCTCGGCGTTGCCAGCGGAGCGGTCTATGGCAGCAGTACCTGTTTTGAAGCACTTTACTGCGAAGAACAGAAAGAGAGCGACGTCCGCTGGCAAGATCTTCCTGGACTTGTCCAATGGCATCAAAGGCAATGGAGACTCGGTGTCGATCGCCGAGTCACTAGGATGGGCAGCATACCCTTGTGCAGACTACGTCTCTCGCATCGTGGTAGAGGCGATTCGGGGCTTGGTGGGCGAGAATGTTCCGTGTGACTTTGTGAGGCTCGCAGCTGGGAGGGGACTATACACATGACGGCCATGCAGGGCAATAGTGACACGGCGTTGGGGGTATGGGTATGAATATGGGGTATGGGGCATGCAGGCACACTGACACAGTGTAGGGCAGAACAGTCCTTACTGCAGGCATCTCAGCCTTTCGTATGTAGTCGTTAAGCATCGTGCTTTCTTGCTCTGTGCAGCATTCCATATGGGGAAGGTCGGCTAGGTATGTTCAGTGGAAGGTTCAGCTCGGTCCGATGCACCCCGATGGCTTGTCAACGTCCCGCCCTCCACAGCGTCACTGGTCTTGCGCACTTCCAACCTTAGCCGTGTAGATGAGGCTAAACGCTGCTTTTCTTGCACACACAGAGTTCGACCAGCAAAGTTACTACTGTAGCAGCTCGTAAATCGAGCCTGTACAGTAAGGCTTTGATTAGAGCTCCCACGGCTCCGTTGTGTCAACAACCGAAATGAGCACAACTTCCACCCAGCGGCAACGAGCACGACAACACAGCATGAGCGGCTCACGAAACTCGGATCTCAGGATGCGTGTGCTACACACCAGCTACACCGACCGTGGTTGTCGCCATCTTTCTGGAACGTTGACAGATGAACCCCGGCTGTCCACGTGCCCAGTGTCCCCCGGCTAAACACAGATTGCTAGCGCATGCTCGGTTCGCCTTCGCGTTGTTGCTCCCCCTCACCAGTATATTCTTGTCCTTCCAGAAAAGTCTGTCTCGAAGCGACGCCTGCACCGTTAGACAGCCTGGCACGCAAGAGTGACCAGTCGTCTGTGCAGGCGCTGCGCTGTTCCAATCTATTGCTCCATTCTCGCCCTGCACCCCAGAACAGGCACTCACCACCGGGAGTGGAGGTGGCTTGCATGCCTCCCATCAAAGCTTGCCCATCCTGCGGACGTCTTGCCGTCCTCAGCAGCAAGAACAGGCGGTTTGTCGGATCGACCGCATGCTACCCAGATCCCGTAAGTCGCAGCATGGCTAGCACGCAGCAGCGTGTGGGTGGTAAGGTAGTATGTGCCCTGCAGATCTCCCCCGCCCTTTCGTGCCCGTGATCTGTAAACTTGGGGTTGAACCTAGTGCGAATGGTCGCAGTATGGCGTACCGGCTCCACAAGCGAAGCGACAGACACGATGGACCTATCCTGCTTTAACCTTCAAGCTTGCCCTCTTGTTGCTCCTTGATCTTTTCTGGCTTGCTCGGCACACGTTATGCTTCTTGCTCCTCTACATCTTGGGAATGGAATACCGATGACATGAGCATGACCATGGCAATTGCACAACAGAACAGTGTAGACATGGCGACCATTGCGAGGCCAATCGAACGCCTGCCGGTCAGGAAGTCGAATGGCGATCAGAAAGAGGCGATGAATTGCAAGAGCTGCCGGAAGCGAAAGGTTTGTTTTTCGATTTTGAAAAGGTCGGCTTTGGGCACACGCTGACCTCAGCCAGATCAAGTGCAATCGCTCTACACCAAGTTGCGAAGCATGCCAGGTCTTCAACTGTCCTTGCATTTATGGTATGGCACTCAATCGCGCGTCAACCCCGCGAGAGCTGACAATTCGAAGACGCCATACCAAAGAAACGAGGGCCCAAGACCGACGTGTTGGAGGCCTTACTCAAGCGCGTTAATGGACTTGAGAAACGTCTGAAAGATGAGCAGAAAGCCGACTCCACACAGGACGCGACTTCCACCAGTCCGCAAAGCGACAAGCAGATTTCTGAGAAGGGCGAGGAGGCAGAAGTGGCGAGGACTTCACCTGGTGTGCACGACTTCGACTTCGCCGAGCTGAGGCCAGTCAGATCAGCACCGATGCCCATTGAGCCAGCACCACCAGCGCCACCAGCTCGGGAAGCAATGGCGTTTACAGATGCCTTGCTCGATACCTATTTCGCCCGACTGCACAACAAACCATATTACATCCTCGATGAGACAGCCACACGACAGCGCCTCCGCGACGGGAGGCTTCCTGTGTTCCTCATCAACGCGATACACGCAGTGGCGATACGATATGTGCCTCATCTATGTGGTGGCCACAGCGGAGCCGTCCGCTCAAGTCAGGACTATGTGCATCGGGCACGAGCACAAATCGACGTGGACGAGCCCAATATTGACAACCTGCAGGCACTGTTGCTCCTCGCAATGGCCAACTTCCAGAACGGCCGAGGCAAGAGGTGCTACATGGTCCTCACACACGCCGTCAGCATGGCGTTTGCACTAAATCTTCACCGCGAATTGCCAGCAGAGCTCCGGATTGCGTCCTCGGAGCGAGAAGGCCGCAGAAAGCTATTCTGGACATGCTATCTAATGGATCGCTTCACAGTCAGCGGCTCGAAGCGACCCTCACTCATTGCCGACGAATCCATCTACCTGAGACTGCCGGCTTGGCGACCCCAAGGATCTCAGGTCCTCGTGGACGGCAATTTCTTCCCAAGCGCGGGACAGGGCCTGGGTGTCTCCAATGCTGCCCAAGGTAGTGGTGCTATGCTCATTGAAATTGTCCGCGTGCTCGGTATCACCAATCGCTACCTTGCCGCTGGCGGTGTAAAGGGTGATTCACACTTCCCTTGGCATGCACAGTCGACTTTGTCCAGGATTCGATCCGACTTGGATTATTGGGCTGCAGCTACGCAGGACATCTTTACATCTATCGATACCTTGTTTGGATCACATGACAGCTCGACTCTTGTTTTGAGCAAGCTAATCTACCACCTTGTACACTGTCTGATCTACCGGCCATTCCTACCCATTGACCTGGCAGAGCTCTCTGGAACAGGTCAACATCAGTCATGGCAGATCGAAGCAACAAACCTGTGCTTCATGCATGCCAATGCCATAGCTGAGCTGGTTGAGATAGGCAAGAATACTGCCCTCCTCGACTGGCCGTCCTTTGTCGGCTATGCAGTCTGCACAGCAGGCACGATCCACGTTCATGGTGTTCACTACTTGTCGTATCGGGAGGGAGATGCCTTCAGCCACAGCGCAGAGTTCTTACATCGAGCTATGCTACAGCTCACTGAACTGCGATCTACTTGGGCGGGCGTGCAACACCAACGGGATACTTTGCAAGCAGTCTATGCCAGCCATGCACAGCTTGTAAAATCCTTGGCGAGCAGCCCGATGCGCTTCTCTCCGGTCTTCCAAATGGAGGACTTCTTCGACAGATACCCTGGATGCTACATCGATGGGGCCCATGTCAGCTTCTCCGACATCATCATTGACACTGGCATGAACGAAGGGATGCTTCGAGAGCCCAACAATCTGTGGAGTCCGGAGGCATGTCTGCCTGCAGTGCAGACTCAGCCCGCACCTCAGAATAATGGCCCCATCCGGAAGCCAAAGAAGCGAAGAGCGACAGCACCCAACCTGCCATACCCAACACCACCAAAGCAAGCTATGTTGACACAACCAAATCAACAACAACCCGCATTGCAGAGTGTGCCCGAGCTTGCAGTCATCGACGAACAGCCCGTTGGCAACGAGACAGACGAGGTACACGAGCAGCAGAACCCTATGCTCTTCGACGGAGAGACGTTCCCGCCCAACCTGACCTTCAGCCCCATACCATCCGCGATCAGCATGCCGAATCCAATAGGCTTTGATCCGTATCAAGGTCGTGTGCTTGACCAGACAACTCCAGGCAGCTTCAATGGGAGCGCTGAATCGGCTCATACAGAAGTCGAAAGCGATCCTTTCTTGAGCTTGTTGGAGCAGTTGGCAGAGAATGATGCGACGACTGCGTTTGGAGGTCATGGAGACTTTGACTTCTACATGGGTGTTCAGACATGATATGAACTAAGGCTAAAAAGCATTATTAATGCAGCATAAGATGCGAGCATCTGCTGCTTGAAAGCGTGCAAATCCGCTGTAGCACCATTGCACTTCTCAATCAGCATTTTTGAGCGTTCCTAGTTGATACCCACCATAGTGCTGGCTTCTTCTCTCAAAGGAGACCAGGAATTATAGCCTTTCGCTTGCCGATTCTCTCTTTTCCGAACTTGTCCACGTACCACCTGTGCCCACTCAATGCTCTTGGCAACATCGTAGAGATCTCGTTGAAGAGGAATGTTCGAGCGGGAACACAGTCGAGTCCACCAATCATCCAGAAGCCTGCCCATTCGAACCATTCGCACAGGTAGTGTGGGTATAGGATGAAGTGGAACAAACCATTCTTCGGGATCATGTAGAGTTTATCAGTTCCTGCAACTGGTTTTCCATCTTTCTCCGCTTGCGCTTTCTGTCTTCTGGCAGCTGCTCGGCGGATTTCTCGCAAATCGTCGTCGTGAAAAATGTTGCCGAGAAAACTCCAGCCCCAGATCACGAGCCCGATTTCGATCATGTACAATCTTCCAGCCCAGTCCCAAACTGTCGTGGGACCGTATCCAGCGAGCCAACCTCCGAGTGAAAGACCATTGATTGTTTGCCAAATGAATGCACTGACCATTACGAAAGGGTGAATTGGAGACATGGAGGGGTTGAGCCAGAGGGGAGAGAGAATTGCTCGGTAGATGTAATGGATCGAGTACAATCCGATCATTGTCCAATTCGCCCAAGGAAGTCCTTCAGTCAAGCCGAGCTTCGAAGGCAGGACCCAGGCGCAGTAGTTGACGATTGTGATGCCTGGGAGCTCCATGATGAGCCAGGCCCATTTTCCTGGGAGGTTCCATTTGGAGTCTACTGAGGTTTTGCCTTGAGGGTAGTAGTCGATGAACCATTGGGTTGCTGTGAACTGTGGAGGTTTTCTATTAGTTTTCTGAAGGAGAATATGTGAGGGATTTGAGATGTTGGGTTCTACTGACCAGTGGGAAGAACTGCCAGCCCCACACGATCAATTCCCAGTTCTCCTTTGAGGGAGGCAGGATCCCGGGTATGAGCTCCATTGTCGGCAACAGCGACGCGAGGAAGCTGCAATGCGTCTCTGGAATAGCGCTTACACGCAGAATGGTGGTTTGTCAGTCGCGAATGGTTGTTGGAACAAGAGAAACAAGCAATGCCGTCGTCATGGAGCTTCATCGGCACGTCGCGGATATAGCGTAACCTTAACTTGGAACGCGAAATCCCGTGACTGCGCGTTTCAATTCCCTGGAGATTGGGGCTTCAACACTTGACAAGGAGCATCGGCCAAGATCTGACATCTGGCATGTTTCGCCCACAGCGACCGCCCATTGTTTCTCCCTTTCTTTCACACGTAATGCGACTGCAATATGGCGGCCAAGTCGTTCAGGATTCGGGAGTACGATGACGCGGACAATGTCGTTGCCACGTATGTTCAGAGTCTCGGCAGCGAGAAAGAGAGTCGGGTTGATGTGATTGTATGTTCATTGTACACTCTGCGGAATGCAGGTGAGGCTAATGGCGATGTAGCGACCTGGAAATGCTGCGTCCATCACCTCGCTATGGAGCAAGACGCTTGATGTCTTTCTGCCTGTTGGCTTTCCTCACAGTGTCACAGATGATTATCTTGAGTGAGTGACCACCAGCCGCGAGATATACAGGAGAGAAGTGCTGATCCAACTCAGGTATCAGATCTATGTGAGGAAACTGGGTCACGGAATAAGACCATTGCAATTCTGACGTCGGGACAGGACTCACTACAAGCCTTCTCCAGCAGCATCGCTGCTATGCTCTCCTCTCGAGCTGTTCTCGAAGGTGTTGGAGTAGGAGACGCGACTGCCAATGCCACAACTGCCCTCCTGCTCTCCATTCTCCAAGACTCAGTGGGCCGCATCACCACGATCCTCTTCGCACACCGCTTCGGACTGTCCCTTGAGCCCGAGTGCAAGATGTATCGTCTCCTGGCAGATATCCTCAACGATGCCGGTTTCATTCTGGACTGCCTGTCTCCGATATTCCCAAAGCCGACCCGAGTCATGATCTTGAGCACCAGCAGTATCCTTCGCTCGCTGTGTGGCGTTGCAGCTGGGAGTGCCAAAGCAAGCTTGAGTGCTCACTTTGCCAAGCAAGGAAATCTGGGAGAATTGAACGCCAAGGACTCAAGTCAGGAGACAGTCATTTCCCTCGCGGGAATGCTGTTCGGTAGCTGGGTGATCACTTGGATCACGACACCCTTTGCTACGTGGACCGCGTTGATCTTGTTGCTTTCGATTCATCTCGAGACCAACAGACGGGCTGTGTGTGCCGTCAAAATGCACACCTTGAATCGACAGAGAGCCTCTTTGGTTTATCGTCATCTTCGCAAAGGCCATGTACCTACCCCAACTGAAGTGGCGTCCAGCGAGCGTATCTTCGAGCGGGATGGCGTGTTGAGAGATAAAGATGATCGTGTTGTTGGCCACTGTTTCATTGGGGCACCACTTTCCAGACTGTTGGCCGCCATTGGAGAGCAACAAGCCACAACCAAAGCTGTGAAAGTGGACGAAAAGAAGCTGAGCGACATTCTGGCATTGTACGAAAACGACCGATATATCCTATGGCTCGACAGATCGTCTCGACCAGGGCAAGTGAATATCTTCATCGTGCTGAAGAAACAGGCAGATGCAAAGGCTCTCATTGTTGCTTGGTGGCAGGCACTTGCTTTGGCGGAAGACGTTTCGACCGCTGGAAAGTTGAGTGAAGGAGACATCTCCGAACAATGCAAGCTCTTCGCGAAGGCGCGTGGGGAAGCCAATGCCCTCTGGAACAAGTATTCTGAGAAGCTGGAAGCTTTGGAGTGGGATTTGTCTTCAGCTCCTATGGAGACTGTAGCTGCTACTCGTGTGGAGATGGAAGAAGACTAACGTCGAATTCCTGTTCAGCTGCGGCAGCAGGGAAGCTGTGCGTATATCCACACTGATAGAATTTACTTCAAAGCAATGACTTTTGTTAGAAACGCTGTCGTGCGGTTGCTGATGCCTAGGTGAAACGCGAACGCTGCAAAATGTAGACGGTCTTTGTTCGCAATCATGATGGACTGACCTGCTCACGCACCTGTGACCGGTGGGAGAAAAATAGAAAAGAGGTGATGCCTGTTAGTAGTGAGACAGCAGCTTGAACGAGATGATTAGCCATGTCTTCATCGCGGGTCACCACGGCGACTCACCTAATGTGCAGGCTGTGTAGTAGTAGCCGAAGGCGTCTGTTATTGCAGCACACAGTACTGGTCCAATCAAGAGACCAACGTTGAAGGAGATTTCGGTGAGGGAGAACATGCGACTGCTTCCGCCTCCAGGACCAAACATGTAGGGATCTTGAGCTTTGAGTTCGTAGAGCAGCGCTTCGAAAAGTCAGTCCAGCAACACTGATATATATGTCCACATTACTCACATGTCAATTGGAATGCACCAGCTCCACGCATCAAGGACATGGTGAGACCGATTCCGACGATCGTCGCCACGAAAGCTCTTTCTCCAGTAGCCCCGTCTCCGACACCTAGAAAGTTGGACTTGTCAGGTACTCCAGTGAACCAGAGTAGCGGAGCGGTAATGACCCAACCAATAGAAGTCGGCCAACGAAGTCCAATGCGATCTCGAAGCCAACCGATGAGTGGTGCTGTCAGCATGGCTGGGATCTGCAAACCAAGGAACAATGAGCCTGTTGAAGCAGGACCCCAGCCGAAAATGTCTCGAAGATGCAGCGGAAGTGTTGCATCAAAGGCAGACATGATCACTCCGAAAGCCACAACGTTGCACATAGCTGCCCATGCCCCGCTATACCTTAATATCACACTGTAAAAATTGCGCGCGGGCTTTTCGGCAATCTCCTCATCTGCTGTTGAGGTTGCTTGGAGCAAAGGTGAATCTTCGCCCTGGACGGACTCCTGTGTCGGAGTCGCTGATCCAGATACATCTGGTCTCGCCTTCTCCTCTGGCCTGACATCGACCATTGCCAATCGAGCCACAAGATCGATGAACAGAAGACCCAATGGTACAGACCAGGCAGCCCAATACCCAAGCCATTCTAACAGCACTCCAGACACCGCGGGTCCGGTGATGATTCCGCCCGTAACGAAGCTATTTGCCAAGCCAAGTATCTTACCAGTGTGCTTCGTGCCCGCGGATTCCGCGAGCATAGCAAAAGCAATAATCCAAGCTCCAGTGCCAGCAATACCTTGAAGGATCCGGCCTGCGTAGACAAGCCACATCGAGATCGTGGAAGCAACGAGTAATGTGCCAATCGTGCAGCCCAAAAGAGAAATCAGAAGCGGGCCTTTCCGACTTGTGGTCTGATCTGCTAGATGGCCAATTATGGGGGCTGCTGGGATCGATATGAGGCCAAGAATGACGAGAAGCTCCGCGGTAAAGCGTTGCGTGTAGGCGGGATCAAGCCGAAGTCGCTGTTCAAGCATATAGGGGAGGATGGGCACGACAAATGCATAGAGGAAGTTCTCTTCGTAGCTTTCGTTAGTGTAACCTCGGGCCCCACGCTGCGTGCCACAAACCTGTGAATAATCCCAATGTTGAGGTGAAGATGAGCAATGTTTGGGAGGTTCGCCATGAGCGGCTAGGTGATGCCGACATGGTGGAGAAAATGCAAGCTGGTCAAGGAAGCTGACGAGCTTGAAGAATGATGCCGCAGAAGTGCATATAGAGAGACAGAAGGAGCTCTCGAAATGGCGGTTAAAGACTGCATACCTCTCGGCCCGGGCGGCAGATAGCTGGCTGTCATAAGGCGTGCTAAATGTGCTCCAGTGAGTCACTTTGGAACATCTGAGCTTAGTTACAGGAATACAATGCTGAGCTGATCTATGATCGGCGTGACTGTGCCTCTGTGTTAGCTGCAGCGCTCTTATGCGTCCATCGTGACACGGAATGGAAGTTTGATGGGGTAGAAGAGAGAGCTCGGAGAGCTCAAGAGAGAGAGGACGTGTGCAACGGGCCGAATTCCGAACTCCGCATGTGTGAGCATTGGGGTCGTTGTTGCAACGCTCAAGACACGATCGCTTTGTCATTTCCTTGAGCCGTTAGTGTATCGCATCAGCCAGAGTGCACCTTTGATTCTGGCTACCGTGCTGAAATCGGACAAGAACTCACAAAGCCACATTTGGTGACGGCAGTCTTGGCCTGCCTCGCTGGCAACTGGTGTCGCTTGGAAATATGACCAGACATGCGGACAGCGTTTGCTGTACAGTTCAGACCTGAAATGGGTAGCATTCGGAGTTTGAAACCACTACTGGAATCGTCCCATGTCATCAAGGCCTCCAGCAGCGAAGAGGCCGAACGGCACTGCTGGTCTCGAAACTGACAGCAGAGGTGGGCCAATATCTTGTATGCCGTGGCAGACACCTGCGCAATCGGTTTCCTCTCAAGGCATTGTGAACATCGGTGCAGTCTCCTGCAAGACGCTGCGGCTGTGATCTCTTGTTCGTATCCCACAGCTTCAAGGAAGGCAGCGACGAAGTCCGTTACCGAGAGTCCACGTGAGAGTCCACCCGGATTGCGTGCCATTCGTATTGAACAAGGGTGGAATACTGGTCGGGGCTAGGAGGATCGCGTGTGGCGGAGTTCATCGACACGACTTTGCGGCATTTCGTCGAAAGCTCCGTCTGGCAGCTATAGCGTGGGCTTGGAGCGAGATCTCGTGGCCGAGGCAGACGGCGATATCAACGGCAAAGGCTGACCTGGAGATGGAAGGTTGTGGTAAAGGTGAAACCAACAAGAACTGTAAATGTGATTGTGGCTCTGTTGTTGTTTGTGGAGACTCCGCGGCCACGAAAATGCCGACTTTCGCCGGGAGCGGAAGGTCTGGCGGAAGGAGGACTTCACGATCCTCATGCAGATCCCCAAACCAAATCAATGTCAGGCTATCGACACCATTAATTATCGTGGGACAAGTATCGCAATTACTGTGATGCTTTACACATCAGCATACTGACGAACAGTAAGTCAACGACAGGTCGCCGCCGAGGAAATGTACGGACCTTCTCGAAGGCTGCCGAAAGCCTGTCTCAGACCCTCGCCGGGATGACCCCTCGCGACACCGCCCTCCAAGCGGTCTGCTGCAGCTGCTGGTATAGCACGGCGCCTGATCTCTCCGACTACTAAGCTGACGGCGCGACACGGCAACATCGGAGGGTCTGGCCTTCGGAGGCGCAGGTCTAAAGATACGCAAAAGAAGGCCAGAGCCATGCGAACCGCCAAGTATGCGGTGCCTTTGAGCGCCGGACAAAGGAAGCCTCACTCTTCTTCTGCGTCGGGTAATAAACTCGTGCCCTCCTGCGAGAAGTGAGAGGGGAAGGCTACTGGGATTTGTTTCGATTGACCTGTTCTGTTTACTGCTAATGCTCGTTGCTTGAGCTTATCTCGTGTGGAAGATAAGTTGGGAAAGAGTGAGGCGTGCACGACGATATAAAGAGCAAGGCTAGCTGTTGCAGAAGAAGGAAACCCCTCCTTTGGCATACGAGCCACACATCTTCAAGAGCTCAAGCACCGATCCACGAGATCCCAGCCTACACGATCTGCAACTCACTCGATCGAGCAACACACCCGACGGGACGCGACAACAATGTGCTCCTACTCTTTCCTCTACTACTACTGCGGCTGCGACGTCTTCATGATCGACGATAGCGTGGAATACTGCGGCAACAGATACCTGAATGGCTACTCAGTCGAGATCTGGAGCGCCGACATGTGCAAAGACAGAGTGGTCAAGTGCAATGGAAGGAGTAGATGGTATTGTTCCGAATGCAGCGAGGATCATACACTAGAATATGAGCTGGAGGAATAGAGGAAAAGAGCCCATTTGAGGTGGTGCTGATGGGATCATCTGGTCTTTGGTGTTAGCGAGCGAATGTGCGGATACCACTTTGCGGTTCGGGAGTTATTTGGACATGGCGATAAGCGATGGAGTTTTCGATGGGGTTGCGTGAGATTGGGTCTTGATCTTGGGAGGTCTCTTAGCATAATGTTCACTATGGAAACTGTCCTTTCCACCGTCTGCTGCTCCCAGAGAGAAGCGTGCAGCCCTCTGTTGGCCGTTCGGCCATTCCTTCATTGATGTCCTTGTTGCCCTGTGGTATTCTTAAAGTGAAAGAAGGATCCCAGCCCGCACGCAAATCTCTCACCACGACCCTCTTTCTATGTCATTCGATGTGGGTCGTGGGAGTTCCACAATCCAGTCATATTCGAATGCTTCACGAATGACCATTGATGCTCAACGCCCAACGCCTTGTCCAACGCCGCCAGCTTTCCAGAAAGGTACCATACTCATCACGCTGTCCCCACGCAACTTTCTCTCCCAAACCAACACGAGCCATCCTCTGCAACTTAGATCCACTCCCCATTCGAGCTAGATGCAATCAGCATCCTCTTTGAAGACTCCAAGCACTTCAAGATCTGGGCCCATCCCAACCCCTGTTGCTTCAGAACCTCGACCATCTCCTTCATCTCGCCCACCACGATGCGAAAAGCTCTCTTGCCTGGAAATCTCCTGCTGCTCGGTCCATGCGCCACCCTCCTCGAATGAATCGCCTCCAGCCATATCATGAGATTCTGCCATGCGAGGTCCGCGGAGGTGGGAATGTACAGTTTGAACCAGACTGATAAACGGCCGCGCATGACGGGTTCGGCGCGGACCCAGCGCATGTAGGCTGAGGCGTTGAGGTCGTACATGTCAAAGCGGAAGTGGTTCTCGTGGTAGTATATTGCTAGGGCCTCTTGTCGTGCCTGGCGGTTGGCGTACAGTATCCCGGGTTCTGGAGGTGGTTGGATCATGGTGGTGGTGATATGGATTCTGTCGGTTGATACGAGCGCGTAGCGATAGATTTCATTCCGTAATTCAGCGGGTAGCTCGAAGAAGAGACACTCGCCGGTCGGTTCTTTGGGACGTTCTGTCTCTTCTGTGAGAGGGACAACCTCGAGTGTGGCCGCGGGCGTGTCTGGATGGGAGGCTCCTTCGTTGGACTCCCGTGAGTCGTTGCCATCGCGGACCGGCACTGGAAAATTCGTTGTACCTGGGTCGCACATAGGTCCCGTTCGCAGTGCGGCGGTATTCGGGCCAAGTTCGAGTGTTGGCGAACCAGTTGGGATGATATCTGCCGTGGCGTTGATACAGTCAGGGACGCACAGACTGTTGCCTAGCATGGTGATGAGTTGTGAGCTGTGGCAGATGAGGTGATTGATGAGCTTCGCGGGCAGATGTAGAAGAGTGCACGGCGAAGTCTTGTCCGCCTGCAACGGCCAGTTGTACGTTACACGAAGGTGCTGTTCACTTCTGCGACCACGTGCTTCTGGCGGGCTCGACTCGATCTGGGCCATCATGGCATCTTCGGTGACGTCGTCAAGTCAGTCCCACGGGAAAGTCTTTGAGACGAGAGGGTCGTTATGACAGATCGGGTGTCAATTTTGCTTCTGCTACACCAGTACAGTTCGCAATAACGCGGTATGCCGACCAGGCAGTCCACTGAAAGGAGCGGTCGGCGAGTAGCTGGCAGTGGATCGACTATAGGTTGCGACTCAGCTCGCCGGCGCCTTGTCGTCGGTTCATATTGAATATCCGTAGTCGAGATCGGACCACTGAGGACGTCAAGCATTTGCACATCCATCCGAGTTCCAACGGCCATGCCTTCCTCAAACTCTGTTCTTTCCTGACACAACGGCCTCAGCGCGAGGAGCTGAACGACGAAGTGCAAGGACGTTGCGAAACCAGAGGAAACAACGGGCCCGCGAGGGGCCAACGTTCCTTCCTCACTCGGTAATCCGCTCCGTGCTCCCGGCATCTGCATCGCCATGCTGAACCTTTTCACGAACACTCATCGCTCTTCGTCTCGCATCAACGTACATCATCATCTCAGTATAGGTCCTCGGCACGACCTTGACATCTTTGTCTACCAAGAAAGTGTAGTTGAACTGTCCCGTTGGCTTCGCCACGCCGTGTTCGACATCTCTGACCTTGGAATCCACTCGCACTTGTACACGAGTCTTTGCGTTCTGAGCTCGGCCTTCTGTCGTCTGTTGTTCATCGGATTGTCCTGATATGAGAGGCGGATCCGTGTAGACGACTGTAGCTGTGAGATATAAAACGCTTCCCACTGGTACAGGATTCTGGAAAGTGGAGGGATCAAGGGATACGAAAGTCGGTCGTGTGTGGGCGAAACTGGCAGCGCAGCAGAACGCGATCTCAAAGGTCTGCTTGAGCAGAAAGCCACCGAAGATCATGAAATGATGCCTGTTTCTGTACTGTGGCTGCATGATGCTGGCGGTCCTGAGCTGAGTCGCATCCATGGCAATCACATTTGAAGGCATTCGCATTGAGTCTGCGGGGTCGTGATATTGCAACTGTCGCTGCCAAATGGCATGAATCAGATCGCTCTCCTCATCGTTCGGCGTCTGCTTGAGCAAGGAATGTTTCGCCAGTTCTTTGCGACGCTGTCCGTTCTTCTCTCCCTCTTCGAACAGTCGCCTTTCTTCTTCAGTATCGGTGCGTACGGCGGCTATATTCACTGGCTTCTTTGTAGCAGGATCCAAAGAAACCATAGTACATTGGCAGGTCATCATAACATATTCGGGCTTCGGCTTCTGACCTTTGGGTGGAGCTTTGGCGACTTGCAATGTGATCTCCATACTGCTTCGGCCTGCAGCATACGTGACCTAATGTTACAAGCTTAGCGGTCATCCGTGATGCGTGCTACGGGATGACAAACCTGTCCGCTGTATTCAAGATCGCAGACTTCGGTAAGCGGGTGCTCGATCGTAATTCGGTCGAAGGCTGCAGTCACAGTAGTGACAGCATCACCTGTGTGCTTATATGCCACTACACCGGCAAGAGCATCCAAATCCATCAGAATGGTTCCGATGCGAATATGGCCCGACGAATTCATGTAAGTGTCTAGCAACCATGGTTCTTGCGCAAGGGGGAGGATCTTGAACTATCAGTCTAGTTGTTGATGTGCATCTGTGTTCGCCAGCTACATACGACGCTATGATAGGAATCTGACATCTTCTTTGGTGTCAAGTCGCGATTTGCAGGAGTGCTGGGAGGCTCCGGCTGCTTTTGGCCTGCTTGTTGCTCCCGGAAGGCTTCGATCCATGGCTTTTGGACGCGCTCTCCTGTCAATGCTCTGAAGACGCCATCTGTCCGGTATTGGTGACTGGCAGAGAATTGGCGTCTGGCAGCGACTCGACATTCTCTCGTCGTAACGCTTGGTCTGGCGCGGAACAGCTGCCGCACAGGGCTGCCTCTTGATGCCATGTTTGTGAGAGATGTGACAGGATTCGGCGCGTCGTGAGTTCACATACGGGAACGATGGAGGTGGAAGTCTGTTGTTGCCAAGCACGGGAGAGTTCGGAACTCTCATTCTGGCAACCATGACTTCTGGCAGCAACGTAACGCAACTGCAACAGTCGCTCCTTCCTTCTTCGCTGCAACAAGTACTCTGAGACCAACTTGCTGGTGCTATCGACACAGCATCCAGCACATTACTGTCAGTCTGTCAGTACGAGATGCTGAATAATCGCCACATGGCAAGCGAAATGCAAGTACAATGGCCGGACGTCCTTTTGATCTCGAGCTGGGCCAGCTAGACTTGGTTTCAACAACTTCAGGTCTACGGCTACAGCTTACGAGCAAAGCGCAATTTGCTGCATCTGCGCATGATTTAGAGACACTGGCGGAGCTTGTGACCACGTGTGGCCCACTGCAACCCAAGCGGGCCTGGCTCACTTTGACACCGGGCTTCCGACTGACCATTAGGTTGCATTTTCCATCTTGTGAGCGAGGCGAAGAAGAGAGATTGGCGGAGCAGCTCGCCGAAAGACTATCAGATGACAACGTATGTTGGAAAAATCGCCAAGCGCGGGCTTAACGCTGACAGACGCCAGCTTTGGCGACAACTGCAGCTCGAGCCTAAGGCCAAAGAGGTCTCGCTCGATAGGGCGGAACACTGCATGCGAATTCGAGTTGTTCTGGACGATCGTGAAAGGGCGAAGGACGATGCGCGCTGCAATGCTCATAAGCTTGCGCAGAATGTGCCTGCTCGCGACATACAGCCGCCGCCAGGAGTCCTCAAGGCAGAGCTCAGTGCGGCCATACTGTCTATGAATTTTACGGCTTCAGAGACGTGCAAGCGGAGAAAGATCAGAGCTTCTCCGGATCACAACATGATCAAGGCAGAAAGTCCCGACGATGTCTTACCAGACGCTGCTCATCACCACGCTCTCAGACCCGGATCCTGCTCGCAAGATGCTCACTCGATGCGACGGACAAGAACGACTCCGGAGAGAAGTAAATCATGTGCAGACATGTTGCCAGCCACTCTACAAGACATACCTGAGGATGAAATGCAGAGTGGCCACGCACAATTGCTGCGTCCTGGTCTCAAACGGTGTTGGAGTACTGGAGACATGGTCCCCAATATGGACGACCAGATCGCGGCATTGCCACTCCTGTTCGATGCTGGGCTGCGATACTCGATTGCTGTACCTCTAAAATGCTCCACAAAGAATACTCTTGTCAGTGCAAGTGAGTCACTGAAGCAGCTTGCTGACGTCTGCCCTGCCGGCTTCTCGCCGGGTTTCCTGGAGGCAGTTGCTTCGCGTGCCGCATTCATGCCCACCATCAGCCATGCTTTGAGCAATGTTTGTGCTGTGAACGCTAGAAGCCAAACCTTAGGAAACAAGCTCAAAGAGGTAGCACGCCGTGACGGCTTGACCACCCGGCAGCAGAGCAATATGTCTATGATGCAGGACAGTCTGGGAAGGCACATGTGGACGTTTTTGACAGCAAACCTACAAAACTCAGACCGCGCTTTTCGTGCGCGTTTGACGATGAGCTGCGAGCAACCGAGCACACCATTTGAAATGCTCACTCTTGACGGATCAGCGTTCCGCACCCTCGGGCCTGATGAGCCAGAGGCTCGGCCGGAAGAAGCGCATTGCTGTTGCGGCGACGATGATTGCGCTTGTCTGCCCGATCTGGATCTAGACCACATGCTGGATGGGGGCTGGGACGAATTTTTGGTGGACGACCTTCCTTCGGCTTCTGAGGAAGACTCCCGCGCGGAGAGTCATGACCAAATTTCGCAAGCACGCGACGCTCGCGTGGCAAATCTCGACGATGAGGTCTTCTATGGTAGCGAGCACTTACAGGTGCTCGAGAAGGACTCTTTCCTTGGTGTCGTACCAGATGTAGTGTTTGTCGGGACGGTTTGCAAAGACGACGGAATGCTGATGGAGTCGGATTTCGATGCCGAAGAAATGTTAGCAATCTAGCGAGATGGTGTGGGACCACCTTCAGACGACCTCGGTCTTCACACGAATGCACTCAACGAACATCACCCATGAATCAGCAGACGTCGCAGGTTTGTCCCTCGCTTCGTGGTTCCTTCGACCAACTCCTGTTCTGTGGTCGGAACTTCGGAAGCATGGCGCCGCTCAGGAAGATTTCAGCCACCTCAAACTCTGGTCAACTCAACGCCATCATCAGACCAGATCCTTCATCACTACTTCCACTGCACACGGCACGGTATTACTATGACGAATGGCGTTCGCGATACAACATAACGAGCGCCATGGGACCCACCACGTCACGACAGCTTCGCGGGGCACTAGGCATTTCCAATCGCTGCCACGACCGCGTGCTGGCCTGATCACAGGCGTCCAGCAGAGCATATACTGCGTATCATGAGACTCCATCTGCAATTTCGGTGCCGATGTCGTGTCGAAGTTCGCGCGCGCAGGATCGTGACGCGACATCCGCCGTGCCCATCACCACCGCGTCTGGCGCATGCAATATTCTAGAGCCCCGGGCAAATGTTCGACCGGTCGCAGTCGTGCAACAGGCCATCCTCGTCCCAGGCGGCCTGGGTGCATGTCAGCACAGTCTTTGCGCAACGGCTTCAATTTACTTGCGTCGTTGTTCGCACGCGTCTCCGCGGTGCGCGCTGCACTTCGGACCCTTCGCTTGAAGAGGCTGTTCTCCCCGGGCTGCGACTCCATCTCCAGTCTCCACCACTCGGGATCCCTCGCCATTGTTGCAATAGCCGCCAGCGCAATGAGTGACGTGCAGCAAGGAACATGATCGACAGCTCATCGGCTCCAAAGACTGCCCTCTACCTTTCGCACGCACCAGGCGACATGGCTGCTGAAACAGCTGGCGGTGCTGACCTATTGCTAGGACTCCGGCAGCAAGCCCATTGTCTTTGTCCCTCCGCCTGCTGGCACTACTCCACGATTCGGTAATCGCTCGAAGGGCGATCCTTCGTATCGGTACGATACACGAAGCCTGCGCGACAATATGTGCGAACGTTGCACACGACGCTCGGTTCTTGACACCTTTTCGTGATTGTTGTACTGCCATTCTCAGCACTCGAGTCGTCGCTTAGCCTGTACTTCGAAAACTGCCAGCCAATAAGCACCACTGACGCTGGGTCTGCATGCATCACGCTGCAGCTGGCCAAATAACGTCCGCTTGTGTCGTGCCTACATCCGCGCTGCGGGCGATCCGATGAGCTCAACGAGCGCCACAGTACCCAGTCTCTCGGTGGCCTTGATCTGGCGGCACACACGACACTTCGGTCATGGCTGATGCTGCACACCGAGAATTCGACCCTCTGGCCACCCACTGTTTGCTCCAAAAGCCCTTCTGAATGACCGGAAGTCGCGGCTTGCTCTTGCCGCCGCTCAGGCGTCCGGTCTCTGCTGCCCATCTAAATGCTCGGCATGCCTTGCCTTGACGAGAGCACGAGAGAGAAGCGAGAGATGCAACTTCCCGTGGTCATCAACTCGCATTATCCCTGACGTTGCCGAACTGCTACGGGGTTATACGCCTATTCGGATCCCTTGCCAGCAGGACTGCGCTCCGTACCAACCAAATTTCCTGCGAAAGCGAGCCATTTACCTTGCGACTGCATACTCCTGGTTGTGCAGCTTTTCTGAGCATCAAAAGAACATTGGCCCTCTAGTCTCTCGCACGGATTCCGTTGGCCATCCACGTTGTTCGTAACCTGGAGAATCAACAAGCACCTCGCGACGACCTTGACTGCCCAAGCGCTCTATTCAGACGATGTCATGATGCTATCGTACTTGGAAGGCGCATCTTCGTCAAGCAGATAGTGAAGCTACTAGCTTGACTCACTTCTTCACTTCAGTCCTCACCTCTGGATACAGCTTCTTGGAATTGCTCGCCTGAACCTTTTATAACACATCGACATCGCCTCTGGAAACAACAATCTGTTCTTGTAATTCACAACAGACCTTGCGCTTCTCCAAAGGTTCGTCGGCAGCAAATTGGCGTTGCGATATTGCTACCGTTGTCATATGCTGAACAAGACACAGCCAGAGCATGACCGATATTCTTCCAAGCCCTACTCACGACGTATGATCAGCCATGTCATCCTACAGCACAGGTGATTCTGTGCCCAGCACTTTCGACCCCGGCATCGTAGCAGCATCCTTCTTCGCAAGTCTGACTGGATGCCTCCTCACTATCGAGATCCTTCATCGCCGAGGCACTGCCTTGGGCAACCTCAGGAGCTGGTGCGTTAACCTGCGACATGCGTGATCTGGCGATGGCGGAGAAGGCTGATGTATTGTGCAGGGCCGAGACAGTGGCATGCGCCACATCCTTCGGACTAGTCGGCATCTGGTGCATGCACTTCACAGGCAATCGCGCCATCATCCTCGGCGAAGGCGATCCTGAGTACCAGCTCGTCTACAACTCAGGTTACACTGTGCTCTCCGTGTTTCTGCCCATCATCGGACTCACTATTGCCTTCTCCGCTGCAGAGCTGCCTGCGAAACAGCAGATCCTCCACTGGACGGCGCTGGTGCTTACGGGTACCTTCGCGGGCTTGAGCATTGTCGGCATGCACTATCTCGGCAACTTCGGTGTGACCAACTACAAGTTGAACTACAGCCCTCGATATCTGGCTGCATCCATCGTCATTGCCATCGGCGACTGCCTCACAGTTCTTGCGTTATTCTACAACCTGCGCGAGAAATGGATCAGCTCCTGGTGGAAGCGCGTACTGTGTGCACTAGCTTTGGCTGGTGGAGTGTCTGCAATGCACTTTACAGCCTCTACGAGCTGCAGGTACGAATTCCTGCACAGCAATAGCGTTTCTGAGATTCGTTCGCGCGATACGCAAGTGATAGTCGCTGGTGCCATCTGTGGTGCTGCTGCAATCATGTGCATGGGTGTGCTATTCATCACACGTGCGCGAAACCGGATACTGAAGAGCAGGTCCCAGAAAGTAATGCTGGCCTGCGCAATGTTCGACCCGGACGGCAAGATATTGGTGACGACCGAAGGCGTGCTACCTGCCCGAGAGATCACCGACAAGTACCACCATCGAACATTTGATGAAGACTTCGATACGGCGCATGCGGTCTTCCAATGGATCTATCGTGTGACGCACAACTGGGCTGGAGTAAGCGAGCTGGTGCCTCGCATGAAAAGTCATCTTGCAGCGGAGAAGGAAAGCACTACGGGAGATGTTAAGGTTATCAGCTCCCATGCCAGCGCCATCTACGACGCGGAAACTTACAGCAATTACGAACTCATATTTTGCGAACGATTCTGCACCGCAGCGTCTTCACTTGCAACTTCGATGGGGTTGCCGATTGAGCAGCTTGGTGTACTATATGACAAAGTTATCGAGACAGGCACTTTGCGAGTAGAAGCGAAAGAGAAGCGCTGTGCATCCTCAGAAGACAAGACGTTGGCGGAAGTGGAGGCTGCGCTCCGTCTGAACCTTTTCGGCAAAGGTCAGCTCATGTTCATCACCCGCCAACTGACCCAGGATGAGACAGACAAGCTGCTGAATTCGGGCTACCGATTTGCGGGAAGACAGCAAGTAAGCAGGAGCATTGCGCAGGCTATGCAGGTGCCGCAACCAGCTCTAGAGGCCGACCTGGGAGACCTATGGGGCTATATTGAGAATCTGATGAATACAGAAAAGAGTGGGACGTACCTAGCGTTCTTCGCCATGGTTCCGAAACCGAACGGCAAAGGCTTTGACATTGTGGTGCGGAAGGATAACCAGGATCAGCTGCCGGATGTGCCGCTACTGACTGGCAAACCTATGCAGTGGCAGGCTGCATTTCTGGAAAAGATGGATGGCTTCCGTGTGCAACAGTGCATCCAATTCTGCGAACTTGGCGACGGGCGCCAGGAGACTCGATCGCCACCAGAACAACAGTTCGCAGTAATGGTCAACCAGGCCATGGTATCCTTGACTCAGCAGTTTCCCCCAGAGTGGAAGAATGAGGCCCGATTCTGGGCTCAACAGCTCAGCGCCCACTACTCACATCGTCTTCGAAGAGGCTCGACCATCACTACGTTGTATGCCTTTACTTGCATTGGCGACATGCATGCCTCCATCGACAAGTCCGAAGCATTATGTCGCATCCCTCGGACCTTTTTCGACACTCGCCACCGATGTTACTCTGGCTCTCCGGATCATGCCGTCCTGATGAAAGACATACATGCTGCCTTCAGTCCCCTCTTTTCACGGAAAGTGTCCAAGCCGGAACATAGCAAGCGACGCCACGGTAGACTCTCCATTGCCCTCAGCAATAGCCCCGTCAAACCGCTCAGGAAGATGCGAAGCAAATCCATGCCCATCGTTCCGGGTAAAACGCCGCCTTCCAGATGTAGTAGTGCTGCAGAAGGCCACACAAGCGATGAGGACTCTTCCTCGATGCATGAGCTCGTCGACCGCCCAGCTCATCTCGCCGGCTCGGGCTCTGCTCGAGCTATTTCTGATCGGCCGAGGACGAGGACGGGCAACTGGGGCGGGATTCTCGTCAATAGCGAGACTGTCGTCAAGACGGACAGTAAGAATGAGTTCTCGCAGGATGAGAAATTCGAAGGAACTCGTGATATGGGAATCAGAACTGCAGTGGGAACTGCGAAGCCCGAAACAACCTTTGTGGATGAGTTGGTTACGGTGACGAAGGGACGATTCTTACCTGCCTCAAGTCGGGGTTATGTGTGATGAAGAGACATGACCTCTGCGCACTGTGGATGTTTTGTGTTACTTTTTGCTTGATTCTTTCTTCTTCTACCCATCATGTCGAATACTGAGAGATACCCTATCGAAGCGATGATTCTGGTTGCTTATCTTGGCACGGAGCAGAGGGACGGGTGGGCACGTGGGATCGGTTCTGGAATTGTGTATAATACTCCGGTCAGCAAGAGGTTGAGCATTTCTCGTGTCCGCTTCCACTTTCCGGTGCGAACGGCATGCTTCGCAACGGCGGAAGTCCATCACGTATACGCTCATTTCGACTTCGTCTTCAGCTCGTTTCCATAGCCTTCTTCCTCGTTTCACCAGAACGGGTGTAAGGTTTGTGGCGGCGGCTCCCGCACGTTACCAATCCCTTTCTCTTGCATCACTACTTCATCCTCTGACTCCATCACCTCGACGACTCGGACAACATCACACATACGCATGGACTAGCGCCTCCCATTATCAGTGCACCCGCCGTGCCGTCAAAGCTCCATCAGCTTCCGATGTGCGAAGAGAGCTTGGAGCGAGACGCGCGCTCCGCGGCCTGGACTCTGCCGCAGATCCCACGCGCTGGACCTCCCGACACGACCTGCACCACAACGCGGCCGGTGATTTCTTCTTCACAGCAATCGACGGCCTTTTCCAAGCTGCATGACAAGACTGTGGTCTAGACCGAGAGTCAATGCCAGCGCCGTTGTTCGCGTGCTGTGGCCAAGCACGTAGTGTCGGGAAAAGTGCGACCACGCATACATAAGATGAGATTACTATTCCTCAATCACGTGGCTGAAGGTCTACACATCTGATCTGGACGCGGAGGAGTTGGTCGAGACGTTTGTGAAGCTAGGAGGCATACCGGGCATCCGCCAGCAACAGCCCCTTCCAGACTCATATCCTGGTCCGCCAAGCCAAAGGCCTCACTCGCGGTAGTTTAGCCGCACACCGGCCATCGGTTCTCACGCTCCACTGAACGAGGGCAGCGTGAAGCGAAAATTCGCCTGCTCAAATTGCTGTAAGAATGCCTGTAGTCGTCACTGCTGGCAAACTCGAGCAGACTGCCGGACAAGCATCCCCCAATGCCTCACCATTTTGATCCCGGAAGAGATCGGATACTCGTAAGCAACGGTCGCCATGCGATTGGCTGGAACAGGCACCGGTAGCTGACGAGGTGGAGCACTGTTCAGGATCTCATCTTGTCACCCAGGTTGTATGCAAAAACAAAAACAGAAACCTCGCACGAGATGTCGGTCGCTGATCAATGTTCTCGCACACTATTGACCGCATTCCCAGATACGTTCCAGTCCACAAATACCATGTCTCACCTTTAGCGTTTATCAGCCACGCCTGTGCCATGCGACACAGGCATGGCAATTTCTTCGCCAACGGTGGCATCACCTGTCACAACATCTGAAGAAATACTTCACTCGTATTGGTGAACTCCGGATGGAAGCCGAACTATAGTCCGATAATGGTAGGCATGAACTAGCTTTGCTCGGACACGACGAATGGGAAAGAGGCCCCTATTTCCAGCACTTCCGCATCTCTGGACAGACCCTAGTACGCTAAATAATAGGTTTTGACTAGTCTTGCGGACGTCTGACTGACACGAGAAGCCGCAATGAGCTGCGCACACAAAACGGTGACATGACCATGCGCGAAACTCTAGGCTGTCGTGTACACGAGGCGCAACGGCGAAGATCTTGACTGGAATTGGACGCAGGTGAAGACCACGGATCGGCAACGAAAACGTCGAAGGCTTTTGAGCTATTCGGAGCGCGAAACTACGGCCAGGCCGCCAGACCATCGGATGATCAACAACCAGCAGGTGCAACATGCCTGAGATAACCAGCCTGTCTAGTTCCCGTCTGGTCCTGTAGTGCTCAAACTACAGCCCGAATTGGAGATCTAAAGAGCGAACACCTTGCTGCGCCCATTGTCCTGCCCCGTGGCAGTCCATGTTAAGCGTGATTGCTGCGCTAGAGCCGCTGCGCTCCTAGTCGTGCTGGGCGCATACCTGACAGTGCTCGGATCACGACAACAACTCAGGGATGGCAGCACGCACGTTTTATAAGAGCGCTGCTCGTCCTCACGACAGACTTCACGATACCCACCCCACCGACCTAGTCACTCTTTTACTTGCTGCGGTGTCAACTGCCTTACATTCTTTTTAAACCCAATAATTACGACAGAACTTTCGTTTTAACCTAATAATCACTTCACGTCTTCACGATGCAGATCAAGGTCCTTGTTGCTGCTATGGCAGCTGCGGCAGCCGCCGCTCCAGCTGTGTCGCGCGACCTCGCTCGCCGCGACTCCCCAGCTTCTTATGGTGCTGCTCCTCCAGCACCAAAGACATACACTCCATCCAAGCCAGAGGAGAACACTCCTACTAGCCCTAAGAAGGAGGACCCACCGGCATACGTTCCAGTGACCACCTCTGGATCTTGCAAGGCTCCTAAGCCTAGCACTCCATCGAGCCCATCTTACGGCCCAGGTGGTGATAAGCCATCTGGTGACAAGCCTTCCGGCGACAAGCCCTCCGGACCATCGACTTATGGCCCAGGTGCTGACAAGCCCTCCGGCGACAAGCCAACTGGTGATAAGCCATCTGGAGACAAGCCATCTGGCCCATCCTACGGCCCAGGTGGTAACACTCCATCTGGCAACACCCCATCTGGCAACACCCCCTCGGGTAACACGCCATCGGGCAACACGCCATCGGGCAACACGCCATCGGGCAACACGCCATCGGGCAACACGCCATCGGGCAACACGCCTTCCGGTAACACGCCATCTGGCAACACTCCATCTGGAAACACCCCAAGCGGAAACACCCCAAGCGGAAACACCCCAAGCGGAAACACACCATCTGGCACCACGCCTTCTGGCAACACTCCTTCTGGCACAACCCCATCTGGCAACCGACCAAGCACCACGACTCCAGCTACCACTCCTAACTCATGCGGCGGTGCTGGCTCCGACAGTGGACTTGATCTCGGACTCAGCTTGGACTTGGGACTCAGCCTTGGTGCAGGCACACCAGACAACATCCTCGACTTGGCTGCTAAGTTGAACGTTAACTTGGTAAGCGAGCGATGTCGAAACCATCCAGAAAACGTGAACCATGTACTAACCTCGAGCCTCTAGGACGCCAACGTGAACGTCGGTGCCGAGATCGCCGCCGCTGTTGGCGCTAACGTGGACCTGAACGCTCAAGTCGATGTCGACGTTGTGCTTAAGGCCCTCCTGGACCTCGCCATCAAGGTTGACGCTTCTGCTCAGCTCCAGGCCACCATCGAGGCTGCTATTGGCGCTGGTGTTCAGGTCGACCTCTCTGTCCTCATCAACGCTGTCATTGTATGTCATTCCTGAGCTCTGCCTTTCTGATCTGTGACTAACCTCTTCTCAGGACGTTTCCCTCTCTGTTGGCATTGATCTCGACGTGGATGTGGAGCTCAACGCCGCTGTTCTTGCCCTGAAGGCTAAGGTTGAGGCTGATCTGGACTTGGACTTGGATGTCAACGTCCAGGTTGCTGCTGCTGTAAGACTTTTCACTCGCCCTCTGTCTGCCGAACACAAACTAATCAATACTTTCCATTATAGGTCAACGTCCTCGTTGCTGCTGCTGTCCAGGCCGGTGCCTCCGTTGACGTTACCGCTGCCATCAACGCCGCTGTCGGTGTCTGCGCACAGGTCAACCTGGAGGTCCTTGTCAACGCCATTGTCAAGGCTGCCATCTCTGCTTAAATGTCAGTTTTGTCTTGCAAGACTTTTAGCGATGGCGAGGAGGATGGATGATTTTGATGCGCTTTGGCAATGCAGTATGCAGGAGTCGATGTCGGCATCGCGAATGATAGATGGTGGACAAATGGAAGGCTGTTTGAAGCTCTGTCCTAGGAAGATATCCAATCTATGTGATTATTATGTTATTCAACGTCTTCCTGTTCTCACCTTGGTGCTGCGCGGCACTCCCAACTGGTTGGAACCCTCCTGGTTGGTGAGCATGCATGCCTTGAACGTGAGAATGCCTTGTAGCCTTGGGATATGACGGCACACTAGTTGCTAGCCTGAGAGGTTATATCGACCTTCGTTCTACAATTAAGCTCAGGAGCATATGATATGTTCGATTGCGGAGAATACACGAGTTGCGTGGCCATCAAAATGAGAATCAAGATTAAGTTGACGCGCAGTACACCTGTCTCCTTCCAGACGCTCCTTGAGTGACATTGAGATCTTGGACGTGTAATAGGTTTAGGCGTGACGGGGAGGAACAGTTTATCTCCAATGAGAAATAGGTAGCTGAACTGCAGCTCGGTTTTACTCTCATTGCCATTGTAGAGAGGAAGTAGTCAGAAAACAATCGAGACACGGCTCGTCTGCTCCGGCAGGAAGCAGCTGTGCCGCATGTTGTGTTCACATTCATTGTCATTGCAGAGTGACTGGAACCGGAGACAAAGCTAGCAGAAGGATGTCTCCAGCAGAAGGAAGTAACTAAACTGCATGTAGGACTTGTATTCAGTGACTCTGCAGAGCGAACTTGAAGCAGAGAAAAGTGGGAACACATGTTGGGTCGTATAGAAAGAAGTGGCTGAACTGCATGTCGTGTTTGCGACCATTGGCTTCGCGGAGTCGAGATCATCGGAGAAATGGCGGGCGCATGGATACCAGAGCTCGATCAGAGTATCGAATTTGGATGTTGGTGCCCTACATGTGATCGTCATTGCACGATGCAGAAGCGTCGCATCATGCTACATTGTTCCTTCCAAGATTTTCACCGTCTTCAGAAGGCGCAGCCTGAGCTGGAGACAGCAGTATACAGTCAAAGCCTCAGTAGACCTCGAGGCCAAGAGCGACCTGTATCGCAGCGCTGATCTAAGGCCATCCGCCTCACATCAAGTAGCTCGCTCTGAGTGTAATACGGTGTTGGGTGTCTCATCTTCATAGGACCAGAGAACGCATGGTACCAAAGGTTCGAAACCACAAGTACTGTTCATAAGTATTCTTTCTGGATGTTCTCTTTTGAAGATCGGGGTGCCAAGAATACAGATGCCTGATCGTGGTATGATGACGAGGCTGTGTCTCTTGGCTGTCCAACCACGAGGCGGGCCGACATGGTATAGGTCATAGCACACAGTATAGCGATTAGGGTTCTTGACGAACGGGCAGTTGTAGTCGAATGAACGTTGTTTCAACTGCGGTACCCATGCTCGAAATGTAGCATGCAGAACTGGGTACCATAGACAATGGGCCGTCGTCTCCAGGTTTTCGAACAACCTCGATTACTCGAGCCTGCGTATGTCAGTCGGTAAAGCAGCATAAAATGTTTGTCTTTCAAATTGACCATTTGATGTGCCATCCAATAGGAATAATACCAGGTCTTCAAGTGAACAGCCAGGCACTTTCTGGCATGGCCTTCAGCGAGTACATGAATGGTTCAGCCGTGGAGAACAAAATCCAGTAGTTCCAGAAACTCCTTGCGTCTGTCGTCATTGCCATATAAAGTCCGCAGATGGCTTGTCCAGTTAATATGCATGGAGACTTTGTTCCCGGGACGCAGTGTCCAGTGGTTCGGGGCACGGAATCAAGCTTTCCAGAGTCGAGTAGGGCATAGGTATGCATTTCCTGCTCCGCCTACTAGTGCTTAGTGATGACGAGAACACTGTGCGTGATTTTGGGGCTCGGATGGGATTCCCCGGAAACGTCACAGATCCATCAGTGATCTGGGACGCTGTCTTTGGGCCATGCATATCTCAACCCGTGGAAGAGAAGGGCTTTTCGTTCATGTTGGCGTATGATAGATGTTAGAAAGCATGCAGCTATGGCAGGGTCCAAAAATATGGCGCGCAGATTACCGAGAATTGAGGGTGCTCCGATCGACACACGAACTGCAGCCAGTGCTTAGGACATAGCGCGTGTGCTCGCTTGGTCAGCCTTCTGGCCTCGTAGCCTCGTACATACACGAGGCGTTGCACCTTTCCTGTGTTTGCCGGGGAGCGCTCTTGGGTGAGTGAGATGATGTCTGGCCAGCATGTTCCTGTATTGGAATATACGAGTTCCAGGCCAAAGACATGTGTGAATCTCTGTTATTCGTGAATGGGCCTACGTTCTGTCTCGTTGGGACTGATCGCAAAGGGAATCCTCGACTTCGTGATGAGTGATGGGGCCGACGTAAACCTGCAGCCTGATGAGCGTACATGGTGAACTACGGCAACGGCAGGAGCTTTGCAAACCGCGTCCATGTCCCCAGGAACATGAACATAATGTGCTTCGTATCGGTTCACAAGCTTCCTGAAGCCACATAGGGCACTTTATGCAGACGATGAGGCAATCTTCAACGTGTTTCGGAATCTCCACAGGATATGCAAGAGGAGCGTGGCCACGCAAGCTAATACCGCTTAGCTCTATAGCGGGTGCAGCGCGTGGAGGATGAATTTGCAGGTGTGGATCGTGGCGAACAAAGGGTGAAGTTCTATCCGTGCACAAATTGTGCATAAACTCGTGCCGCCAAGGTGTCCCGTGGATGGCCCGGCCCTCCGCAAGGGGGTGCGCCACTTCACTTCTCTAGCTCTGCCCAGAAATCGCATCGGAACCGAAACGAAGCAGCAATACCTGATGCACTGGGACACCGCAAGCACTTCAATGCTCTCCGGAGACGGTCACCGCATAATTGCACCAACAGGCACGTACGACGGTGGTTGTGCTACCAGCAATGTCAAAAATGGGCGTTTCATGCAGGTGCACGAGCATTCGGGCCCTATTCCACGAGCAGACATTGCCGATCTTGGCATCTAAGTGCATTCTTTCCGACCAATCAGGCCTAGACTTCCGCTCTATCGGTTTTGTGCATCTAGCTCGCTATGACGCCAATCCACCCGGCATTCGGAACGCTGTTTGTTATGCATGGAGTGGCTGATCACACAATAAAAGCACTTCCTCCCTCGATAGCTTTGCGATGGCACGGAAAACGACATTCAAGGCTCCCACTTTCACTTCTACTTCCATCGGAGCCCCCACATTCTGCGCAATACCTGTGCCCATAGTGAGCGCAAGGTAGACACTAAGGCCCGGTGAGGCAGCAGAGCGCGTGGGCGCGTTACCCGAAAGCACCATGGCTTTCGTGGGCAATGTCTTTCACAACTACGACTCAACGGCCCAACGATCTGGGGTCCCAGATGCGTCGGGATTAGCCTTCCACCGACGAGGGAGCGTTCCTCATGAAGAAGCTGAAGAAGTCACATCCGGCGGAATGTTGAACAGACGAAGATCATCAGCAGCTCGAGCTGAGCGGCCAGAAGTCCACCGAAATCCGAGTGCGGCCCTTCACGACCTCGAAAAGGGCGATGCAGTGGAACCATACGAGGACTCCACGCCGGAGCGCAAAGGCGAATCAGATTCAGAATCCCAGGGTTCCGCCGACAAGAAAATAAACAGGCTCGCTCGAACGATCACAAACTGGAGCCAAGTGCCATCAAATCCTTTCGAAGCCGAGAAAGATTCCGAGCTGGATCCGCAGTCATCGAACTTTCGCGCGAGATCATGGATGAAGAGTGTCCTCAAAATGAGCAAGGAGGAGGGAGGCAAAGAACGAACTGGCGGAGTCGCGTTTCGTGGTCTCAGTGCACACGGTTGGGGCTCAGGCACAGATTATCAAAAGAATGTCACAAACGTGCTACTAGAGGGAGTCGGAATGGTCAAGTCGCTGCTTGGGCTGGCGAAGCCGAACCGAATCGACATCCTCCGCGACTTTGAAGGTCTAGTGGAGAGTGGAGAGATGCTCGTCGTCCTCGGCCCACCTGGTTCTGGCTGCTCGACGTTCTTGAAGACAATGACCGGAGAGGTTCACGGCTTCGAAGTGGATTCTCAATCATACCTGAACTACCAGGGTGTACCAGCGAAGGAGATGCACAAATACTTCCGTGGTGAAGCTATCTATACCGCAGAGGTGGATGTGCACTTTCCTATGCTCACTGTCGGAGACACTCTCTATTTCGCTGCCAGGGCCCGAGCTCCGCGGGAGACACCAGGAGGCGTCAGCAAGCATGCTTGGGCTGAACATCTTCGCGATGTGGTGATGGCCGCCTTCGGTATCAGCCATACCATCAATACTCGCGTTGGAAACGACTTCATTCGCGGCGTCTCAGGTGGTGAGAGGAAGCGTGTCTCCATCGCGGAGGCTGTCCTGAGTGGTGCACCACTGCAGGCCTGGGACAACTCCACTCGTGGTCTGGACTCCGCCAACGCGATCGAGTTCTGTAAGACTGTACGTCTAAGTGCGGAGCTTGCAGGCTGCGCTGCTATGGTAGCCATCTACCAGGCACCTCAGTCTGCCTACGATCAGTTCGACAAAGCAATCGTGCTCTACGAAGGGCGGCAGATCTTCTTTGGACGCACTACCGAAGCACGAGCTTACTTTGAGAACATTGGATTCCAGTGCCCCGATCGCCAGACTACAGCCGATTTCCTGACATCTATGACATCTGCTCAGGAGCGTGTTGTCCGCCCTGGATGGGAGAAGAGAGTTCCAAGGACGCCGGATGAGTTCGCTGAGGTATGGAAGAACAGTCCTGAGCGAGCGCAGTTGCTCAAAGACATCGATGCCTACGACAAGCGCTTCCCATTCAAAGGAGAGGCCTATCAACAATTCGTGGACAGCCGCAAGCAACAACAAGCCAAGGGTCAGCGCATCAAGTCGCCTTTCACACTATCGTACACACAGCAAGTCCAGTTGTGTCTCTGGCGTGGCTTCCGTCGATTGACAGGTGATCCTGAACTCACCTTCACCCAACTCTTCGGAAACTTCATCATGGCTCTCATCCTCGGTTCCGTCTTCTACAACATGTCTTACGACACGAACTCGTTCTTTTCACGCGGTGCAGTCCTGTTCTTCGCCGTCTTGATCAACGCTTTCGGCTCGGCTCTGGAAATTCTGACTCTCTATGCACAACGTCCAATCGTGGAGAAGCATGATCGCTATGCCTTCTACCACCCTTCTGCGGAAGCATGGGCCTCGATGCTTACGGATATGCCGTACAAGTTCATCAACGCCTTCACCTTCAACATTCCACTGTACTTTATGGTGAACCTGAAGCGAGAGGCGGGCGCGTTCTTCTTCTTCCTTCTGGTATCCTTCCTCACGACTGTGACGATGAGTATGCTGTTCCGAACGATTGGATCTGTGTCTCGGACGCTGTCTCAGGCCATGGCTCCCGCTGCGGTCATCATGCTGGCCATCGTCATTTTCACTGGTTTCGCGATTCCGACAGATTACATGCTGGGATGGTGCAGGTGGATCAACTACATCGATCCTGTTGCTTACACATTCGAGTCACTCATGGTCAACGAATTTGCCGGAACGGAATACGCATGTTCAGCTTTCGTTCCAGCAACTTATGGCAGTCTACAGGACGGCTCTCGAGTTTGCTCATCTGTTGGCTCGGAAGCTGGCCTCGATGTTGTTCAGGGTACCGTATACCTGGAGTCCGCCTTCGCGTACTACCCCTCACACAAGTGGAGGAATGTCGGAATTATCATCGCGTTTGGTATTGGTCTCATGGGCGTGTACTTGACTGCCGTTGAATTCATCCAGGCGAAGAAGTCCAAGGGCGAAGTTCTCGTCTTCCAGCGAGGACACATTCCCGCTGCGCTCAAGGAGAAGGTCGCCGATGAGGAGAGCGTGCCCGCTGGGCGTGACGCCAATGCTCTGACCCAAACTGCCAGCTACACCGAGGCAACCGACATCATCCAAAAGCAAACAGCGATCTTCTCATGGAAAAACGTTTGCTACGACATCAAAATCAAAGGTCAAGATCGTCGCATCCTGGACCACGTTGATGGTTGGGTCAAGCCTGGCACTCTGACTGCCCTCATGGGTGTATCTGGTGCCGGTAAGACTACGCTTCTTGATGTGCTTGCCACTCGTGTCACAATGGGTGTCATCAGTGGTGACATGCTGGTCGATGGAAGGCAACGTGACTCTTCTTTCCAGCGCAAGACCGGTTACGTTCAGCAACAAGATCTGCATTTGTCTACTACGACTGTGCGCGAGGCGCTTGAATTTAGTGCACTGCTGCGTCAGCCAAGGTCAACACCACGTTCAGAGAAGATCGCCTATGTGGACGAAGTCATCAAGCTCCTCGACATGCAAGAATACGCTGACGCTGTTGTCGGTGTTCCTGGCGAAGGTCTCAACGTGGAACAACGCAAGCGTCTTACTATCGGTGTGGAACTCGCAGCAAAGCCACAACTGCTTCTTTTCCTTGATGAGCCTACTTCCGGACTTGACTCTCAGACATCCTGGGCTATTTGCGATTTGATGGAGAAACTCAAGAACTCTGGTCAGGCCATCCTGTGCACCATCCACCAGCCTTCAGCTATGTTGTTCCAGCGCTTTGATCGACTTCTCTTCCTCGCAAAGGGAGGCCGCACTGTCTACTTCGGCGAGGTCGGCACCAACTCCAACATCCTTTCCAACTACTTTGAGCGCAACGGTGCTAAGCCTTGTCCAAAGGACGCGAACCCTGCCGAATGGATGTTGGAAGTCATTGGCGCGGCCCCAGGTTCTTACACCGAGATTGATTGGCATCAAGTCTGGCGAGACAGTCCAGAGTATGAGCAAACACACAAGGAACTGGAGAACATCCGCATCACTCGATCTTCACAACCAACCGAAGCTGCTCCAGGTGCCAATGACCAGGACAGCTATCGGGAGTTCGCCGCACCGTTTGGTCAACAGACCTTTGAAGTGACCAAGCGTGTGTTTGCTCAATACTGGCGCACACCCTCTTACATCTGGTCCAAGACTGCACTGTGCGTCGGTGCAGCGTTGTTCGTTGGTTTCATCTTCTTCAAGGCACCGCTTACCCAACAAGGTCTGACGAACCAAATGTTCTCGATTTTCATGATCTTCACTGTTTTCGGACAGCTGGTCTCGCAGATTATGCCTCACTTCGTCACTCAACGAGCTCTCTACGAGGTTCGTGAGCGTCCTTCAAAGACCTACAGCTGGCAGTCGTTTATGATCGCCAACATCGTCGTCGAACTTCCTTGGAACTCGCTGATGGCTGTCCTGATGTATTTCTGCTACTACTATCCCGTTGGGTTGTACGGCAATGCTGGAGGCGAAGTCGCTGCTCGAGGATTTACCTTCTTCTTGTTCATGTGGCAGTTCCTGCTCTTCACTTCGACTTTCACGACCATGGTCATCGCTGGAATGAGCTCTGCTGAGACTGGAGGCAATATCGCCAACTTGATGTTCTCCCTCTGCTTGATCTTCTGTGGTGTCCTTGCAGGACCTGATGTCCTACCTGGCTTCTGGATCTTCATGTACCGCGTGTCTCCGTTCACCTACCTGGTCAGCGGTCTGCTTTCTACCGGTATTGCGAACACCAACGTGCAATGCGCTTCGAACGAATTCCTTCGATTTAACGTGGGAGAAGGCTTCAGCAACTGCGGCGATTACCTCCAACAGTACATGAACGATACATTCAACGTCGGATACCTCCGGGATCCTTCTTCGACCTCACAATGCGAATACTGCACATACAGCGACTCGAATACCTTCTTGACAGGCGTCAGCATCAGCTACGGCGACAGATGGCGAAACTTTGGCATTCTGTGGGTGTACATCATCTTCAACACTGCCGCTGCTGTCTTCCTGTACTGGTTGGCGAGAGTACCAAAGCAATCCAGAAAGGCCCGCAAGGAGGCCGAGGAAGCGAAGCAGCAGCAGCTACAGCAGCAGCAAACCTCGCAGGTCGCGGAAGAGAAGGCTGCTTAATTTGATGTGATGATGAAGTTTATTTTGGTTCTGGTAGCTTTTTGAGCGCTGTACAATTTCACCATAGAGACCTCCAGGAATGGTCTAGATAGATGCATAGCATGCAAAATGCGGCTTTAATTGCTCAAAAATCAATCTCAAGACTCATGTCCAGCAGACCATTGAGCCTACTTTCGCGACTGATGTTGTGCTCTACTTCGTGACTGCGAAGTACGAACTCCTGATAGACTTCACGTGCTCTTCACGAGGAAACAGCCTTCAACGCCCACGTGTCAAAGCGTGCCCTAAGATCCGGATGACCATCGCCTCGTGTTCCTCGTAAGTCATTCATGCACGGCTCAGATAGGCAGCAAAGCCACCTACACAATCTGCTGCACGCCAAGGCACGAGCGGGAAAGGATGCGTGCATAACTCTCTGATGGAACGTATGTGATCCGCCGGCGCCTCAGCCGCCTACTTCCGCAACTCGGCAATTGTTGCAGGACCCACCATGGTGTAAGTATCCGCATCTTCCAACTTCCGTTCCAGACCCGGTGCAATTGTGAAAGCTACGATTGTTTCACGAGGTGGTTCTGATGGTGGATTTTGCGAGAAGGTCAGTTCACGCCGGTGATAGATTTGCGAGCCCGGGAGATGTTTGAGGAGTCTGTACTTGCCCTTGGAAATGTCGATGAGGCCTCTGAGTATGCTGGCTTTGACGCAGATCCCTTGCATGGTGTCGATGGATGATGACAATTTGCTGTGCATTTCAGCATGCGAATTGGGTGAGGTGTTGTGGACGGCCAAGTGCTCAGCTATCAAGGCATGAAGTTCATGAGCGAGGACTTTGGCATGTGGCTGTACTACAGTGGTCAAGGTGTTGGACCTGTAGAAATGCTCGATGGCCTCTTTTCGTGGATACTGCTCGGTGTACTTCGTGACAGAAGCCAACAGAGTATCCTCAGGACTCATTGGGACAGACGATTCGGAGTCGCTTCCAGGGAGAAAGTGCTGGCTTTCCAGGACTCTGAGGTTGGGGAATGTCCAAAAGACAGCTTGCACGAACGCAGATGTTTTGATCTCGCCGTATTTGACCAGGTGGTCGTATGCTAGCCTCCAATCTGCGGAATTGAAGATGTAAGCGTAGATGCTTTCGAGAGACATCGACGGCGAGCTGTTCAGCTTCAGGTTCAGAGCAGGTGGACAGAGATTCTTGGAAAGCTCGGCGATTGTTCTTGTCAATTTTTCGATGTCCTCCCACAGCCGAAGGGCATTCAGTTTTTCCGGGTCGAGGACCATTTGATTCTCTAGAGAAGACCTTGAATCGCTGTCCAAGAATTGAACGAACTTGCGTTTCTTTCCTGCTGAGGTAGGCACGGGTTCGTAGACGATGTCGGGCGACCCTGCGGAATGAGTATCGTCATGCTGGTCTGGCTGGGAGTCGATTCGACGATGCTTTGGACGCTCGAATGCAACTTCGCTTGCTCTGTCTTGAGTCCACGTCGGACTTGAGTCATCATTCTTGTGTGTTGATTGGGCATTTGGCAAACCCTCCATGAGAACGTTCTCCCGGTCGTTTGCCTTGGAACCAGATGCGAGCTGTTCCGCTGTCTTGATGGAAGCTGCAGTGCCCACTCTGCCTGCAGCTGGTATCGGGTCATCTTTCAAAGCATCTGCCTCATCTTGAAGCTGTAAAGCACCGGTGTCGTCAAGAAACATGTACCCGATAACGATAATATACTCGCCAGTGAGCATGGCGCTGCCAAGTTGGAAGAAGCGATCCAGCGCACGGCGGCCTGCCAGAACCTTGTACTCGTCCTTCTTCGCATCACGTACAGCATATGTGATGGCCTCGTGCAGAGTGTGTTCGTTGTGATAAGCGCCGATCTCCTGGGTGCCGGTATAAGGAAACTTCCCACTGCTTGCCAGGGGCTTGAGCCAATTCAGTCGATCCTCTTTGGTGGTCAGAGTCCCGAGTTGTGCATCAACTAGTCGGAGGATGGTTCGCATGGCCCTCCTGTTAGAGGGTCCCGTCTTGTTCTTTGATTTTCGTGGCATGTCTGATGCATCGACAAGACTGTGAAGACACGGTGAGTTAATGAGTGCACTTTCGATGTGGAAGGCATGAGGATCAATTGTTTGAGACATGTTTGTTAGGGTTTCAGATTCTGTTGCATCAATGAATGAATCGGATGCAGATGCATTGTTCTGGAACTTTCATGCTGAGCTCATGCTTCCCGTACTTACTTTTCCATCTCTGGCCTGCAATATTTGACTCTCCATTTCGACACGATTTCCTCCGACCCATCAGTGTCCAACTTGACGATGCCAGGTCTTTGCATGAACAAGACAATCTGAGCATCTTTTGCAGCAGGTTCCAGACTTCCATCGTAATCATTGATCAACCTGGAGTAGCTGATGACCCGTAGCTCAGTTTTCGTCTCCTCCATTGCCATTCGAGCCTTGAACAAGAAAGCCAGCTTGCACGCTCGGCGTAAAGCTTTAGTAAACTGCAGTCGCCAGTTCTGTGACTTCCCTGGTATCTCGGCCAGATTCAGATGTTGCCTCAGCACAGCCATGAGCTTACTTGCAGTCTCCTCGGTGTGGAAACCCAGCGTGTCATCAACAAAGTCGGAATTCGTGAACTGAGCTTCTGAGCCTCGTCGGAGCAGGCTATGATAAGTGATACTCTCGCCACTTAATGCATCCTGCAAGTAATTCTGCGCCTTTCCCATCAGGACGTAGACAGCATCGTCCAACTGTTCTCTCTCCATGATTTCAGGGACCAGGAAATGCCAAATGAGACACCGTAGCAGATTAGCTGCACTGAAGCGCACGCCAGACATGCCTTTGTATGGGTCCTCAGCAGAAATGGCACTGTCCGTTACTGCGCGGAAATGTTTCCCAAAGAGGGTGATGTAAAGGCTTTTAAGCGTCTGTCCTGGCTCATCGGCGAGACGCGCAACACGATCTGCTCCACCATTGTGAAATAAAAGATCCAACGCATCTTGAAGGCAGCTGTCGACTTTGGCGATCGCCTGTGCCAAGTCTAGCCCCAGTAGATTCTCATCTGGCATGTCGACATGTTCCACCTCTTGCAGTGCGTCCGAGCTGATTTGGAGTCCAGCATCTGCTTCGCTCTCTTGATCAAGCGCACTCTCTCGTCTGTTCTCGAAGTCGGAAATTCCGCTATCCTCGCTGCGACTCACAGAAGTGCGCTCTGACACCAAAGGACGATTATTTTTTCCGAGGAGGCGCTGGCCAGATGCTCCATGATCGATTATGTCATTCACTGCGCTATAAGGTTCAGGTCGTACCTTAGGTAACTGATGTAGTGATTGCGAGGGTGCGCGATTGGAATCTGGAGCAGCAGTTGGTCGTGTCTTGAGCCTTTTGCGGTTTTCAGCAATTTCATGTTCCTGTTCCTCGAGCATCTCAGCGCGGCGCTTTCGTTTGCCCAAGCTATCATTCCCAGCAGTTTGCAATGACTGCAATCCCAATCGCGGTCGTTGGATCTTCCCGATAGCCGGAGGATCGGTCAGATTGGAAGGCTCCAGTTCTTCGCCGCCTGTCGCTGCAGCTTTCTTACCGCGAGCTGCTTGTTGGGTGGCTTGCGAAGGTTCGATTGTCGGAAAGTATTTCGATTGTACGTCGGTCGTTTTCGAACGTGGCTTCGCTGGCGGTTGATAATATTGCCCCTGCTCATGCTCGTTGAAAGCTATTCCGCCGAGCACGCTTTGCACCGCACTCGTGCCCTCAACCGTTTGTTGTCGCGATCTTGCCTTCAGTTGCGCCTTCTCTACCGAGCCCTTTTCGTTTGTGCCTTGCTTAGCTCTTGCCTTGCGAGGAGGGCGCTCGTGAGTAGTCTGTGGGCGTGTTCTGGAGTCGTCGGCTGGCGGTGGAGATTCACTCTCGCCTTGAGAGACCTGACCGTGCGCGTTTTGACGTGCGTTGGCATCTGTTCTTCTCTGCGTCGCAAGCTCCGCGCGAAAGTCGTCGGAAAAGAGGTTGCTACCGTGCAGGAAAAACGAGTTCCAAGCCTCTTTCTTGTCGAGATTCTGATAGCTTGCTGCCCTTCTCGTCTTGTCGGAAAGCACTCTTCCTATCGCGCCCAGCAGTGTCTTCTCGTCGTGTGGCCAAGGATTATTAGCGTCCCACCCCGCCGCGACATGGAGCAAGTCCTTGTCCTTGATCAAAGTATGCAGCCTAGATTCGAGAGCATCCTGATTGGAGCCATCCTTCTCTCGGTCGACAAACGACGCAACGTGAGCCATTGCTCGCAGATCGAGCTCTGCTCGCTTTTGCTGTTGCGCTTTGCTCAGCCCCATGGTCGTTCACAAAAGCTGCGGTGGAATAGATTTGGAGCAGTCCTAACCTTCGACAACCCAGCCAGGATGTTATCAGCAACATATGAACAAAGATTCAGCAAACATGGAGCCTTCGCGTCTCGTTGTGCGTAATCTGGAACTTACCCTCACAGGCTGACCTCAACGCGCACTGAGCACTTAGCATAGTCCGCTGTAGGAACAGTTCCCACCGCTGCTGCTCGTTTAAAATGTTTACCTGAGTGCAGTAGAACGTGCTTGATACTTTCTTATCCGGTCTGGCTCGGCAAGCCCGTTACTGGGTTCCATCGGCCGATGTGCTCTCTGCTCGATGTATTTCCGAGCATCTTTGCAGCAGCTGCAGCAGAAACAGTATGACGGGCGATGCGCCCAACGAGACTGCGCTGTAGGTCAATCTGAACATTGGCATCTTAGGTCACCGGGATGTTTGTGGGTCGTTGCAACCATTGAAACTCTTCAGGACCATCTGCATGCCCAGGTTCAGGCATGATAGTGCTTTCATGCTACGAATTGTGGCGTGGCAGATCCCTGGGAGGCACAGGGCTGCATCCTGTGTTGAATGCCTCATCTGTGACTTGCATTCTGGGCGTCTGTGGCTTGAAAATTGTGCAGAACATTCCGGTGCGTGATGATTGCATCTCGCGCGAACTGCCACCGGTCGTCGGATCCAAATCTAAACAGAATGGCAAGGCCAATAATAACCAGCGACCGATCCCGGAGACGTGTAAGGAGGAGCGGCGCGAAGTGGGATGGCTAAGCATCAGGCAGCAGATCCTGTGTGCAACTTTGACTCTTGATGGGCCCCAAATGGTGCGAGTCTCGACACAAGGCGAGACATTCTCGCAGATGGTACTATGGTAGAACCGCGGAAGACCCGGCCGCGTGTATGCAGCTCCAGTCGATTCGCCTGGCTTCGTACGCGCGGAGAAGCATGCAATCTGATGCGATGAGTGGCATTCTTGTGCGGCTGAAGTTGAGAGACATGGTTACGAGCGTTGGGACCTTTCGATGTTGTGAAGTTGACAGGAGCAGTCTTCGAAGGAAGACGATGCTGGTGTCAGTCTTGGCGTGAGCCTCAGGCTGCACTCATCTCATCTCGAGATTTCGCGGATGAACTGCTAACAGATGGTGCCACATGCTGAGGCTACACCTCTGCCGCCGATGCCAGCCTCTGGAGTCCTTCCTGGGCATGATGTACTTCACGCATAGTCCAGATGTCCGAATCCTCTGCTTCGTGGCCGGATCTCTGAGGTTCACCTATCGCAAGAGTCCACAGTCGCGGTCGTGGCCTTCTCGTCACTGCTTGGGCGCACGCAGTCTTGCGCCGAATGTGCAGATGCATGGCAGAATTGCGCTCCTTCAAGCTGGTCCATTGGACAGCCATACACGGCCGGCCAAATCTCGTCAGTAGCAAAGTCAGAGGAACATTCTTCACCACCACGATACGTCGACGTCTCAAGTGGCTCGGGCATCATATCTCGCATAGCCTTAGTCGGTCCACACAGCTTCTGCTAAAACAACCAAGCAACAGCGGCTTCGCGTGGCTGATATTCGGATGCAGCCGACGTGGCTTGGTTGTTTAGCCCAGACTATGTGGATCGACCGAACACTGTGGAACGTCTTCATCTGGACCTCCATTAGCAAGCAGCGGAGATGCTCCGTTGTCTGAATCTCCCAGAACGAACGTTTGCGATGCGACCGCGGAAACACGGTAATTGTCGGGCTCCACATCCGGGCCAATGAGCCACAGCTCTGATGTCGCGATCGAGTTAATGCGTCGTACATCACAACGATTGAGGCAGCTGCTAGGCTGTAATGGCGAGCCACTAGAAGCACACGAGCCGCAACACCGTCTGTCGCACGCAAGTTGGCTGGCCTCGCTGACGAATACACCGTGACGCCCGACCTGGCGCCAGAGACCAAGCAGGTGCCAATTCATATAAGATCGCATGGCGAGATTGTTGCGATGGAGGAATCACCGCTGCATCCTGACTGATCAGCTTCTACTACCATCATGAAGGCATTCGCTCTCTCCGCAGCTCTCGGCGCTGTTGCTCTGTGCGAAGCCGCATACAACACGGTCGCTGTTGACACGCGATCGCTTGACGACATCTACGCTGCCGCCCGCAAGGAAGAAGGCACCCTCCAAGTATTCTGGGGCGGAGATGCTGGAAGCCAAGGCGACAGTGTTCGTCAAGCTTGGGCAGATCGCTTCCCAGATGTCAAGCTCAACTTGACTGTGGATCTTTCCAAGTACCACGACAACCGCATCGATCGTGCTCACTTGGAAGGCCTGCACGTGGCAGACGTCGCCGTCCTTCAAACCCTTCACGATTTCCGCAGGTGGAAGAACGAGGGAAAGCTGCTAGACTACAAGCCTGCCACTTTCGAGGACATCTTGCCAGGAGAGAAAGATGCCGACGGTGCCTGGTTCTCAGTGCGCATAAGTGAGTTGTCTCCACTCGCCATATATTTTCACTCCGCTGATATCAAACCACAAAGGCAGCTTTGGAACCTTCCTCTACGATACTACGAAGCTTAACGCATCAGACGTGCCATCTTCCTACGCCGAACTCACGGACAAGAAATACAAGGGAAAGCTGGTGATCACCTACCCCAATGACGACGACGCTATTGCGTACCTCTTCTCACTCATCGTCGGCCGCTATGGCTTCCAGTGGCTGTACGACTTGGCGGAGAACGATGTGCAATGGGTTCGCGGCACCGGTAGCCCATCGGCCATACTGAGCGCCAGCCACAACACGACTTCGTCCCGCGCGCTATCCTTCACCTCATACAACAGCGGAGCCACCTTTTTTGCTACAAAGTCGCCTGAAGCACCTGAACAGATAATGTCATGGGCTCAATCCGCTGCTATCATTGCCAGTACTCCAAGGCCGGAATCGGCGAAGCTTTTCCTGTCTTACCTTACGAGCTTTGAGCAGCAAAACGCAACCGCGGCTTCGGGAAGACCGACCATATTGACCAACATCAATGAGCAGTACGGTCTCTCTCCCGACAGCAACATCACTCAGGTGTCTGGATTTCGAGTGTTTGAGCAAGATCGCAACACGGTGGAGTGGTGGAAGAACCTGTTCGAGGAAGTGCTTGGGAGTGCACAGGGCAAGGGCCCGTTGGAGGTTTACCCAAACCCGTGAAGGTGAACGAATAAGACACGAGAGGACTGCGTGATGAGTGGTCACATGTTGCATCTTGTACGAATACCTGTATTGCTCGACAGGTCAGCAGCGCCAAGCGTTTCGGCTGCACTTTCTGCTTTCATTCAAGCGCCATGTAGTACCAGAACATCACACGTTATCTTGCGATCAGTATAGAAGGAGCTACGGGTCTTTGGCTTCGACTACATGCACATGCACCTGGTCAACTCCGTACCGGCGCTACGGAGATCGTCGAACACCGCTCATAACTAGAACTGTCTTCGTCCCTCTGAATCTGTGTCACAACCTCCACTTCACCTTCCCCACACTCCACAAGACTTCTCAAACACCCTCGCCACCATGACCGGAGTCCCAGCCTCAATCATCGCGCAACTCGTACGAGATGCTCAACAAGACCCTCAACTCCCCCGCGCAAACCCCACAGAAGCCTTCTGGCAACTACCTCCCTCCCCACTCTCTGACCACCAATCCCAAGACCTGCCATCCAAGACAACCTACGCAATCATCGGCTCCGGCATAACAGCCTGCAGCGTAGCCAAAAATCTCTTCGAAAACCTCCCAGCCGATTCAAAATCTCACATCACAATCCTCGAAGCCCGCACCCTCTGCAGCGGCGCCACAGGCCGTAATGGCGGACACTTAGTCTCCCCATTCCCAGAAGAATTTAGTATCTTCGAGAAATATGCCGGAAAAGAAGCCACGACGAAAATTGCAAGATTTGCGAATCGGACGTTGGAATCTATGCATCGGTTGGCGGAGGAAGGAGATGAGGAGTTGAGGAGGGTGGCGGAGGTGAGGAGGGTGAGGTCTGTTTGTGCGTATTATGATGAGGGGGTGTTTGAGGAGACGAAGAAGTCTATGAGGAGGTATGAGGAGTGTTTGCCGGAGGAGAAGGGGGATGCGGAGTTTTATGGTGCGGAGGAGGCGAGGGCGGTGAGTTGATTTTCTTGTCCTGGTTTTTGTGGTTTTGCACAGGGAAGGTATGCTGATGAATGTGTTGCAGAAATGGAATTTCAGGAACGCAGTCGGAGTCATCGTCAACCGAGCTGGAGCTTTCTGGCCTTATAGGCTTGTCACTGGACTTTTTGAGCGCATGCTGGAGAAGTATCCTGGTCGCTTTGCTATCGAGACGAATACACCTGTGACTGGAGTTGGATATGACGCATCAACAGACCAAGAATATCCTTACAGCGTACAAACCAGCCGAGGAGTGATTCGAACTTCAAAAGTGATCTACTGCAGCAACGGTTTTACAGGTCACCTACTTCCAAAGATGCGAGGAAAGATCTGGCCATTGCGAGGAACCATGTCAGCTCAAGTCGCTGGTCCAGAGTTCCCAAATGAAGGAGATTCAAAGTCATGGTCGACGTTTGATCAGCCAAAGTATGATCCCAAGACTGGACAATTCTCGTATGGGCTGTACTATATCACGCAGAATGCAAAGACAGGAGACATTTTTATCGGAGGCGAGAAACAATACCCGAGTGAGATACTCAACAGCGACGACACAGTCATCAGCAGCGTTTCGAAAGATGCTCTGGTCAACGTTTTGCCAAAGATCTTCGACAAAGGTTGGCCCGAAGGACAAGCTCCAGAGGTGAGGAAATGTTGGTCTGGAGTCATGGGCTTTACTGTCGATGCAGTCCCGTGGGTTGGCGAAATTCCCGAGAGCATCACAGGCCGACTGGCTGGAGGTGAATACATTGCTGCTGGCTTCAACGGTTACGGCATGCCGCTCTGCTGGGGATGTGGTGAAGCTGTAGCCAAGATGCTACTTGGTAGGAAGGACGAAGTCATGCAATGGCTGCCGGAGAACTTCCTCATCAGCGACGCGAGACTCAGATCACCTTACAGTATGACAGAAGCTGGGATTTACACTATGCTGATGCAAGAGCCTTCCTTGACAGCAATGGCGAGGATAGGGCTGAAGAATGTTGCGAGCAGGTTGTTTGGGAAAGTTCTGGTATAGGTGCGCTTGAAATTCGGAATCAGACACAGAGTACCAGCGACGAGCACATAGATCGTGCCTGCCAGGACGGCGAGCCCGTGACTGCTTCCGCCGTTGATTTGCTTCACTTCACTTTGCTCAACTCTAAATTGAGCGCATACACAGCCACAATTTCAACTTCGCGCGTGGATGTCAACAACAACAACAACAACAACAACAATACACAAAACCAAGCACACACATCGCCAACTTAACATAACAAAGCTCCATGGTGTCGTCGCCATTGCCTGCGTCATCCATGTACTCGCCAGCGTGATAACCGCCACGCCTTCAGACGACGCCGCGGCCGGTCCGCGAGACCAGCTCAACGATGTTCGCGCGATCGTGGCAGAAACATGCCCGAGGAACGCATGCTCTGACTATGAGACGGCTCTGGTAGGCGCCTCGCCCGGATCTCGCAGCTTTGGCCTGGACGCCGTTAAGCTTGAGGAGGCACTTCATGTGGCTGGTCCAGCAAAGCGAGAGTCGCCGAACTGGGACCGCTATGGTCCTCCTGCTCCACAGGTTCCGATTAGGTTGGTCGAACGCCCAAAGGTTTCCAGCAAGCTTCTGAAGGACATCGATGGTGCTCATGAAGAGTGTTCTCAGTCCGAAGATTTGGGTGATCTGTCTGGGTGCGCCTGCACAGTGAATTCTTCGTTGCGCTGCTGGAGGCGTGGTTTATCCTTACTGACATCGCCTCAGGACCATCTCGCATATGCCATCGCCATGGTTTTGTCCTCATATTTCCGCGAGAAACGATGCGTGGAGCGTTGCGTCTTCACGCTTTTCCAGTCTCAATTCAAACGTATGCATAAGGTGTTGTGGGACGTTGCCGCGACGACATACACTCTCACGGAGGCTGTGAAGGGCCACAATCCAGGCGACGCTCCGATACAGCTCGTTCAGTGCACAAGTCCGGGTAGTGCTGGTTGCTACAATATCTTCTATTCCAACGTCGCTGGGAATAGTCACATGCTTCACAAGCTGGAGTCCGTTCCTGGCACGCAGCAGGCGTCACAAATGCGTGATGTTTCTCCTTCGGATGGGAGCCAAGCGTCAGAGCCGGCGAAAGCACAAGCCCATGGTGAGTTAAGTCCGCCATGTGCGTTTTGAGGCTTTCCACTAATCGCAGCAGCTACTTACATATTTTATGATGGCGACTCGGACGTGCAGATTGCAATGGGCTTCAACAGCGATTTCCCGAAGAAGGTAAACATCCTTCGTTGGTACTACGTATTGGCGCACGGGACAGCACTGACATCCTTCACAGGTGGCTACTGCCGTTAGCGGAGATGCTGTCTTCAGCAAGCCTGCAGTATCGTGTCTCAGCCTGCTCGATGTGGACTCTCAAAAGCCAGGCGTGATCGGTTTCCTGGTAGTATCGCCTGGTCAGCCTTCAGGTGACTCTTTAGCAGATGTCGCTTCCAGGGTAGAAGAGTGCAGCAGCCAGCTGGTGCCCTCCGCATAAGCATGAATGCCGCGCTCTGGTAGTCGTGCAACTTTCATGTAGTTCTTAACTGGATGCGGGATGGGACAATGACTTCCTCAGGAAGGGCGAGTCATGTTGCGACCAGATCTTGGGAAGCAGGAGGCTTGATATAGGCACAAGCTGTAGGAAACGCAAGCGAATAGGTCAGTCGATTCAATGAGACCGGATTCTGGGTACTTTTAATGAGGCAGTCTCATATTGCATCTGTCGGCCAGATCTCTCGCATCGACCCCGATATCTCACCACGCAGGACGATGAGTTCCTCTCGCTGCGTACGGCGACGGTGGCCGATGGCTATGATGCGCCGTGTTGCGACGTTATCGTATTCGAGGTCGAAATGGTCGAAGTCAAGTTGCGAGGTGGCACAGAAAGTGCACAGGCCGCCTGGCTCGCGGTCGCGGTCGCCGACCTTTTGGCTTTCTGCTCCGCCTCTTCTTCGTCTTCGGTTCTTCTTTGCGCTTCAACGGTAAACCTTCATGAAGATCCAGAACTCCTTGCACAGCTTGTGCCGGGCATTGGGCTGTGGAGAGAGCCGTCGCCGTTGGGCCTTTCATCATCGCTGGTTTGGTCTCACGCGATCATGTCGTTCAGCCGGTTTCCGGCATCCAATGGCGAATGACTTCCGATGCGAAGCACCAAACGCCGCCATCGTCAACTCCCCACAAACAGAAAGAGAAAGTGTACTATTCTAAGCACCTATAAGACATTCATGCATCAGCCAAGACGCGAAGCTTTTCCTCCGTTCTGGGAAACAGCCACATGATGCGGCAAAGGTATCAAAATAGGTGACCGGGATGCGCCATTTGCAGCGTCATGAATGGCCCGGCCGGCCGGTGCCTCGTATTGGTTTCGACTAGACACTGAAGAGAACCAGGACCAGGACATGGTATCGCCTGATACATGGTGGCAGCAGGACTCCTATAAGATTTGGTCGTTCCGCATCCTGTATTACCCAGAAACATCTCATTCCCATTTCACTAACACTCGCTGCATTCTCATCGGCGCCGGACTCTCGTTGATCGATATCGCCAACAACATCACTAGTCACCAAGATCAACATCTAATACAACACCACAACCATGCGTTCCACCCTCATCCTCCTCGCCACAGCACTCACCGCCGTCTCCGCGGCTGAAGACTGTCAAGAAACCTACAAAAAATGCATCGCGGCCGGCACAGCCGAAGTAGTCTGCCAATGCGACCTCACAACCTGCAGCGGTGAAGACGCCGCTCGAATCCGTGACTTCTGCGCAACAGCCACCGCAGGCCTCACGAAACCCTCCTCAACAAGTGCTCCACCATCCGGTACAACTTCGATCTTCTCCGGCACAATCATCCAACCTCCAGGCGTAACCCAAATCAACGCCCCAGCAGGTTCTATTCCTCTGGGACAACCATGCGGAGCCTCAGAGCAATGCGCCAATGGAGCACAATGCTGGGCGAATACGGATTTGAGTATTCGTGTTTGCGGAAACTTTCAAGCGAGTTGTACTTCGGATAGCCAATGCGCTTACAACACCTGCAATGGCGGATTGTGTAACGGCTTCCTGGCATCGTCTGATTACCCTGCCAACAAGCAGACTTCCACTGGCACCGCTTCAGCTTCCGGTCCAGCGACTTCTGCTCCAGCTTCATCGAGTGCTGCGCTCACTTATGCTACCGGATCTCCAACTTCTGGAAATGCTCCTCCGGTTTACCAGCCTGCTCCTACTGCGACTGCGAGCCTTGTGCCAGTTATTGGTGGAGGCAATGGTACGAATGCCACTACGCCTGGTTCGGGCCCGACTCCGTACACTGGAGGTGCGGCTTTGGGATCTGCTTTTGCGGGATTCGCGGCTGTTGTCGCTGGTGTTGCTGCTTGGGTCATGTAAATGTACTGTATCAATGCAGATGTAATTATATACTGTTAGAGCAACATGTACAAGAGATACCCTTTTCATCAATTGAACTGAAGACAACATTCGTCCATCTTGACTTTTCGGCATATGGCTCGAATGGGGGGAGGTCAGGCATTTGACAGATCGGTCCAACAGTATCTCCTGTGTCTGAGTATCGCAGCTGCCGCTTTGAGAATAGTGGAAGTGTGCTAGTCGTGTCTGTGGTGAGACACCTTTCATTACAGGGCTGGCTATTCTCAGGTTAAATATCGTTATAGCAGGAACACAGCCACGTCTGAACCCCAAACTCCCGAGACCGCTTCGTGTGGGCGTGGCGGTGGCATGCCGTTGCCGTGTCTTGCTGCACATGATCGTGGCGCTGCTTTGTATGCTCCTCAACGCTCAATTCTGGAACAATTCCTCTTGGTATCTTCTTGCATTGGTGTTGCAGTGCACCAGAGCAATTTGAAGTTCACGGCTATGGGCGGGTAGCGGAAGTGGAATTGCTCCTAAGTGGCCGAAATGTGCTGCAGATTCATGCGATTCTCGAGCAGAATGATAGCCAGGCGGAAAGCGGACAGAAAGCTGTATTGCAAACCCCTCTCGCCCGCCATGTTCCACACCTGTAGGTAGCTCAGAGCATGCGCGATGGCTGAGTGCCATTTCAACGTGTGCCTTGCCAAGTCATGTACATTTAAACCAACAGTAGAAGTGTCGTGCGCAGAGCTCGGGCGGATGGCGCCTGATGTTGGACAAGAGCAGCCAGGCCTGTTGGGTATATTGTTCATCGTCGAAATCGTCAAGTCGTTGGACCGTCATTTCCACTGTCCGCCCCATCGTTCTGTGTTTTACATCTCCCGAAAGGACTGATATCTCGTCTTCATGTGCATTCAGCAGCCAATGTGTCACTTGTTGTGTTTCTCCTTGCTTTGTCGCACAGCTCGTCTCAACGCGAACTTCTGACCAGACTCAATCGTCCCTTCCTATCCTTCTGCACGCGCACCACATTACGTTGAGGGCTTCTCGCTCGCTCATAGACAACTTCTCGTGGCCCATATCGTTCGCGATCGTACAAGACCAATTCCTCCGGAGGTCTGCTCCTCTCTCGTCGATATTCTTCATGGACGTATTCTTTCGCTGGCAGACGACGGAAGTCCTCTTCAACGATGAGGTCTCTCTCGCTACCATATCGTGACCGAGGGGATTCGCTCGATGCTCGTTCTCGAAACTTGTATGCAAGATCGCGCTCTTCGCTCGCTCGGGATTCGTATCGGTAGGCTTGCTTCTCGGCTTCGAGGGCACGAATCTCGTTGTTGATGTCATCTACAGATCGATCGGCGCCGGGACGCGCGAGGACCAGAGAACCAGCGTGCGAATGTCGTCTTGATCGCTTTTCGTGTTCCAGGTCGTTCAATCGTTCAATGAGGTCGGCTGCGCGTCGCGATGGCCGGCTGTGGGAGCGCGAACTATAGCTGCTCGCGAGCGATGGCTCGACAGTCATTATTTTGGCTGCCATGGTGAATCGATATCGTTCAAGTCGTGTGTCTGTACTGTGAGTGTTTACAAGGCTGAGATACAGGAGAGAAGAGCATCATGGCTACAGGGTTGTCAGAGGGGCAGTAATTATGTGCAGTCCCGTCAAGCCGTTCACGTCATCGTTGCAAGGGGTCCTCCAAGGCAAGAAGGCTGGCGTTGGAGAAGCGAAACCCTTCGGCGTCGCTCGCTCACGCTTGGCTGACCGCTTCTGACAGCCAGGTTGGCTGGACCAGTGACGTTCTAGCCGCGGAGCTAGCGACAACAGTATTGTTTCCACGACTCATCTCCATAGCTCTTGCTCGATCGTACAGACCTCCAGAAGATGCACTGCTCGTTGCACCATCGCGAGTAGGAGGCAGGTCGTCGTATGCGGCGTGTTCTTGATCTCCGGCGACTCGGCGGGAAGTTCGCATACGACTCGTGGCAGTAAGCTCTGGCGCTGGAAGCCACACTCTCTTCCCCGATGCGGTCTGTCGGTGACGAGTGTCAGATAAGGTCGTGGAGTAGTGAGACGAAAGAGTGTGGAGTTTTGGGGAGGTGGCCGGTTATAGATGGAGTTCAAGTCGTGGTTGGCGGTAAGAGCGTGTCGTCAAGCCATTGGCTTCTTCCCAACTTGGTGCCCAATGGGAGGAGGAGCGTCCCAAACCGCGAGCCATACACCTTTTGCTGGTAACTCCAACGTTCACCATTGCATGAATGCCATGTGACAACTTCTTCCAAAGATGCACTGCTAGAGTGTAATGCCCGTCAATGGTCCTGTGATACCCCATCAAATATCAAACAAATATTGACACAGCTGACTCATCCTTCAATACTTTTGCCCTTGTGTTGTAACTTCTGACTGCACTTCATCAACATGACAGCCCCATCGAACACAGACGTCTTTGAAGATGTCCTGAATCTAGAAGACCGATACTATCAAGAAGGTTACGATCTGGGCGTCGCAGATGGCGCCAAGTCAGGACGAATCGAAGGCCGGACCTTCGGTCTGGAAAAGGGCTTCGAAAAGTTCCTCGAAATGGGCAAATTGAATGGGAGAGCTGCTGTCTGGGAAGCGAGATTACCGTCTTCAAAGAGTCAAGACGATGCTTCGGCGTCTTCCAAAGCTTCCATCATGCCATCGCTGAATGGTAACGAGCGATTACGAAAGCATGTGGAAAGGCTTGCGGCACTCAGTGACCCAAACGACTTGAGCACGAAGAATGATGAAGACCATGTCAGCGAATTCGATGATCGCTTAAAAGATGCGAAGGCGAAGGCAACTCTGATTGCCCGTATTGTGGGCGAGGATGACACTGTCCCGAGAGACACAGATGATGCTCAAGGCAGTAGTTCGAGAGGGAAGGCTTTACGAGTGCGGCGGAATGTCAACGAGGATGGTGTTGCTGGGAGAAGGACGGGGGAAATGGAGGACTTCATGGGTCTGCCTAGCAAGAGCTGAGAGCATGAGCATTGGCAGCCCGCCTTTCGTGGATGCCGCCTCGACGATGAATCGCAATGCACCTTGCTGCTATCAGATCAGCAGGACTAGTGTTGCCCAATTCCCTCACGTTCGAGCTTTTGCAAGCCGGTGGTGATGAAGCATTCTGCTGTACATGACCACAATAATAAACGTATGAAGAACATCGAAGGACGTAAACAACCCTTCCTGGTGCCACCAACCTGTTGAACTCCAAAATATCTCACAAGGCGCAATTCGAAGACGTACATGCCCACAGCCTCAAGACGAAACCACCCCAAACGCCGACATCGGCAGCCCCAATATCAAACCATCATATACGTTGCACAAGCACAAACTGCATCACGTGATACACCTTTCATGGGTTCTATGATGTGTAAGCCACTTAACCGAACCAAACAATTTCGTGTTCGACCCCCTGACTTGTGATCCAGAGTGGTTATCATTCCAGATTTTGAGAAGGACTGCTCTGTCTGTCCGATATTGAAAGCTTCTGGCAACCCCGGTGTAAGGCTTCCTGATGTTGACG